>JAVLUX010000022.1:18610000-20037500 GCA_032164185.1 Moxostoma hubbsi
GGGTTTTAGGCTTCTAAAATGTTTGAAAAAATACAGTTAGACCTTAGTACCAAAACATATAGCTTATGATATCTTCCAAATAAATGTATTTCTCCTCATGAAAACTCAGTTAATAAATCATCATGTAAATGTGAGGTCATGAATCCTTAATGAAACATTTGAGCGGTGAAATTGACGACCATAACATATTTATAGATCAATTAAAAAATATTAATAAGAGAAAAAGCTGAAAACATATATGGTTTCCTCCTCATAAAAATAGCATTAGAAACGTTCAGAAAATGTAAGAAAATGTTCTTCCCTTTGAAAACAAGCTACCACTGCTCTTTCAGTTGTACATCCTCAGGCTTGCCATTTGAAGGCTACACATGTCCATTTTTAAAACAGGAAATAGCCCCAGAAGTTCCCACTGCCGACCTCAATTTGGGGGAATGTTCCCCAAATACACCCTGGAGATTTGTGCATTCTAGTAGATGAACCCAGAGTGACTGCTCTTGAGGCTTACTCCCACCGTAAATAATTCATGAAAAGGCCAATTAATATTAATCCATAAAAAGTACTGCATCAATACAAGTTGACCAGTGAAGGGGAAAGGCCCTATGCTTGACCTGAGTGTATATGCTTTGTTAGTGAGACAGATGATCCCACAGCATAATCTGAATAAGGTTATACATCTTTAGAGAGCAGTGGGTGTGCCTTAAGCATGCTGGACTAGAAGGATGTTATTTTCCATCACAATATGACCTAAGTATATGCACTTTATTATTCTTATGGTTTTGATGTGATAGATATGACATCGTCTCTTAAGCATTACGTGGTATACATTAAGTTGCACTCTAGTGTAGTATAACAGACATCCCTTGGGGAATTTATATTTCCATAGGCTGCAGATTTTCAAATAGATAGCGCATACAGTATAATAGACAGATATATATAGGCATAGACACTACCAAACAGTATATAAATATCCACTGATAACACAACCCTTAGATATAAGGTAACACAATCTGAAAATTGGTATTATTAGACAATAAAAACTCATTTTCATGAGCAGAGATGTACACTTAAGAATAGCACATGAAACAAAAAGTGTTCATATGTTTTCACAGAAAGGTGTGTGGATAAGGCAATCTGAGTAGAACTGATATTCACTTTATGGACTGTATGACAAAATGACATTAACTTGAATGTGTGTAAACAGGGCAAATGTTGCCTAGACACTAGAACACTCAACTGCTAACATTTAGGTCAGTCCATTAGTCGGGGCAAGTGGCTATTCACATGCAGTTGAGTTTTGTGTCCTCATTAGTGTAAACAAGGCCATTATGTGTCTATTTGACAGATATTCATGTATTACAATATGTTGCATGATATGCTTGCATTTTTAAGTTTTTGCAACAAACACCTCAGACAAAATCTCTCAGATCCTACCATAATGATTAATATTTAACATAATCAATCATTTATTAATATTTAATCATTCATCTGAATGGTTGTTGCTTTGACTAAGGCTTGTGTGATATTGTGTGAGAAATAGTGAAGCAGAGCACACACACACACAAAACTAAAACTAGAGAAGACACAATGATACCTTTCAAATCACTGATCTCCAGTAGCCAAAAACAATCAGTGCAGACTGCTACCAATAGTGACACTGCAGTAGTGGTTAATGAAAAGAGGGAGGAATGTTTATAAAGATTTAAGAGCAAGAAAAGAGGAGTTGGTGAGAGATAGCTGACTGTGTTTCTACGGGACACACACAACAAAGGCCAGTTTTATCAAATTTAATGGACGAGTGCTGAATGTTCTGAAATGCAAATGCATGTACAACTGCTTGTACTGTGAGTAAGAGAGTGACTGTTTGTGCAATCGTGTGTGTGTGTGTGTATGTGCTTGAAAGAGAGAAGGAGACAGTGACTAGAGACAGCAGTTCTGTGTCTGTTAGGGAACACACTGTAATTACATTCCTTGGTTCCATCCAATTTCTCCTCTCATTTTAATCAGACAAGTATGTGCTGTAAGTAAGACATTTTAGCTTTAGCTTTAGTGTCGCTCTGCAAACTCTGCACTTTAACAAAAAAGATGCTCCTCAGCAATAATTGTAATACCTTAGCATCTAATTTCACTGAAACCACAAATTAATGTTGTTCAGAAAATCCATTAACTGAACACAGGTTGGTCCTTGAGTACACAAAACGTTGGCCTTGTGTAGCAATACAATGGCAGCCCTGCTAAAAAGACCAGCTTAGACCATCATGAATTTCCATGCTGGTCCAAGCTTGTTAACAATGCTGGATTGGTACTGGTCTGACCGATGAACCTGAAGCCAGGCTGTTCACAAGCATTGGTGAAGTGAAGATGGTCAACTTGATCAAAATAATTATTGCCGGTTTAAAAGAATGGTGGTAACAGAAGGTCTAAAGTTTCCGAAATTGGATTTTAGTTGTGAGTGATGTAATACAATCAACTGGAATGCATATTTTATTATCTATACCCCCTAACCAAAACCCCAACCCCTAACGTTTAGTGGAGTAAAAAAATTACTTGTTTATTTAAAACAGCGTCAATTGTGATCAAACTTTCTTGTGTTATATACGTTGCTAGCTTTGATATTTACTTCAGTCTGTCACTATTGTTACAGGTGTAACTCAAGGCTATCAGGAGAATAGGACACAGTTGTTACTTCAGTTATTCATTCACACAGACCATATTCAAGCTGCTATTGTAAGCTGTTGTATAAATAGGACATTTCAAGACACACACCTGTTAATAAATACGATTGTCAGTCCCAGACATTGACACTGTGAATGTGGCTATTGTGCAGGTCGATATCACTGGGGGCAGTGTGCTTTATTGAAGTGGGCTGCTCATCTTGGTCTGTTTCTCAAACAGATCCTGAAATGTAATATTTCAGATTGAATCTGATTCCTCCATAATTCCCTTCTGTGTCTGTTCTGTGGGAGTTCTTATTAAATGCCGATATTCGCTCTCAGCTTGAGGTCACAGAGTCACCACAGTCTCTGAAGTTTAACATATGCAAGGAACACTCAGTCCTCTAGTGCAGTAGATTTTGAATCTTATTTTAACACCGTTTCAGTACTAAAAACACTAGGTGAGATGATAAACTTTATTTATTTCTCAAACAGAACACAAATGGTTTAAAATAGCTTGGTTTAAGCTGCAGAGAGTAATTTATTTGCCACTGTGGCACCAAACTGAATTACAATAATGACTGTTTCCAGCACGTTTCCCAATTACTCCTACCACACCTTCTGCCTGCCCATCTCTTCTCATGTTTTGTCAAACAGGTAGTCCCACCCCAAACTTACTCCATTGGTTGAGACATAAGCTGACATGTTGGATTGGTCAAAACAAACAAAGCATGTTTTATGAATTGTGATAAAAGTGCTGTTTATTTGCATGTGCTATCTGCACTGGTTTGCAACAGATTCACTAAAACTTTAGAGATGAAGCTACGCCACAAACACGCAGTCAAAATCTGTGCTAAACACAATTTACACAGTGCAATTCTGATCTTGCAGGCTGGTTTTGAGCACAATGAAGTGCATCGGTAGCATCAACCCACCACTGTATTCCAAACACGTGAATCAACTCTTAAAGTTGTCGAAAGTGTGCTTGGCTACATAGCACATCTGGATATAGGCCATATTATAACGCTCAGTTTATCCTCTGCTTTCTTCAGGTGGTAATAGTGTGATGTTATTTGTGCCAGGCAAACAGCAGTGTTGTGACTAAAGTGCATCTGATTCACATAGAAAGGAGGTATGTGTCTGTGGGAAGGAATGACAATGTATTTATTTAATTACTTAAAACACAAAATGTCCAAGCTTTTATTTTTCAACCACAAAAGTAAATGGTGATTAATGGTTGTCAATAAAGCGTATAGGCATTTCAAGGAGTTTCAGTGAATAATGGTTTAAAATTCTGTTTGTTCCTCAAACATATGATGCTTTTATGAGGGCTTTTTCCTCGACAACCCTTGGTCCCATTTTCATTCTATGGAGAGCAGTTTGCGGCAGAATCATCAAATATCAGCTAAATATCTCCATGTGCTCCAAGGAAGAAAGAATGTCATATTGGTTTGGAAAAACTTGAGTGCATACCGAATTCACTATTCCTTTACTCTTGTTAATGCTCTGTGAACATGCCTTTTAGTGATGTTGAAGACAGCAAAAATCACAGGTTTAATTGTTTATGCTAACTACTTAACTGTTATTGTCCCATGAGACTGTATATTGCCCTAAAGAGATCTATAATTACATTGAAGTAACTATAAGGGGCATGCAATGTACCTGGCCATTCTATATTTTGATCTGTGTAGTGAGTGACTGGTAGCTGTTTTTGCCAATATTGATCCATCAAAAGTCTTTTTTCAGTTTATGGAGGCATATGTGTTATTACACAATACACACACACATTTCACACATATATTCACAAACAAGTTTACAGTCACAGTCTCGTCTTTGTGTCTGTTATGCAGTTTGAAATGATCAATGCACATCTGTTCTTTCTGCCCTGGTAAGCTGGCAGATGAACAAAGTGGCATTCTGTGAGCAGTAACAGAGACGGCAGTATGAACCAGCACACTACCTCACCATCATCACCCACTTTCTTCTCTCTTGGACACATTTATACATTCATGTATTGTTTTCTGTCATGTGTGTAAACACATCTCGGGCATATGTAACTAAGCACTCACATAAGACATTGTGCAAACAAAAATCCCACAGTTACTCGTAAGGAACACACAAAAATACTGGCCCAAAGAAGTATTTTGACACATAAGAAACACTTAAAATATATAAATATCTTTGCATTACATAACAAAATAGCAAATCAAGTTGCATTTACAGAAAGAAAAGGTTTCAGGTTATAAAACAACAGATACATTGTTAAAAATTAAAAAAGTATTTGGCACATTCGTCTCAAACATTAGTGGAGCATTACCATAAAGTGATAACCTGGATCTGTGGTGACTTCATACATCCACTAAAAATAGTTTTGGGACCAGCTGGTTAAAGTAATTACAACCTAGCTAAAAATGGTAAAGAAAAATGTGCAGATGGTTTGATATTTTGTCATCTATGCAATGAAATTTCATACATTTATAGGGGCTGCTTAAGTGCCCAAAAGTGTCAAAATACCTTTAGGGGCCTCTGTACAGAGTTTTATTGCAATACAAATGAGCATATAATCTATTTTCACGCTATATTCAATCTAATAGGGACATTTGTAAATTACAAATCGTGTGTACATGAAGAAACAAATATACAATCATCCTTATTTGCACACACCAACACAAAAACCCTGTAAACATTCTTGAGCTCTCTTTGCACCTGTGCAATGTGACACCTGACTCTAGGTAATACCCCAGCTCCACAGTAACAGCAGGCAGGTGGAACAGCCACACTGCATACATGCATACGTACTACCTTCTTACCTAGATAAATCAACAAACAGGTAAGCCTTTATTCTTTTGTATTCCCACAACCACATACTGTTTGTAATCAAGTGTTCTTTGCGTAATGCATGTGGCATGATAACAGGCTTCTGTTCATGAAACTACCATTATCTCTTGGCAGTCCCACATCCTCAAAGGGACATTGTGGCTTTCCTATCGTATTCATTGTCTTTAAAATGAATGTAGGCACACATTCAGTGATAACAGTGTTAAAAACAATAAAACTTTCGCTTGTTTTTTTGAATACATTCATTTTGATCATTATTGTCAAATATAATTTACTTAAATAACATTACAATTAAATTGAGCTTTTCTACCTACCTTCAGTTGTTACACAGTATTATCCAAATATATGTTAGAATAAGTCTGAGGTCAAGAAATGATTTGTGAGTGTGGGTACGCATGTACTGTATGTTAACTGTATCTCTGATCACATGATTACTTTACCACCCTTCCCCTGATCTTTCCCTATCACTCTGTTCTCCTGCCGAACAACTGTCCTTCTTTTTCACCATGTTATGTCAAACTCATCTTTATACGTTTCTTAAGTATCTTTCCTATTTTGAACCATTTTTATATATACAACCTCAATTTAAAAAAAGTTGGGACAGTATGGAAAATGCCAATAAAAACAAAAAAGGGTGATTTGTAAATTCTATTCACCCTGTGATGTATTGAAAACATTAAACACATTTTTTAATGTTTAATCTTGTATATTACTTTGGAACGCACTCCAAAAAAGTTGGGACAGTTGAGTGTTTACCACTGTGTAACATAACCATTTCTTCTAAGAACACTTATTACGAGTTTGATCAAGTGGACATTTTCCCCATTTAGTTGTGCAATTGTACAGAGCCTTCGTTGCAGTATTTTACACTTCATAATGTGACACACACTTTTAGTTGGAGAAAGTTCAGGACTGCAGGCAGACCAGTCTAGCACCTGCACTCTCTGTTAACACAGCCAAGTACTTGTAATCCGGGCTGTATATGTTGTACTGCTGGAAAATCACTTCTGAATGCGATCTCTGATCCCTCAGATGTCACTGTCTTTAAAACCGTCATTCATATGTAATGGATTTCAAGAGATGGGCCCAGGAATATTTCGGTAAACCATTGTTGTTCAACATCATTCGCCGTTGCATCCAAAGTTAAGGCTTTACTATGCAAAGCAGAAGCCATACAGTACATCAATAATGTCCAGAAGTGCCGCTGACTTCTCTGGACTTCATCTGAGATGCAAAGTAAAACAGTTGAATTGTATTTTGTGGTCTGACCAATCCACATTTCAAACAGTTTTCGGAAAAAACAGCCTTTGTGATCTCCAGGTCAAAAAGGAAAAGGATCGTCCAAACTGTTATCAGCGTCAGGTCCAAAAACCAGTGTCTATGTGCCAGGGGTGTGTCAGTGCCCATGGCATGGATAACTTTCACATCTATACGTCCCTGAATTTTCCAGCAGGAAACTTCCAAATCACATACTGCCTGGATTACAAGTACATGGCTGCGTAAGCAGAGATTGCGGGTGCTAGATTGGCCTGTCTGCAGTCCTGACCGGTCTCCTGAGAGTGTGTGGCACATTATGAAGTGCAACGAAGGCTCTGTACAATTGTGCAGCTGAAGACCTGCATAATGGATGAATGGGGAAAAATTCTGTTTGCTAAACTTAAACTTGAGTCTGCAGTGCCCAAAATGCATAAGCGTTATTAAAAGAAATGGTGGTTACACATTGGTAAACACTTCAATGTCCCTACATTTTTGGAACATGTTGCAATCATCTGATTTGAAATGAGTGAATATTATCTATAAAACAATTCAGTTCAATGTAAAACATCAAATAACATGTTGATTGAAATATTTGTAACAATGGTTAGAGCTTCTCTTGGTGTTACTTAACACTAGCATTTTTCATACTGTCCAAACTTTTTCATAATTGGTGTTGTATATATTGTATATACAAATATGACAACAACAAAAACATATCCTGCATTACAGCATCATCAATTATCTTTTTGAATACGTACGCAAATGGACAAAGTTTACTCAACCTACAATAGACCAACCCATTGCAGATTCACACAACCTTTTGCACAGTTTTTGCAGTCTTAGGGCTGACTCAAGAGCTTGCTCTTGGGTCTGACTGCTGACAAAGTACTTGGTAAAACTACAAGCAATATGGAATAGGAAGAGTTAATGTATTTGTTTTTGTTTGTGAGAAGTAGGAAGGTATTTTAAGAAGCACTCTAGTGAAGGTCTGCTGTTGAAGATTTGTTTTTTGACTTTTTACAATCATTTGCTTTTGTTTTTGCCATATATATCATACATTTAATACACTGTTCCATATTATAGCTCACCATTATACATTAACTGGTCAGGCAACCCTGAGGTCTTTTGAACAATAAATGAAAGGTCTGTGTTCATCTGAACTTCATAACCAACCACCATCAGTCATCCTGAGCCATAACAACACAGATATATTAACCTATTAAGATATATAGCATGATTTATTACATATTGTTGCTAGTTTTAATAGACATATAAGCTGTAATTGTTGATTTTGTCATATTTTCCCCTAAAGCGTCAAGGAGCAGCAACAGAGAGTTTAAATCAAGGTGCAGAAGAGTCAAATCCATGTTCCCTAAGGTTTTTCTTCAGTGGTGCGCAGCTCTTTCCAGCTGTGCGGCTGAACTAGGTAAAAGTGTGCTTTTGTGCTCTGTAAGCACACGCAGCTAGATCAGCTTTGCTAATATGCTATGCAGTCAGCCATCCCATCTTGCTTCGGTGATTTTTTAGCTGTTCCTTCAAGGTGCCCCATTGTAAAACTAGCTTGCCATCATATAATGTATGATCCTCCTTTAAAATCAGTGCCTTATTTAGCTCTGCGCAAAGCAAGATCATTTTATCCCTTTTACATTCAGTAAAGGCTTCATGTGCTTTGCTTAATGTATAGGCATTACTGACAGTTCTGTGCACTGTTTCATATTTTGAATGATGCTAGAATGATGGAGATGTGGTCTTGATACTGCACATAGTTTCATAATTTTTGTTTCATCGCATACATCATTAGCTTCACTAAAATCATCTTTACACTGCCATGTGTAGGTTAAGGTGGCTCTTATATGGCTTTTGTGCGGCATCCAAATTCTAACGGCGCTGAACAAAAAACATCCTAAACTGGTGTATTGGCCTTTTTAGAGGGGTTTTGGGCACTTGTCAGCTGGTCAGGGAGGCCAGCTGAGTACCAGCTTTGTCAGACTGACTAACCAGCTCTATCCACTGCAGAGCTTGTGACACCAGCTTAAACCACAGAAGACTAGCAAACCATCTTAGACTGGGTTTGGCTGTTTCTATCAGATACAAAGCCTTACTGAAATATACCCGATCTGATCTGCCACACCCGCTAGTGTCAGTGGCAGCTTTGATGCACTTTTGATTCTCAGTTTTTGAATTGCTGGATCATAGTCACCTTAAAGCATGAGCAGGGTGCATGAGAATCAATACAGAAGGCAACGTTTTGGCAAAAGTCATTTGGGTATGAGATTGTGATTCCTGTGTGAATACTTTTATTCCGCGTTGGTGGTTCAATACAACGTTTGTGTAAATGCTCCTGACATTCAGTAATAGTACATGGTAGGGATTGGCACGAGTACTCGGGTACACGGACGTGGCAGCAATTGTCGAACATGAAAACGATGATACATGGTGATCATGCATGATGTGACTTTTCACTTAATTCAAAATTCATGGACAATTACCTGACAACTAAATACAAAATTGTCAGAGTGGTGCATTGATTGTCAGAGACATCTCATAGCCACCAAACCGATATACGATGCTGCAGTGCTATCATTCCGATAATCAAAAGAGAGTGTAATTAACTGTGATTTGAACGCTTGTCTCTGCAAAATGTTTGCTAAAAACATTTATAATAATTTAATGTAAGAACTTTGACTCGTTAATGGACATAATATAATTTAATATAAGTGAATGTGTGTCACTGACTGTAAACCTCCCTTCCCTGGGTGCCGTTGTTATGGATCAACAGGGGATGTGTGCATGCTTGTGAATAATTTTACTTGTCTTTTCAACAGATTCTTTCAAAAGACGTTTTGCAAACTATGAAAAATGTTGGTATCTTTATTAAACATAGTTGTTCATCGATGTCTGTTCTAATTAATTTGACAGTTTAAGATTGGTTTGAATGGGAACTGGCAATTACACTTGTCTAGAGCAGTAAATCACTAGTGGAGTTATTTTATATACAACACTAAAGCATCATAGTTTGGTGAGTGTCAATAATATATTTTCAATTGCTTTTTTTTTTACTTTAAACAATGGCTTAATTAACCATGATAGTTTGAGTAACTTTCTCCTACCATTGAAAATGGTAAGTTCAGTGGTAAGTCTCGCTGGTACATCACTCAGCGTCCCAGGTTCAAATCCGGGTTCATCAAGAGCAATTGCGTTGACTGCTGATTTCACTCATGGTATGTAAATAAAAGCTTCTAGCATATAAAAAACACCATATGTCCATGTAAACAAGTTTAAAATTTAGATTTTCACTGGAGGGGGTCTTTAAGATCTTAATATTTTGCAACAATATTTCATTGTTTCTAAAGAACACTCTCATGCTTTCTCAGAGTATCATTGAGATATTGGTCAGTTTGGCTTTTGTACATGCTCTCCAGTCTCCGCACGAAGACAAAATTACACTTCTGAAAAAATCATCTTTGAATTTTGAATCATGAATCATGAGTAATCATAAATATACAACACTGTCATGCACGGAACCTTTGAAAAGTAAAGGATATTATTATATCAATTTAATTACATTTACTAGGGAATTTGTCCCGGGTCTATTCATATGGTAACAGTCACGCTACCGCTAGACCAACCAGTTTTACTATTATTCACAAACAACAATTTTTGTGAACTTATAAAACTTTTTTTTTTTTAAATAAATGAAAGTAATAAAAAAGTGTATGCCTATTATTGAGACATTTCAGCCTATGATGCATTATTGTTGCAAATTAAAGAGGTTCACTTACGATTTACTGCCATGACAAGTGTAATCTCCAGCTCCCATTCAAACCAATGTCTCACGTTAACATAGGCAACCAGATGTTACCCTGTGAAACTGTTAAAATCACTCTTAAAATTGTGTCAAATTCATTAGAACAGACATCAATGAAACAAAACGAGTTAATAATGATAGCAACATTTTCTATAATGTGCAAAACATCTTTTCTTTATTAATTGACACTTCACATTGAACGAATCTGCTGAAAAGTCAAGTAAAATTATTCACATGCAAGTGCACATACCCATTTAACACAATCCCCAGTTGATCCATAACACCGACATGTTTGTGTGATGCAACACACCTGCATCTGCATCATTGAAATGTGGAAATTCTGACTCTCCGAGTTGAATGGAACACTTCATGAATCATCACAGCAACAACAATAGGGAGCAACGTGGCTTTCCCCACAGGACCGAATACTTGGGGAGACACACACACACACACACACCAGGCATGTGGCAGTGGACTCAACGCACTGAAACAGCACATATACAGCAGGCGAGTGTTTCAAACAGCTAGACAGAGCACAGCTAAATGGAACAGAATGCAGCATCTTCAAAAATGAACTTTAACTTAATGCGCATATTAAAAATGAGATGGATGTGGCGTTTACTGTTAAGCCAACCGTGATTTGAAAATAGACGTTCAGACAGTCATTCAAAAAACTGGTGCGCGCTTACTAATATTACTATGTAGCCTGAAGGAAGAACAGACAGACGTTCTGTTCTCATTCTTTCATTGAGTTGGGCAGTGAATCTTCAAATAATGACAAAATATGATGCATTATATTTTGATTATGCAATCTTTTGTACATTGGGTAACAGATTATTTTATAACAGCCTATAATAATGAATAGACAATACACTGGAACAATAAGATGCAATGCAGCAGCCAAAGATGTTTGTCAGACATGTTATTATATATACAGTTATGCACATGTCATTGACTCGACGAGTACTCAAAGTAGTACGTAGACAAAATAACCAAAATGCCCATTCATAGTACATGGTAAAGCTATCCTTCACAAAGCTACATCAAAAAACGTACAAATACATATAAACCAACACAGATGTATACATAAATAAGATAAAGAAGAGAAATTATTGAAGAAATACATTTTTTTAAATGTTTTTTACAAGTCATGGGTCAGGAAAGTTCTCAGCATATAGGAAATATGTACACTTTTTATTATTAATAACTCAAAAAGCAATTTTTGCTAAAATTGTGAAGGATGAATACACTGTAAATTTTTGGGGTATTATTCATCTTAAATGTAGTATTACTGACCGGTACCGCTCCCTATTCACCTTATTCAGCCCTGTCCCTTTTATACGCACTGCTCTTCCGAATTTTGTCATCTAACTTCCTGTTTGTATTTAAGCTACTTTGAAGAGCCGATCAAAATGTGTGGGATCACAGAATTTATTTTTGCACCAGAAACTCCACTCTGCCATTCCTCAAACATAAAAACCACCACACCCCCACCAAAAAAAAAAAAAGTCAACCTATTTTTCACAATCCAATGTTGGCAGGTATGTTTTACTGCAATATTCACGACCACTCAGACCACTCAGTAGTGGCTCAGTAGTGGCTCAGTTCTTGGCTAAATCCGTTTATGAGGGTTATTATGGGATATCCCAAGACTTTTAAAGAGAAATGTAGCTTTTAGATACATTGATTTTTAGGTTCAGGAGTCACAGGGACACAGTTCCAGGAATCCACCCATATTCAATTTCTGGTATAGTCAAACAAGCAAGTCTGGGCTTGAAATATTTGTAACAATTGTTAGAGCTGCTCTTGGTGTTATAGTACTGAGTGCCGTTGCAATAGTTTTGCAATCCCTCTTAATAAATGTACCATGGTTTTACTTCAGTAATCATATTACACAATGATATTCAGAGTGAAACCATAGTGATATTACAGGAAAATGAAAACTATGGTAATATAAAATCTATACAACTTGCTATACAAATACCATAGATTAACAAAGGTTACAGAAGTCAAACTATGGCTTTACTATAGTAGTTATTATGACAGTTCCATGATTTTTGGATGGAAACAATGTTTTTACTAGAGTAATAGCCTATTGTAGTAACTATGAAAAGTAGCCATAGCTTTTAGATGTAAATGATGTTTTTTATACAGTGTAGTGTATCAATAAAGTAACCATGGTTTTTGAATAGTGTATTTGCCCTGTGTAAATAACAATATATAAAAACTGTATCTAAAATAAATAAGGGGTGATAAATAAATGCTAATACAACAGGCTGGAAAAAAAGACATTTATTAATTTTAATATCTTATATATTTTGTATATGTTGACACTGGACGACACACACTGAAATCTGCACTTTTTCCGCTTCTGTAAATATTTTGTTTATACTTAGGGTTACGTTCTACCAACGTAACTCTACACAAGTTTAATGGTGCAACGCTCAAATATTTCATAGTGCGTAAGTTGTGACTTAGTGCCCATTACGCCACAACTAGGCTAAGTTGTAAAGTACATATAGCTGGTGCAACCAGCTGTGCATGCTGCAGTGGCTATGGTTATAGCACACAGACATGGATTTCTGCATGCATGCATCAGATTTGTGTTTTCGGTTAAACTGCGTTGCTTTTACAAGCTTTGATTGGGTGGGTTATTGCGTTCCATTTAGACAGATCCATTTATTTTTTCCAGGATTATCAATATAAATGAATGCACTGACAAATAAAGTAAATTGTTAAAACTCAAACTTAAGATTTTACTGGGGCACAGCAGATTTACACTGGGGCACATGCCCCAGTAAAAAGGGTCTAGTGATGCCCCTGTGAGGGATGCAAACGTTTGTGCAAGGGCATGCAAAACAATTACAGAAAAAAAGCCCACCCTGCCCTCTAAAGGCCTAAATATACTTCCTATGAGGTCAAAGAACGAATGGGTGTGACGTCATTTAGAACAAAATCTGGCCAATAAGAAGGTGTTTTTGCATTTGTTTCAGTGGTTCGTAACAACTCGCTTGGACAAATTTTTAGGAAAAATTATTTTCGGCTGCTAAACACCTTACTGCCATTGGCCCACGTCATCAGTAGGTGTCTAAAGTAAGATGTGCCTCTATCATCATTGTTTTATCTTTGTTCTGCACATTGATACCATTGCAAAGATGACTGTATAATAGTGTTAGTGTCATTATAGATTACAATAACAGAGTGAAACCGGCACATATCATGGCCACAGGTAGCATGTTAATGTAACAGGTGGTACTACAAGCTTGCATTTCTCAGGAATGTTCCTTATTACCATCCGGGGGGGATTGCGATTAATTGCGTACATTTTTTACGTGTTATTTTTAATACAATTAATCGCACAGAATTAACACGTTAAATCAACAGCCCTACTTTTTACTATTATGTTTTTAGCATTGGGTTAAATTAGCACTGGAGCAGCTAGAGCAGTAAAGTCATTTATTACAGCTCTGCAGTCTTTGATTAATGTTGTCAGTTTATGTTCATCTGGGGTATTTCCTGCACAGTTCCCACATTGAAGTCATTTCAATTTCTATAAATTTTTCTAATTGCACTCTACTCTAAAATATTTAATTTGCAAGAAATTGACAAGTGCCATGTCCTATCAGACATGTTTGCATCAGCTCCAGTGTGTTTTCCTTCCCCTGTGGCGGTACCGGAAGCGCCAGCATTGTGGGAGACCTGGGTTCGGATACCACATTGAAACCAGGAATTAATCGTGTTCACATAATCAGCATCGAGCATGACTTGGAGGTTGCATTTCGACAATTTCGGGGGTACAATTTATAAAACATGCCTTCCTCTTCACTGTATTACTTCTTAGACAGCTGAAAACAACTTTCTTCACAATTTGCTTTTGGCACTTCTCCATGGACATTACACCTGAAAAATGAAGCTCACACATACGCCCCACAACACTTACCGCTTTGGCCACTGGGGGCAGCGTTGAGAATTTTGATAAACACAGACCAATTTTACATAATAAAAGTTCACTTACTGTTTCCAGTTTCACTGTAAGATCAGTTTGCCATGGAATGAAACTCGCCATTCAACTAGCATATATGTGCATGTAACGGGAGCCATCTTGTATGTGATAGCTGTTCGGTATGTGTAAACTTCACTCCCCGGCCTCAAGATGTGGGGAGTTAAGTTTGCACTGACGATAGTGGTTGTATTCTTTGGCCTCCACGTTAGCACACCCACCTCCCATGCCAGCTGATGCCGATTTGAATCCCACTCGCAGCGGGTTGAGTAGGACCGGTTACATGCTTACATACTTACTGTAGAGTGAAAGAGAGGTCCTGCTATTTGGAACCAAAAGATTGTTGGAGAGAAGTACTGAAAAACAAAAACAGTCTCATGAAAAGTGTCGAGGTCCCAGAAGGAAAGAAAGAAAAAGAGTCTTATGATTTCTGTAAGCCTTTATATATCCTTTTATTTTCATCTCCTTCCATTTTCTTTTCAGACTTGCACACACAAACAAATCAATGAGGAAAATACCTCCGTGATCAAACTAACCCTCCACCCCCCACCCTTGCTGCAGACAAAGCCCATTGTAACCATGGCGACGGACTGTAAGGAGGCTAAGCTTGACGCACGGGTAGAGGTAACAGAATCTGATGGCCCAGGTAAACACAAAAATAGAGTGAGGATCTTTCCTAGGGCCTGCTCTTAAAGCACACTGCATCATTAGATGAACTAATTGCATCAAGCATATTTTTGTCTTTCGGATAGATTATCAGCACTGCCTCTTTAAGAATTGTGTGCTGTGTCTGCATGCATGCCTGTGTGTTTAAATACGATTTTATCACTGTGTTACTGTTGGTGTACAGGGTTTACACCACTGATCAGTGGTTTACACACACCTTTCAAAGTGAACCTTGTGCCCTCAAATTTTTATAACCATGTTTATCTATTTAAAGTTCCGCCTGTGAGTAATGCCATTATATCTCAAAAAGAGTGTCTGTGTGTGTGGCATGCTTTATTTTAGGTTGAGCAGAACTCGTTTCTATACATTTTTATGGCCATGTAGCTAATGTTAGGCAAACAAATAGACAGCTGACATAAGGAGCAGTGGCAATTATGTTGTTATGTATGAAATATGTAGCAACTAATCATGTACTGGTGCTGAGATTTTGAGTAGGAGTGGACCGATTAGTTCAGGTGTGTAGTACTTGTAGCCGAGGGCATAGATTTGGGTGGGTTACAGTGTGAAGAATTTACATATTTCCATTGATCATTTTATAAATATCCCCCCACCACCCTATCCCCCCTGGATTCTATGACCCTGCTTGACATTGATAAATACAGGGCATTGATGTAGTATTGAGAGGTATTCTGGCCTGTTTAGCCAAAACGCCGTAACTTCAACAAAACTGAGAAATATTGCCGTTTTTGATTATCTTGCCAAATGTGGTTTATAAAATATTCTCATGTTATCTGAGTTTGAGTAGTGTTGCCAAACTCATTTGTCACAGGACAGATTTTAGTCTAAGAAACCTGATGAGGTTTCTAAGAGACCCGACATGGACTTAATGTGTTTTTCATGTGAATGGCAGTATGGCAGGACATGTTTGAGTGTGAAGAGCAGGGTTGAGTATTCTTGTGTTAAACTGGACAGGTGTTATAGTGCTTGTGTATGACATATGACTGAGAGGCACAGTCCGTTCTGAGAGAATTGATTTTGCAGTACTGACAATGATAGGAATGGGATGGGCATGTTTGAGTATATAGTGACTGTAGTATGGAGGAGTAAAAGGCAGACATATTGAGGACTGCTCAGTGCTGTTTCTCTGGCTGAGTGGTGTCCACTCACATCATATGCATCAGTAATTGAGGACGCCTGTAGCAATGCATTGTGGGCCAGTGAAATGAGGTAGCAACAGCTGGGGACAGACTGTGACTTGGACAAAGCTTTGAGGGGGACTTGATGAAACAAAACATCTTTCTTGAAGAGAAGGATACAACATATGTCAATGTGGGAGAGAAATTGTACAAATGGTGAGCTAATTCAACATAAATATCAAAATTGACCCGGTTTATTTTCCTTATGAATGTTCTTTGGCTTATTGTGAACCCATTGGTGCATGTTATTAAAACTATGAAATTGTTTGTCTTTGTAATCTTTTATCAAAATATAGTTACTTTTCTGCTAATATGATTTATTGTTAAACAATAGGCACATTTTTATGCCTTGTTTAGCAAACTCACATTCAGTTCTGGCTTCATTCTGGTATGAAATGTGTACTTTTCTTTTTTGAAGTACACTGTAAAAAAACTTTCTGTGATTTTAATGGTAAAAGAATGTAAAAATGCTACAGAAATAAAACGTTAATTGATTAATGAATATTAATGTTTTATTACATATACATTAAAAAATGCTAATATATTTTAAAAGACAATACAGTAGTTTTTGCAATAAAATGTAAAAATGAAATTTTTTAGATGTAAAAAGTATGATTTCCTGTATAATTAATATTACAAATTTACATTGTTTAACAAGAGAGTACATGTACTTTTTACAGTAAATTATTGTTAAAATTACAGTAAAAAACAGTAATCGATCATTCCCACAATTCCCTGCAATACCCATTATATTTCATTATATTTTATGGGAATAGTTCATTCTTATTTTTAATATCAATTCACAATTGGTGAACTTCTGTAATTTTTATGGTAATTAACAATACCTTATTTACTAAAAAGTAAAAAGCAGATTTTTACAGTTTCAGAAGCTTAGGATGTTTGTTTTTTTTACTGTAAATTAAACAGATTTTTTTATTTATTTATTTATTTATTTTTACAGTGCCATCGTGGTCATGTAAATTACAACACTTTTAAACTGTAAAATTTACAGGTTGTTCTGTAAAGTTGTTTACATTTTTTTCTGTATTTTATTTACATAATTATTCTGGCAACCACAGCTGCCAGTTGTTGTTTTTTTTTTTTGTTTTTTTTTTACAGTGTAGTCATATTATAGACATATTTCCCAACATATTTCTGAGCAAATTATCTTCAGCTTAACTCTTTATCTGCGCAAGTCCTGCACATTCCATTTAGAGTTTCACAGTTCCATACATTTCTAATCAAGTACAAAAACAAGGGGGGTGGGGTTGGGTGGGGGGGGACAAAGTTTCCATTTCATGCCACTAGGCCATTCAATCTGGTTGTAACAGAGTTATATAATCAATCTAATCTTTTTCACCTCTATGTAAATTTGTGTGATTGTAATTTCAAGGAATAGGTGGACCTTCATCACAAAATAAGGTCACACTTTTCATGATCCAATCAATCCCCAATGGATAAGATATAGTCCCTCCCTACATTTTTTATCATTGTATTACTCAGAAATGTCACATTACAGAAGCAAAATACTGTATGTTATGAATGTTATTTCACAGCGACTGTCAGACATTCTCACAAAGCCGTAAACTCTGTAATGAAAATCAATAAATTAAATACATTAATCTAATTAATCACACATACAAGAATTTGCAGAGAAAACCCACCAAATAACAATAACACAATATTTACAAAATATAAATAATTTTAAGTATATTTAAGTAATATAATTTATAGTGTAAATATGATTTTTTTTTTATGTTAATCCCAATTAAGCGCAGATTTTAAAAGTAAATTTGAACTTTGACTATATTTAGATCATTTCAAGGATGTAAACAATAACAAAGGAATTAGAAAGCTGCTGGCCTTGGAGAATTTTCGATATCATAACTGGATCCTTTAAATAACTTAGTTAACATACTTTCTCAATGAAAAACAAATGTTTACCTTAAGTGACTTATCCAGACGTGTTGTTGATACTGAGCATTTACGTAAGAGAGGCGCTGAAATTGTGTCGTAGTTTAGATGCTCACAATTATTTCCTCAGCAGAAAGATCAGGAATATTGGATCGCTACTATTATAATCAATGAAGCTGATCAATTAAGCGGTTCTTCATGACCTGTGGACAAGGTAAGGATTTTTTTTTGTGTTCCTAATTTGTACGTTGTTTAGGACAAAGCATCTGCTAAATTATTAAATGTAACAGTAAATGATTTGCACAGCTTTATTCATTACAATGGGAGTGATCTATAGTCACTTTTAGAGCTCTACCCATCAAGTTTACAATTAGTTGGCAAAATGTTTGTTCACCTACCAGAGATAAGACATGATACAGTTGTTAGTACTGCACGTATGCAGCCGTCTTTCTTCACTTCTGCATTTCTGCAAACACTCTAATGTCCATAAATTCCAGGCATCAGGGAGCATCCAGCCACCAAACAACATGGTCCGCATTTTAATAATGACATTTTCTGACAATCATGTTTAACATTAGTAACATTAATCGTGTTAAAGTCACTATGAATGAAGTGCCTCCTGCTGTTGTTTTGGATGAGTTAACACTAGCAGGAAATGTTCAGGGGACAAATACGTCAGACACCAACAAATAGGCCTTGAAGTTGCACAGTATACAGTGAACGTTTCCCAAAGTCTAAGTAGGAGGATGAGTAATAGTCCCCGTACTTTGCAAATTCATTGCAATGGGTATTGAATCTCTTAACCTCTCATCCTCCACAATATTAATCATGGCTATCCACTTTGTTATAGCAATCATTGCATTTTCATGATTTGCTTTGAACTCCACACAAAAAGCCCTTGTTGTGAATGACTTATTTTGCTTTTAGCGCTGGCACGGTGCACATGAAGATACTTGCACAATGCGACATCTGGGAAATGCTGATGCTACACTTCAGTGGGTCATGTAAATGCGTCTATCACAAGCCCTCACCTCTTGCCTGGTTACCCACAGAAGCTATGCAGGGTTGACCCTGGTCAGTACCTGGATGGTAGACCTCTTGGAAAAAACTAAGTTTGCTGCTGGAAGAGTCTCTGTGGGTCCTAACACACCAGTGATAGACAGTATAGTGACACTGTACTGTAAAAAGGCACTGTCCTTTGGATGAGACATTAAACTGAGGTCCTGACTCACAGTGATAATTAAAAATCCCTTGGCACTTCTTGTAAAAGTGTAGGGGTGTAAACCTGGTGTCCTGGCCCATTGGCCATCAATCATGGCCTCCTAATAATCCCCTGCTATTAATTGGCTGTATCTCTCCATTCTCCACAATAGCTGGTTTGTGGTGAGAGTACTGGTGCACTATGGCTGCTGTTTTATCATGCAGGTGGATGCTGCACTCTGGTGGTGGTTGAGGAGAGTCCCCTGGGCAATATGTATAGGGCTTTATCAGAAAAGTGCTATACAAGTGTAACATCCATTCATTCACTCACTCAAGTATTGATAAGACATTACAAAAAGTGGCTTCAGAAGACATTTGTTTTATTTGTATATCACTGAATGTAAGTCTATCAGAATCAGAATCAGAAAAAGCTTTATTGCCAAGTACGTTTTTTATGCATACAACGAATTTGTTTTGGTGTTGTAGGCGCATGTCACACATTCTCTAAATATAAGAAACAAGTATTAAAATATAAGCAATATAAATATAAGTATGTCCACACAGTATATATTAAAAGTAAAAATAAAAATAAAAGAGAGCAAGTACAGCAGAGTAAGTACAGTGGCATGTAGAGCCAGAGGTGGAGTGTGGAGAGTGGCATATTAATGGTCTTGAGGAGGGGTTTTCAAAAAGTTAAGCAGTAAGCCCCCCACTTATTTGAGGTTTTATCAGGTACTGTCCTCTAGTGTTATATTATTAAAAATAATCAAGCGTTTCAGGCGTTGGAGCAATTCACCAAAAATGATCTATAACCTTAAATTCAATCTGACACACTCGTTCAGCAATGCGTCATACAGCGGATGAGTGATAAATATTTGGCAATAAGTTTTTCAATTAATAAAACAGTATTTTGCATAATTTTTTATAAAAATAAATAGCCAACTTGTTTGTCCTTGTGACAATGGGATTATTTCACTTTTTTCACCTATATTTGTGATTCTATGTTAATCAAATACAAATACATGAAGACATATCAACCGATATCATGTTGAACGTCGTGATTTTGTTCCACATTTTCGGATATTCTGCATCCTAGATAAACTTATGCAACTATGTTTTCCACTGTGGTGACAGAAGATGTGAGTCACAACAATCACAACTCACCTTTTCTCCCCAATTTGGAATGCCCAATTCCCAATGTGCTCTAAGTGGGGGAGTAGTGACTTGCCTCAATCCGGGTGGCGGAGGACGAATCTCAGTTGCCTCCGTGTCCGAGACTGTCAATCCACGCATCTTATCACGTTGCTTGATGGCCGCGTTACCGTGGAGGCGTAGCGTATGTGGAGGCCAACACTATTCTCAGTGGCATTCACGCACATCTCAACACGCGCCCCACCGAGAGCGAGAATCACATTGTAGCAACCACGAGGAGGTTACCCCATGTGACTCTACCCTTCCTAGCAACCGGGAGACCTGGCTGGAGTCACTCAGCATGCCCTGGATGCCCTGAACTCCTGTGTTAAAACTGATGCATTCAGATGACAATTAAATCGCGTGGGACTAGCAGGACATTTTGTCGATCACATGATTACAGGTGCGCTTGTTATATGGAAAATTCATCAATCCAAAAAATGGGACCTCTTTATGGGACCTTTAGGTTTAAGTATATTTTGAATTACGCTACATTGAAAATAAAAATTTGAAAGCATGAGGAAACCATGCTGCAAAGTGCTGTGGACATTTACAGTGTACATTTTCACAAGCCAAAATTCTTGCGAAGAGCAATTAAACGAAGAAACTGTAGGGAAAAGACTGTTTATCAAAGCAGCCAAATAAATCTGTCAATGGGAATACGCATGTTTCGTCACCCATATCATTTCAGTTGTCTCTCCGCATATATTAAGGACAGTAAAGATAGTTAAAATGAAATTTGAGGTGCTATGGTAAAAATGGTTTTCTTATGTTTTATCCATCAAAATGACGGACATCATTTGGAATGATCTGTATGTTTAAAAAGTGGTGGTGGAAATTAAACCTTTTAAATAAGATTTTGACCCGACAACTTTTCTGGGACTACTCGACTCATATAAATGAGTTGTCATGCAAGCCCTACGTATAAATGTATTTAGAAAACATTTCTATATTAAAATGTTATATATTACAATTTTATTACATTGCTGCCATAATGGACCATTTCAAATGTTTACATGATCTGGCTCTTGTTTTTCTATCAGACATGATTCAGTTAATCCAATGTGAGTGAAAGTGTCCAAAAACAAGATGGTTACTGAGATTAAATGAGATGTATTCAGCTGGTCATGTGATTCTAAAATGACAGCCCCCATGCGGCCCCCCCCCTGCCCTATGTAAAATAAAACAGCTTTTTTAAGGTTACTGATATGACTAGAGTCCTCATCTCATGCGAGTGGTGATGATTTGATACATTTCTTTAAGCATAACAATTAATTTCTTTAGGAGTAAAATGTTTTTTTTAGGGGAAAGAGTTACACCTTTAATATAATTAATTGCACTGAATTAATGCATTAAATCAACAGCCCTAAAAATAACTTAAACAATAAACACCAGAACATCAACATCAACATACCCCGACAGCAGGTACCATGTCTACTTTCTTTGTCATTCTGCCATTGTGTTTTGAGCAGCAACGCACTTGCTGTGTAACTCCACACTACTTTTATCCTGTAACAGATCCACTCAGTGGTGTAGAGTGACCCTCTTACCCCTGTATTTCACCAGGAGCACCTACAAACTGAAAGGCATTTACACATATTCATATGCATTGGGATACAGTCTGGGGATGTTTTGCTCTTGGTTAGTGAAGTGGGAATCATCAAAGGACCTAGTGATATGAAATTATATCGATATCTGTGTCACAGTATGATAATATTGTGATATAAAACTAATATATTGCATTTTAATGGACCTGACTTTTATTGGACTTCATAGCTTTGAGCAGGAAGTAATGAACTTCCAACGTTTCTTCATTGTGGAGCAATGATATGACAAAAAAAGGAATAAAAAGTGATGATTGAAAGATACAAATGGACATAACTATAAATCAAGCATGTTAGAGACATTCTTATAACTTGCTTTGTAGTTTGTTTTTAGGTTGGACAAGTAAAATGAATTGTTCGTCGACCTAATGCTGCAGTACATTTTGTCTGTGAGACTCACACAGATTAGAATATCGATACAGTATTGTGAGGTAAATTATACAGTACATCAGAAAAGATTCATGAATTGAGTAAGTCATTATTGTAGCCAATAATGAATTACTGAACCCTACCTTTGATTATGGCACTCATGTGAGTCAAATTAATTACTGTATATTTTATGATCGCAGTTATTCATAAGCAGTGCTTTTTTCAGCTACTCTTATCTCCATGCTGTTTACAGTTCATAATAACTTTCTGGCCTCCGGAAATCAGACTCTCTACGTCACACAATACAAACCAAAGGTCCCTTGTCCTATCATTTGTTTAATGTGGTTACATGGGAGCAATCTCACCGTACAATACAGTAATGTCGGATAAACATCGCATCTGTAGATTTCAGTATTAACTGGTATGATTATTTTTCTTTACATTTTTTTAATTAAAGCTGGTTTTGGGTTGAATTCTTAGAGCTATAATGGCTTTTGATTGGTGGTAATGAAGCTCATGAATGATTATTTTGTAGCTTATTTGACAGGGTACAGAAACTACAATAATGTTGCCACTTGCCTCTGAAGTAGGTTAAAATCTGTGATGTAATCTATATATTATCTGAATCTTCTACTACTTCAGATATTTGATTTTCCCCCTAATTCTTTAGGATTGTGGATAATAATTTTTTTATTTTTTTAGAAAAAGACAGAACATTTTATTTGTCATTGTGGACATCTTTCAATGAATCGACTCTGATATGAAATTCGGTTCCTTTGATGGCTGCACTTATGTTGATTTAGTCCTGTCAGGGCCTTCTTTTGTGTCCTGTTGTTTATATTCAGTAGGCACAGGGCTGATAGGTGAGAGGACAAGTTATGTAGGATTCATGTCGTGGTCAGTCTGAAGAATGCATATCATATCGAACTCATGCTTTTATTATTTGTTGTGGTTTAATCTGTTGATTGTAATATGATGGTTGTACATTTATTTCACATTTATTGTAAAGTGATCTTGACTTTTAGAATAGCTGCTACATAAATAAAATGAATTATAATTTAAAATTGCATTGCAATTTTCTGTGATTCTTCTCAAACTGATCTGTCTTTATATTACAGATAAACCTTACAGAATTTTTTTTATCTAGCAGTTGTCTTGTAATTGTTTCATGGCTTACCATTTGTTCTGCTATGCCTGTTTAAGATTGTGCTTGTTAGGGCATTGGCATTACTGGATGGTATAACAGGACATCTGGTCACCATAAATACAGGTGTTTGTCAAGACAAGGACTTTCACATGATATAACTACATTTCATAGCCTCTGATCTGTTCTGATAATCTGTCATTCATTTACATTTGCATTGAACTACACACTTAAAAATCCCAGCAAAAATATTCCGTTTTTGTACGTACAGTAAAACATACTGTATGGTTATATTTAAATATGAGCAGTGTTGGGTGTAATGCAGTACCAAGTAATTAATTACTGTAATTAAATTACTTTTTCATTGAAAAATTAAGGGATTACTCTTAATTGTTTAGTAATGTAAGTGTGTTAGTTAATTCTGATGTAATTGCATTAAATACTGTATATACTATATAGAGCAATCTTATTTAAAACAATAGTGAATTTAAAATCGAAATTTAACATCTAATGTTAAAATATTTGTTTTCTAATTTAACGCTGCCTCCTTAAATTATTTTGCCAGTTCATTAATAATGAATGAATAATATTTATTTTAGATTATTTTTAATTAATTTAGAAAATTAAAAAGAAGAGTTTCATTTTTATCCTTGTTTTTTTCATCTGGCCAAGGTTGCTGAGGGTTTTAGAAAGTAATTAGTAATAATGCAATTACTTTTCATACAGAGTAATTAGTAGAGTAAATCTAATTACACATAGAAATGTAAATAGTAGTTAGTAATAAATTACTTTTTTTTTTAGAGTAACTTTCCCAACACTGACTACAAGCATGTTAAGTTTAGGACTAGCTTCTTGCCTCCTTACTGACTATTTATAACTTCTCACTTTTTACCAGAGCGGGGACGGCAGAGCAAATTCCAGCCACTCCGGCGTTTATTTGGGAAGAAGAAAAGGAGGGAAGCAGAACTGCTAAAGGGATCTGAACTTAAACAAAGCCATTCAACTGTTGTTTGGAATGGGGTGGCCTCAGCTAACGAAGAGAACAATCAGTATATAAGGTAAACTCCTTTCTTTAAACAATGATTTTAAATGTATTTTTTTTAAATGTATGTAACAGTTTACTTGGCCAGGATCTGTTGAAACTATGAGGCTATGCAAAATAGTATTACTTTCTTTTATGTAGCATGAGCCATTTGTAATCTGTATAATTATCCTTCATGATGTACAAGTATCCTGAAACTTTTTGACCATCTATATTTAATATTTATGTATTCTCTTAAAATTAGGTGATAAAGCTCCTAAAATAAATAAATGAATAAAGATAACTAAATCAATTAGTTCTGTTCTTATACTGCATCACTAGTAAAAAGTGGGACATAAGAGTTGTTGAATTGGTGGATAATATATTGAAAACATTAACAGGAAGGCAGTCTCAAAAAGGGTGTATTTATATTTGTGTTTACAGGGAGTTAAACACCCTAGGTTCTCGAGCTTTTTCACACGAGAGTGTATTTATCCCTGAGGACTCCGAGAAGGCATACTCAGGGCAGACAATGTCCCTGGAGAATGTTTCAGACAAAGTCAGGAACATTCAGGTGAGACGGTGTACAAACACAGTATAATTAAAAGGTATATTTGGTTATATATTCATATGCGCACAATCAAGCTCTGCTAACCAAAACTTTACTAACACACAATATGACATTAGCATTAGACTTCCTCATTACATTAATGCCTGAATAAAAATAATTTGTGTATATGATAAAATGATACAACATTTTTTAGCTTGGTATCTTTATGACAAAGTGTAGGCTAATAGTATGACCAAAAAACAAAACAAAAACAAGAACATGGTTTTGTTGCTGTGCTTTTGACAGATGCAAATTGGACATAATATCAAGTTTGGTCAGAGACCCCCTTCACTTAGGAAGAGTGAGGGAGATGAAGGTAGCTCAGATGAAGAAGAGGTACCACAAAGTCCATTGAGGGTTCTTGCTCAGGTGGAGAGTGAGCCACAGGAGGCAGAATCCAAGGAAAAGGTAAGTTTATCCCAAAGTTATTAGCTATTCTTATCATTCAGTCACACTGTCTTGTCATGTCAGTTTCAGTTTAAATACAAGCTTAGACCATTTATATGCTTCTTTGAACAGCCATCTGTGGAAAATCAATGTGCTATTTTACAGAGTTATGTGGTAATATAAGTTTTCATTACTGATTGGAGAGTCCTGCTCTCCTATTGACTTAATTTTGCGTGTCTTTGCTTTATAATTAGGCTGTCAGCCATGATGTAGTCCAGCACAGAACTCCAGTCAAATCCCCACGCACAAAACTCCCACCTCCCCCTGGTACAATTGAGTCCATCAATCTAGATGCTGTCCCTCAGTCTGTCCCACGCTTAGACAACACTGCTGCCAAACACAAACTGTCTGTCAAACCGAAGAACCAGAGGATGTCTCACAAACACAGAAGGTTCACACAGGTAAATGGCAAAGTTTGTATAGCTTTGATATATTAAGATATGTTAAAGAAAACATTTAACATATTTATTATATTTTAGGATTTTCAAAAATTGGAACTCTCTGAAATGCAAGAGGAAACAGAAACACAAATACACGAAGAAGTATTTGACTTGCCAAGTGAGGACTATAACATTATGCATGGGATCAAAGAAGATTATGAGCCCACTGAGAAATCCATTAGAAAGCGACTTCATGAGGAGGAACAAGAACGGCTTGAGGTTCAAAGAAGTGAACAAGATGAAGAGAGAAATAGGGAGAAACAATTTAAGAGAATTGAGGAACAGAAGCTAAAAGAAGAACAAAAGCAAAAGAAAGAAGAGGAGAGGAAGCAACAAGAGGAAGAGGAGAAAAGAGCAAGGGAAGAGGAACAAAGGAGGAAAGAAGAGCATCGATTAAGACAGGAGGAAGAGAGAAACAGGCAAGAGGAGGAGGAAAGGATGAGGAAAGAGGAAGAGGAAAGAAGAGCAGAGGAGAAAAGGCAGCAAGAACTTGAGGCAGAGCATTTTCGTCTGGAAGAGGAAAGTAAAAGGGAGCAGGAGGAGAGAAGGAGAAAGGAGGCAGACAAACTTAGGATTCAGGAGTTAAAGGAAAAACAAAAGAAAGAAGAAGAGCAACGGCTTAATGAGGAACAAATACGCCAACAGGTGGAAGAGGCTGAGAGGAAAAGACAAGAAAAAAAGAGGGAGGAAGAAGAAAGAAAGAGGCAACAACAAGAAGAGAAAGCAGCTGAGAAGCAAGCTAGAGCCACTGACCCAGAGTGGAAAAGAAAGGCAGAGGAACTGCGATGGAGAGAGATGGAGGAGAGACAAAGACCCTTCACTTTTAAGGTGTCCTCGGGTGAGAAGCAGATACTTTTCCAGAGGGTCAACCTTACTCCTGTTATTCCAGCAACTGGCCAACAAAGTGAAACAACAGCTGAAACCAGGGAGGGAGCCAAAGCCCCTTCACCAGGATGTGCTGATTCACCTCCTCTGTCTTCATCTCTTTACGTCCCTCATACTGCTATTCTTGTGACAGGGGCCCAGCTTTGTGGAACAGCAGTCAATCTTGATCAGATCAAGGATACAGCTTGCAAGTCCCTTCTTGGTCTTCCTGAAGGCAAAAAAGCCATGGGCATTCCACCAACCAAGAGAAAAACATCTCCAGAACGTAAATCTGGAAAAACAAAATCCTCATACGAGTCTTCCGTATCTGCAGACCAATCCAATGCTGCTGTACTAGCGGAATGGGCAAGAATCCGATCCAAAATTTTTAAGGGTGCCGAAGATGGAAAATACAATGAGAATCCAGATGAGAGTCACAAGCAGTCCAAGAGCAGACCAATAAGTGAGGATCTAAACACAGTGCCATTGTCTCACACCAACCTCAGGAAAACCTTGTCAGCCAGTGCTAAGTTTTCCATTACACCAGCCAGAAAGAAATTTGCTGATTCTAACAGAAACTCAGAAATTTTCAGACAGGTAGGAAGAGAGGGTGAGAACACAGAAACGACATCTATAGAAACTCCCTCTGTCCAAAAGGTGGATTTGCCTTCTGTAGGTACAAAGATCCAGAACAGGGGAAATAAGTTTGTCCGTATTGCAGATAGTCTTGAAGAATGCAAGTTTGCCAAAGACTTCCCTTCCTTTCTTGTTCCAAGTCCACCACATGGAACCTCCAAATCACAGAGATCTGAGACTGGGACCCCAAGTTACACAGAATCAGAAGACTCAGACACTAAGTATGAAGGTGATCAGAAGGATCCGAGTTGTAATGAGACACCCTCACCTTTTGGAATCAAGCTGAGAAGAACCAACTACTCTCTTCGCTTCCATAATGAACAATCGGCAGAGAAGAGGAAGAAAAGGTACAGTGCAGGAGACAGCTTTGAAGGGGTCCCAGTGCCCTTAACCTCCATTGACAAAGACTCTGACACATCTACACTCTCTGAAAAGTCAAGCACAGCTTCTCCCCAACAAGAGACTGTTGGACACCAACCCCCTGCAGCACCTAGTAAAGAATCGCAAACAAAGTTTTTCAGAAGTACTCTCCCATCAGCATGCAATGAAGGTGACAACATTGTCCCAAAGCCTCCACTTTACCAAAAACCATCTACCTCCCCAAAACCATCTGAAGATACCACACCTCCACCCTCTCCTCTCCCAAAACCAGGCAGAAGGCCTTCAGGGGACATGATTTCCCAAAGAACAGTGAAACTTGAACAGGAAGCTGCTGAGCAGAGCAACGAAACTTTAGCATCTGGACCATCCCGGAGAAATGGAGAGGATGAGCTAAAAGAGAAGAAGTCATTTTTTCCATCCATCAGCATCCCATGGAGAGAAAAAACAGATCGCAGGACAGAACTTATTAAAAGAGGTCAGAAATATTCGAGCACTGTAGACTTATACCCATTGAATCTATGCATTATTGAGAAATACTATCCTTGTAGAGAGTACTAGAAAGATTAGTAGAATACAGTTGGCTCTAAAACTGATTCTAGCTCTTCTTGTGTACTTAACACATTTTACATTCCTTTCTACTTCACAGAAAAACTCTCTCTGCAGATCAGACACTCCCTGGACAGCTCACGAACACAGGAGAAAGAGGCAGGACCATTGTGGGTCAATATGGCACTGCAGAAACAGAAAGGATTCAGGGAACAGCAGCAGAACCGAGAGGAGAGGAAAATCCAGCGAGAGGCTAAGATGGCTGAGAAACAGGATAGAGACAGAGTAAGCGTATGTAAAAATTATAAATATGGTCACACAAGCTACAATGTCAACCATTTACACAGTTGGTTGCTGTACACAATGTTGTTAAACTAAGCTAGTGTTACACTGATCCTGATCATAACCCTTATGTTTTAGTTGCAACTGGAGAAAAACATAGGTGTTGTTTGTCTCTGCAAGGTTGGAATGGTCAGCCCCACTGAATATAAAGGCAATGGAAGTTCAAGCCCTCCCAAGCCTCAAACTGCAGATGAGAATAAGAGACCAGACACACTCCTGGCCTGCTTTGAACGACGTGAGAACTTGAAGAAAGCCAATACCTTACCCAGCTCAGTCACAGGTGAAAATCTATATGATTTTCTTAGGTTTCCCTAAAGTAGCTGTCTACTGGAGTTGTAAAATATTGACTTATGGGTCTTACAATTCATGATGTGGGGCTTTACAACTGAGCCATACAACTCCCAAAATGTAGAGAAGAACATGCTTTCAATAAATGCTAGAAGTGATTAGTCACCGCCAATGAAAAAATTCTTCAAACAGTAATTTGTGGAATCATAACCGTTTATTTTGTTTATTTTGACAGTTGAAATAACAGACTCTACACCCTCTCCACCAGCAACTAAGGATGTGACAAAGCGCTTCCCGCCTGGTGACACTACACAGGTTTCTACTGAGCCTGCTTGGCTCGCCCTCGCCAAGCGTAAGGCCAAAGCCTGGAGTGACTGCCCACAGATCATCAAGTGATCCAATACTTCTGACCCAGTGAAAAAAGCAAATAAGTACCATCCACTTCATCCATATCAATTAGACATCACTGCACCCCAACTCATCTCTGGCTCTACAACAAACATCTATAGCGTTACAAGTCCCTATTTTTGCTCTGAACATTCTACAAATAACAAGCAATCAGGCATTTCCTAATAATTGGTATTTTTATAATTAAAAATGTATTGCCATAATGACAAATCATTGTGCCTATACCATTTCTTTAGAGAACCAATGATGAAATGTAGTACCTTTTCCAAAAGCCAACCTGTGTTTCTTCTGGTTTTCAATCAGTAAAAACAATTTTTGCAATAATGTAAATCAGACAACACCAAGAATCTTTCTCAAGAAGAACAGCCCTTCATATCTTAAGTTTTCAAAGTTCAGTGATCTTGTTAACAGAACATAATCAGTGTAAAACACAATGCATGTCAAACTGTTGGTCCTAGATATTACTAAAACAATATAATTAAAATTATCAATACAGTGTAACACATTTTAAATAAGACAAGACACTATGTTGTTGCTTTGGTGACAATTCTGGGAAGCAACTCAAGGGCTAATAACACAATTGGTGAAACCTAAACAAATTTCACTCCTTACTCCCATAAGCATGAAAATCAGAAAAAAGTTTTGTATTTTATTTAATTAAATTTTTTTAACTATGGGTACCGTTTCTCATGTATTCACTCAAATATGTTGGCACCACTAGAACTTGTTGATGGACAGATATGGTCTTCTTTTTTTCTAAACGTATTTTTTTTATATCTTGGCAAAGTGCAAAGATCTTCACTGTGTCCGTGACAACTGTGAGTACTGTCATTGTAACTTGCAAAAAAAAAAAAAAAAAAAAAAAAAAAAAAACATAAAACAAAAAAACAACATCAGCATGACAGCACAGTTTACTTATGTACTCTGAATTTTCCTTAAAGTTTCCATGTCAGCATATTATACAGTATATGCACTTGAGCAGTGGTGTCAATTGATGAAAAATCTACTTCTTGCAGTGTCTATAGCCACCTGTTTCCTTAGAATTGGTTGCCTGGGATCACAAACTGCCTGCTTGCTGTAACATAAACAATGCTACCATGACGTGGTGTGTGCTAGCATCTCTTTTACCTCTATAGCAAAACCTGCAACATGGCTGGGAGGCAAGTGATGGGAGATCAGTGTTTCAAATGAAACATCCGAGGAAGAGTCAGAACAAGAGGTCTAACCAAGGAGAGTGACCCTTAGAAAAAGGAAGCATTTCCAATGAGTTAATTCACTAATAACAGACATCACCTCTATGTGCTTGAACCCAAGGTTGCTCCAAGTGGATTGTCTCTGTAGGCGAAGCTGTGCCTAAAGGTGAACTGTAAGTCGCTCTAGATAGAAAGTGTCTGCTAAATGATGGAAATTACTAAATGGAAGCCTTGATCTCTCAGCAGAGCTACAGACCCCACAATCTAATGTAATGTTGTATGTATGTAAGTATGTATGTATGTATATATAGAGGTGAAATGAAATGGCCTGTATTCCTTTGGAGACCTCCTCAACTGCAGTCACGTCACTTTGTTTTTACATCAGTCGTGTGCAATAGTGTAGCGTAAATAGTGTTGTATGTGATATGAAACAAAAATAGTTTGTTGATAATTGCACTTTTTGTTCTACTTTGGAAATATCCATCATGGAAAAAGTGACACACAATGTTATGAAAAATAAAAATTAAGATGTTTGAATACTGTGATCTAAATTCATTTTTTTTTCTTGCCCAAAACCAGCACAAGCATTAGTGCTAAAAACATTTGTGCCACCTGAATACATACATAATACATACTGACAACATCATTGTAATTCACTAATTGATTGACAACATACACTGCATTCAGAAAGTATTCAGACCCCACTTTTTTGTTATGTTACAGCCTTATGCTAAAATGCTATAAAAAAAAATCACAATCTATACTCCATACCCCATAATGACAACGCAAAAACCAGATTTTTCATAACTTTGCAAATGTATTAAAAAGAAAAAACTGAAATATCACATTGGCATAAGAATTCAGACCCTTAACCCCAGACCCTGATGCACCTTTAGCAGTGATTACAGCCTTGAGTCTTTTTGGGTAAGAGGCGACACGCTTTGCACACCTGGATTTGGGTATTTTCTGCCAATCTTCCCTGCAGATCCTCTCAATCTCTGTCAACTTGGATAGGTCTGTCGGTGAACAGCCATTTTCAGGACTCTCCAGAGATTTTCAATTGGGTTCAAGTCCGGGTTCTGGCTCGGCCACTCAAGTACATTAACAGAGTTGTCCCTGTGCCACTCTTGCATTGTCTTGGCTGTGTGCTTAGGGTCATTGTCCTGTTGGAAGGTAAACCTTCATCCCAGTCTGAGGTCCTGTTGTTCAGCTTTCCTTCAACCATGACCAGTTCCTGCTGCTGAAAAACACCCCCAGAGCATGATGCTACTACTACCATGCTTCACCGTTGGGATGATATTGCGCAGGTGATGTGCAGTGACTGGCTTCCTGCAGACATGATGCTTGGAATTGAGGCCAAACAATTCAATCTTTGTTTCATCAGACCAGAGAACCTGGTTTCTCACAATCTGAGAATCCTTTTGGTGCAAAATTCCAATTGCAAATTCCAAGTGTACTTTCACATGACTTGCACTAAGGAGAGGCTTCCGTTTGGCCACTCTGTCATAAAGCCCAGATCAGTGGAGTGTTGCTGTAATGGTTGTCCAAGTTTCTCCCATCTCCACACATGATCTCTGGAGCTCATCCAGAGTGAACATCAGGTTCTTGGTCACCTCTTTTACAAAGACACTTCTTCCCTGATTGCTCAGTTTGGCCAGGCAGCCAGCTAAAGGAAGAGTCCTAGTTGTTCCAAACTTCTTCTATTTAAGAATTATGGAGGTCACTGTGGTCTTGGGAAACTTCAATGCAGACAAAAAAAATGTGTAGCCTTCCCCAGATCTGTGCCTCGATACAATCCTATCTCTGAGCTCTGCAGGCAGTTCTTTTGACCTCATGGCTTAGTTTTTGTTCTGATATGCATTTTCAGCTGTGGAATCTTATATAAACAGTTGTGTCTTTCCAAATCATATCCAAACAATTGAATTTGCCACAGGTGACTCCAATCAAATTGTAGAACCATCTCAAAGAAGATCCAGAAAAATGTGATTCACATGAGCTAAATATCAAGTGTCATAGCAAAGAGTCAGAATACTTCTTTCAATACAATATTTCAGTTTTTTCTTTTTAATAAATCTGCAAAGTTATCAAAAATCAGATTTTTGCTTTGCCATTATGGGGTATGGAGTGTTTGATTGGAAACAAATACAAATAAATAAATAAAGCATTTTAGCATAAGGCTGCAATATAACAAAATGTGAAAAAATGACGGGGTCGAAATACTTTGTAAATGTATTTACCCAACTGCACCTGGGTTTTTTATTTTAATTAATCATTGTCTGCTCAGTTCTAGACAGTAAACATAATCATTACGACATCCAACCACTAAGGAATGTCCCCATACTACAGGAGAGGAGAAAAGCTCCCCTGGCAAAGACATAGAAGCCTTAAGCGTACCTGTCTCTCCATCTAAAATCCACACTGTCCCATCTGTAGAGCACACAGCAACCAGTACTGCAAAACCCCATGGGGTGCCATTAAATACAAATGGAGTAGAGAAAACCTTGCCTGTGGTTTGGAACTGCCATAATAACAATCCATTAACAGCATTTAAACAGTAAACATAGCTGTCATGTGACCCACATGTGACTGTCTGTTTGGGTGATGGTAACATTGATTTGTTGCTGCAAGACGTTTTAGACAGCAGTTGATGATTGTTCAAAGATGCCAAGCAAGAAATGCATGGTGACGAGAAGATTGGTCCTTTAGCAGAGAAATCCCATAACTGCAAAAGAATGGAACAAAAAAAGCATGTAAACAAGGCCTAACAAAATACTTTTTTTTTTTTTTACTGTATTGCTATTGTTTTACAATTTGAAAGCTGTTTTAAACTCACCTTAACTCCAGAATGGCTTAATCCAAAAACATGTCCATTGACTGAACAAATGAAGACACAAGTATCAGAGCAGGATGGAGATGAGAAAAAAGGAACACTGCTGGTGTATGTCCACAAGACTTTTCCACTGTCCTACTCACAATAACACAAGAATAACAAGTTTTAGATTTGAGAACGAGAAAAATCTGATTTTTAAGAAATAAATCCTCAGAGATTCCCTAAAACAAAAAGTCTTTCCTAAATCTTGCATTACAATGCTTTACTAATATACTACTTATGTTTCAGAAGTTGCTTTTTACAAAATGTAAAGTTTTAAAAACACATTTGTAAGAGCATATTATTTGTTTGTTACCATAGATCCAATAAACAGAATGTTTCAGACTTTTAACACAGATATGTACATGACTGAAGAAGACAACAGTGAAGAATGATCTCCTGGATTAAATAATTTACTGGATTAAGACAGTGGAGATTCCCTCCGAGAGTACAACAGTATAACTTTCTTTGAGACAAGTGGATGCAAGGGGATGAAAACACTGCTCCTCCACCACAATAGTGCTGCCATATACAGCACTTGGCCTAGGACAAATATAAAAAGAAACTTTTGGTTATCACATCTAGGTCTATAAAAGTCATATCAATGAGATAGACAGTACCGCTAATTTAACATTGAACTAAACTGTCTGATCAATGAAAAACATGATTTGTTGGGAGTATTTCTCCTGCAACTTACCAGTGGGTTTAATGCGTAAATATAGCCATCATGGGACCCTGCTATAACAAGTCCAGTTTTAGGGTCTACAGTAGGAGAACTTTTGACCACATCCCCTGTCTTGAACGTCCATAATGTCTCCCCACAGGATACATCCAGGAAATACACATTTCTGTCATAGCAGCCTGACAATCAGGGTTAAACACAGGTAAACAAACAACACTGAGACAAGGGAATATCTCCACATATTCAAGCTAATACAGACGTTACTCCACGTTATTATCAAGATTCCCACATTTAACCAATTTCTATGACATTTCCAAAAAATTTCCAGTTGTTCATGAATCCTGAATGAGGGTCTTTTAAAACATTTTACAAAAATTGCTGTGATGGATTTGAATTTGTATGTCAGGTAGCAATCTTTTGAATTAAATTAAACAATTATAATTACTAGAGTACAAATTTATCTACTATAGAAATGTCTATATGCATGACTTTTCCAGGCCAGGAAATCACATTTTTAAAATTCCCTGATATTTTCAGGTTTCCATGAATGTGGGAACCATGTAGCTCCCTTACAACTCTCCTTTTACAACTTCATACAAACCTACTACCACAAGGGTTCCGCATTTTGAAATGGCAGCAGAAGACTCCAGACGATCTCCAAGGATACGCTCCCAGATGACCTCTCCGTTGGTCAGGTCAAGAGCCTGCAATCTATGTGAGTGAGAGCCAATGAACACGGTGGTTCTCTCTGGGCCCACCAGCAGCACAGGAGAGGCATCCACACATCTGCCTGTGTCTGAGCTCCAGAGGACTCGGAGGCCAAGAGGTAGAGCATCTGGAGAATCTTCCCTAGAGGATGCAGTCATTTGACTACCACCAACATCTTGAAGGACATGTTGCTCAGTGACCTTTTTAACATTGGAATTATCCTGAGGTATCTCACCAAGTTCACATGAAGCATTAAATATTAAATCCACTTTACTGTCTTCAGAAGTTTCTGTCACTGTAATTATGTCCGAGAAGTCATTATGTTGTCCTAAATCAAGATCGATAACCTCTCCAGCTCGCCTCACAACTACAAATCCTGCAGGCCTTTTCACTGAGGGAACTACAAAACCCATTGTGCTTTCTGGGACACCCACTGTGGTCATATCTTTGTGCAGTCTTTTTGGGGAAAATACAGAGGCAGAATCTTCAAGCAATCTTTTCTTTGATGGCTGGATTACATTGTTATCTGCTTCGGTCATGATGTGGCTTAGCACATCTGAGAAAGAGCCATCTAATATGACTTCTAGCAGGCCCACTGAGGTTGTCCCTATGGCAACAGTGAGCTCATCAAAGAGGCGCAATGCCTGAAGGGAGTCTCCTCCACTTAACATAAAGTGTTTATCCTCCTCAACCACCACATCGTTAGCCAGGCCAAGACACTCCTAACAAACACAGATAAACATACAATAGCAACAGTTAGCAGGCAGTGGGTAAGATACACAATGATTTAAACTAATCCTTTAAAAAGACCCCATGAAATGGCTCGATGATAACTTGATGATTTTCTTTCCATTGTAGATGCATTTGCTATTGAAACAGAAAGTTGAGGGCAGAACATATTGTAGGCTTAAGTTACATCACAGGCATTAACCATAATGTGCTACTTGGCTGAAAGTGGTATTGGGGACATTCTCATTCTAGACAGCATTTAATTGGACAACAATCTGTGTAGTGCAAGACGAGTCATTAATATGCGAGAAAAATGTGTTCCCAATTTGGAATGCCCAATTCCTAATGTGCTCCAAGTCCTTGTGGTGGCGTCGTGACTCACCACAATCTGGGTGGCAGAGGACGAATCTCAGTTGCCTACGTGTCTGAGAACATCAATCCGCGCATGTTATCACGTGGCTTGTTGTGTGCATTACCATGGAGACATAGCACATGTGGAGGCTCATGCTGTTCTCCGCATCCACGCACAACTCACCACGTGCCCCACCAAGAGAGAGAACCATGAGGAGGTTACCCCATGTAACTCTACCCTCCCTAGCAACCGGGCCAATTTGGTTGCTTAGGAGAACTGGCTGGAGTCACTCAGCACACCGAATTCGAACTCACGACTCTTGGTGGTAGTCAGCGTCTTTGCTCGTTGAGCTACTCAAGCCCCCTGCATACATGTGGCTTTAAAGCAAATAGACATGGACTATTAATCCAGCTCCACACGATTAGTACTATTGCTTGTGTTTATTCAAAAAGTGTGAATTTGTACCTTCCATAATGTCTGTAGTTTCAGTCTTATGGCATCAATGTCTTTTTGTACAGTTTGTTTATCGGTGTTCTGTCTTTGGGTCTCACACATCCTCATCAACTCGTCCATGGCAATTTTACCTAAAAACACACGCAGAAAGGATGTAAAAACTATGACCTCAATTAAAACATGCTTATCTGACTAAATTAGAAAAAAGTTATTGGCTTGTATCCTAATAGACTGGTGCTCGCTTACCATGAGAGGTGAGTGGAAGTGCGGAGATAAACAAGATTGTGTCTGGAATGCTATGACTGGCCAAAAACTGAGATAATGTATGGCGAATTTCTCCTTCAATAACTCTGAGGGAGGAAGAGGAGGAGTCTCTTGGGTCGTCTACTTCAGCAACCACTTCAGAGGACTCAGTAGAATCTTGAAAAGGCTTTCCATGATGAATTTCTGAGGAGGAGGATGAAAGGGCTCTTGGTTGACCTGATGCAAGCACTATAAATGCCACCAACCTGCTATCCTCACTCAGGCTCACTGTACACGCCTCTACCTGGGGTAAATTCTCTATGATCTGAGGACATAAAGAAATAAAAGTAGTTGAGATTACTAGATGCTACTCGTCATTTTCTATAGTCTCATGTTTTCTTGTAGGTACTTGTACATTTACAAGTCTTTACATTACAGACAGGTTACATAGAGCTTACCTGCTGCAGGGCATCTAGATGCACCCGCTGACCAAAGCGTTTGACGAGTCGATCCTTTCTTCCCAGGAAATACAGATGGGAATCTCGCACCTGCACCCAGTCACCAGTAGCACGCATTGTCCCCCCGACTACAGTTTCTTCTTTGTCTAGCAGACACACCCTCTCCTGACCACCTAAATGCACACAAAAATACACTTTTTGAACATGTGAAGTGCATCTCTGACCTGCGTTTGTTACACTTATTAAGAGCATTTGTGAAGCTAATCTATGCAAATTCAAATAAACAGATATTACACAGAAGCCATCATTTTTCTAGTGACTTTTGTTTTAGATATTTGTGCCATACCAATGAACACCTGCCCTTCTCCATCAGTGACAAAATGTCCAGTCTCATTTCTCACTTCGATTACAGTATCCAACAATGGCTCCCCAAGGGGCACAGATACATCAGTTCTGTCAAACAATACAAATGAGATATAAACATAAACAATTTAATGTTGTGTACAGTAGTAATAAGAATTATATCAACAACTCTCTAAGACATTCAAACTGATCTTGACGCTTAAAAGCAATAAAGCTGAGGACTTTGATAACAATATTATCTTTGGATTGTTTACTTCATTTTTGATCAAGATAACATATCCATAGTCATTATCATGGAGCCCCTTTTTCCTCTTAAAGGAATAGTTCACCCAAAAATTAAAATTCTCTCATCATTTACTTACCCTCATGCCATCCCAGATGTGTATGACTTTTTCATCTACTGAACTCAAATGAAGATTTTTAGATAAATATCTCTGCTCTGTATGTCCATACAACACAAGTGAATGGGTGCCAAAATGTTGAAGCTCCAAAAATCACATAAGTCACCATTAAAGTAATCCAAAAGACTCCAGTGGATAAATCATTTCATTCAGAAGAGAAATGATAGGTGTGAGTGAGAAACTGATCAATATTTAAGTCCTTTCTTACTATAAATTCTCATCCACGCTTTGTGAATCTTACTTTAACGTTTACATTCTTCTTCTTGTGTTTTTGATGATTCACATGCACTTCATGCTTATTGCCCCCTTTCTGGCAAAAAAGGACTTAAATATTCATCTGTTTCTCACCCACAGTTATCATATCACTTCTAAAGACATTTAATAGACCAATGAAGTCCTATGGATTATTTAATGCTGCCTTTATGTGCTTTTTGGAGTTTCAGAGTTCTGGCCGCCATTCATATATATCAAACGGACCAACAGATCTGAGATATTCTTCGTGTTCTGCAGAAGGTAAAATCATCTGCGATGGCATGAGGGTGAGTAAATTATGAGAGAATTTTCATTTTTGGTTGAACTATCCCTTTAATAAAGGAGCTCAAGTTAAAAAAATCTATCAAATGTTGCAGTTGGCAAAATCTGAACTATGCTGCAAGTATCCTGAATGAATGTATGCCATTTAATAATAATAAAACAGATTCATAGTGTGAATGAGGATTCTTTTACTTATTCTACTAATAAAACAGAACTGGTATTGCGAAATTCAGCTTAGACTTCAAGTGGCAAATCAGTGATTCTAGCAAATATGCTTAGCTTGACAACAATCTAAGGTTAAGCAAACACATAAAACAAATAAATAAACATGGTTATACTCCTTATGCTGTCAAAACAAACTTAATGAACATACACTTTGAGTATCTGTTTAGGATAAACAACATCTGGTTAGAGGCTGGTTGCAACTCACGTGTCTTCGGAGCATAGGAGTTTGTCTGGGACTTTGTACCAGCTTGCCCAGCAAGAAACTTCTGTGGTGCCATAAAGATTATAGATGTGTGTGCTATTGCCTTCCTGCCTCCAGCTCTTGAGAAGAGTTAGAGATGGACATGGCTCTCCTCCAAAAGCCAACAACCTTAGGGATGAATTTGCACTAAGCACTTCCTCCTGCATTACACGGCTACCAAAGCGCTTCACAAGAGTGGGAGTTGCCTAGAAATGAGCAAGATGAAGTGTGAAAGGGAATTGAGTGAAACATAATGTGTTAAAGGTATAGTTCGTCCAAAAATGAAAAATCTCTAATCATTTTCTCACACTTATGCCATTCCAGATGTGCCTGACTTACTTTCTTTTGCAGAACACAAAGATTTTTAGAAGAATATCTAAGCTCTGCAGGTCCATGCAATACAAATGAATGGTTACCAGAACTCTGAAACTCCAAAACGCACATAAAGGCAGCATAAAAGCAGTCCATACAACTCCAGTCTTTTAATCCATTCCTTGAGAAGCGATATGATAGGTCTGGATGCAAAACAAATTAATATGCAAGTCCTTTTTACTATAAATTCTACTCCCTGCCCAGTAGATGGTGTCATTCACAAATAATGTAAATCGCCAAAAAACAAGAAGAAGAACGTGGAAGTGAAAGTGGAGATTTATAGTAAAAAAGGACTTAAATATTGACCCGTTTCTCACCCACACATGACTTAGAGGATCATTTTCTGTGTGACATCTCCTTTTGTTTCCCACGGAGGAAAGAACGTCATAAAGGTGAGTAAACGATGACAGATTGTTAATTCTTTCATTCATTCATTTTGGGGTGAACTATCACTTTAAGAACCAAAGTCACTTGCCTGTAAGACTGTTGTAGCGTTTCGTTTGAACAGCACATGTGCAAGTCTGTGTGGCATCTTTTTAACAGCAGAGGGAACAATAAGGAGACATGCTCCAGAAGACAGGGCCAAAAATATCTCGACTACAGACGGGTCAAATGTTAACGGAGAGGAAAGAAACACAATATCTTCTGCAGTCATCTTAAATAGAGATCTGTGGAGAAGGCATGTCAAGAAAAAGACCTATTATGTCACACCCTATATATGAACGGTATTATATCTCACAGCAACTGATTAAATATGCACCAAGAAAAAGAAAGGGGATAAGGATGCGCCCACTTTACCTTAGATTAATTATGTTAGGCACAATACACCTGTGTGGGACATTCACTATCTTTGGAAGCCCTGTTGTTCCAGATGTGTGCAAAACATAAGCCAATGGCTCTCTCTGGTGGCTGTCTTTGGTCATCGCAGAGATGGAATGCTGATGTTCAGTCTCTGTCAGTTGAATGTGTGCATCCTGATCTCTTTGTATCTTTATTACAGTAAGATTATGCGACGACAATGTTGAACACACCTCCAGGGATAGCAGTTTGGAAAATGCACTCTGGAATTGCTGTTGGTTAAATATAATATAATATAATATAATGTATTATAATATAATATAATGTGTCAAACTGGAAAATGTATGAAACCCACATGAAGTAAATCACTCTGTATCAAGCAGAAGTTCAGTCTGCACTTGTTCATCATTCTCAGGGTGCATGAAGGTGGTGAGGCAGGATCAAGGGGTACATACGCAGCAGGAAACTGCAGAACACTGTTCAGAAATTGTTAATAACATGCAGTGAACAAGAACTGTGCATAACAAATCGAACGAAGGTTACTTAGTCTAATGGTAAAGCATTAAAATAAAACATTAACTATAACAAGCACAGTGTACAGCTACAATTTATCGTACCCAATAATCCAGACAGGGAGGAAGACGTCTGTATGGCAGAATAACCCCATGACGCTATCATGTTTCTGGACAGAGACGCGCAGCTGTTCAGTTAATTCATTTGCTAGGGAAATTACTTCATCATAAGTAAAAGACACACGCGCTGCAATGCTGCTGTCGAACGCGACAGCTGTTTCATCTCCATGCGCGAGCGCAGCCTCGCACACTAGGTCTTGAAGGGATTTTGCAGTCATATCTGATAAAAAAAAATATATTAAGTCATGGTTCTGTTCAAATCGTTAAATTACACTGTAGGTTACATGCCATCTACCATAGACATCTAAATACATGTCTATGCCATCTACCGTGTTTATTACGCGACTCACAGAGTGACGCGTGATGATGACGTTTCTGCATCGCTAGAGAAAATGTCCAATCACAGCTCGAATCTTTCTCGGGGCAGAAATTTGAAAATCCTGTTGCTCTGCCCGTTGACGACTGGTGAGCACAAAATCCCAGTTAATGTTGGTTAAATCAATTTGAAGTTTGTTTATGTGCATTGGAGTTCGTTTGCAATAGATTTTGACACGGACAACATGTCAGCAAATCTTTTAAATGAAGACCAGTTTAAAAGAAATGACGATGAGTTCAGAAACACGATGGAAGCTCTTTTTCAGAAGGTAGCTGTGTGTGTGTGTGTGTGTGTGTGTGTGTGTGTGTGTTTACTTCATGCAAGAGTCCGTTTGGTACAGGTCTTACCTAATGTGATTTGTCTAAAAACAAATGTCTGTTAGATAACGCTAACATTAACACAATGTATGTTTACGGTGTCCTTTCAAGTATTCCAGTCTAAATGATCCTGGAATAGAAGTCTGTCTGAAAACAATGACCTGCAGAACTGAAAGAGGTAGGATAAAACATTATAAAAAGATAGCTAACAATTTCTACTAAAAGCCACACTTTAAGTAGTGTTACCTAGACCTTTTCAGGTTTGTGTATTTTACTATATATATATATATATATATATATATATATATATATATATATATATATATAATCTATCTACAGGTTCTGTGCCTATTGACAGTGCAGAGGGAGAACGTGAATTAGAAGCTTTGAAGGTGAGACAGGTATTAAATGGTCATGGTCAAGCCATAGCCCACAAAACAGCATGAGTAGACTTGATAAGTCCCCCCTAAACATTTTAATTTATTTGTGTTAACGTCTTTATTTTTTTATTTAAAAGGAATCATGGACATAATATATGCCTCATTTGAATATAATTGCAGGATCCCCCATATGTGTACTGGTGCTCTTTAGTTATACATAAAATAGTGATAGAAAAAGTGATTACATGAGTATATATATATATATATATATATATATATATATATATATATATATACACACACACACACACACACACACACACACACATATATATATATAAAACATTTTTTTTTTTTTTTTTTTTTGCCTTTAGTCCAAAATTGCTCTAGGTTGTATTAGGGTAGAATTTAATTTTCTATTCTCTCATGCAGACTAGACTGAAGGACCATTCGATGAGGGGTAAGTAAAAATATTGAAAGCATCCTTTTGTATTTTTAGAGCAATTTTGATCAACTCATCTGTAACCATGCCAATTTTTATATTTTTAATGTTATTCTGTTCTTGTATTTTCTAGAGTTTGTGGACCAGAATGATGATTATGATCAGGTAGTAAGATGAAAATCGTAGTATTGCATCATTCCATGAAGTGTGTACAATCCAGACCAACAGACTAGTGTATTGTACTGAGAACGTACCTTTTTCCATCCAAAATGTGCCCTTTTACTGTCTTATATACTGTGTGTGTGTGTGTGTGTGTGTGTGTGTGTGTGTATATATATATATATATATATATATATATATATATATATATATATATTTATATATATTTGTATGTACATATAACAATTTGTATTCCCACCACATTTAGATGGATGTGTCAGGGATCACTGAGGATTATTTTAATGGCTCCGATCAACAGAAAAATGAAATTCTGTGTAAGAAATAATTTTAAAATACAAATCATTGTAGTTTCTTCATTGTAGAAGAAACCAATATAGGGTTTAAAGGAATAGTTCACCCCAAAATGAAAATTCTCTCATCATTTACTCACCATCATGCCATCCCATATGTGTATGACTTTATTTCTTCTGCAGAACACAAATTAAGAATTTTAGAAGATTATTTCAGCTCTGTAGGTCAATGCAAGTGAATGGGTGCCAACATTTTGACACTCCAAAAATCACATAAAGGCTGCATTAAAGTAATCCATATGACTCCAGTGGTTAAATCCATGTCTTCTGAAGTGATTTTATAAATGTCGGTGTGAAACGGATAAAAATGTAAGTCAATTTACTACCTGCCCATTAGATGGTGTATGTTTGAAGAATGTGAATCACCAAAAGCACAAGAGCACACGATAATTAATATTAAAAATGGACTTGAATATTAATCTGTTTCTCACCTACACCCATCATATTACTTCTGGAGACAATGATTCAACCACTTGAGTATTATGGATTACTTTTATGCTGACTTATGTGATTTTTGGAGCTTCAAAGTTTGGCACCCATTCACTTGCATTGCATGGCCCAAAAGAGCTGAGAAATTCTTCTAAAACTCTTAATTTGTGTTCTGCTGAAGAACAAAGAAAGTCACACACATCTGGGATGGCATCAGGGTAAATGATGAGAGAATTTTATTTTTTTTAATGAACTGTTCCTTTAAGTCTGTCTGTGTTATAAAATATTTACAATTTGTACACAGTGTATTAAATACATTGAATGTAACAGAATATAATATCAGTTTTGAGGTTTTAATATCAAAAGATCTCATGTCTCTTTGTGCATCTTCTAGGGCATGGTGGTGAGTCGTTTCAGCTCTCTATGAATCTGACCAATTCATCTCATAGCAGTCTGTGTGGGGTGCCCTCTCAGCCTGAGGAAGCGGATGAAGAACTGGAGAAAACATTGAGCAGTCACGGCAGTACCCTCCTGGACGTCTATCCCAGCATGCTCAATCAGATTGGCGAAGCATATCGGCGGCAGCATGTGAAGGATACTGCTAGGGGTGTGCTGCAAAAGTATCGCCGCAAACACTGGCAAGTTAGCCAGGCACACCCTCGCAACACTTCCTTTAAGATGAGACACAATGGAACACTGAACAAGATAACAGACATCTCATTCACCAAAAAAAGTCCAGCTCAATGTAACAGCTGCTCTATGAAGGGTAGCATCAAACTTCAAGACATGTTCAAGAACAGACTGAAGTCTTCACCACTGAAAAACTCAGCCAGTGGCTGTTTTTACTCACCTAGGAGGGAGAGCGTTGATGAGAGTTTTGAGTCACCACAGACTAACCTGCTTTTAGATAGGAAGCCAAAGCACAACCCTGTTCGTGTGATTGACTTAACCACACCTCCTTACTCCATCTCCCCACTTAGTGACCAGTCTCCTGACCTAAACCAAACCTACAACATTGGACCCACTGTTTTATCTACTTCTCATCCTGTTCCAGGCTCATTGGTCTCCATTTCCCCACGACCAGCATGGCGCTCACCAGGAAGACCAGCTAAAGCCCTGTCTCTTGTTGACCAGAGTGGAATGTCAATCACATCCCAGCCCTTCTATCAGCAGCCAGCCTACTCCTCATTGGACAAAAATGTCTTTAGAGAACACCTGCACTCTCCAGTCTCCTCCCCAATGTGTGGATTCATTAGTTGTTTTTCTCCTAGTGGGAAGAGTACCTTCAGATCCACATTGTTGAGAGATGAAAGACATCAATCAAAGCCAACAGCAATACACAGTCCAAAGCGAAGATCTCCTATCCGCTATCTACCTAAATCTGAGGTACACCGGTCACTTTATGGTGGGAAACTGGAGCAGTTGTCATCAAACCAGCGTCCCCTTTTCCACAACACAGATCATTTGGAAAGTTTTTCCATGTCTGAGAAGTTGCAGATCAGTCCCAGACTCAATAAACATCAACATTCTCTTTCTGGGTCCCAGTCCACTTCTTTGTCAAAATATGACTCTTTCAGGGAACCTCAAATTGATGCAGAATTCAGGAAGCTGTATCACCACTTCATCTGTCGTGGTACATCTTCACCATGCCCTACCACCCACTGTCACCTGTGCGAGAGACAGTTGGAGACGTCCCAAATCCCCAGCTCTTCCTCCTCCAGCATGTCCACACTTGCTCTCACACCCCTGAGAGACACACTCAAGAAGCGTCGCCATCAGCCTGATGTGGAAGAGTTGTTTAGATTTAAACGCTTCCGTGAAAGTCGTTCCCCACTTAAGCATCTCCAACTCTTGCCACATCAATTGAAAGACAGATATATGAGCTCTGCCATGTCAGAACCTAGTGAGGACAAACATGCCTGGAATCGGGCCGTCCTGCTTCAGTGCCCCAGCCCCTGGTTCCTCAGAGGCACTGGAAAACTCAGAAAGATCAGGGAGGATAAATTAGCAATGCAAATGAACCAACGTGCAATGTCTTTGGTAAGGGCCTTGTATTTAAACAACAGCCACACCAACATTAAGTTCATTTTGAGTAATACAGTAAAAAAAATTAAGTTTCATTGTTTTGCAGAGAGATGTCACAAGTGGAGTCCATGCAGTTGAAGGTTTGTGGCCAAATTTTCATTTGTTTAAAATTCTTAAATGCCCAAAAAGTCAATTCAAGCAAAGTACAGTTGAAGACAGAAGTTTACATGCACCTTAGCCAAATACATTTAAACTCTGTTTTTCACAATTTCTGCCATTTAATCATAGAATACATTCCCTGTCTTAGGTCAGTTAGGATCAATACTTTACATTACTATTTTAAGAATGTGAAATGTCAGAATAATAGTTTTATTAAAAATAATTATTTATTTCAGCTTTTATTTCTTTCATCACATTCCCAGTGGATCAGAAGTTTACATTCACTTTGTTAGTATTAAATAGTTAATATCTTAGTTCAAATGTTTTGGGTAGCCTTCCATAAGCTTCTCACCAGAAGTTGCTGGAATTTTTGACCCATTCCTCCAGACAGAACTGGTGTAGCGGAGTCAGGTTTGTAGGCCTCCTTGCTCGCACACGCTTTTTCAGTTCTGCCCACAAATGTTCTATTTTGGGGCTTTTCCACTGCACGGTACAACTCGACTCTACTTGCTTTTTTGGGGTTTTCCACTGTGGATTGTACCTGGTACCGGATACTTTTTTTTAGTACCACCTCGGTCGAGGTTCCAAGCGAGCCGAGCCGATACTAAATGTGATGTCGAAATCCTGCAGATCACTGATTGGTCAGGGAGAATCGTCACTACCAGCGTCACTGGATTTCCGACACGCCACATCAACCCGCTAGTTTTAAAGTTAGCAATAGCGATAACAGTATCATTTGTTCATGCGACATTCGAATTGTGAAAAAATTGCTGTGCGCAAAACCACGCCGTGGTCAATAAATGAGGTGCAGATGGTCCACTCGTTAGTGATGAGCGAAACCGAAAAGTCTCTCATGATGTGTATCAGCTGTTGGCCGCACACGGCTACCACCGGACCTACCAACAGTGTAAAAAAAAAAACTTAAACTGACTACAGAGCCATTAAGGAAAAGTGGAAGTGGATCGACCAAATGGACGCTATCTAAACCGATGAGCAATGGGTGGGAGAGTGCCCTGGACTCAGCCACGATGGAGGATGGTACGCTTTCTTACGTTAACTCTATACTCTGCTTGAAAGCTTCACTTTATTTAGTTGACCTACTACTGGAAAGCTTGTTTCTAAAACAACCAGGCCAATTTAACTGTTACTCTTGTGTAAAATCACCATGCAACAACTGCTTTATGCAGCACAATGAGCTAGTAGCTAACAGGTAACGGTTGTGTTATTGTTTTGGTCAGTTTGTGTCGTGTTTAAGATGATGTCACGGCAGTAGAGGCGTTACAACTATGACGATCAGCCTATAATCCCACCCACGTTGAGATGGCACTAAACTGCATTGGACATGCAAGCTCAGAAACATAAAGCTAGAAGAGTTGAGTCTAACCGTAATGTGCAGTGGAAAAGTGCCATTTGATTGAGGTCAGGGCTTTGTGATTTGGCCAAACCAATACCTTGACTTTGTTGTCCTTAAGCCATTTTGCCACAACTTTGGAGGTATGCTTGGGGTCATTGTAATTTTGGAAAACCAATTTTTGACCAAGCTTTAACTTCCTGACTGATGTCTTGAGATGTTGCTTAAATATATCCACATCATTTTCCTTCCTCATGTCATATTTTGTGAAGTGCACCAGTCCCTCCTGCTGCAAAGCACCCACACAACATGATGCTGCCACCCCCATGCTTCACTGTTGGGATGGTGCTCTTTGGCTTGCGAGCCTCACTCATTTTCCTCCAAACTTAACTATGGTCATTATGGCCAAACAATTCCATTTTTGTTTCATCAGACCAGAGGATATTTCTCCAAAAATTAAGATCTTTGTTCCCATATGCACTTGTAAGCTGTAGTGTGGCTTTTTTTATGGCAGTTTTGGAGCAGTGGCTTCTTCCTTGCTGAGCAGCCTTTCAGGTTATGTCGATATAGGACTCATTTTACTGTGGATATAGATACCTGTCTACCTGTTTCCTCCAGCATCTTCACAAGTTCCTTTGCTGTTGTTCTGGGATTGATTTGCACTTTTCGCACCAAACTACATTCATCTCTAAGAGACAGAATGAGTCTGAATCCTCAGTGGTATGATGGCTGCGTAGTCCCATGGTGTTTGTACATGCGTACTATTGTTTGTAAAGATGAACATGGTACCTTTAGGCATTTGGAAATTGCGCCCAAGGATGAACCAGACTTGTGGAGGTCCACAATTTGGTTTGAAGTCTTGGCTGATTTCTTTTGATTTTTTCCCATGATGTCAAGCAAAGAGGCACTGAGTTTGAAGGAAGGCCTTAAAATGCATCCACTAGTACACCTCCAATTCAGTATACCACCTGTCAGAAGCTAATTGTCTAGACATCATTTTCTGGAATTTTCTAAAGCACAATTAACTTAATGTAAACTTCTGACCCATTGGAGTTGTGATATAGTCAATTCAAAGTTAAGAAATTGTTGGAAAATTTACGTCATACACAAAGTATATGTCTTAAACGACTTGCCAAAACTATAGTTTGCTAATATTAAATCTGTGGAGTGGTTAAAAAAACGAGTTTTAATGACTTCAACCTAAGTGTATGTTAACTTCTGACTTCAAAGTTATGTCCTCATCACCATGGCATTCTATGTCTCATTTAGCTTGTTTCTGTATATTTTGTTTTTAACAGCTCATTCACCCATTAGAACTTTTAATCATGGTACAATCCCACTGTCTCCAAGGTAATTCCAGCACACTCACATGCAAGAAATATTATATCAATGAACTTCGCTTTTTTATCTTAAAATATGAAGAATGCTGATAAACATTCACAGTGTTAAAAAAAAAAAAAAACTAATTACAGAAATTGTTTTCTTCAGTGTCTCAAGGAGGCGACTGCAGTATGGTCTTCTGCAGTGATGAGGTTTTCTGTGCGCACCCCATAATCCTGTATTTCCCTTCTATGGTTGTATATAATTCATATTGTGAAAACTTCCAAGGTCACCCAAGAGAAAATACAGGGGATAAACAAGTCAGATGACACTGATATTCAACTGTCAGTTTTCTTGTTTTAAATGAATACTGTATGTACTTATAAATGCAATGGTTGTATTGTCAAAGTAGTTTTTTAATGTGTAAATATCTTCACAAGACCCTTTAATATTATATATTTTAATATTAAATACATTTCTATCAACATGGTCCAATTCCATGTGTGTTAATTATTTAGACAAACTTTTAATTCTAATAAACATGTGCATTTCACATACAGAACATTTCATTTATTTGCATTGAGGATTAATAGAATAGTGGGAAAATATGTCTTGAAGGAGTAGGACTTACAATTATACAAAACTTCCTCATACGCTAACAGAGATAGTGAAATAAAAATTCTCAAAAGGAATGTTACAAGATGTAGTGTTTTGAAGGTGAATGATCTCTAGGTCTTATTTGAACTGAAATTACTAGCAGCAATGCTGACAAGAATTTCAAGGAACACTTTTAAAGGAATGTTTGAGAATTCAAAACAGATCCATACAATTATATTTTTAGTTCCAACTCTGTTCAATTTTTAGACAATATCTATAACATTTACAAATGCTTTGACATATGTTAAGGCATTAGATAGCACCACAGTTTGATTTTTAAGTCATAAAGTAGCATGTATATTAACAGAGTACTTCTGTACAGAATTAATAAGACATTGATTTGAACAGCAGTTTTAAGGCCTGCAATTCACCACTCCAGCTCCATGGGGTAATTGCCTGTAAGGTGGCCAAGTCTAGTTTTAGTGCTAGAGCTGATCCCCTCAACTTTCCCATGTGATTCTATCCCACCTTGAACAGCAGACACCAGGCCTTCAGCAGACAGGTAACTCACACTTGTAGCACCTTCTCAAAAGTATAAACAATATTAAAACAATGTACATCATTTTCTGAAGAACCTTTGTGGTCCACGTGCATAATTTCCAGTAATTACAAATCTCTATTTATATAATGGAAAGCAGAGTTTGTATGGTTCTTTCATAATTTGTGTGAAATTCTAAAACTCTAGTGCTTAAGCACATTTTTTTGCATTGTTCTGACGTACCAATATAGCCAGCTAAATCCTCAAACTCTGGTTTGTTAGCAATTAGCTCCTCTTTGGTATGAATGTTGATGCCCATGTAACATGGGAACCACATTGGAGGTGATGCAACTCGAATGTGGACCTGTGAGGTCAAGCCCATACACAAAGACAGCATGCAGATGGAAAGAGACCAAAGCAGCAAACATACTAAACAAAGGGTTATGTGTGTGATTTATAACATTTGAACGAATCTTACCTCTGTTGCACTTGCTTCCTTGAGCAGTTTAATAATAGGGGAAATCGTGTTGCCCATGACAATAGAATCATCAATATGCACCACTCGTTTGCCAGCAAAGTTGTCAGTCAATACTCCAAACTTTCTGGCTACTCCAAGCTGATGCAGTCGAGTATATGGTTGAATGAACGTCCTGCCCACATAACGGTTCTTACACAGTACCTCTACATATGGAAGTCCGGACTACATTAGAGAGACAAATGTGAAACTTTATAATATTTCTTGATATAAAGCAATAACACATATGAATAGCATGCTTATTACCTCTTAAGCGTATCCTAATGCTGCAGGTGTGGCTGATTCTAGAACAGTGCTGACTACATCGGCATCAGTGGGGGCCTCAATCACCAATATCCGTCCACAGCGCTGCCTCGCAATATATACCATCTGACCTGTAATATGGTAACACAGACATTTATTTCCCCTAGGGTTAACCTCATAAACATTGTCTGCACTGTAAGATAATTATGTCACCATGGGAAAAATACTTTTATTTTATTTTTTTGTTATTACTAGATCATTGCAATCATATTACTAACCTTTTCAAAAACAACAATTCTGCTAAATTCTGATTAATTATAACAGTTAACTTTTGTTTAAAATAATAATTATTACCCAGAAAGTTAATTTTAATCATGAACTTGCCTACAAATATAGTGTCTGGCCTGGCAATGTAAACATATTGAAATATGCAAAAGGCAGGAGGGTCTCCCTCTGGGCGAGGGACAACACTCAAGTTCTTCACTCCATTTTTAGAGATCTGGACTATCTCTCCAGGATGCACTTCACGTCATTAATAAAATATGTAATTGAGCTTAAGGCTCTGGGATGGAAACTCCTTGTAACAGTGTAGAGTACCCAAATGCCGAAAAGTGGGCTTCCACATATTTGCAGAAATCAAAGAGTGATTCTGTTTGAATTTTACATAAAGGTTGCCATGATGTGTGGGCATACTTTGCTCCAATGGACTGGAAGCTACAGGACATGAAAACACCCAGCCGTCGGTGTCTCCTCCGGCACCTGAACAATAAAAATTAGGAAGAGTTTAGTTCCATTTCTCTTTTTATTCTAGAACTCAACAGTCAGCTCAAAGCCTTTTTAGCAGCCTGTGACATGCCTAGTTATGAAGATATACTGTACTTCTTATAATTAGACCTCAAGTGTTACATTTTGCATCTATCAATTTCATTTTAACAATGTGAAGCTTTTAAATTTTTAGATTTTATTTCATATTTGACCATTTCAAAAGGACATGTGACACTATAAAATGCCACGGTAAACAACAGACAAATCACAAGGACAAAGAAAAAACACAGAAAAACCCTCCATAGCCAATCCAAAAGGATGTTATGATGAATATGACCATCTACAGTATTCATGCAATATTCTAGAGATAAACATTCTAGGTAATTGTTACTGTTACCTGCAAACAAGTAAATCATTGTTTATTTTAAATCTTGCTGTAATTCCAGATATATTATATCTAATTATTTCCATATGTAAGGTAAACATTTTTGTTAACCAGGCAGGAAGTAGAGGCCTTGCATTTTTGTTCCAAAAAGACAATGATTTTCTTAACAACAATCATCTCGTATTGTATGGTTGTTATCTGTATCCTCCAACTGTGAAGCTCCAAATATCTGACCAGTCTAATATGGCAGTCTTTGAATCAGATGTTAAATTACAATTATAGACCTCTGTGCAACTGGAAAATGTTTGACCAGAATCTCTGGATCAGTGGGCACGAACAAGAGGTGCCCTAGTGAAATGTGAATGTTAATTTATCATGAGAGCTCATCAGTAACACACTAACAATATAAGAATATTTTGTAACTTAATTGATGATTGCGACCAAGGGTATGCACATCTCTTGTCAAGTATTTTACTTTATCATCCTTCACTGGAGCATTCGTGCACAACACAGCTTTTCTGACTGACTTGACAACTGAATTAACTAATTTATCAGTGATGACATAGCATGATGTGGCTGCGCTTAAAAAATACCTACAAGCCCTTTTCCGCTGTAAAAATGTTCAAAATCAGGTTAATTTTCACCTACCACTTACTATTCACTGACAAAGTTGTTAAAATGTGCTGACATTAAAGGGATAGTTCACCCAAAAATGAAAATGATCTCATCATTAAAGTATCACTCAGTAAGTTTTTTCTTGTGTCATCTTGGACTTAAATGACACCTAGAGGTGTTGATGCAGCTTTATTCAAAATCAATAGTTTTCAGTTATAGATGCCATTGTAGAAATTCACTGTTCACAATCAGCCATGATTTATTTAATCCAAGAGTGAAAGTGTCCAATAACAAGACTGAGATTAAATGAGTACAATAGTATTCAGCTGGTCATGTGATTCTAACATGGCAGCCCTCTTGAAGGCACCCGTGCTCAATGTAGAAAAAAAACATTTCCTCATCTCATGAGTGGTCATGATTTTAAACATATGTTTCAAAAGTACAATTAATTTCATTTTTTTAATGAGGAAAGAATTACTGAGTGTACCTTTAACTCACTCTCATGACATCCCAAATGTGTATGACTTTCTTTTGCTGAACACAGATTTTTAGAAGAATATTTCAGCTCTGTAGGTTCATATAATGCAAGTGAATGGGTGCCAAAATTGTGAAGCTCAAAAATGCACAAACATAGCAAAAAAGTATTCCATAAAACTCCTGTGGTTACTTATACTGTATCCTGTGGAGTCTTATGGATTACTTTTTTCTTCATTCTTTGTGTATATCGCCACCTACTGGGCAGGGAGGAAAATGTATGGTTAAATATTTATCAGTTTCTCACATACTTCTATCATATTGCTTCAGAAGATATGGATTTAACCACAGGAGTTTTATGGAATACTTTTTTGCTGCGTTTGTGAATTTTGGAGCTTCACAAATTTGGCACCCATTCACTTGCATTATATGGACCTACAGAGCTGAAATATTCTTCTAAAAATCTGTGTTCAGCAGAAGAAAGTCAGTCATACACATCTGAGATGGCATGAGGGTGAGTCAATTATGCGAATTTTCATTTTTGGGTGAACTATCCCTTTAACATGTATATTTACAGAATGTTCAGGCCCTATTTACACTGCATATTTTCACAAACCTTATTTTGAATGTAGATGTACCTTTATCAACCCATACCTGTTGTTTGTCCCATCATTGTTGAATTAACCTTTTTTTTTTTTTTTTGTACGCACCTGAGCTGTGCAGTTTGGAGTTGGAACTAGATGTCCAATACAGAGAGGCCTGTTTCCATAGGGGTCTCTCACAGCATATATCACATCTTTACACATCACTAGCAGTGAGTATGATGTAGGTGTCTCTGTCATCAGATTTTTAATACTGGGGAAAAAAGAAGACAAGCATAAATCATGCAAAATGGATTTAATTTTTTAAAAAAAATCTGTAAGTCTATTGATATGAGAGGGTTTAATATGGTTTTTGGAAAGGGAATGGCAATGCATAATTTACCGAGCCACCCAATCAGGAGTGTCAAGCTCCTCCATGGGTGGAGTCAGTGCAAAGAGCTGAGTAATAAGCTCACTATCCGAACAGGTGGAGAGGCCAAACCCATGTCGTATAACCTTTAACACATATTATATCAATAAGGAAAGCAAGAACCCCATCCCTCCTCCAAAGCTGTATATGGAGCCTCACTTAATCCCTAAAAGTAAAAACACACCTTGTTGCGCGCAATGCAGAAGTATTGACCAGCTCTCCATTGTGTGCTACAGCAATCTTGAGGGTGTCCACCACAAAAGGCTGGCAGTTCTGCAGCTCTGAGATGCCAGTGGTGGTGTAACGTGTATGTCCAATACAAAGTTTACCATTGCGCAGCTTCAGCAAGTCTTCTGGTTTAAAAGCAGTGTTCACTAAACCCATTCCCTGCAAAAGAGAGAGAAAGAGAGTGAGAGAAATATTATCTCAGGCATGCCTAATCTTGCCCTCATTGCTGAATTTACATGTGAAATACACTGGCCCTAGAAGGATGATTGTTTCAAGTGAGATGTTTTACACATTAAGGTGCTGTATTAGTCCTACATTACCTTCAGAGTAGTGTATATTGGGGGATTTGTTCCAGTGCTTATGACAATAAGCCAACACTCTCTTGACCCCTATTGAACACAACTGTGACCCCTATTGAACACAACTTGTTCACACAAAAGTACTATGAAATCCTCTAATATAGTTATTCCATACAAACATTTACATTACCTTCAGAGTAGTGTATATTGGGGGATTTGTTCCAGTGCTTATGACAATAAGCCAACACTCTCTTGACCCCTATTGAACACAACTGTGACCCCTATTGAACACAACTTGTTCACACAAAAGTACTATGAAATCCTCTAATATAGTTATTCCATACAAACATTTACATTATAGGAACAGTTCACAGATCTGAAGATTTCAGAATCACAGATTTGTATAACTTTATTTTGTATAACTCCACTGTGTAGGTCCATGCAATGCAAGTCAACAGGGTCCAAAACTTTAAAGCTCCAAAAAGCACATAAAGGTAGCATAAAGCACTGACATACTATTCTAAATATCTCCATTTGTGTTCATCAGAAGAAAAAATATACAGATTTGGGATGGCATAAGGATGAGTAAATGATGAGAATTTTCATTTTTGGCTGAACTATTTCTTTAACATATTGATCCCCAAGTGATTTACATATGTTGCTAACAGATGCTTATCAAAATGACAAGATAAAAAAAGTATTTAATAAAATAAACATATTTACTGACTGAGTTTGTTGAAGACGTGATATTACATGTAGTGAGCAATTAGATCACACTGTATCAACATGTCTTGGCAAGACTGCAGTCAGGATAGAGAATGTTTTCCTCCCATTGCTCCCTCTCCCACCATTTTACACAAACAATATTAAAATCAAGCCAAATTGGTTGCAAGAGTCCATGGCTGCATTGCATGTGACTATAAAAGGCAGATCAAACTGGTTTGTATGAATCAGTTAGGTAGAGTGAGAATGAGGAATGGGATCAGGAATTGGGGGGGGGGGGGGGGGGGGGGGGTTGGGGGGGAATTGGGTAAGAGGACAAAGCATGAGGGGAGAGAAAAATCCTAAAATAAATGACTGAATAAAGCACACAAAAGGCATTCTAAATTTTCATCAGAAACACTTTCAGATCTTAGCACAGCCAAACACCTCTTAAGCTTTTTACAGTGTCTTATTGGGAGAAACTGACACAGCAAGTGCAGCTCACTTGCCAAGCCACTTCTCACATTTCCTCCATGCACCTCCCCCACTGCACACAGCTTAAGCCAGTCATAAGGCTGTTCTCTGTCACGTGGGTGTTCCTAACTGGCTCAGTCGTCTGGTTGCCTTGGACACTGAGCTTAAAGTCAACGGGGAGGGGGAGCAGAGAGGATAAAGGCAGAGGTGAACAAACAGAAGCCATTTCTAGGCAAGCTTAGAAACATGGAGCCTAAAACAGCCCAACACAATAATGCTGGGGAGGAAAAGCAGCAGAGGGGAGCAGCTGGATATTGGAGAGGGGAAGAAGTGAAAGCTCTGCTCTCTGTGTGGAGGGAGAGACAGGCATGGGAAGAACAAGAGAGCAAGGCCAAGTATGAGGCCATCTCAAACCGACTGAGAGAGCTTGGGGTGTGTAAAGACTGGGTTGAGTGTAAGGCCCAGAGCAGGAGTATGGCTCTTCCAGACTGGAGGCCTACACAGACGGTCTACAAACAAGCTTCCGCAGATACTAAATCACTGACCCAAAGGCCTTACATAGCAGATGAAGAGTCTACTTCCCAAGCAAGTCTTCAGGAAGGTAATTTTCACAATCTTAAAAACACATTATGACTACAAAACACACCAATTTGGCAACTGGGACCTAATTCAATATGTCAAGGGAGAATTACTTTGTTTCTCAAGTTGTCAAATTTTATTTTCTTAAAAGAGAAAACTGATTTGCAAGCAGAGATTTATTACACATAAATTATACCTTTGCATGATTATACCACACACACTTTTTAATGCAGTATATATATTCATATTATATAAAGTTATTATTACTTGTTAAACTATTTATTTAAAGTTTTTGTTAAACTAAATCTCAACTTCATGTATAAATATAAAACCATTCTTTAAAACCATTCATCTGAAAGTCCATTAGCCAATAGGGATCCACCGATACCACTTTTTCTCTTACAATCCGATACCTCAAATCTCAGTATGGGCCGATCCCAATCCAATTCCAGTGTTGTTGTTTTTCATAATCAGTTCAGAATATATATACTTCACTCTGTGATACTAATTGAAGGTTTTACTACACATTATCTCAATATAAATGTACATAGCATATTAAGAAAAACTTTATTAACTAGTCTACTGGATAATGTAGCAGCAAAATTAACAGTAATTCCAGTAAAAGTTGAACTTGAATATTTCCCACTATAGTTGTAAGGTATCAGTCCACTTTTCATTCACACAGCTATTTTTTGGAACCCAGTCAACTTAAGTATGTTGTAATTTGAAAACGAATAATAATAACAATAAATTATTATAATTATTATTATTATTGGCTTTTAAAATAAATACAATAGTAAAGCATTTCAGTCATGCACTTTTAACTACAAAGCCCTCAGGCTTTTATTTTGACAGTCAGAACACCGTAAGTGTCTTTATGGGGGCTAGTTCACAGTAGTTTAAGAAGCCTCTTATTCAAAATTTTGTGTAATGCTTCTCCTCCAAACCAAACTATTGAGCTATCTGAGATTTTATTTGTGTGTGGCGCTCAAATACTGTGCACCGCTTTAAGGGCTGCGAGCACATCAACAGCATGTTATGTACAGTAAGTGTTCACAGAGCCATGCAATTTACTAGCGTGTTGGGCATGCATAATATCTACTTTTTAAACACTTTTTACTTTTTAGCTAGTAATTACTTTTTAGCTATTGCATGTCTCCAAGTGGCTTTGAATAAAATGCACAAGTCATATGTAGTACTTTGATTGTGCCTTCATGGGTCTTTTGTGTCATTTTTGGAGCTTGACAGTAACAACATGACTAACACACAGTATCTGATTTGGACCGGGCTTGTTGGGCCTATTCCTGATCTGTCTAAAATGTTCTGTATCAGAGCTTACCTATATTAATAGGAGCATACCTATTAGCCAATAGAAACACTTTTCCACAGTTTTTTTTGTGGCCCTAATCAAAAACCTGGTGGAGTAAAATACAGCCCACATGGTAGGTTATTGTATCAGGTATTGGTGTTTCCAACCCCTTTAACCCCAAAGGACTGCAAACCTTGTTAAAGGTGCACTCATTATTTTTTTCTCATTAAAAGTAGTTTTACTCCTTAAGAAATAGTGATTTTGAAACATATGTATAAAATCATGAGCACTCACACAATATTAAGTCTCCAGTCATAACAGTAACCTTATAAAAGCACATGGGGGCTGCTATGTTGAAATCATATGACCAGTGGAATATTACTCACTTAATCTCATTCCCCTTTTATTGGACAATATACTCAAATTAAATTAATCATGGCTGACTGAATAATGAATTTCTACAGTGGTATCAGTACTGCATTTTTATGATGCTGCATCCACACCGCTAGGTATCAGTGTAAGTGACAATCCAAGATGACATAAACAAAAAATTAATGAGTGCATCTTTAAATGAGAACCAGTTTACATTCTCAGGGCTGGAAGGAGGCAGACACTGGTCTGACAAGGAGGTCCGTGCTCTACTAAATATCTGGGCTGATAAGGAGGTTAACAAGCAACTCCAACGCTCCCACAGAAACAAGGCCATCTTCCAGGAGATGGCACGTCGTCTGGAGCAGCAACATGGCGTGGTGCGAGACTGGAGACAATGCCGCACTAAATACAAGAACCTAAAATATGATTTCAAAGTCAGCAAGAGCCAAGGCCGTCCAATGAGATTCTGGGCTGAGCTTGATTGCATACTGCAGGGCAAAGATATTGAAGGTGGCTTTGAGGAGGACGACTCGTCTAGGAAAATACCAGACAGAGACCAGCTGGCTATGAGGTGCGAACCTGACAAAGAACAGGTTATCAAGATTGATGATGGTACGTTTTAAATTATTTTTAACTAAAATAATTTATTTTAGGGTTCTACAATCTAGTAGTGTCTTTTTAGAAAAAGACTCAACTGGTGGGTTCTGATAGGTTCGTGGACAGCAGGGTAAAAATAATGCTAAATGCAAGCAAGAAAAGGCAATTTACTAACTTTAATAGTGCATAGTAAGAACAGCAAAAACATTTGCTTATCGACTACCTTTTGTTGTTGGTGTCAAAGGCTATGCATCCAATGAAAGTTTACAGTATTATGGCACAAAGTATGAATTCTTGTATTCAAAAACAGCTAGACATAGAGCATAAATGGATGGAACAATTGGGTATTTAGACACATTTTAGCTTTGCACAGCATTCTAAAAATTCAAAAGCCAACACAAAATGCTGAAAAGACAGCAAGATCAATGACGTCTGTATACCTCATGCGTTCACAGACTTAACAGTTTAAAAGTGTAGAGACTGCGGCAAAATTATCAGTTTCTCTGGAATTACTATTTATAGGTACGTGTTGGAGTAAAATTAACATTTTTGTTTTATTCTATAAAATACAAAATAAAAAAATATTGTCATTTAGAGCATTTATTTGCAGACCTCAAATAATGCAAAGAAAACAAATTCATATTAATGTTTAAACTTCGAAGAGTTCAGAAATCAATATTTGGTGGAATATCCCTGATTTTCAATCCCAGCTTTCATGCCTCTTGGCATGCTCTCCACCAGTCTTTCACATTGCTGTTGGGTGACTTTATGCCACTCCTGGCAAACCAATTGAAGCAGCTCGGCTTTGTTTGATGGCTTGTGGCCATCTATCTACCTCTTGATCACATACCAGAGGTTTTCAATGGGGTTCAGATCTGGAGATTCGGCTGGCCATCTTAAGTGGTCTCTTTATTTTTCCAGAGCTGTACAGCTGTACAGTTGAAGTCAATAAAACTCATTTTTTAACCACTCCACAGATTTCATACAAGCAAACTATAGTTTTGGCAAGTCATTTAGGACATCTACTTTGTGCATGGCACAGGTAATTTTTCCAACAACTGTTTACAGCCAGATTGTTTCACTTTTAATTGACTATATCACAATTCCAGTGGGCCAGAAGTTAGTCATTCACTAAGTTAACTGTGCCACTAAGCAGCTTGGAAAATTCCAGAAAATTATGTCAAGCCTTTAGACAATTATCTACTGATAGGAGGTGTACTGAATTGGAGGTGTACCAATGGATTTATTTTACAACCTACCTTCAAACTCAGTGTCTCTTTGCTTGACATCATGGGAGAAATCTAAAGAATTCAGCAAAGACTTCAGAAAAATATATTGTGGACCTCCACAAGTCTGGTTCATCCTTGGGAGCAATTTCCAAATGGCTGAAGGTACCACGTTCATCTGTACAAACAATAGTGCACAAGTACAAACACCATGGGACCACGCAGCCATCATAGATGCTTTCTGTCTCCTAGAGATGAATGTGGTTGGGTACGAAAAGTGCAAAACAATCCCAAAACAACAGCAGAGGACCTTGTGAAGATGCTGGATAAACAGGTAGACAGGTATCTATATCCACAGTAAAACTAGTCCTATATTGACATAACCTGAAAGGCTGCTCAGCAAGGAAGAAGCCACAGCTCCAAAACTGCCATAAAAAAGCCAGACTACATTTTAGAAGTGCACATGAGGACAAAGCTCTTACTTTTTGGAGAAATGTCCTCTGGTCTGATGAAACCAAATTTAACTGTTTGGCCATAATGACCATTGATATGTTTGGAGAATGAAGGGTGAGGATTGCAAGCCGAAGAACACCATCCCAACCATGAAGCATGGGGGTGGCAGCATCATGTTGTGGGGGTGCTTTGCTGCAGGAAGGACTGCTGCACTTCACAAAATAGATGGCATCATGAGGAAGGAAAATTATTTGGATATATTGAAGCAACGTCTCAAGACATCAGCCATGAAATTAAAGCTTGGTCGCAAATGGGTCTTCCATATGGACAATTACCTCAAGCATACCTCCAAAGTTGTTCAAAATGGCTTAAGGACAACAAAATCAAGGTAAACAACAATCAAGGTATTGCAGTGGCCATCACAAAGCCTGACCTCAATCTAATAGAAAAGTTGTTGGCAGATCTGAAAAAGCATGTGCGAGCAAAGAGGCCTATAAACCAGACACCGTTACACCAGTTCTGTCTGGAGGAATGGGCCAAAATTCCAGTAACTGATTGTGAGAAGCTTGTGGAAGGCTACCCAAAACATTTGACCCAATATAAAAAAAATGTAAAGGCAATGCTACCAAATACTAACAAATTGTATGTAAACTTCTGACCCACTGGGAATGTGATGAAAGAAATAAAAGCTGAAATAAATCATTCTCTCTACTATTATTCTGACATTTCACTTAAAATAAAGTAGTGATCCTAACTGACCTAAGACAGGGAATGTATTCTACGATTAAAAACTGATATTAAATGAATTTGGCCAAGGTGTATGTAAACTTCTGACTTCAGCTGTAAATAAGATGTAGGTAAGGTAAGCAGGGCCATAGCAAGGTCATCTGGGCACCCTGACTTGGGCAGAAGGTTGGTTCTGGTGTCATTATTATTCAATTTAATAATTATGAACTTATGGGGTTATTGTAAAATAATTCCATGTGTTATATGTATATTTCAAACATCTCTATTCTTCATAAGCTAATAGGCTATTTGAGTGGAATTCAATCTATATTCATATTATCTATATTCTATTACGACCTGCCTTCAATTCAAAATATGGGTGTCTTTATATGTATAGAATTCATATAAAAAGTTGACCTTTCAAATGAATCTCTTTGACTGGGATTCTGTTATTTGATTTGCCTGTCATTGTTTAGTTCAATTATTCATCTAAATTGTGAAAAATAATTACAGAAAATATTTTATTTTATATTTTACATAAAACTTTTAATTATATTAATTCTTGCCCCAGGTGGGGGTCATCTTGCCCCATTTTTTTTTCTTTACTTTAATATGATAAACAGTCTTGGTACATTGTACATTGGTCATCCAGTGGCAACCCAACAATCTAGTTCCTCAGGCAAAACCAGGTTAAGTTCATCAGCTTCTCATAATCTAGGATTTCAAAATTTCCATATTTACTCCTTTAAAGATGAAAGTCTGGCAGAGATGCAAACAATAATGAATACTGCTGCCCACCCACTAATTGGAAGAGAAACAGGTGAGTTAAAAGATTGCTACAAAAGCTAGAACATTAAATGTTATTTCAAAATCTCAAAAACCTCTAATTTCTATCCAATGCTTAACCATGTCTGCAGCAACAGCAACAGCAGCAGCAGCAGCAAACGAAATGAACGTGATCACAGTGCATGATTCTGGCAGAAATTGGAGTGAGGAAGAGGTGGCCGCGTTGCTTCAAATCTGGGGTGAAGAAGGCATTCAGCGACAGCTACAGGGCTCAACCAGAAATAAAGACATTTTTGTTCAAATTTCACGCAAGCTTCTTCAGCAGGGCGTAGAAAGAGACTGGAAACAATGTCGCACCAAGTATAAGAACCTGAAATACCTATACCGTTCTCTGCAAAGAGGAAAGGCTGATATTGGAGATCCTCGCCGCGTCATGAGGTTTTACGAACAGCTAGATGCCCTTTTGTCCAAGCCGCCAAGAAGGATGTTCAGTCCTCCAGATCTTGAGGAGCTGTCCATGGTTGGAGTTCCACAGGAGGATAATGACATAATTGCAGTTAGATATGACCAGCCGTCAATGAATGAGGCCACTTTGAGATCTTCTGCCATTACTGCAAGAGTTTTTCAGAATCAAGCTGGGACTGAAAACATTTTGACGCAGTCAGATGAAGAGACAAACATGCAATTTGGGATGTCTGAAATGAATGCCATGATGGTTAGCAGTCCTCAGATAGAATATGAACAGCATCTCTCCTCTGACACCATCACTGCTGTTATATGTGACAACGGACAAAAATACAGAAGAAACACACGTAATACTATTATAATACCATAGTAATACTACAATTATTTAGTTTGCATGTAATGACACTTTAATTTGCCTGCTCTTAATATGTGTCCATATGTTTGCAATGTAGAAAGTGGAGACCAATTATACACAAGAGGAAGGCAGGTGGTGGCCACCAATGGAAGAAAGAGGAAGGCTGCAGATGAAGGTTTTTCATTATATGCATGACAATACATTCAATTTCAAGTTGTCATGCACAGCAAAAAAGTAGAGCTCAGGTCTGACGTAGTCATATAACTACAGTCTGACTAATAGAATCTAGATGGGAGTGAGAACACTGATAAGAACAGAGCATCACAAACACATCCAAGTCTTCTGAAGCGATATGATCACTGTGTGGTAAAGAGAATTACATTTAAGGAAAAGTTCATCAAAAATATGACAATTTTCCCATATTCTCAGCATCATGCCATCCCAGATGTGTATAACGACTTTCTTCTGCTGAACACAAACAAATATTTTTAGAAGAATATTCACAATGCAAAGCACATAAATGCAGCATAAAAGCAATCCATAAGACTCCAGTGGTTGAATCCATATGATAGCTGTGGGAGAGCCCTTTTTTTAAATATTAATCTCCACTTCCACATTCTTCTTTTGTTTTAGGTGATTCACATTCTTCATACATAATTGCCACCTATTGGGCAGAGAGGAAAATTTAAAGTAAAAAAGGACTTAAACATTTATCTATTTTTCACCCACACCAATCATATGGCTTCTGAAGCTAAAGATTTAACCACTGGAGTCTTATGGTTTACTTTTATGCTGCCTTTATATGCATTCTTGAGCTTAAAATGTTGGTACTCATTCACTTGCATTGCGTGGATCTACAGAGCTCAAATATTCTTCTAAAAATCGTTGTTTGTGTTCAGCAGAAGAAAGTAAGTCATACACATCTGGAATGGCATGAAGGTGTGTAATTGATTAGAGAAATTTAAATTTGGGGTCAACTATCCCTTTAATAAAGCCCTAAAATCAAATATGTCAGCTTTGTTTATAACATCAATTGGTATTTGCGACATGGCGTTTGGTCACAAGGTTCTTCGAAAACCCCTGAGGTTTGATGATCACCTTTTGTGTTCCATGAGAGAAAGTAAATCAATCAGGTCTGGAGTGACAGTACAGCACTGTCAGTAAATAGTGACAGAAATTTCATTTTGGGGCTTACTATCCCTTTAAAGAAGGAACACTGCCATTCAACACTAAAAGAAGATATAACAAAGAAAATCTAAATTTTTAATAAGAATGAACTAACAATTGTGTATTTTAATAAGAGTAATTTTTATACATTTTCACATAAGTTGAATAAACACATCATTTGACATACATACCATTGTTAACTATCATCTATATCTTTCTAGGGGACCGTTTGGTTAGTAAACAGTTTCATCAAAGCACTGATGATGGAGAAAGCAGCACAGACTGGTCGGAGAATATAGACTACCTTTGCAAAGAAGAGGGAGATCAATACATTCCGATCATGGAGATCACCTCTGTGTGCTCTATGGCGTCTGATGAAATCACAGCCGAACAATCGGTGAGATGACAGGACAATGGAAGTCTATAGATCTGTTATTATAATATTGCATTATTAGTGTTTAACAGCCGTAGAGTACACAAACAGTTATTCCATGAATGGTCCTTGAACAAACCGTCTATCTGTGTTTATTACAGTGAAGCGTACCAGTTAGACAAATAAATATCAGGCAATTGCAAAAGTTGCACTTATATGACACCTTCTAAATAAACATTACTACACAATTAGTTTAAATACAATGCAAGCAACGGATGACTGTTCAGGATTCATAAATCTTCCTATAAATATTATGAGCAAAACTTGTTTTGTTCTACAAGTAAGTGCTTGGACTGAACGCATAGCAGCATCACACTAACCTGTGCTGTAATGCAACAAGCCCACGTGTCAAAATCTGTGCCACCTCCAGTTGTGTTGGCCATTGGTCCGCTGCGACACAGCTAAACACCCCGCATTCCTCACCGATACCGACTCATCAAATTCCATGTCCTCCTCGGTAGATTTGGCTGCAGTGTAGCGTGTTATTTCCACGCAGAAATAAAGTCACGCGTTCCTCACACGGTGGAGCATGCAGCGCTAGACCTGCACAACAAAAGTGGCCCAATGAATAAAAACACCAGATTTATGAAAATATCAGTTCTGAAAAATGAGTTTGGTCAAATCAATAACAAAAAAATGTACAATGCCGGGTTGATAAACTGAGGAATGCGCTCGAAGTCTCGCGCCACACCTACTAGCCACGTGGCCTCTTACTTCAATTGCGGAGATGGATCAGGATGGATGTTTGCACCTAATCATAGATAAGACGTCTTTAAAAGTTATCTATCTCAAATAAAGCAGAGAGGGGGGTCTGCCCACGTGGTTAAGATGGCATCGCTCTGTTTTTTTTTTTTTTTGTATCGACAGTTTCGTAACCGGCGCTGCTCTTGTTAAAATAAATGAGTTGTGTTTCACTCCTTGCCGCCACTCGTCATACTTTACACTAGCGTTTCCTCTTAAGTTCACCCTCTTTGCCACTGGTGTTTATTGAAACGTTCAGCTGAACGAAATTAATAGGTTTCTACTCCCCCCCCCCCAGGAAAAACGAACGTCAACAAAAATGCCGAACACATCAGGTACGTCTGTTTCCCCCCTACTATATTCACAATGTGTTGTAGTTGTTGCGCAGTAAATAGAAAAGCACTCATATGGCATGTCAATGTAGTTATTGATAAGTTATTAATCATAACGATATTACTAGTGTTTCTCGGTCAGGTCTATGCTGTGATTTATGTCGCCGTTGTTGTGCAGTTAACACCTTTGTTTTTATGCGTAGAACTGAAATTAGGTCAGAAACTGAACGAGGGTAAGACCAAGCAGATCTTTGAGCTTGTGGACGAACCGGGTCATGTTCTGGTCCAGTCTAAAGATCAGATCACAGCGGGCAATGCGGTTCGAAAGGATCAGATGGAGGGCAAATCAGCTATTGCCAATAAGACCACGAGCTGTGTGTTCAAACTATTGCAGGATGTTGGTGAGATTTATATTATTATAATTATTATTTAATCCAATCATTTGGCAAACAGGTTCATTTCTTTGCACAGTGTTAAAACATATAAGGTAAAGTTAGCCCTCTTACTGTTTGTTGCAAACTTGCAGCTATGCATCAGTAGTGCACAAACTTTGCATTGTCTTTCATGGCTTTTGTACAATGTTGAAGAAGTTTGTGATGTTGAAACACAATTCAAAGTTACTTTTAAAATAGTTCCCACAACCACAGCAATTTTGGTGAAATTAAGTGAGTATCCCATGTGAAGCTCATGATGAAGGTTGCGCTCTGTAAATTAGAGTCTTGTGACCTAGGCATGCTTACTTTGATTAAACTCAATAGGACACACATAAATGCTTTGTTTAGGTTATTTATACTGATGCCCAACTTTCACTATGTGAACGTCTCTTTTGGCAGTCGTAACACAGATCCTGGTAGCACACGTATATCATCCAGATGCCTAATTGATGTGTGTGTTAACATCTGGAAGAAATGTTTTTTAGATTGCTTGCTCATTTGCTATATGTCTGTTAGACATTTCCTCTCTGTTGTCAAAAGGACATTCAAAAACAATCAGATGTTTTTGAGACGTTTAGGATTTAGAATTTATGTAAAAATGCTCTAATTAGAATGCAATGCTTTCCAGATCAAGTGCTCTTAAACAGACATCCTGGAGGTGTGTGAGTGTGTGTGTGTGTGTGGTATCTGGGTAGCGTTGTGTGTTGTCTAAATGGTTTTACACACTGTTCATAGAATAGCATCCAGCATGAGACCCATAACATAACTTTGCCGATACCATTTCAGCACAAAATGTCTGTACATCATTGCACATTGCTTGCCATTTTTTTTCTCTCTCTCTCTCTCTCTTTTTTTTTTCTCCCAATTTGGAATGCCCAATGTGCTTTTAAGTCCTCATGGTCACGTAGTGATTCGCCTCAATCCGGGTGGCGTAGGACGAATTACAGTTGCCTCCGCATCCGAGACGTCAACCCGCGGATCTTATCACGTGGCTTGTTGAGCGCGTTGCCACGGAGACATAGCGCATGTGAAGGCTTCATGCCATCCACCATACCATCCACGCTCAACTCATCATGCTCCCCACTGAAAACGAACCACATTATAGTGACCATGAGGAGGTTACCCCATGTGACTCTACCCTCCCTAGCAACCGGGACAATTTGGTTGCTTAGGAGACCTGGCTGGAGTCACTCAGCATGCCCTGGGATTCAAACTAGCGAACCCCATGGGTGGTAGCCAGTGTCTTTTACCACTGAGCTACCATGGCCCCAGTTTTGCCATTTCTAATAAGATCCACACCGTACGTTGATGACTGTGAATAATGAATGTACCAATTTCCTTTCAGGTCTCAAAACAGCATTTGTCAGACAACATTCAGAGACTGCTTTTGTGGCGGCCCGCTGTGAGATGATACCCATTGAGTGGGTTTGCAGACGGATTGCCACTGGTTCCTTCCTCAAACGAAACCCTGGGGTCAAAGAGGGTTACCGTTTCTCTCCTCTAAAGATGGAGATGTTCTTTAAGGTGAGGTTCTATCATTTAGGAAATATAGTTTAAAAAGATTTAATAGGTGGATTGTGAGAAATTTTGAAATCCACCACTATTGAGTTAAAGGGATCATTCACCCAAAAATGAAAATGATAGAAAATCAATTACTCACCCTCATGCCTTCCCAGATGTTTGACTTTCATTTGCCTGCTGAACACAAACACATTTTTTTAGAGGAATATCTCGGCTCTGTGGGTTCATGCAATGCAAACCAAAAATTTTGAAGTTCAAAAAAATGTTTGATCTGGAGCCAAATGGATTACCTTTATGCATTCTATATTTGCTTTTTAGAGCTTCAAAGTTCTGGCCACTGTTCCCTTACATTGTAAAGACCTACAGAGCTGAGATAATCTCCTAAAAATATTTGTTTGTGTTCTGCAGAAGAAATGTGATGGTGAGCAATTGATTCTTCTTGGGTGAAATATTCCTTTAACAAGTTGAGAAGGCTGATCCTTAGGAAGATATTATCAGTAGTCAGACAGGATTGGTTAGACATATTTAAATGTAATTTGTCACGCCCAAGAAGATTATCCATCCTCTATCCTTGCTCAGGATGATGCCAACAATGACCCACAGTGGTCAGAGGAACAATTGTTGGCAGCTGGTTTTGAGCTGGCTGGCCTGACCATTGGTTGCTGTGAAGTGGACATCATGAGCAAAAGCGCAGTCGCCATTTTTGAAGTCCTGGAGAAGGCTTGGGCCACACAGGACTGCACTTTGGTGGATATGAAAGTAAGGAACTAGAACATGCTAAACTAGCACTTGTGGAACCATATTAAAATTTGTTGATGTTGCTCGAAATATTTTATTTGCCCTAGTGTCAAATGATGACTGTAGGGTGTACTAGTCACGGTAGTGATGTTTTAATAATTTTTAATTTTAGATTGAATTTGGTGTGAATATGACCACTAAAGAGATTGTACTGGCTGATGTGATTGACAATGACTCCTGGAGACTTTGGCCCGCTGGGGATCGAAGAAATGTTTTTTAGATTGCTTGCTCATTTGCTATATGTCTGTTAGACATTTCCTCTCTGTTGTCAAAAGGACATTCAAAAACAATCAGATGTTTTTGAGACGTTTAGGATTTAGAATTTATGTAAAAATGCTCTAATTAGAATGCAATGCTTTCCAGATCAAGTGCTCTTAAACAGACATCCTGGAGGTGTGTGAGTGTGTGTGTGTGTGTGGTATCTGGGTAGCGTTGTGTGTTGTCTAAATGGTTTTACACACTGTTCATAGAATAGCATCCAGCATGAGACCCATAACATAACTTTGCCGATACCATTTCAGCACAAAATGTCTGTACATCATTGCACATTGCTTGCCATTTTTTTTCTCTCTCTCTCTCTCTCTTTTTTTTTTCTCCCAATTTGGAATGCCCAATGTGCTTTTAAGTCCTCATGGTCACGTAGTGATTCGCCTCAATCCGGGTGGCGTAGGACGAATTACAGTTGCCTCCGCATCCGAGACGTCAACCCGCGGATCTTATCACGTGGCTTGTTGAGCGCGTTGCCACGGAGACATAGCGCATGTGAAGGCTTCATGCCATCCACCATACCATCCACGCTCAACTCATCATGCTCCCCACTGAAAACGAACCACATTATAGTGACCATGAGGAGGTTACCCCATGTGACTCTACCCTCCCTAGCAACCGGGACAATTTGGTTGCTTAGGAGACCTGGCTGGAGTCACTCAGCATGCCCTGGGATTCAAACTAGCGAACCCCATGGGTGGTAGCCAGTGTCTTTTACCACTGAGCTACCATGGCCCCAGTTTTGCCATTTCTAATAAGATCCACACCGTACGTTGATGACTGTGAATAATGAATGTACCAATTTCCTTTCAGGTCTCAAAACAGCATTTGTCAGACAACATTCAGAGACTGCTTTTGTGGCGGCCCGCTGTGAGATGATACCCATTGAGTGGGTTTGCAGACGGATTGCCACTGGTTCCTTCCTCAAACGAAACCCTGGGGTCAAAGAGGGTTACCGTTTCTCTCCTCTAAAGATGGAGATGTTCTTTAAGGTGAGGTTCTATCATTTAGGAAATATAGTTTAAAAAGATTTAATAGGTGGATTGTGAGAAATTTTGAAATCCACCACTATTGAGTTAAAGGGATCATTCACCCAAAAATGAAAATGATAGAAAATCAATTACTCACCCTCATGCCTTCCCAGATGTTTGACTTTCATTTGCCTGCTGAACACAAACACATTTTTTTAGAGGAATATCTCGGCTCTGTGGGTTCATGCAATGCAAACCAAAAATTTTGAAGTTCAAAAAAATGTTTGATCTGGAGCCAAATGGATTACCTTTATGCATTCTATATTTGCTTTTTAGAGCTTCAAAGTTCTGGCCACTGTTCCCTTACATTGTAAAGACCTACAGAGCTGAGATAATCTCCTAAAAATATTTGTTTGTGTTCTGCAGAAGAAATGTGATGGTGAGCAATTGATTCTTCTTGGGTGAAATATTCCTTTAACAAGTTGAGAAGGCTGATCCTTAGGAAGATATTATCAGTAGTCAGACAGGATTGGTTAGACATATTTAAATGTAATTTGTCACGCCCAAGAAGATTATCCATCCTCTATCCTTGCTCAGGATGATGCCAACAATGACCCACAGTGGTCAGAGGAACAATTGTTGGCAGCTGGTTTTGAGCTGGCTGGCCTGACCATTGGTTGCTGTGAAGTGGACATCATGAGCAAAAGCGCAGTCGCCATTTTTGAAGTCCTGGAGAAGGCTTGGGCCACACAGGACTGCACTTTGGTGGATATGAAAGTAAGGAACTAGAACATGCTAAACTAGCACTTGTGGAACCATATTAAAATTTGTTGATGTTGCTCGAAATATTTTATTTGCCCTAGTGTCAAATGATGACTGTAGGGTGTACTAGTCACGGTAGTGATGTTTTAATAATTTTTAATTTTAGATTGAATTTGGTGTGAATATGACCACTAAAGAGATTGTACTGGCTGATGTGATTGACAATGACTCCTGGAGACTTTGGCCCGCTGGGGATCGCAGCCAGCAGAAAGACAAACAGGTGAATACCCAAACACTGATATAAAATAATAAAAAAAATTCACATCAGGCCAGAAATGTATTTACTACTTATAGTACTGGATTAAAATTAGCAGTCATTCAGAGTTGATGTTTTTATTCTGATAAAGCTGATGTTGTTCTGCAAGACCTGCATGCTGTAGTGTGATCTTTGTAATGAGTGTAAGTGTCAGATAAATACGGTGCTCTCTGTGTAGGTGTACCGTGACCTAAAAGAAGTCACTCCTGAGGCCATGCAAATGGTGAAGAGGAACTTTGAGTGGGTTGCTGAGCGAGTCAAGGTACTTGACCATAGTTTATTTACAAGATAATTATCACACATCATTATGTACAAAATGGATGTTTTCATTTTTTACAATTTCTACATTTATATTCTTATTCCAATTTAGTTTATATATATCTTTTATATCTTATGGTTAATCTAGTCATATAAAAATGTTCATGTTTAAACAAGATCTATAGTCAATATCATCATAAATAACTTCAAGAAGCTGAACACAAACATATATTTGAATGCACATGTAGCTGCTGCTGGAGTCACAGGCAAAAGGAAGGGTTGTAGTTCTGACCGGTTCCACCTCAGACTTGGCTCACAGTGAGAAGATCCGTAAGGCTTGTTCCTTCTATGGAATTCCCTGCCACCTTAGAGTCACCTCAGCCCATAAAGGCCCTGATGAGACCCTCCGTATCAAAGCTGAATATGAGGGTATGACAGATTACCTTATTCTTATACACTTTTGCTCTCATATATATGTAAAAAATATCAAACGTGTTTTCAGATGTAAGAACAGCACAAGCATGCCCTTCTCACAGACTGTAGCCTCATTTTTTTCCAAAATTATGTAAAATGCTTTTAAATACATCAGAGATTTCTGTGCCATTTATATTTGCTGTTTCTCAAAGACTGAACCCCCCCATCCCCCACAAACATGTTTTTTTTTTTAGTAGATTAATCTCTCTTTTTGTTTATAGTATAATGTTAATAGTTAAATAACATATATATTCCCCCTCCTTTTAGGTGATGGAATACCCACCATCTTTGTTGCAGTTGCAGGGAGAAGTAATGGCTTGGGTCCTGTGATGTCAGGGAATACAGCCTACCCTGTTATTAATTGTCCCCCTATTACCCCTGACTGGGGTGCTCAGGATATCTGGTCATCTCTTCGAATGCCAAGTGGTACAGCTTGATTTAAATATCTTCAGTAATTATCATTTGTGTCTCGTTATATGTATATGATCTGCTGTAAGATGCAGTCTGTCTTTAGTGTGTCTGTGTCCAAAGTGGACAAACAGTACAGCTGTATCCCATGCTAAACTTTTTCTCATTCTCATCCTCTCTTTAACCTTTTAAGGTCTGGGCTGCTCCACAGTTCTTTCTCCTGATGCTGCTGCCCAGTTTGCAGCTCAGATTATGGGTCTAAATGATCACTTGGTCTGGGCCAGACTTCGGGCCTCCATGCTTAACACCTGGATCTCTCTGAAGCAGGCTGACAAGAAACTACAAGAGTGCAGCCTGTAAAAGACCAGCGTTTTCATTCCCACAAAGCACTTTGTAAATTTCCTCTGATGATTGGTCTACACACCTGTAACTGCCTTTGAAAAAGCCTGTGTGAAATGCTGACCTTGCAATAATTATATTTCAGGTGTAAAATACATCGATAAACATTCCTTAAAATATATGTATTTGTCTTGATGCTTTTTCTAATCTGCATGATTAAATGAAACTTTGGGGAAAAAGGCAAGGGCATAGCAGTCACTTTCTCACACACTTAAAAATATTCCTACAGTCCTGAAATAAGAAACTCTTGAAGTCATTAAAAGTACATAAACCATTTTACAAGGTATCTTTAGCTGTTAAGACAAGAAATCTCACTAGAACTTAAACTCTGTGTATAACTTAATTTCACAATAACAATATTTCGCTATTACACAATAACTACAATCTTGAGTTACATTAGACTCAAATTAGCATTCCTCATTGATACATAAAACTTTTCTTTTTTTTTTTTTATACACAAAAAAAACAGCAACTGGTTGGTTAATGGTTGTAGATGGGAATCTAAAACCATATCTCAGAAAGATGTCTTCATTTCAAAATGATGTTTTCGACTGAGGAGCTTTCGTGAAGGTCAGTGGCACATAGGTGTAGAGCGCTGACCAGCCAATAGGAAGAAAGAAAAACCCAGGAGGCGGGTTGCACGAAAACTAGTGGTTTAAATCCCACCTTTGTAACCAGACTTTAAATTGTATTTCAGTATACTGTTGTTCGTGCAGATCTGTTTAATTGATTTTTTTTTTTTTAAATTGGCAAGCATTTCATTACATAAACAATGTTTCATAAAATACCTTTTTAAAGAATTACAGTTTAGATGCTGTTTTAAAGTTCTGACCAGCCTTATCAATTTATTGAAAGTAATACTTCCTCTAGTGTATATGTCTCTGGGGATATCAATGCTGACATTTCAGATAGAATCTCAATATTTGCCAATCATATTACTAAATAAAACTATTATTAGTTTTGTCAAGATAATAATTACATATTGTCAAGTGAAGTGCTTCTGCCTGAAGATAGTTATACATACATTAGTGAGGCTTGGAACACTGTCATGGCTGGATCATTGTATCAGTACAGCTGATGCACATGGCTCACTGTATGGTATGAGTATTTTATATGGGGCAGCAATGGCTGATCAAATACCTGTTGCTATGACAATAAATGGTGGGCATTTCACTGTGCTATCAAGTATTGATAGCAATGCTGATACAATAAAACTGGACTGGTCAATCCCCACAAAGGAAGACATACTAGCTTATTATGTTGATACAGACAAGCTCTTGAGCAATATTTATTTTCCGAGGGATGCAATAATGTGCAGTGATGTTAACTCTAAAGATGTGAAGCATGGGAGAGATCTCTGCTCTATGTATAATGATATAGTGAGTGCCCTGGATGAATGTAGTAAGCCCTATTGTAAGCTTAAAAATAAGATACAGAATATCAGGCCAGGCTGGAGTAAGTATGTAGCTGAGTATCGCTGAAACTCGAGAAGCTACTAAATCACGAGTTATGGCAGGTAGACCCAGACAAGGGCCTGAGCTTGAGTACAAGAAACATACAAATGAAAGATACAAGTATGCCATTCATTTCATTTGTAAAAATGAGCAAGCACTTAGGGCTGATTCTATGGCTATTACTATTTAAATAATAATATTACTGATTTTTGGAAAAAAGTAAGTGAACAATTGCAGAATATCTATTCCATGCACTGTAAATGGAGTCTTTGGTGCTGGTAGTATTGTAGAGTTATTGAGACAGCATTATTGCATTTTTTTTTAATTGTGTACAAAATTATTTGATTAATGTGGATAATATTGAGGGTGATGAACCAATAATGCTAAATTCACATGAGGTGCACAAAGCTATAAGCAAACTGTCTGATAACAAAGCAAGTGGTCTAGACCATATCTCTGCTGAACATCTAAAATATGGTAGTAAGAGGATAGCCCCTCTTTTAGCTAAATGTTTTATGATACATGGTTTATTACTAGACTCAATGCTGTCTGTATTGTTAGTGCCAATTATTAAGGACAAAACTGGTAAAGATGGGTAGCCTAGATAATTATTGGCCCATAGCTTTAGCCAGTATTTTGTCAAAAGTTTTAGAAAAGATTTTGCTGGATAGGATAATAGTGTTTATTAATTCTGCAGATGACCATTTTGGATTTAAAGCTAAACATAGCACTGATTTGTGCATCTATGCTTTTAAAGGAAATACAAAAAAAATTATAGAGAAAAAAACTCTCAGTTCTTATGTGTTTTATTGATGCATCTAAAGCCTTTGATTGTGTAAATCATGGTACGTTATTTTTTTAAATGAGACAAAGAGGGGTGCCTAAATACAATGTGAGGATTCTGGCTTACTGGTATGCTCATCAGACCATGCAAGGTCAGCAATGGTGTTAGGCAAGGGGTGATTTTGTCCCCAGTTCTCTTTAATCTCTATATTGATGATCTGTCGACATGTTTGAAAGCCTGTAATACTAGGTGTATGATTGGAAATATTTTAGTAAACCATATTATGTATGCAGATGATCTTGTTGTCTTTAGTCCTGTTAGTGCTGGTCTTCAGCAGCTCCTCAATGTTCTGTGTATGGTTTTGATATCATATGTAATGCTAGTAAGATTGTTGTTATGATTTGCAGAACTAAAGAGGATAAATGTCTAAACTTTCCTGGATTGCGAGTGTGATATTGCTTATATACAACAGTTCAATGAACAAGTACATTTAAAAAATTTTTAGGAAAAACCGAGTATGGTCATAAAAACGCATTTGCGCATTGAACTACTTTCTTATGCGACAAATCAATCTGCTGTTACTGGTAAATGATGCGTCCAAGCCTCCATTAGTAATTAAAAAAGTTCACTTCAGAAATAGTATCACGGTTTGTGCTGTTTCTAATTTATTGGATAAACAAGGATAGCCAGCTGTGTGTGTGTGTGTGTGTGTGTGTGTGTGAGAGAGAGAGAGATGGAGCGTGTGCAATCACCTGTTGCCACACCCAATCAGAGATGCTGTCAGCTTTTTCAGTGGAAAATATACGCCCAAGCGGGGGTATTCCTCTCTATTTCACGGTAGTCCGCAAGAGTCATTCACTATAGAAACTGCGATGTCCTCTGCCATTTTAAACAGTATGCATCCAATATGGAAACTCCAATAAAAGGCAAGCACTTGAGTTCTGTAATAAATCAGTCTGTTGTGTCTCTCAGCATGAGCTTTAATCCTGAAGTTGTCAGTTTAAAGTTATGGTAATGTATTAGTAATACAGTGATCACGGAGCACAGTTCTATGTAAACAATGATTAACGGATTCACTTTACGTCACCATCTGGCTCATATTACACACAAAAAATATCTTTTGACACCATCTGCTGGCTAACATATGTAATTTCAAAAATAAAGCCAGTAACTCCTAACAGATACACTTTAGTTTATAACAGCATGAACGCAGAGTGATACACACACAGTGAAGCGTCTGAGTGCTGATGCATGGAACGTCTCACGTCCAATCAGATTCTAGGACCGGAACTAACTGTGGATATATATAAAATAATATAGAATTGGATGCATAAAGAAAGGACAGGGGAAGTACATAAGCAATGAATAGGCATATATAACATAAAATACAGAGTTTGAAATGTTTAAACAGATAACATATGACAGCAGATATCAGTCTTTACATTTGTTGAAGTGTACAAGGTAACTGGGTAACTGGGTCAACTTTTTTCCTTCCACGGCCCACTTTTTATAACAAAAACATTCTATAGCACAACACTATCCCACATAGGCTAACCATCGTCAGTATTTTTCTTTTCAAGAACTTGTCCATTGTCTTAGTAGTGTGTTTACTTGTAATATTTGAAATTCGGCTATGCAAAAAAGATAAAAATAAGATGTCACATACAGTGCTTGCGTTAGACTTTCTCATCGTCCGTCATTTTGACTGACAGGGTCGTAAAAATTCCGTCATTATCTATTATTATCTGTCATTTTCATATTTGAATGATAATAAGATATTTAATAGCTTTTATTTTCATTCACGTTTTCATTTTTAATCATTAACTTTTATGAAAGATTTATTTATGAAGAGAACAGATGAACAACAGAAACACCACACAAAGCAGACATTCAATATATATATATATATATATATATATATATATATATATATATATATACACACACACACACACACACACACACACACACACATACATGGATATAGGAGAGAAGACTCAGCTTAAGAGCCTTGAGAGTTAGCCAGCAAATAATCTAAAAAGGGGTGCCACAGTTATCAAAGGTACCTAAAGCACCAGTGAGTGACAGCCTGATTTTTTCCAATTTAATACAAATGAACACTTCTTTCAGCCATGTATCAAAAGAAGGGGGTGAGACATGTTTCTACTTCAGAAGGATGAGACGTCTCGCTAGTAAAGTGGTAAAGGCTAGAGCCTTTTGAACCATTACTGAAAGGTTGACATCAACTGCCATCCCGAAAATTGCCAGAAGTGGATTTGTATCAAGATCTATGGCAAAGGCGTCCCTCAAAGTTTTAAATATTTTAGTCCAGTAATCAAGTAATTTAGGGCATTTCCAGAACATATGAATGAGATCTGCTGGTGATTGCTTGCACCTATTACATGCATGACTGTCAGAGGGATATATTCTAGCAAGTTTAGCATTAGTATAGTAAACCCTATGTAGAATCTTACACTGTATCAGGCCATGTCTTGCACATATAGATGATGTGTGAGTGAGATCAAGAATACAATCCCAGTTTTCATCAGACAAATCAAATCCCAAATCCTCCTCCCAAGCGCACCTGGCTTGACTCGCAGAGCCTGGATTGATACTATGAATCAGATTATAAATGACAGAAATACAATGTTTGGAAAGTGGTTTGAGCCCTAAGAAGTCATCCAATGGAGATTCAGGGGGGGCGATTCGGAAAGTAAGGGAATAGTTTTTGCACAAAGTGCCTGATTTGAAAGAAACAAAATAAGTGGGAATTAGGTAGGTCAAATCTCTGGGAAAGGCTATTAAAGGATGAGAAAACTCCACTCTCTTAGAGATCATCAATGGTCTTTATGCCTTTATCAACCCATATTCAAAACGCCTCATCCATATTAGATGGTGCAAAACAGTGGTTTTTGAAAATCGGAGAGAAGGTGAAGGACCTATGCAAACCAGTGTGCTTTCTAAATTGAGCCCATATCTTAACTGAGTGAGATACTACTAAATTTGAACTAATTTTGGTAGGCAATGGTAATTGGGAGCATATAACCGAATAAAGAGAGAGGCTAGCCGAGGACTGTTCCAGATAGGCCCAGCAAGGAAGTTCAGAATTCGATTGTTCTTCCAGTGTAAAATTTTCTGGATATTACAAGCCCAATAATAGTGCAAAATTTTTTTACCGAAATGGTTTAGAATGTCCAAAATAAAAGGAACAGAAGTCTCGGGATCAGAAATAAAAAGTAGAAGATCATCTGCATATAGGGATAATTTATACTCCCTACCTAGTCGATTGATACCTTTAAAATTTAAATCCTCATGAAGCCAGATAGCCAAGGGCTCAATGGCAATGGCAAAAAGCAAAGGCGACAGAGGGCAACCTTGCCTAGTGCCCCTATGAAGTAAAAATGGAGGTGAAACCACACTATTAGTTAACATGGATGCCTGTGGAGAAACATACAATAGCTTGGTCCAGGAAATAAAGCTATAAAGCCAAAGCTTTCCATTACACGAAATAGATATCCCCATTCGACTCCATCAAATGCCTTCTCCGCATCAAGAGCTAAAACCACCTCTGGTGCATCTGAACTATATTGAGAATATTGAAAAGTTTCCTTGTATTATAGAAAGAATGTCTTCCAATCATAAAACTTGTTTGGTCAGCCAAAATTATTTGGGGCAACACTTGTTGTAGGCGCAAGGACAAGATCTTAGTTAAAATTGTATAATCCATGTTCAAAAGTGAAATGGGTCTATAACTGCTACATAATAATGGGTCTTTGTCCTTAGAAAATGCCTCGTTAAACATTTTCTGTAATGCAGGTGCTAGGGATGTAGAAAATGCTTTATAAAACTCGATAGAAAACCCGTCAGGCCCTGGTGACTTGCCATTCTGTAAAAGTTTGATAGCTTCCACCACCTCAGAAACTGATATTGGATTACCAAGGGTTCTAGCAATAGCACTATCAATGTTGGGAAAGGAAATCTTAAATATGCCTTGAACGTTTCCCAAAGAGTCCCTCTACTAATATTTGGCATATCATTTATTTAAAAAAATAGTGCTACTTGCTCAGTCAAAAACCTTTTAAAATCATCTCTAGCCAAAAGGAAAGAGGGGAAGCGCCACTGCTTAGGAAAAGGTATGAACTGAGAGAGATTAATGTCAACAGAGGTGGGAGCGTGATCTGAAATAACAATGTTGTGATATTCACAGCTCCATAGGTTTGAAAGTAATCTGTTGTCTAATAAGAAAACATCTATCTGTGAATATGAGTGATGAACATGGGAGAAAAATGAGTAGGCCCTATTTGTGGAAAATTTTGATCTCCAAGGATCAGACAGCCCTAGTCGTCTAGCAAAGTTATTCAATGTTTTGGCTGAGTTAGTTAACACACAAGTTTTGCTCGAGGATCTATCTAAAACAGTGTATTGAACAAAGTTAAAGTCACCCCCTATAATAACATGTCTTCTATCAATATCAGGAATGGATGAAAAGAAATTAGATATAAACTTGTCATCATACCAGTTAGGGGCATAAATACTTGCCATAATGACAGATATATCTTTAAGTTTGCCAGTAATTATAGAATAACGTCCATTAGGATTGGACAAAACATTTTCCAACTCGAAAGGGATACTTCTGTGAATAAGAATAGCGCTCTTTTAAGTCGTTGAATGTCACTTGACTTAAGATGGGTTTCTTGGGAGAAAAAAACATCACCCCTAAGATGTTGGAGATGGGACATAACACGGCTAATTTTAACATTATTATTCACCCCTTTAACATTCCATGATATGAAACAAGTACTGGAACTCTCTTTCGTCTTAGCCATTATCAATCCGCCACAAGACAGTTTTATATCTGAGCAAAACATAAAAAATAAAAAAGTAAAACTTCAAGTGAAATAAAATGAAACACAATAAGGTAAAATTAAAAACCATGGCAAACAATAAAAAACAAAAACCCAATTCAAGATCCTAAATTTTATTCCTAACATATCAACCCAAAACAACGCAGAGAACCTGCTAAACATCCGCATCTCAATGTAATTTCTCAAAATATTTGTATTTAGTATCAAATTACACAAAGGACTCCGGCTCCACAAAAATATGTAGTTTAGCCCATGAATGAAAAACAAAAACTGATCAGGTTTGAGCAAGAAGGAAAAAACAGTCAGTCAATGCCAGTACGAGTCTCTGTACTCATAAAACATTGTAACGAACACTATGAGCACAGGTGTCCAGATTACTGTATATTAGATAATATACACGTATTAACAAATTAAGTATAGGACTCTAGTTCTGCTCACGTATCTTCTGTCATGGCGCCGGTGGGCTCTGAGAAACTCACCGGCCTCATGAGCTGACGATAACCGCCTCTTCTTGCCGTCCAGTGTCGTGATGAAAAGTTTGGATGGATAGTGAAGAGATGGACTCAGACCAAGCTGGTACAGCTCCTTCATCACTGCTCGATATTCTGCACGCATTTCCAGAACTTCGGGACTATAGTCCTCATTGATGAAAATCGGATTACCACGATACTGAAGCTTTCCTCTTAGTTTGCGGGCTTCGCGAATGATCAAATCCTTGGTCTGGAATTTATGAAAGCGAATAATAACAGATCTAGGTCTGTCCCCCGACTTTGGTTTCGCTGTGAGGGAGCGATGAGCACGAGCCAACTCAGGAGGAGAGGTAAACAGGCTCGCGCCAAAAACCTCCACTAAGAACTCCGAAAAGAAAATGGAAGGATGAGGGCCTTCAATCGTCTCAGGTAATCCTGTTATTTCTGCGGCTCCTCCTTTCTAAATCCATAACCTTAGCTTTGAGTTTAGCGTGTTCGTCAGCTAAAGTTGCATACTTATACTCCAGGGTTCCGACACTCAGGCTTCTCGTGTCCGCATTTGTTTCAAGTGAGAGAAGTCTCTGTTCGTGGTCGTTGACAGTTGTATATAATGTGTCCAGTCTTAACTCCATTGAGCTGTTGTGGGATCAGCTAGACTGTAAGGTGCATGAGAAGTGCCCGACAAGACAGCCACATCTATGGCAAGTGCTACAGGAAGCTTGGGGTGAAATGTCACCTGAGTATCTGAACAAACTGACAGCTAGAATGCCAAAGATCTGCAAATCTGTCATTGCTGCACATGGAGGTTTTTTTTCTCTCCCCAATTTGGCATGCCCGATTCCCAATGCACACTAAGTCCTCATGGTCAAGTAGTGACTCGCCTCAATCCGTGTGGCGGAGGATGAATCTCAGTTGCCTCAGAGTCTGAGACAGTCAGTCCGTGCCTCTTATCACATGGCTTGTTAAGCATGTTACCACAGAGACCTAGCGCATTTGGAGGCTTCGCGCTATTCTCCGCGGCATCCACGCACAACTCACAGCATGCCCCACCGAGAGTGAGAACCACATTATAGCGACCACGAGGAAGTTAACCCAATGTGACTCTACCCACCATAGCAACCAGGTAGAATCACATGGGGTAACCTCGTGGTCACGATTAGGAGTTCTCGTGCTCAGTGGGGGCAACTGAGACTTGTCCTCTGCCACTCAGAATGAGGTGAGTAACCATGCCACCACAAGGACCTACGAAGTAGTGGGAATTGGCCATATTGTGAGAAAAGGGAATAAAAAACAAAAATAAGGCATTTCTGTCCACAGAACTGCCGCTCACTGGATGTTTTTTGTTTCTGGCACCTTTCGGAGTAAATTCTAGAACCTGTTGTGTGTGAAAATCCCAGGAGATCAGCAGTTACAAGAATTCTCAAACCAGCCCATCTGGCACCAACAATCCTGCCATGGTTCAAATAACTGAGATTACATTTGTTCCCAATTCTGGTGGTTGATGTGAACATTAACTGAAGATAATACACCAAAATCGTCTGGTGAACAAATGTCCTCAAGGCATTGCAATTTCCAAAAATAAAAACTCTAACTTTATTAGAGATTTTAATGTCACAATATTTCTATATGTTTTAAAAAAAATATATTTTCTGCAGCCAGGAGGTACTGTATGACTAGTCACTATTCAGTGGTAAGTAAATACTATAATGTTTCGGCTCGGGAATTAAAACACAAGGCAGCAATATTGCAAAACAAATTTCAGACTGTTTATTTATTTATCACATGAAAATGAAGCCGGCAAGTGCTATTTAACTCCCAATAATATTATAATTACATATCAATCCATTCTTATTAATCACTATCTCTCACAAACAATGATAGTGCTCATAAAATTGAGCACACTAATTTAAGAGTTATTTTTTGAAACATGTCATAGATAAATATTAGCATTTAAAAAAAAATCAGTTTTTTACCAAATCAGGCAACGGAAATGCCTAGCTGAATAAAACATAAGACACAACAGAATTGTAATGATCAACTTTACCACTTAAAACAGCAAGTCTATTAGCAAATAGTTCAGTCTGATCAACCTAGAGGCATAGATTTTCACAATATACAGCAAAGCCATTTCAGGTGTACAATGCAGCTATGTTTCACAAGTAATACATGTATCCCTAAAGAGTGAAGCCAAAAGAGGCGAATGGCATACAAGACATTCAAAGCTGTCATAGCATTTTGCTTTATCGAAGACAGTTTGTCTGGCCTGCAATGATTATGCGCTGGTGTTTAAATCCTGATATCTGAGGTCTTCACACAGACAAGAAACAATTAAGTAGATAAAAAAAAGGCCCTTTTACTTGTTAAAAGAGCATGCAAGAGTCCCATCACAGTCAATTGAACATAAAACATTACAATGGATTAAAGAAGCACCTGGATTTAGATTAATCAATCAGTCTGATCATATACATTTCTTGTTTTGATATATATATGCATGTATTTTTTAATCCATGCTGTCCTTTCAGAGAAAAAGACATTGTAATAGGAAGAAACAAAGAAAGCTGGTGTCCAGCACCAAATACATTTTAACTGCTGTTTATATTAAGCTTTCATGTGGTGTATTAACATGCTTGGCTGGATTTTGATTAATTAGGGTAGATGGCCTCATGTCTTTAGTCAGAATGTGCAGTCTGTACACACCTACAATGCATTATATGTACTCGGGATATTTCAAATATTTTCCATGGCTGCATTGTGTATCGTTGGATGTCAGTTCAAGCAAAAGCATACATGCTACTGTTGTAGGGCCTGCTGATTCAGACTTGATGCATTTCTATCAGCACATTCAGAAACAGAGAAAAGCTTGAAAAAAAAAAGATTGACCTGTCACTTTAAAGCCCTTACATTCGGGCAGATTTAGTATCAGTGCTGGTTCCAAAGTGACCCTGCTTCAGACTGTTTTAGGTCAGTGTGTAATATTAAGGAGTGCTTGTTTAGTATTGCAAATGTAAAAAAAAACAAAACTACATCATAATGTGTGCTGATTGAGTGCTTAAGTAAATTTAAAGGGATAGTTCACTGAAAAATTAAAATACAGTCATCATTTACTCATAACTCATTACTTTATTTCTTTAGTGGAACACAAAAAGAGATGTTAGGTAGAATGTTAAGGGACTGATAACCTCAGTCACCATTCACTTTCATTGCATGCTTTTTTCCCCCCCATATGATGAAATTGAATGCTGACTGGATCTAACATCACATTTTGTGTTCCACAGAAGAAAGGCATTTGGGTTTGGAACAACATGATGATGACCAAACAAAATGTTAATTATTGGGTGAACCATCTCTTGACGTCCTTGGTATGTGCAGTTCATTATTATACATGCGTGTGTTGGTGATGGGGTGTAACTGTATATAGTGAGCACATAGGGACAAGCTAATGTTCCCGTAATGGCATGCTTATCCCCTTGTGTAAGTGTTGTTGTAAGTGCACTTAAGGTCACTTGAGTGTGCTCGTGAGGGAAAGGAGAAGAGCAGGACGTTGGGAGGTACTGAGGACAACGTTACTTGGAAGAAGAGGCAGGTACATTGATTGACATAGTGCGCTTGGCATTGGTCACCTGACGTTGCTGAGCCAGAAAAGACTGGCCAGGCGACACTATAGAGTTGCACCGCCCACCGAGCCGTGACTCGATTGCTATCTTCTGGAAGTTCAAACTCTGTGTTTTCCAAGATGTGAGGAAAAATAACATGTTGTGAGCACAAATTAGAATCAACTGATTTTACAGCAACTATTTAGACAACTCTGAAAAATATTGAATTCTTAATATACACTGTATATTACAAACTGCTGAAGCATGTCACCCTACCTTATTATGCCAAGCTGTCACAATTAACTTCTCCTCATATTCTCTCAGTTTGGCTTGCTCACACTCTCGCTGAGTGAAGAGGGTTTAAACAGAAGAAAACAATATTAGGAGTGAGAGAAACTAAAATTTAAATTACTAGAAGAAAATAAAATGTACGAAAGTTAATGAGAAGTACATAGAGATGTGTGCTTTTTACCTCCAGAGAAAAGATCCTCTTGTCTTTGTCAGAGAGCTGACTTTTCAGGGACTGAATCTCAGCTGAGGCTGGGTTTAGCTTGGGATCCAGAGCTCGGATCACCTTAAAAATACACAAACAAATGTATCACTTTTGAGGCCACTCACCTTTTTTCATGGATTAAGAATGTGTATACAGACTGAATAAGCCTTTTTCGGTTACTAATTAAACATAATGGATAAATGTTATAAAAATACTGAAAACAAAAAAAGTGCAAGGTACTGCAGTGTGTAATTTCTGTACCTCTAGTGGCATCAAATTGAATTCCGATTTGTTTGTTTGAGCAGCCCAACATAGCAACCCTAAGACATGACTATGGGGTTTGAAGTCGCAAGTGGCTCAGAAATGGCACATTTACAAAACTTGACTCCAAACTATTATATCACCTCAATAAGCCTCATTTGTACTTAACCTCCAAGCCAAATCCTTTTTATCTGTTTATATGTGGATGGATAATCAGTAGCCCAAGTTTTTGAAAGGTAAAGTAACTACAGTACATCTCGAGCTTTCTCCAGGTACATCTTGTATCGATCCTCCATCGCCCTCATGTCCTCGTCTTTTTTCTTCAGTGCTGCCATAAGCTCATCCAGCTTCACACCTGAAACAAACAAATTGACTAATTTTTTTTTTTACATCGCTCAGAGGGTCATGACCTCACAGCATTTGATCTTGGACATCAAATGTTCAAAGCTTGTACTTTGGCACCAATTTGGAATTCAAGTGATTGTGAAGGTTCAGTTAAAATTTGAGTGGCTAATTGTGATTCAGTCTTGTCTGTTAAAGGGATAGTTCACCCAAAAAGGACAATTCTCTCATTTACTCACCCACATGCCATCCAAGACGTCAATGACTTACTCAGCTCTGTAGGTCCATTCAAAGTGAGTAAATGGTGACCAAAACTTTGAAACTCCAAAAGCACATAAAAGGCAGCATAAAAGTAATCCATAAGACTCCAGTGGTTAACTCCATGTCTTCAGAAAAGATTTGATAGGTGTGGGTGAGAAACAGATCAACATGTGTCCTTTTTTACTATAATTACTGTAATTTTCAGATTCATCATCTTGTATTTTTGATTTGCAATCTTCCTGCATATTGCCACCTACTTGTTAGGGAGGATAATTTGTGAAAGAAAACAAAAAACATTTTGATCTGTTTCTCACCCACAACTTTCATATTGCTTCTGAAGATACAGATTTAACCACTGGAGTAGTATAGATTACTTCTGTGCTGCCTTTAAGTGAATTTTGTTATCAATTCACTTGCATTGTGAGGACCATCAGACCTTAGATATTCTTCTAAAAATCTTTGTGTTCAGCAGAAGAAAGAAAGTCATACACATCTGGGATGGCATGAGGGTGAGTACGTTTTTCAGAATTTTCCATTTTTCGGTGAACTATCCCTTTAATGCGTACCAGGCCATGTAGTGCAATTTAGGATCAAAAACATGGTTAGAACAAAGGTTAGAGACAAACTGGTTTGAGTGGCATCTGGCTGAAGGTCCTCCAACAGCTCTTTCTTCTTCATAATTTCATCTTGTGCTTCATTCAGTTGCACCCTGGGATAAACATCAGAACAGTCATCTTCAGAAAGTACACAGGATGATAAAAGTAACTAAAAAAAATGAAAATTATCTGGTTAAATTGCCTTTTTTGTCATAGAACATAATTTAGTAATATTTAGAATGGCATGAAACTTACATATGAGCATCCAGCTTCCTTTTCAGATGAGACTGTAAAGGGAGGAGACAAAAGAAAGAAAATTTGACATTTTATGGAATGTACTGCTACCACCACAAATGTAAAATGCATACTGTGCATAGAATGGATAAAAGGCCCAATAGTTTAGCAAAGGTTGAAGATTCTTAAGTTGTTTGGCTCCATAAATTATGGAAATATAGTACTGCACTTTGAGTATACATTTATGTTGCAGCAGTGCCATCAAGGGGGCAATTCATACTTACATCTTCAGGTTTGGTTCCCTGTGTCTGTAAGGCCTTTTGCAGATCCTCCACCTGCTGCTGGAGCTCACTGATTCTCTCTCTGTTCAACCTTAGTACACACAAAACATTCACTCACTTTGTAATGTTTATATGCCCAAAAGCCAAATCAGCTTTAAAAGGCACTTTTAAAATCACAAAGTGATTCCACTGAATTCAAGTCATCTTGAGCATGCAACTGGAAACTAATCCCCAATGTCAACAATGTCTACTAAATAAATAGTTTGGTCCAAATGTCTGAGACCACACTGGATATCAGGGATTTATGTACACAAAACAAAACTTGTGAAGTGGGGCATACAAATTACTAAGAAATTCTCAAATTCATGTCTGAATTAAACTTTTCACTTAATATAAATGGTTAAATAAAACCATTTTCACTTGTGTCCTTAGACTTTTGGAACCCACTTACCGGTAATTAATATTTATTAAGTGAAAGCTCTGCATGAATATGGAAATTGATTGACAGCTCTGTATGTAGAATCTGACTGTGGCTCCTCAGGATTGATGCGGAGCAGATGTAAGTGTGCGTGTTTGCCTTTAACCTGCTACCTGTTCTCAGTGTCAAGTTCACTGCTTCCACGCCGTGCCTCCTCCAGCTGCACCTGCAGCTCAGTCATGCGCTCATTCTCTGACTCCTCCTGCTGCAGCTGCAACATTTTATTCTCATGCTGCAGACGGATGAACTTCTCCCTAGAGGAGCAGACATGAATATACAACATCAAATAAAACATTTAAGTGTCCTCCAGTTGTTAATTGGATTTTGAATACACAAAAAGATATGTGAATCACAGCAGTTTGTAAAAGCACTAAATGGCTTGGCACCTTCATACATTTATAAATGTCTGTCTATGTGGGTTCCAAATCTTTGTTTGAGATGAAATGCTAAATATTTTTGGAATATTGTTATGTCAACCATTAGCCATTATGCCACAAAGATCTGCAGCTGGTTGCCAGAAACAAAGTAAAAAAACATTAAAAAAAACCTTAGTGATAATATACTTACAATTATAAACTTTCTACCACTTAAAATTATACAGACTTCAAGCATTTATACTATTAAAAAGCATCTAAAAGATACAATATATTTTAATAAAAAAAAACAACATATATTTACCTTCTATTTTGTCTCAAAGAACTTGCAATAAATTGGTAGTCATCATTTATTTAAATTATTTACATATGTAAATTTAAAATTAGTTAATTAAACACAAGTTTACATTTTTTATAGCTGTAGATGTTTATATGCCATAATATCAGTGGATATGCTGCAATTAAAAGTTGGACAAAATTTTCTGGTGTTTTCCAGTGGACTTTTTAAATAATCGGATCAAATGGGCAGATTCAATTTATATCAAACTTTTTTGGCAAGAGAAACTTAAGTGTACATTGCCAATGCATTCTAAGACACTATACATGCATATATAAAACAAATTAAATGCTGGTTTCATTTGATGAAGTTTAAAATCTCAAAACTATTATTTTCATACACACATGGGGTCTCTCTCATGCTGTTGCGCTTTTGATATTGACACTGGTCTAGATGACAGTGAGTGAGTGTTAACGGGTGATGCAAAGAGATATGGCAGGTTTCTCATATCTATCCCACACCTGGCTGACAACTTGCGGGTGAAGTCTCCATTTCCCGTACAGTAAATCTGCTCCCATGTTTGTTATGCCCGGGACAAGTGTTGCACTTATTGAATAAGCACGCACTGCTCCACACAATCAGTTTCTGTGCTAGGATGTGCATTCGAGTAGATATATATATATATATATATATATATAACAATGTGTGAAGTTTTAGGTAGTGAAAAAAATACTGCATTCATTTTGTTATATTTTTAGTAATTGCAGAAAGATCAAGTTACATTTCCCAGTCCTAATTATTAGTATTATTTATTATAGAGTATATCTGTGCAAATCTCTATTATGTACCTCACACATCATACCTGTGCTCAATGGGCAACATCTCAGCTGCCAGGTTAACATGGATTGGACTTCCTGTTTGATATTTTCCTGTCAAATATAAAATGTGCACAAGTTAAAAATGTCATAGCATCTCCCAAATTCTAAACTACAATTTCAGTTTATGCTCGGTGAGCCGTGCAGTGACCCTGACAGATTGCTGAAATAGCCTCACCATTGCTCTTATGTGATAGGAATATCAATGTAACTGGCTGTACTTCAGGAGCAACAGATTTGCTTGAATTTAAATTGACTATTCTAAGCAAATCACTCCAGCTCTTTAATCACAATTGGCACAATTAATCACAAAAGTCTCCACTGAATTACATCTGTGGGCAACCGGCTTTATTAAAATGCAATCTTTTCAATGATTGGTGGTACTAGCTAAAAGATCAACTAATCAAATTGAGAACATCTTCAGAACACAGTTGTGGTATACGCAGACATACCTGCTTGTAACAGCTGGTCCTGTTGAGCCTGTGCACATCGCAGTTCCTCATTGGTCTCTCTGAGAGTGTCTCGCTCAATACTAATCCTCTGATCGAGAAAACACACACAAAATTATTACAGGACAGGTAAGTTTGGTCAACTAATGTCTTAATGTCTTTGTGAAAGTATGTCGACCTCTTTCTCTTTTAGTGCAGCATCATGTTTCTCCTGAAACTTCTTCATTTCAAAGGCCAGGTTATCCGCCCTGCGGGACTCCTCAGACACTTTCCTGTGAAGCTCCTGCACCTTAGGTTTCAGATTCAAGGTTATTTGGGTAAGTCTGGGTATGCATCTTTATGTATTTTCATAAGAGCATATAAGAACACTAATTGTATAGAAGAATTCTCCAAAATTTCACCTTTTGAGTTCCACAGCAGTAAAAAAGTCATACAGGTACATTAAATGACATGAGGGTGAGTAAATGATAACAGAATTCAAATTTTTGGGTTTACCATTCTGTTATTTCTCTTATTGTGTTCATGTGCAATTGTCTTTAGCTGTTAATGTCTTCATTTGTGTATGTACCTGTCTCTTGTATGTCTCTAGCTGAGCTCTTGCAGCATTGGCCTTGCGTAGCTCATCTTCGAGACTGACTGTATTCTGCATGTAGCTCATGTTCTTCTCTTCCAGAACTTTCACTTGCCGTCTGAGGTCACTCAGATCTTCTAACTTCTTCCTGTACGTCTCAACAGAGGCCTCTAGCTTCACTGCTCGGTCAGAGGAACTCCTAAACACATAGACATATGCATATGCATTGATCACAAGATCTGTTTGATATAGACAAGACTTCTTCAAAACACCTAAAGAGGAAACTAGCAAAGATTACATCACATATGAAAATTTTTTGAGGCACAGACAACATATGCACACACCTTAATATGTCTAATTCATCTTTAAGTGATCGTGACTCCTCAGCCAGGCTGGTCAGTTCATCATTTCGATGCTGAATCTCCACTAGTTGCTTCTCCAGCTCTTCACAGTGGATGCGGTAATCATCTTTAGCTGCCTCCAGTCTGGTTATCAGACACACATTCATTATTCACTGAGTACTATTTCATTAACATTCTACTCACACTTGGTTCATTATTTATTTGATCAATGCGGTCTAACATTATTTTTAACTATTTCGGAGGGTAGTTAGAAGAATACCCCGGGTAGCAGCAGCTCGAAGTGTGAGAGTTGTGTTCAGATGAAACTGTACCTGAAGTTTTCTTCCAGAATCTGCTCTAACTGCAGCTGAAGCTGGCTGTACTTCCTCCCTGATGGAGTGCTAGGGTCATCAAATGTGTCAAACTGACTGGTTCGATCAGTCAGGAGGTCATTTTCTGCCAGGAGGCTATTCCTTTCCTCCTGCAGCATTGTTACCTGACCAAACAGCAAGTAAGTCAAATATCAGGGGTTTCTGGGGAAAATCAGCTCCCCTCTTTTTCAACATTATAGTATGTTTAGAATTTTAAAGGGATAGTTCACCCAAAAATGAATATGATCTCATTATTTACTCACCCTCATGATATGGTGTGTATGACTTTCTTCACCAGAACACATTTGAAGAAAAACAGAAAAAAAAAAATCTCAGCTCAGTAGGTCCTTAAAATTCAAGTGGATGATGATTCGACCTTTGACGCTCCAAAAAGAACAGACAGCATAAACATCATCCATAAGACTCCAGTAGTTAAATTAATGTCTGATCACAAAACAATTGCTTTTGGTGTGAAAAAGATAAATATTTTAGTACTTTTTATCAATAATCTAACGCAACATGTGACGAATTCGCATTGCCATATTATGGACATAATCTCACGTTTTTATCTTGGTCAAGACATCCAGGATAAGCACACAAATGCTCCATTTTGATTAAAGAAACATGTTTAAGATTTAAAAGTACTTAAATATAGATCTTTTTTGCACCAAAAGTGACCGTGGCCCTTAGAAGACATTAATTAAATGATGGGGTCATATAAATTATGTTTTTGCTGAGTGTCTGTTCTTTTTGGAGCTTCAAAAGTCAAATCACCATCCACTTGCATTTTAATGACCTAATGAGCGAAGATATTTTTCTAATTTTATTCAGATGTGTTCTGGTGAAGAAAGAAAGTCAAACACATCTGGTATATCATGAAGGTGAGTAAATAATGAGAGAATTTTCATTTTTAGGTGAACTATCCCTTTAAGCCAAGGCATCACATGTGACATGTAACTATTTGAATGTACTGAGCATGATGTTAGGAAAAACTGTTTAATTAAATTATGGAAAACGTTTTTTTAAGAAAAAGCTTAACCATGAAAATATTAAAACACATTTGCAAATGGATATAAATAATGTGCATACACAGAAAACCATCTGTGGTATTTTTTGAAGATCTTCAGAAAGCTGATGTGAAAGTACATCTGTTAAAACTATTTAAATTCTCTCATCATTTCCTCACCATCATCCTATCCCAGGTGTGTATGACTTACTTTCTTATACAAAACACAAACAAAGATTTTTAAAAGAATACTTTTAGCTCTGTAGGTCCTCACAATGCAAGTGAATGGTGGCCAGAACTTTGAAGGCCAAAAAGACAGTATAAAAGGAATCCATAAGACTCCAATGGTTGAATCCATATCTTCTGAAGCGATATGATAGGTGTGGGTGAGAAACAGATGAATATTTCAGTAATTTTTTCTATAAATCTCCACTCTCACTTCCACATTCAGCCACCTCCTGGTTGGGGCTGGTCAAAGCTATTTATATATATATAAAAAAGGATTTAAATATTGTTCTGTTTCTCACTCACACCTATCATATTTCTTTTGAAGATATGGATTTAACCACTGGAGTCTTATGGATTACTTTTATGCCTCAATGTAATTTTTGTATCTACTGAGTTCTGGTCACCATCCACTTGTATTTTGAAGACCAACAGAGCGTAGATTTTCTTCTAACATTGTCGTTTGTGTTCTGAAGAAGAAACAAAGTCATGCACGTCTGGGATGGCATGAGGTGTGGGTGAACAATTCCTTTAACTAAAATAATTGTCAATCAATATCAATATCCTTATTTGCATGCCATGAAAGAGGGAGACATTTAAAACAAACAAAATATATAGTTAATTTTGCATTTCAGTTAATTACCTGTGTGGAAAAACCTCCAGATTTAGAGGTCATTTTCAGGGCATATTCACAACTTCCCTGTTACATAAACTCCAAATTAATACAGTTTACCAATTGAATTAGGAAGTTAATTAATTGTGAATAAACCAAATCCTACACTAATGTTAGACCTGGTATAATTCTCCCACAGCCCAATGGAAAATGGCTTTTAGTCTTCTTGTTTTAGGGTATACCATATGAAAAACAACAGCAACCAAATAAACCATTAATTTTCCAGCAGTTCCCCGGTTTGTAAGTGTTAGGTTGGTTAGTGGCAATGCAGGATTTTAGTTTTAGTTAAGCTAAATGCATTCATTTAGACTTACCTTTCACTGGCCTTAGACACTTTTACAACTCAATCTGTCAAAAATCAGCAACACATGAATTTCTAACCAATAGGCATAGGAAAGGTAACATGGCAGTTCAATTCCTTACTACAATAATATGAACCTTTAATGTTATTTTCAACACAACTGATTTCAACTTAAAGGGAAATATATACCTACACAATGAAGGGATAATTCACCCCAAAACGAATATTCCATCATCATTTAACACAAAAATGTTATGCATAACAGCCTCAGTCATCATTCACTGTCATTGCATGGCAAAAAGATGTAGCGTAAATTAATTGTGACTGTCTCTTTTCAGTCACACATCTACTTTTGTGTTCCATGGAATAAAGAAAGTCACATTTGGAGCAACACAAAGCAAATTATAAAATAATTTGTATTTTTGGGTGAACTATGATTTCAACTGAAAATACTGTATTTTACAAATCCATTCATCTGTGTAAAAGTTAAAGACACATCTGCCTCAGCATAATCAAACAGAAATACTCGCACTCTATGGCAAAATCTGTTCATCCATGAAGGTGAACGAGCAAAACAGCAGGACTCACAAATGCTGTTCGCTGAGCTGACACTTAGAGTCTGCAAACACAGACACTAAAACACATGCTGTCTCTGAACATTTCTTTGTCCACAGACTTGCTGCAAAAGGAGTTTAGCTTTCTCCAGCTTTTCATATGTAGACAGACAGACTGTATATTTTTCTTCAATGGTGTACATTCATTTTACAGCAGGAAAAACGAATTATACTATGCCCGAACCCTTGTCTAATCGTATTGTATCTTTTCGTTCTTCTTGTACTCTCTGAAAATTGTTTCACTGAAACTGGTCTCCCACCTGGATGTCGAGCTCCTGACAGCGTTGTGCCAACTCATCTTTCTCTGCCATCACCTCAGCTAGATCCTCCAAGACTTTCTTTAACTACAAACAAAACATTTACACATGGACAGACACACACAGCATCACTAAACACTGCTGCAAGAGACATTTTGATATTACAGGGAATAAGCTTGACTAACAAGTGAATTTGAATGAATTGAATAACAAAGTTTCCTGACACTGGTTATGAAGAGCTGTTTATTTCTATATTTCTTACCTTTTGGCTACTGTCCCCAAAAGGTTCTGTTCCTAATTGAGACACAGTCTCCTTGCTCATAAGCTGTAAAGGCAAAATTAAAAAGCTTTGAATGCCCTTTCACTCCCTGTAAAGCTAGAATGTACACTAGCAGTCAAAAGTTTGGATATATTTTACTGAAATTTGTCTCATTATCTTAAAACCCCTTTTATTTAAATACTTATGCATACATGCTTTAAAATAGTTTTGCAGTAAAAAAATATATTGAGCCTATGTGTGAATTTCTTTACAAACTACTTTTTAATAATAAAAAAATGGGTGAGCTGGACCTCCTGGATGGCAGTCATCACTACATGCTGTACAGATTCCTCCAAGGTCATGATTATCTGGATATACTCTGGACAAACAACAATTTCACAGGATTAAAAATTATATAAACATTTATCATAAAATATACCAGAAACTAATTTCTATATCATAACTCCAATGTGTCATCATCTTTTTTTATAATTTTGTTCTTATTCCTACAAGAATGGTCAACCTCAGAAATAGTGCATGTCTTTTGACATCAAAGCATTGCTATGTTTTAAAATATAAACAAACAAACAAATCCTAAAACACATCGTATCTATCCAGGTTAAAGGAACAGTTCAACCAAAAGTGAAAATTATCTAATCATTTACTCACCCTAATGCCATCCCAGATGTGTATGACTTTCTTCTGCTGAACACAAATGAAGATTTTTAAAAGAATATTTCAGTTTTGTAGGTCCATACAATGTGATGATGTGAATGGGTACAAGAAATTTGAAGCTCTAAATGCACATAAAGGCAAAATAAAAGTAATCCACACAACTCAGTAGTTAAATACATATCTTCTGAAGCAACATAATAGGTGTGAGTGAGAATCTGAATCTGATCAATATTTAAGTCCTTTTCTTATTCTTCTAAAAATCTTCATTTGTGTTCAGCAGAAGAAAGTCATACAAATCTGGGATGGCATGAGGGTGAGTAAATGATTAGAGATTAATTTTTATTTTTAGGTGAACTATCCCTTTAAATTTATCAATACCTTGTTTCTGGTCACAGTTGACTGCACACCCCAGGATGAGCTGAAGGAGGCGCCCCAGCTCTACTTGGTCAGAGTGCTCTACCACCAGCATCAGGTCAGGCAGGGGGAAATCTGAAATCTGCTGGGTCAATACCTACACCACAAGAGTTATATTTATAACACATAAAACATTACACATATACGTGCACAGACTAACAAACATACTTAGACCAAGTAGGGCCATTATGTCTTTGTTAAAATAAGACATAAGTTCAAGGCATTTAAGGGATAGTTCACCCAAAAAATTACAATTCTCTTCATTTACTCACCCTCATGCCATCCCAGATGTGTATGACTTACTTTCTTCAACTGAATACAAATGATGACTTTTAGAAGAATATTTAATCTCTGTAGGTCCATACAATGCAAGTGAATGGGTGCCAACATTCTGAAGCTCCACACAGCACATAAAGGCATCATAAATGTAATCCATACGACTCCAGTGTTTTAATACAAATCTTCAGAAGTGATATGATAGGTGTGGGTGATAAAGTTTAATATTTTAGTTATTTTTTGCTAGAAATTATTCTCCCTGCCCAGTAGGGGGCGATATGCATGAAGAATGTGAAAGTTAAAGTGGAGATTGTTTGAGTTTCTCACCCACACATATCATATCGCTTCAGAAGACATTGATTTAACCAGTGGAGTCTTATGGATGACATTTATGCTGACTTATGTGATTTTTGGACCTTCCAAATTTTGGCACCCATTCACTTTCTTTGTATAGACCAAAAGAGCGGAGATATTTTTCAAAAAATTTTCATTTGTGTTCAACAGATGACACATCTATGATGGCATGAGGGTAAGTAAATGATGACAGATTTTCATTTTTGGGTGAACTAACCCTTTAAAAAAAAAAAAAAAGTAAAATTAACTGCAGCGCATACAGACAGAGTTGTGAGTACCATTTCCAACAATTACATACATTAATGTCTTGAAAACATCATCATTTGTATTAATGCAACAAGCTTTGTGAGAGAGTTAAAGAGAAAAATAAATGTTTGCAATTTGGTTTGTTGCTGCTAGCAATGCAGAAATTGCACCCTTTTCACACTTCCGGGTTTTGGAACACGAAAGTAAACGATTGCAGGGTAAACTGAGTGGTGAATGGGAGACCATGGCAAATATAAATTTTGCATACCAATTTGCTCCCGTATCAAAAGAAAATGGGCACTATTATGTATCCACAACTTTCCAAATTAAGAAAACTATAACAGCCATGGATTATGACCATCAGAAAAGAGATGGCAAATATTATGTCACCATCTTTGTAAATATAAAATGCTTTCTAGATTGCTTCATAAGGTGGAAACGCATAATTACAGTCTATGGAAAGGGTCCGTTCAGATTTTTCATCAATTTCTCAGAGGAATAATGTCTGACACTGTTCAAAATAACTTATGCATGCATTTTAATAAACCAAAGCTCTGCATGTTATTTACCTCATTATAATAATCAACAATCATCTGAAGGATCTTTTTGAGGTTGTTCATCTGTACAAAAGGAGTAAAGAATGTTAACACATTATATTTGTAATATTCTTAAAATTAGATTTGTTTTAAACACGGAGGCCTAAAATAAATCTACCTTGAGTCTAACATTATCTCCAACATCATCTTTAATACGTGCCAGCCAGCTCTCACTGAACCATGAAGGATCTCTGAAATTGAAACACTGATCAGTGCAGTTCAGCCTGATCTAATTCAGATGCCTAATTTTAAAGCAAGAGTACATTCTTTAAATGTTCCATCGACTCAGTAAAAACTGTACATGCAAAATTTCATTACACTTGATTGTAATCCAGGAAAATGCAAAGGTAAAGAAAATGTATATACTGTATCTCAAAACACAGTTTCAGGTAATGTGACTCCGAGAACTACCCACAATCTGATGCAAGTCATAAAATATTCAGACCTTGACAAGCTGAGGTATAAAACAGTTATGATGGCCTGGAGGACCAATTTTATTTAGTTATGAAATATGGGAGAGGAAATATGGAAAGTGAATGAGAAAGTGAACACTATGAGGTGTGAGTGAATGATACGTAATTTAACAAACAGTTCCTAGGAGACAGAATGAGTCAAAGAGAGGGATCACACCTCCTCTCGACTCATTCTGTCTGCCAGGAACATAACTTCATAGCAGGAGTGTACTGTAGCTCAACTGATAGGACATGGTTCATTTTGCTTTACTGGTAGAGCATGGTCCCAACCAAGGTAATGAGTTCAAATACAAGGAAACACTGATACTGATTAAATTGCATGCAATGTAAGTCACTTTGGATTATCTGCTTAATGCTATTAGTATCTAAATGTAAACCCACTCACATTTGATGCAGAGCCTGAGACATGGCGACCCCTGAGGTCAGATCCTCCAATGTCTTACAAGGGGCTGCGGTGCTGAAGGTCTGCAGCTGAGGCCACATATACAAATACATGAATATACTAAAAGCACAGTACTGACAGTAAAAAAAAAACATCACATCACAGTGTGTAGCATGATAGATGTATATGCAAATTAATTTGCAAGAGGTTTTGTATTAAAAAGGGAGAGTACCAACAATGTCATACACTGAAAGAAGAAAAACAAAGTCAGAAGCAGTGAATCTGAATTGGCTTATATACTGCACCACTCTCACAAAAAGGAAATGAAGTGGTGTAAACATTGACCAAATATTCCAACATGTTGTTAATGTTTATGTTAATTAAAGGTCTTTAAATTTGCAGAGACACACAAATTTGAATGTACAGCAATGCACACAGTTCTGACTGCTGCACTTGGGCACTTATGAGGCACAAGTATAACTCCATAGTTATGGATAATAGCCTATTCCTTATGAGGAAGAGGATACGGATCGCGATGTGAGAGCATTCATCTGCCCGAGTGTAAAAAATGTTTTTACAAGTTGTAAAAAGCTGTAATATCTGCTTGTTTAGGGTGACAATACGTTCTTACCGCCAAAAGTGACTTTTAAAAAGTCACAACGGGATTTCTATATCGCCTTAAATGCCCGGGATTTGCTTGTTTTCATGTTGCAGTGCTTGCTGTAGTCATACATGGATACATGTCATAAATAAGTGTTCATTAGCCATTTAAACCTAGCGTATATCAGTTTAATTTTAACGAACTTTGCTTTGTGTGTCTCCCTCTCGGCGCACCTGCTGTGGCGAGTGATAGAGGGAGCGCGCGCGCAAGCTCTTATTCAAGTGACAGCGAGAAAAGGCACTTTTTGATGAAAACATAAAACAAGTAACTCTAAACAAACATTTCTATATATAAATCGGTTATTGAATGACCAATGTTTACTCGCTGAAATGAGCTGATTTCCTATTAAATCAATAAGGACATTTGAAATGTTTGGGCATAGCAGCAATATGGTGGCGCAGTGGCTTCACTGATGACATCATGAGCAATCCAGCTCTCTATATAAATATGCCTATCAGTGGGCATAGCAACTATTGCAGCAGGATTAAGACTGCATTGGTGACACCACAGATCTTTGTCTCAGGTGTAGATAACATGATACAGCAAAGATGATCTTTCTGAGAACTACTCTAAAGAGGGCAGGGCGCATACGCAATGTAAACACACAACCACGGATCAAAGTCAAACAAATAACATGCTATAAACACCACCTACACGCACGCGCCGTATGACATCACAAGGTGCAGCCAAAAATCAGAGCGACATCATATTAGACAGTGCCATGAAATCTGATTGCATAAGAGCTTCTGAAAAGCTCATATAAGAGACATTCCACAAATACCATGGCTAAACAGATTAGACCCCTAAATCGGTTGAGGAAGAAGTTGCCTGTGACTGTTTGTGTTGTTTACATCTCAAGCTTGGATCGAACGACTCTCGTCTTTCTTATTTGAATGTTAATTGAGTATACATTACAGTCGGTCTCGTGCTGGACAAGTGTCGCGAGGCGAAATGGGGGGCTTTATTTGTTACTGTTAATGAATGCCCTACGTGAACAAGTGCACAGCCACGGCTTCGTTTAAATATCTTATTTCCGGGAACCACGGTGAAAGATGGAAAAAAGAAACTACCTGCGACAGGTGACGGTATAATTTGATCGTACATAAATAAACGATAGCTTACCTAGAGCGAAGGCTCACGTGAGATTTATATATTTCAACTGAAAGGCAGAATCTTACCCAAACAATCAGGCTCTCGCACAGCACCGTTTTATTTAAATCCATCTCTCCCCTGTGCGGTCGGGCAAATATTTCCGTTCACCTGTCAACAATGCGCTTCCCCTTGCCACTGCATTACACCTCACCTGGGAGTGTATTTCCCAAAGATGAGCAGCGCAGTGTTCAAGTCTATAGCGTCTACGCACTAATAGAAGCGTAAATGTTTCGTGAATATACACTACTGATCCTCTGCGTGCTGTGTTGATTGGGGGATGGACGGGATCTAGTGCGCAACAGCAAGAAATAAAACACCAATGGCGTTTGAGTTAAGGATGCCATCCAGCCAATCAAATTACATCGGATAAAACTGGCAGAGCATCACCATGGGCACATGAGGCGCAGGATATAAATAGAAATTATTTTAGAATTTAGAAATAAAAATTAGCTACAATAGCTGGCCAGTTTTTGCTAGATTTACCTAAATACACATTTAAAAATAGTGATCAGATGTTTACAAGTTTGGAAATGTTTACAAAATGTTTCTAAAATGTATAGCCTATTTAGGCTATATTCAAGATTTAAGTTTAAATTCAATAGTTATATTGATTTAAGTACCATTCACGGAAACATACACATTTCACAATTAAACACACTCACTTCATAGGACAACAGTCTACAAAGATGGAATGTTTTCATATTTGTTTATATTATTTTAGAAGAACTTATGACAAATATGACAAAACTATTCAGCAAGTTGCAAAAAAAAAAACAAAAACAAAAAACAAAAACAAAAAAAAAAACCTTCAAAGGAACATCACTTGCTCCTTTAAAGAGCTTTAAAACATGTAACCTTTATACTGATTTACACATATGTCTATAGAATAGTGGTGTCTGTTGTTAAACATTAATACTAACATACATAATACGACTCTGAGACATTTTATTACCCTTTCTGTAATAAAAGAATAAGATAAGATTGTGAATTCACATGCACATGCCTGACCACAAGCACACTGATATGTGGGAATTCTTTTTAAACCATGAATAAATTATGAGACCCATTAGTGCATTAATTGCATTTCAGTTTTATAGATACATTCCCTTCATTAAAGTTATATTAAGAGAGACAAACTCCATAAACATTCAACTGTGGATTGGGATGTTTAGGGTACAACAGAACTAAAATACATACCTCCCTACAAAATACATATTTGTCATTCAGTTTTGTTCAAGGTGATTAAATCAAAAGTTTTTCAATAACTTTCTAAGTGAAAGGATGTATTTTTGGTAGAAAGACCCCTGTTGCAGGGGCTAAAGGCCCACATAAAACACACTGATTTTCTCCAATGGGGTGGGGGGCAAACACAATGATGGTAAACAAAAACATTAGAATTCAGTGTCATATTCTAATAATTGTAACAGGATTCATGGAAAGGAGGAGACGAGAACCGGTTTGACAATATAAATTATATTTAATTAAGAACTTAAACCAAAAGATACAAACACACACACATGACAGACAGCTGTCCGTAAACGCACTCTCTCTGTCGCACCACTGTCCGCAGTCTGCCTTTATCCCCCTCGGAGGCTTGATTAGCCTGATAATGGGCCGGGTGTGTAGAATGACGACCCGGCCCCGCCCTCCACTCTGTTACAATAATCTTGACTGAAAAATAATAACTAATCATATTACAGTGTCATATTATAATAATCTTGGTTCCAAAATATAATTGCATGAATTTTTTGTTTTTTCATACCCTATCCATTTACAAATTTTTTTTTTCTAAAAATATACAGTATGTTTTTTTGTTTTTTTTTTATTGTATAGGTGCATATAAATTATCTAAATTATATTACAAATTAAATAGCATTCATCATTATGTTCATTTAGTGGAAAAACTGTGGAAAACATGCATTTATTTTCTTTATCTAGATTTTTATTTAATTAAACATGCTGAGTGTATTTGGCTACAATGGCTGTTAAAAGATGATTCGAAAATGACCATCTAAAATCACTTTTATGTAGTTTCTCCCGGTGGTACACTGAAAGGGGGCCCCCGGCTGGAAAGTTGCAAATTACCCCTCCCCTGATTATCTTAATTTGTCACTCAAAAAAAGCATCATGAGCATCATGCTCTCTCAAAAGTATTTACATTAGAATTTTATGATCAAATTTTGCACTATATCTCTTACCCCTATATTTACACTTTATCACTATAAACCCGGAGGGCCTTTTCATACAGGGCAGCTCCCCGTAACTCACTCACTCACTCTCTCTCTCTCTCTCTCTCTCTCTCTCTCTCTCTCCGGGTGTGCAGCATCACGGCACAGCTCCGCCCTCCTCCCTGCCACAGATCATTCAAATTTCAGTTATGGCTAAATAATTATAAATAATTAATTTTATCATAAAGCCTCACATTGTGTTTACATTTAAAAATACAAGCTCTGGTCAGAAATATACCAAAAATGACTTTTCTGCTGCAACTTTAACCTGATAACCACTAAATGTAGGGCAGCATTACTGGTGGCGGTAGTCCTTGACTGACATGACACTGGACTTTAACCATGACAGTTATGGCCTAAAGAAACTACCGGCTCTCCAAATCTGATTGGGGGATGGTGTCTTTAACCTACCTCTGTGCCATCAAGGCCAGCTGCTATTTTCAGCTACTGTGACCTTGCAGTTTTGCGCAAAAATGAGAAAGGTAAATATTAGCTTGAGAATTTTTTAACAAAAATGTCCAGGACAAATGGACTGATATGGTATGGAACCAATTTGGAGGAAGGGTAACGGAGTTGCATGAGCTAACAACATTGCAAGATTTTACTAGTTTACCCTACAATTAAAGTTCTGTAATCATTCACCCTCATGTTGTTAGGCAGAATGGCACTTCAGTCTCAGTCACCATTCATTTTCATTGCATGTGTTTTCCATTTGTGTTTCATGGAAGAGAGAAAGTTTTACATGTTTGGAACAACATGAGTGTGAGTAAATAATTATATGATTTTTATTACTGGGCTAACTATACCTTTCCCAGGCCCTTAACCACATAGACATTATAGTGGTTGATTAATATTGTGTTTTCAATGGCAGGTTATTAAACTTTTACTTTGAGTCCCCCACTGTCTTGAACATTTGGTTACATCCTTGATTACGTTAGATGTCTGTTTCTTCAAGACACTTAATAAAAGCAACACACTCATACATATAACGTATAGGCCTACTACACATGGGAATTTAGATTGGACGGTTCATTTTTTGTGTATCATAAGACTAAGGGTTATAGTATTAATCCAGATTGGCTTGCCCAGGTGATGAGCATTCCAAGCATCCCAGTGAAATGCTTTTCTTTGGTCATCCATATGGGGCAGAGGCGCAAAGCTAGGGGGTGGCCGTGGCTACCATCGACCGAAGCTTGGCCACCCCACTCACAATTGCCGTTTTGGTCTTTCGACACCAACAATCACCATTCCCCCGTCCTACGATACTCCTGTGACAAACTCCTGGCTCCGCCCCAATGGGGCAGCACATTAGGTTGTGTAAACTTACGGTAAACCATTGACAGTAGGAGGAGACTTACATTCTTTGAATCAGTGTACTGTAAGTGGTCACATGACATAAATACAGCATTACAGACTGGGAAATGGGCATTGCATTTTTCTAAAATTTTTGATCTGCTATGGCTAATCAATACACATTTATTTTGCATGACCATTTAGTGTGTATTTGTAGAGGCCAGTAAGTCTGCAAGAAAATGTCCTCAATTTTGCAAATCCACAAGGAAGTCAGTGTACTTACTTAACCTTAGTAAAAGGGAAAAATATGGGACTGAAATCCCTAGTAAATGATTGACCCATCTGTCAAATTTACTGTGTACAGTGAAGCAGCGAGAAGGCATTCCATTCTCTCACAAACAAGAAACATGGCCACCAGTCACAGCTTCCACAATAGGTGAGACACTCAAACTGTTTGTATTAGATTTGTATTTTATATGTCTAATTTTAAATCCTGTGCTGTGTATTCTTATTTAAAACTATATGTTGTGTAACTTGAGTGATTACAGTAAATGTATTGCACTACAACATTGGTCTTGCATTGTGTTATGCATTGTGTTATATTATGTACATTTAGTTTGAAGCATGTTTATATCTAAACAGTTTAGACACATCCAGCATTTGTCAAAAGGGTGCACATTTTATTTATACATAGAGGAGATAAGATTTCGTAGTATAAGTTCATCTCACTTTTATATTGGGAATAATTTTGTAGAAACACTGCGTGTGTAATATATATATCTATATATATATATATATATACACACACAGTATATTATGTTGTTTTGTGCTACACTAAGGCTGCAGGTTGATTGTGTTATGGTATGTGGGGCGATAAAAGACACCAATCAGACATCCTCGGCCCTATAATGTGACATCAAAGAGTTTAGTATGGCAGTCAAACTTTATTCAGTTTAACTTTAAAATTCCTTCCTATGGGATCTGGTGCTGTTGCATTGTTTTATAAAGAGAAACATGTTTGCTGCATCAACATTACACTGAATTACATTTATGTCAACACAAACAAAAAAGAAGACTAAAGCAAGGGAAAACAAATCAGAACTCTATGCTATCAGTACTATCAGTAACATCAGTGCTATTCGGTACTGACATATATTGAAAGACGTTTCTGATATAGCATTATCTGGTGTGAGTAAAATAGGTGTCAGACAACTAAATTTAGATGTTGTACGTGCTCCGCCAGATATCGTTTAGCTTATCCAGACTACTTGGTAATGAAGTTTCAAGAGAGAATTCAGTTTCTAGCTTGAGAAAAATAAATGCTTTTAATTTTATGAAAAAAAAAATACTTAAAAAAAAAAGTACTTTTTAATAAGACAGAGTTGACCTTTTAAACTCTAGTACTGCATCATAATACATTAGAAGTCTCTCAATTTGACAGAATGTGTGAACATAACTCCACTGTATTGCTCATCAATGATTACATCTCTCACTTCTGAAGGTCCCCTCCACTGTCAAAGACAAGGGGTCAAGGGCAGCCACACAATCCTCACATGGACAAAAGAGAGGTGTACACACACACACACACACACACACACCATTTACTCTCCCCATTGCCATCCCAGATATGTATGACTTCTTCAGCAGAACACAAATTAAGATTTTTAGAAAAATGTCTCAGCTCTGTTGGTCCTTACAATGCAAGTGAATGGTGATCAGACCTTTATAGCTAAAATAAATATAGAAGTAATCCATAAGACTCTAGTCTTTTTTTTTTTTCTCCCCAATTTGGAATGCCTCCGCATCTGAGACTGTCAATCCACACATCTTACCACGTGGCTTGTTGAGCACATTACCGCAGAGATATAGTGCATATGGAGGTCCACGCTATACACTGCGGCATCCATGCACAATTCACTATGCGCCCCACTGAAAGCGAGAATCACGTTATAGCAGCCAAGAGGAGGTTAACCCAACATGACTTTACCCACCATAGCAACTGGGCCAATTGGTTGCCGACTTGAGTCACTCAGCACGTCCTGGATTTAAACTTGTGAGTCCAGGGGTGGTAGTCAGCATCTTTACTTGCTGAGCTACCCAGGCCTTCTAAAACACTAGGCTTTAAATCCATGGCCAGCTGCCCATGTCTAAATCCGCCTGTGTGTGTGGGTGAGAAAAAGAACAATGTTAAAGTCCTTTTTACTCTAAATCTCCACTTTAACTTTCACTTTCAAATGTGAAAGTGAAACTAAACAGGCACCACGTGTGATTTTCAGATGATAAAGTTAAAGTGGAGATTTATAGTAAAACAAAAGTTCTTCCATTTTTATCTGTTTCTCACCCACACCTTTTATATCACTTCTGAAGATGTGAATTTAAACACTGCAGTCTTATGGATTACTTCTATGTTTCCTTTGTTTGATTTTTGGAGCTACAAAAGGTCTGATCACCATTCACATGCATTTTATGAGCTGAGATATCCTTTAAATTTGTTTTATTTGTGTTCTGCTGAAGAAAGTTATACTCATCTGGGATGGCATAAGAGAGTAAATCATGAGACATTTTCATTTTTGGGTGAACTATCCCCTTAATGATTAAGCAATCATTAGAAATAAACAATGCTATGTGCAATTGAGCAGTTATTTATTGTACGCCATTATTACAACTTTAAGTGACAGGCTATATTTCCAGAATAATCACACCTTAAGTTGATGCTTGCAGAATTTGCCCAAGCCATGGTTAACAACAGGCAACAGGGACCTCCACTGCCCTGTGTGTTTACAGATACCCAGCTATCCTATAGAGACCAACTGCGGGCATCTTTTCTGTGGTGCGTGTCAACCTACTACAAAAATACACTACACTGCAAAGAAAAGCTGGTTTTGTATATCATAAGACCTGATCTCAGGTCTGTGGTGTAATTTTGTAGATAATGATGGCAAATATAGACACAGAGTAGCTGTGCGTTAACACTGAATCAGCCATCCTGTGGATCAGAATGTAAATTAATAAAATTTGTTTTCAGGTCAGATCAATTCAGGCTTAATGTTCCAAAATGTTGATAACAAAAGTTCAATTTCACTTCAGATACTTAGAGTCAGCAAATTGTAGTTTAGGTTAACTGGTCGACATTGCTTGAGAACAGATGGTTGTGGGCATTCGCACAGAAGGTGCTCACTCCAAGAACTCAACACTTACAGGGACACATGACTCACCTAGATGTGTGCATGAAGTTTAATATTATACTGTTGTCATAGTTACGATAGCTGTGCCACTCACCTAACACAGATCACATTCATTTTTACACATTAGGCACTATTTATTTAAAAGCACTATTATTTAAAACCAGCAATGATCATTTAGTAAATTAAATTTAGTAAATAATTAAAATATAAATATAAATAAATGTGCTGCATACACACATGCTTAACTTCACAATACTCTCAAACTAATTTGATTCTTTTTACATCCTTTCATGCAAATAAGAGGTTTACCAGAGCCAAAAATGTGACAAACACAAAACAAATCCATATTTTTGTGTGGCTTTAACACTAGGTGTAGTATGAAATTCAAATTAAATATTTGGATCACTCAATCCACTTCTATCAAAAAGACATCAAGTCCCTATACAAAAATAGTGTAGAATTCACACCTTCAGTTCTGAAACAGCAATAAAATGTCTGGGTAGACTATTGCAATAATAAATACACAGATTTCTGTCTGCCAAGAAGATTTGGCACACGGCACTAGGCACAGGGTGAAGGATAGGCAATTATTCTCTAAACCCGTAGCCCGCACTTACCCGTATTCTGTCTCTTTGCCTCTCCAGCACCATGTCTGATATCCTACTGGAAACATGGCACCTGGTTAGATGCCATCAACTGTCCTTTATGCAGACAGACGTTAAGAGATCTACATCCAATTTCTTAGTATGTTCTCATACCATCTGTAAAATCATTTGAATTACAGAAAGGGTCAATTACTCTCTCTTTTGTGTTTTTTATTCTTTGTTTTCAGGTGAAAAAGATGTGTCGTCTCTTCAACGAGAATACAGCTGACTGTAAGGAGAGAGAAGTGTTAAGATATATCAGAGACTATAACAAGCGCTTCTCTGGAGCACCAAGACAGGTAATAACAGCTTAGTCTGAACTTAGTTTAGTTTTCGTGTTAACACTAAAGTTATTATTCAATTAATGTTGTGTTTGTGAACATTAGTTAACTACATTAGTTAACATGAACTAACAATGAAAAAAACGTCTACAGCACTTGGTTAATGTTATTTTTCAACATATACTAATACGTTTTCTTAATCAAAACGTTTGATGTTAAAATTAGTTAAGGCATTTTGAACTAACATGAACTGAAATTTAAGAAATTTATTATTAATAAATATTAACCAAGATTAATAATTTTTTTTAATTTATTCCTAATGCATGTGTAACGGGAGCCAGCTGGTAAATAGCTGTGCAGTGTGTAAACCTCACTCTCCTGACCTCAAGAGGTGCACTAGCGACTGACGCTAGAGGCTGTAGCCTTTAGCCTCCTTGTTAGCGCACCCGCCTCCCACGCCGGAGTCGCTAGTACACCTCTTGAGGTCAGGAGAGTGAGGTTTACACACTGCACAGCTATTTACCAGCTGGTTCCCGTTACACTCTCCCCCCTAAACCTCACTCCCATCCGGGTCACGGCACCAAATGTAGCCGGTCCTACTCGCCCCGCTCCGAACGGGACTCGATCCGACGTCTCTGGCATGGGAGGCAGGTGCGCTAACGGGGAGGCTAAAGGCTTCAGCCTCTACCGTCAGTTGCTAGTGCACCTCTTGAGGTCAAGAGAGTGAGGTTTACACACTGCACAGCTATCTACCAGCTGGCTCCCGTTACAAAATATAACTGTATTGTAAAGTGTTACTGTTCATTAGTTTTCACTTTTTCTAGCTTGAGTTTAGTTTTTATATTTTTGGGCTGCCATAGTCAATGCGTTAACTGATTTAATATAAATACTGTATATTTAACACTGTTACACTTCTCAGTGTCATCGCTTTCTAGTGGCATGTATTTAATGAAGGTGAGTTGAAAAGTTTAAACATTTTTATAAACTATGCATCAAAAACTAAAACCCTTTATTTGATTTTAGTCAGTTTTGGAGTCGAGATGAGCTCATTTAGTGCTCATTGATGCTGCTGCTCAGAAGAACACTGCCAAGCTACAGTAAATGATATAACCTTTCTATCTTTTGTTGACAAGTCTGCGCCTGTCCCAGTGAATCCGTTTGGCAGATTCAGTTACCATTATTATTCTGGGCAAAGACTTTATCTTTTTATTTGCTCAAGGCATATCACCACACCCATTTCCGTTGCTTTTTAATACTTAGATGGTAAGCAGGATTGTTAAACCATAGGGCAGTGAGGGCATACAATTTCATTGTTCACACATGCACAAACATGCACGTATGCAGAACAAACTTTACACTAATACACCAATGTGGTGCAGTTATACATTACAGTGTGCATTTCTTCCATTTCCAGGTTAAGGATTACCTGTGTGCTGCTCTACTCTTCCTGCTGTTGTTGGTGCAATGGTTGGGGAACATGGGCGGCTTGGTGTGGCTGTTTCTCTTGAGGGTGGCTCTCTGTGGCTTTGTGGCTGCCCTGTCTTTGGCATCCCCATAGGAGACTCTTCCTGGGCCGTTGAGCAGTGTGCTGGGCATACTTTATGATTTTGTAGCAGTCTTCCTTCTTCTTATCTGCATTTTTAACATTAACCAGCAGATGGGGCCACAGAGGACAAGAACGCAATCAGTCACACAAGGTGTGCTGACTGACATATTGTAGAGGAGACATTGATAATGTGCTAACTAGCATGTTGAAATTCCATTAATGAACCTTGTTAGCAAAGGTTAACAGTGTTATGACCCGGTGCACTTTGTTCTCTTTGAACATGGATTTTCAGTGAAGATGTGTCTAAAATAGAGATGGCACAAACAGATAGAGCAGAGTCCTGATAATGTTATTTGTTTGATGGGCAATTTAAGGCGTTTCATTACAAACGGATTGTATGCATTAAATGTAAAGTGCTTTTGTAAATATACATGTTTTTAATAAATACTTATTTATCATAATTTTCAAACGTATTCTGTTTACCTTGCACAAACCCCCATATATAACAAAGAAATATTTCAAAATCAAGAGTTTTTTAAATCCATTGTAGTGTTTTATCAATAAATATTTTCTACGGAATGGTAATAATTTCTGGAATTTTAAAAGGAACAATTCACCCAAAAATGAAAATTCTCTCATTATTTAATCATCCTCATGCCATCCCAGATGTGTATGACTTTCTTTCTTCTGAAAAACACAATAATTACATTTTCAAAGAATATTTCAGCTCTCCAGGTCCATAAAATTCAAGTGAATATGAATATGGATGAAGAATATGAATCACCTAAAACACAAGAAGAAAAATGTGAAAGTTAAAGTGGAGATTTACTGAGCAAGGAGGAGAATTTATTGTAAAAATTTACATAAATATTGTTCTGTTTCTCACTCACAGCTATCATTTTACTTCAGAAGACACCGATTTAACTTCTGGAGTCTTATGAATGACTTTAATGCTGACTTATTTGATTTTTGGAACTTCAACATTTTGGCACCCATTCACTTGCCAAAATGAGCTATGGACCAAAAGAGCTTAGAAATTCTTTTAAAAATCTTCATTTGAGTTCAGCAGATGAAAGAAAGTCATACACATCTGGAATGGCATAAGGGTGAGTAACTGATGAGAGAATTTTCATTTTTGGGTGAACTAATCCTTTAAATCTCACCTCCATCCTCTCCTCTCCTCTCCTCTCCTCTCCTCTCCTCTCCTCTCCTCAGCCCAGCCCAGCCCAGCCCAGCTCAGCAAAGTTAGGAGCTGGCATCCATTACAAACTGTGTGCAAGAAGCAAGCCCTTTTTCCTCTTGCTGGACACAGAGTGGATTGGCCTGCAGTCGCTCCAGCTGGAAACTTGTGCTTTCCCATACCGCCCAAAGTGTGGGTAGATGCTCATTCAGCACTTCCTGTCCACACAAACTCACTCAAACCTTACAGATATTATAAAGAAAACGATGATGTTCAACAATATTGCTGAATCCATGCATATTTCAATTACTGAAGATACAATTCTTTAGGTGAAAAAGCATAGCTCACCCTAGCTTCAGGTCCAAACCCAGAGGTTGTGCCAATCCGATGACAGACGAGACCAGCATCTGTGTTCCTCTGACAAACATTCACTGCATTACTCTCGAACACTTCTAAAACCAGGCCAAGCTCCTCTGAAAACAGACCTTCCATCACTGAAAGAAAAGAAGAAGAGATGGAGAAGAGTGTGAGAGAGAAATAAAGTTTTATGATGGAAAGAACAGTTTTTTGTTCAACATTAGAGATTGCTTCAACATTATAGTTTAAAGACTACTTTTTCCACAACATAAATCAAATTTTTATTACTAACCTTCAACGTCTTCTGTATGTAAGTCCACCTCTATCCCATGATTGCCTGCAAAGGTCATCTCCAGCGGACAGGAAACAAGCCCTCCATCACTGACATCATGTCCTGCAGTCAGCAGTCGATCTGCAATAAAAAAGGTTTTCAATCAACAGATTGTATAGAGATGAGATCAAAATGGCAAAATGGTTCCCACACCATTTGACCAAAAACGTTGTTACTTTTCCAGTCATTTGAGATTACCGGTACTGAATAATCACTTTTTAAATGATTTTTTATATAGAATGTCCTCAAAAGAGCAATTTCTAGCCATTTATTGTAAATATTTTAGAACTGAGCATGACTTAAAAAATATATATATATATTTACTACACAAATTTCCTTGACTTTTACACGACTTTGTAAGATTTTGTAAGTTTTAATGACTTTAGACCTGGAAATCGCAATTTTATAATTCCTGATATTTCCAGGTCTTCTGTAACTGTTGGACCGCCCACAAGCACTGCCCATATTTAGAGTCATCAAAGAGGAGCATCTGCATTTGGGAGGAGTAAATGCTGGTCCTAGATCAGTTTACAAATGTTGCTGATCATTTTAGCAGATAAGCTGCTGATGTCATACCAATAGCAGAAACATTGATTGTGCTAATAATGTACCAATACAGTAGTAAACATTCAGGTTCTCAGTGGTGTAGCATAGCATTTTAAAAGTGTGTACTGACCCTGTGCCTGTGTAGTGTTGATACAGGCAGAGAGCTTGTCTATTTAATAAACAAGTCCAATGAGGAAAGACTTCATCTGTCTTCAATCTTAATTAACTGGCATCGGCTTCAAATGCAAAGTGCATTTGTGCTTGATTTGCGTACTTATTTATACATAACTGGAACTTTACATGTGACCGGGTTCTATTCATTATTACAACTATTCTATTTATATTATATTCTTTATTATCTATTCTATTACAACTTTTTGGTAGCAAACACTAGAGATGGGTTTGGAGCACACAGAGATGAAGTACGCAGTGTCCACGGTTAAATGTGGTGCAGGATCTTTAATGTTGTGGGGCTGTTTTCTACCAGAGGTCCTGGACATCTTGTTCGGATACATGGCATAATGGACTCTATCAAATACCAACAGATAAAAAATAAAACCTAGCTGCCTCTGTCAGAAAGATTAAAATGGGCCCTGGTTGGATCTTTCAGCAGGGCAATTTTCCAAAACAAACATCAAAATCAACACAAAAATGGTTCACTGACCTCAAAATCAAGCTTATGCCATGACCATCCCAGTCCCCTGACCTGAACCCCATAGAAAACCTGTGGGGGTGACCTGAAGATGAGAGTCCACCAACATGGACTTCTAAATGTGAAGGATCTGAAGAGATTTTGTATTGAGGAATGGTCTCAGATCCCTCGCCTGGTGTTCTCCAACCTCATTAGGCATTATAGTAGAAGACTCAGAGCTGTTATCTTGGCAAAGGGAGGTTGCAAAAAGTATTGAATAAAAGGGTGCCAATAATTATGGCCAATGCGTTTTGGAGAAAAATATTTATTTAATAATGAGATATTCCCACTATTTCAATTGTTTTACTATACTTAAAGGTTAGATTTTTTTTTTTTTTTGGAATGAAAGATCAAAAGGATAAACAATGCAGATTTTTTTTTCACAGACTTCTTTGCTCATATTTACCACAAGTGCCAATATTTTATTGTATATATGTGGCCAAAATTTTGTAATAATGTAGATTTAGCTGTTTCGGAATGAAATTGGTATTTTAATTCACAAAAGTGGCATTCAACTGATCACAATGTATAGTCAGAACATTACTGATATAAACTATTTGGAAAAAGTTATTTTTGATAAAATCTAGACAGGCCCCATTTCCAGCAGCCATCACTCCAACACCTTATCCTTGTGTTATCTAAACTACTAATTTGCTACTAGAAAATAACTTGCCATTATATCAAACACAGCTGAAAGCTATTTGGTTCGTTAAATGAAGCGTAACATTGTCTTGGTGTTTGTTTTTTAGTTGCCACAGTATGCAATATACTGGCATGTCTTAAGGTCAATATTAGGTCAAAAATGTCAAAAAAGAAACAGTTTTCTCTAGAAACTCATCAGTCAATCATTGTTTTGAGAAGATTTCATACAAAGGTGTACACTACAGTCTTCAAAGTCAAAGGACAACTGGCTCTAACAAGGGCAGAAAGAGATGTGGAAGGCCAGATGTACAACTAAACAAGATGATAAGTACATCAGAGTACGCCACACATGTCCTCAGCCGACAGATTCATTGAATTCTACCCGCTCAACACCAGTTTCATACAACAGTAAAGAGAAGACTCAGGGGTGCAGGCCTTATGGGAAGAATTGCAAAAAAAAGCCACTTTTGAAAAACAAAAAGAAAATGTTAGAGTGGACAATGAAATACAGAAATTAGACAACAGATAATTGGAAAAGTGTATTATGGATCTTAACCCCATTGACCTTTTGTGGGATCAGCTAGACTATGAGGTGTGAGAGAAGTGCCCGACAAGACAGCCACCTCTATGGCAAGTGCTACAGGAAGTGTGGGGTGAAATGTCACTTGAGTATCTGGACAAACTGACCGCTAGAATGCCAAAGATCTGCAAATCTGTCATTGCTGCACATGGAGGATTTTTTGATGAGAACTCTTTGAAGTAGTTTAAGAAGTTCTGAACATTTTTTTCAAATTGTAATAGTAATTTTTCATGTTATTAATGTCCTGACTATACATTGTGATCAGCTGAATTCCTCTTTGGTGAATAAAAGAATACAATTTCATACCAGAAGAGCAAAATCAATTATTCCAAACTTTTTGCAGTCATTTGTGTAGAGCGAGAAGAGTAGTGTGGAGAGCACACATCCCTGGGGGGCACCAGTGCTGATGGTACAGGTGGTGGAAGTGAATTTTCCCTGCCTCACAAGCTGCTGCCTGTCTGTCAGAAAGCTGGTAATCCACTGACAGGTAGAGGTGGGAACAGGGAGTTGGTTTAATTTAGTCTGGAGAATGGCTGGGATGATTGTGTTGAAAGCCGAGCTGAAGTCCACAAAAAGGATCCTTGCGTATGTCCCCGGTCTGTCCAGATGTTGCAGGACGTGATGCAATCCCACGTTGACTGCATCATCCACAGACCTGTTTGCTCAATAAGCAAATTGAAGCGGATCCAGAAAGGGTCCAGTGATGTCCTTCAGGTGGGCCAACACCAGTCTCTCAAATGACTTCATGTCCACAGATTTCAGGGCGACAGGTCTGTAGTCATTAAGTCCAGTGATTTTAGGTTTCTTAGGGACAGGGATAATAACTGAGCGTTTGAAGCAGGATGGGACCTCACACTGCTCCAGTGATCTATTGAAGATATGTGTGAAGATGGGGCCAGATGGTTAGCACAGGAACGAAGGCACGCTGGTGAGATGCCATCTGGGCCTGGAGCCTTCCTTGACCTTTGCTTCCGAAAGACTCGGCACACATCGTCTTCACAGAGCTTGAGTGCAGGTTGTGTAGCAGAAGGCTTGTAGGCTTGTAGGCTTGTTTGAGATGCCATCTATATAGCCTATAAAAAAACTTAATTTTGTAAATAGCCTATTTATCTATAGAGCATTGTAACTGAGCCAAGTCTCAGTCATTTTAAAACATGTTCCTGGGATATTTCCAGCTTGTTTTTGGTTAAAAGTCCCACTTTATTTACAAAGTATAATTTTCATGATTATTATTGGGGTTTTGGTAAATCAGTAAACTGCATCTTGGATTGTATTCATTTTAGACTCTTGTAGCCTCAATAGCCTAAACTGTCATAGTAAGGAAACATCTAAGAATTATTTTTAACATTCTATAAATCGATTTTAACTATCGGCCGATTAATCGGATATCTGCCTTTTCCACCACCTTAGTTATCGTATCGACAAAACCCACTATCGGTCATCCTTAAATGAAAAGTTAGTTACCACTGTGCCCACCACCCTGGTGATGGATGCTGCAGATGGGGTTTCCTTCCACTCTCTCCAAGCAGAGCCCGATTAAACTTCTGCTCCATTTCAGCGTCTCCTCTCTGAATGGCTCCTAGATCTCTGGCACAGTTCTCACCTTGCACCTACAATACATGGGCACATCAAACAACTGAGCTTTTTATAAAGAGCATATTATAAATAAATTAAATGTTTAAAGGGGACCTATTATGAAAAAATTAACTTTTACATGGTGTTTGAACAAATGTGTGTTGGCAGTGTGTGTGCACAAACATCCTTAATGATAAAAATCCACCCAGTACTTTTTTTTTTTAATCCACATTAATCATAAGCACTGTCTCAGAACAAGTCGTTCGCAGATTTTGTTCAAAGTGACATCATTTTGTACAGGCCCACGTCATCCGTCAACAGTCATACCCACGACTGTTGACGGACACTGCCGACAGACATATTTGTTTGTGTGTGTCATTTCGTTATAGTACATAGCGAACGATGTATCAGTATTTGTGTGTTGCTCATCCATCGTTCAATAACTGCTGAAAAAACTCTACAACAAATAAATAAATGTATCAAATAACCATTCAGAAACTTCCTGGTTCATTCTCAAAGTTGTTACTTCTGACTGAGTCTCTCCCTCATCAGTGTCTGACTCCGGTTCAAATATCATATATCATATTGCTAATGATGTCTAGTTATCTGAATCAGAGATGTCAAAACTCTGCCCTATTCTTGATACAGGGCGGGGAGCACCAGCTCATTTTCATTTAAAGATACACACAAAAACAGCTTGTTTTTATTTCCACCCAAAAATTGGCATTTTCAACATGGTATAACATGGTATATACCTGTAGGTTATTGAGCTGAAACTTCACAGACACATTCTGAGGACAGCAAAGATTTAAATTACATCTTGTGAAAAGGGTCATAATAGGTGCCATTTAATCTTTATTATATGTACGGAGGATGTTGGATATGCTCCTCCAACACCAATCCTGTAAACTGGGCCTCCAATTTTCACCACCTTCATACCTGCCAAAGACAAATAAAGAGAGTGAAAGACATAAATAAAAAAGTAAAGTGATAGAAAGAAACAGACAGAGTTCCCCTGTGGACAAACAGGAACAAATCATTATGGTATCTTTGTGGACTCATACCTGGCTCCACTTGCTCTCTTCACATGCTGGTCCTCAGTAGAGCGCAACTCACCACTGAACATGATTTGCTTGACCCACTACCGTGGTTCACCATTAGCCAATCGCATTCCAAAGGCACGTGCCTTCAAAGCCTCCAGTGGAAAAGATATAAGAATTAATAAAGAAAGTGATCTAAGCTATTTTTGACAAACAACCAATAAAAAGAAGCAATGTCCTTTTAATTCATCAGCATGTCATTGCTTTCCTGCTAGGACTGGCTCCCAAAATTTATTGCCATAATCAGAGGCTCCATCGCTGGCCTCTATGGCCACCTGGAGTGGAGGAGCAAACTGGATGGTTACTCCCACCCTTCCTCCTCCCAGGGAAGCTGAAATATTGAGGTGACAGAAGGTAACAACATGTTGTGATGTATCATGTAAAAACATGTGCTCACAAAAACAAAACATTAAGTGAAGCACATCTGGCATAGACAGCACTCGCAAGTTGTTTCAGTGTATTATATAATTATAGGGTCATTGTGACTGTAAGTCAGATTTTCAGGAGTCCAATGATTAAGGCTTACATGGGATGTGCAGGTTACCAAAGCAGTACCCAGCAGTCCCTGCGATCACATGTCCACCCTTACCAGCACTCTGCACGTCTCGAATTCGCCCGCCAGTACCTGTTGTGGCTTCGCTGAATGAAGCAACACCTGGGCATAATAATCAGCCTATTAGGATTCCATGTAACTCTAAAACCTACAAGACAACAGCATACAAATATGACTCACAGTGCCAGTTTCTTGAATGGAGCATAATGCATATTGATATTCTCCTTTTTTAAACATGTTTAAGTCCAAATAGAATTAAGAATCAACTAATTTAAAGATAATTTAAGAAATTGTAAATGTAAGACAAGAACATTAAAAAAGTGAGCAGATTCAATGTATTTGAGCTCAGACCAGTGGGAAAGTTGTGTGTCTCAGCAGTAAAGAGGACGTGTCTGGAGGTCTGTCTGCTTTCATATTGTTTGGCTTCTGCAGGATTTGTGGGGAACATACACTCCAGCTCCATGCCTTTAATACCACTACAAACACACAAGAACAAGGTAAAGTGCTCTAAGGTCCTACTTCATGAGAATCCAGCAAAGTCAATGTCAAGATTGCATTCATGTTACATGTCACTCAGATGATGCTTTTTTTTGTTTGTTTAATCCAAAGTGACTTAGAACACAATAACTTTTGGGACAGTTTCTCTGGGGTTATGCGACTTACTCAACAGCATAATACTAATAGCAGATTTCAGCAACTCTTTAGCTAGTAGGTTTGAACCAGTGACCCTTGTATGTCCACCCCAGACCATTAAATGCAAATGCATTCTATTGACAAAAAGACTGTTCTTTGTCCGAGAGCCATATAAAACGATTAACATTCGTGCTCTAACAGTTATTAATAGTACCACTGGATAAGGTAAATTTCTTACCAAGTTCATCATTGGCACTCTCCAAGGCAGCACGACCCTTTCCTCGAATGTCCACCTCAAACAGATTGTGTGGCTGAATGTAAACAGCGAATGGCATGATTGGTTGGGAGTAAACACACTCTGTCATGCTGTCTTACAGGCAGGAAACCAGTGTCTCCATCTCTCCGTCTTTCATTACACCATTATGTCCTTGCTTGGGCTAGATGGGGATGAAAAGAGAGAGATAACATTTAATAAAATGGTTCAGAAAAGCCAATGAAATGAAAAGCTGTTTGAAAATCATAATTAACTAAAGGGATAATAATAAAGGGATAGTTACCCCGAAATGAAATCTTGCAGCATTTTTTCACACTCATTTTGTTCCAAACTCTATGACTTTCATTTATTCAGTGTAACAAAAAAGCAATATCTATCTATCTATCTATCTATCTATCTATCTATCTATCTATCTATCTATCTATCTATCTATCTATCTATCTATCTATCTATCTATCTATCTATCTATCTATCTATCTATCTATCTATCTATCTATCTATCTATCTATCTATCTATCTATAACACACGTAATCATGTCCCCAGACCGTGATAAGGAATATTCCTTCCATCTGAGCAATTCAAGCTTGAAGTACCACCAGTTTTCTCCAGGGGGCAGTAAACAAAACTTCTGCTGTTTGGGCAGTGCAGTTATACAGAACAAACCACACTCACTGACAGCAGACAACACAAGATGAGAACACGTTCTTGCATTCAAACACAGCTTGAAGGAGCACAAATACGAAAGTAGGGATCTCAAGTTTCAAACTATGGTTAATTTGCACAGCGATTTAAAGACGGTATGTTTATTACACGACGCAAACGAGATGCTCCAAAAGTGTCTGATATGTGTGTGCATTGACGCATCCTTAGAAAAGCCCTCATAATACATCTATCTCAGACTGATTCAGTTGCAAAATAGATTGTTGTGAACTGTAGGCCAATTATAGGCAGATGACGCAGAAGTTCAATAATATGGAAATTAACATATATTGCATACTAAAGACACTTTTTTAATTGTGTTTTTGGTAACACTTTACATTAAGTTTCTATTCGTTAATATTAGTTAATGCATTAGGTATCATGAACAAACAATTAACAATATATATTTATTAATCTTTGTTAATATTAGTTAATAAAAATACAATTGTTTCATGTTAGTTTTTTTTAAATATAACTATATGTATTTAATCATTTATTGAATTATTGTTATTTGAGGGGCTTTCAAATCAAATATTTCTATATGTCATACAATTAAATTAATTTGATTGTAATTAGTTAGGGTTAACCCTATAATAATCCTAACTATATATATATATATATATATATATATATATATATATATATATATATATATATATATATATATATATATATATATAAACACACAGTATGTGTGTATACTGCATATAAAAGCCAAGTCTCTTGTCATTTCAAAATTTGAGTCCCCAATGCATTTGGGCTTGTTTATAGTTAAAAGTCCCACATTATGCACAATGTCTTCATTTTTTCTGATTAATATTGGGATTTTGGTTGAACAAAAAAACTGCATCTGGGATTTTATTCATTTTGGACTCTTGAAGCCTTTATGTCTGTGCTCATCATAGTAAAGAAAGACTAAGATATTTTAAAATTCTATAGACTAATTTTAAAAACTATAGGCTATTTAATCTGTTATCTGTCTTTTCCACCACCTTAGTTATCGAAATCATAAAAATCATACTCACACATTTAGCAAATGTTTTGAAGTTCAATGGTCAGATTTATGCATATTCGATTCTGCAAATCACATTGACTCAACGTAAGAAATTATACCAAGACAAAATGTCTTTTATTTTTCAAAAGTATAGATACTAACAAAGAGACTGTGAAATATTTAAAAACATTATTGGTGGCAAATTATTTCACAGCAATTGCATGTTTGCAAAACAAATTCTAAAATACTTTTATGGGCTCAAATTTGTAAGCAAGTGTCTTACTTAAGAGTTTTTCACGTAGTCCTCTCGTAGACATGTCAGCTGATAGATAGCCCACCTCATAAGACCGTGAAAAGATCCACATGTGTCAGTGGAAAACATGAACCTTCCACCATAAGAATCAGCATCTTTTCTTCTGCGTTTGATCACATTGACTGAACTTTTCGGCAATCAACAAATGGTAGATTTCTAAAACTGATAAAAGCATAATTTCAACAGGAATTAAACTAATTTGTTAATTCAATCTATGCCACTTCTTACATCTGTATTTTGTCATTAAATTAAATTCATTCAGTAAGGTTTGCTGGTTGTTTGCTCTTTTCTATAGCGACTGAAAGGCATTTTTTAAGGCGACTAGTGTCTCCTTTGATTTGAAACCTGTCCATTTTGAGCTCACTGGAGATGTCCCAGTCAATTTAGTAAGAGACTCTTCATTTGTAATAAGTCATGAGTAATGCACACTTCTTGCAAAAAGCTTTCTTAACCTGTCCTTTTACTCTCTCTTTCTCTCACTTGCAGTTGCAAATAAAAATGAAGCCTAAACCATGGTCGAAACGTTGGGAGCGTCCAAAGTTTAACATTCAGGGGATACGATTTGACCTATGTTTGACCCCAGGGCTGAACCTTGGAAGCAGTACGATATGCTGCGAGAATATGACACCTCCAGCCTGGAGGAGCAGATTCTACAGGAGGTAGAAGCAAACCTCAGCAAATGAGCAGTCAACAGGGAAAGTATCCATATAAAGGGCCCTGGGGTAGATATGGCAACTGATTGAGTCGAGATGCTGAAAAGGTTTGAATTTGAGAATGGAAAATGTGTACAGGTTGGCAAAAGAATCCTCCATTTATCCACCCCAGTTCAGGTGTGTGCTTCAAAATGGATACTGGAGATTCATTCAGAAGACCAAACATTTGTGCCTGGAAAAATCTGCATAAGTGGAACTTTTTGTGAGAGAATGTGTTTGTCTATTTTACACAGAGATATGTACATAATGGATCTCACCTGCACAACATGTTTTAATGCTGGAGCTTATTTACAAATAACAGTAGTCAATTAAAAATGACTCCATAATTGCTTTGATATTATTTATCATTATTTTATATCTGTCTGTCTTGTGTCTACAATGGAGTGTCTTTTTAAATTGCATAAACAGGGTAACTTTTCTCTCTCAATTAGTCACTCTGACCAGTGGAGAGCAGCAGAGAACACAAATGTTCATTTCTAAATAGTAAATAAAGTATCCTTAAGTTTTTTCAAACTGAACACTTCTAACGAAAAATGTATAAAAATTTAAAATAATATTTAACATTATTTGAAATGATTCTTGTTTAATTCTGAAACTGAGATGAATCATGATTATTTTATTGACAGCTATAAACTAATATAATTTATAGTTATATAATTTAATATATTGTGGAACAATTTTATTTGTAAGAAATAAGGGTCGTACTTCACTATGCTCTTTAAAGCTGCTTTGAAATTATATTTATTGTGAAAAGTGCAACACAAATACATTTGAATTGTATATGTTACACGTTTAAACATCTTACATCACTAGTAGAAAAGAAACACTCAAAATTAATAAATATTTTTCGAATTAAATTAATTAAATTTGCTTTAGTGCAATGGCACTATCAAATCCAGGTATTGTCATTTGATGAAAAACCTGTCTTTATAGTATAATGTTTACTATTATGCAAAGGGGATCATCGTATTCAGTGGTTCTTGTCATTTTACATTTAGAAAATCCCTGTCATATTTAAAATTATTTATCAAGTGGCTTCTTGATTTCAAATTTTGCAATTGCTCAGTCTGTAAAGAAATTAGAAGGGCAGTTAAGAAAAGTTAGAGTAAGAAATATTTTATTAATAGAACTGCGGTTTGTTCCCAATGTAATGATTAAAGACACTGAGACTTTAAACTGAGACGATTGTATATAAAGCTCAATGCTATTAATAAAACACAAATATTTCTTATGATTAGTAATGGCTCTTAAAAGTTCATTATTATTCATTTAATCTGTATTCCAAAATTAATTGCCACACAATCTCATCAAACACATGCACAATGAATATCGCCTTTCTTCACTTTCACACTCTTGGTCTCAACACTCCGTTTGAACAAAGGAGTGCACTGATATCCATATCAGATACTACTTCTAATATTCAAGCGTGCAATTTCATTTTAGACCAACTGCTAGATATATAATAATCCACAGTATGAACTTGTTACATTATTTTGGTGAATGCCATGGTATTTTTCCCGACCTCATCTGGAGCCGCTCGCGCTAATCCTCGCGCACATCTGTGCATCGATTCAGAGAGAGCACGAGCAAGGCTCCGCCCATCCTGCTGTTGTCAGTGACGTCAGCCCTATCGCTTGTGGACAGTGAAACGACGCCGCAGTCAGCGAGCTGCAGTGAGCAGGTGTAGCCGTCACCTGGGTACATTGTTTGCCATCCAAGGATATATCCGGCGTTATTTTCATAAAATCAAAGAACAACGGGTCGTTCTCTCTTTTTACATAATGTACGGTAAGTATTAACGATACCTCGCGACATTTATCAAGATGCTTATATTACTCTATTTTGATGTTCGAAATAAGGTTACCCTCTATTTTATTTTTATTTGTATATATTTACAACTAGCTTAGTAGACATACTCTATATTTATGAGCAACATCTAATAGCTGCTTTTTGAGATTAATAATTTTATGCTGGAAAAAGTGGCAGAACAAAAGCCCGTAACATGTAGAAGGTGCGGAATAGTCATTGATTTCAATCACATAACGTTTTGAACTTGCGCATACAGCAACTCTTATCAGTTGTAAGCTCCATAAAATCCTGAAACGCAAGTGTTTCCCTACAGGGGCGCTGAAAGTGCCGTTAGAGATGCAACACACCTGTCCCACTACAGAACCTGCATTTAGGATACCTGATTACATCTGCAATGACCCTTATCATCCAAGACTCTCATCTTAATATATGGACACAATACATACAGAAAAAACACTTATTTTGATCACAGTTGATTCATTTGTCTATTCAATTAAGGTGTTGGCTGTTTGGTAACACTTTTGCTTTGTGGAGTCCATATTACATGTTAATAAAATGTAATTCAGTAGCAAAGACAACGTGCTCAAATTACAGTGTAATTATGAAATACCTTGATATGATTTACTCTTATAATTACACTGTAACATGATGGCTGTTATTAAGTGTGACCCAGGGTTTTAAGTTTTGTAAATGTTTAGATTTACAGACTGTAGGTTATGTAGTGCGTGCCAACTGCCATTTGTTCTCATAAATCTTTTTCCAAGGCTAGCTCAGATAATAAAAGCACAGTGTGGGGCTTGACCCATGCAGCAGTAGTAAATAACCTGCTTGATGAATTTGTGAGGCTGGTCAGGAGAAATATGTTGACAGTCTTTCCTTTTCTCTTATCAGCACATTGATACGCTGTCCCTAGTTTATATATATATATATATATATATATATATATATATATATATATATATATATATATATATATTATACCATAACTGGGATGTATCCAGATGAAAATATTAATAATCCGCAGGTGTCATGCATGCACCGTTATTTTTTATTTTATTTATACTTTTATTTTTGTTATTATAGAAGGCAGAATCAATGTTCTACAACTAAGCTTTAATATTTGGTTGGATGCTATCTGAGGTCTGGAATAGTCTAATATTTGTGTAAAAGGCAGTGGAATTCATACCTCATTGCAATTGTCCTTGGAGGACATACAGCGTTAATCAGAATTGTTCTGTAGAGTTGTATGCAGACATCACACACACATAGCAGGCCTATGCAGGAAAAGCCTTTATCTGAAGAATCTTGACAGATGACAATTTCCTGCAAGGTTAAAGGGATAGTTCTCCACAAAAATGAAAATGTTCTTATCATTTACTCACCCTCATGCTGAGGGTGTCATGGGTTTCTTTCTTCTGCTGAACACAAATGACGATATTTTGAATCATATCTCTGCCCTGTAGGTCCATGAATGAAAGTGAACGAGTACCAATTTTATAAAGCTCCCAAAAGCACATAAAGGCAGCATAAAAGTAATCCATACGACTCCAGTTGTTTAATCCATGTCTTCAGAAGCCCAGTTGGAGGTGATGTGCATGAAGAATGTGAATCACAAAAAAAAAAAAGACTTATACATAATTCTGTTTCTTACTTACATCTATCATATCCTTTCAGAGGACAAAGTAGATATGGACTACTTTTTGGGTGCATTTATGTGTCTTTTGGAGCTTTAAAGTTTTAGTCACCATTCACTTGCATTGTGAGGACCTACAGAGCTGAGATATTCTTCTAAAAATCTTAATTTGTGTTCAGCAGAAGAAAGAAAGTCATACACATCTGGGATGGCACGAGAGTGAGTAAATGATGAGATAATTTTTGGATAAACCATTCCTAGTGATAATGGTCATGCAGCCTATACAAGCTGCATTGTGTTGCTGTATAGTGTGTTTGTGAAAATCTGAATTTCTAAATGTATTTAAGTGATTTATAAGTTGCTGGACTGACTGGGGTCAGGCTAAAATAACTGCGTATGTGTGGATAGTCAATGTGACATGGTTTTCTCTTTGATTCTCAAATATCGATTGGTGCAGTTTTTTTCCCTTTTTTTCCTTCTATGAGAGTGCTAGTGTGTGTAAGTCTCCCCTGTGAGATCAGGGTGTAGTGGCCCAGAAATATGCCTTATATGTCACACAGAGAGAGGATTGCTTGCTTCATACTAGAGGATGCTGGCTGCCCTAAATACCAACAGCGGGGTATGTGTGTGTGTGTGTGCATGCTTGAGAGTTTACTAGAGAGATATAAACAGGGGAAAAGGGAAAATGGGTGTCTTTGACCAATATGTCCTCGAAACGCTATTTGATGTCATCAGATCTTCTAGAGTCAAATTCTCTGGCTGTACATCATCCAGAACAACACAATATCACTCTTGAATATCAATTGATTTACAGAGAAATCTTATTGCTGTCATCGTTCACCTTCAAATGTAAAAAGACTGAGAAAAGCTTGGCATAAACCTCTGTTGAGGAAAAATAGAATCTACCCAGAATATGAATGATGGAGGTGCTTCTCTGAAATAGCTTATTGGTGGACCTGAGCGAGATGAAGTGTTATAGAAAAGAAAAACGGTCTCTTAAACGTACTTTTAAAGAAACATGGCTCCCACCTACACACAGTTAATACTCACACTGTGAAACAGATAAAGAGAGAAAGAGTGCTAAAGGAAACTGAACCGTGAGCACTATTTGTGTTATTCAAATTTAGATAAACACTTCAGAAATCTGTGTGTGAGAACAAGAAGATCTGGTGGTGCAGTTCTCCTCCCTGGTGCATTACGATTGTCCTGTTTAGCTCTGTAAACAAAAAGTTAATACATAAAATGTGTGTACATAAATCAAATGTGAATGATTATACAATTTTCATTGTTGAGTGAACTATCCCTTTAAAAAGTATTTCTGTAGTTCACTGGTTCATATAGTCCGGGAGCTCTAGTTCAACTAGTTCAGGATAGTTCACCCAAAAATGAAAATTATCTCATCATTTACTTACCTCATGCCATCGAAGATTTTTTTGGTTCTGCTGAACACAAACAAAAATTTGAGAAAAATATCTCAGCTCCGATTGTCCTCACAATGCAAGTGAATTGTGACCAGGAATGTCCAAAGAGCACATAAAGGCAGCATAAATTAATCTGTATAACACCAGTGTGTCTTCTTATGTGATATGATAAGTATGGGTGAGAAACTGATCAATAAGTCCTTTTTTACTTTAAATCTACTCTTTCACTTTCACACTCTGGTGTGGAAGTGACTTTCACTTTCACATTCAGCCACCTACTGGTTCAGGCTGGTCAAAGGTGGAGATTTATAGTAAAAAAAGGACTTAAATATTGCTTTAAGTCCTTTTTGCATATCGAATTGATTCAGAAGACATGGATTTAACCATCAGAGTCATGTGGATTACTTTTATGATGCCTTTATATACTTTTGGACCTTCTGAGTTCTGGTCACCATTCACTTGCATTGAGAGGACCTACATAGCAGTGATATTCCTCTAAAAATGTGTGTTTGTGTTCAGCAGAAAAACAAAGTCATAAACAAAGTCAATGAGATCCTTTTCTGTGTGTTGAGAGTAAAAGTTTGGTTTAATATATTCCATGTATGTGTCCAAAGATAAGATCCATGCAATCAATTTGTCATGAAAAATGCATTTTTTTAATACACTTTCTTTACTATACAGTCAGTCGTTGATAAAAAAACAAGACAAAATACAAATGTAATACTAATGATGGACAGCATGGATGAGATAAAGCCTTTTGAGTCCTCTCTTGTTAATATGCAGATTTACAGATGCTCTTTACAGAACTCCAGTTTTCTTAAAGAGACAGTATTGTTTTTTTAACACTTGTTCAACAAATCATTGTAAATATTTGTAAATGGCACAAAATATGCATGCAAACAATATACATGTAAGAAAATATAATATATGAAATATAGAATAATTTTTAATGATGGAAAACCTGGATTTTTCAAATGCAAACAAAATGGCCAAGAAACAGGAGAAAAAGGGAAAATGGGTGTCTGTGACCATATGTCCTCGAAACGCTATTTGATGTTACACCTCTGCTCTTTATGAGAAGTGCTCTGGGATTTTTAATGACAACTGAGAGTCAGGGCCTCGGTTTAGCATCTCACCTGAAAGACGGTGCCTTTTTACAGTATAGTGTCTCCATCACTATACTGGAATGTTGGGACCCACACAGACCACAGAGTGCTGGCCTAAATAACAACTTTTCCAAGTAAAAGTCATTTTATTAACCATTAGTATATGCCAGATGAGCAAATGTAACAACAGTGAAACTGCTGCACTGTCAGTTTGATAGCAATTGCTTATAGAGCTAAGCAGCATTCAAATCAAACATTATCAAGAGTGAGAGTCCTCAACCAATGAACAAGCAGCAATCTTCACCCCAGTTATAACAGTTATAAAGCCAGCCTAACAAATAATCCTTTTAAATGCCAATATAACACACCATTAAACATGAACAAATCTCTTCCTATTCTTATCTTACTCAAAAATGCATAAAATAACACTTAGTTTCAACATTTGTTCACGCCATCCAGTCATCCGAAAGCATGGAAAATGGAAATCCCCTTCCTAGTTTTATCAATGCTACAAAAAGTATTCATGTAGTCTAGGGCTGGGAGATACAGTACATAAAACTATTTTTTGTGATAATTGCAGAGGGTCGTGAATTTTTTAATGATTTTTCTTAAAAAATTTGATTCATTTATTGAAATGCAAAAAACAAAACCAAAAGACATCCCCAATACAGTTAATGCTGACTAAAAAAAATAAATAACACAAAATTTTAGGTTGAAGGTGAATATTTCTTTATAGATCTTGTATTACTTTATGATTTAATCACTTTTGTCTTTGTTTATTTAATACAAAGATATTTATATTACTGAACCTGGAGGGTTGCATTTACAATGAGTGCCAAACGAGTGGAAATAAATGAAAGTAAACTCACAGCACCTCCTGAGATGATCAGAGATAATTTGCAGCATTCTCACAGACAACATTATTCTTGCAAACAGTTTTCAGACAAATGAAAGAGAAAAAAAGAGTGAAAACTCTTTACATGCGCTTGTTCCACTTGACAGGCTTGTGCTGCACGCCTCTGAACAAACAGCGAATCAGACACAAGCATTGACGGCTTTTCTTTTGTCTGTTAAAAATAGAGTAAAGTATGTTTTTTTTAAGCGCATGTCTTTGTTACTAAAAGCATTTCTTGTCATGCGTCACTCAGACAGACAGGTCGCCCACCTGTTGAGTGTAGATGAGCAAAATTACCCACGCATGAAATACAGTTGGACGAGGAGCTTGCGAACTTGATTCAGCATCGTCACATTTGGTGGGTGCTAGTTTCACACCCTAGCCACTGTTTACTATATTTGGTGACTTCCCAGTTGGAAATGGTTTTGCCATTTCCAGATTTTGTCAATAATCATCTGTTCGCAATCGCCATCGGGATCTTTGTAAGACATTGTCGGTATCCGATTACATTGCCATATCGCCCAGCCCTAATGTAGTCCAAACTCAAATTGATTAAGTAAACTTCAGTTTTACAAATGTAATTACATAGAACATAATGAAATCAAGTTAAGACAAAATTTTCTAGATTTGTGTTGATTTAGATAATTTTAATTAAGTAAACTGGACAACCTGCAAAAATCCTTTTTTGAGTGTAGATCTGGAACAAAAGAGTTACCACTATTATTTGCATGTGGTGGTGTTTTACTGTTCACTTGGTCTTCTGCAACATCACTCAGCACTACTGTCTGAATGGTTGATGTGGTGTCTGCTGGCATGTCTTATATGCTTGTTTCCTGTGTGGACAGAGGAGCCCTCATTCGCCTTCCCTGCACAAAGCACACTTAGAACAGACATGTGCTGTGTGAGGATAGTGAAATGTTGAATACTGATTGGCCTGTGCTGCATGCAGGTGTCCATCATTAACAGTTAAAGGGACATTTGGGACTAAGTGAGAAAGTGAAGGATAGTGGACAGGAACAGGCATAATGAAAAGAGAGAGTGAGGCTTTAAAGCTGAAGTGTGTAATTCTTGCCCCACCAAACAGAACTGCAAAAATGAACATGGTTTGTAAACAGCTTTACCGAATGAACTCTATAATGGCACATAGCCAATGTATTTCCTGTAAAATCTGTGTCCGATAACAATCTTCCGGTATCATATTCTGCCAAGGCGAATGTGTCAAGAGAGTTGCAGAAAACTACTTTTCTTTTTAACCTGAAAAGACTGATCACAAAAAATGTGATATAATTTAGTAGAAGTATAAAATGTATCTGAATAAAAAGCTCCAATAAGTTTAAAAACATACGCAATTAAGCTTTCAGTATGGCCGAGCACTGCTGTCCCATTGTTTGAGGCTTCTTCTGTGTGTGTGTAGTGTTTTAATTACATTTACATCCAGCAATTGTACAGCGATTTACAAGTATGAATACATCAACAGAAGTGATTCAAGGACCAGAAGATGAAGTTAGGGAGGCTTTAAGATTTTAGCACCTAACTAAACATCACAAATAACAGTACAAAGCTCAAACAGTACTCCTTTTTTTTGGTAAATTATTATCATTTCAGTCAGATGTCATGAAAATGATGTGACTGTGGCAACATTTTTGCTAAATTAAATTATGTGGAACACGAATCACTGCAGTTTGGAGGTGAAATGTTCACTGGGCGCTAAAAGGAAGTCAAATGTTTGCTCTATAGAGTTTTAAATTTACAAAAGCTATACCCCTAACCTAAACCTTTTAACTGGTAACCTACCCTAGGTAGCAAAATACACTCCGGTTAGAGTTCCGGTTAGAATCTCATCTGCAGGAGCCTATCCCTGTAGCCCGCTTCCATGTCCTGTACTCTTGCGGGTACCACTCCCCGATTCTGGCACAAATCAATCGGCCCAGATGAGGCAGTCGGTGATATGCCGATGCTGTTTGAGTTAAGCCAGAATTGACCCAATACTATAGTGGACATCGCACCAGGGCTGGCCTGTGTTCATTTCTGCAAGTAACCATGTATGATTCATAAATTTGACATTTTTAAATTTATATTCAGCCAAACTTTCTTTTGCATTTTAATTATAGTTTATAATACATACATAATACATTTATATTAACTTATTATAATAAATGTACAAGAACTCACTTAAATGCATGAAGAACATTTGCAACATCACACAAACTGCTATTGTTTAATAAGTATACTTTTAAACATTTATACCATTTTAGAAACATCTAAGTGTATAATACCACTGTCAACCAACAGTGTAATAAAAAGCAAATATTACATAACAGAGCATTAATCTTAAAAACCTTGTCAGTTTTTCCAGCTTTAAATAAACAAAAATGATGACCCTACCCTAAATGCTACATTAAATCTAACCAATGGTGTCATAAAAGCAAATGTGAGATGAAAAACGCAATAGCTGAAGCAACCAATTTATTTCATGGTGTCGCTATTACGCTTTCAGCTCACGTGTCAACTTGCGTGCTTTGCTGGTCTCAAAACTGGGTCTTCTGTGTACAAAGTCCAACACTCTGGTCATGCTTGTAAAGGTAATGCTTAAAATGTGTAGTCTTTGAATGCATTATAGTGAATGTGTTTTGATGTCACTAGATAGTACTGTGTGGGGAACAGAGTGAAAAATAAATGTTCATAAAGTGCTAATCTACCATTTTATTCATGATTTTATACCACGCCCTCACTTCCACATACTCAAATCGACCTGACTCAGGCCGGGGGGCCACCCCCCTCCATTTCTGGAGAGGAAGTCCACGACAGCCATCTGCGGCTTCAGTCTGTGGACCACCTCGAACTTAAAAGGCTGAAGTGCCAGATACCAACGTGTGATCTGCGCCTTTGTATCCGTCATGCGATGGAACCACTGGAGTGGGGCTTGGTCTGAATAGAGGGTGAAAGCCCATCCCGGGAGGTAGAAGTGAAGGGTGAGGACCACCCACTTGATGGCCACTCAATGTTGCTGTACCTTGCCTCTCTCGCCCACTGATGTACAGCACGGGGTGCCGCTCCCCCTCGACCAGCTGGGACAACTCTCTGTATGACACGTCAGTCTGTCAGACAAAAGGGAGAGAGAATTCAGGAGAATGTAACAGTATGGTACCCCCCCCCCCCCCCCCCCAAAGTGCAGCTTTCACCTGCATAAAAGCCTGTTGGTATGGCTCCGCCCACTGGACCGGGTCTGGGGCTCCCTTTCTAGTGAGATCAGTCAGCAGGCTAGTGACATCCAAATAATTAAGCACAAATCTTCTATAGTAGCCAGCCAGCTTAGGCCTCCGGCAGGCTGCAATTGCTGTGGTCTTAACAGTTTGGGGACACACCTGCCCGTGGACACCAGCGGTAATAAGCAGACCACCCACTGGGTGCTCTGACAACAGCACGCCCCCGCTGTCATCTCAAAGAGCTCCAGGAAAGTCTCTGGATCATCCTCGGGGCCCATCTTGACCAGTAGAACATGTGCCGGGGCGGTCGAGGGGTCGCAGTGGCAGCCCCCTCCTAGGGTAGCAAGCTCCAGAGCACCTGTCGGTCATCTGCTTGGGCCTGGAAAAGTGCAATGAACCAGAGAAGCGCCTGGGTTTTAGCACCAGTGTAACAAGTTTGCGATGGGGTACAAGGAGAAAGCGGGAGTCGGCGAGTTCCAATACATAAAGGTATTTATTTTTCAACACACACAAAAAACTTAACTTTAATAATATGCATACGAGTCTCTGTGGGCGCATGGTAGCTCTCTCTCCATTCACAAGCCAAATCATGAACAAGCACATGAGTAAAGCACCATATTCTTCTGAAGAATAAAAAAAGACATTTGGGGATTCCTTCATTTTTATTTGTGTAGACTGTAATATCACACCACAACATACATAATTAATGGATAGTTCACCCAAAAATGAAAATTCTCTCATCATTTACTCACTCTCATGCCATACCAGATGTGTATGACTTTCTTTCTTCTGCAAAACAGAAACAAAGATTTTTAAAAGAATATTTCAGCTCTGTTGGTCCTCACAATGCAAGTGAATGGTGACCAGAACTTTGAAGGCCCAAAAGGCAGCATAAAAGGAATCTATATGTATCCAGTGGCTAAATTTACAGTATATCTTCTAAAAGCAATATGATTGGTGTAAGTGAGAAAGTGTGGTAGATCAATATTTAAGTCCTTTTTTAACAGTAAATCTACACTTTCACTTTCATTTTCACTTTCTGGTGTGGATGTGACTTTCACTTTTGCATACAGCCACCTACTGGTTGGGGCTGGTTAAATGTGATGATTGATATTAAAAAAGTACTTACATATTGATCTGTTTCTCACCCAAACCTATAATATTGTTTCAGAATACACGAACATAACCTCTGGAGTCTAATGGATTACTTTTATTCTGCCTTTATATCATTTTTGGACCTTCTGATTTCTGGTCACCATTCACTTTCATTGTGAGGACCAACAGAGCTGAAAAATTCTTCTAATAGTCTTCATTGGTGTTCTGCAGAAAAAAAAAATCATAAACATCTGGGATGGCAAAAGGGTTAGTAAATGATGAGAGAATTTTATTTTTTTTGGGTGAACTATCCCTTTAAATGACAGTAATGATACAATAATACTATTTAATGATTTATGTTATGTAATTGTTAACTGTCACTCTTTGCTTTCCTGCAAATAAAAGAAAAAAAGTAAAAAGTTTACTTTACTTAAGTATTCATCCATCATAAGGGCTCTTCCAGTCGACAGAGTACTGCCCACACGTTATCGCACATAAATAATCTCTCTGAAACTGGACACAATTTTTATTAATATAAGTAAGAAATTAATTTATGAAAATAGCCTGTGGTTAATAGGTCACTGTGTTAGGACAAATTTAATCACTCACTCCAGCATTTGACGTGAATTCAAAGTATTGTCAATTATCATATTATACTACCTAATAATATCTTAGTGGTATACTTAATCTAGCAAGATGAATCAAAATAATAACATGTATAAGTATGTACAGAACTTGCTTTGACAGTGCTGGTCAGCAATGACCCTCATAGTTGTCAATATAACCCTCCTTCTTTTAACTGGATAAAGCAACAGCTCCATGTCTCAATGTGTGATGATATTGTTTAATATCATCTTTTTATTAACTCCTAAAAATGAATGTATGTAAACCCCCTGACACTTCAGCATTACACAATTAAGCTTCAAGAAGTGAATTAAAATGTAGACATCACAGTGGTGGAATTTAGCGCATCTAATATTACCCATTGAGCTCCAGGATCTTGGGTGTGGTGGTGTGTTACTATGTTTGTGTTTGTATAAAGGACAGGTTTTATATTATGTTCCATTGCCTGTGGGCTCAGACTCTGTTTGCAGTGTAACCAATTCTTAGGTTACACACACTCACAAACACACATTCACACTGCATATACAATGACCTACTGTCCATAATATTGACACTAGTGAGGAAGTGTTCTAGGTAACATATAACAATAAAAGTCTTTCTTTTCCCACCAGTATTCTTGAGCACCACTGTGGTAGTGGGGGGTGTGGTTGAGCGCCAATTTGTGAAAGGAGACCAAGATCGGGAGATGGGAACAGTAAAGATCATCACCTGTCATTGAATTTTGCTAAAAGCTGTTTTTCATTGCAGTGAGAGTTGGAGGAGGATTTAAGAGCAAGCCAGATGCCAGTCAGGTAGAGAGAGAGAGAGAGAGAGAGAGAGAGAGAGAGAGAGAGAGAGAGAGAGCTACCACACACACTAAGACTTTGTTAAGCTATGTGCGCTGAAAATCGTGATTATTGAGTGAAGTGCTGAAAAGCCAATTTTGTGTTATAAAATAAATACCGTGTGCGTTGGATTCCCATCTCTCGCTTCCTCCTTGCAACCCCTTTACAAACTTTGATACAACCACATTTACTAAAAAACAAAACAAATATTAGAGCATTATTCTTTGCTTATGAAACCCTGTGGGTTCCAAAAGACCATCAGACTAGATTTGTGACCAGATTTGTGATTTCCTTATGAGAGCACTAAGACAGTTGTCTTAACAATGTCTCAGATTTAGATTTTTGTAGCAAAAATGGCATTCATGTTGGTAACTCATTTTTTTGAATTACTGTATATTTCCACGAAACAATTCATTTGAATGAATCAATTTTAAACTCTGATTCTGTGTATACAGTATATATACCATATACAGTATATTCTGAATATATACATTACTGTGCAAAAGTCTCAGATGCATTAGATATTTCATAAAAACCTTTGTCTTATAATTTTTATTTTATATCTTCTGCTTTGGTGTGACAATCCCAAAAAAATATGTTAGATTTATACATTCCTTTTGAAAATAGAATAGGAGTAGAACAATGTGTCCCGTAACAGGTGGTATGGCCGTCACAGAGATTACATGAAGAGACTAAATACATTTAGATTTTTTGCCAAATACAACTATGGCAAGTTCTCCAACATGCTTAGAACAACCTGTCTGCCAACAACCTTGATAAACTGCATGCAAGTAAACCTAGGAGAAACACACACACACACACACACACACACACACACACACACACACACACACACACACACACACACACACACACACACACAAATCTATCAATATATAAAAGTATAATTTATTGTTTTTGTTTTATTGCCCAGCTTTAATCCAGCATCCCATGTAAGTTTTCTCAGTGCCTTAGGGAGACGTAGTTGTGTGGTTTTGCATTTGTGTGGGTGTAAATAGAAATTTTGCTGCTGCAGAACTTGAGTGAGTTTATTGCACAAAAAAACACAAAAAATGTCTTTCTGAGACCCACAACGACTAATACTGCTCTCAAGATAGAGAGAATAGTATGTATGCTAGAGTTACTATAAAAGTGGCCCTGCAAGCCATGCTATTCTGATATCTCCTCTCCTCTCCTCTCCCCACTCCTCCTCTCCTCACCCCTCCTCTCCCCACCCCTCCTCTCCCCACCCCTCCTCTCCTCTCCTCTCCCCACCCCTCCTCTCCTCACCCCTCCTCTCCCCACCCCTCCTCTCTTCACCTCTCCTCTCCTCTCCTCTCCTCTCCTCTCCTATCCTCACCCCTCCTCTCCCCACCCCTCCTCTCCTCTCCTCTCCTCTCCCCACCCCTCCTCTCCTCACCTCTCCCCACCCCTCCTCTCCTCTCCTCTCCTCTCCTCACCCCTCCTCTCCTCTCCTCTCCTCACCTCTCCTCTCCTCACCCCTCCTCTCCTCTCCTCTCCTCTCCCCACCCCTCCTCTCCTCTCCTCAGCCCACCCCTCCTCTCCTCACCTCTCCCCACCCCTCCTCTCCTCTCCTCTCCTCACCCCTCCTCTCCTCTCCTCACCTCTCCTCTCCTCTCCTCTCCCCACCCCTCCTCTCCTCTCCTCTCCTCTCCTCACCTCTCCTCTCCTCACCCCTCCTCTCCTCTCCTCTCCTCTCCTCTCCCCACCCCTCCTCTCCTCTCCTCAGCCCACCCCTCCTCTCCTCTCCTCTCCCCACCCCTCCTCTCCTCTCCTCTCCTCTCCTCTCCTCTCCTCTCCTCTCATCTCCTCTCCTCTCCTCTCCTCACCCCTCCTCTTCTCTCCTCACCTCTCCTCTCCTCACCCCTCCTCTCCTCTCCTCTCCTCTCCCCACCTCTATTCTCCTCTCCTCTCCTCTCGTGCAAGCATCCCAATTTAGTATTCAATCTACTAGTCTACATGAGAACTGTGAAACTGAGAATGGAATTTAGAGTGAAGTCTTTAATAAGCAATTCAGCATCAATTCACCTTTCAACCTCTCATTGACATGCTGAGCTTTTTTCTAGACAATTTTTCTAGAATTCCTTGACATGAGTTGGCTAAAATCCTGAATGAAATAAAATAAACCCCTCTCTCCCTGATTCCTATTATCTTGAACAAGCTTATTGTAAATGTACTGTGGATGATATTTGTTGGTGTGTGGCTTTATGCAAATCAGTCACGTTGTGGATTATACAAAGCTGATTTAGAAATGAATCTGAATAATATTCCCATCGTTCAACAAGTAATGACATGCAAATGTCAGGTCTTTACTATGTGCATATAAATGAGATGAGAATCTCATGTCTGTTTGAGAATAAAATGTGCTGTTTGCTTTAGATTCTTTTTTTTTTTATCTCTGTGCTTGTTTTAATGTTCATATTTTACTGGATAAGTGTATTTGACTTAAGTTGAAAAGTCATCTTAGTTTACCAAGCTTTACTGTAATAACTCTTTTATTGTAGGACTGAATTTTTTGCAAATATTTCCTATTGGTTATAGTGGCTATGTATCATAGTCTAATATATTGCAATGTGTCTCCTGTTTTGTATAGATAGATAATTTAACTTGAATGGTTTTGGATTTGGAATAAATTTTGTTCCAGTTATGTTCCCTTTGCTGTGGCATTTTTAGCTTAGACCACTTCTCTCCATTAACACAACTAATTTTGTGTTGTTGACACACCAGCACAGACAGGGAAACTAGAGCAAATATTAATTCTCTTATACTGATCACTGGAATAAGAGCTCTGTTATATTTTGGGGTTCAATGAAATAACTGGGTTGAATTAAATAGCAGAAATGTATGTGTGTTTCTGTGTGTCTATTTTTGGAAGTACTTTTTGTCTCATGACTGAGATCTACTTCACACACTTCAACTTTAAGATTGAAGAGCGTTACTATGTGGCAAATGCAAATAGAAGTTGCTAACATATTGGTGGTGGTATAGTGGGCTAAAGCATTGTAAAACAGATCATAATTCATGGGCAAGGAAGAGGCGAGAAACCGGCTTAACATATAACTTAAAGGTTTAATGGAGAACTCAAAAGACAAACACATAAGATAACGGACGTCCGTAATTGAGCTCTCGCTCCCGATCGCCGTCTGCGAGTGGCCTTTATCCCTCTTGACGGCGTAATTAGCCTAATACGGGACCGGGCGTGCGTAATCACGCGCCGGTCCCGCCCTCCACCGTGCCACAAGCATGTAATCAGAAGGTTGCTGGTTCGATCCCCACAGCCACCCCCATTGTGTTCTTGAACTTGGCACTTAACTCCAGGTTTCTCATGGGGAATTGTTCCTGTAATTAGTGCACTGTAAGTTGCTTTGGATAAAAGTGACTGCCAAATGCATAAATGTAAATGTAGATAGATTTCTCGAAGACATACGCCTCAGCACTTCTTAATGTAAAACTGATGATGATTAAATTATTTAATGGTTAATTTATACTGCAATTGGTCAAGGAGAAGTTCCACTTTTTATTAGGAAATTAATTTGAATTTAAAGTAGTATAATATGCCTTTGTTACAGTGCATCATAAACGAATTATTACTGTAAATAATGGGTCATTTTTTCATGACAGTATATGATATCTGAATATATATCTATATAATATAATATATATATATAATATATAATATATATATATATATATTTTTTTTTTTTTTTTAAATAACTTGTCGGAAATAACAAGTTACTTGAGTTAGAAATAACATATTTTAGAGTTAAGAAAATAATTCAAAGGACATTTTCTTGTAAAAAATTAAAATTTTTAAATTTATTTTTTAAAATTAAAAAATAAATGCTGAATCAAGAACCTTCTTTCAAGACAATCTAGACTTTGCTTATCGTAAACAGAGATATCAAACTCTGAAGTCATTGGCTAAATTGTTGCACCTCCCAACTTATTTTAGTGTTTGTCCACATGAACATTTCTCACACTGGTGATCTTTGTTTACCTAGGATCTCTGGTTTACAGTTCAGCTTGTTGGTAGAAGAAAGTTCTTGTACAGGTGAGATATAATGCACTAAACTACAGGTCAGTGACAATAAGTACATTTACATACACAGTCTTAAATTGAAAACTTGCAAGATCATGTTAATCCCTTAATATGCTTATTTATTGTCTAACGGTTATAAAATGTTAAACATTTATAAAGGAATAGTTTACAAAAAAATGAAAATTCAGTCAGAATTTACTCACCCGTGGATAAATTTATGTGCTAAACAACGCAGGTTCTTGAATGAACATGCAACAGACTAATGAATAATGAAAAATGAATGAAAGCTGCAATACATAACTTTGTGCTCTCTTGCAACATCTGCAATTGAAATTTAAAATAATGTGAGCAATTTGCGAAAGAAAACTTACGACAGTCATTTTTCAGCATTGCCCTTCTGGCGGATAAATCTCATCTTTGAGCTTACCTGGACATCGCCTGTGTGTGATCATGACTGGGAGATATTCAGAGCATGAGTCAAAATGTGCAATTTTCATGTTGATTTTATGTTATACAATTAAACATTTAGAACTGAAATATTGCTTGCTTTAATGAAGATAAAAAAACACTCATTCACATATTTTGAATTAAATTTTTTTATACTTATTGTGTTTTCTGACAATACACTCAAAGCGCTAGAGAACTGGGGACTGTCCTCAACCAACACCAGTTACCAGTATATTTTAATATGATTATTCAATTGTTTTATCTACTATTAATGTTTGTATTGTACTACGCTTGTCAATTTAAGAGGTGAAACTCATGATATGGCTGATACGAGTTCAATGGAAGACTTTGTTATTTTTATATTATATTGTACAGCCTCAGTTGATAAAACAAGTGAACCATAATACTACGACAGTATGTCTATGCAATGCGCACTATAACACAGTAAACAAAAAACAAGTTCCCCGTCTGACGCTCACTCGACGTTGTGTCAAATGAAGTGACACTAGGGTTCTTTCTTGAAGGCCTCGGTTACCTCTGAACTTGAGAAATGGCCAATGAGAAATTGGCAGACAAAATTTGCATGTCCCTCCCCTGGACATGGAATCGTGCATCTGTCCTTTCAAATTTTTTCTTCAGAGCTGGTTTTGTGTGTTCAGCAAGCTGGTGTTCCACTACTGTTCCACTCGCCTCTAAGAGCATTGCTGTTGGATCCTACGGTGCATTACCAGCGGCTTTCTACCTTCTCTGCACACCATTGCAGTCCACGCCCCAAATAGACCTCTAAAAGAGTATATTTTCTCTAAAAGAGTATACACATTGTCATTGAAAGTCTTTATAAAGATGTCTTTCCACATTTGTGTAGTTCCTGGATGCGGCAGATATCCCTCCACTTCTGGCGGTCTTAAGAGCTGCCTCACGTGTCTGGGCTGCGAGCGCTCTCTGTCAGTGACACTTGCCTGAATTCTTGTCCGAAAGATGCTCACATCACCCTAAGACCTCAACCGCGCTACGTGCCCAAGGTTCCTATGACTCCTTCAGAGGTTGTGAACTTGCAAGCAAAGATGCCCCAGGAGGAGGCAGACCCAGCCTCATCGTTGCTGTGTCCAGTGCGTGCTTTGCGTACCTATGTGGACCGCACACAGAGCTTTAGATGTTCTGAGCATCTTTTTGTTTGCTGTGGCAACAGAGGTTGCCCACTGGGTCATCAATGCCATGGCTGGCCTGTCAGACCCAGGCCATGTCCGCCCCCTTGTGGGTTCAAGCACACTCTACGAGCAGTGTGGCGTTCTCGTGGGCACTGCCAACAGCACCTCCCTAGCAGACATCTGTAGAGTGGCGGGCTGGGCAACGGCCAATACCTTTATGAGATTCTACAATCTCAGGATTGAGTCGATCTCGCTCTGTATTTTCTCAGGTCCGAGCACGTAGAACTCGGTAATGTGGAATGACTGACTGGGTGCTACGCTTGCACCCCTCCACTGAGGTGATCATGTGCACTCTATCTCCCAGGAGAGTCCACTAAACTCGCGCTCCCTGGATGTCTTCCTCCCAAGCCCTCTGGTCCGCGAATTCTGCTGAGGAATTCCCGACCAGACCCACTACGGGTATAATCTGCGGTACGGTCCCCCTGCTGGCGGACCCGCATCTCCCTTGGGCAGTCCCCTCTGCCCCCTGGTCACTGTGTTTGTAGCAACTCCTCACTCACTAGGTAGGATCTACCACTGTACCAATTCCACATGTGGCCTGAAAACTCATGTGACGTATTTTCCACATTTAACCTCCCCCAGCCTGGGCAGGATGTGGTCTTCACTGAAAGAATAGAAGTTGGAAAAGATCACCTTCCCCAATGCATGTTATATCGTTAAATGGCCCCAGCCACTTTAACTCATAAAACATAGAGAGAGAAAATGCATGGCTGGCGTGGCCTGCTCCCATGCTTGGCGCATTGCTTTGTGACGTTTATGACATTTTTATGGGGTGTTGGGGAAGGGTACGTACAGTCTGACGCAGCCTGCTGCTGTGGCACGCAACTGCCTGCCCACACTTGCATCAGCAGTTCATGTACACGATTCGGCGCATAGCGTGATTGAATAGGGACCCCTGGTGTCGCTTCATTCGACACAATTACAGATGGGGAACGTCTAGGTTACTATTGTATCCTCCTTTCGCTGATGGAGGGAACGAGAACTTGTCCCCCCCCGGTCACAACGCTGTACCGAGCCACTGTTACAGCCAAACCTTATTCTCGGCTCCTCGGTGAAAAACCTGAATGGACAGATGCACAATTCCCTCCTTTTATACCTGTATGTCTGTGGGAGGGACAAGCACATTCTGTCTGCCAATTTCTCATTGGCCTTTTCTCAAGTTCAGAGGTAACCGAGGCCTTCAAGAAAGACCCCTTGTGTCGCTTCATTCGACACAACGTCTCGTTCCCTCCATCGGGGAACGATGGTTACAATAGTAACCTAGTCGGATTCAGTAATGATGGGGATAAAATATACTTTATTAAACATAGAAATAATAAATAGATATTATGCAATATCAAAATTACAAGTCAATTTCAGAAGTCATACATGTTAGTAAACATGTTACAGAAAATTCACCGGACAGTGTAGATACATCGCCACAAGTTAACACATGAGAAATATTTGATTCATAAAATCATGACAACAAATATATGCTTCAACAACCCTACCAGAAAACATATCCAAGCATTATAGGAGGTAAACACCTTTGCTAAATGGATAACATATATACATCCATCCAGATTGCTGCAATGCTGTCCTGAATGGAATGAGTGTGACTGACTGAACTGAACGGCATAGATTCCCTTGCTGGAACACGTGACAGCCGGTTCCTCTTTTCTGTCTTTTTGGATGTAAAATTATGACCCAAGGCGAATGACATAAGCCAGAGATTTAACACCAAATCTGACCTGACAGCTCAAACTACATATAGTCTTTATAGGCTTACCTATAAAAAATTATAGGCTTTTTATAGACCATGCAATGTGCAAAAGCCTAGAACTGTGTAGTGCTGCTATTGTGTTCTCAAATAGAGCACATACTCAAGGTGCATGCAGACACAGACTCTCTCGAGCGCACTTTCCTCTCTTGCGAGTAGCGCTGGGCAGTTTGCGATCATTCAACAAAGATTGATTCATTTAGATGTTTCAAAACGATTCACAGCCACAGACATCACAACTTTAGAAGAGGGAGCGCATTGGAGAGTGCGCTTATTGACTCTGACTGTTTTTTTGATTGCTGTCTGACACTATGCATGCACATGATTGCCAACCAAATGAAAGGAGCCTGATTATTTTGATCAAACGAAAGAGTTACGAAGAGATATCACTTATAGCCATCTGAATTCTGTATCATCATACCTAACAACACTGCTCAGCACCAGATGTGTGTGTGTGTGTGTGTGTGTGTGTGTGTGCATTGGCACTGAATTGACATGAAAAAGAGAAAATGTGATTAACCCAAGGGCAGTGAATTCAATTATTAAAAGCTCTTTGTTTTACATAAAAAATACTACTATAGATATTGTATCTGTGTTTAATAAACTAAGTATATATAAAGTTTCATTATCGCTTACCCAATAAAATACACTTCATAAAAAACAGCTATTTTGATGTTATGATACCTTGGTGATCAGTGGTGTCCTGTATTTTGATATTAATAGTGAAGTTATGCTCCATGTGAGTATCAAAAAGAAAGTATCGGTATTCATACTCATTTTCTTAAAATGCTGTATGTGCATCTCAAGTATGATTTATTTTTGAATGAAATATTTGAATGAAATTTTCATATCAAATGCAGTATATCCAGTGACAGTCACAATCACATGACACGTACAGATGCATTGATGATCCACCTCAGAGTTCATTGTATAGAAATATATATTCGATTTACATTGGCCAATTTATAACACAGAAAATGTCTCAAATTGGTGTATTCTGGAATACTTGTTAAAAAAATGTATGTATTAGGTTTGGGAGTGGCATATTTTTCAGTTTTGCTATTGGGCTAGATTTTGGGCTATTTTTATAGGTTATTAGGCTAGTTTTGATTGGCTATTGGGCTGGTTTTGTAACAGAGACCTGGCAATCCTGCCTGATGTAATCTCCTCATGTACATATGCACGATTTTCTTGTGTTATCAGGTTTTGCTTATGAGCTTCTTTTTGATAATTATCAGTGCATTGCTGTACATTAAAACACACCCATTTACACTGTTTTGGATCTCCCCCCTTAACTGCAGCTCTCAAATTTTCCAGCAAATGTTTAGATTGAGCTTGGATCACTTCAGCTCTAATTAGGTTGAGTTTGTGTTCGACTTGTGTTTGTTCAGTTGGCCCATGGAGCACTGACTTGACTCAGCTGTGAGACACAGGGCTAGTTACTCAGAAAGAGCTTTAGAGCGAAGACAGAGAGGTAAACACGTGTGCACAAACACTCACACTGCATTAAGTGAAAGAGCAATGGCACAATCAATATCACTGATGTGTGTGTGAATGTGTGATGCTGTGCAGGATGTGTGGTTTGCTGCATGTGCATGACTAAGAAGAAAATGATTGGAAACAAGGTACAAAATTACAGTGTCAAGAGAGGCTAAGAGAGATCCCTTTGTCCATTTTTTAAAAGCACTCATTTTCCATTCCCAATACTCTCTAATTGTTCTCTTCCTATAACAGCGTGTCCTCTGTAGCTCCTAAAGGTTTGTAAAACTCAACTTTCTAATTCAACATGATCACACGGAAGGTCGGCATGTTGTTTCAGAGAGTTCCAGTACCCTAGGATCGGCCACATTATGCCGACCCACTGACAAGCACCATCTCCCATCAGATATTTTTGCCTTGGCTTCAACGTTTTTACCTTGTCTTGTGGAACAAACTCACTTTTGGCGCCCCTCCATGGACATTACTCCCAGAAAATGGAGCTCACACATGCCCATACTTCCACAGACTGATTTTAGCTACATCTGATTTCACAGTGAGATCAGTCTGAACTCCTTACCTACCTAATCTCTCTCTCTCTCTCTCTCTCTCTCTCTCTCTCTCTCTCTCTCTCTCTTTCACTCTCTCTCTCTCTCTGTGTGTGTGTTTCTACAGATGAGTATTAGCTAGCCAGTTGAGCAGAGGGTCACTCGCATCCCACCTGCAGTCATGAATGGTAAGAACACAGTTCTTTATGTGTTTGTGTGGCAAGGTCATGCATTTCCTTTTAAAGGAGCAAGGAGGTGTGGAAAATAATTCAGCTGACAGCTCATTTCGCGTATGTGCTGAATTTGATCAGAACAGCATAGCACAGTATAAGAAGGACGTGAAAGTGTTGTAGAGTGTTATTGAGCTCAGATTATATAACGAATATTTCCCCTTCTGTCACTCACTCAATGTTGTGTTGATGAAGTGACACTAGGGGTCGATCTTGAGAGCCCAAAACACCTTCAGATCTTTGAGAAAAGGCCAATGAGAATTGGTGATTTGAATTTGCATGCCACTCCCCCCAACACATGGGTATAAAAGGGAGACCAGTGGGCAAGTTCATTCAGATTTTTTCTTCGGAGCCGAACGGTCGCACTACAGCAAGCTGAATTCTTCTGCTCACTCGTTCACCGTCCATCTCAAGAGCGTTGTTGTTGGATCTACGGCACTTTCCAGCAGTCTCTCTCCACTCTGCACTCCGCTGCAGACTACAACCCTGGGTGCTTAGACAGCGCTTCTGAAAGAGTTTAATTTCTCTAAAAGAGTTTGCACAGTCACACCTTTTAAAAGATGTCATTCCGTCTCTGTGCAGTTCCTGGATGTCGTCAAATAAAATAATAAAATAAATAAATAAATAAATTGCACTTAACACTTAAATGGGGAAACATTTGAATTAGTAATAAACCTTAAAATGTGTTTCACTGTGTGTGGCCTGTAGAGATGACATTTTCCCAAAGGAGCACCTGAATACTTCAAGGAGCACCTGAAGACTCTCTGATTCCCACACGACTAACTCTGTTGCCATGATTCATTATTAGGAGACCTGATTGTGGAACTGTGTGACCTTCAATACAATGTTAAAAGTGGAACTGTGCAGATGTTATAATGGTTGGTGCTGTTTTATGATTTTCATCAGAACTGCATAGAAGGTAGCTATTGACATACAGGATATAAAATCTGTTGTCTAACAGGGACTTGGGTTAGAATTCTGCAAATTTATTTGCTGGTACTTTCATTCCAGATTCAGAATGTTTTTCTGCAAATCTGCTTGCAAAGCATCTGATTGTCAGTAACTATGCCAACATTGATACTGAGAAAAAAGTGTGGATTTTGTCTCTAAATCTGAGCATATATTGAACCAGACCTGTGCTGAAAGCCTTCATGTGTGTTCATGTTTGAGGCTTAGAAAATCTGTTTAGTTAGTAACCCACAAAGCTATATGTGAATATGGCTGCAAGGAAAGTGAGACAATAATGCAGATAAAAACATGGATGCTAATGAGTTTGTATAAGTTCACTGAAGCAAATATCTTTGACTTGAATAAAACCAGTTAATTTAGTCGTTACTACATTAAACCAATTTTTTTCTGGCTGCAAAACATCAGTGTGGTTTCTAAATTTTTCATGGTCATACAAATAGTTTATTTTTGTTATAAAATGAGATGGGGTTATTTTTTTTATTGAATGGGCTAAATTTGTAAGAAAGACTTTATGTTTAGGTCCATTGCTCAAATCAACTGCTGTCTCTACCCTTTAGATCAGTGCAATAATGCACCAGCGGGTATGAAAATGCATGTTTTCAGCACTCTGTATGAAAGCTGTGTTGAAAATGTCCCACATTAAGCATGTTGTTTAAAATGCAGGTCGTTATTGGCCACTTAAATCTTTGATGGATTTTTGCATGTTACCTATAAATAATAAGTAATACTAATAGTAAAATAATTAATAATAATAACAACGAAGGCACAAATCATCCCAATATTTGTCATTAGAGCCCTCCTTGAACAAACATCTACAGTATAATACTTTGAACACTCAAATAGTCACAATAGCCCTTGTCTATGCATCATCCAATATAATGGAATTTCCTAGAAAACTGCTTGGAATTTTAAGACCCAAAAAGATGAAGAACAACATCTGATTCAAATGGCATTACTCTCTTTCTTTCTCTATACTTCATAGGTGGTTTTAATATTTGGGCTATAACTCCAGAAGAGAGAGGGAAACATGACAAACAGTTTGACTCTCTGGCTCCCAAACAGGGCTATTTGTCAGGTGTGAACACACACACACACACACACACACACACACACACACACACACACACACACACACACACACACACGTACAGTATGCTTCATGCACACATGCATTCTGATGGCACTGTAGATTACTGTGTGTGCTGTATTTTTATCTAGGAGATCAAGCACGAACGTTCTTTCTGCAATCTGGCCTTCCTACAGCAGTCCTGGCTGACATCTGGTAAATGTACACATGCATACACACACACCCTAACTGAAAATACACACTTGATCCAATTCTTCTGACTGTTTTTGCAGTGTACTGCCTTGCCCTTCCTATGTCTTCCCTTCAGTCTTGCATTCCCTTACTCTTTGTGTACTGTATATTCTCTGCTTTCAACACTCAAATACAGTTGTTGTGATGCTTACTGTAAAGGTTTCACACAAAATTAATTTGTGAATGCACATTTGTGAATGTTTAAGTGACTAAGTGGCATATAAAAATAGTGAGGTAAGAATGCAAACTTTCTTTCTACAAATTAGGTTCAAATGTCTGAAACCACATTACAAAATCTCTGGATATAACTTGACCTGGAAATAGATTTATATTTTTGACAAAATTAATAAACTGATAAAAGTTATGATGTAAGAATTAATGGTAAGGTAAGAAATGTAATGCTATTTGTTAACTTTAGTAAAAGCATTAGTTATTAATGAACAATATATTTTTACAGAATTTATCAATCTTAGTTAATGTTAATTTTTAAAAATATAATGCTAGTTCATGTTAGTTCATGATGTATTAACTAATGCTAGCACATATAACTTTTAATTTAATAAAGTATTAGTATATGTTGCAATTAACATTAACCAAAATAAATAAGTGGTGTAAAAGTAAAAAAGTTCATGTTAACTAGATTAATAAATACTGTAAAAATATATTCTTAATTTATAGTTCATGAGACCCGATGCATTAACTAAAGTTAACAAATGTAACTTTATTTTAAAGTGTTACATGTTTATTTAATATTTTGCACTATTTCTTAGTCATTAATCAAATCAAAGAAGCAAATTTATGACACTGAGCATGTTAACTGCTTTGTACAAAAGGTTGCATTTCCTCGCTTACACGGACGCAAACAAGATTCTTTTTGGAACATTCTCAAATCATGCTGAGATAACCTAAATCATTAGGTTTTGCACAGACTTCCAGTTCAACTGCATGCTGTCATTAAAGCAATTGGGACATACCAAATGCTAAGAAATTCTGAAATTCATGTTCATTTTCTAATTCAACTTGTCACTCTAATTGTTATGCTGATAATATAAATTTAGTATACAGTAATTACAAATTTTGTAATAAAATAGAAGAATTTTCACTACTGGTGTCAGACTTATGGACCTATTGTACATACATTATATCTAAAAGGCTGTGCATTGTATTTGCCTCTGATTTACACATGCTACACCTGTGTATACTGCATGTGCCTTAATTGTTGTTTTTGAAATGTGTTTGAGTGTGGATGTGTGTGGTACAGTGTGTGAGCTTGAGAGGTTGCTTGTGAGCAACCTCTCTGGAGGGTGGAGGTTCCCTGAAGCAACATCTTCCTGTCTGCGCATAATCTAATTGTAAACACTGTTGCCCGTCCACAAACAGGATGCCGATTTACTGTGACTGGATGCAGAACTTTTGATTTGAGTTTATAACACAGCAAGTTGTCTTTGCACCATGCTAATTCCCAACATTCTCTTATTCCTAATTAAATAGATATGTTGGAAGCATAACAGATTACTCTCTGAGCTGTGCTACTGAGATCACAATAATACTGCTCTGTCGCCATGCAGTTAATTCTGGGCTGCTCCACTGGGACTATATGCAATTAGTGTTCTGTAAGACACATTTGATAAAAAGCATCAATGGCTGCTAACTTCCTTTCTTTCAGGGCACTTGCGGATATGGGGAAGGATGGGAAGATGGACAGATTGGAATTCTCCATCGCAATGAAGCTAATTAAACTGCAGTTGCAGGGTCAGCCCCTCCCCTCCACTCTACCAGTCATCATGAAGAAGACACCTTCCCCCATTATGACATCATCATCACACTTTGGTATGCAAGATGGTAGAAAATCTGATTACATATTGACAAGATGTTTACCCAAAAATGTAAATTATGTCATAATTTTCTCACCCTCATGTCGTTCCAAACCCAAAGTATTAAATTTTTTCTCTAAACGGAGATGTTAGGCAGTGGCTGTCAAGCTGTAAAAATCACAAAAAAGCATTTCAAAGCATTGATTTTCATTGTATGGAAAAGAGGAGTGTTAATATTTTTACTTCTCATTTTGGAAAAAGAAAAGAAAGAATCATACAGGTTTGAAACAGCATGAGGATGAGTAAATGATGACAGAACTAACCCTTTGTTTATTTAACTACCGGCTGAGACTAAGATGGCTTTGATACTAAGACACAGATTAGATTTGTGTAACTCAAAATAATTTTTGAATTTAGAAAATCTCAATGAACTTATTTAATTTGATACCTTATTTTCAGGAATGGGCTCAATGTCAAACCTCTCTGCCATGTCAGTGATGCCCATCCTTACACCCATGCCTGCAGTCCCTGCAGTGACTGCTTTGGTCTCTGCACCCACCCTGGTGTCAGGAGCCCTGCCTCAGATCCCCAACTCTCTCAGTGTGCCAGTCTTACCCAATGGCAATGCAACTCTCCTCACAGCAACACCAGGTAGCACACTTTCTCACACTATTCTGAATTTATGCACATCCAGCATTTTGCACTGGTCAAGCTGACTGCACAGTGAGCAAAATTTGCATGCTGGAAAGTTGAGTTTTAGATGATATATGTATCAGCATGAATTACTAGAAAATATGTCTGTAGTGAGACTCTCATCTACAGCACATAATGTATCTGTATTTTAATACTGCTTTCACACTTCATTTGATTTCATGGTCTGATACCAAATTTGAATCCAACCTTCTTCCCCTGCCCTCGAAGGTCTCTTTTCACATTGTATAATTAGGGTCCAAACCTTGCTACATTGCGTCATAACGTGAGTATCAAGTTCTAGCAGCAGCTGTTTATCACAGATACTAGGTAACAACTCAGGAGGAGAAGATGCCAGTTTCATTTTGTTATTGAAGTATTTGCCCCTTTGCATTTAGCACCAAACTTTACATACACAGAATGGCACTTGTGTTTATCTGCTGTGGATGCATTGCAAGAGATGCAAAGAATGCAAGTTGCTCTAAGAGAGTTTATTTGGAGACAAGCAGCTATTCTAATTATATTATATTATAATAATTGCTTTGAGTGTGCAAAGAGGAAAATTAGACATCATCACATGTTGCATTTGCGAATTGAGCCTGATTGCTTTCATAATAAATTGTGAAAGTACCCTAAGCAATTATCTTTCTGTCTCTTTCTCTATTCTCTTACCTCTCCAGCTTTCCCAGTTTCCAGTGGTTTGAGTAAATCTCACTCGCTGTTGGACCTTGGCTCTAGCAGGTGAGAAACATGCTTACTGAATTCTACATACACGTAAAACGGCCATGTTTCTCTTGACTATTGGATTTTTATGTAAAATCCGTTACATGAATGTGTATGAGTGTGTTGGCACATTGTTTGTTTCTGTCAGAGCTGAAAGGACAGTGATTTTCTTATTGCAGATTTAAATGAGTGGGTAGAACTGAACTCTTCTGAGACACCCTGTTGTTTTGCTTGTACTGGAAGTTTGTAGTAAATAAGAGTGTGTTTGCTGATGGTGGTTTGCAATTGTCTCCCCGTATCTTAATAAGATCTTGTTAGGGTTCCTCCGAGTGCCATCCAGCCTCCACATGTTGGTACAGAAGCTATTTATTAACCCACTAATACCTGCTCAGTGCCTTTTTAAAATGAATGTGTCCACTCATGTGTGCATATGAGAGTGTGTATGAGATGTAATGATTATCGCTGCAAAAATATATATATATATTTTTGTATTTATAAAACATTTGGCATGTAAATGCAATATCTGGATTTGAAAGTGCTGTACAATTGAAAACTTTCAGGAATTACCTGAAGAAGGTCTTTATTTAGCATAAAAAGGATTTAAAGGGATAGTTTAAATTAACCCAAAAGGAAAATTCTGTCTCCACTATGTTGTCCCAAACCGTATGACTTTTTCCCTGCTAGAATATAAAAGTTGATGTTAGGTTGAATCTAAGGGATTGACATGATCAGTCACTATTTATGTTTAAATGGTGACTTAAACTGTCAGTCTCTAACATTCTATCTAACATATCCTTTTGAGTCTTTTTTTCTCCACAGAAGAAAGAAATTTTGGAACAACATAATGGTCAATGAAAGTGCATGATGACATAATGGAATTTTGGTTGAACTGTCACTTTTAAAGGTGCACTCAGTAACTTGTTTCTGTGTCATCTTGGACTTACATTAACACCTAGCTGCTTCAATGTAGCATCATTAAACATCAATAGTTTTCAGTGTCAGATGACATTTTATAAATCATCATGGTTACTGTTGTAACCTCCGTTCCCCGATGGAAGGAACGAGACGTTGTGTCGATTGTAGTGACACAAGGGGTCTCTTCTGAGAGCCTCGCATACCTCTGAACTTGAGAAAAGGCCAATGTCAAGTTGACAGACAGAATTTGCATGCCCTGCCCCTGGACATACGGATATAAAGGGGAACCACTGAGGAGCTGAAAATAAGGTTACAGCGCATTACAGTGGTATAGTGACGTGGCAAGGGGAACACAACGTCTCATTCCTTCCATCATGTAACCATGACATTCACCTTCTGCCACTCACTCGACGTTGTGTTGATTGTAGTGACACAAGTGGTCCCACTTCAAAATGCCATGCACTAACCCGTTGTTACATGTCTGCTGAGCCAGCTGCAAGCAGGCTGTTGCATGCTTGAAGCAGCTGGGTCGGCTGCACTTAACCCCCCCCCCCCAACGCCCCCAATAAAAGGTGTCAAATACCGCTCTTAGTTTCCAGTACCTGGACAAGAACAGGTGACATAACTTGTATGGGAGCCAGCCGGGGCTATCTTAACGCTACAGATGCGTCGGGGAAGGCATCCTTTCCCGTTCCTATTCTTTCAGGGGGAAAAGGCTCTGCGGAGACAACAACCTGCCCAGACTGGGGGGAGGTAACTTGTGGCTAATACACACGGGGGTTGTCAAGCCACCCGTGGACATGGCATGGCAGTAGATCCTGCCTGACAAGGGAGGAGTTGCTACAGACACGGCGACCAGGGGGCAGCAAGGATTGCCCAAGAGAGACGCGGGTCCTGCCAGTGGGGGGCCAGTACCATGGAAAATACATCACAGGGAGTTGCCTGAAGCAGGAACTATGCCGTTGGAGCCCAAGCCCAGCTCGGTGCACTCGATTCGTGGTGGGTCTGGCGGCAAATTCCTCCGCTGAACCAGCGGCCAGAGGGCTAGGGAGGAAGAGCATCCAGGAAGCAAGAGCTTGCTGGATAACCTGGGAAAGAAGGCGCACTGGATCAACTTGGTGAAGGGCGCAGGGTGCAAGCGGAACACCCGGTCGGTTGTTCCGTATTACCGAGATCTACCGGCTCGGACCTGTAAAAACACGGGACGAGACTGACACAATCCTGAGGTTGTATAACCTAGCAAAGGTGTTGGGTGTTGCCCAGCCCACTGCTCTGCAGATATCTGCAAGGGATGTGCCATGTGCCAGTGCCCACGAGGATGCCACACTTCTCGTAGAGTGTGCTCGAACCCGCAAGGGGGGGTGGGGGGGGTGGGGTACGGCCTTGGTGTGATAGGCTAGGGAGACAGCATCAACAACCCAATGAGCTAACCCCTTTTTAGAGATGGCGTTCCCTTTCCGCCATCCGCCAAAGCAGACAAAGAGCTGCTCAGAGCATCTATAGCCCTGCGTGCGGTCCGTGTACAGCATCAAAGAGGCTGGATCGGCCTCCAACCAGGGCAGCACTTGCAGGTTCACGACCTGGTCCCTGAATGGGGTCGTAGGAACCTTGGGCACATAGCCCGGTCGCGGTCTTAGGATGACGTGAGCATCTGCCAGACCGAACTCCAGGCAAGTGTCGCTGTCAGAGAACGCTTGCAGGTCCCCGACCCTCTTGATGGAAGCGAGCACGATCAGGAGGGCCGTCTTCAAGGAGAGGGCTTTGAGCTTGACTGAATCAAGCGGCTCAAAGGGGGTTCTCTGAAGGCAGGAATGAAAGCACTGACCGAACTGCACACCTCTGTGGGTCTTCAGATCTGGAAGAACACTGATTTGGGAAGAGACGCCACTTGAGGGTGTAAAGCTGCCTGGAAGAGGGAGCTCTGGCTTGGTTGATTGTGTCTACGACTGCAGGTGGTAGACCGATTAAATCATTCACGTCCCGTCCAGGGGCCAGACGTGGAGATTCCAGAGGTCTGGGCGCGGGTCCAGAGGGTGCCCCGTCCCTGAGAAAGAAGGTCCTTCCTCAGGGGAATTTGCCAGGGAGGTGCTGTCGCGAGAAGCATGAAATCCGAGAACCAGGTCTGGGTGGGCCAATAAGGAGCCACCAAGTTGACCTCTTCCTCGTCCTCCCTGACCTTGCACAGCACCTATGCAAGAAGGCTCACTGTGGGAAATGCATAGTTGCGCAGCCCCCGGGGCCAGCTGTGTGTTAGCGCGTCTGTGCCGAGGGGTGCTTCTGTTAGGGAGTACCAGAGCGGGCAGTGGGAGTTGTCTTGGGAGGCAAAGAGATCTATCTGTGCCTTGCCGAAGCGAAGCCCTTTATACCCATATGTCCGGGGGCGGGGCATACAACTTCTGTCTGCCAACTTGACATTGGCCTTTTCTCAAGTTCAGTGGTACGTGAGTGAGTGACAGAAGGGGAACTAGTATTCTGTCAGCCATGATTACTTTAATCAGCAAGTGTCAAATAACAGGATGGTTACTAAGATTAAGTGAGTCTTCATTTTAATGTGAATGGTCATGATTTTCTACATATATCGCAAAATTACAATTCATGTCTTTAGGAGTTCAACTTTTTTAAAGAGGAAAAAATTACTGAGTGCACCTTTAAGATTATTTATTGGAGGAATTATATTTAGGAATGAAAAACAAGACAAAGAAATAGTTAAAAATTTAATTACATGTGCAGAAAAGCATACTAATAACTTTTCTCACTGAAATCTCACTGGTTCCCACAGTTCTAACTCTTCTTCTACAACCTCTCTTGCGAGTAACTCCCCTAAAATGGGTGCATCTGACTGGGCAGTACCTCAGTCGTCCCGTCTGAAATACCGACAACAGTTCAACAGCCTGGACAAGCTGATGAGTGGGTACCTATCAGGTGAGTGTAAGTTTGTAGATGTAAAGAAGTGGATGGGATTAACTATGTTTAAATGGCACTGTGTAAGCATCTCTTCATATGCGCTATGTGTTAACACTTTAGTGTATATATTTGAAGGTCCCCAGGTCAGAAATGCCCTCACAGCCTCAAACCTCACGCAAACACAGCTTGCCACCATATGGTGAGTACACAATACACAGTCTCTCACAGTCTAGTTAAAACACTCAGGGGTGAAGAACATGTCTGGGAGACATTATTTACATGACTTATTAAATTAAGCACATCCTCGATTCTCATGACTAAGTAACTAGGTTATACTTGATATTCATGCTCAATTGCTGAGTGATTACATTACTTGGTTGCCACAGTAGTTTATGTTGCACTTCCCTGAATTTATGCTGATTTAAATACATTCATAACTCGTAACTGTCATTCATAATAAGGAGAATTACAAACCTAAACAATGCAACATTGAGGGGCGGCTGTGGCTCAGTTGGTAGAGCGGGTCGGCCACTAATCGCAGGGTTGGTGGTTCGAATCCCGGCCCATTGACTCAACGTGCCGAAGTGTCCTTGGGCAAGACACTGAACCCCAAGTTGCTCCTGATGGCAGGCTAGCGCCTTGCATGGCAGCTCTGCCGCCATTGGCGTGTGAATGGGTGATTGGGACACAGTGTAAAGCGCTTTGGTAACCTCTAAGGTTAAAAAAAAAGTGCTATATAAGTGCCGACCATTTACCATTTTACCATTTACCAACATCCAGATGCATTGCAGTAAAGAGTATTTATGAAAATAATGTTGCAATGCAAAATATTCCAACGGTTCTAAAATATGCTTCTTTTTCTGGCTGAAATATGACCAAGACGTGTTCTTGACAGGCTTTGTAAAATCCACCCACATATTCTGGTTCATTAAACATGAATGTATTGCTTTGGATCACACTTTGTAGTGAACATTGTATTATGATAAACACCAGGTTTACATGAAATGCTTCCAGGTTAATCAAAAATGTGTGTGTGTTTGCACATGGGTATGTGTGTAGGACTCTTGCTGATGTAGACCGTGATGGGCAGTTAAGAGCAGAGGAGTTTATTCTAGCAATGCACTTGGTTGACAAGGCCAAGACTGGCCATCCCTTACCTCTAACTCTACCTCCTGACCTGGTTCCACCCTCATTCAGGTAAGGCATATACTTATGCAGGAATAAGTAAGTTATAGAGGAGATGTCTTTTCTTGTTTATTTTGTGAGTTTGTGTTTGTTTTCAGAACAGAGAAGTCATGTGACCTGCTGAATGGACCTGTTCCTCTGATCAACACTGAGCTGACTGAGCCAGAACAGCCACAGAAAAACAAGACCAATGGTATATGCATGTGCACAAACTGAACCTGTGGTTGACCAATAGATTTTCAATATCTTTTATGAAATAATTGTCTTTCGGTTACACTTTTCTCTGATTTCTTATGCTACTTTTGTCAAGTTGACTTGGATAACACTTCTTTTTCTCTCTCAGTGTCATTTGAGGACAAATTGAAGGAGAATTTTCAAAAAGGCAACGCAGAGCTGGAAAAGAGGCGACTGGCTTTGCAGGAGGAGCAAAAGAGAGAGGAGGAGAGACGGAGAGAGGAAGAGCGGAGAGAGGAGGAGAGGAGACGACAGAAAGAGAGAGAGGAGAGAGAATGGAAGGAGAGAGAGCAGAGGAGACAGAGGGAGGAGGAGAGGAGGATAGAGAGACAAAGAGAGCTGGAACGACAGCGAGAGGAAGAAAGACTGAAAGAATTAGAACGACAAGAGGCAAGTACAGAATAGCACACAAGTGTACAGCAGTGTGGCCATTAAACAGCACTACAGTATCACAGCAAAACCTTTGTTATGTTCTAGGGCTGTCAATAGATTAAAATAATCAGTCGCAATAAATCTCATATTTTAAGTGCATTTTATATCTCATAGTTAAATGCTAGTAATGGGAACTGTACAGAATTGATCAATTCTGGTACTGGTTACGATTACCCTAATGATACTTTTAGTATTTGAAGAACCATTTGTTATAAACTATATACTACTTAACTAATTTTTCTTAACAAATATAATACAACATTTTCAATTAAAGAACAATTTATTATATCAAAACTCTGTTCTGAATGTGTATCTTTAACAGCACAGACAGTAATGTCAAATATGTTTATTGCGTTAAGCACATGTAATGGCATTAGACATATTTAACTAACCTCATGTTGTGTTAACTTTGGCAGCCCTTATACTGTATATAGTGGAGTGGTTCTCCATTTAGGGCTCGTTCCTGATTAGATGGTAAATCTCTGGATTAATCTCTTTCTCTCTTTATTTTTCTATCAGGAAGCGGAATGTCAGAGGCGGATGGAATGGGAGAGGAGAAAACGAGAGGAGCTTCAGACACAGAGAGAACAAGAGCAGAGCTACATACAGAGACTGAAGGACAGGAAGAGGAGTCTAGAGATGGAACTGGAGGCTGTGGTCAGATTTCTACCGGTTTAGTTTTCCTTTTCCTCATCCTCTGCTTTTTTAGTGCACTTGTTCACACTTTGCACTACCTGTTCTCCATCTAGTCTCTTAGATCCTCATCTCTGTGGTGTAATTGGATTGATGGTTGGATTCAATTACAAATTTGAGACATTTCAATACGTTCTTCTTCCAGGGTAACAAGCATAAGCAGATCTCCGATTGTCTCCGAGACGCCAAGAGTAAGAATCAGGTCCAGAGATCTGAGCTAGACTTGATCAATCAGAAGAGGGACAGTCGTATTGTGGATATCAACTCTCTCCAGTTACAGTTTGATGTATGAATATTACATTTTTGTTACATGAATTGGATTGCATTCATTATTTTTATTTCATTTATATAATCTAAAATAATAGTTCACCCCAAAACAAACATTCTGTCATTATTTACTTACCCTCATGTCATTCCAAACCCGTATTGGGGTTTTTGCTTCTCTTGTGAAAAGTAATTGGATATAAATGTGTTCATGCAGGAAATTCAGAGGCAGATGAGTCATTTTGTTCCTGAAAAGCAGAGACTGACAGACACACTGCTTCACCTCACCCAGAACAACACCAGTGAGCACTCACGCACTCTAGGACTTAAGCAATAAATTAAAGGAAGGGTGGATGACTAATTCAATTTAGTCCATTGCATTTGTTCTGAACTCTGAGCCAAAAAGAATTGACTTTTTAAAAAAGAGCTGTTTTTTTGTTTGGTTGTTTACTCTGTCACTCTCTCTCTCTTTCTTTTTCCCTTTCAGGTCCTTTGATAAATGATGTGAAACAGAGTGTGTGCGAGAAAGATCTGAGCTGTCGGAAGCTGAAGGAGCAGTTGGATGCTTTGGAGAGAGAGACCACGGCTAAACTCTCACAGATGGAGCAGTACAAAAGAGAAATCAAGGTCAGCCTTCTCCTAAATTCCCAAAGTAAACCTTGAAAACATTTAAAGTGCCATGTTTTGATTAAAAGGTAATGCGGACACCGGATGGGGACTTGTTCCCTTTGAATTCATTTTAATCCATGGTATCCCTGCGAGGAACACATTAGTTTATTGTTCTAGATGTTCCAGTGATTAAAACCTGCAGCTTAAATCCCAGCCCTTAGGACAGGAGCGCTGTTCATTACACACTAACTTCACACTTGGTCATACTAAATAAGAAACTCAACACACAAACACTGTAATAACACATACCATGTGTTAGGTTGGTTAGATTTGCAACTTGAGCATTATCATTATAACACTTTGCCATTGTTTAGAGAACTTCTAATGTTTCTGCTCCAAGCCTTCTTTCTTTCTTTCTTTCTTTCTTTCTTTCTTTCTTTCTTTCACAGTGCACATTTTCTCATCATTTTCTTTCCCTGCTATGTCTATTTTCTCTGCCTCTCCAACCTGGCTGTCTTAATAGTTTGTGGAAATGGATGACTGTGTGCTTCAAGGACTTCTCTCTTTGCTGGGTTGCTTAACCAATCTCTTCCTTCTAATAAAGGTTGACCTCTTTTTGTCTTGCCTGTCCTTATTCTCATCTCACCTTCCCGTCTTTCATTCATTTTCTTGACACCTTTTGCCCCTGTTATTCTCCCAGAAAGAAGCCTCATACCCACATTATTCTCAATTGAGCTTAAATTTCTAAACTTGTGATCTTATTACATTTTTGTGTCTGCCTGTTATATATCCATCACTTCATAACAGTGTCATTGTGTCATAGAGCAAACTAAAGATTTCTACTCACTGCCTAAAAACTAACAAACAACAATTCAATTAATAGGCTCTTTGTTTTAAATATCTGCAACATTCATTTTAGATTAATTGTTGTATTAGTTACAATTTGTACAGATCCAGAACGGTTTGCTTGGGAAGTTATAGAAGCTCATTACTACCAAATTAGATTGATTTAGAGATAGACCTATTATTGTTTTGAGAGATAATCACACATTTCATAGGCTCTTTAATATTGTTCCTTAACATTAATAATACTGTTTACATCATACCTGCCAACAGTCACGGTTTTACCAGGTTCCACTCGTTTTTCCACCCCTCCTCCCGCTGTACTCCCAATTTGAGACTGTCCTTTCTGCGGAGCGTGATGACGTAGTGGATTTAATCCACCATGTAGTTGATTTCCGTGATGTACTGGACGTTTTAATGAACACCGCCAGCTACATATTATATTAGATTCTCTTTATAATAATATGCAATTTAATTTTGACAGTACAGCATAAAGCCTATACACAATTTTCTTTGACAGGTTATATCAGCCTAGTGGCTAACTAAAAGTTAGTAGTTTACCTACTGCCGGTAGACATCTGTGTCTGTATAAGCTTTAATGTTTAAATTTAATGTGTAAACGGAGTGTGTTCGAGAAAGTTACACCGTAACAAATTGTATTTTTTCTTTGGCAGCTTCAAAGTTTTGTGTTTATTTTAAAGACTGGATATCATTGTTTTGTTTTTTATCTCCACATAACTGCTCTACTTTATTCTTGTCATCTGAAGTACAGTAAGTCATATATTATATCGATATTGGTGTTGTCCATAATCCGCATAACTTCATTTTGGAAATAAAAATCTACTAGCCAACACATTTTTTATTTGTCCTTTATGTTTTGCTGTCCAAAATGTAAGGTTTAGAGACTGAAAATATCTCTCTGTAGCCTAACTGTATAATTATTCTCTTGTTTTATAGCGATGTTGATCTCGGAGTGTTATAATCATTAATGTATGAATCAAATAAAGGCTATATATTTCTCTGTCCCTCTGTGATATATGCTACTATTCTACTAAAATAAGATTTTAATCTAATTTAATTTAATTTTAATAAGATTTAGTGTAAATAGGACTGTATATGTTCTCGAAGTTATTAGTACTGTAATATCCTACTAATATAAAAACGTTTAAGGAAATATTATTGCTCTCGCTCACTTTTTATTTAGGCTAAATTTAATGCTACATACTGTACAAGCTGAATACAATGTTTGCAATAAAAACATCCAGTACATCACAGCTCTAAACATTTTAAATCCATTAAAACATGGATTTGATCCACTACGTAATGGATGTCCGTGACATAGTAAATGAAATCCACTATGTCATCGCACTACAGTCTGCAGCAAGGACCTCTGGCCCAATTTACAATTTTTCCCCCAAAAAATCCACTGTCGTGAACTGTGGGTGCATCTCAATAATTTCCCTAGTTCAGAAGTCAGGACACTGATCAGTGTGTCTGATATCTTAAGGGATGTCTCATTCGCAAAGTCGTTGCAGTGAATTGAAATGTTTACTCCCTAAAAAATCCCACAATGCACTGTAAAAACCAGGGAGCATCGTTGCTCACTATGTTCACTGACCGGAAACGTCATGTCTTAAAGTGTATCTATGAAGTATAACTATGATGTCCAAGCCTTATTTTATCTTTAAAAGAGATGTTGAAAAGTAATGTCTTTCATTCATAATTACAATGAAAGTGAAACAATCTTTTAAATATTTGAGTTGTTAAAAGAAGGTTTAAAATACACTCCTATATATTTTTATTTCTTCATTTACACAATTTATCTGTTATAATAACACTGTACATTTGAATATCTTCAAGGAAAATTAACGATAGAGTCATTTATACAGCGATGGTGCTGAATAATAACAGCTCCACGTCTATGACTGAGCTTGTTAACATGTTGCAGGTTATTGAGTCATGGGTTTAGATTTGGCTTGAACATTGGGAGGGTTGCAGCGTGAAGCTTTTACATGTTTCCTTTGATCATGGTATTCCAATGGATTAATCTACGCCCCTGGATTGAGTCATAAGTGTCCCAATGTTCAGTGGATAAGAACCATTACCACTGCCGTAATTTGAGTTTACAGTATACTTATTCATGACATAGGGAGCTAGGGAGCTGATTGAGACACAGATGTTGTGTCCGAAATTGCCCCCTATCCACTATATAGATTACTATTTCGGGTGTCAGACATTTTGTAGTAGCATCCAAATTCTGAGTGAACTATTCATTCCCTGCATTCGTTCGCTTATTCTTACACACAATGCACTCTGATTTTGAGTGCACATCGGATGTACACTCGACAACGGTTTATTGCCCATAATCCACCACGGTGAGGACTGACGTGCGGGAGAGGGCGCGCATGTGAGATTGAGAAAGAGCGGGAGTGAGAGACGCCAGTTTACAGCTTCCTTCATTCCTGCAATGTTATATTTCATACTGACTGTATTGTCTTACTTTTTGAAAAATATTACTTGATTATAATAACAAGAAAATATAGTGATCCAAAATCATACAGATACATTTTCAAATGTATAATTTATAAAGCTCCATCACTCTCTCCGACGCTTGGTATATACGTCAGAGTGAATGAGTTAACGATTTTGGACACAGCCAGGGTGAGTACGCCTCAAAGAGATTCCTGGCTCATAGGACTTTTAATGAGTACTATATTCAATGCCTGAGTAAAAATCCCACAATATCCTTTTATGATGTATGTCAATATAACTTTGTAAATATGACATTTAATGACATCTAAATAATTTTTTTTACACACAATAGTATATTATCATAGCTATAGATTCATTGTTCTGTGTGTTTTTGTTGGCTTCCATTTGGCAAGCTATTTACTACAGAATTACTGAACCACAATATTACAACATATTTAACATATTTACTCAACGTACAATCTTATATGGCCACCAGCAATTACAGTAGTGGCCAAAAATATTGGCACGCTTTGTAAATATGAGCAAAGAAGGCTATGAAAAAAAATCTGCATTATTTGTCCTTTTGATCTTTCATTCCAAAAAAATCACAAAAATCTAACCTTTCCAGGGGAAATATCTAATTGTTAAATAAATATTTTTCTCCAAAATGCATTGACCATAATTATTGGCTCCCTTTTATTCAATACCTTTTGCAACCTCGCTTTGCCAAGATAACAGATCTGAGTCTTCTACTATAATGCCTAATGAGGTTGGAGAACACCTGGCGAGGGATCTGAGACCATTCCTCCATACAAAATCTCTACAGATCCATCAAATTTAGAGGTCCATGTTGGTGGACTCACCTCTTCAGTTTACCTCACAAACTTTCAATGGAGTTCAGGTCAGGGGACTGGGATGCACATGGCAAAACCTTGAGTTTGCAAAGGGATTAGGTGTTGCCCAACCCGCTGCTCTGCATATGTCTGCCAGGGAGGTGCCTCTGGCCAGTGCCTATGAGGACACATCACTCCTTGTTGAGTGTGCTCGGACCCGCAAGGGGGGGCATAGCCTGGGTGTGATAGGCCAATGAAATGGCGTCCACCACCCAGTGGGAGAGCCTCTGTTTGGAGACAGCGTTCCCTTTCCGCTGTCCACCAAAGCAGACAAAGAGCTCTGCGTGCGGTCCAATTAGGTACGCAAAGCACGTACCGGACACAGCAACAAAGGGGCTGGGTCTGCCTCCTCCTGGGGCTGTGCTTGCAGGTTCACTACCTGGTCTCTGAAGGGCGTGGTAGGAACCTTGGGCAAGTAGCCCGGCCACGGTCTTAGGATCACATGTGCGTCTGCCGGACCGAACTCCAGGCAAGTGTCGCTGACAAAGAACGCTTGCAGGACCCCGACCCTCTTGATGGAGGCGAGCGCGATCAGCAGGACTGTCTTTAGGGAGAGGGTTCTGAGTCCAACTGATTCTAACCGTTCGAAGGCGGGTCTCTGGAGGCCCGAGAGGACCACTGAGAGATCCCAGGAGGGGAACATGCTTGGCCGGGAGGGATTTAACCTCGACGGTGTTGCTGAAGAGGCCAAACTTGGAGACAAGGGTGTCGAGGAAGCGTGTTTTGTCCGTCTCGCGCATCTCGACTAAGTTCAGCCACAGATGACATTCCTGAACCACAAGTGTCGCCATCGCCTACCCGAGTGACTGCGCTGTGGCCATCATGGCCCTGAGGGCGAGGTCAGTCACTGAGTGCAGTTCCTGCAGCACGTCGGGATCAGGACTACCCACGTGCAGATCCTTGAGTGCCATGGCCTGGTGGAATTGCAGGAGGGCCATGGCATGCAGGGCGGAAGTGGCCTGTCCGGTGGCGCTGTAGGCTTTGGTGGCCAATGATGATGCGGCATTCTCGGGGTATAGGTGGATCGCAACTGTCCTATCCACCTGGGGAATAGCCATGTACCCGTGGGCCGGGGGGGGGGGGGGGGGGGGGGTGTGCATGGCTGTGAGCGGCGCACAGACTCAAGGAACCAATCATCCAGCCTCGATGGCTGTGGGGAGGACAGAAGGTTCGAGTCCAGCCCCACGCTGGCGGCAGCCTGGGCAAGCATGTTGGACATCTGGGTGTCAGCCTCAGCCTGGGTGTGCTGGCCCTAAGGCGGCAGCCCAGATGAGTCATCTGCAGCAGATGCCGGACCGTTCTCTGATGCAGCGGCGAGCTCATCCAGCTCGGGGGGCTCCAGAGGATAGGCAGTCTGGCTGTGAGGCGAGCCGCTGTTGCCTCGAGCCCGGACGGAAGTCAGTGAGCGTGCTGAGGGTGGGTGGTTCACGGGGGTGTACCTGGCAAAACCGAGCCCGCTGCCATCCCCAGATCATCTCCATCACTAGCCGCTTGCCTTTTTTCATAGGTCAGAGGTATATTCGGCACTCAAGAGAGACCACTAGTGTCGCTTCTTCAACACAACGTCGAAGTGAGCGACAGACGGGGAATGGCATTTCAATGCTTTAGGTATTTTCTTATAGCTACTTACCATTTTGTGAAGCTCAACAACCTTTTTGCCACACATTAGAACTATATTCTTAAGTCAAGCCCACTCTGATTGATGACTTAGGGAATTTGGCCTTTGTGTTACCTCATATTTATACCCCTGTGAAACAGGAAGTTATGGCTTAACAATTTCACATTCCTAGTCACCCAGGTGCTCTACAAAATGTAAAATATGAATGGGAATATAATTCAGAAATATTTTACAAATTTTTCAAGGGGTGCCAATAATTGTGGCCAACGTGTTTTGGAAAAAATATTTATTTAATAATGAGATATTTCCCCACTTTCAATTGTTTTACTACAGTTAAATGTTAGATTTTTTGAATGAAAAATCAAAAGGATAAACAATGCAGGTTTTTTTTTCACAGCCTTCTTTGCTCATATTTACCAAGGGTGCCAATATTTTTGGCCATCACTGTATGATGTAAAAAACAGTGTGTCCAGAGCAGTTACCCCCTGGGGACACTATTTCACGGGCGGACACAATTGATCATGAGAATGTAGGCTATTAGACCTCCAGGTAGGGTTGCCAAACCATCCTGTAAAATATGGGATCGTCCCATATTTAAATATGAAATGATGCGTCCTGTATCGAATCAATATGATAAATTTGTCCCTTAAGCTGTTCAGATGGCGTCACGGCGAAATTGTTCCAGATCATTGATATAACATTGATAAAAGTTTTTCATAAGTTTGGTAAGGGGTCATCTGAAAAGTCCACACATTGTGCTGAAACATGCTAATACAGTGTATGGTGTGGTAAGGGACCATCTGAGAAGTCCATACATCTATCGATGAATTGAAAAACAGAAGGTTCAATATAATTGTTCAATAAGATGTAAAAAATTACACAGATCAAACAATGTATGAATACAATCATAGAGTCATAAAGACAAGAAGTACTGTACAGGTGAAGGATTTTTTTTAAAATAAAGAAGATAACAATAAAAAAAACTTTAAAATACATGTAAATAAACACAGATGTATACATAAATAAGATAATGAAGGTAAATAATCAAAGAGTTTAAAATAATTATATTATTTACTTTTTATAAGTCATGGCTCAGGAAAGTTCTCAGCATATAAAAAAGAGAATTAAATCGGCATATAATAAATATAGAAAAGATATACACATTTTATTATTAATAACTCCAAATGTATTTATTGCTAAAACTGTGTAGGACTATTATTGATTATTGAAGATGAATAATACTAAGAAATTGACCATTTATTCAGAATTATAAGGGTACTGCCACTCCCTATAATTAATAATAATAATAATACAATATTAACAATGCATGTTTTTATAGTTGTAGTCTTAATGTAATTAATATTTAGTTATTTTGGCAAAAGTAAAACATTGATTAAAAATTGGTTATCATATACTTCAAATAATTATTTTCTGTATTGTTTCTTTGAAAAGCAATATTGTTTGCTCATTAATTTGATTATGCTAGTTTGGGCAGTCAGTAGATCTTAGCACATTGTTATACCAAATATTTACATATTTGAAATGTCTCCCTGTTATTATAATTTTTGTTATAAACATAATCCAACTGTTGAGGGAGCATGTGGGTAATGTTTCAGGAGTTGAGACAGAGGCAAAGCCAGCAGCAAGATGTCCTAGAGCAGCTAAGGAGAGTGAGATCTGAGAAACTAAAAGAGCTACAGAGACACAGGAAAGAGGAGGAGGAGAGGAAGAGAAAACAAGAGGATGAAGCTGCCAGGTAACCTCTTGTTAACACACACACGCACGCACACACATACACATACACATACACAAACTTACCTGTAGGGTGCACATGAAGTCATGGTAAACCTGGAAATATCAGGGAATCTTAAAATGTACATTCCAAGCCTGGGAAAGTAATGGAAATTAAAAGGATCCTTAAAAAGAGTCATGTAAATTTCTATAGTGAATAAATATTGTATAAAATATTTTTAAAATAATCCTTATCCAATAACCACAAATGACCTTCATAGAAATTAATTGGTCAAATTCATTGGCCTATATTTAAAGTTAAATTACTATAGTATAGACCAACTCTAAGCCAAGCCCTACCCCTACAAGAAAACCTTTTGTGTTTTCAGAATATTTTTTTTTTCATGACTATTATTTAGTTTATTTATAAACCATTTTTCCTTTTTAGGACATCCATAAAATTAGGTTTGTCAAATTTATCTACCTTCATAAAGTATGGCTAGGTTAAACTCATACACACTCTTACCTACTTATGAAAGCTCAGTCTCAATGCACACTTACAGAAGCATGTTGTTAATGTGTACATTAGACAGGCAAAGCTGGAGCAGGAGCGTCTTGAGCAGGAGGAGGCAGAACGTCAGAGGATGCTTGTCCAGGAACGAGAGGCCAAACTCAGAGAGGAACAGCAGCGGCAGGCCCAAGCCCGACTTCAGGAGGCTCAGGAACTGGCACGAGAGAAAGAGGAAAAGAGAAGAGCAGAGGAGAGAGAGAGGGAAGAGAAAGAGCGACAGGAGAGAGAAAGGAATGAATTGGCAGTACACACTCAGGCCAGCATATCATACAATAGCACAGAGAATAAAGGTAAATGTGTTTAAGTATAAGTGTATTTTGATGATTTAGGCTCTGCCAAAGTCTAAAATCGGCTTGTATTTTATCCACTTGGCCATGAATGTGATGTCTTCATTATATTCATTGTTATAACTGCCATTCTGTCTCCTAAGAATTACATGACTTAATATATCAGAATGTGAGCTTTGAGAGAATTATCAGAAGGTAATAGACCTAAACATGTACTGTATAAAGAAATTGTACACCCAAAAATGAAAATCCTGTCATCATTTACTCACCCTCATGACATTCCACATCCATATGACTTTCATTCTTCTGTAGAAACGCAAAAGGAGAATTTTTAACCAATGTGCCGATCGTTCATTTCCATGCATTTACAGAAATGGTGAATGAAGCTTTAAACTTAAATTACTTAAATTAAAGTTTGCTCAGTGCTCACACTGGCTTTCTGATTTGAATTCTTGTAAGATGATTTTAATAGTTAAGTGGTAAAAAGACTATTTCTATGATGCCTTTATAGATGTGTTTTTATGGTTGTGAGACTGTTGTGATATGGTTGTAAGTTGGTTATGTGTGGTTTTTGCAGGTTTACTGCCAGTGGTAACCACTGAAGATATGTCTACTGTCCTCACCACCTACAGAGCTCTTTATCCCTTTACAGCACGTAACTCTGACGAACTCTCACTGGAGGCAGAATGTTTAATCAAGGTACATGTGTAAACACACACTGACTCATATACAGATACACATTTTAAATGAACTCTCTCAAATACTCATATTTATGTTTCCTATGGATCCATAGGTAAATGAATCAACAGTTAGGGAGACTGGCTGGCTGTATGGGAGTTATGGTGGTAACAGCGGCTGGTTTCCTGAGAGTTATGCTGAGAGATGCAATAAAGATAGTCAAACTGAACTGACTGCAGCTGTTACACACTCCATATTGCCCTCTACCAACTACCCTGGGTATGACACTAAAAGTACTTTACTAACACACTGGCTATCTTGAATAGGAATACAAGCTTACTACTTACTGAATACTATGCAATCTATGCTATATAGTCTACTGCCTAATATTTTTTTAATTAGTTTGCAAAACAATATATTATGCGACGATAAATGTTCCAAAAAGTTGTTACATGAGATTCCGTGAGCAACATCCAGATATCATCTTGTAAATTAAAATAGTTGTTTTGTATTTTCAAGATAATTTCTTAACATTTGGCAGTCTAATCAAATAATGAGTCAAGAAAGAGATGTTTGAAATTGCGGCTGATGTTCCTTGAATTTTTTTCATCATACTGGAAATGGAAGGTCAAGTCAAGTGATTGCACTGTGGGAAAAACTGTACAATCAAATCAAATCAAATCACTTTATTGTCACACTACTGTGTACACGAGTGCAACAGTAGGTGAAAGTCTTGTGTGCAGTTCCGAGCAACATTGCAGTCATGACAGTGACGAGACATATACTAATTACAATAAACAACATGCTGTTTCTTTTGTATACTCTACATTTTTGGTTGGGTATTTCTTGTATACAGAAAAAAATCACACTGTGCACAGTGTACATACAATGGTATATACTGCAGAAATTGTCAAAGTAGTCTGGTAGTATGTGATCTGAACAAATGCTTCACATTTATTAGATGCTAAAATAGGTCATTACAATTTGTGTCTCTGGAGAATATGTGAATCTGAGACAAATGCTTGAGGCAGTCATTTAGTCTGTCACCTCTGTTTCATTCTTAATCAATGAGTGTAATAGACCTCTGAGATTCAGCAACATTCAGTAAGTGATATTCTCTGTTATTGAGCTGTATTAAATCTGCTAGTGGGAGAACAACTTATAGGAATATTCTACGTGATATATAAGTGATAAAATTGCTTACTTGCCTTTTCTGTGTAAAGTTATAGCCAATTTTACAACTTTGTTGCCATGCCGATGTAATGTCTTGACTTAAAACGTAAAACTCAAAATCAACTGTAAAAACGATGATTTACATAACTTTACAGCTCATGTTATAAACAAGTTTTAACAGAAGAATTAATGTAAGTGCTTTTATAACATTATAAGCTTCACATTTAGGCCTTTTAAACCCTCCAAAAATTGGCCACATTCACTTCCATTGTAAGTGCCTCACTGTAACCTTACTTTTTTTTTTTTTATTGTATTTTTAAAGAAAGGGAAGGAAGACACAAAATAAAAAGACACAAAAGACACAATAAAATATTATTTTTGTGGGTATCAACATCATTCCACAAATGCTATCTTGTAGTGAATCTGTAACTTTCCTTTAATAGACTGGCATATACTCACTTTTGCTATAGGGTTGAATTCTAAGTTTTTTATTTTTTTTTTACATTTTGTTTAATGCATTTATTGACATTTCTTTCTCATTCACTCTTTCAGAATTCCTCGGGTGGACATAGAAGGTCCAACACCAACACACACACCAACGTTAACAAACACACAATGCACACAGGTTGGCATGTGTGAATATATACATATTCTTTAACTCTCTCACATACATGTTCACATAAGTCGTTTCTCTGCTAAAAAATAGCTTAGCTTGTTAGAGATGATCTAGTTGGTCTCCCAGCTGTTTGGCCGTCTGGTCTCCACCAGGGAGATCATTTTAGGCTTTTTTGCTTGATTGGAAGATAATTTATAAGAATATTACATTTTATTACTGCCATTTTCTCTGTGTGTGCACATTTTTTGTGTATGCATGTGTGTATTTGTGTTGCTGTAGGCTGTAGCTGTGTGTGAATGGGGTGCTAAGACTGACAGTCACCTGGACTTCTCTAAAGATGACATCATCACTGTTCTAGAGAAGCAGGAGAACTGGTGGTATGGAGAACTAAACAAGAGTCGGGGCTGGTTCCCTAGTACACATGTGTCCATGGTTACCACCAATAACACACAGACCGAGTAAGCAATTAAATACTTCACACCTGCATCCACTCAACAAATTAGTCATAGACTAATCTTAAAGTCTATTGAAGTCTACTGCAAATATATAACATTGTATTATGTAATCATTATTGCTATTTACTGTAACTGAAATCACTAACATAATGCTTTGGAACTCAATAGAAAAAATTGCAGAATTTTAATGTTATCACAGGTAATTAATAATTTAATGCACTAGCTTACCAGGACTTGAACCCTGAGAGAGATGCGGCGCAACGACCAAAGATGTCTGTCTAGGTTGTTTTTATTTGCTACTCAAGCTAAAGCTTTCGTGTTTTTGTGCCTCTTCTAGACCATTGTATTCTACTGTTGATGAGATTGAACTTTCAAATACTTGTCAGCTTGAGGGTGAGGCACTGTTTATGTTTTTTTTTTTTTTTTTTTAGAATAATCAACCAAATCAGTTAGTAGTTTGTAAGTTGATTCACGGATTTTTGTCATGGTTTGCATTTAATTTAATCTAATTAGAGTATGTGGCTCTGTACACATATGAGAGTCCGGAGTCTGGTGACCTGACGTTTTGTGCGGAGGATGTTGTCCTGGTAACAGAAAGGGAAGGAGAATGGTGGAGAGGGTGCATCGGTGACCAGTCTGGCCTCTTTCCTTCCAACTATGTTAAACCCAAAGATCCTGATGTACGCATATTTAACAAATGTCATATATTGTCATGTATCGATAGTTACCTTTTGAATATAAATTTTTTGTTTAATAATGTAATTATTTTTTTTTTTAAATACAGTCTGTTAATAATTTTATTTAATTGTACTTTGGTTATTCTAATCATATTAATTAGAATGCCATGTTAAAAAATAAACATCCAAAACCAGTTTATGCTGGCTTGTTGATTTTTTTCTGGTCTTCCAGCCTTGTCGTGGTGGTCTGTTTGATGGTTTTATAGGGGTTTTGGGCACTTTTTGGTTTTCTTGGCAATTGGTCAGGCTGGGAGACCAGCTAGACTAGCCAAGACAAGCTTTATCCAGCTAAGACAGCTCAGGTCTCATCAAGCTTAACCTGTTCTTTTCAGCATGGTAAATGTTCTTTTGGTAGAGAAATGTTTTAATATGTTTCTATTTGTTAAAATCATGCATTCAGAGATATTAAAGTTGTTATGCATTGTGATAATCATGTGCTTACTGTATTATTTTTAAGATTGCCAAAGCTGGAGATCCTTGCAAAAAGCCAGGTGAGATTTTAAAGCATATGCCAATATGTGCCAATACACAGAAGAAAATATCAAGGCCGGATATTTCAAATGTTAAACATTATTCATTTTCCATCTTGATTGGTCGTCAGAAATTGCTCAGGTAACCACGGCCAATTTTGCCACAACACCTGGGCAGCTGAGTCTCACACCTGGTCAACTGATTGTGGTACTGCATAAGAACTCAAACTGCTGGTGGCTGGGTGAGCTACAGGTCAGTGTATCACAAAGGACAGCAACTCTATGTGCTATATCAGTTTGTGCCCACAATTACCAACCATTATTAAATGCATAGTTCCGGTCCTGGACTCTTATTGGTCAATAGCTGTGCTTTATTCATGATAGAGACCCCTAGTGTCGCTTCTTCGACACAACGTCGAAGTGAGCGACAGACGGGGAACTGATTGTTACTTTTGTTGTTTCTTTTTATTGTTGGCAATATTATATATACAGTCAGGGAAAATTATTATGTAAAAAAATGTTTGTTAATAAGGCCACTTCCACCGTGCTGAGTGACTCCAGCCAGGTCTCTTAAGCAACCAAATTGGCCCGGTAGCTAGGGAGGGTAGAGTCACATGGGATAACCTCCTTGTGGTCGCTATAATGTGTGGTTCTCGCTCTCGGTGGGGTGTGTAGTGAGTTGTGCATGGATGCTGCAGAGAATAGCATGGGCCTCCACATGAGTGGCTGGGTGAGCTACCGGTCAGTATATCACAAAGGACGGTAACGTGATCAGATGCGCTGATTGACGGAGGCAACTGAGATTCGTCCTCCGCCACCCAGATTGAGGCGAGTCACTATACCATCATGAGGACTTAGAGTGCATTGGGAATTGGGCATTCCAAATTAGGGGGAAAAGACAAAAATAAGGTCACGTCCACACTAAATTAAATTCCAAACTTCATGGGGATGTCAGAAGTCAAGCCCAGTCCTGTGCTCGAGCCCCTGTTTCAAAACGCATCGATTTTGCTACGTTTAAAACCTTTCATCCACACTAAAACCCCATACTTTGTAAAACGATGACATTAGGAAACTAAAAACAGAGTTTGAAAAATTAAATGGATTAGTGTGGATGTTGTCTAACAATTGATTTAGGCAGAAAATAGTCTGTCATTGACATTAAAATATTTAAGGAAAGACAGTTTCAATAACAACATTGTTATAATAATGCATCAAAAAGAGGGAGTGGTTAATTATTTGTGTGTTTGGGGAAGTCATGGCCTGTATTATGAGGAAGAATGTCCTCTTAAAGATTGTGAAACCTAAAATCACCTACGTTGTGGGGACCAGGAAAACAGCTTTATAAAAATGATTCATGTTGTCCTAATGAAAATGTAAAAAAGCAGAAAGGTTTATATTGCGCAGTATTATAAACAACAAAAGTAATGTAAGGCCTCCACCATGATAGAAAACCAAAAGTGTGTGCATGTTTGTAGGCACGGGGTAAGAAGCGTAAAAAGGGCTGGTTCGAATCCTCAAATGTCAGATTACTGGAGGCCAACAGCGGCAAAATATCTCCTGCACCTCAACCATGTAAGACACTCAATCTTACAAACTCTTCCATTTATCTCCTTCATACTCCTTTGTATGTGCTGATGTGTATGCATTATTTTTCCTTCTCTTTACCTTTCCCTGTCCCATTCTGCTCCATCCACACATTCTCTCTCCCTCCCCCCTGTAGTGTGTCAGGTCATTGCGATGTATGACTACAAAGCAGCCAATGAGGATGAAATGAGCTTCCAAAAAGGTCAACTGATCACCGTACACAACAAGGATAACCCTGACTGGTGGAAAGGAGAGGTCGGTGGGGTCATAGGGCTGTTTCCAACAAATTATGTGAAGATGACAACAGAATGTGATCCTAGTCAGCAATGTGAGTAGAGCTACTTTGATCAGTTCCTATTTTCTCATCAGTGTTAAGAATTGTTAGTTTAGAGGGCAAGGATGAAGAAAATATAAGTTTGAAATTGAAATTTATTCAATTAATTGTTGCCTCTATATGTTTGAAAGATACTTTGAAAAAGAGTATCTGCTCACTGCAAAGCTAAAACACAGAAAGAGGTTGAAAAGTCTATATATATATATATATATATATATATATATATATATATATATATATATATATATATATATATGTATGTATGTATGTATGTATGTATATATATATATATATATATATATATAAATGAGAAATCCTTTCTTTCTTTCTTTCTTTCTTTCTTTCTTTCTTTCTTTCTTTCTTTCTTCAAAATGTTCTAATATATATTCTCCATTCATTTCTTCATTATTCTTTATTCTCCTCTCTGTCCTCATCTCCTCTCTTCCACTTTTTCCATTTCATCCACCTCATATGTTTTATTGTAGGATGATAGCTCTGGCCCCTCTTCCCTCTTCCTCCTCTCTTTTCTGGGCAACTCAGAACACTGCTCTGGTCCAAGAAGCAGCCTCAAGACTATGTCCTCACTAGCTCTGTTTGGATTGGACTCCTCCCCTTTTACTATTTGTGTAGAAACGTTTATTAAAATAGATAAATTAACAAAAATAATTTACTTCCTCTGCCTTTAGTACACACACACACACACACACCAACACACACATTTATATATATATATATATATATATAAATTAATTTGTGTTGTTTTTGTGTCATAGGGAAATGTTAAATATCATGTACAACAGGCTTCATAAGTTGTATTAAAGGGGTCATATCATGCGGAATTAAAAAAATATTATAATTTTCTTTTTTTAAACATGTTTTTGTAAATCTCAAAACATCCTCCCCAGTGCAAAAAGTCTATCGATAAAAATTAAGCTGCAAAAATGTGTTGTTACGAAGACGTTCAATCCTTGACATACGAAAACATTAACATATGACAGTCTACTGCAAGCTTTGCAGAGACACTGTTATTGCAATTGGGTTAGCATAAGCAATATTGAAACTGACAGCAAACCTGCAGGCCACATATAAGCGCAACAAAGCGCTCACATTTCACATCTGAAGTGATCATTAGACCTAACGCTAAATGTGTTAACCGCTGGATGCATTTTTATATTGAAAATATTCACAAAAATACTGTATGAATTTGAATTTTAGAAATAAAGTTTCTAATTGTGTGATGCTGTAATGTTGTGGTCACTGATGAGTATGGATGTTTGCCTGCATGAATGTGGCATACTTGTCCCGTGTATGTGTAGGGTGTGCCGATCTGTTAAGTTTAGACTTGATGTGCACTGAGGAGAGAAAGAGGCAAGGCTACATCCATGAGCTCATTCAAACAGAGGAGTCCTACCTGGAGGATCTGGAGCTTGCACTGGAGGTAAACCTACAAACAATTTAACACTCAAATGATGCTACTGCGTTAATTATATAGAGAAGTGTGTATGATATCCCTGCTTTTAAGAAGTAGTGCTCTTCATAATTGAAACCACTTTAATATGGGAATATTTTGTTCCAAATGTCAGAGACCACTAGTGAAATTTTGTAATTTAATAAAAAAATATTTCATTACAAATTATATTGTCAGAATAATAATTTGAGTAAACATTTCAATTAAAAAAAAATATATTCATTTCAGAATAGCGGAGTGTTTTTTGTGTCCCTTTTTTGCTTTAAATGTCAACATGCATTCAAACTTGCATGGACTATTCAAGTTTGTGCAAAATCTGTGATCCATGTTATCCCAGCATAATTTGGGAATGTTTTAAAATGCATCTTGTGTGTTTCAATGGAGAAAATCTCACATTTTGTGCAAAATTTGCTTATTTGATTAGTGACCTAAAAATAGTGCAGAATCTTACATGTATTTATTTTTCATCATTACTCGAAACAAAATATTATTTTTGCATCTGTTTAAATTAATAATAATAATAATAATAATAATAATAATAATAATAATTTTCAATGTGATCTCAGATTTTTGGACCACACTATATATTTTCTAGCTTGTAAACTATACATAGGCCTAAATATGTTGATTTGTTTCATTGATGTGTGTTTGTGTGGATATTCAGGTGTTTTATAAGCCAATGGTAGAATCAGGGAGGTTGACGGAGTCCGAGATGGGTATGATCTTTGTGAACTGGCGAGAACTCATCATGTGTAGCACCAAACTCCTAAAGTGAGTAAACACCAACTGCTGGAGTCCAACTGATCCATAGCATACACTGTAGCACTGATGTACCACAAACATGAGAACATTAAACTAGATTTCCAAAAACTACCACAAATAAATTGTTGCACCTAGACAAACAAAAGAAAATGCATTCAATGTAATATCCTGTATGTGTATGTGTGTTAGAGCTTTGCTTGTCCGTAAGAAGATGGCTGGAGAACGGATGCCGGTGCAGGTAGTGGGTGATATCATGTCGTCTGAGCTCTCTCATATGCAGGCCTATATTCGCTTCTGCAGTTGCCAGCTCAATGCTGCAGCCATGCTGCAACAGAAAACAGACAAATCACCTGACTTCAAACTCTTCCTAAAGGTGAGAAGATACAGTTTAAGTTCAATACAATACAATACAATAACAGAAAAACTGTTGTTAACTCTCTCTAATTTGAGATATCAAATTCTGTTGTTTTAGACGGGTTTAAATGTACGTTGCAGAGGGGGAAAAAACAGCTTAGACCAGTCTTAGGCGGTTTGCTGATCTATTCATTATACGTTCAAATATGTTTAGAGTTAGGGTTAATCTTTCCTGTGACCTGGAAATTCTAGCTTTAACTTAGTTTAGGTTTCTAGGCATAGACTCTTGTCCTATATTGAAATCTATATATTTTTTTTAATGCAGTAGTGTGATCCATGCCTAACATATTTTATTGTGATGCTGTGCCAGCCTTGGTTACATTTTCCACAGTAAACCACAAGAGGGAGCTGTAAATACTACCCTCTATTGATTACTGAGGACTTATACTCTGCAGAAAAAGATTACATTATTTATACTCTTTTCCTTGTGTTTTCTTGTGTGGCTTTAAACCCCCTTGTAGAAAATAGCCAGTAATTACCGCTGTAAAGGAATGCCACTGTCCAGCTTTCTCCTGAAACCCATGCAGAGGATCACACGCTACCCACTGCTTATCAAGAATGTAGGTGTAGCTTCTCCTACAGTCCTGAACAATAAAATGATATGAGGAACGAAAGCTACATTATTATAAAGAGGTGTAGGAAAATTAGAAAGGAAATTAAAATTGAAAGTAATAAAAGAGAGATAATGAAAAATAGAAATGAGATATATGAGCAAATTAATTTGCATGGTATCTGAAGATCAATGAATGGTCCTTAAAATTAGTAGGATAAATAATAATGCACATATTCACAGATAAACAATATCACAATAATATTGAAATATGAACAATTTGAGCAATGGAATTAAAGCATCTTAAATATTGTTTTTATGTTTGATTTACATTTAATTTAAGCAATTGATTTATTTTACTTTTTGTTTTTATATCTGGTCATTTAGATTCTGGAGAATACACCTGTGGCTCATGCCGATCATGCAAACCTGCAGGCAGCGCTAGAGCAGGCCGAGGAGTTGTGCTCACAAGTGAATGAGGGAGTGAGAGAGAAAGAAAACTCAGATCGGCTGGAATGGATCCAAAACCATGTGCAGTGTGATGGAGTTATTGAGGTGTTTACTAAGATTGTTAACTAAATACCCTACTGTTTACCTTTTTGTGCTACACAGTGACCTAAAGGTGTAAAACAACAGCTTTTATCATATGTTATTAAAGAGATATTTGAGAATTCACCCAAAAATTAAAATGTTCTCTCATCATTTACTCACCCTCATGCCATTCAAGGTGTGCATGACTTTCCTTCTTCCGCAGAATTTTTAGAAGAAATCTCAGCTCTTTGATATGGTGACCAGAACTTTGAAGCTCCAAAAAGCATATAAAGGCAGCATAAAAGTAATCCATATGACTCCAGTGGTTGAAACAGATCAATATTTAAGTCCTTTTTTACTCTAAATCTCAACTTTCACTTTCTTTTTTTGTTTTTGGCAATTTGCATTCTTCGTGGATGTCACCACCTACTGGGAAGAGAGGATAATTTATTGCAAAAAAAAGGACTTAATTATTGATCTGTTTCTCACCTACACCTATCATATAATTTCAGAAGACATAGATTTAACCACTGGAGTCATATGGATTACATTTATACTTCCTTTATGTGCTTTTTAGAGCTTCAAAGGTCTGATTCATTTGCATTGTGAGGACATTGTAAGAACAAAGCTGAGATATTCTTCTAAAAATATTTGTTTGTGTTCTTCTGAAGAAAGAAAATCATACACATCTGGGATGACATGAGGGTGAGTAAATTATGTGAGAATTTTCATTTTTGGGTGAACTATCCCTTTAATATTTTTATGAAAACGTGACTGTATTTCTTTTGTTTTATTCTTTGTCTTGTTTTAGCACCTTGTTTTTAACTCTCTGACTAACTGCCTGGGCCCTCGAAAACTGCTGCACTCTGGGAAATTGCATAAGACCAAGAGTAGCAAAGAGCTTTGGGCCTTCCTGTTTAATGACTTCCTGCTTCTCACATACACCTCCAAACAGTTCTCATCAGCTGCAGAAAAACTCTTCAACTCAAACTCCAATGCACAGTACAAGATGTATAAAACGGTAATGCTACATGGTTTGTTATGTAGGGGTCCTTCTGAAGTGTGTGTTAAGTTCTAGATTAGATCGTTTTAGACAGTGTTTTACTGTATATGATTTATTTTTGTATTAATCTAACTATTGTATTTTTAGCCAGTTTTTCTGAATGAGGTCTTGGTCAAAATGCCCTCTGACCCATCCAGTGATGAGCCAATATTTCACATCTCGCACATTGACCATGTGTACACACTCAAGACCGACACCATTAATGAGAGGTACACATCATATTGTGCACACACAATTTCACAAATGCTTTCACACTAAAATTCTCATTTAAAGACTTAAATCTGGAATTACACACTCATAGACACAACCACCAAACTTAAAGGGATAGTACACCCTAAAATTAAAATTATCTCAACATTTACTCTTCATGTCATACCAGATGTGTATGAATTTCTTTTTTCAGCAGAACACAAATTAAGATTTTTAGAAAAATATCTCAGCTCTTTAGGTCCATACAATTCAAGTGAATGGTGATCAGTCCTTCGCAGCTCAAAAAATGACATTAAGGAAACATAGAAGTAATCCATACAGTACTTCAGTGTTTAAATCCATATCTTCATGAGCAATATAATAGATGTGGGTGAGAAACAGAACAATATTTATGTCATTTTTTACTCTTAACATCAACTTTCACATTGTGAGGACCTACAGAGGAGAGATATTCTTCTAAAAATCTTCATTTGTGTTCTGCTGAAGAAAGAAATGTATACACATCTGGGATGGCCTGAGGATGAGTAAATGATGAGAGGATTTTAGTTTTTAGATGAATGATCCCTTTAAAGTGAAAAAAACAAAAAACAGTATAAGCACCTGGTGCAGAAACAAACCAAAAGTACTGAATTAATACAGTGAGTGGGTATGTGTTTTAAATCAGTGTTACAGTCACTAATATTATTAATCTTTAGCACTTTCCTGTTTAAACAGGACTACATGGGTGCAGAAGATCAAAGCAGCATCTGACCACTTTATAGAGACTGAGAAGCTCAAAAGAGAGAAGGCATACCGAGGTTGGAAATCAATTCTTCTTCTTAAGTGTCAGCTCACAGCCATTGTGCCTGAATGCATCTTTACTGATAAAAGTCTGTGTATTTTCTTTAGCTCGTTCTCAAAAGAATAGTGGAATTGGGCGACTGTTAGTAAAAGTCCTGGAGGCAACTGAGCTGAAGCCCTGCAAGCCAAATGGTTTGTAATTAACGCACTGTCACATCACATTCACAAACACTATTCACACAAGAACAATTTTCCCATTTTTAAAGGTGCTCTCAAATTTGTGTTTTTGTTGCACTAGAAGCATAGATGCAAAACCAGAAGTTTTTAGTTGCCGATGTCATTATAGAAGTGCTATTAATCCATGAGTGAAAGCGTCCAATTACATTCGAGATAAAGCGAGTAATATTCAGTAGGACTCATGATTTCATCGTGGTGATGCTCAGTAGTGTGCACCCAGCACAAAATGTAGAACAAATCAGTTTTTAAACAGATTTTTCAAAAATACTATTCTACTATCACTATTTATTTCTGTTTAAAAGTTAGCAATTGGCAAAAAAAAAAAAAATTACTGAATGCAACTTTAGTAATTTAGTTTTTTCTTAAATTACTCATTTAAAGATATTTAGACATTTAGAGATTTCTCTGTTTTGTGGTATTTCACATTTACTAACAGTGTACCCTGATTAGTATCAAGTCATTGTTTCGCTTTTGCCAACTATCTGAATCATTTTAGTCATTCAACTGTTTCATGTATTCACTTGCATAATTTTAAGTCAGTTCTTTTTGTATCCGAACTGATCTCTTGTGATCTGCTGTGTGATTTATAGGCAAGAGTAACCCATACTGTGAGCTAACTATGGGTGCTCAGTGCTACGCCTCCCGTCATCAGCCCGACACACTTAACCCCAAATGGAACTTCAACTGCCACTTCTTCATCAAAGACCTATATCAGGACGTCCTCTGCCTCACTATCTTTGAGAGGGACCAGTTCTCTCCAGACGGTGGGGTTTAATTAATAATGCATATAAACACTCATAAGGTTATTGAGATTGATGCATATCCATACTTAGTTGCTATTTGGGTACTTTTCAGCTTGGTCAGGCTGGAATACCTCTGGCTGACCAGTTAGACCAGCAAACCACTCTTAGGCTGTCCTCCACCAAAATTATACATTTTATCAATTACTATTATATCATGAAATTCTGTATATATTATAATGTGAACTGCCAATTTTTGAAATATTGTGTAGAGTTAACAAAGTGTTCTCACACAGGTGGTCTGTTTCATTAATTAAAGAGAAAGAAGTCTAGTGCACCCATGCTATTTGTAATTAAAATATATATATATATATATATTTTTTTTACCTTTTTACCTGACTGTAATGAACAGAAGGGATATAAAAAAGACACATTATTCAATGAAAGTGGAGTGCGGGATCTCATCTTTGATGGACACACATTAAACAGAAGAAATATATAATATATATATTATAATCTCAAGCACTTTTCAACAAAAGGCATTTTTCCAGGTATTTCTGTACTTTCAAGTACTTCCAGTAGTTTCTGAAAGCTAAATTCAAGCACTTCAAGGATATGTGCGAATCCTGTAAACAGTGTAGAAAAAAGCGCAGTAGGGGTAAAATCAAGCGATGTTTGAAAGGTAATTTCATTTATGATCACATGGACAGAAAACAATGTTGCACATTTCGAAACATCGAGTATTGCTTTGATATATTTAACTTTTATTTTAGGTTTGCAACAAATCTAAATTAAATATATCGTCCTTTCCCTAATGCAGATACAAAAAAAGTTTTATATTGTTATGCATACACTGTAAAAAGTGGTAACCTGCAATTGTTACCCTAAGGAGCTTCATTCTGCTTGATCTAACCATTACTATTAGGACTGTTTTATTATTAACCTAATGTATTCAGCTTTATTTTGAAATGTTAAATAACATTTTTGACTTGATTAAACCAGTTAATTTAGATGTTACACCTTCAGAAAAATTCTTAAACAAATATGTCAACATCTTAGTCTTTTTCAGTCTTTTTTATTTTTTTTCAATACAGATTTTCTTGGTCGTACTGAAGTTCCTGTTGCAACAGTAAAAAATGATCAAGATGGTAAGAGTCCATTGGTACAACGTCTGCTTCTTCATGAAGTTCCCACTGGAGAAGTCAAAGTGCAGCTTGACCTTCAGCTCTATGAGTAACACCTCAACTGTGAATTCCACATCTGTTTTACAATAACTTACACTTGCACTTGAACATTAAACAGCTCAAAACATTTTCATTTCATCTACATGATTATATCTCTAAATGACATAATGAGCACTTCAGAACTATGTTTGGCTGTTTTATCTTGTTGTGAAATGTAAGCATTAACTGCAATCTCTAAGGGCTGACTCTCCTGTGTTATCGTGGATTCATTGATTAAAATAGTGATCATTTTTAAATTACATGAGTAACAGATCCTTTACACTGTGCACACATTTGATGTGGCAAACATGAACTACTTTACAAAGCTAAAGTAGTGCTGCTTTAACATGCCTACAGCCTTTTAGTTTCATGCAATTTACTGTCATACATGCTCATGATGTCAGTTTGGATAGGAACAAGTTGATATTTTAAACCTTTTCAAATCTTACCTTAAAACTATGAATGATACTCTGAATATATTCCTTCTGACCAGAAATTTCAGTCTTAACACTATTTTTAAACATATGGTACGGGAAAAGTCTTTAATGAAATAAACCATAGATCTTTGTCCTAAATATGAATTTGTTTTACTAGATAATCCCTCCCTTTCTCTTTTCTTTCTTTGGTCAAATTCTGACCTGTCAAATGTCTTTAGGGTACGATGCAGTTAGAGTAAAATGCAGTTAGAGTAATCTTTATAACTATATCTTAGATTACTCTGAAATATATTGTTATATTCAGTAGCAGCCATGAAATAAATCTCAAGTCAGAATTGGAATAGTGGTTCTAAACATGTTTATACTGTATATTTAAATGGATGTAAGTTACAATGACTCCTGTGTTGAATTTAGTTTTATTGCCATTGAATGTATAATTAGATTAAAAGATGCCACTGATGTTTTCAACAAAATTATGTTTACAATTGCCTATACTCAGTACATGCCAAACATTAATTCAATAGTTTGTAGAATCCATGGAGCCAAGCATACATCCCACCATGAGCAACCTTATATCTAAGAGCGATACATAAATGCAGAAACTTTAATATCCTTAATTTCAAAATGTATAGACCTTTATTAATCCATTTTATTCAGTATGGGTCACATGGCCTTTTTCAAGACATAAATAAATGTTTCAAACATGATATTCACAAGGTGAGGTCAGAGAATAGATTCCTTTATGTCAGAACATTAAAAATATATACTTTTATTTCTCAAGTATGCACATTTAGGGATATGTTTTGTGTTTATGTTGCAACATTTATGTTGCTGTTGGATTTTTTTAACAACTGTATTGGGCTTTAAGAACAGACTGGATCTGAATATTCTGCAGTTACATTTAGGGTTGTTCCTGCCAGATGTTAAAAGTTTGTGTGTTGTTTCTGTTTAAAAGTATTTTGTTAATTTAATACATAATACTGTTAAAATAATACTTCCACTGGAATATTGTATGATCTGTTGGGTTTGGGTACAATTATTCATATACACCAAAGAAAAAATAAAACCAATAATAATGTAACATAAAACATATTTGATTTTCTATTTTCTCTCAGAAATGTATTTACCTTTTAATTCACATTATTTAATTTTCAATTGTATATCTTTACAAGTATAGTACTTTACATTTAGTTATGAGTAAATGAGATCTTTTCTATTTTCTCTTCTTCATCAGTTTGTGTATCTACTTGCTTTGGACAAGTAAGGCACTCATGTGTCAGGCACACATTATTGTTCCCAGATGTTGTGCCACGTTAATATGCACTGTTGTCAGTGCCACACACAATATATACACCTTATTTATTGCACTGTAATGACAATAAAGCATAACAAATGTACAGTTATCAGGAATGGAAGAAACACACTTCTCTTTGGAGGAAGAAACTGATCTCAGTAAGTCACTCTTGAATGATACCATGACATCATGAACCAGGTGAGGACCAGCACTTATACTGGACGCACCGTCCATCTACTATAGCCATGAATGGAGTGCCTCTGCTCCTGAAAAATGCATAGAATGACTATAATAAGCAGACATAAGAAAAAAATTATAGATCTCAATATCACTCTTACCTGAATAGCAGATTTTGATACAAGCTGATACAAGCGATGCCTAACAGTTGACAGTTCAACAGTGAGCCTGCAGCTAGTACCTTGATCTCCACATGTATTGGTCCTGCCACACTGGCTCTGAGACAGTATCTCTGGATGGTTTGGCCAGTGAATTTTTAAGGCTTTTCTGTGAAAAAGGGGGCACTCTGCCTCTGAAGAAGTTCCTCCACCTGTTGACGGCAATATAAATGGCCTTGCAAACATACGTTAAAAGTCATACAAAATCTATCACACAGGTTAAATGTGTGATTCAGTGCTCTGTAGAACCAGCAAAGAAACCCCCAAACTAGTGCAAGAGGCTAGTAATAAAAGATATCTTCTATTTCTGAATCATATTAAAAACTAGCTGACATCTGTTTGGCAGTAAAGTATTGTCAAGTATTATCCAAAAAATATAATTCTCTCATAATTTACTCACACTCATCTCATCAAGATATGCATAACTTTCTCTCTTCTGCAGAAACAAACAATGGTTTTTAGAATAATATCTCAGCTTCGTAGGTCCACACAATGCAAGTAAATGATGGCCACTACTCTGAAGGTCCAAAAAGCATGTAAAATCAGCATAAAAGTAATCCAAATGACTCCAGTGGTTAAATCCATATGTTCAGAAGCAATATGGCAGGTGTTTGTAAGAAAAAGATCAATATTTGTGTTCTATTTTACTATAAATCTCCACCTTTGACCAGCCATAACCAGGTGATGATATGTTCGGAGAATGCAATTTGCCAAAAAACAAGAGAAGAAGAATGTGCAAGTGAAAGTGGAGATTTATAATAAAAAAAGAACTTAAATATTGATCTGTTTTACCCATACATATCATATTGCTTCTGAAGACATGGATTTAACCACTGAAGCTGTATGGATTACTTTTATGTGCTTCAAAGTTCTGGCCACCATTCACTTGCTTTGAATGGAACAAAAGAGCTGAGATACAGTATTCTTCTAAAAATCTGTGTTTGTGTTCTACAGAGGTAGAAAGTCATACACATCTTGGATGGCATGAGGGTAAATAAATGATGAGAGAATTTAAATTTTTGGGTGAAGTATCCCTTTAAGAATATATATTTTATATGTAGTCTCATGATGCCCTTTATGCATACAGTATACCTTAGCATTACAGTAGTTAATGTAGTGTGTGTACATGCTCTTCATATTCTTTATCTCATAATAGCCGTGGCGTATAAAGTGTTGATCAATGCTCCACTGTACAGGCAGCCTCACACACTGTGTCCAGCTCTAATAAAGCAGTTCCCACTTCCTCAGGGCCAGTGTGTCTCTGTGAGTTATGTAGTGCTCCAGATTCTGAAACAGACACAAATGGCTCAGAGCTATTCGACAGAACAGTCACGTCTAAATTGCCACCACAAATATTATAAAACCAAATACTGTATCTTAAAAAGACATTGAAGAGGACACGTCCTACCCAGTATTAAGGTTAGTGGTGAAACATTATTGTTTCTTTTGTAATGGCATTAGCTTCTTGCTGTTCAGAGGGCAATTGTTTCTGCAAGTGAACAGGCAAAAGAGTTGGGTGTGTGCAATATCTATTCAATATGCAGTTGATGTGTGTGTGCAAACGTGTACCAGTAGCTGCTTTTTGGAGCTGAGAAAGAGTGTGGGTTTCATGTCATATGCAGTCCTCTATTCTGTGATTGCGCTGATTGGTTGGAGTTTCATTTATATTGAAAATAGATTTCCTGGCTGATCATTTCACTGATGACAGCTGCTTGAAAAAAAAATAACAGCTTAAGTGCATTTATGTAAATAATATTCCTAGATTCTGTGTACTGTATATGAACACAACATTTATTGGAGATTTTAACGCAAAATCTGATAGATTAGGAAAAACAAAAAGCTGATGATGCACTGCCCTCATACTCCAACCATTACATACACAATGCATTCATAATGAATGTTTAATTGTTCATTTCCATTCTAAAATGTATTGTCAGGATATTTGGATTACTGTTTAAGTAACATCTCCTTGCTCCCTCCTTACTGTGCTGGCACAGCTTTAGTTATAACATGAATTCATTTGAACAATCACATTATGACTTATATAACAAAATATCGTCTTGGTTTATTTGACAAAAAATAAGGAGATGGCGACATAACAGGTCAGGTGTAATTGCAGATGTAGAATCTTATTCACTAGGACATTCAACACAGCTCACCCTGGCTGACACCACCTTGGACAATCAGGGAAGAAATAAAAGGTATTCATGAATGAAGTGAAACACTGTATGGTGCTAAATGACTCAGCTTGGCAGGACAATTTCAACACTATTTTGAATAATCTGGAGCATAGAATGTACATTAATCGGTTTATTCTTTTGTTGTCAGCCAAACGTCACACAACACACCCAATCCATTGGTACTGTGAGCCACTTAGCCTCTTAATGCATCACCCTACAACAACAAAATTCAATATCTTGAAGACCCCTTTAAAAAATAGGAATGTTCACTACTATTTACAGAATCTCTGGCAGTTTTAAAGCTCATGTTCTGCTCAGCTGGGATGGTGGGGTTTGTGATGCTTAAGTGCTGTTGCTTCTGCATTCTGATAAATCAAGCTTCCCACATTGCTACTGATGAATAACTTGTAAGCAGCAGGTTCAGCCTAGCTTGAATGTAAAGTTTGGGAGAATAGTGCATTCAGCATCAATGAAAAACCAATGGATGGCACTGTAGGAATTTATGCATCTTTATTTATAATAGACTTTTGACATCATCGGAGTGCTAAAATTTCTTAAATTAAATGAATCTAATATAAAGTGGACCTACTACCCTAGATACAGTGGGCTCTAGATCAGTTGAGAATTCAAAATGAGATTTACAAAAATAGTTTTTTTAATCCTTTTTTACTGTTAACTTTGAAAAGACACAGTATTACTTCAGATTAATGATGGTTTGATGTGGCTCTCAATTCATCCCACCTCATTAAAACATTGCTAACTTCTTTTCTCTCCAAATTCTTTATTTTCGTACAATAACATAAAAAAAATGCAAGCAAGTTGATTATATGCTATTTGTAAAATGTACATTACTAGAAAAGAAAGTCAATGAATCATGAATCAATACATAGCATTGTCGAATTGATGCAAAAAACAGTCACCTCTTTAATCTTTTCCTCCAAAGCAGACAAAGAGCGGTTCAGAACACATGAAGCTCTGGGTGCGTTCCAGGTAGGCACGCAAGGCACGTACAGGACACAGCAGTGAGGGGGCTGGGTCTGCCTCCTCCCGGGGCAGTGCTTGTAGGTTCACTACCTGATCCTGAAGGGCGTGGTAGGAACCTTGGGCACATAGCCCGGTCGAGGTCTTAGGATCACATGAGTATCTGCCGGACCAAGCTCCAGGCAAGTGTCGTTAGTAGAGAACGCTTGCAGGTCCCCGACCCTCTTGATGGAAGCGAGTGCGATCAGCAGGGCCGTCTTTTTAAGGAGAGGGCCCTGAGCCAACTGATTCTAGTGGCTTGGGGGGGGATTTCTGAAGACCGGCGAGGACCACCGAGAGATCCCAGGAGGGGGAGAGGTTTGCCGGGAGGGGTTTAACCTCCGGGCACCTCATTGAACCTGACGATTAAGTCATGCTTACCTTGTGGTGAGCTGCGACAGCGGCAACATACACCTTCAAGGTGGACGGGGACAGCCTCCCCTACAACCTCTCCTGTAGGAACAGGAGCACCGACCTAACTGCGCACCTCTGTGGGTCTTCTGCCCAGGAAGAACACCAATTCGTGAACAGACGCCATTTCAGGGCGTAGAGTTGCCTGGTAGAAGGGGCTCTGGCTTGGTTGATCGTGGCTACGACCATGGTGGTAGACCAGCTAGATCTTCTGCGTCCCGTCCAGGGGCCAGATGTGGAGGTTCCAAAGGTCTGGGTGCGGATGCCAGAGCGTGCCCCGTCCCTGAGAAAGAAGGTCCTTCCTCAGGGGAATTCGCCAGGGAGGGGCTGTCGCGAGGAGTACGAGGTCCGAGAACCAGGCCTGGGTGGGCCAGTAAGGAGCCACGAGAGTGACTTGCTCCTCGTCCTCCCTGACCTTGCACAGCACCTGTGCAAGAAGGCTCACTGGGGGAATGCGTTCTTGCGCAGCCCCACTGGCCAGCTGTGTGCCAGTGCATCTGCCCCGAGGGGAGCCTCTGAGCGGGCGTACCAGAGTGGGCAGTGGGAGGTCTCTCGGGAGGCAGAGGGGTCTACCTGGGCCTTGCCGAACCGTTCCCAAGTCAGCTGAACCGAGTGGGGGTGAAGCCTCCACTCTCCACCAGGCAAGCGTTGTCGTGACAGTGCGTCCGCTATCACATTGAGGTTGCCGGGGATGTGAGTGGCACACAGCGACTTGAGTCGGTGCTGGCTCCAAAGGAGGAGACAATTAGTTTTGACGTACCCAGCGGTGCGGAGCAGGTAGGGTAGCGTTGGGCGGCGACAGGGCGACCCGCAGCTGGGGTGCTGAGAAAAGACTCAAAGCACTTACCTTGCTCTGCACACCCGGCAGGGTGATCAGCATCCGATGCCGCTGTAACGCTCTCCGATACAGCGGTGATGTCATCCAATTCTGAAGCAAGCAAGCGTGCTGGGGAGGCGGGCGGTTCGAGGGGGTTTACCCGGCGAACAGAGCCCGTCATAGTCCCCAAATCGCCTTCATTGCCCTCGGCGCCTGCGCCGATCACGTAGGAAGAAGGCGGAGCGCGGGGGGCGGCTGAAGTGGCTTTCTCTCAATACAAAAGAAAGCCGTGCGACCGCAATGCTATAACGGCCATGTTCCCGCACTGAGAAGATGAACCATTGGAGAGAATGTTCATCCCGAGCTCAGACGGAAGCAAACAAGCGTGCCGGGGAGGCGGGTGGTTCGAGGGGGTTTACCCGGCGAACAGAGCCCGTCATAGTCCCCAAATCGCCTTCATCGCCCGCGGCGCCTGCGTCAATCCCCTAGGAAGGAGGCGAAGAGCGGGGGGCAGCTGAAGTGGCTTTCTCTCATTACAAAAGAAAGCCGCGTGACCGCAATGTCGCCATGGCTATGTTCTCGCACTGAGAACATGAACCATTCATAAAACGCTGCCTGCGTGTGATCGCAGCCCAGGGATGCAAGACAGCTTTTTATGACCGAGAGAGGAGGGGAGAAATCACCGCATCCAGAAACCACACAGGGGCGGAAATTACATCTTTATAAAGACGCGTTCTGAAAAGGACGTTCAACGCCGCTGTGTAATGCTCTTTCAGAGAAATAAACTCTTTTACAGAGAAAATCACTCTTTCAACTCTTTTAACTCTGCGCTGACGAAGCGCCCAGGGGCAAACTGCACGCCGGCAGTGAAGAGAAAAGCTGCTGAAGTGTGCCGTAGATCCAACAGCAAAGCAGAGCGTCAGAGGATAGAAGCAGGATCAGTTTGTGTCATTCGCAGCTGGCTGCATACACGACCATCGGCTCCAAAGAAAATTACTGAATGAACGAACGTATTTCCCTCGCCTTTATATCCGGAGGCGGGGTATGCAAATACTGTTCGCCATCTTCTCATTGGCCTTTTTTCATAGATCAGAGGCATCTTTCGGCGCTCAAGAGAGACCCCTAGTGTCGCTTCTTCAACACGACGTCGAAGTGTGTGACAGACGGGGAACTGATCTTTATACCTTACTGATTTTTTTTGCAGTACAAGCTTGCCCAGAGTTTTCCTAAGCCGTTTGTAGTGTGATGCAGCGCATGTTTCCTTGGCAATAAAGTGGAGCCTGATGTTAGTGCAGATTCCTGCAAGTCACTTTGAGTATGAAGTTGTGATTGTTGTATTGTTCTAGGTTGAACATTTGAGCCTCAAGTTTCTTGAATGCAGAACCACCATGGTATAATTCAGCTTATCTTCTTTATTATAAATACTGGCCAAACATTAGTAACAACAGCACCTGTGCATTCGGTGCACACTCCAAAAAGAAAAGAACCCCGGGTGCACAAGTGCCGTTCCGCTCTCATTTTTATGCTGCATCTTGTTTATTCGAACTGTATATTTCAGTTTTAATATATTGTACTGCATGTGTCTGTAAGTACTAATACTTACTGAATATTTCATTGTTAAATGTCTTTTTTATTGTTATTTGAGCACTGTAGAGATGTACTGGTTTCAGGTCTGGCTCCAGCAATTTGTTGTAAGGTGGGCTATGTGAAATTCCTAGTGGGCTGGGTGGGTGTTTGGCTTTACACCACATACACTCCAACATAATGTTTGTCTTGATGAACTTTATTTAACATTTTTTATTTATTTATTTATTTTTTACATCTTTTATGTTTTTAATATTATTTTATTGTCCTCGATAACAGATTATGTAACAATTTAGTAACTGTAGATTTTATCACAACAGGTGCAGGTCCGAGACTTTGCATCGATCTATTGATATCACTGCTATAATATATATAACATTAGCTTTCTGCTTGTTTTAGAAAATCAAGTCATAGATCAGTCAAATTCAAATTATAGAAAGTCACAAACTCATCCATGTCCAGTTCCTGTTTTATTGATTTTTCATGAGCTAAAAGTACAAGATTATGTTAACATACATATGTATGTTACATTAAGATTTACCCTTCTCTTTTTGTAGGCACATTAATGATTTCTGAAGACAAACCTTTGATTTGTGCACAGGCTTTGTCAGCTTTCAAGATGAAGGAACACACCCCTGGCCTAACAACAGAATCCAAATAAGTTTCCAGCATGTTCTTGGTTTTTGAAATAAAATAACTGAACTTATAAAATTTTGGTTTAAATGTCATTCTCTGTCTTTAATCTGACTCTAGTTCAAAATGGACGTCGAATTTGGACTGAAGTTCTAAAAGTTAAATACTGATCATTATTTTAGATGTGATCTTCATTTTTGCAATTTATTATTCTAGGTGTTCTTATACTGAACTCTCTAATTATATATAGTTGCCTAGAGCTTGCAGGTGTCACTGACAGGCTGTCGCATAACTAAATAGAAATTTAGTCCATAATAATAATGGCCAAATTCATGGAACATGGTATGCTAACCTTGGCATCAGACTTGCAGTAACAACTCACAATCAACTTAAAATAAATAATTTCAAATTAATCCAGAACACATGGATTTGCCAGTATTTTAAAATTAAAACATTCCAATGAAAAAATTGTAGATTAATTTTACCTATGAATTAGTTCTAGCTACATATTCTAGCAGATTGTCGCATTTGAATAATGTCACTAGTCATGGGGAATTGTAATTAATTTGAGCTCTGCCTCTATTATATCAATTTGATGTTCTTGTTTCTAAACAAACATTTCCCTATTTTCATTACTACAACACTAGATGTCACTCATTCTACATAACTTGAGAGCAGCTTGTTACAGAGAATACAGTTTTCATCCCTGAGTGAGCATAATGTGGACAGGTTCAGCTATATTATACAAGGGCCAAATGTCCTTAAAAAAATGAAGAAATAAATTTGAGGACATTTTAGGTGGTCCTCATTAGCAAAAAAAAAAAAAAAAAAGCTCACAAATTGACCAAGCCAAGTTTTGCTTTTATATGTATGTGCACTTTTTGGGGGTTTGGGGATAAAATAATATACTTAGCCTGGCATGAAATCATTGGAAGTCTATAAGATTTATTGAATCCTTACTGAAAACTTTAACCACCATATGTAGCCTGGTATTTGCTATTTATTGCTGGTATGACTCTATTCTAGCTGGTGGACCAGCAAAACATTGCAGTTGGTCAACCAGACTTTGTTAAAAAGCCTGCTATGAACCTCAGCATACCAAGCTGGGGAACAACTTTCAAAACATCACACATGCTCGTGACCATCTTTTCAGCATGTGTGTGTGAGGTGTGAACACATCCCTTGACTTTAATATTGTGTTTAATGGTGTTTAAGAGCATGTTTCATGTACCTGTTGTATTTTTGTATATGCTATGAAACAGCTGTGCACACCTTGCATGATCATTGGAAGTAAGCCTATGAAGTACAGTGCGTCTATTTTATACATAATGTGTATGTATGTTCTGTCATAGGACTGTGTGTGTGGTCTTGGGGATGATGAACTACACAGTCGCACACAATGCAAATATGTGGTCGGCAATGGTGTTGTAAAAATTTCCATTAAGTGTGAACATCAGAGGCCCTTATTATAGGTGTGCATGTTGGATTAGTAAGGTAAAATTACTCAACAAATAACACTGTTTATATAAAAAATATAATATTTTATTTCAAACTTCAAAAGTGAAAACATGTAACGTTTTGGTCACACTTCTCAATAAAAATAATGGACACACTGTAACGAGAGAACAGTCAAGTCAGCACATTAAGCTATCATTAATCATGGTGAAGCAAGAAAATAAGAAAGACGAATGCTTTAAATTTAAATTAACTTAAGCTGTACAAAATATGTACAATATTTACAGCTTTAAAAAAAATAGATAACAATAATAATAATAATACTAAAAAAAGAATGAAGTTACAATTCATCCAGTCTTTTTGACAGGGGTACTGACACTCTCCTAACAGGAGCAGCCAAGTCAAAGTCAAACACTCAGTGCTATATTAACCTTCATAGTTCTTGGCCAAACTGCATGTCCCAATTTAGCTGAAACTCTGAGCTGGTAGGAACACTAACAAAAAATAACTAAACACAAGAGCACATCGCTTTCTGTCTCTTTCTTTCTCCTTCTCTCAGCTGCGGTTCAAAGCTGCCACCCATTTAACTTCTTTTTATTTATGCTCTCAGTGTTGGAGTCTGCCCACAACAGTTTAGGGGAGGGGCTTGCCGTCATCTGCCAATCAGTGACATTGGGCGTCACAGAGTCGGACAATAGTGCATTATTGCTTGGGGGGGGCGTCCACAGAGAGCCCAGTCACTTTACAGTCCCCAACCCCTTACCTTAACCTCTATGCACTTTAAGGCAAGGTAGCCTTAGACATCCACCATGACAAAATGAATATACACATATACTGTAAATCTGTGTCCATGTACAAGATACAAACAAACAAACAAACAAACAAACAAACAAAAATACAAAATAGAAAACCGTAGAAAGACAAACAAAAGTACTTTGTGCTGAGATATGAGATGGATATCTGTTCAATTCAAGTGGACATTCAATGGATGGATTTTTCTTATTCAACTCCACATTATCAGTCTTTCTTCACTTATACCATGTCTCCAAGCATCTTCTTGTAGTACATGGACTCAAAGATGTCATTCTCCCCAGGGCAGTTGTTGTGGCACGCGCATGTCTTGATGAACATCATCTGCTTCTTCATGACTTCACCATCGGGACACTTGAACTCCATCGGCAAGGTGGTGGTTCTGTGAGGGGTGCAGCAGCGACCATCTGTGCACACGCCGCAAAACTTGGGCCTGTAAGACTTGGTAGTGGTGCAGCCAGAAATCTCAAACTTCATTGGCTTGGAGACACGTGGTGTACGGATGCACTTTTTCCCTTTCTGCAAAGATGACAAGGAAAACAAGCAAATTTAGTCCATGTAAACAGGTGATGACATCACTGTGTGTGAACGTGATTGGTAGGTTGCTGCTTACCTTAATTCTCTCCTCCAAGTGCGATTCACAGGGGCGGACCATGCAGAGGCGGGACTGCTTCTCCAGACGACACTCGCGGTTGTCATTAGTGACACGGGTGGAGATTCCCAAGCCACATGTTTTTGAGCATGCGCTCCATTCTGTGGTCTGAACCAGGCAGTTCTCTCTCATCATGGAAGGATCAGGCCCATATGTCTCCTCCTTTCTGTAAGCTATAACAAGCAGACAAGACATTAGTCAACACATTCCACCCACCTATGTCATCATGCTCTGAACTCTTGTTGTAATTCTAATAATGACATCATTGCACTGGTATTCATTCCCGAATTTTTTAACGAAGACATTACTGTGTCTGTATATGTATGATTAATTTAATTACTCAGGAATGCTTACCTGCCAGAGCTGAGCCCACAAATGTGTTCTGGTGAGGGGAGTCACACACCCACTCCTCGCAGCACTTTCCTGGCACCTTCACCTGGCGGGGAAATGGGCAGTCAGGGCTGGGCAACCTGATGTCCATTCCACAGAGGGGCACACAACCCACAGCACCATCCAGACAAGTGCACTGGTATTTACAGCTGCTCTGGAAGGACTCTCCACTGCGATACATCATCCCACCAAACACACAGGTGGCACCTTCTCTGGCTATTAGACAGAGACAGAAGATAGATTTTAGTGATAACTCTTATCACTAAACTGTCACCATGTCATATTGTGCTTAAAGAGTTAGTTCACTCAAAAATAAAAATTTGATAATCAGAATGTTTGGGACTAAAATCCTCATTCACCATTTATTTTCATTATGAAAGTGAATGGGGACTGAGGCTTACATTTTGTCTAACATCTCTTTTTGTGTTCCACCGAAGTCATATGGGTTTGGAACAGTATGAGTTGGACCAATTTACATTTTTGGGTGAACTATCCATGCAAAGTAGTTAGAGCTATGAATGTGATTCAATATGTGCATGGGATGCAAATGACATCTCACCTGTGCAGACTCCCATACGATGGTTGCTTGGGGAGCCATAGTCACAGTAAAGGCCTTTGTGAGGGTCACAAATGTCCCGCTCAGTGCAGAGCTCACCCAGCTGCTTGGCACACACCCTGCAGCATCCACAGGAGTCCAGCACCAGGCTTACGCCTGGCAGGCACTGGGGAGGCATGCCAGGGCACTGACATTGTCCACTGCACTCCTGAGCCACAGCCTGAGGAACAAGACAGATTCATATGAGACTTTGTTCAAAAGAAAAATGTAATCTTTTAAATGTCTTTATTCAAAAAGAAAATGAACTGCAGTGGACAGAGAGCTTAAGGCATTATGTGATGTAAAGCTGTAAAGAAATAACCCTATCACTATAAAGACCTGGAATTCATTTTATTTTAGAAGTACATCAGACAGCAACTTCATCATCATAATAGTGCATTAAAAGAACTTACCCAGCTAAGGAAAGATAGGCACATCAGAGAAATCAGGTTCATTCTAGAAAACATGGTGACTTCTTCGTCTGTGTTCTTACAATATCAAAAAAGAAATAGCTGGTTTTGGGGTCCTCAAACGTCTTGCTTGGAGAAGTGTAGTCTCCTTTTCAGATCTGATTGAGCTGATATCGTTGTGTAGTCTGTAAATTCAATTCCTCCTGACAGCGTCGAGGGAAAGCTAGAGTTTAGCTTCAGTACAGAGTTTAAAGGCTGAGCTGAGAGACTGTTGCTTCTTTCGGGAGGACTTGAGTGTTCTGATTCTCCAGCAGCAGCACAGCTACCTTTATACATCCCAAGCTGCAATGGACTGCCTCCACCTCAATGGAACACTGGATAAACATGGGCATTCCTGGCATTCTTTCCAGGTTTCCTGCCCCCCCCTCCCCCCCCGCACTCTCAACTCCCTTCTCCCTCTCCGTTTGACCTACACCCGCTGCCATTCTACATTCCAGAGCTGTCACATACAAAAATAAAAAGTGCAGTCTTGGCATTGCCTTGCTCTTGCTGTGCTTTGTGGTGGCTTAAACCATTTGTTTTTATTGATGGTTATAAGTTTTTCCGATTTAATAAAGCCAAGATGGCTTTTAAATTCTATGGTCTTGTTCTCTGTATAATTATGTGATGACTGACAGTTCAAGATATGTAACTGAATGGCAGTTGAGCATCATTTACAGTCATGGTTCACCCAAAAATCTCAGTCATAATTTACTTTCATTGTGTGGAAAAAAGATAAAAGTGAATCTCTAACATTCTGCATAAAATCTCCTTTTGAGTTCCACATAAGAAAGAAAGTCAATTGAGTTTGGAACTAAATGAAAGTTAGTAAATGATAAAATAATTCAAATTTTTTGGGGGGTGTACTGTCCCTTTCAGTCTATGCAAAACAAAGACCCCTGGGCTATGTTAACTTAAATATAGCATAAGTCTGGATTGTGTGCTAAACAGACATATTAAAGTTTAAGTGTGTAACTTCCACTAGCCTCATCTTTTCTGGTCACAAAGTGTATGAAAAGTAAAAATTGTATTCTTTTAATTGAATATTGATGGAGCAACACAATTAGTGTGAAAAGAAATTAGCAACTGTTACTTATTTTGCTCAAGATAATTATTTAATGTCCTAAACACGTGTCTATTGCTTTTAGGCGGGACTTCTCTTTTTACACTCGCCATTTAAGGTGTTCCAATTTCTCCCATTCATTTTAAATCAAGTAGTCTCTCTCAGGCTATACAGTCTCTAATATAAAAATGGACAACTAACAAACTAACAAGCAGGGCCGTTTCAGACAATTCTGAAACTAGATGAGATCCTTATTGGTGCTTCCGTCATGGGGTTGGGGGTGAGGGGTGCTTGGGGTGCGTGGCGGTGGCCTCTCTTTGGCGACTACTTAGATTGCCTATGCCTAGAACTGGCCCTGCTAACAAGAAGCTACACTTCTAACCACACAAGGAGAGCTGTAGTTTCAACATTTTGCAATGCTGTTTGCAAATGTAGATTGGTAATATGGATTTGGTAAACACCAAAGTATGCTGGTAACAATGGAACTTGCAACCATAGTTGGCTGATGATGCTTTTGGGAGAAGCATCCCTGGTCGGATGCTCAGACAAACAGAACAATGTTTACACTTTTCAGGGGAATCAACCAAACGAATGACTTACTAATTTTCTGCATATTAAGCTGGTTAAGAAGAAAGTATTTTAAAAGTATTTTAAATGATCCACATCAACTTTAAGAATACATCACTTTGAAGAAAACCTCAAATTATGAATACCAGACCTAAATCTGCTTCCATACTGCACTTTGTGCACAGCTTACATAAGATTCTTGTGGAGTTTGATTGGGGCTGGATTCTGATCCATTGCTTTAATCATGCAGTTTTTCTGTAATTCTATACCTTCACCAGGCTAATAAGGTTTAGTCAGCTGCATGTTTTACAGTGCGGTGCTGTAAGTTTCTATTTTGCTATTTCAGACAGCAGACAGAGAGCAGACAGAAGGGCAGCAGGAAAGTGGCTAGACTTCATCATTTGTATATACTTTATTTATTTTTTTGTAAAAAAGGATCTCCAGACTCCCCTCTTCACTCTTATGAAAGGAAGCACTGCCTCTTTCCAGCCAGTGAATCGGAAATGAAAAACTCCCAGAGAAGAAACGGGAGGTGAAGGAATGTTATCCCCCTGCCAGCAGACAGACTGGTACTACATGCAAATAGTCTCAGAGGAAGACTTGCCTTATATGGGAATCTTCACTCTAGGTTTTCTTGTTTCACCCCCTCTCCTCTTCCTCTCACTAACTCTCATTTTCTTGCCCACAGTCTTTCTCTTTGGTCTGGAAACAGTGTTGCCAGTGTGCAGGGTTGTAATGGGCCCAGTCCAGGGATGGACTGGGAAGAGAAATCTAAGTGGCTTAAACCTGCAAGCCCCCTGTTCTCTATTGGCGTTTGGCTCATCATGATGCTGCATGTGACTCTGTTGCACACTGTCATTCATTTATGATATGCTGTGCGTATTTGTGCGTGCAAGTGTCACTGTGGCCAAGCAGGATGGACAGTGCCCACAGTCTGGTGGTTAAATAAATATAGCTCTGTGTGTGGCACAATTCAGGTGTGAATAAGAGTTGCATTCTTAGCTTAGTTCACTAAGCTCTTTTAGTGACTGCAGATACATTCTTACCTCAATGAAGCAGATACATAATTTCTGTTCTGCTAAACTTTAATGTCATGCTTACTACCTCCCTAGGAGGATGAAGGAAAACTGAAATTTTACCTCCAACAGAGCAACTATTTCAGAAACAGCTTTATACCAGGTCTTTGAATAACAATACCCCCCACATACAGTTTATTCAAGCTGGCACACTGATCTAAAAGACTATGATGGAAAAGCAGACTGTGTCATAAAACAGTTGGGATGGGAAAAGGTAATGGTTTGAAGAGTGGGTCATGGAAAACTGGCTTTAAAAAAGTTGATTGTAAATGATGACCGGATTCTAAAACCAGTAGGTGTGACGCGGGCGGTTAACAGGACTAAATTTGGCGAGCCAAACAGTGTGTGTGTATGAACCACTGAGACAGGTCAAAAGACAATATCTAATGATGTAATGGAAAGACTGTAGGCATTCAAGAAATTAAAGCCTGTTGACACAAGTCACTGGAGTATGTGATCTCATGACCACATTTCACTTACCTTCCAAGAGGGGCAGGGGCAGGTTTAGGAGGCAGATGGGTGTTTACCATATAATTTGGAGGATGTTTATTTTTCTCTAGACAAAAACTAGCAAAGCCCAAATACTTCAGAGCTGTTTTCTGGCTGCCAGGTTTAATTTTCCATCATTATGCAATTCCAACCAAAATATGCCATCTATGTACTGTAGCATTTTTGTACTGAATTTAAGAGCTTAAGAGCACAGTAATTACAATGAACTGAATACAAGCTTGTCTTTAATTGGTAAAAACATTACACAATGATTGATGAAACCATTTTTCATGGGACAATGATTTTATACATTATTGTGGCAATATTTCTCGTTTTTTTTTGGTTAACATTAACTTTATTGTGTGCTATCTCTTGTGTAATTTTTCTGCTCATGAATTGGAGGAAAAAGCTGTCTGACAAATTCATACACACACAGCCTTGAAAATAAACCAGCAGTTACACACATTATCATTTCTTCCGGTAAAACAAGATAGAGATGTGACAACATGCACCATGCAGAACACACAAATAAACAGTTCCCATACACAGGTGCCCCACTCTCTTCCAAAGGAATGGCCATTTAACCGTAAACAGGTGTTCTCAGATTTGTGGCTTAAGACACATATTGATCCTTCTGTTACATAGTCCAGTAATAAAAGCAGCCTCTGTTTCTACTGCTCCTGTTTCACTCACGGTAATCTAAGCCAAGCATAGCCATGTTACAGGGAAGTTTTAGCAAGGATCAGTGAAAGAAGATTGTTTTTGTCATTATTTTCGTCGAAGATCGAAGCATGGTGCATGTCTCTAAAGACCTATTTGGACATATTTAAAGGGAAAAAGGACAATTCTCTCACCATTTACTCACCCTCATGATTTCCCAGATGTGTATCACTTTCTTTCATCTGCAGAACACAAATTACAATTTTTAGACAAATATTTCAGCTCTGTAGGTCCATACAATGCAAGTGAATGGGTGCCAAATTTTGGTGCAATCTACATTTGCTCCAAAAAGCACATAAAGGCATCATAAAAGTAATCCACATGACTCCAGTAGTTAAATCCATATCTTCAGAAGTGATATGATAGGCATGGGTTAGTTATTTAAATATTTTTTTTTGCTAGAAATTCTTCTCCTTGCCCAGTTAGGGCCGGTATGCATGAAGAGTGTGAATCATCAAAAACACAAAAAGAAGAATGTGAAAGTTATCTGTTTCTTACACACATCTAACTTCTGAAGACATTTATACTGATTTTTGTGATTTTTTGAGCTACAAAATTTTGGCACACATTCACTTGCTGTTACAATCCTCTCCGACTTTGGTTTGTTTACCCTTTTATTTAAGTTTTTGGCACCTTTTATGTTCCACATTGTTCCTTGTTTTGGCACCTTTTATGTTCCGTATTGCCTTTTGTTTATGCACTCTTATTTTGAAGTCTTGTCATGTCCTGTTTTCCCTCCTTGTCCACACGTCTGGTTTTCATTGGTTTATTGTTTGATTATCTTGCTATCAGTTCTAATTTATCATTGGTTTTAGTTTATTGTCTTGTTATCTTGTTTTGAGTTTTGGTTTTCTATTGGTCCTTGTTTCCCCTTGTTTTGTATTTAAGCCCTGATGTTCACCTTGTCCTTTGTTGGTCGTTGTTCTATGTTTGATGAAGTTGTTTTGTTCATGCTGTCCCAGAATCCTGCCTTGGCCCGTGTTCCTGCTAACGCCCTCCTTGCAAGACCCCCGTGTTATTTTCTTGTATTCATTTCTTTCTTTTCCCCTCGTGGACGTTTTATTTGTTCCTGCTTTTGTTTTGCCTTCACCTTTGAAAATTCCAATAAAAGCTGCGTTTGGATCCTTACTCCCTCGTCTGCCCTCTTCATAACAGAACGACCAACCAAACATGGACCCAGCAGCCATGACACCCATGCAGGCTAATCTCCGGCTTCTCAGCCTTATACAGAGGGATCGTCCAATAGAGCCCCACGTCAGTGAGTTTCTGGATCTGGCCTATTTTTCTGACTTCCCAGAAACCTTTTTGGTCGAAATTTTCAGGGCCAATCTAAACCCCTCGCTTTGGAAGCAGTTGCCACCAGCGACCCCCTGCTGGACGCTCCACGACTTCGTGGAGGAGACCCTATGGACCTGCGGTTCTCCTTTCACTGTGGGTATTGCTGAGGAGGATGCTATCTCTCCCCCCACAGTGGTCACCTCACAGCCTTCCATGACTCGTTCCTCCACGCCTGCCACGGCCAATACACCCCCAGTCTCGTCTGTCCCAGGGCCAGTGTTGACAACCCCGTCCGCCAGAAGAAGGAGGAGAAGAGGAAAGGCTTCTGCTTCCCGGTCTCCGCCTGCCACGGCCAACGAGCCAACGCCCACGCCTGCCACGGCCAACGAGCCAACGCCCACGCCTGCCACGGCCAACGAGCCAACGCCCACGCCTGCCACGGCCAACGAGCTGGAAGCCTCGTCCGTCCCAGGGCCGGCGTTGCCAGCCTCGTCCGTCCCAGGGCCGGCGTTGCCAGCCTCGTCCGTCCCAGGGCCGGCGTTGCCAGCCTCGTCCGTCCCAGGGCCGGCGTTGCCAGCCTCGTCTGCCAGGAAGAGGAGGAGAAGAGGAGGGGCTTCCGCTCACCAATCTCCGCCCTTCACGGCCCCGTCCTCTGAGCCAGCGCCTGTAGCCTCGACCGTCCAAGAGCCAGAGCCAGCGCCTGTAGCCTCGACCGTCCAAGAGCCAGAGCCAGCGCCTGTAGCCTCGACCGTCCAAGAACCAGCCCCCCTTGAGCTTCCCACAGCTCCGCCTCCAGAGCTTCCCACAGCGCTCTGCCTCCAGAGCCACCCAGCGCTCTGCCTCCAGAGCTTGCCACCCAGCGCTCTGCCTCCAGAGCTTGCCACCCAGCGCTCTGCCTCCAGAGCTTGCCACCCAGCGCTCTGCCTCCAGAGCTTGCCACCCAGCGCTCTGCCTCCAGAGCTTGCCACCCAGCGCTCTGCCTCCAGAGCTTGCCACCCAGCGCTCCGCCTCCAGAGCTTGCCACCCAGCGCTCCGCCTCCAGAGCTTGCCACCCAGCGCTCCGCCTCCAGAGCTTGCCACCCAGCGCTCCGCCTCCAGAGCTTGCCACCCAGCGCTCCGCCTCCAGAGCTTGCCACCCAGCGCTCCGCCTCCAGAGCTTTCCACAGCGCTCCGCCTCCAGAGCCCCCCAGCGCTCCGCCTCCTGAGCTCCCCAGCGCTCCGCCTCTCGAGTCACCCAGCACACTGCTTCTCGAGCCTTCGAGACCAAGGTCAAGGCCTCCCACGCCTCAGCCACCCGAGCCTTCCACACCCCTGTCTCCCGAGCCCTCCGCGCCTCTGCTGCCAGAGTCCCCCAGGTCTCCACCTCAGAGGACTGCCTCGGCTCTGCCTGCAGCTGCTCCGCCTTCCACGGCTCTGTCTGCTCCGCCTTCCACGGCTCTGTCTGCTCCGCCTTCCACGGCTCTGTCTGCTCCACCTCCCACGGCTCTGCCTTCGCCTACTAGAACCCCAGGACCCTCCAAGCCTCCTTGGTCACCGCCCACCATGGCACCGTCCCTGGGGGCCTCCTCGACTCCTCCCAGGCCTTCTGACCCTGTCGTGTGGCCTCCTCCCAGGCCTTCTGACCCTGTCCTGTGGCCTCCTCCCAGGCCTTCTGACCCTGTCCTGTGGCCTCCTCCCTGGCCTTCTGACCCTGTCTCGCGGCCTCCTCCCTGGCCTTCTGACCCTATCCTGTGGCCTCCTCCCTGGCCTTCTGACCCCGTCTCGCGGCCTCCTCCCTGGCCTTCTGACCCCGTCTCGCGGCCTCCTCCCTGGCCTTCTGACCCTGTCCTGTGGCCGTCTCGCGGCCTCCTCCCTGGCCTTCTGACCCTGTCCTGTGGCCCTCTCCTTGGCCTCCTGACCCTGTCCCTGTCACGTGGCCCTCTCCTTGGCCTCCTGACCCTTCCCTAGCCCTCAGGCCATCTCCTAAGCCTCCTGACCCTTCCCTAGCCCTGAGGCCATCTCCTAAGCCTCCTGACCCTGCCCTAGCCCTGTGGCCACCCCCTAGACCTCCTGACCCTGGCCTAGCCCTGTGGCCATCTCCTAGACCCCTTGACCTGATCCCTGCCCTACAGCCACCTCCCCGGCCTCCAGACCCAGTCCCTGCCATAGGGCTGCCTCCCTGGCCACCTGACCCAATCCCTGCCCTACGACCACCTCCCCGGCCTCCTGACCCAGTCCCTGCCCTATGGATTGCCCCCTGACCCAGTTTCGACCCCGCAACTTCCCAGTCTTCCCGACCCGGTCCCCTCTGTCCAAGTCTTGTCCCTCTGTGCCCCTCGTGTTCCCTAGATCTACCTGTTCGTCCTCGTTTTGCCCCTCCTTTGGTTAGGAGCGTCTGGGATCCGCTCCTTAAAGGGGGGGCTCTGTTACAATCCTCTCCGTCTTTGGTTTGTTTACCCTTTTATTTAAGTTTTTGGCACCTTTTATGTTCCACATTGTTCCTTGTTTTGGCACCTTTTATGTTCCGTATTGCCTTTTGTTTATGCACTCTTATTTTGAAGTCTTGTCATGTCCTGTTTTCCCTCCTTGTCCACACGTCTGGTTTTCATTGGTTTATTGTTTGATTATCTTGCTATCAGTTCTAATTTATCATTGGTTTTAGTTTATTGTCTTGTTATCTTGTTTTGAGTTTTGGTTTTCTATTGGTCCTTGTTTCCCCTTGTTTTGTATTTAAGCCCTGATGTTCACCTTGTCCTTTGTTGGTCGTTGTTCTATGTTTGAAGTTGTTTTGTTCATGCTGTCCCAGAATCCTGCCTTGGCCCGTGTTCCTGCTTACGCCCTCCTTGCAAGACCCCCGTGTTATTTTCTTGTATTCATTTCTTTCTTTTCCCCTCGTGGACGTTTTATTTGTTCCTGCTTTTGTTTTGCCTTCACCTTTGAAAATTCCAATAAAAGCTGCGTTTGGATCCTTACTCCCTCGTCTGCCCTCTTCATAACACTTGCATTGTATGGCCCAAAAGAGCTGAGAAATTCTTCTAAAAATCTTATTTGAGTTCAGCAGATGAAAGAAAGTCATACACATAAGGGATGGCATGAGGAAGCGTAAATGATAAGAGAATTAAATTTTTTTTTTTGGGAAACTATACCTTTAATGTGTAAAAACTGACTATACTATTAAATGTATAGTCAATATTTTTTCCTTGTTCAAAGAGTTTTGCACCCAAAGAAATGAATAGCCCTTTAGGATAATATAATAAAAATGATGTACAGTCACATGAAATAAAAACAGTTTTATCAGTAGCCTAATAAAATAAATTTTATTGTAAATTGAATGGGGATACCTCGGGGACTGAAATATTAAGATCATATTAAGACCAGCCGAATGCTGCTCACTTTATTTCACTTCAGCACCCCTGATACTGGACAATTTTGCTTGCAGAATAAATTAACCATAGCTTACTACGAACTGGGATTTTCTACAATGCCATCAAAAAACTTTTGCTTTTTACAGGCATGACTCGCCTATATGGGCAAGTTGGGCAGAGCCCCACCTAAATATTCATCCACTTGAAAACAAAGATCCATACTTAAACTATACTATGTAACACAGTATATCGTCACTCTCCGATGAAAAACACGTCTCTCCACATTTGGCAATTTTGACTTTTTACCATAGATGGAATGCGTCAAATGACCTCTTCCTACTGTTTGAATTGTGCATTGAAATAATTACTGAAAAGATGTTTAATCAGGCTATATGTTTAACAAGTATCTCCACTGGCCTAGAGCAGTGTCCATCAAAACCTCATATGTCCTGCCCTTATGTTTTGAAGAGTGTCAACTAATTTACCTTAGTTGTCTGGCTGTCACTTGAACCTATAGTCAGTCTGCTCATCTATAACACCATCACCCAAGTAAAAAATCTCCTCTTGTTCTTTGAAAACAGTGTTAAAATATGTACAAGTTAACTTAAATAACATTTTCCCATCTGGAAAAAAGGAACACATATGTGAGAATGCATGAGAATAGTTTGTAGACTACAGCTCAGTATTCAACAACATAATGCCCTCCAATCTTGATGTGAAACTCCGGGCTCTGGGATTAAACAGCTCACTGTGCAGTTGGATCCTGGACTTCCTGTCAGGCAGACATCAGGTGGTTAGAATGGGCAGCAACATCTCCTCATCACTGACCCTCAACACTGGAGCCCCGCAGGGCTGTGTTCTCAGCCCACTCCTGTATTCCCTGTACACACATGACTGTGTGGCAACACATAGCTCCAATACCATCATTAAGTTTGCTGATGATACGGTGGTGGTAGATCTGATCACTGACAATGATGAAACAGCCTACAGAGAGGAGGTGCACAGTCTGACACACTTGTGTCAGGAGCACAAACTCTCCCTCAACGTCAGCAAGACCAAGGAGCTTGGGGTGGACTTCAGGAGAAAAGACAGAGAGCATAGACCCATCACCGGTGGAGAGAGTTAGCAGCTTCAAGTTCCTCTGAGTCTACATCACACTGAGGCCATTGTGAAGAAGGCTCACCAGCTCCTCTTCTTCCTGAGACGGCTGAGGAGGTTTGGAATGAGCCACCACATCCTCACATGGTTCTAGACCAGCACTGTAGAGAGCATCCTGACTTGCTGCATCACTGCCTGGTACAGCAACATCACCGCCCTCAAACGCAAAGCCCTGCAAAGGGTGGTGCGACCTACAACACACATCATCTGAGGTGAGCTTCGCCCTCCAGGACATATATACAAGGCAGTGTGTGAAAAAAGCTTGAAGGATCATCAGAGACTCCAGCCACCTGAGCCATGGGCTGCTCTCACTGCACCATCAGCTAATTCTGACACTGGACCCAGAAAACGCTTCTCGAAACCGAACTTTCCAGTCAACAACAGGACTAGAAACCCTAGTCATAAAACTGATTTCTATCTAAAATAGTAATTGAAAGCTCAGATTATATCCAAAAATAAATGTTCTGGCAATTGATAACCTGCCAACTGAGTTCTGGGAATACAAACAGACACGAGTGTGTAACTGAACATGTGCCACTGGAACCCATGATAAGAAAACCGTGTATGTCCACGTTCGCTAACAAAAAGTTCACTAACAGATGTGCAATGATAGAATTCTATTTATGGTGCTAAAGATGACTAATTATTTTGTAAGATTGTTTATGAGAAAACGAGTTTTGCTATGCACATATTTGAGATATGTGATTTTCATCAGACACAGACAATATGTAACAATAATGTAATATGTTTGCCCATAAATGTGTTCAAAATCTTGACATAGGTATTTACAAGCAGGCCTAATATACGTTTTATCCTATTTCTAAGTCGTAAAGTAGCTTAAAGCTCCTTTACACAATGTTTGAAATAGATCTACGAGCATGTACTCCACAGCGCCACTCACTTTATCAATCGAAATCTGTGGTCAAATATGGTACTGCACCAAGCCCTCATTGAGAACCATTGGGGCAGAAATTAATCTGTTCATACATGTAGTAGCAAACCAAAGTTAAATTTAGTTTTAGTGCCAAGCTTATTGTTATGTATTTATGTAGACAAGAAAGACTAAAATGATATTCCTTCAGGAAACTTCAATCAAAATGCTCAGAATCAACAGGACAACTAAACATGCACATGTGCAGCACTTTCACTCTTCTCCTCTTCTCTTCTCATTACATAACTCCCACCAGGAACTGATTGTCATCTAGTGGTGTATTAATTTAAGGACATCACATATTCCCCTCTTACTTAAATGAATTCTTTCTCTAGTCAACAATGGGCACGAAACCCAAATCAAATTTGTTTTGTTAACAATTCCACATGTATGTGAATCACTAAACAGCACATTAAATGAATGCAAAGAAACACCAACAATAAACAATATGAAAATTATAACAGTACTTCAATGTTCATGAAAGTATTTTTTTAATTAGTCAATTTCTGTGACTAATAGACAGTCTTTTAACCAAACTGGATCACGTCTTTGACGTTTTTCTAGCGCACAAGCATCCAAAGGCACTGAATTTTCAGACAATGGAGCATGAGACAGAAGCAAGTTTTCAGCATTGGTGGTCAGTCCATTATCCAGTGCATTAGTCGGCACGGGCACGAGACATGACGCAAGCCACTTCTTTCCATCCTCCAAGATGTAAATGTAAGGGCCAATTTTTTCCTTAATTTCAACTGGAGGAGTGAATTTTGTATGAGATTTTTGTACGTGTACTGGCTTCTTTATGCACACTTTATCCCCTTTTCGGAAAGAAGAATGACGTACTCGATACTTATGATCAAAGCGAGATTTCATGACATCCTGCCATGCTGAAACATGCTTCTGCATTTGTATATGCACATGACAAGAAGGTGGAGGTCTCATAACATTGAGGCGGGTGTGCATTTTCCTTCCATGGAGTAATTCAAAAGGGGAAACACCTGTCACAACATGTGGTGTAAATTTGCAGGAAGTCAGTCACTGTTACTTTCCATGGTGCTGATTGTAGAATGGCTGATTGAATCATACTTTTAAGCACTCTGTGGAAACGTTCAATAGCTCCATTTGCAGCAGGGTGATATAACGAAGTACGAATGTGTTTAATGTTTCTCTCATTCAGGAATGCAGCAAACTCTGAAGTGAACTGAGGCCCATTGTCACTTACTAGAGTTGTCAGATTGCTGTGTCTACTGAAGACAGAGGTAAGAAATGAAATCACCGGTTTTGTTGCCACAGATGCAGTAAAGGCTATCTCAGGCCATTTACTATAATAGTCAGTGAGCATCAGAGCATATCGACAGTCCCAGACAGCAGTTTCGAAAGGGCCCACAATGTCTATCGGTAGTTTTTCCCAGGGTGCAGAGGGCAAAGGAACAGGCTGGAGTGGCACAACAGAAGCTTTGGCAGTCTTGTCCAAAGAAAGGCATAACTGACAGGCTATGATTTTGTCTGCCACAAGTGTGTCCATTTTGGGCCACCAATAAATTTCAGGTAGGCGTTGTTTCGTTCTTACAATTCCCTGATGACCCTCATGTGCAATGCGAACCAGTGACTCATGCAATTCACCAGACAACACCAGCCGAGAGCCTCTGAACACAAAATCAGTTTGCACACTGAACTCGCGTCTTAGTTTGCAGTACGGACGTAGAACATGATCCAAAGCAGCAGGAGATGGAGGCCAACCACGCACAATTTGTGTACACAGTGCAGAGAGTTCAGGACAACAGGCAGAGGCAGCAGCAAATTCACCCTGAGATATTGTAGTTGGACCGGTGGAGAGTAAAGCAACAAACTCAGGTTCTGTATCCGACTCTGCATCTGAAATAAGAGTCCTCCACTTCTCTACTGCCCAAACACATGCCAGATCCTCCTTCTCAACAGTGTAGTATTTCTGTTCAGCTGGGGTGAGCGTTCTGGATGCGAAAGCGATAGTAATTTCTTGACCATCAGTGTCTATTTGTGAAAAGACAGCACCTAATCCGTAATCAGACGCATCAGTAGAAATGACCACTGGCAGACCCGGGTCAAATAGTGCAAGAGCAGGACTGTGTACAAGTAGCATTTTGATTTCAGCTAAGCTTTGTTGCGCTTCATCAGACCAGTAAAATCCACTGTCATCCCTCAGGCATGCATGCAGAGGCGCCACTACTGTAGTGAAATTTGGAATAAACTTATTGTACCATGAGAGGAGTCCCAGCAGAGAACGTAACTGAACAGCATCTGATGGTGCAGGTGCATTGACAATTGCAGAGAGATGTTCCTGATTCAGCTGAATACCTTGTGCAGTCACTATGTGTCCTAAAAATTTAAAGCTCTGCTTTCTGAATTGACACTTGGACTAATTTAGCATCAATCCAGCATCTTTGAGATGTTGCAGCACATCTTTTAGCGCTTGATCATGCTCCTGTTGTGAATTGTCCCCAGACAATGATGTAATCTATGTAGTTTGCAACATTCTTAATTCCTTTTAGAATGACAACCATTATTTTCTGAAAAGCAGATGGAGCAGACGCCAAGCCATAAGGTACCTTACGGAATCTGAAGAGGCCCTTGTGTGTAATGAATGCTGTCATGTCCCTGCTGTCTTCATGAAGCGGTACCTGATGATATGCACTTTCCAAATCTATAGTCGAAAACACAGTTGCACCTTGCAGTAATCTCATCATCTCTTCCATATGTGGCAATGGGTAGCTGTCTACTATAACTGCCTTGTTGGGTCCTCGCAGATCAACACACATGTGGATCCCCCCCGTTTTCTTCTGCGGATCCCCCCCGAGTCGATCTAGTTCTGTGGAAACAGCATCTCTCACAGAGAAAGGTAAGTGATGTAATTTGTGTCTGACAGGAGATACAGAGTCAGAAATGTTAACCTTGTGTGTAAAATTCTATACACAGCCAAATGCAGTATGCTGTGATGGAGTGGAGAGGGCACAAACTGAAGCAGACTGTGGTGGCGGCAACACAGTATGTCCATCAAATCGGAGCTGGATTCTTTTAATCAGATCCATGCCTAGCAAAGCTGTACCATTGTCGACAATGAAGAAGTGTGCAGGACACGTAAGGCCATATTTAGTTACCACTGCAAGTAAACAGCCTAGTACTGAAATTGGCTCTTGTGAATAAGTAACTAAACGGGCAGTAGGAGCTTTTAAAGTCACAGAGCGGAAATGCTGTGGTGGAATAATGCAAGGACACCACATATTGTGTCAGCGCGTTTGCGTTTGAATAATGAGTTGAACAATTTGAATAATGTAAAAAAACAATACAAACAAACAAAAAATAGAGCAAGATCTGCCCCACCTTTATCTGTGGTCATGAGCCGCTGCTGGCTTTTTGTGTGATGATGCATACACGCTGATACATTTTCATATAAGTCCAAGACCAATGTTTTATCTGCCACGGAAAAATTAACCAAGCCCTTCCAAAAAATAAAGCACTTTAAAGTCTTTAAAGTGACTTTAAAGTCATTACCTTGTCAGGGTTTCCTCTGTCTTGCTGAATAGGTGGCATAAGACTAGAGGGATGCCCTCATTTGCTCAGTTTGTTGTGCTGCAGACGTTTTTGCGGCTGCATTCCTGTGGGATTCGGTTGAACATTCCTCATGGATATTGCCTGGCACTCCTTATTCCCATGCATCTTTCACATCTCCTCTAGTTACATCATCAGCTTCATTTCCACCTGTTACTTGCATGATGTCATGGCAGTTAAAGCCTTTTGATGGGTCAGCAAATATGCTGCAAATTTTTATTGTATTTAATGATAATCCACATGTTCCATAAAGCAAACCTAAACTTTTTGTGTTATAGAAATACATTCATACAAAAGAAAGCATTACTGGGTCAACAGGTTCACATGTGTTAAAGATTCAGGCCTTTTTGAGGTATTTTCATCAAATGTTTATAGAAATGCCAAAAATGATCCATATTCCATTTTCCATCTTGCCTCATGGTACGTGCACCACCAGAATTTGCAAATGCTTATGTGGAATGTACCACATGGAGGACGTCAAATCCAAGATTAACAACTTTCTGTAGTACAAGCATTATTCTTTCCATTTAAACATTAATCATGCTCAAAATTCAGGAGACAAGCATATTTTTAAGTTTCCTATCAGTGGTGATTGAAAGGAAAGTATATTTCATAAGCATGTTTCCTATCAATATAAGCTGATGAGGACTCACTTTAAAGCTAAAAATACAAAAACAAAAACAAACAAAAGTGTCATAAAATGGTCAGTGTCTCCATATTCCAAGTCTTCTAAAGTATTACAATCACTTTAAATCACTATCTGGGAACCGGATCTTTTCCCAGTGGGCCGGCCACAAAACAGGGCTGCGATTTACAAAAGTGGGTTGCAATATGATGATGGGGGCCGCGATAAGCTAAAGGGGCAGGTAAATGGTGCCGCGATATGCCAAAGGGGGCCACGATATGCAGAAGGGAACAGCAAAACAGATTTTTTTCTAATTTATTTTTTAAACCCAAAATACTGGATTAAGTCTTTTTTATTTGGCAATTTGTAATTATGTAATATGCTTAACATCACTATCTTCAAAAAACATATGCTGATCGGTAACAAAAACATGATGTCTTTAAGAATTAAATCTCATATCAAATCTTCATAACACATAAATGTAACTACCTTTTGTTCAGGAAAAATACAATGGAAAAAGTAATAGGAGTTTGGAATGACATAACGGTGAGTGAATACAGAAATTTCAAGATAATCAAACTGATCATAATTATTATTTTTGTCTCTTAAATCCCTTTTTCTGCTTGATCAATCTATACTGCTTGAAAAATGTAATGCACAAGCAGATATTAGACTGGCTACTCAACTCTCAACTATTTCAGTGTCAAAAGTCTCATCATCAAGAAACTCAAGCAGCTATGAATGCTGAAGCATAAAATAAACTCAGAGAAAGATTATTTACCCCTAAATCTGCCACACCCTCTAAAAATGCTGCCTCTATAATTGGCTTCTGGCTGGCCGTTAAAAGAATGTACTGCACTTTGATACTTCAAACTGACCCTCCCTCAGCCTCAGTTTAAATACCACATGTGGTAGACATGGTAAACGAAGTTAATGGTGGTTACGGGCAGCAGTTTTGGTCCTTTGAAATGGTGCGACTAGGTCAGACTGAACTGATTCAAAGTCCAGACTGGCCCAAGCCCACCAGACAACATCACAATGTCTCTAGGCAAAAACCCACACCACTCATTAGATAATTTAAGGAACTTAGAGCAAATGGACAAAAAATTGGAAATTGAGACCCATAGAAAGGGTTAGTTGATTTATAAGACAAAATAAAAGGGCATGATTTTGTTTTGTTTGAAAGTTAAAGGCTGGAATGTGGTGGGAAACTGTGGCTTATTTGTTGAAAGGTTTGGTTTGAGCAAAGAAGCTAGGGTACAGTATGTGCAGATCAGGCCCATTTCAAGGTCTCTAATGTTTCCAACAACTGATCTGAAGCATTAGGTTTAAAGAAAAATCTGAGAATCTGAGAGGTTTTATTTCCTTTTTCTAGCCTGGCTGACGCTAGAAAATAAACATACTAGTTTCAAAAGGTCTATAGAGTGGAAATGACTTCACTAACCATCTGTACTGTATATGTACTCCAGTTTCAGTTCAGTTATATGTAGTTCAGTGAAATTCATTAACAACTGAACTTCTCTTGAACTCATCTCTTATAAAGTTTACAACTGTGCATTCAGTATTACAATATGTAGCCAACAAAGTTATGATGCTACATGATAATCTTAATTCTGAAGCCCTGAAAGCATAGACGCCAAGAAATGAAAACCTTTGAAATGCTGACAACATACAATATTTTAAAGAGTCTTGAAAGAAACAGATGATGGTCAGTAAATATTTAGAGTTTTCTGATAATATTATATGATAAATATATATTTTTGATATAAAATATTTTTATTGAAATTCTGAAGAATGTTGACAATGCTGCTATTTTTTTCCATACAGTGAACCTGAATGAGGACTGAGGCTGTAAGTCCCTAACATAGAGATCTTCATGGGCACTGAAGACTGAACATGGCCCATAGACCAGACCCGGAGAGTACCCTCAAATTTTAAGCCAGAACATGTCCTCAAATCGCTCACTCTCTTAATAATTTATTCTCCAATCCAATAGCCAATACATTTTCTGTAAAATGCTCTAATTTATTAATGCATCATTGGCAATGTTTGTAACAGTATAGAAACAGTAAACATACACACTTTTAAAAAGGCATGATGGCAAAAGACATCCATCTAGTATTTTTACATAGACATAGATTTTACTAACAACTGACAATCAGAGCAGACATACACAAAAACACATTTGTGTGAACTGCCCCTAACTCATCTGTTTGTCTGTGAGTGAGAGCGTGCTATATATATATATATATATTAGCAAAACATATTATTAGTAGTTATAATATCAATAATAATGTATTTTTTAATTAATTAAAAACCTAAACGCGACCTGAACCCAAAGTTATAGCCTATTGAAAAATTGACCTGAACCCGGCCCGAAATGAGTGGCCTGTCGGGCTCAGATCAGTTAGCAGATCTCTACCATAACATTCTACCTAAAATCTCAATTTGTGTTCAATTAAAGAAATAAAGTTAGAATGGTTTGGAACTACATAAATTTGAGTAAATGTTGAAATAATATTAATTTTGGGATGAACTAAGCCTTTAAGGTATTATTTTTAAGATCTTACATGTCTCATTATAAGATTTACAGCAATGAGAAAGTCTCAAAGGTAACAACACTAAACCAGTGCAATTTTGAGTAAACCACCAATCACACTGAGATATATTCCAAACAGTCGCCTGACTGGCTTTATTGCTTTTATTGAGTCCACTGAATTCTTCTGGCATCTGGATCATGGTTTGAACACTGTCATGACAAAGAGCAATGATTGAAATTTAGGCCCCAGATCACTCCTCTCCACCAGACATACACCAACATTACTGCTTTACTAGACAACGCCAAGGGTATGCATCTCCTCCTGTCCCCACAGAGCAGTTACTAGAACATTCTATAGATGTGGTTCCATATTTTCAACTCTCCCAGAGAGATCTGCTGTTTGGATAAGGCTCGCCAAACCTAATGCTAGGATAGCTTTGTTCCACCTGAAGCTGTGTGTTTAGACACTGTAATAAGACCAAAAAGTCAAAACAGACTGAGATGTTTGAGTGAGAACTGTGGTAACAAGGTGAGTTTGTACCATTACACTTATATCCCAAATACAGTAAGTGTTCTAAACTGAGTGCAGGGACAGGCTGTTTATGGATTGTAAGAGGGTTAGAGACTCACTAAATAGACTTTTAAATAAACTGCCTAACATCTCTTTTTTGTGCGCCACAGAAGAAAGTAAATAGAGGATTACCTAAACTGCCACTACAGTATTTACCTCTCCCTGCTGTTATATAATTGATCTTTGTGAAGCTTCATCAGATTTGTAACGTTGGCATTCCAGAGAGTGTTCAGGGAGTGAGGGGTGGATGTCTGTGGCAGGGCCTGTGAAAAGCTCTGATTCATCTGACCAGTACAAGACACAGCTTCAGTGCCAACACAAGCAGTGCAAGAATGTTACCCCAAAACATTGCACAGAAAATAGCAGAATGGTGACACACAACACTCCCAAAAGTGCACAAACAGACACGCACTGCTCAGCCACAAACACAGTTCTGATGCCTCCCTACCTGACATTTCAAGAAACAAACTATGAAGGTCAGCATTTGGGAAAACATTACATCAGCCAAAAAGAACATGCAAAACTTCAAAAAACAGCCAAGCTTGAAACACATGACTACACAGCAACACATCACAGCCTAATGAACATAGCATAAATAAACAGATTAGGAGTCATGTAAATATATTTTTCAATTTGCCAAAAATGGAATTCTAAGGGGCCGTTCACACCAAATCCTTTTTTGCATCTGTCTATCCCATTTTTCAATTGTGTTTCTATGTAAAGATGCACTAGATGGACATCTTTGACCATTGCGCCAAATCTTGTTTTTTAAAGTCTCGTGCAGAAGCTCTGCATTTTTTTTAGATGCTGTCAAGTAAAAAAAAAAAAAAAATGTTGAAAAGGTATCTAGAGACATCCATTTGTTCATTCGTTGCTCTGCATCTAGCTTTTTTAGCACAAGAACGCAGTCTGTCTGAACGGCTTCTAAGGTTAGAAAAACAGCATAGTCATGCAGGTAGCGACAACATGGAATGTGAGGAGTATTTTCCTAGAACATTTTTTTCCCCCACACATAATCCAGTAGTAAGTTTGTATCATAACAGGCAAGTTATTATAGTCAGAGAAGAGCAGTAGTGGGGTTAGAAAAAGTGAAAATATCTGTTCATTCAGTGAGGAATCTTTCAATGCTTGCTCACTGTCCACTTATACCCGCTAATCCTCACAAACCTGACTGAATGCGCCTCACTCTGCTGTTCACCACCAAGATCCTGATACTTCCCCAGCATTTTGGTCTCTTATTTATACTGTAGCTAACTCAGCTGCTTCATTCAGCAGGTTATTTCAAAGAATGTTCCAAGTTGAATACAAGTTCAGCTCTATCCACACATGCTGTCAATTAGCACAGAAATTAATTTTGACTAATTCCATAATTTGTAAAAACAAACAAAAATTATGTTTACAGTAATTCACTTACTGTACATTGGATGTCAGTGGGGCTTTCCAGAGAATAAAAAGTAGCTGTAATGCTGCTGTAATGTTGTCAACACCATTCTTTTAGTGGTGAGACTATACTGTTCTAAGTGGATGAACATCTAGTTATGCATTACCACAGACTGAGGTTGAATGTTCTACTGCTGATATTAGTCTGTGCTTATTGAAATTCGAACCCCTACCTCAGAGGCCAAAGCTGGAAGTGTTGTTGACCAGTTTCTGCTTGAAATGTTAACAGGGTGGTGCCAAAAGCGAGTTGTAGTTTTAGTTGTAAATGTATTACAGTCTTCAGGAATGCCTATATTAACACTACCCCCAAACCCAAACCCCAACTGTAAACCTAACCATCAGTTAAATAAAACTGTAATGTTCGAGCAAAAAAATGCATCCGCCTGGTTTCCATGGAACCGGAACAAATGTCTCAGAGCCCTTTTCAAAAAGCAGTTCATTGGTGAGTTCCTGGGCCGGTGCAAATTCTTGGACTGTTCTTTGCATTTCCACCACAGAAATTGGGTCCACACCGGCCCCAAAAAGCTTTCAGGTCTCTATGCAGGGACTGAACACATCAGGGGGCAGAGGGCAGGATAATGTTTCATCACCAGGTAAAGTTTTCCCAAACATCAATAGTTGCTACCATCTGCAGAAACTTTTTTACTCAATAACAATTACAATAAAAAAAAAGCAAAAAATATCCAATAACCATCTGCTACACCAACGTTAATAATGATTCCACTGTCACAGTTTATAGTACTTTGCAAGTTAAACCACATTAAATAGTTCATACAGAATGTGGTAAAATGGGAACTGTAGGAAAAACATCTTGGTTACTGTTGTGACCTCCGTTCCCTGATGGAGGGAACGAGACGTTGTGTCGAAGTGACACTAGTGGACTTCTTTGAAGGCCTCAGTTACCTCTGAACTTGAGAAAAGGCTAATGAGAAATTGGCAGGCACAATTTGCATGTCCCTCCCCCGGACATACGGGTATAAAAGGAGGGAATCACTGAGGAGCCGAGAGTAAGGTTCGGCCATAGCAGTGGCTCGGTTCAGCATCGTGGCCAGGGGGACACAACGTCTCGTTTCCTCCATCAGGGAAAGGAAGTTACAACAGAAACATAGATGTTCCCCGTCTGTTGCTCACTTCGACATAGTGTCGAGTGGAGAAAAGACCCCGCGGAGACCACCACCTGCCCAGGCTGTAGGAGGTAAAGAGTGGCGAAATACATCACATGGGATTTCAGGCAGGTGTTTTCAGTTGGGAATGGCAATGTGGTAGATCCTACCTGCTGCGAGGGAGGAGTTGCTACAAACACGGCGATCTGGGGACAGCAGGGACTGCCCAAGGGAGACGAAGGTCTGCCCGTAGGGGGACCATACCGTGGAAAATACACACAGGGGGATTAATACAATGAATTCACGGACCAGAGTGCTAGGGAGGAAGAATATCCAGGAAGCGCAAATCTAGTTGATTCTTCTGGGGAAAAAGAGTGCACATGATCACCTCAGTGGAGGGGAAAATCACTATGTGCAAGCAGAACACCCGGTCAGACATTCTGCATTCCCGAGTTCCACGTGCTTGGACCTGAGAGAACACGGGACGAGATGGACTCAACCCTGAGATTGTAAAATCTCAAAATTGGGTGTTTCCCAGCCTGCTGCTCTATATATGTCTGCTAGGGAGGTGCCATTGGCCAGTGCCCACAAGGATGCCAGACTTCTCGTCAAGTGTGCTCAAACCTGCGAGGGAGCGGGCACAGCCTGGGAGTGATAGGCCAATGCAATGGCATCAACGACCCAGAGGGAAAGCCTCTGTTTGGAGACAATGTTCCCTTTCTGCTGTCCACCAAAGCAGACAAAGAGCTGCTCAGAACATCTAAAGCTCTGTGTGCGGTCCACATATGCATGCAAAGCATGCACTGGACACAGCAAAGAAAAGGCTGGTTCAGCCTCCTCCCGGGGCAGCACTTGCAGGTTCACTACCTAGTCCCTGAAGGGGGTCGTAAGAAACTTGGGCACGTAGCCCAGTCTCGGTCTTAGAATGACATGGGTGTCTGCCAGACCGAACTCCAGGCAAGTGTCGCTGACAGAGAACGCTTGCAGGTCCCCAACCCTCTTGATGGAGGTGAGCACGATCAGGAGGGCCGTCTTCAAGGAGAGGGCTTTGACCTCGACTGATTCTAGCAGTTCGACGGGGGATCTCTGAAGGCCTGAAAGGACTACGATGAGATCAGATGAGGGGAACAGGCATGGCCTGGGAGGGTTCAGCCACCATGCGTCTCTAAGGAACATGATAATCAGATCGTGCTTCCCTAGGGACTTACCGTCCACTGAGCTGATATGGCGGCTACATAAACCTTCAAGGTGGAGGGGGACAGCCTCCCCTCCATCCTCTCTTGCAGAAATGAGAGCACTGACCAGACTGCGCATCTCTGCAGGTCTTCAGATCTGGACCACATCGACCACTTCAGGGCGTAAAGTTACCTGGTAGAGGGAGCTCTGGCTTGGTTGATCATGTCTATGAAAGCAGGTGGTATGCCACATAGATCCAGGGGCCAGACATGGCATCCCATCCAGGGGCCAGACATGGAGGTTCCTGAGGTCTGGGTGTGGATGCCAGAGGATGCCCTGTCCCTGAGAAAGACGGTCCTTCCTCAGGGGAATTTTGACATACCTGGCAAGGCTTCAAAGCGTGGCGGAGCAGGTAATGTGGCCTCGAGAGGCAAAAGCACATCCTGAGGCTTTGGTGGTGAGAGAAAACTCAAAGGACTTACCTTGCTCCATACACCCAGCAGGGGGCGGGTTAGTGACCGAGGAGGAGGTTCCGTGTAGGCGTCCTCTGGACTCATCAGAATTGGCCAGCCGTGGGGGAAGCAGTCATGGGTCTGGAGGCAATAGGTCCATGTCCGGGGTGCCGGGACTGCTGGAGGGTGGCACCGGGTTGCTGCGAGAATGGCATTTGCGGGCCGGTTGACCTAGGGAGAGAGGAAAATGCTCTATTATTGAGAATGCAGGTACAGCAGCCCGACGTTCGGGAGACTGATGAGCTGGACCCAGGTTGAGTCGGAGCTGCCTGACGCTTGGAAGCCACAGGAGGACACCCTCGGTGAACAGATGGAGCACGGCCCGCACTGGTACGGCAGCAGAGTATGATGTGGGAAATAGCCTCCATCTGTTTCTTCACTGCTGAGAACTGCTGGGCGAAGTCGTCAATGAATAGACCGAACTGGGAGATGGGGGCATTGAGGAAGCGTGCTTTGTCTACACCCCGCATCTCGACCAGGTTCAACCATAGATGACACTCCTGGACCACGAGGATGGCCATCATGACCTTCATGTTCCTGCAACACGTCGGGGTGAGGACTACCCAAGTGCAGATCTTTGAGTGCCTTGGCCTAGTGAACTTTCAGGAGGGCCATGACATGCAGGGCAGAGGCAGCCTGTCCAGTGGCACTGTAGGCTTTAGTGGACATCATACAGGCCTTGGAGGGGAGCACTGGGCGATCCCACCAGGTGGTGGCATTCTCGGGACACAGGTGGATTGCAACCACTCTGTCCACCTGGGTGACCTCCGAGTTCCCGTGGCCGGTCCCGAGGCCAGCTCATCGTACACCTCTGGGAAGAAAGAAACTGGGGAAGGGTGGGGGGGGATGGGTGGTGGGCGTGGCTGTGAGCAGAACCCAGACCCGAGGAACCAGTCGTCTAGTCGTGAAGGATGTGGGGAGAACAGAGGGGTCCAGTCCAGCCCCACGCTGACGGCGGCCCGGGCAAGCATGTCGGCCATCTGGGTGTCAGCCTCAGAATGGGCATGCCGACCCAAAGGTGGCACAAATCTGAGCTTTATCACCAAGTTATCTACTTGCCAAATGTTTGCGAGAGGTCGCCTGTGTGTGCGGTTAGTACGATAGAGAGAGAGAATAAAGTGGTGGCACCGAAGCTGGTTTTGCGATCGTGGGAGAGAAGGCAGCTGTTAGTTTATCACTCAGAGATTCCTTGGTTCATAAATGGATAAACTCATTGTGCCGGTCTCATCCGCAATGGCGTAAATACACAACAGTCCAACGTGGTTGGATTACAACAAAGCAAAATCTAATTTGTGATAACAGTACATTACATTAATACCTTGAGTATTATTAGCAGCAATGAGAGGACTCGGCAATCAACAATCAATTACACTGATACACAAGAATAACACATTATAATATTCTATCTCTGCCCAGATTTAAACCTCTTACTTGGATCGCGTGAGGACGCAGGTAGAATGTGTGTGCATCCGTTGTTTGACTCTGACTCGGTTCCTCAAGGCTCGGGTGATGAGGCCGTTTCCTCACTCTGACGTTGGGTGGTATGGCTGCTAATTCTCGGTGGACTGGTGGAGAAATCAGTGACATAGACTTGGATAAAGAGGGAAGATTAATCTTCTTTACTTCTGCAGGCAAATGGATGAAGATGCAGATTGCTCTGCAGTCTCCTTTGGATCCGTTAGAGTGTTCGGTGGAACACAGTGTAATCTCAACTCATCCAGCGAGATGGAGATTGTATGGCCAAAGTTTCAAGTCGTACGTTACTTCCTTGTACAACAAGGCTACACCTGATAGCATTGATGAGCTGCATCTATGCATGGCATGGAAAGTTGCTGGAAGCAATGCCTAGAAGGATCTGAGAGGTATTTCTGCTCCCAATGACATCATAGTTGAGGGGTGCTCTATTGTGAGCCTCATCCAATAAGAGTTGAGTGTTCGATCCTTTGGAATTTCACACATAGGTGTATAGTGAGCAAGGCTTCATGGGATTTGTAGTCTGTTTTGGACTCCTTTTGTTTGATTTTGGCGTAGTTTTTATCAGTAAGATTTATGAATGTGTGTGTGTGGGCCTCAGTCAGGCTTTATGACTGTGTAGGCCTGCCTTTGTCTTATATCTGAATGCATGAGGCCCAACATGAGAATCCAGATTGTCAGGGTATATTATCAGGTTAAGCCTTGAATAGTTACCGTTCTTAGTAGAATGACATGAATAATACAAGATTAAAGATTATCATAATCGATTTGTCAGTTATAACTGATTACAACTCACTACTCATATTTTAAAAGTTACATCAGGCTATAATAACTAATTTGTCATATATAAAAGTGATCACAGGTTATAAAATCATTTTCAGAATTATCTAGCAAGGCAAGGTATTGTGTACATTTTGGGTCCAAATGCGTTCTGTACACTTTATAGGGTTAACTCAGCTGTACTGTGTATTTTGGTCAAGTACTGTGACTTTGTTTGAAATGTTCCTGAATTAAGATGAGATGTCCTTGTATTCGAATCGTGCAAACACGAGGGTTCTTAAAAGGAAACCTGCTTTAGCTCTGCATAATTTATTGTCCATAACCTCTGGTTTTGAAGCAGTGGCGGTTTTCCCAAGTGTGTGCTCAGACAGATCTGTCTTTGTTTTTCAAAATTATTAAGTTACGCAGATGGTCATACTTATCTCATTTATTTGGGTCATGCCAGAACATTTTGTCAGTTTCTTTGTTTATGGCTTTTGAGGAATTTCCAGGGGCCTCTGTCTGTGGAAATTAACAATTATTTGGCCTATGAGATCCTACATTATGACAATACAGTATCTACACAAAAAATTGGAAGCTTTGTCTTTGTTTTTGCATTATTACTTCTGGTGAACCCATCATTGGAAATGTATCTTTTTCATCTAGAGCTTTCTTTGTGCTTAACAGTCCCTTTAAAGGCAATTGATGTGGGTTCATGAGCAGGATTCTTAAGAAACATTCTGCCATGGCAAACATCAATGTTCTGTACAATATAAGACACATAGTTTTCCACAAATGGGTGTATCAAACAGCCAAAGCAGACATGTGTAACTTCGTCAAAACCACAGCTTTTTGTCATTTTTGATGGCTCATAGCTGGATCATTACAGTTTTACTGATGTAGCTTACAAACTGTGTCACTGAAAAAAATAATAGTATTAAAGCAGGCCTCAGAGGTGCCAAAAAGAGAAGGTTTCCAGACAGAGCAGAGTCTTGACCAACTAACAACACATCCAATCTAGCACATCTAGCCAGATGTCAATCCTAGAGTTTTTTTCTTTGAATGTGTTCCGTCACCTATAACTGCTTGCATGCCACTTTCAGACATCGAGTGGGTAACGATTCCTCAAACTTCTGGGCTGCAAAGGCAACCTTTCTTTTTTCTCTCTCTCTTTCAAATTCTCTAATTTGCCCAGGTGTTAAATTTATTTGGCATGGAAATGGCATGCACGAGTCTGCATGAAAATGAGAGAGATGGAAACTTGACTTCCTTTCGTTTATTTGTCTAATTTGTTTCACTCATTGAGAAAGCGAGGAAGCTGTGTATCCTAACAGTCATTATCTGTCTTTCATAAACCAACATTGGCTGTTTGTTTCTGCATGATTTAACAGGATTACCTGTTGCTTTCTCTTTCTCTCTGTAATTTAGTAGGCACATTTATTTGTATAACTGGTTTCCTGAAAGATTAGTGTTTGTCAAATCCACCTTGTTTTTTTCATGGTGTGCCAAAATAAATGTTTCTTAAACTCATAGAGAGACCACTAAAATGTGACTGCCTTTTATTCCCCCCAAAACAGGTGTCCACCATCCTGTCCAATTTTGCCAGTCCTAAATCCAAAGATATCAAGCAACGCTGGATTGTTTTTTTCCCCCGCAATGATTATTTCATTCAAAACATTGCACTTACTCTGTAAATACATGTGGCATTGACTTTTTTGCAAGAACTATCAGACAGCCCCAAAAAAACCTACAGGTGTTATGGCCTATTTACTTAATGGCCACAGACAGAATTTAAATTACATTCAGCTCTCACTTCAAATGCTTAGATATTTGAACAGAGAAGGAATCTGATGATGTTAAACACATTTTTATTTTATGATAATATTATTATTAGTAGTAGTATTGTGGTGGCCATGTTGTGTTTTTCTTTCTTTCTTCAAAATAGTACAGTATGAGATCAGGCACTCTCCCTAATCTATTGTGTTTTTATTATAATTAAAAAAATGATGTATGGGTATTCAGAGGGACATGCAGGACTAGTTGTACATAATGTCCAGTAATCTTTTTGTCGATAGAGACATCTGTTACATCATGTTCCCTCAGTTTCTCCCCACAGTCCTTGGCACTCTGTGGTGCGAAAACACTAGTAACAGTGATTACTTTTTCGAGAAATCTGATTACAAGTTTAGAGTAGTAATTAGTAATTGGTTGTGAATTACTTTTTTTAGTAACTTATCCAACACTGTTCTCAAGCATACAAGCTTATTGTGTTTAGTTTCAGCAACTACAGGCAGTAGGCCATTTAAAATTGAAACACTATAATATACTGTGCAAGGAAAAAAAGTATTTTAGAGCAATTGTGAGAAAAAAGCACACGTTAAATTACATGTGACCCACACACAAATACAATTTAGCAACACCATGGCTTTGCAATGGCTTCCCAATAACACCATGCACCATACATACACTCAAATCATTAAAATAATTTCTTAGTTATATCACACTTGGCAAAAATCCAGCTATAATGGATTAATAGCATTACACCACAGTGATAAAATCACATTGACACCATTCTTCAGGTATGATTATACATCAGAAACTGATGTAAACTCAGCCAACCCCCCAAAATCATGGGACCAATCCAAATCTTTCTCAGACATCATAGTAAGAGAAAAAACTACACCTGTTTAGTCTACGCAGTTGACACAGATCTGATACAGATGCTGGTACAGTTGGTGAGTTTTATTAGCTGATTCTGCACATCAAGCCTGCTTGAGTCCCACAGCTGTAATCAGGGCTCCACCTCACTGCTGCTGAATCAGATGAGATGTGATAGTTTGTATCCCCAGGCCTGTAGAAAGATAAAACAGGCTTGATTGTGTGTCTTAAGGGTGAAAAAGGGTATAAGTATTAATGCAAACCTGCAGTGCAGTCACTTAGCCTTGGCTAATCATGATGGTTTTGGAAAAAATGATTGCATAGTACAGATTCTACAAAATAACAAACACTGAGAAACTGGCCTTGAACCTTGAGTTTAGTGAGACATTTTAAAGATGTTACCCAAGTGTGCTGGAAATGGTTTTCCATACTCTTTGTTTAAAGTATAGTGCCTTAATGATGTTTAACCAACTGCCCCAAAACTGTGACATTGTGTTAATCGTCCCACATTCTAGTTCTAGTATCACCTCTTAGATGTTCCTGGCAAGATCTAATTCACTTTGTGCCTGAGGCCTAAAAGTCTGTCCCCAGATCATTCTGAATCCTACTTTGAAAACTGCACAAAATACAGTTTTTATATATTTTTTTTTATTGAAGCAAAAAGGTTATTCAACACCTATATTACCCATGTGAAAAAATGACTGTCCCCTTAAACTTAATAGCTGGTTGTGCCACCGTTAGCAGCAAAAATGGCAACCAAATAAATGCTTCCAATAACGAGATCAGTCTTTCACAATGCTGTGGTGGAATTGTGGCCCACTTTTCATTGCAGAACTGCTTTAGTTCAGCAACATTGGAGGGTTTTTGTGCATGAACTGCCCATTTAAGGTCCTGCCACAGCATCTCAATCAGATTCATGTCAGGACTTTGACTAGGCCACTCCAAACTTTAATTTGGCTTCTTTTGAGCCATTCAGAGGTGGACTCACTCTCCTATACTTTGTATCAATGTCTTGCTGCATAATCCAGTTGCACTTGAGCTTCAACTCATGGACTGATAATCGGATGTTCTCCTATAGGATGTTCTGGTAGAGAGCAGAAAGAATCTCCCTCAATTATTGAAAATTGACTGGCCCAGAAGCAGCAAATTATCCCCTCACCATCATATTACCACCACCATGCTTGACCGTAGATAAGATGTTATTTTTGTGGAATTCTGTGTTTGAATTACAACAGAGGTAACTGGACCCCTGTCTTCCAAACAGTTCCACTTTTAACTCATCAGTCCACAGAACATTCTCCCAAATGGTTTGAGGATCATCAAGGTGTGTTTTGGCAAAAATTAGACAAGCCTTATTGTTCTTCTGGGTTAGCAGTTGTTTTCGCCTTTTTTTGGCCAGTGTCTTTATGATAGTGGAGTCATGAACAGTGAACTTTATTGATGTGAGGGAGGCATGCAGTTCACTGGATGTTGTACTTGTATTTTTTGTGACTACCTGGATGAGTCATCACTGTGCTCTTGGAGGAATTTTGATAGGTCGGACACTTCTGGGAAGGTTCACTACTGTGCCAAGTGTTCTCCATTTGGAGATAATGCTCTCACTGTGCTTCTTTGAGTCACAGAGCCTTTGAAATAGCTTTGTAACCCTTCCCAGACTGATGATTTCAATCACCTTTTTCCTCATAATTTCTGGAATTTCTTTCAACCTTGGCAAAGTGTGCTACTGGGTGAGAACTTTTAGCCAACTTGCTGCTGAAAAGATTCTATTTAGGTGTTATTTGATTAAACAGGGCTGGCAGTAATCAGGCCTGGGTGTGTCTAGTCCAGATAAACCCCATTATGAATGCAGTTTCATATATTTGGGGATTTAGTAACTAAATCCCCAAATTCAAATAAAATAAAATAAAAATCAAATAATTTTTCACACAGAAACAATTTAGTTTGAGATATACACAAAAACAGAAGAAATTAGTATGTGAGCAAATACATTCTCACAGTACTGTACATGCATGATTTGAACTATGGCAGACAGACTAGTCAAACAAAATAATTATCATTAGAGGCACATCAATGTGTCACAGGTGTGAATGGTTTAAAGACTGCTCATCCATCCACACATGAATATTTCAAACATTTGCCATATGTCTCTGCATACCAAACAGGATAAAAAAGCCTCTGAAGTGCACTTCTAAGTGAGAACAAAAAATGTAGTCAAAAAAAGTTGAGTTCTGAATAAACTATATTTTTTAGTCCCACACCATTCAGCCCTCCAAAGCTCTTGGTAAAGTCTTTGAAGGGAATAGGGCATAGAGAATCGCTACTGAATGAAACACACCCTGTGTTGTTGTTGTTGTTGCTCTTCTTCTTCTCTGCTTTTTGTTGCATTTGCCCTCAGGGTTTAATACACGTCACTCTGTACCTGTTTCTCGGAGCATACACATAACGCCAAGGCCTATTGCAGTTCGATTGACGTGTATACATGCTAAACGGAATGGAACTACATTCACATTTCTAGGTACACTTAGCAAAAACCAGACTGGTAAGATTTCAGTCAGACTAATGCTTTTACATGGCATTTAAAAAAGACCAATTGTTAATGCTTTAGATTACAGCCAGCAATTTCCAGTGCAAGTACACCGAATATACAGTGTACCTTTTTTGCATTAATAGTGTAACTACACAGTACGTACTTGTAGGTATAAGGGAACAATATGTAATGTTTGGGGAATAAAGTTGCAACAACCTGGAAAATTAAAAATAATTTATACTGCAAGTATTTTATAACTAAGGTGTACAAATTATAATATTACGTGGTATATGACCTTATACTATGCTAAACAACAATTTTACTTTGAGAGCAATTAAGCAAGAACAGTCACATGAGTGGCGAACTTGCGGCAGGTTTGCAGCAAGTAAGTTTGCCAGAAATCTCAAATTTTGTAAGGGAGATGTGTGCTAATAGGCCCTGTACTGGGGTAGGTGCTCCTCATGCGCTGGTTGCCTCTATGTAACCCTGTGTGATGTATCTTCCGTGAGGCGGTTTCCCCGTTGGTAAATCTGCATCTTCCTTGGGCAGAGTCCCCCTCTGCTACCTATCTCTGTGTTTGTAGAGTTCCATCCCCTCTGGGTAGGACCTACCACGAGGATTCTCCACATGCAACACTGCCAAAAAGACTCTGTAAGACTATGTGACATATTTCTACACAATTGCCTCCCCTTCGGGCTGGCTGTGATCTCCGCTGTGCCTTCCCCTTGGGAATGGACACCCCCCAATGCAGGCATTTATGGCCCCTAGCTGAATGATTTCCATTCTTTTTTGGGGAGAAAAAAAGAAGAGAAGAGGCCACGGCTGGGGTGGCCTGTCCCCATGTTTTGCAGTCGACTTGTCCTTGAGGTGCGGGGGACCGTACGACACTAGTAGGAGTGTTGGGGGAGGTTACGTGATGTCCAGGTGCGCTGGCTACAAGGCACACAATGGTTTTACCATCTCGCACCGCCAGTCCATGTAACACAGTTCAGCTATTTGTGGCGTTTCGTATAGGGACCCCTAGTGTCAATACATTGACACAACATAGAGTGAGTGACAGATAGGGAACATCCTGCTTACTTTCGTAACCTCCGTTCCCTGATGGAGGGAACAAGACTTTGTGTCACTTCTGCCACAACACTGAACTACCTGCTGAAATGACCGGGTACCTATCTCAGCTCCTAAGCACAAAACCTGAATGAGTGGTTGCGAGCCAGCTCCTTTTATGCACGTATGTCCGGGGGAGTGGCATGCAAATTCCACTCGCCAATTCTTATTGGCCTTTTCTGAAATATCAGAAGTGTTTGGGGCTCCCAAGTGCAACCCCTAGTGTCACTACATCAACACAACGTCTCATTCCCTACATCATTGAACGGAGGTTATGAAAGTAACCAGGAAATTTTCCTGACTGAAGCATTGGTTCAAGTACATTTCCCACTCGACATTTCCCATAATTTTGCTGGAAGATGTGTTGTCCCATTAGGACTGATACATTTAAAGCCTTGTTTGACAATTTGAAATTTAAGTGTGTGCTAATTGATCCTGATTCTTACAAATCAGTGTATATCAAAAGTAAATATGAAAAACTATTTTTCTTTGCCACAACATATTGTTTTAAAGAAAGAACGATGAGACGTGGAAAAATAAATAACGGAAAATTCAAAAAAAATTTGTCCCAAGAGAGTGAGACTTTCCACCTGATGAATGATGAAGTGTCATCATATTCAATGAGAGAGAGAGAGAAAGATAGACATGCTGCATTTGACCCGGTGTTGGAGGGTCACAGGTGCATTCCCCCTTAAAGTCAAACAAAGCTGATAAATTATGTGGACATTCCACTGAAACTCACATATTAATTAGAGATCTGCTCGATTAGCTGGTGATCCATTGCTGTGTGGACATCACTTGTAAATATTTGTGAATGGCCCTTTTTTTTAATAAACTCCCATGAAGCAAATGGATCTGTCAATTTTAAAGCATGTCTTTTATTATTTATGTTGCCTGTACAGTTATAGCCGGGGACAAGGGAAAGGATTGTATAGATGGAGGGGATTACATGGCCCATTTGGAATCTGGAGTTATCTGGCAGATGTGCCTGGCACACACCCAGTTAGACCCAGTGTCTTATTGTCTGTGTCAGTGAAGGAGCCCCTGAGAGCAACATTGTCTGTCTGGGGATGACTCAAACTAAACAGTATGCGTATAACTTCACTGTACCCACGTCCCACGTTATGGGCTAGTCAGAGGTGTGCAAAAATCAAAGCCCCTGAGTTCCCCCTCAGTCTCAACAAAGTCTGTCCTTGTGCTCCATGTACTGTAGCAGTTAATGCAGTTAATGTCCAAGAACAGAGTGTGAGAAAGACGTACAGATAATATTTCCTCACTTGGCTGCCACACATCCTCATGAGCTCTGGAGAGTTGTAAGAATTACTGAAATGGACAAATGGTCACCTTAAAGTTGAAGTGTGGCAATTTTTTCAATGTTAAAATACTTTCCCTAATCCATTTTAATATAAAAAGACAACTGTACTAGTACTGTATGTAAAAAGGTTGATTCCCCAGAAAGGTATAAACAGTGTGTCTCTGTGATGCTATAAAAATGTCTTTGTTTGTGGGAGTATCCCAACCAACCTCAACCAATGGCATGAGCTTGGGGCAGAACTGTCTGTTGATGGACCAATGGAAGATGGGGGAGTTTTTGGGGAAATCATAATTTTGCCATTTAATTTGCTGTAGGAGGCCATAAATTACACACTTAATTTTTAAAACCACCATGTTTTTTTTTTGTTGTTTTTTTTCATCTTAGGGCCTCAAGGTTTTAACCTATGACACTTGGGTGAGAGTTACGTAAAATGTGTGTGACCTGAGACTTTTTGAAAAGTCTGTTTCTGTTTAGGAACACCCTTTGTTCAAAGTGTGTGCATGCTTTGTGTGTATAGATGTGTTATGGTGCTAAAAGACTGAGATTTATGCTCTGAAAATAGCTCTGAATGAAGTGAAGGTTTAGAGTTGGACACAAAGTTCATCATATTCTTGATAGCTGGTGGCAGCTTGGTCAGCAGATTTCTCAGAGCTGGAGACTTTTTGTGTGTGTGTTTTATTATTATTATTATTATTATTATTATTATTATTATTATTATTATTATTATTTAATCATAAAATAAATAGGAAACAAATGTGAAAGCCCGTTAGAGTACACATTAGCATGTTGGTAGCACCTAATGGTGTGATATTCTTAAATATCATATTTAATTATATACAAAAATTTTACTTTTTTATACATTTTTAAAAACTTTTTTTTAATGATTTATTGATTCTCAGTAATTAATAAATTATAAGTATATAATCAACATTTCTTAATTGAAAATGCAGTTGCAATGCATAGTATTGCATAAGTTGCCCCAGAATCTGGCATAAATTAGGTATCTAAAGAGGCAGAATAATTAGGATGTCTTCATTTTGGAACAGCTTTCATTTCAGGAACACATCTATGATCCTTCATCCTTAAAATGCTGCCTACCCAAAAGGTATGGAACAGTTTTGGAACAGAGCAACTTTGTAGAGATAAATATGGCATTCATTTGTGTTCGATGGCTGGCAGTGTGTACAGATGTAAGGTTTAGGGAGTAGTCACAGAAGGTTCACTTGGTTGATAAGCACTGTCTTGACTTATGTGATATTTATGTTAATGGAGGAGGTCCTGGTGCTCCATGGGGTGAGTCTATAATTGGCCACACTGATGGTCTATTCACTGGCTCCAGGCCCAGAAAGTTCCTGTGTCAGCCTTAGCCAAGGGCATTTCATCACCTTTTACTTTTGAACATACTGGAATGTTGATAAAGCCTCTATAGGCAAGTCGTTTAAAGGTTGGAAAATCCACGTTCCACCTTGAGTCCCCAAGTCTGTTTCAGAGTGGAGTTCCCTCACCCCACTTACAGTACTTCCATGAGTCCATGTGATTGTTAGATATTTCAGAAACATTAAGACAAGTACAAACACCACCAAACATGAGGTGTAGATAAACACAAAAACAAAACTCTCAGTCATATTCAAACATGTACACACCCTAAAGGAACATACCATTTCTTTTTGACTCCATGGGCCCTATTTTTAGAGTGCTAACCCTAAGTGCAGAGCTTTGCCTATCTCAGTGCTCATGGCCATGAAGTTTTGATATTTTCATGCAATCATGCACAAGTGTGTTGGCGAAATTGCACATACAAAGTGCTAATGGGCTAGGTGAAGTGCAATTTTATTCTGAGTTTTTTCTACGGTTATTAAACCGTCTGCATCCTATTATATAGTCCATTCTCTTACAAGAAACACTGATAAAATAGAAGACAGTCCATTCATAACAATTAAGGTAATTTAATTGCAATTGTATACCATTTGTTATTTTGCACAATAACTGTCCTTGCTGTGAACACTTTCCCATTTTGTCTGCCATCGTTCCAGTTGTGTTTAGCAGTGAGATATGACCTATTTCTCAGTAAAATAGCAAATTGCGATCTGTTTGCATACATAGAACCACAGAGAGCACAAAAACTCCCACCCAGACCCAATGCATTAGCAGGAAAATGGCTCTTAGATTTAGCGCTCTCACAAAAATTGGATAAGAATATACTGTAGCACACTGTCATTGCCAATTGTACTGCGCCTAGCGTGCTTCATGACTCTCAACCTTATGCTCATGATCTGTGAGAGTTATGATTACAGACTTGAGTTACCAATGCCATTGTTAAATTGCACTATTCACAGTCAGCCATAACTAGTTTATTCTGTAAGCTATAAAGATATTTTATCAAGAAAAATTAAGTTGTATTTGACTGGCCATATGATGTCTCCATGGTGTCCTCCATGTGTCCCCATCAGCTCCATGTATAATAAAGCAGCTTGTATTACTGGATATCTTCATCTCAAGAGAATGCACAGTTTAAACATATTTTTCAAAAGTGCTATTCATTTCTTAAAGGTAAAACATTTAATTCATAAATATTTACTGAGTGCACCTATAAAGGATGACTTTCTTGACCATTTTTCTATTCACCAAATTTCCTTCTCCAGTTTACTGCAGGACGGTGTTGAAATTTTTTATTTGACAAGGCTTAAATGATTAACATTCTCAATGAGCAAAAAAACACACTTATTCTTAATTCAAATATGTCATTGACATGATACATGTAGAATGTTTCATAATGAATATACTACTTTACTTAGGGCATAAGATGTCTTTTATCAAACCATTTAGTTTTGACATTTTGGTGAGAGAGGGATTTTAAAATTGACACTCTGCAAAGAAGCTCACTCACTAATGTTAGGTCCTGATGACGTCTGAAGTGATGTTAGTGCGCTGCATGTGTGTTTGCTCTACACCCTTTCTCACAGCTCACTGTTGACTTCTCTCACCATAAACCCAGAAACTGCTGCACGCATACAACCCTTGATCCACAGGTCAGACTCATAATGAGAGAAAGAAAGAGAGAGAAAGAATGGGAATAGCTTGTCCAGGTAAGCTTGTTCATTTGATGGCAATCCACCCACAGGTTGCTGTAAAATATCTAAACATCATTAAAACAAGATAAATTAACTTGAGAAGCAAAAGTGTGTAGGATAAGAAGGGTTGGGAATCGTAATAAATTTTAAAGTTCTGATTCCTCTAAACGATTCCGGTTCCTAAACTGTTCCAGTAACGATTCCAGTAATTCTTATAATAAAATTATTTTTCTCATTTGAAAATGCAATTCTCATTCCATTTAATATCCTCTGCTGTCTGTTACCAAATAATGACATAATTTCAGATTTCTACAGAGCAGAAATAACCAATTAGAAATAAATTGAATACTGTTCTTGTAAAAGGTGTGTTGCAGACTTTTTAGAGACATAAATACAATCCAATAATAGATCCTAACTATATTTTAAATAAACAAATCTAAACAACAAGAAATGTGATGGCATATTTAATTAATTAATTTATTATTATATACAATTCTGCTTATTACAACAAAACTTGTGTATCTTTAATTATACATTGTCATACGAACAACCAGCCAGTAACTGCTCTGCTTGATTTAATAGAGACACAGGTCATCATTAAATAAACAGTAACAGTTCCAGAGACAGTTTAAACTGTGTCATTTAGCCTAATGTTGTACTTCAGGCTTATGTGACTTCAACAGTTCTTATTTAATTTCGATTTGGACATTCATAACTTGCACATCAGTATAACATTACTTGTATACCCGACTATAAATGGAAGCGCTGTATGTTTCTCGCTGTAGATTCAAAAGAACCGGCTCATTAGAATGGTTCTTTTGGGACAGGACTATACCGGAAGTACCATATGTTTTGCGCAGTAAACTGCGCCTATGCCGGTCCCAAGCCCAGATGCAAAAGAAGAAGGGTTGGTCGTGGGGTTAGTAGATCCACACTGTAAAAACCTGAAATGCTACAGAAACACAGACAAGAGTTTTAAAGGACTTTCCGGACCTGGGCGAAGATGGATATAAAGCTGGAGGTAGCACAAAGCCTAGTGGTGTAAGCCAGATTAGTCTTGGAGCCACTGGGCCGATGACCATCGTCTCAACCAGGACTTCCATTACTATCAGGACAAGGAATGTCAGGACCATGTTCGAGACTGGTAAGAACTTACAGGTAGCTGCTGAGATGACACACCCAGGGAGTGGCCCTAAAATTATCCAGAACACCCCAGGGAGAACTCATTGTATGGGAGGTGCACAGACAACAGATCATCACAACCTCCTTCCATACTAAGAAGCAAAGGATCAACATGGATATCATCCAGTGTTATGCTCTGACAAATGATAGTGACGAGGCGGACAAGGAAGAGTTCTGCAGCAGACTGTCAACCATCATTCAGAGATACAGAAACAACATCATCATCGACATGGAAGACTCAATGCCAAAATCTGCCGTGACAAAAGGGGCTATGAGGAGATTATGGGACAGCAAGGTCTGGGAGATTTGAATGACAGTGGGGATAGATTCACAAATCTATGCGCTGCAAACAATCTGGTCACAGGAGGGAGTTTCTTCCAGCACAGAAGAATACACAAAGCCACTTAGGTGTCACCAGACCTGCCACCAGAGAATCAGATTGACCATGTGTGCTATGGGAAGAAGTTCAAACAACCTTTTCAGGATGTGCACATGAAACGAAGAGCAGATGTTTCTTCAGACCATCATTTCTTGGCACCCTGGTTGAAGATGAAGTTGAAAAAGAATTAGATAGGGGAGAACAACCAATGCCAGCAATACAAAAAATACTTTTGAATGATAATGCCAAGCTACAAGAGTTCAAGATTGTGCTCTCCAACAAGTTCCATGCCCTGCAAGAGCTGTTAGAGGAGGAAATAGTTGATGAGAAGTGGTTGGGAGTGAAGGAAGCAGTTATATCAACAGGCAAGGAGATGTTGGGCACTTGGAAATGCAACCACAAAGAGTGGATCTCAGCTGAGACCATGAAGAACATTGAGGAGAGGAAAGTGAAAAAGGTGGCAATCAACAACAGTTGCACATGAGTGGGCAAAGCCAAGGGTCTGGAGGAGTACTAAAAAGCAAACAAGAGCATCAAGAAAAGCAGCAAGGCAGAAAAGAGAATGCACATGGAAATTCTGGCAACAGAAGAAGAAGTGGCAGCTCACCATGAAAATATGCAAGTCCTCTACGTGACCCTCAAGAAGCTGTCTGGAAAATTAAGCCAGAAAGACCAGTGAAGGATAAACAGGGAAAGTCGATACCCGACATGGAAGGACAAAAGAACAGATGGAGGGAGCATTTTGAGGAGCTGTTGAACAGACCAGCATAATAGGACCCACCAGATATCCCCCCTGCCAACAGTGACTCACTATTGACTGTAATGTGCACACCAAGGAGGAGAACCTACAAGCAACTGAGGAATGGTAAGTCTGCAGGACCAGACAACATCCAAGCAGAGGCTCTGAAAGTGGTGGTCGAGATGCTCTACCCCATCTTCAGGAGGATCTGGGAAGAACAAGTTCCATCAGAATGGAAGGAGTGCTAACTCATTAAGCTGCCAAAGAAAGGTGACTTCAGTTCTTGTTCTAATTACAGAGGAGGGATAGCACTGCTATCAGACCCAGGCAAGATATTCAACTGGGTTCTCCTCAACAGGATGAAAGACACCATAGATTCTCAGCTCCGGGACCAGCAGGCAGGCTTTCGCAAAGACAGGTCTTGCACCGACCAGAGTGCAACACTGTGTATCATCGTGGAACAGTCACTTCAGTGGAACTCACCTCTTTACGTCAACTTTAGTGACTACGAAAAAGCATTCAAGAGCGTGGACAGACAGGTCCTCTGGAAACTGCTGAGGCATTATGGAGTACCAGAGAAGATTACCAACATAGTCAGAAACTCCTAGGTATGACCTGCAGAGAGCTCCATGGGCATCAACTCACTGACAACTTCCAAGTGCATACAGGAGTGAGGCAAGGATGCTTGCTATCATCTTTCCTGTTATTGCCGGCTATCGACTGGGTCATGAAGACATTCATAGCCCAAAAGCAAAATGGGATACAGTGGACACTTTGGACAGAGCTGGATGATTTGTACCATGTGAATGCTCTGGCACACTTCTCTCCCACACCCAACATCAGATGCAGAAGACCAGCACGGTTGCGGAAAACTCAGCATGCCTGGGCCTTAACATCTACAAGGTCTTGCAAGATCTGCAAGATTATTTTTTTCTCCCCAATTTGGAATGCCCAATACTCAATGCGCTCTACGTCCATGTTGTGGCGTAGTAACTCCTCAATCCAGGTGGCGGAGGATGAATATCCGTTGCCTCCATGTCTGAGACCATCAATCCGCACATCTTATCATGTGGCTTGTTGAGTGCATTACCATGGAGACATAGCGTATGTGGAGGCTTCACTCTATTCTCTGTGGCATCCATGCACAACTCACCACGTGCCCCACCGAGAGCTAACCACATTATAGTGACCACAAGGAGGTTACCCCATGTGGCTCTGTCCTCCCTAGCAACCAGGCCAATTTGGTTGCTTAGACCTGGCTGGAGTCACTAAGCACGCCCTAGATTTGGAAGAGCAAAATTTTTAAGATCAATGCTGCTGTCAACAGAAGCCCCATCACACTAGAAGGCGAGGCACTAGAAGAGGTGGAGAACTTCACATATCTTGGCAGCATTGTAGATGCTGGAGCAGACGCTGACATTAGAGTATGGATCGGCAAGGTGAGGGTAGCTTTCCTCCAACTGAAGAACATCAGGAGATCAACTGACCTGAACATCAACACAAAATCAGGATCTTTAACATGATCGTGAAGCCTGTCCTACTTTATGGAGCGGAGAACCACAGCCACAACCATGAGGAGAATCCAGACATTCATCAACACTGCCTCAGAAGGATGCTCTGGATTCACTGGCCCAAGACCATTAGCAATAAAGAACATTGGCAGCGAACAAAACAGCAACAAGTGGATGAAGAAATACTCCAAAGATGATGGAGGTGGATCGGCCACACCCTCCAGAAACCTGCTTTCTGTATCACATGGCAAGCCCTCACCTGGAATCCACAAGTGAAGAGAAATTGAGGCCGACCAAAAAACAACTTGTACTGTGATATAGAGGCAGATATGAAGGAGATGGGAAAAACTCGAGAGACTGGCTCAGGACCAGGATGCCTGGAGAGCTCTCGTTGGCGGCCTATGCCCCAGATGGGGCCAAAGGAGATGATGACCGTATGTTTTGTGCTGTGATTCAAAAGATCAGGTGGTGTTTTATGCTTTAGAGCCAGTAGAGGGCAGTGCAGAGATGCACTACTGGAAACACTGTCAGAGTATTTCAACATGGTGTTCCAGCCACATCTGCGAAAATTGCATGCTGGAGAACCGCTAACAGAACCAAAAGTCATGAAGATCATAAAATTCCAATATTTTGTAAAGAATGGAACCTATTCTTAACAAGAACTGGTTCTCGGTTCTAATAATATTATTATTATTATTACCCCCCCCCCCCCCCACCCCCCCCCCCCCCCCCCCCACATACACACACAAACAGTGGTATTGTGGTGGAGAGAGAAAAAATGTTGGTAGCTGCAAAAGCAGAGACTGTCTACCCCATTTAAACTGAATATTACATCGGTCGCATGCACGACTCCCCAAGAAACTAGACTATTCTTTTTAGAATTTCAATAGCTAAGATGCATATTGTATAATAGAGTTATAAATAAGATGCAGCTCACCTGTAATTACCATTATATATTGTTGTTATTGTTTATCAGCAAGGCTGATAATATTGACCAGTTTCATTTGACGTCAATGTATGACCGCACTGCCATGTTTGTGACCAATATTACATACACCTTCATTGTGCTGTGCTGTAAAATGCAACATAAATCTTCTTCAGGAGTTAAAAGAAGCTCCTACATTCATACAGACAGTATAATCACCTACTTTTTTTTAATAAAGTGACTAAATCAGACCAGACCAGAAAACAACACCAAATAATTTGTAACTTCTGAATGAGAGATATTTACGGTGATGTACTGGTGACCATGAGTTCTCACTGTTCGACTCGCCGATGCACAGAGATGAATCAAGGATAAAATATATTTAAATGTCTGCGATAGTTTAATTTGGCAATATTGTGCTGTCTTCATACCTGTATGAAATTTGCCTGGGACTTGGCATGGATCAAAAGCAATTTTTGATGTTTTACTTAATATTTTTGTTCAGGTGTTTTTCCATTCACCTCCATTGTTTCATCAAAAACAAAACAAAAAAACAAAAAACAAAACAGGATTACAATCCATAGAATACAGGAATCTGGAATCCAAATTTTGATTTCATTGGGTGTTTAAAATCTCATGCAATTTTACTTCTCAAGTCAATTTATCTTGTTTTAAGTCAGCTTCGATATTTTTACTGCAAAACCAGATAAAATGTTTTATATGATTTTGAAGAAAATGTTTTTGAATGAAAATGTCAATGTCTCTCTTGGCAGGCTTATCCTTTCCATCTCATTCTCTTTCCATCTTGCTGGTTCTGGTCCCTCAGTCTCTCTCTGTCTGAGTAAGCACTGAGCCGTGACCTTTGCTCCTGTCAGAGGGAAGCAGAGAAACCGGTCAGAGAGAGCGGGCAGATTCTTAGCCTGCACTGCTTTCCAGCTGCTGTTGCAGAAGAAAAACGAGACTGTGGAAATAAAACCAGACAGACCCAAGTGCCTCAATAACTCACAGCAGGCCCTGCTGGGAATAACACAATAAAAAAATGAGCAAGAGGAGCGAGGTGAGGCTTGATAACATATTATAAGAAGGAAAACAGCAAAAAGTGTTTATGTTTTAAGAAGTTCATTTAGAAGCATTTAGCATAAATTTGGCAGCCATGTTAACAGCCAACAAATACATTTTGACATGATGTAAAGACAATAATGTAATTGATTAACAGGTACTGACAAATTCAAAATGAAAAGCTAAATGAACCAACAGTGAATTTAAGAAACTTTGGCTTTCCGCTCTGCCAGTTTCTTCTAATTCATGTAGGTACCTCAATATATTTCCTATGTATGTCATTGCTTTAATCATAGACAAACAGAGTCAGCACATACTGTATGGGAAGCTATATTACAGAAAGACTGTAGCAGATGAAGTTTATTGCCTTTCTCATTGTTTACATGGGACATGTTCCAAACAAGATTCAAACCAAGATAGTAAAAAATATATAGTTTTAGGTATAGTTCACCCATAAAGAAAATTATGTCATCATTCGCTCACCTGGCTGCATGTTGTTTCAAACCCATATGACTTTATTTCAAACGTGGAAGACAAAAGATGTTACTTAGCCATAGTTTCTTTTATCACATTCTTTTTTCTCCAAACAATGAAAGTGAATGATGACTGATGCTGTCAGTTCCTGACATTCTGCCTACATCTCCTTTTGTGTTCCACAGAAGGTAGAATGTCATACAGGTTTGGAACACCATTAGGGTGAGTAAATGATGACAGAATTTTACTTTGTATGTAAACTATCCCATTAATACAGCAAAGGCAAACAATTGTGGAACAGATGATGTATTATTCTCTTCAAAATGCTAACACATTCACAAACTCAGGACTTCCAAAATTACCGTGTATGTTTGCAGGAGCAAGAAAAAAGGTGTTTCTAGCAGACATCTCAGATCTGTGTTTGAGTGGTTTGCGTGATTTGCGTGGCCTGTTTGGGTGTCAGTAGTTGAGTCTCACTCGTGCTGTGGCACGGTATGTTTGTGCAGGTGTGGAACGGCCCATAGGAGGAATTTCCTGCCTTTCGGAAGCTCAGAGCTATGTGCTGCGTGGCTGGACTGCTCTAACAAACCAGCACTGCTCACACTGAGCACCTCCACACCATTCTCTCAACACTTCCTCACCTTTAACACAGGTCAGAGGTCACAGATGAAACTTCTAGGCTACCTCTGTGATCTGTAAACACCTGCCTAGATCATATTCACACTCTCACGTGAGAAGTTCTTACACACATGCACCAAATTAATATAACATTTAATATAATCTATCTATCTATCTATCTATCTATCTATCTATCTATCTATCTATCTATCTATCTATCTATCTATCTATCTATCTATCTACCTATCTATCTATCTATCTATCTATCTATCTATCTATCTATCTATCTATCTATCTGTCTGTCTATGCCTTTAACTACTATGTTCTTAAGCATTTGATGCAATGTACTTATTATTGTATATACATGTGTTGTTGCATTATACTTACATTTAAAGTACCTGCATTTAATTACAGTTATAGTTACACTGTTAACCTTACCCCAATACAAAACCTACCCCTACTTGTATACATACACTGTAACAAATATCTGTAATTTAATGGTAAAAGACTGTAAAAATGCCCCCCCCCAAAAAAAAAACATTAATTGATTAATAGTATTAACTGTAAAATATATAGTACAATCTTTTAATATATTTCAAAAGACAAAACATTTGTTTTTGCAATAAATAATTTTTTTTTAAGATGTAAAAAGTATGATTTTCCAGTATAATTAATGGTATAAATGTACATTACGTTTAACAAGAAAGTACATGTACTTTTTACAGTAAATTATTGTTAAAATTACAGTAAAAAACTATTATCTTCCATTCCCACAATTCCCTGCGTGACCCATCATATTTCCTTATATTTTCTGGGAATAGTTTTACAGTGTTTTACAAAATATAATTTTACAGTGCCAGTGTGGCCATATAATTTACAACTCTTTAAACTGTAAAATTTTCATGTTGTTCTGTAATGTTGTTTACATGCAATCACAATTGCCATTTTATTTTTAATAAAAACAGTGTATGTGTACCTTCACCTCAGTAGAAGCAAATGTGAATCTTGTGACAGTTTTGCAGAATAACATATAGTTACAGTAAATACATTGTATAGTATGCATTATAATGTTAGTACATGGCAGTTAAAGATACCTATAAAAAAGTGTGACCAATGTTAATATGATCAGCATTGTAAAAGTATTGTTCATCGTTAGTTCATGTTAACTAATGTAATGAGCTTATGTTAACAAATATAACCTTACTGTAAAGGATCTATGACACTATTTGACCAAAGTAATTTTCCAAAATATTGATCACTGATAAAACAATGAATTTGCAACTGTGTTTTATATTTAGGTGAACATCCATAGTCTCAGACACAGATGACAGTGAAAGAAAGGAAGTAAAGAAAGGGAACTCAGCAGGAGAGTTTGAATCAGACTAATAAAAATAAAGAAAGGATTCCTCCATCAGTGAGCTGAGTCTAAACAGAGCTATTTTTAAAATCACAAGACCCCAGGGCATCAGCTGTCCATGAATGAACAGTTCCTGCTCACATCTGTTACATTACTAACCTGACCGAAACACACCATCGGCCCACACAAGGGATGCACAACAGATGTCTGGGTTTGTCTGGAGTGTTGTGTGTATCCATTAGTGTATATTAAAGTAGCCTGCAGCAGAATTGCCATAGAATGAGTAAACTAGCTTTGCTGGTGGTAAGTAGGTTGCATTCTAAACAGTCTGGCCCTTTTTACACACGACTGCTAATAACAGAGAAGTTACTAGGTGTAAAAAAACAAAATAGATTTCCTAACCTTGCTAGACCAACTTCTATGTATTTTGCGTTTGTGTAGTTGTGTAAGTTATTTGCTTTGTCCAATAACAGTACATGGTTTAATATGTATGTAAGTCTGTGTGTGGTGTGATGACGCAGAGGAAAGATCGAAACTGAGCCGGAAGGCATCAAAAGTATTTTACGTGTGTGTGGGTCCATACATGTGTGTTAGGAGTTTCCTTTGGTTTAACAAAAATAATGCCAACTAGACCAACAAAGGGAATGTTTACCACACAGACAAACATATTAGAATTACTACAGTGCACTTCATACAGGCAGAACCATTGTTGTTGTCATTGTTACCACTCTAGTGTACTTACAGTTGCATACTTGTCTTAAGAGTGTCAAAAGTTAATAAGCACATTTTCCAAGAACATGCTGGAGGTCTCAAGGCCTTGTCAGCCACACACGATGTCAGTGGGTGGCGGAAATATCCAATGTAATCCTCTCACACACACTTGAAAATGTAAAAACACAGGCAGGACGCAGTGCAGATGTTGGCTCTTCTTGAGCAGATTGCACTGGTATATTTCTGCTGTGCTGTTATTAGAAATGTACCCATTACAAAGAAATGTGTGAGTTGTTTCATGGTTGTTCTGCTCTGTGTCAAGGGTTCAGCCCAGGCCTTCAGTTCACTTGAAATACATTTAGATTCTCGTGATGCAAAAGCACAGGTGTTTTTATGAGCTCATTTAGGTCAGTTCAGAGGAAGATTAGATAGTAGTCTGAATTTATGCTCTGGCCATTGAAATGCGATGAAGTTGGTTTGAACTGCTCATCTTTGTTTTGGCACTTGAGGTTCAGCCACTGTCTAGTTTACTTTCAGATGAAGAGAAAACCATTAAATTTTTTATCAATGAAATACTAATGATTGTATTTGCAGTTGGAGATAACTTGATAGTATCTACAGTAAATGTATTGGTTGACCTACATGGCGACATTCAGGAAAAGAACATTGAAAAATGCCAACTGAGGCCTTGGGCCAATCTGCTGAAACTACAATTCTCAAAATCAGTTTGTCTGAGGTAAGGATAAAAATAAGGTGCATGAATAACTGTTCTGAGACCAGTGCAGATAGACAGTACACTGTAGGTTAATGCGTTCACTAAATAAGGAGCAAGAGTGTATCCTATAGCTTTCTATGTGCATTCAATCTGACCAAAAGGTTGCAGATGATTTTTGGACCACTCAACATGTTTGGCAGACGTGGAACAATGATAATACATACTGTAGATTCAGAATTTTATAAAGAACGTTCTTTTTAAAAAATTATTTTTAACATGATTGGCAGTGATTTGATGATGTGGATGATTTAAGGTCTCAAACCATAAATAACGTCTCAAAAACATAAATAACCAACCCTCCTGGATACATAATAAAATATTTGTTGAAAAAAATTTCACAACTTAGTCCTGCTGTTCACATATGTGGACATTCATTTTTTAGGAAAAATATTTGCTCTAGAAGTTTGGCAAATGGTAATGGAAAATTCACACAGCAGTCACACAGGGGTCTCAGGAGGTTAAGAATTAAATAAAGAATCAACAGCTATATGTTTACTGTCTAGAAGCCCCTCACACACACATTCAGGTTGCTTTTAAAACTCAGATTAGATCATTAGATACTACATGGCACTTGTCAGTAATTCAGCAGTACAGAGTTAATTTCAGGGTACCTGAACTTTCAGAAGCAAATTTGCATCAGCATGGTCTTTTTAGTCGTTGACTTGCTGGTTAAGCTACTTTAGAATCCTGTTGGCCACACTAGCAACCCAGAATCCCAAGCTAGAGACAAGCATTCAAAACTCAACATGTGCTAGTGACTAGCTTTTTTTTTAACAAGTGTGTGTTAATATATTTGTGTAGACATTTACGTTTACAGGGTTTTGAAATTGTATTACAGGAATCCAAGGCTAAAAACAGCTTAATTACATTTCCACACCACACCACTGAAAAACAAACCTGACTGACTGCAAAGAACAATCTCAAGGGGCCCTGGCCCCTGACTTATTCATGCAGCACTGAAATTAGCAGTGATAATAGCAGTAATGATTCCTTTTTATGCAAATACAATTTGAGTCACAGGGTGCATACATTCTTAGTTGAGTCCATAATTCCACATCTCTGTAGGCTGTAAAGCTGCTGACCTTATGTTTTTTTGTATTCCCACTATCACTTTGTGTGTGTGCATTCACCTCCATATTGAAGTCATTGTTCCAGAGGTGTACGCCTTGAATGGAGGTCAGCAGAAAACTTGAGAAATACACTCTCTGCATCCTCTGTGGTTTGTGCATTTCAGATTTATATCTCACTGCCAAGGGATCAACATGAAAAGGCTGTTAGAAGTCAGGTCTGGGTCTCATTCGTTTTAAGCTTAATAATTGGAGCTCTGGGAAGTAAGTGAGAATGTAAAAACATTGGAGCTATGGTGTGGGTTAACCGCTAATTGGCCCAGCCTATCGTCTGATCCCTGAGCTTGTAAATCTCACCTCACAGTACTGCACATTAGTGCAAGCATAGGACTTTGATCAGGGAACTCTAAGTGATCACACTTCTTTTAGATATGTTACAAAATCTCTATGGGAAAGAGAAATTCCCAGTTTCAGGCATGCAGTGAAAACATTTTCAAAATTTTATTGGACACAAATCAGCATGTTCAAGTTTATAGTTTTAAAAGGGCCCGACAAAGTCTGGAAAACAATCTCATGCAGATTTTGTGAAAAAGGCTTTTTAGCAAGTCTACAGGATTGAAAAATATTAGTACAGCCAAAGTCCCTTTATGGCAAGTCAGGCCACTCTGCAGTCATGTAACACTTCCTGGCAGCCTACAGGATGCTAGTTTCTATGGATGCAAGTACAGCTGAATGGGAAAAAAAAAATAAAAAATGGGCTGGTCAAGAATATGAGAAAATTACTTATTTCAAATCAGCAATAAAATCTGACAAAAATCGTATTACTCAGATCATGCTAAAATGACAATTTTTAGGGTGGTGCAGCTAATGCGCATGCACATTCTCAATGAAAACTGAAAAAGGTGATTGGCTCTCAACCTTCGACAGGACTTCCATCCATAGAGCTGCCATATTCAAAGGTACAATTCCTCCAATTTATGAGCATATCGGTGCAGTGACCCATCTCCTTCTACACCTTCTCTGGTACTGCCCTTAGTACGTAGTCTAGTATGTAAATCAGGTAAACAAGAAATCTGATATATCCCAGAGAGCTAAGCAGAATATCCAACTGTGCTCAAGGAAATCTAGTTTACCTTACTTAAATGTCTCAAACAAAACTTAATCCAGAATACCAGCCAGTCAGATTGGAGCTTGCTGTGTTGAGAACACTCTTGCCATTTTTAAGAGCAATAAGCATAAGATGGTTAATGAAACATACATAGGCTATCTTTGAGTATATTCTAAATCAGTTTGTGATATACAGTCAGTCAAAGACATGTAGGCTATTTGATATTCACTGTTGGTACAATAAACTCTTAATAGGTATTATGTGATTATTTGTATTTTTTCTGAAATAATAAGAAATGTAGGAAACGCAAGGGGTGGATAATGTTGTATAACTTCTGTTGATATACGTTACAGCAGCCTGATCCAGCCTGATAGCTCTCAGAGAAGAACTGCCCGAGGGCTCTAGTGTGCAAAACAGGAGCATGCAGGGCTGAAGGATGTGTTTTTAACAATTCCTCTTTTTTGGCATTTTTTCAGATTGGGGTAAAAAAAATCCTCTTGGTAAATGCCAGGACTATTTGTACTACAGCGGGTACTGTTTGTCCTCAGAGCGGACCTTCTGGCTCTTGGACTGTGATTTACTGCCTTACTATGTGGACAGGTCACTCTGATGGGCAGAAAAGAGAAAAACAATCCTGTAAAAACACGTTTCTCACACACATTTACAGTGTTGGGGAGTATCTAACTACATTTAGCGACACTACTAACTTAACTACATTTTTCAGTTGGTTGACTTTTTCAACTTTTCAAGTACTTCAACTTTTTAAGTAGATTTTCCAGTAATGAACTACTTTTTCCAGCAAGTAGCAGTGTAACGTGACCAAACGCTACATCATGTTGGTCAGATTTTAACTAATAGCCTTCCTTATTGTGTAGAAACCAAACTTTTACCGGCAAAATGTCCGACAATCTGGCAGCATGTTTCTGTCTGCTGATCAGAATCAGGCAGCATCGTCTTCTTCCTTTGTAATGGCAGATCACAAACAAAAATAGTGAATTATCGCCATCTACTGAGAGCTTATTACAGCTCTCTTGGATAAGAAGAGATTGTCTGATGGTTATGTAAAGCCAGCAACCACAGTTTGTTTACCTTTACAAGATGTACAGGGGCAGGTCAATCTGAAAATGATAAAAGAACATCATTTTATTCTTCTATGAAACAAAGAATGTTTCAGACACTTTGTTCTTAATAGATCACACAACAGCATATTTATCTTCGCTATTTTAAATAAAATAATTCAAAAAGTTATTATTGCCTTTTGAGGGATTTTGTTTCTGTTCTAAATATGTTTATTTACCTTCTCATCATCTGTGTGATATTGGGAGCAGCGAGTTAATATTTATAAATATACAGTATATATTATTATAATAGTTACTATCATGCAGAACTATTTGATTTCTCCATTTCTTATATATCATGTAAAATAAATAAAATAATTGGTCAAAGAAATAATTTATGGCATGTATTATTATGCAACAATCTAGGATGACCGTCCATCCACTTTTTGAACAAAGCAAATACATTTTTGTAGAGCAACCTCTTTATGTGACCTGTAAAGCTGGCACTTGCATATCAATGACAAAAAAGTTAGAAAACACAATGAGCATGAACCCAGGTGAGGGGAGAAACAAGCCCTGAGTCTTTATTCACATATTATCCACACTAAATATTATTTGACAAGAACAAAAAATGCCAGCCCAAGGAGAGTTTGTCATATAAATTTGATCTTTAGGGAAGTAGGCTACATCTGGATACAGCAGTACTGAAAAGTGTGAAGTATAGTATAAAAACATATTTTTTAGTGGCGTCTGATCTTTTTTGTTTTTATTTTAAACTGTTATATTTAATTTTATGGCCATTATTAACTGTATTAATGATATTATTCATTAAATTTATTTAATTAATACATTAATTAATAAACGTCATTAATGTAAATTTTGTTATTAATATTATTGGTTTGAAAGTAACATTAAAAAAATATTTCCTCATTAAGTAGCTTCAATGTAGATAGCTACTTTTTCATAGTAACTTGTAGTGTAGCTAACTACTTGTTCAAAAGTGTAGCACTGGGCGCGTAACCCTTAACTGGAATTTATAGCCTCGGTTGGTGAGATCATTGGACGCACCTGTGGCCAGGCTATAAATAGGAGGCGTCACCAGAGTGTCGTCAGATTATTTTTCTGAAGAGCGGTCCTGGGACGTCCCAGTGCGGCAAAAGAAGCGCAGCATCTCGTTCCGCTTTTTTCAGGGAACAAGGGTTACACATGTAACCCGAGACGTTCCCTTTACAAAAAGCTTCACTTTGATGCTGCGCTGCTAAGCACTATGGGGAACGAAATGCCCACGCCGCCGCACTGGGGCTGTCCGGACCCCTGATCGTTGTGAAGTGTTTTCACAGAACGCGAGAGGTTCCAGACATGAGCTTAAGATGTCAACTCAAGGGCATAAGCCCGGAGTAGCAGAACATCTAACACCATAAAATCCGAAGAGTGTGTGGGGAAAGGACTAGCCTGCCGTATCACAAACCTGGTTAGACATGAGCTTGAGATGTCGACTCAAAGACATAAGAGTCCGGAGTAGCGGAGCATCTAGCCCACAAAGTCAAAAGATAAGTTTGAGAAGCCGATCCAAGGGCTCTAACTCAAAAGTTCGTACCATGAACTTGGATTTGGCATGAGCCTGGGATGTCAACCCAAGGACATAGTCTGGGTAGCAAAACATCCTAGCCCATGTAGAAAATTGTAGAATGTGCGTGGAGAGGACCAGCCCGCCACGTCACAAACTTGTTCCTGCATGAGTTTGAGATGTCGACTCGAGGACGTAAGAGCCCGGAGTAGCATGAACATCCAAACTATAGAATTTAATGAATGTGTGCGGAGAGGACCAACCTGCCGCATCACAAACTTGCTGCAGAGGGACCCCTCTAGCCAAGGCTTTAGAGGAAGCGACCCCTCTGGTGGAGTGAGCCCTGACACCTACTGGCGAAGCTTGACCGCGTGCCTCATAGGCCAGGGCAATAGCATCCCTCACCCAATGTGACATAGTCTGCTTAGTAGCGGCCGCCCCCCTGTTGCGGCCCCCATAGCAAACAAACAATTGCCCTGATTTACGCCACTGGCTTGTGCGGTGGACATAAATCTGAAGGGCACGGACTGGGCAGAGTCCGTGAAGTCTTTCCTGCTCCGGCGTTAAAAACGGCGGGGAGCAGAAGGCTTCTAAAGTGACAGGATGTATTGTCGAAAAAGGAACTTTAGGAAGGTAATCAGGGTGAGGATGCAAAATTGCTTTGGCCATACCGGGGGCAAATTCTAAACAGGTCGGCAGAATAGACAGAGCCTGTAGATCCCCAATCCTCTTAAGAGAGGTAATAGCCATAAGGAAGACCATCTTGAGAGTCAGAAGTCTGTCAGACGCTGACTCCAGAGGTTCAAAAGGGGTCTCGACCAGAGCCTCCAGGACTATTGTTAAGTCCCACGAAGGAGTTCTGGCCCTAACGGGAGGCCTCAGTCGCCTGGCTCCACGAATGAAGCGGGCGAGTAGAGGATGTCTCCCTAAAGGCACCCCGTCAATCAAGGCGTGGCAAGCCGAAATGGCGGCCACATAAACCCTGAGAGTAGCGGGGCATATGCCTGCTGACAGTTTTTCCTGCAGGAACTCCAGAACTGAAACAATTTGGCAGTTAACTGGATCTGCATCATGTGAACTGCACCACCTTTCGAAGACACCCCATTTATTGGTGTAAATTCTTCTGGTGGAGGGAGCCCTAGCACTAAGAATGGTTTCAATAACCCCAAGCGACAGCCCTGTGTCCCTCAGTTGGTACCCTTCAGGGGCCAAACGTGAAGTTTCCACAATTCGGGCCGGGGATGAAATATTGTCCCCTGTGCTTGAGACAGAAGGTCCCTCCTGTCCGGAATCGCCCAGGGCGAGCCGTCTAGGAGAGACATCATCTCTGAGAACCAAACCCTGTTCGGCCAGCGAGGCGCTATCAATAAGAGGCAAGACCCTTGCTGGCGAACTCTGGCCAGGACTCCCGGGAGCAGAGAAACCGGAGGGAACGCATACAGGCGCATTCTGGGCCATGTATGCGCCATCGCGTCCAGACCCAGGGGGGCTGGGTGACTCAGAGAGAAGTAGAGGGGACATTGCGCAGTCTCTTGAGAGGCGAAGAGGTCCACTTCGGCTCTGTAAAATCTCTCCCAAATCTGTTGTACTACCTCGGGATGGAGTTTCCACTCACCCGATGGTAAGTTTTGTCTGGACAGAAAATCTGCTCCTACATTCAGGCGTCCAGGGATATAGACTGCCCTGAGTGACAGTAACTTGCCCTGGGCCCAAAGGAGAATCAGACGTGCCAGCAAATTGAGGTGGCGAGAACGTAGGCCTCCTTGATGATTTATGTAGGAGACTGCTGCTGTGTTGTCCACCCGCACAAGGATATGGCAGCCTCTCAAATGTTGGAGAAAGTATTTCAGGGCCAGAAATACTGCCATCAGCTCGAGGCGGTTTATGTGCCAATCGAGTTGATGACTCTCCCATTCCCCTTGGGCTGGACGACCACTTAAGACCGCACCCCAACCCGTCAGGGAGGCGTCTGTCGTAAGCATCCTGCGACGACACAACGCACCAAGAGTGGGACCCAAGGTGAGAAACCGGGGTCTGAAACACATAGAAAGGGAACGAAGCACTGGGCGCGTAACCCTTATTTGCCTGAGGGGACTGGCCCTTGGATGAAACCCCCTGGCTTTTAGCCACAGCTGAAACGGTCTCATATGGAGAAGGCCCAAAGGAATCACCGTGGACGCAGACGCCATGAGACCTAATATTCGTTGGAACTGAAGAACAGTGCAACCTTGACCTAGCCTGAGAATGCTCAGGGAGTTCTGAATGGAGATGACACGAGCGGGAGACAACTGTGCCTGCATCGTGATCGAATTCCATATAACCCCTAGATAGGAAATTTTCTGGGTCGGGGAAAGAACGCTCTTTTTGGCGTTGAGTCTCAGACCCAGAGAACCTAGATGAGCCAAGACGATATCCCTGTGCTGAACTGCCAGTTCTTGAGACTGGGCTAGGATCAGCCAGTCGTCTAGATAATTCAGAATGCGGATGCCCTGGAGTCGCAACGGAGCCAGTGCTGCATCCATGCATTTCGTGAATGTGCGGGGTGATAGGGCTAGGCCGAATGGAAGGACCCGATACTGGAAGGCTTCGTCCCCGAAAGCGAACCTCAGGAACTTCCTGTGCTGTGGCAGAATTCCAATATGAAAGTATGCGTCCATGAGGTCGATCGTGACCAGCCAATCGAAACGTTGGAACTGAGACACGACGGACCTGACTGTTAGCATCTTGAACTTGAGCGTCTTGACCGAGCGGTTCAAGGCACGAAGATCTAAGATGGGACGCAACCCCCCCCTTTCTTGGGGACCAGGAAGTATCTGCTGTAATAGCCAGACTTTTTCTCTGGAAGGGGAACATGTTCTATGGCCCCTTTTTCCAAGAGATTTTGCAGTTCTACCTGAAGTAGACATGCCTGTTCCAGGCTTACGGTAGTGGAAACCACGCCGTTGAAGCTCGGAGGGCGGCAAGCGAACTGAATTCTGTAGCCTTTTTCTACTGGTTTTAGAACCCACATAGAAATACCTGGCAGAAGTTTCCATGCTGCCAGGTTCTCTGAGATGGGAACTAATTTCAAGACTTCCTGTCGAGGGGGTGTCGAATGTTCCGTGTCCTGGATTATGGCAGGGAGCAACGGTACATTCAACATTTTGTTGGAAACCCCTGTCACCCGAAACACCAAGGGTGGCGGGAGTGAAGAGGTTTCGTGAGGGTATCGGGAGGGCTGAAGTGAATGATACACGCGCCCCGTCCCGAAGGGAACTACCCTCACAGGGTTGGATACAAGACCGTCAGGGCTTCTTTCTCTTGGAGATACACGCCCTGAGGTCTTGTTTGGGAGGTTCCTGAGGGCGACGAGCCTGTCTCCAATCTCTGCGAGGGGGAGCATGACTTGCCACGCTCTGTTTCTGAACCTTCCTCCTAACAGAATCAGGGCGAGACTGGGTGACCGACGGCCTCGCCCCCTGAGTGCGACGAGGAAGGAATTGCCCAAAGGCTTCCTCATGGCTTTTCGCCTCCTGGAATCTGGAGATAACCGTGTTCATGGCGTCTCCAAAGAGACCAGAAGGCGAAACTGGGGCATCAAGGAGGAAAACTCTGTCCTTATCCTTGATGCCGGATAGATTAAGCCATAAGTGCCTCTCAGTGCTAACCAAAGCGGACATAGACCGGCCAATAGCACGGGCTGACTGCTTGGTGGCACGGCGAGACAAATCCGTAGCTCGACGAAGTTCAGAAAAAGCTTCGTCGTCGAGGCCTCTTCCAGCACTCAAATCTTTTAGTAGGTCAGCCTGGTACGCCTGCAAGACAGCCATGGTGTGCAGTGCAGCACCAGCCTGACCCTCCGCTTGATATGCTCTCCCGACCAGCATGGAGGTTACCCTGCATGGCTTAGAAGGGAGAGCAGATTTATTAAGCGACGATGCCGAACCCGGCGAGAGATAACCCGCAAGTGTCTCTTCGACCGGTGGCATCTTTAAATACCCTCGCGCCTCAGCGCCCACGATAGTCGAATATATTGACGTCGAGGGCACGTGAATGCGTGAGGTATAAGGTTTATTCCAAGAATGAGAAAGCTCGTCATGGAGATCATCAAAGAAGGGAAGGGACTGATGAGGTGTTCCCTTCCCTTGGTCACTAGACAGAAATCTGTCCTCTAACTTAGAGCGCTTGGGGGGAACTTGGTCACGTGGCCAGTCTATTTGAAGCCTGGCCACCGCGCGAGTAACCACATCGAGCAGCTCCTCCGAAGATTTAGAATCGCGATTGGAGCGCTCAGATGCGGTTAACTCGGAATCTGACCCAAGGGAATGGAGGTCCCCCTCGTGAACTGAAGAGGCGCCGAAGCACGCTTCAGGATCACGCGAGGGACCAGCAGGATCTGGGGAGAGAGCGAGCGAAAGGGGCGAACCCGTCTCTCGCTCCTCAGCCAGATCCATGCGAGAGCCCCATGAATGAAGTGTGGGTGCCGGCTCTCGGAAGTAAGCAAGGCGAGCGCGAAGCATCCCGACCGAAAGTAGGTCGCAATGCGCACACCCGCCCTGTTCCAACGCGAGAGTAGCGTGCTCTTCCCCCAAGCAAACAAAGCAAAATTGATGCGTGTCCCTGTCAGACATAGAACGCTGACAAGGAAACACGCATTGTTTGCCCTGTTTTTCCGCCATTTTCCCCTTTTTCTTCTCTTTTATATATATATATATATATATATATATATATATATATATAAAAAAAGAGAGAAGGAAAGAAAAGACTTAGATTTTTAAACAATTTTCTAACAAGAGTTTTGTGAAAACACACAGAGAGAAAGCTCTGAAGAAAAATGTCTGACGACACTCTGGTGACGCCTCCTATTTATAGCCTGTCCACAGGTGCGCCCAATGATCTCACCAATCGAGGCTATAAATTCCAGTCAATTTCATTGACGTGTTACACACATGTTCAGAGCAGCTCACAATAAGATTGTTTCCCCATAGCGCTTAGCAGCGCAGCATCAAAGTGAAGCTTTTTGTAAAGGGAACTGTAAGCTCAATAAATGTGTGACTTATTGGATGTTAATTTCTGAAAAAACAAAAATGAATAAATAAATAAATACATTCAGGGATCTGGGTACAGAAAATTGGATAGCCAGCAGAAAACAAAAGAATTAGCTTATACATTTTTTTCAGGGTATTGATATAGTAATCCTCCATTCAGTGGTATTATACAAGTTTGTCTCAGCTTCAAGCAAACCATCTGATGCATATTGCAAAAAGGTATGTTTTTTGCTTCTTTAATTTATCATACTCTTTAGTCATTGGTAAAATCATTGTAATTGTTTAGGTTGCCAAAGATGAACTGAGTAAGAGAGGTATGTGAACACTAAGGCATATATCATAGTTTAAGTTTTAAACAGACCTTACATCAAAGCAGCACTGTTTAGATATAATTCAATGGTCTATCACTCTTCCATACACCTCGAACAGTAAAGTCTTGGTTACTGTTGTAACCTCCATTCCCTGATGGAGGGAACAAGACGTTGTGTCAATGTAGTGACACTAGGGGTCACCTTTGTGAGCCCCAAACACCTCTGATATTTCAGAAAAGGCCAATAAGAATTGGCGAGAGGAATTTGCATGCCTCTCCCACGGACATACGGGTTTAAAAGGAGCCAGCATGCAACCACTCATTCAGGTTTGCGATGAGGAGCTGAGACAGAGTCCTGGCAATTTCAGCGGGTTGTTCAGTGTTGTGGCGTCTTGTTCCCTCCATCAGGGAACAGAGGTTACAACAGTAACCAAGACATTCCTTATCTGTCACTCACTCGACGTTGTGTTGATGTAGTGACACTAGGGGTCCCTATACAAAATGTCACAACCAGCTGAACTGTGTTACATGGACTGGTGGTGCAGGTGCAGGCAGGCCACTGCGTGCCTAGTAGCAAGTGCACTCGGCCCCCACTTAACCTTTCCAATGCCCCATGAACGTTGCATGGTCCCTCGTACCCTAAAAGGGGAGAGGGACATGACACACTTACAATGGGAACAGGCCGCGCCTGCCGCTTTTCTCTTCTTTTTCTCCAACAAAAATGAAAAATCATTCAGCTACCTGACTTATCATGAATACATGCCTAAACATCAAAGTCGAGAGTATACCCTGAGTCTCATGTTGCAATAATCCATAATTTAACACCCCACAGAGTAGGCTCTTAGTCACATGACATACATCCCCTCACCCATGAGCCCTGAAGTGTTTTGGTTCACCAATGACAATGGGAATCAGGGAGGATTGAAAACCCCATGTAAATGAGCAACCCAAGAAATTTTTTTAATTCATCGGGGTCACCTCCATCCAAGCTCTTTGGTAGCTGGAATATGGTGGACAGTGTAGGTGAGTGTTCAGAATGAGCTCCCACCCCTGATGGTTTGTAAAGCTGCATATCTCAGTAACTACAGCCTGAGTAAAAACAGCATAAAAAGTCAATTTCTCGCAACATCATATTGGAGGTTTTTTCACAAGTGACAAAATTGGCAAGAAAATTGATTGAAGTTATTATTTGTATGCTGGTAAGGGTTAACATGTGAAGAATAAGTGGATGGATTTACCAACTGGAAGTACCACATGTGGAAAGAAGCACCCATGGTAGGTGAGGACCCAGAGAGGAGGAACTCTACAAACGCGGCGACTGGTGGCAGAGGTGGCTCTGCCCAAGGGAAGACACGGATTTGCCGTCAGGGAAACAGTACCGTAGAAAATACGTCACATGTGGTTACTCACAGGCAACCAACATATGTAGAGCATCTAACCCAGTACATGGCATACTAACACAAGTACTTGGCCTGGCATCGAATTTCTCAGCTGAATTCACCTGCCATAGGGTTGAGGAGGAAAGACATCCAGGGTTCACCGGTCTCAGGAATTCAAATGGGGGTAAAAAGAGCACACTCGGGGAAGGGAAAGGTGCTGTGTGCAAGCGGTACACCCAGCCAGCTGCCCGCATACTTACCTGTTCGTACCTGCCAACACACGGGACGATACTGGCTCAACCCGGAGATTTTAAAATGCTGCGTGCCTGTTGCAAATGGCACCCCAGCCTAACTTGGGGGCATCTGTCAAGACGTCAGTGTGGCTACAGCCCATACACCTGAGGCAGCAATCGTGGCCATCAGAGGCAGAGAGATAGCGACCGCATCCAGGAACTACACACAAAAAGATGCTTTCCATCAGTGCTCACTCTTTTAGAGGAAATACTCTTTCAGTAAATATTATTTTAGTGTAGCTGCCGAAGCTCCTGTGGGCGTTCTCTGCACTCATCCTTGCAAGAGGGGGAGAACCCGCTGCAATGCGCCGTATATCCAACAGCGTACAATACTTTGTAGAGGTGAATAGAACAGCAGAGGAATTCATTGACACTGCTCGGCTCCGAAGAACAAATCTGAATGAGTGGTTGTATGCCGGCTCCTTTTATACCCCTTATCCGGGGGAGCGGCATGCAAATTTCCACTCGTCAAATCTCATTGGCCTTTTCTCAAATATCAGAGGTGTTTGGAGCTCCCTAGGGTGACCTCTAGTGTAACTACATCGACACAAATTCGAGTGAGTGCAGATAGGGAACAGTGCCAGATGGCAGGGTCAGAAAAGCAATACATCTAACATGTGATTAGAGTTCATTTACAGATTCTATGGAAAGGCATGCTCCATTTACAAGTAATTATGATTTGTAAAGATAAAATGCCAAAATATTATATACTGTTGCCTCTATTTTCTAAACGCAATTAGACATTTGGTCTTGTGCATAACAGTGGTTTTGCCATGGGTAAATACATTTTGCATTGTGAAAAAGAACATCCCTTACCCAAAATAAAATTACTTTATTTTTATTTCACATACAACATATGTGTATACACTGTATACAGTTGAAGTCAGAACTGTAAATACTCCTTAGCCAAATACATTTAAACTCCAGACATTTTATCGTAGAAAACATTCCCTGTTTTAGGTCAGTTAGGATCACTACTTTATTTTAAGAATGTGAAAGTTTAAAATAACAATAGAGAGAATGATTTATTTCAGCTTTTATTTCTTTTATCACATTCCCTGTGGGTCAGAAGTTTACATACACTTTGTTAGTATTTGGTATCATTGCCTTTAAATTGTTTAACTTGGGTCAAACATTTGGGTAGCTTTCCAAAAGCTTATCACAATAAGTTGCTGGAATTTTGGCCCATTTTTCCAGACAGAACTGGTGTAACTGAGTCAGGTTTGTAGGCCTCCATAAACGCACACGCTTTTTCAGTTCTGCTCTCAAATTTTCTATTGGATTGAGGTCAGGGCTTTGTGATGGCCACTCCAATACCTTGACTTTGTTGTCCTTAAGCCATTTTGCCACAACTTTGGAGGTATACTTCCAAATGGACTACATTGTCCATTTGGAAGACCCATTTGCGACCAAGCTTTAACTTCCTGGCTGATGTCTTGAGCTGTTGCTTATATATATATATATGTGCATAATTTTTCTTCCTCATGATGCCATCTATTTTGTGAGGTGCACCAGTCCCTCCTGCAGCAAAGCACCCCCACAACATGATGCTGCCACCCCCATGCTTCATGGTTGGGATGGTGCTCTTTGGCTTGCAAGCCTCACCCTTTTTCCTACAAACATATCAATGGTTATTATGGCCAGACAGTTCACATTTGTTTCATTAGAGATTTATCCAAATAGTAAAATATTTGTCCCCATGTGCACTTGCAAACTGTAGTCTGGCTTTTTTTATTGTGGTTTAGGAGCAGTGGCTTCTTTCTTGATAAGCAGCCTTTCAGGTTATGCCAGTATTAAGTCTTGTTTTTCTGTGGATATATATACTTGTCTACCTGTTTCCTATAGCATCTTCACAAGGTAATTTGCAGTTGTTCTGGGATTGATTTGCACTTTTTGCACCAAACTATGTTCATCTTTAGGAGACAGAATGCGTCTCCTTCTTGAGCAGTATGACAGCTGTGTGGTCCCATGGTGTTTATACTTGCATACTATTGTTTGTACAGATGGACATGGTACTTTCAGACATTTGGAAATTGCTCCCAAGGATAAACCAGTTTTTTTCTGAGGTCTTGGCTGATTTCTTTTGATTTTCCCATGATGTCAAGCAAAGAGGCACTGAGTTTGAAAGTAGGCCTTAAAATACATCCACAGGTACACCTCCAATTCAGTACACCTCCTATCAGAAGCTAATTAACTAATTGTCTAAAGGCTTAACATCATTTCCATGAATTTTCCAAGCTGTTTAAAGACACAGTTAGTGTATGTAAACTTCTAACCCACTGGAATTGTGATATAGTCACTTAAAAGTGAAACAATCTGTCTGTAAAAATGTTTTTAAAAATTACTTGTTTCATACACAAAGTAGATGCCCTAAATGACTTGCCAAAACTATAGTTTGCTGATATGAAATCTGTGGAGTTGTTGAACAATTAGTTTAATGACTTCAACCTAAGTGTATGTAAACTTCTGACTTAAACTGTATATATGGAAGTGCATAGGTTGTGTTATTTATTTACTGCATTATGCCTGAAGCACACACAAATTAGTTTTAAGCATTTGTCAGTGGCTTTGATAGCTGAAAGAGACTGCATACTGGAAAAGGATGGATATAAAGTTATCACAGTTTGGTTTTCACTTATAATTTTGTGTGTGTGCGAGTGTGTGTGTTTATAAGCTTTATTTTTTACCTTGGCTAATTCTTGGTTTCTCCAAGTTTCTCTCCAGCTTCCGGAGTCTATCCGTCAGTGAATTGACCTGCATAATGCCTGTCTGGGGCCCTCTAATAATTTTCTCGTGTCCAAGATTTAAAGGAGATTTTATTCAAAATATAAGGGCATTAGGGGAAATTGGAAAACACTGTTTTTAGAGAACAACACAGGTTATATTTGCTTTTAAACACTAACTGTTTTAAAGGGATAGTTTTTCCAAAAATAGAAATTCAATCATCGTTAACTCAGCAAAAGGAAAAATATCATAAATGTCCAGATGGCTGAATTCAATACAATGGCAGTATTGACCAAGGTCTCAAATGAACCAGGGCTTAGGGCAATGTCATTGAATGTGAAAAAATTTGAAATGTTAAAAATATAAAAAAAAATGCCCCACATATGTAAAATATTGGACAAAAATGCCTCCATGCAGAACTCCTCAATTTTTACTTAATATTTTATTTCTTTTAGAATTTAATTGTTTAGGCCTATCTAGTCATGAGTTTAGACACTGAAATTTCAACTAACTGCACGGCTTCTTTGTTTTGGGGTAATGTAAGGTAAAATGCATAATAAGGGGAAAACGTGAAGCCCATTTTACTAGAGATTGTTCCTCATAACACCCTCAAGAGATCTGTGACTGCTTTGAAATATTAAACTGTAAACTAATTTTTCCTCATCGCCTCCGAAGCTTTTTAAAGTAGGCCACTGTATTCATGACAGATAAACTTGAACTTATAAATGAAAGGCAAACTTCTAATTTAATTTAATTTACAAACCTAACTTTTTCAGAAACTTGATAAAGTTCATTTCTAGTTTTACTTCATAAGGCTTACAGGGTTAAATCTGACAGCTTGACAAACTCCAACAGTTTGCACACACACATGTACATACTATATTGAAAAATGTAAAAGAAAATAAACATGTCTTGCATGCTGCAGGACAAACAACCCCAGAATTCCAGCATGATCTGGTGTACTTTGTGGTCAGTCAATGGTTACAAAGAGCCCCTGTGTCTATGAGGGTGGTGAAATGGGGCCTTATGGACATTCCATTGGGCATAAGAAGGCTTCTCTCTCTAAACCCCGTTCTAGCTGCTGTTTTCGTAAGCTACTTTAGAATGTTTGTGCAACTGCTGTTGACCATTTTATTAAAAATATCTTTTGATGCTGAAACTATGTCCAGCAGTGGGGTTGGCTCGAACCAGTTTACGAGGAAAAACAACAAATGAACAGTGTCTGTAAATAGGAACAGGTCGCAGTGACAGTTTGAGCTCAGAAGGCATTTGTAATCCATATAGGATGTAAGTGAGATGCACCGTGTTCGCACACTCACCTGTCAAATTCATTATGTCACCTCACTTCCCCAAACACACATATGTGATCTCTCTTGCACGACTGTGTTTCTGTTCATCTGTCTGGACGGTGGAATGAGAGATGGAAAACAACCACAAAACGGAAATGGAGTAGCCTGCGTGAGTAAGGAGGCGTTGTATGACGAAAGTAACAGTATGCTGTGAGTCAATAAATGCTGAACTGTAGGGGAATCTGTGTGTGTGAGAGAGTGTGTTTTTCTAATATAGGAACAATGAATACATGGTAATAAAATGTCTAAATGTATTAGCATGGGAATTCTTATGTTTGTTTGTGTATATTTCTTGTTTAGAATAAGACGAAATAATGTACCATGCTCTATAAGGGGTGTCTGATACATGTGAGATGATGATGCAAACAACTTCCTCCTGTCTGGCTTCAATGCACTCAGGCCTTTGACCCTTGACCCCTGATCCCTTAGTCTGCCAGCTAAGCACAAAAAAAAAACAGCACTACATACCATCTTCCACAGTGTTAAAATTGAGGGGGATAGTTTGCTTTGTTAAAATAAATAAATAAAATAAAAAAATCTGTTGAATAATCAGTGATTTATGATCAGTGATTTAGTGATCTGAAATTGATTTTCTTTGGGAAATGTCTAAACCCACGCAAGTGCGGCACATTTTTTATGGAGTGTTTAAAATAGGATCATCACTGTGGGTCCTCATCTCATTATAAGTGTAGTTACAAATTTTCTTTAATATATGATTTTATATACACTTAAGCTACCTAAGGGATAAAAAAAGAAAAGTGTGTGATCTTGGAGGCGTGATCTTGTATCACCCTGAAGGTGTTTATTTTGTCTCACTGTATATTATCCTGTGTATTACATGGCTACTTACCAAATAAATATTTAAACGGACATTAAATAATGATTTGAGGTGAAATTATGTTAGTATGTGAAAAAAAGACACCACAGAGCCTCCAGAAACAGCTGAAATCCACCTCCAATTTGTGTCTGAGTTGGTGTTTATTTTATGAAAATCACCATCTGACTGCTCATTATCCAGGCATATAATACTGATTAAAGTTGAAATTATTTTATTAGTGTAAATGTAGAGATCACAGAGTAATACAAGAAGTAGGATAGATGACTGAAATAGCAATTTACTCCCAGATATGCAGTCATTGTTTAGAAATATTTGACTGTTAAATGCTGCGACTGAGTTATCAGAATCTAGTATTCCAGAGAGCTGTGTAATAATGCAATATACTGTACTTTATACTACACTTTATACTGTATATATGGTGTTACTGTATTGGTAGGTGGTAGATCAGTCACAAACACTTCTGTCAAATTAAATAAATACTACGAATACTTTATTTACAAGGCAGTGGATAATCTATTGGTGTTAGCGGTATGTTTTTTTTTCTGGGCAAACTCCCCATGCAGCCAAGCAGCAAATAAAACCCCCCAGGTGTAACAGAACAGAAATAGCGGAACTAGGCTACTCTGTTAGAGCAACATGGTACGATTGATCATTTGCTTAATGCAGATTAGACTGACACTTGATAGAATTCCAAATATAACAAATTGTTAAATCAAGAACAAGCTGCAAACACTTCCAAGATAAGACATACCACTGTCAGATTTAAATAAAGAGAGAAAAGAATATTAGTAGAGATGTTGAGCTTACTACTGTAAATACAAATTTTTCGTACAAGAGGTGAAGCTGGGGATGGAGGAAGGTGTTGAGTTCAGCTCGCATCCAGCAATGAAAAGGTGTCTGAAAGAATGAATGAAGAGGGAACTTAAAAAGCACCGCTTTGATTGGAGACTATGATCAGCTGAGCGAAGCTGATTGTGAGCTTGACTCACGCGACCTTATATGGCCTGAACTAACAATATACACTTGATGTTGGATCCTCCAAGAGACTGGACACAATTCGAACACTGTGTAAATTGTTACACCTATAGGCTTGGAAGACACATTAAGTGATGGATGGTGAGAATAAAAATCAAGGCATCAGTGTCTATGGTCAAACAGTTTTTACAGAAGCCTGACTATGTCTTATTTACATGTTTCCCTCCCAAAGGAAACCAACAGCAGGAACTGAAGCCCTGTGCCACAATCCAAACTGTGATGTAACATTAAGAATTAAATAATTTTCTTGTTTAAAACCCTGCTATATTTGGCCTAATGTTGGTTAATGTTAGCTCCAGACAGTGTCAGTTCTTACCTTGATGGAGATGGAGTTAAAGGGGTGTTTGTTAATGTTGCCTCAAGGAGCTAAACACAGGACACTTTGGTCCTGGCTCTAGTAATCAGAAAGGGATATTATTTGGAAATGGAAAGACCGGGATTTGCATGGACAACCGCTTCCACCGCGTGATTTTAACAACAAACAGTGTCTGCTGACATGGTAACAGATGCCGTAATGATTTACTCTGGAAAAGCTGATGTCACTTGATTTTTCTGTTAGCTTTGACACAACATGCCATGGTTTGTTGTGGCACCATCACACCAGTTGGATAGGAAATACACAAGCATCATTTTAACTGCATAATCCAAGAAACATTTAAACTCAGAGTCCATCATTTGATACAATCCGATGGAGCCATCCAACATATTTATTTTAGAGAGGAATCTGGCCAGAAGGGAAGAGAACAGGTGAAAGGAAAATTCTACCCTCGAACATGTGCGTCACTAACGTTGGCACCTCAAATGTTCCACATTCCTTACAGACCTGAGAGGAATCCTGAACATCCCGAGGCTCTGTTGACCAGACTGTAAACACCCTGGTGTAGACTAACCCTGATTTTAAACTTAACTTAAAGATGCCTGCCTCCACGTACCATGACTTTAAGGCCAGGGGTGAGATGGGGACTCTCATCTGTATTTTTTTACAGTGCTCAAATTTGCTCTTTCATGAAAAACACATATCTGCACACATGGAGCTGCTACTACATGTACAACATGCCCACTCCAAAGTAAAGTTTGCATTCCACAGATGCTTTTAAAGATTTGACAGGATGTGTTGTGCTAAATACCCCCGTTTGCTTGTAAGTGAATATTAGCTGCCACTCTTTTATTGGGCAGTGGGGGAATGTACAGTACATTTATAACAAGAGTTGAAGGTTTTTGATTTGCAATTATTTGCTTTCCCTCTGGATAAAAATAAAAAACAGAAATGTATTTCTCGTGGGCTGGCACATTGTCTAAAAATATGGCTGGCAGAACACTGTGTGTAGGTGGTAGTTCAGTCACAACCACTTCTGTCAAATTAAATTAATACTTGAACAAATACTTTATTGACTAGGCAGTGGATAATCTATTGGTGTTGGAGGTATGGTTCTGCTCTGGGAAAATTCTCCATGCAGCCAGGCAGCAATGCATGGAGCAGCAAATAACCCCCCCAGGTGCAACAGAACAGGTTACAACATTGTACAACTTTTTCCACATTCTGTTAGAGCAACATGGTACGATTGATAATTTGTTCAATGCAGATTAGATTGACATTTGATAGAATTCCAAAATATAACAAATTGTTAAATCAAGAACAAGCTGCAAACACTTCCAAGATAAGACATACAACTGTCAGATTTAAATAAATAGAGCACAGAATAATAGAAGAGATGTTGAGCTTACTACTGTAAATACAAATTTGCCATACAAGATGTGGAGCTGGGGATGGAGGAGGATGTTGAAGGCAGCTTGCATCCAGCAATGAAAAGGCGGCTGAATGAATGAATGAAGGGAGAACTTAAAAGCACCGCTTTGATTGGAAACTGAACTGTATTGGTAGATGTCATGATCAGCTGAGCGAAGCTGATTGTGAGCTTGACTCACGTGACCTGACGTGGCCTGAACTAACACTACGCTTGATATTTAGGGATCCTCCAAAATATTGGACAGATGTTCCACATTCCTTACAGACTTGAGAGGAATCCTGAACATCCTGTGGCTCTGTTGACCAGACTGAAAACTCCCTGTTGTAGACTAACCCTGATTTTAAACTTAACTTAAAGGTACCTGCCTCCATGTACCATGACATTTGGACATTAAGTAGCACCCAACACATTACCAAAATTGCTTTTCACATTCAAGTAAAAAAAACATGTGCTTATAATCAAACACTGAAATTTTGAAAAATTACCATGAATGTCCAATGTACCAGAGGCCCAACAGTAAGCAGTTATTAACATGACATGGGCTGGAAAGGAACATTTTACATTTTGCATAAACAACAGCTGATTAACCAGTCTCATACACATACGGTTAAACAACCAGTGGGCTAGATCAAATGTAATAGATAATACTGTAGCAGGTGACAGAAGAATTTGTGGCAAAATACCATAAAGTTTGATTGAACACAGCCTTTGATATAAACAGCAATAAATAAATAAATACAAAAAAGCATTTTAAGAAATTTCCCTCTGGGGATTGATATTTTCTTAAATTATTTGTCTCAACCCTTTTAAAAGTTGATAAGCCTCTTTATTTCACTGACCTAAGTATACTCATTTACAGTACATTAGCTACATTTTATTATTACTTTTTTATTCTTTTTGAATTATTTGCATTTAACATTGTTTTCTCCACCTACTATCTACTACCCACCCTATCATTTCCAATGATGCACTTGGAGAATTTTTTATTTTTTTTAATGGAATCCAATATACTCTGAAGTCACAAAGCTGCCTGAAGACAGGCATTTGTTTTGGAATACCTATTACACACCAGTTGTGTTTTTCAACAGTCACAGGTTGCTTAATCATTACAGTGAGTTTATCTTTTGTGGTTTTAGCTGTCATCGATTTCCCAGTCGTCAACAACCCAAGCTCAAGCTCTTGTTCCCATTACTGGAAAGGTTGGTTTGGGCTATAGTTTCATAAGAGGGATATATAGGTCAATGTGGTCCCTGACTACAATACTCAAGTTACACTGTCAATGCTGGCCTTAAACTCTTAATGAGAAAATGTCTCGGTTACGTATGTAACCTCCGTTCCCTGATGGAGGGAACGAGACGTCGTGTCGAAGAAGCGACACTAGGGGTCTCTCTTGAGCGCCGAAAGATACCTCTGATCTATGAAAAAAGGCCAATGAGAGTTGGCGAACAGTATTTGCATACTCCGCCTCCGGATACGGATATAAAGGCGAGAGAAATACGCTCGTTCATTCAGGATTTTTCTGAGGAGCCGGGAGTGTTCCGGGCACCTCAGCGGCTTGGCTCAGCGACGTGGCCGGGAAGACACAACGTCTCGTTCCCTCCATCAGGGAACGGAGGTTACATACGTAACCGAGACGTTCCCCGTCTGTCGCTCACTTCGACGTCGTGTCGAAGAAGCGACACTAGGGGTCCACTTCAAAACTCGCCATGCGCTGAGCCGTGTACGTGTACTGCTGACACAGAAGCGGGCAGGTATTTGCACGTGCACAAGCGACCAACTGTGTTCAGGCTGCACGTACTCTTCCCCAATGCCCCGAAAAAGCGTCAGCATCCTTTTGGTTACCCTAGGGGGGAACAAGGTGATGCTCCCAACTAGGGAACGGGCCAAGCCTGGCTGGGCCTCTTTTCTCTCTATGTTTTCTCGGCATAGAGCAAGAGCAGCGGGGCCCTTACCGCATCGAGGGAAGGGGGTCTTATTCCGAATTCCTATTCTTTTAGGGGGAAAAGACCCTGCGGAGGCCACACCCGCCCAGCAGGGGAGGTAAAGGTGGCAAAATACATCACATGGCCACTTCGAGCATGTGGGAGGAAATGGCGCGGTGGTAGATCCAACCTCGAGGAGGGGGGAGTTGCTACAACACGGCGACCGGAGGGCAACGAAGGACTGCCTAAGGGAGACGCGGGTCAGCTCGTAAGGTGACCGTACCACGGAAATACACACAGGAGGAGTCCCGTAGGAGGCCTGATCTGTGGAGCACCTATTCCAGTAGGGGTAGCCGGAGGTACCCGTAGTGGACTGGACCAGCACGTTCCTCCACTGAACTGCTGCGGGCCCGAAGGGCTAGGGAGGAATCAACCAGGGACCTAGGTCCTCTGGGACAAAAGCGCACTGTTTTGCCTTGGCAGAGGGAAACGGCGCTGGAACAAGCGGTTCACCCGGTCAGATCGTCGACGTGTACCGAGTTCTACGGGCTCGGACCTGAGAGAACACGGGACGAGACTGACTCAACCCTGAGATCGTAAGGGTGTTAGGTGCTGCCCAGCCCGCAGCTCTGCAAATGTCTGCTAGGGAGGTGTCCCTAGCCAGTGCCCATAAGGATGCCACGCTCCTAGTGGAGTGGGCTCGAAACCGTAAGGGGGGGGCATGGCCTGGGTGTGATAGGCCAACTGAATGGCATCCACCACCCAGTGAGACACCTCTGTTTGGAGACAGCGTTCCCTTTCTGCTGTCCTCCAAAGCAGACAAAGAGCTGCTCAGAGCGCCTGAAGCTCTGGGTGCGTTCCAGGTAGGCACGCAAGGCACGTACCGGACACGACAGTGAGAGGGGCTGGGTCTGCCTCCTCCCGGGGCAGCGCTTGTAGGTTCACAACCTGATCTCCAGAGGGCGTGGTAGGAACCATGGGCACATAGCCCAGTCGAGGTCTTAGGGTCACATGAGTATCTGCCGGACCGAGCTCCAGGCAAGTGTCGTTAGTAGGGAACGCTTGCAGGTCCCCGACCCTCTTGATGGAAGTGAGCGCGATCAGCAGGGCCGTCTTTTCAGGAGAGGGCCCTGAGCCAACTGATTCTAGCGACTCGGGGGGGGGGGGGGGGGGGGATCTCTGAAGACCGGCGAGGACCACCGAGAGATCCCAGGAGGGGAACAGGTTTGGCCGGGAGGGGTTTAACCTCCGGGCACCTCTTGGGAACCTGACGATTAAGTCGTGCTTACCCAGAGACTTGCTGTCTACTGGGTCGTGGTGAGCTGCGATAGTGGCAACATACACCTTCAAGGTGGATGGGGACAGCCTCCCCTCCAACCTCTCCTGTAGGAACAGGAGCACAGACCTAACTGCGCACCTCTGTGGGTCTTCTGCCCGGGAAGAACACCAATTCACGAACAGACGCCACTTCAGGGCGTAGAGTTGCCTGGTAGAACGGGCTCTGGCTTGGTTGATCGTGGCTACGACCGTGGGTGGTAGACCAGCTAGATCTTCCGCATCCCGTTCAGGGTCCAGACGTGGAGGTTCCAAAGGTCTGGGTGTGGATGCCAGAGCGTGCCCCATCCCTGAGAAAGAAGGTCCTTCCTCAGGGGAATTCGCCAGGGAGGGGCTGTCGCGAGAAGTACAAGGTCCAAGAACCAGGCCCGAGTGGGCCAGTAAGGAGCCACGAGAGTGACTTGCTCCTCCTCCTCCCTGACCTTGCACAGCACCTGTGCAAGAAGGCTCACTGGGGGAATGCGTACTTGCGCAGCCCAGCCGGCCAGCTGTGTGCCAGTGCATCTGCCCCGAGGGGAGCCTCTGAACGGGCGTACCAGAGCGGGCAGTGGGAGGTCTCTCGGAAGGCAGAGGGGTCTACCTGGGCCTTGCCGAACCGTTCCCAAATCAGCTGAACCAAGTGGGGGTGAAGCCTCCACTCTCCGCCAGGCAAGCGTTGTCATGACAGCGCATCCGCTATCACATTGAGGTTGCCGGGGATGTGAGTGGCACGCAGCGACTTGAGTCGGTGCTGGCTCCAAAGGAGGAGACGACGGGCGAGTTGTGACATGTGACGGGAGCGTACACCGCCTTGGCAATTTATGTACGCGACCGCAGTGGTGCTGTCCGACCTGACTAGGATATGTTCGTCCCGAATTAACGGGAGAAACTTCCACAGGGCCAAAAGGACGGTCAACAACTCGAGGCAGTTGATGTGCCAACGCAGCTGGGCCCCTTTCCAACAGCCTGAGGCTGCGTGCCCGTTGCAAACGGCGCTCCAACCCAATCTGGAGGCGTCGGTCGTGACCAGGACGCGTCTGGACACCTTCTGTAGGGGCACTCCAGCCCGTAAGAAACAGGGGTCTGTCCATGGGTTGAATGTCTGACGGCAGGCGGGGGTGATTGTTACCCAGTGCGTGCCGTGGCGCCATGCTCGTCTCGGGACTCGGGTCTGGAGCCAGTGTTGGAGCGGTCTCATATGCATCAACCCCAGCGGCGCGACTGCCGCGGAGGACGCCATATGCCCCAGGAGCCTCTGGAAAAGTTTTAAGGGGACCGCTGTGCCTGGCCTGAAGGCGGTGAGGCAGTTCAACACTGACTGGGCACGCTCGTTGGTGAGACGTGCCGACATTGAGACCGAGTCTAACTCCATCCCGAGAAAAGAGATGCTCTGAACTGGAGTGAGCTGGCTCTTTTCCCAGTTGACCTGAAGCCCCAGACAGCTGAGGTGCCTGAGCACCTGGTCTCTGTGGGTTTTGCATAGTAACTCTCGCGAGAGGACAGAGACAGGCCAAAGGGGAGGACTTTGTACTGATACACCTGGCCCCCGAACGCAAACCGCAGGTAGGGGCGGTGTCGGGGCAGGATGGAGACGTGGAAGTACGTGTCCTTCAGGTCTACCGCTGCGAACCAATCTAGATGCCGGACGCAGGTTAAGCGTGAGCATTTTGAACGGGAGTTTGTGCAACGCTCGGTTGAGAACTCGCAGGTCCAAGATTGGTCGTAAGCCGCCGCTTTTCTTGGGTACGATGAAGTAAGGGCTGTAGAAACCCTTCTTCATCTCGGTTGGAGGGACAGGCTCTATCGCGTCTTTGGCCAGAAGAGTCGCGATTTCCGCGTGCAGGGAGTGGGCGTGGACGGGGCGTCTTCCCGGCCACGTCGCTGAGCCGAGCCACTGAGCCGAGCCGCTGAGGTGCCCGGAACACTCCCGGCTCCTCAGAAAAATCCTGAATGAACGAGCGTATTTCTCTCGCCTTTATATCCGTATCCGGAGGCGGAGTATGCAAATACTGTTCGTGGGCGGGGGCCTGGCAAACTGAATTGCGTAACCGAGTAGGATGGTCCAGGCCAGCCAGCGAGACGGGTTGGGAAGTGAAAGCCACGCGTCCAACCTCTGCGCTAGGGGCACCAAAGGGACGATTAATTTTGACGTACCCGGCGGGGCTTCGCAGCGGGGCGGAGCAGGTAGGGCAGCGTTGGGCGGCGACAGGGCGACCCGCGGCTGAGGTGCTGAGAAGAGACTCAAGCACTTACCTTGCTCCGCACACCCGGCAGGAGGCGGGTTAGCGACTGAGGAGGAGGTCCTGGGTAGGCGTCCTCTAGACTCGTCGGAACCAGCCGGCCTGGGGACAGTCGTGGGGCTGAAGACGGGAGGTCCGTGTCCAGGAAGCCAGGACTGCTGATATCTGGGGGCAAAGTGCCGTGAGAACGGCATTTGCGGGCCAGGTGACCCAGAGACAAAAGGAAATAGCTCATTACAGAGAATATGAGAATGTGAAAATTAATTCGACAAGAAAAAATTCTCCTCCCGGCCCTCCACCGGGGACGGAGCGGTCTTACCAGCCTCCGGAGCTAACATCTTGGTCCCTGGGTCGAACGTCTACAGACAGCCTGGGAGCCTTCCGGGTCCTCGAGGGGGTCCGTGAGACGGGGGCGTCCGCTTCCTGCGGAGTGCTCGACGCTGGGGCTGAGAGCTTGGCCCGGGTTGAGGCGGAGCAGGGTGTTTCATAGCCGTAGGAGGACACCCGTCGGCGAGCAGACGGGGCATGGCCCATGGCGGCAGGCTTGCGGCGGGGCAGGATGTGCAGTGGCCTCCGTCTGCCTCACCGCTGAGGACTGCTGGGCAGAGTCGTCAATGGTGGCGCCGAATGGACGGAGCTGGGAGACGGGGGTGTGGGAGAAGGTGTGCCTTGTCTGCCTCCCGCATTTCGACCAGGTCCAGTCCACAGGTGCGTTTCTGGACCACAAGGGGTGGCCATCGCCTGTTCGAGTGCCGGCGCTTCTGACCTCCGTGGCCCGGGGGCGCGGTTGGTCATCCAGCGCAGTTCCTGCAGCACATCAAGAACAGGACTACCCAAGGTGCAAGTTTTGAAGTGCCTTGGCCTGGCGTTGGTTGCAGGAAGGGCCGTGGCGTGCAGAGTGGAAGCGGTCTGGGACCGTTCCACCGCGAGGGTAGTGAGAGCGGAGGAGCGAAGAAGCCTTGGCTTTGCTCAACTCGTCGTGTACGTCCGGGAAGAAAGGAACGGGGGAGGGCGTGGCTGTGAGCGGCGCACCTGCCCGCGGGACCGATCAAGTAGCCCGGGAAAGCATAGCGGATCTCCGTGCGTCAGGCTCAGGCTGGGTGGCAGACCCGAAGGTGGCGGCCCAGGCGAACGATCAGCATCCGATGCCGCTGTAACGCTCTCCGATGCAGCGGTGATGTCATCCAATTGAGGCAAGCAAGCGTGCCGGGGAGGCGGGCGGTTCGAGGGGGTTTACCCGGCGAACAGAGCCCGTCATTGTCCCCAAATCGCCTTCATCGCCCGCGGCACCTGCGCCGATCCCGTAGGAAGAAGGCGGAGCGCGGGGGGCGGCTGAAACGGCTTTCTCTCATTACAAAAGAAAGCCACACGACCGCAATGTTGCCATGGCTATGTTCTCGCACTGAGAATATGAACCATTCATAAATTCATTCATTCGTGCGATCGCAGCCCAGGCATGCAAGACAGTGTTTTATGACCGAGAGAGGTGGGGAGAAATCACCGCATCCAGAAACTACACAGGGTGGAAATTACATCTTTATAAAGACGCGTCCTGAAAAGGACGTTCAACGCCGCTGTGTAATGCTCTTTCAGAGAAATAAACTCTTTTATGGAGAGAATCACTCTTTCAACTCTTTTAACTCTGCGCTGTCGAAGCGCCCAGGGGCAAACTGCACGCCGGCAGTGAAGAGAAAAGCCGCTGTAGTGCGCCATAAATCCAACAGCAAAGCAGAGCGTCAGAGGATCAGAAGCAGGATCAGTTGTGTTACTCGCAGCTGACTGCATACATACGACCATCGGCTCCGAAGAAAATTACTGAATGAACGAGCGTATTTCTCTCGCCTTTATATCCGTATCCGGAGGCGGAGTATGCAAATACTGTTCGCCAACTCTCATTGGCCTTTTTTCATAGATCAGAGGTATCTTTCGGCGCTCAAGAGAGACCCCTAGTGTCGCTTCTTCGACACAACGTCGAAGTGAGTGACAGACGGGGAACCAAGATTGGGAGACAAAGGCAGGCTTCAAATATACAGCAGTTTTGGTTATTTGCTGCATCTCAAACCCCTCATTCCAAATTAATATAATTATTAGATAAATCTAATCCAGCATTGCATCTGATGATGTCTAATGGACGAGACAGCTATTTTATTTAACATGACATGGTCTTACTTGTCTTAACAATACTTAACAATTTTGTAATATAGTTCAACAAAGAGTGATGTATGAGATATTTTTTCAGGTTATTTTGGCTTCCAGTGTCATTGTGAATTAGCATCAATAAAAACAAATGTTCCGAGTCATGAAGGGGGAAAGAATGTACAGAGGGAGTAGATGGGTTTTGTCATTTACAGCCATACAATAACAGATGGCTTTCAATGGAATTTTGCTAGAGCAAAAAACTACTTAATTTAAATCACCACCAACCAATAAAAAGCTCACTCATCACTGTGTCTGGCTCCCCAACAATCTAATTTGAGTTCTAAATCCTGACAGACTTAATTTAAAGAACACAGTATAACACTGTATGAATGCAATGATTTAGCAACCCATGTAACCTTTTACTGATCTACAGTATGGAAGCCCAGGAGTGCCATTTACAAAAGAATGAAGGAATAAATTATCAATCTATTAATCTGAAAATAAAAATGTAAATAAATAAACCAATTTATAAATGACAAATAAATAGACACATTTCAATGTGTTTATTTAATTCATATATTAGAATGGCATTATATTTAACAATAAAATTGTGCATTATTAATCAAATTTATTTCATGTTTAAATTGTCACTAAATTTAGCAATAAATGAGTACATCAATGAGTCTTTTAAATGCACTTTTTTAATGCACTTTAAAAGCACCTTTAAGATTGCATTTTAAAAAGGTATTTGGCAATTGCTTTTCCTCATCCATTTGCCAATGGCTTTTCTTTTTCGTTTTTATTTTCCTTTCCTTTTCTTTTATTTAACGAATTGAGAATTGAGTTAAAAAACTGCCATTGGACTGTTGACTCTTGAGAGCAACCAACGAACTTTCAACTCAGTTATAAGACACATCCCCTCTCCCACGTGCCACTCGAAGAAGATGTAAGACGGCCTGCCATTGGATGATGGTACGAGCCAGGGCCGGCCCTAGGGTTTTGGGGGCCCTAAACAAAAATAGTGTATGGGGCCCTACAGGTTTCTGAACCAGCCCAAAAGAAGATAAATTATATATTTTCTAAATAGAAAAGCTCTCATTTCAGAGAGGGAGTTTTACAAATAAGTTACCAGAACAGTAGGGCCATTCACTAGCAGTGTCATTGGTGGAGGTGGTTTGTGGTCCTGTCCCGAAATATTTTAATAGTGCTCCTGAGGAGAAGGAGGAAATTATACATACAACAAATGGATGAAAGGAGCATTACAATTAACCATCTGGGGTCTGAGGGTGTTTTGGGCCCTGGAGAAGTTTTGACATGCCTTGACATTTGTGCTTTTTTCAGTTGCTTAAAAACACAGTAAGGGCTAAAGTCTGATAACACTGTATTCAACACAAACTGGGCTACAATAATATGTGAGCAACATGTGTGTACATGTTTGTATTTTTTAGAAAATAAATTATGCATGGTTTTTGAAAAAAATTAATAAATGTAATTCATTGAAATAAGGCCATATAACACATACTAAACATTTGTCCACAAGACTTTTGAGAACTGATTCTTGTAGCCTTGAGCTTTTGCTACAAAATTATGTGAAAACCATCCTGATCACTCATTCATACAAAACAATATAGTCATAAGATGTTTTAATGTTTTTAAAAGAAGTCTCTTCTGCTCACCAAGGCTGCATTTATTTGATCCAAAATAAATTAATTTAAACTTGAATTGTTTTATTTAAAAGTAGATATTTTAAGCTTTCTTTAGACATACAGTATGTTTCATGTTTGTGTGATAAGTATTCACAGAGTTTCAGTTCATTTTTGTGACGTGTTTCAAAAATATGCTCACGGAGACAGAGACGGCTTAAAGCGCACCCTATTTATTTTCTTTATTTTACAAAAGAACAAGGTTTTGTTGTTATTGTGAGTGTACACAAATGAAAGTAGACCATTTATAGGCTCTAATGATGTCTTACACTTATCTGTATGCCCCAAAATTGACGGAGTATTTTAAATTGTTTCCGCTGTAATTACGAAAAAAATCCAGCACAGAAATGTAGTAAACAATATTAAAAGAGGCCATGCTTCTGGCATGCACTATCGTCTGTTTCAGCAAAACAGCATTTCTCTGATCCAGGTGGATACGTTCGCTTCATGGTGGCTGGACATCTGTTACCTTGCTACTGCTCCTGGCAGTCGACAAACGGAAACAGCAGAGTGCTGCGCGCATCATCCTCTCTCACCCACACAATTTAAGATCCTCCATCCTAGCTCCAAAATTAGGTTTAAGAAATTTAGAAAAATATACAAAACGAAACATACTACGTTTCACTGATTCGGTTATACGTTTTGTTGATTAGAGTAATTGATGTGTAAAAAATAAAATAATTGGTGGTGGTGGTGGGGCCCCGAACCAATCGCGGGGCCCTAAACAAATGTTTAGTTTGTTTATTGGGTCGGGCTGGCCCTGGTACGAGCATTTGTGTGATATTATTGGATCTGTAACTCCCACGCAAAAGAACCGGATGTGAAACATATCAGAAGTTAATGGTGGCTTGTTCACTGTTGCTGTGAAATACTGAACACAGCCCTACATGTGCGTGCACAGTGACACGTCCAGGATGGGAGCTGGTAATCAAGATGCTGTCAACAGAACCAGCCTCCCGAGCCACAGCCCAAACTGAAACACACGACGGAGGTGAGCAAGGGCAACGGCTCGAGTCGCTGGTTAAAGTCAATGGACTTTCCAAAATGTATACAGAAGAAAATGCACAATCCTATTCAGTGACATCACATTCATAAAAATGCTGGTTTCTGCTGTTAAAAGAAACACTGTAACTATTTCCATTCCTTAGATATAGCAAGAAACTTTTCAGGAGCAGTGACATCAATCTCCACCCCATGCGGTCCAAATCGCTCTAACCCGGTTCCAATCGTTTGTGCCATTAAAAGAAACACTGTACTATTTATCTTCCTTAGAAATAGCATGAAACTTTTCGGGAGCAGTGACGCCACCTCAAATCACACCGAACCGGTGCCGTTAAAAGAAACATCATAATGATTTCCTTTCTTTGTATTAAACAAGATAGCTTTTGGGAGCCGTGAAGTCATGCAGACTAAACCCCATGTCAATAGCTCCCACCTGTCTCCATCATTTGTGCTTCTGGTTTGTGCTGTGTTTGGTATCATTGAAGCATTGATTTTATGGCAAAGGTTAATAATTTTTTATTTAAAAATTTTCTTTGTATTAAACAATATACTGTACCTTATGTGCACTGTGAGATCATAGATTTTAAGCACTGGGACACAATGAAACTGTGCTAAACTGTTTCTGTTTATGAAGCTTAATAAAGTTGTATCTTTCATTTACGCAACCAGGTCATCTTTTTTTCTTCCAGTTAAAGTTATTCTAAGTGACTGTTTCATTTCACACAATTATAGCGGTGAAGGTGTAAAACACTTGTTGGTTATTGCTTTTTTCTCTCAAAAATGTCTGGCCTAAATCTTGGACATTTTACCTCAAACATTTTGAGATGTTAATTGCCATTATCTGTGACAATTAAATTTTGCCAATAACTTAATCAATTAATGTAAAATTAAAATCAAAATTAAAATTCAAAGTGGAATATATATATATATATATATATATATATATATATATATATATATACAGTGGATCCGGAAAGTATTCACAGCACATCACTTTTTCCACATTTTGTTATGTTACAGCCTTTTTCCAAAATGGATTATATTCATTATTTTCCTCAAAATTCTACAAACAATATATAATAATACCCCATAATGGCAACTTGAAAGAAGTTTGTTTGAAATCATTGCAAATTTATTAAAAATAAAAAACTAAAAAAAAAAAAAAAAATCACATGTACATAAGTATTCACAACCTTTGCCATGACACTCAAAATTGAGCTCAGGTGCATCCTGTTTCCACTGATCATCCTTGAGATGTTTCTACAACTTGATTGGAGTCCACCTGTGGTAAATTCTGTTGATTGAACATGATTTGGAAAGGCACACACCTGTCTATGTAAGGTCCCACAGTTAACAGTGCATGTCAGAGCACAAACCAAGCCATGAAGTCCAAGGAATTCGCTGTAGACCTCAAAGACAGAATTGTATTGAGGCACAGATCTGGGGAAGGGTACAGAACATTTCTTGCAGCATTGACGGTCCCAATGAGCACAGTGGCCTCCATCAACCTTAAATGGAAGAAGTTTGGAACCACCAGGACTCTTCCTAGAGCTGGCCGCCCGGCCAAACTGAGTGATCGGGGGAGAAGGGCCTTAGTCAGGGAGGTGACCAAGAACCCGATGGTCACTCTGACAGACCTCCAGCATTACTCTGTGGAGAGAGGAGAACCTTCCAGAAGAACAACCATCTCTGCAGCACTCCACTAATCAGGCCTATATGGTAGAGTGGCCAGACGGAAGCCTCTCCTCAGTAAAAGGCACATGACAGCCTGTCTGGAGTTTGCCAAAAGGCACCTGAAGGACTCTCAGACCATGAGAAACAAAATTCTCTGGTCTGATGAAACAAAGATTGAACTTCTTGGCCTGAAAGGCAAGCGTCATGTCTGGAGGAAACCAGGCACCACTCATCACCTGGCCAATACCATCCCTACAGTGAAGGATGGTGGTGTTTTTCAGCGGCAGGAACTGGGAGACTAGTCAGGATCGAGGGAAAGATGAATGCAGCAATGTACAGAGACATCCTTGATGAAAACCTGTTCCAGAGTGCTCTGGACCTCAGACTGGGGTGAAGGTTCATCTTCCAACAGGACAACGACCCTAAGCACACAGCCAAGATAACAAAGGAGTGGCTACGGGACAACTCTATGAATGTCCTTGAGTGGCCCAGCCAGAGCCCAGACTTGAACCTGATTGAACATCTCTGGAGAGATCTGAAAACGTCTGTGCACTGACACTCCCCATCCAACCTGATGGAGCTTGAGAGGTCCTGCAAAGAAGAATGGGAGAAATTGCCCAAAAATAGGTATGCCAAGCTTGTAGCATCATACACAAAAACACTTGAGGCTGTAATTGGTGCCAAAGGTGCTTCAACAAAGTATTGAGCGAAGGCTGTGAATACTTATGTACATGTTCGATTTTTATTTTAAACAAATTTGCAAAGATTTGAAACAAACTTCTTTCACTTTGTCATTATGGGGTATTGTTTGTAGAATTGAGGAAAATAATGAATTTAATCCATTTTGGAATAAGGCTGTAACATAACAAAATGTGGAAAAAGTGAAGCGCCGTGAATACTTTCCAGATGCACTGTGTATATATATATCTATATATATATTTTAATTCGAAAGAAACACTTTCATAATACACATAAATAATTGTGGCACGGTGGAGGGCGGGACCGGTGCGTGATTGCGCACGCCCTGCCCAGTATTAGGCTAATTAAGCCGTCAAGAGGGATAAAGGCCACTCGCAGATGGCGATCGAGAGAGAGAGCTCAATTACGGACATGTCCGTTGTCTTATGTGTTTGTTTTTTGAGTTGTACATTAAACCTTTAAGTTATTTGTCAAGCCGGTTTCTCGCCTCTTCCTTGCCCGCGAATATGATCTGTGTTACAATAATATACAACATTGATTTAAACACTACCATTTGTTCCACAAAAGTGTACTCGCTGCCTTCTCTGTATCCTCAGCTGACTATCATTCCGACAGTCCACCTTATCTCTATCATACACAGGCAATCATTTTAATAAAAATAAAATATTTAAAGATGATCTTGCAGTGTTTATTATGAATGTGATATCACTGAAAGAGGATGTGCATTTTCTATAGTATAAGTCCATCGGCTTTCTCCAGCGGCTCACCTCCCTGCCCTTGCTCACCTCCGTCGTGTGTTTCAGTTTGGGCCATGGGTCAGGAGGCTGGTTCTGTTGACAGCATCACGATTTCCAGCTCCCATCCTGGACACATATCATTGTGCACGCACAGGTAGGGCCACGTTCAGTCTTTCACAGCATTAGTGAACAAGCCATCATTAACTTCTGATATGTTTCGCATCCATTTCTTGTGCGCGGGATTCACAGATCCAATAATATCACATAAACTGCTCAGACCATCGTCCAATGCTGAGTGGCACGTGGGAGAGGGGATGTGTCTTATAACTGAGTTGAAAGTTCATTGGTTGCTCTCACGAGTCAACAGTCCAATGGCATTTTTTTTTTTAACTTGACTCTCAATTGAAATAAACAGGAAAAAGAAAAGGCCAGGAAAAAAAAATCCATTGGCAAATGGATGAGGAAAAGCAATTACAAAATACCTTTTTAAAATGCAATTCAAAAGCTGCTTTTAAAGTTCATTAAAAAAATTATTTAAGACTCACTAATTTACTAATATATTGCTACATTTAATGACAATTTAAACACGAAATTAATCTTATTAATACACAATTTTAATGTTTAAAATAATTACAATTTTAAACATTCATTAAATAAACACATTTAAATGTCTTTTTATTTGTCCATTTTTAAATAATTTATAAATTATTCAAGTTTTTATTTTCAAATTAATAGATTGATAATTCATTCATTCTTCATTAATTGGCACTCCTGAGCTTTAGCTGGTATGAACTGACAAATGGTAAAAAAGGAAAAGTCAAACAATAAAGAAAAGAAATTGCCAAATTCTTTTTAAAATGCAATTTAAAAGGTGCATTTAAATATGATTTATTAATGCACAAATTTATTGTTAAATACATATGTTGAATACATTGAAATGTGTCTATTTATTCATTCATTTCTAAATTGGTTTATTCACATTTTTATTTTCAGATTAGTAAGTTTAATAATTTGTTCCTTCATTCTTTTGTAAATGACACTCCTGGGCTTCCATACTACAGTATGCTTTAAAACTCCCATTTTGCTAAGTATAGTCAGTCCCTGTCAAAACGTTCTGTGGCTGTACCATAATGCAGTGAAGGCATCAGATAATATATTTTACTAATTGTTTGTCCTATTCAAATACCATTGTTTTTAAATAGAACTCAAAAAAATTCAAAGCTTAAATACCATGGTATTTATACCATGGTAAAAAAAAAAAGAAAAAGAAAAAAGAAAAGAAAACGAGGTTGTGAAGACTTTATAAATGTCTTATTTAATTTTCAAAACTATTGTTTTCTGAAGTTTTTGTCTATTCAGTGTTTCATTAGCTAAATGATACGATTTAATCAACAAGAGCTACAACCCATTGAAGAAATTGTTAGTCTATTTCTCATAGCCTCATGTACTTTCCTGTCATGGCTTAAGAACATGCAATGTTAAATCATTACTGTGCCAAAAGGGAACCATGAGTGATTTTCATCCCAGGCAAACATTGCTCTCTGCTGGCTATGTTGGGAGTTAGCACCATCTGAAACTTTATGAAGCTCCTTAGAATGCTTCAATCATGTCAGGTTTTCTGTCTGTAACATAACTTAAATACTTAATATTTCATCTTCAAAATTTATCATAAAACTATATTTCAATAATATTAAAACAGGTTCTCAAGCCAAACAAACTAAATATAAAAATGAAAAGTCTCTCATCTTTCAATCACCCTCATGCCATCCCAGATGTGTCTGACTTTTGACATATTTTTGGAAAAACATGTCTGCTCTGTAGGTCCATTTAATGCAAGTGAATGGTGGACAGTATTTCGAAGGTACAAATAGCACATAAAGGCAACATAAAAGGAATCCATATGACTCCAGTGGTTAAATTCATGTCTTCATAAGGGATAGTATGTGGGTAAGAAACATAAATATTTAAGTCTACTTTATACTTCTGGCCCAGTAGGTGGTGATATGCATGAAGAATGCAAATTACCAAAACCAAAAAAAGAAGAACTCTTAGGAGAGAAGAGAGCTGATTTAAGGTGGAGATTTATCGATCGTTCATGTGCTTAGAACTCGCAATTACGACATTTCCAACTCAAATTGAAGGGCACTTTATACAGAGCCTGACAGCCATGACTTGGTCAAAACGGAAACATAATCAACAGGAAGTTGTCTTGGCACTACAGGATGTGCCAGCTTTCCCATTACCCTGATATATTCTCAGGTGTCTGTTATGTTCCATTACATGAATCAAAACCTCAGTTAAAGTTCAGGACAGACTGGAAGAGTACAACAAAAACCCCATAATATCTGAATTCAGGCCACAATACAAGACATAAGCTCTCTATTTACCCTTGGTTCCGCTATTAGTTGAGGAATTTGGAGATCAACAATGACATAATTTTTTAACTTATCATTTGTGGTTTCTGTGGCTCAAAGAATGAAGAACTGGTCTGATGAATAACTGTTCTCCCACAATAGAGCTTGGAAAATCAATGTAACAACATGTATTTTCATGACTCTAGCTGATGATAAAGAAGTGTAGCCTGAAGCCAAAGGCTATTGCCCTGGTTTTACATCAATTACTTCCTTTACTAAACTCCACTTTCAGCACAACCTCAACAGTGGCTCATTAGTAGGCATATCTGTATTTATAATGCCTGGCTGCTGATTTCCATATGGTATTATAGAGCTAAACATCATGAATCACACCAGAATTAAAGGCACAAGATACAGACTGAAACTGTAAAATTGTCCTCTCTTGAAGAGAAGGAAAAAACATCAGAGACTACATTTCTTTTCCTTTCCTTATTCAGTCTCTCTTGCTCTTTCTTATGGGTTGGTGATCCTGAAACAATACATCTTTTCAACAGTTCTGCATTACAGTCTGCACTTCATTCGTGCCATCTTGGGTTAAGCACCCCTGAAAACAGTAAATAAGAAACAAAACTTACCACACTTCTAGCAGATCTTCAAAGATATCTTGGGGCCAGTCTCAAAAAGTTAGGTTTGAGAGCAGGGAACATTTCTGTGGCATTCTTAAGCACACATTGGCACATTTTTTCAGTGTTGGTGTGTGAGAGTGAGAGAGCATTAAGGCCTTAGCAAAGGTTTTCCGTGCTGTACCAGGGACTCCCAGGCAGTAACAGTGGACTTTCAGAACAGTACCCTGGTGGTAACAGTGGATAAAACTACCTTAAGCTTTCAGAAATATCCCATTGCTGTATACTGTAACTGTCATCTTTTTGCACTACTGTGTACTGGTCGGCGCTGCACTGTCTATCACTGTGCCTATTGTCCTGTTCATTGTTAGAAATTTATTGTACTGTCCCATACTTTTGCACACGTTTTTGCATGTGCACTTTATATAGGTATTTTATATAGGTATTTTATTTAGTCTGTGTAGTCTCATGTGGTTCTGTGTTTGTCCTATGTTTTTTTATGTAGCACCATGGTCCTGGAGGAATGTTGTCTCGTTTCACTGTGTACTGTACTAACTGTATATGGTTGAAACGACAATAAAAACCACTTGACTTGACTTGACTACTATCAGCTTACAATTTGACAACAGTCTTAAAGGACTGTAAAATACATCACCCTAACTTTGTTTAGCTCTGAGGAACATTCTATTAAACTGCACTGAGTGACTGCTAATTACTGACATACTGACTTTCACCACCCTGAACTGTGCAGAAAACAAACAAACAAACAAACAAAAAACATTCGGAAATATAAGTCACTTTGTTATTCTCTTTCTAACACAAAGGGAGAACTTGTGGGAAAGTATATTTAAAAAACATAAACAGATTTATGCCTAGAAAATACAAACCATAAGATACATCTGAAATCCAAAATGGCAGAGTCTGTCCCTTTTATATAAAATAAAATCCAGCTTTTCAAATAGCAAGCCTCCAAATATTTACAAGAAACAAACATTTATTGCTTCAAAGACATACAGAGTATAAAACTGTTATGGTTTTGAATGTAGTGCCAGCATTCATTATAAAACACACATTTAGCTTATAATGAAAGGAACAGAGCTCTTGACTGAAAGCTTTTGTATTTGTTAGATGGGGAATTTTTACGGAAGATTTAACAGTGTAACATTTAATAAAACTACTATGTTGAGGAGAGTCAGAGAAAAGTGTTCAAATATATTTCACTTTTGAGGAAGTTTGTATGACAGTGCTCATTCTTACAGTAGCATAGGATGACGATACGGTTGACATGAGATCTCTGGAGGAACTAGACCAAGACCAAAGTCCACACTGAAAAGATTCAAAATAACTTAAACCTGGAAATCAATTTAAGTTGGATTTAGAAAATGATTAAACAAAGAAATGCTATGAAGTAAAATAAAAAATTCCAAAATTAAAGGCGTCATGACATAAGGAATCAAATTTTACTGGATCTTTTGACATTTATGAGGTCATTGCACTATAAAAACATACAGTAAGTTTCAGAATTGAAAACTTCCTCCTTAATAGAAAAATAATATTTATTTAAACCAGGCTCTAGAAACAGGCAGTTTGGAATTTGTGGAAATTGTGACACCACAAGAACCAAATACATCTTCAGGAAGACATCAACCTACCTTTCACCATTGCACCCTTGGCCTGCCCACTGGTGCTCACTGTCTGTCAGACAGGTGAGGGCCTGTCATGTGGGATTAATCCAAAGAAGACTTACACAGGACAACTTCGTGTGCCTATTGTCTACACTAGACGAATGGCTTTGACCATTGTCATTCATCTCACACCACTTTTAAAAGACGCAATGTCAAGTTATAACACTAAAAAGGAGACCTGACCGGAATTTATAGCCTCTGTCAGTGACATCATTGGATGCACCAGTAGCAGGGCTATAAATAGATGCGTCACAGGTGCATCGGCAGATCTTTTGTCTTCAGATCATTCTTTGTGTGTGTGCTTCATGAGCCTGTCAGAAATGTTCTACTTTCCTCTGTTAGGAGTTAGAATTGTTAGGCAGTGCGCAGAAACCTTTCTCTTTCTCTTTTCTTAAAAAAAAAAAGAAGAAAAAGAATGACTGATAAACAAGCAAGTGGTGTGTGTTCCCATGTTTACGCTCTATGGCTGAAATGGACACACAAAAGTTTTTGTTTTGTGTGTTAGGGGGAAGAGCATGCTGCTCTTGCGTGGCGGCAGGGTGGGTGCAGGCATTGCGATCTGTTCACAGCCAAAATGCTTCACACTCGTCTCGCTTACTTCAAAGAGCCAGCACCCACTCTTTCATCGTGGGGCTCTCGCATAGATCTGGCTGAGGAGCGAGAGACGGGTCCATCCCTATCTCTGTCATGGACTCTATATCAGTCACTTCCTTTCTTTGATGACCTCCATGACAAGCGTTCTCATTCATGGAGGAATCTTTTTACTTCCTGTATCTTCGTGCCCTCGACTTCGACATATTCGACTATCGTAGGTACTGAGACACGGGGCTATTTGTTGATGCCGCCAGTAGAAGAGACACTTGCGGGTTATCTCTCGCCTGGCTCGACATCATCACTAAAGAGACCTGATCTCCCAACAAAGTCGTGCAGGACCACCTTCACGCTTGTGGGGAAGGCTTATCAGGCAGCAGGTCAGGCTGGTGCTGCCCTGCACACTATGGCAGTGTTACAGGTGTACCAGGCTGATCTGTTGAAGGACCTGAGTGCAGGCACCTCGTAAAGACTGTTTTTTACCATGTAAAACCCTGATGGTTTTGCACCCAGTCTTGTGGGGGTAGCCCCCCCTTGGGACGGGTCACGTGAAACATCCACCTGTACCCTCCCGATACCCCCACAAAACTGCCCCATTCCCGCCACCTCTGGTGTTTTGGCAACTAAATGTTGGGTGTTCCATTGCTTCCTGCCGTATTCCAGGACACGGGACACTCGACATCCCCTCAACAGGAAGTGTCAGAATCGATACCCATCTCAGAGAACCTGGCAGTGTGGAAACTACTGCCAGGTGTTTCTATGTGGGTCCTAAGAATAGCAGAAAAAGGCTACAGAATTTAATTCATTCGCCATCCTTCGCGTTTCAACGGCGTGGTTCCCAATAGCGTGAAACCGGAGCAAGCATGTTTACTGTGGAAATAACTGCAAATCTCTTGGTCAAAGGGACCATAAAACATGTTCCCCTTCCAGAGAGAGAGTCAGGTTACTACAGCAGATACTTCCTGCTTCCCAAGAAGGATGGGGGGTTGCATCCGATTTTAGACCTTCGAGGCTTGAATCGCTCCAAGGGCGTTCAAGTTCAAGATGCTAACTGTCAAGACGGTCGTGTCTCAAATCCAATATCGCGATTGGTTGGTCACGATTGATCTCATGGACGTCTACTTTCATGTAGAAAGTCTGCAACAACACAGGAAGCTGAGGTTCGCTTTCAGGGGCGAAGCTTTCCAATATCGGGTTCTTCCATTCGGTCTAGCCTTAACACCCCGCACATTCACGGAATGCATGGATGCAACACTGGCTCCTTTGCAACTCCGGGGCTTCCGCATTCTGAATTACACTGACGACTGGCTGATACTAGCACAGTCACAAGAACTGGCATTACAGCACAGGGATATTGTCTTAGCTCATCTGGTTTCTCTGGGGTTGAGGCTCAACGCCAAGAAAAGCGTCCTCTCTCCCACTCAGAAAACTACGTATCTGGGGATTGTATGGAATTCAATCACGATGCGGGCACAATTGTCTCCCGCTTGAATCATGTCCATTCAGAACACCCTGAGCAAAGTCAGGCTAGGCCAAGGTTGCACTGTTCATCAGTATCAATGAATACTAGGTCTAATGGCATCTGCGTCCATGGTGATCCCTTTGGGCCTTCTGCACATGAGACCGTTTCAGTTGTGGCTCAAAGCCAGGGGATTTCATCCAAGGGCCAAACCCCTAGGCTGATAAGGGTTACGTGCCGCTTGCTATGTACACTTTCTATGTGGTTCAGACCTCGGTTCCTCACTTTGGGTCCCACTCGCAGTTTGCTAATGACAGACGCCTCCCTGATGGGCTGGGTAGCGGTCTTAAGTGGTCGTCCAGCTCAAGGGGAATGGGAGGGTCGTCAGCTCGATTGTCACATTAACTGTCTCGAATTGATGGCTGTATTTCTGGCCCTGAAATACTTCCTCCAGAGGCTGCCATGTCTTGGTACGGGTGGACAACACAGTGGTAGCCTCTTACATAAACTATCAAGGAGGTCTATGTCCATGCCAGCTGAACAGACTGGCACGGCAGATTCTCCTTTGGGCCCAGGGCAAGCTCCTGTTAATCAGAGCAGCTTATATCCCTGGATGCTAGAATGGGAGCAGATTTACTGTCCAGACAGAAAATAACGACGGTGAAGTGGAAACTCCACTCCGAGGTAGTGGAACAAATCTGGTTGAGATTTTACAAGAGCAGAAGTGGACCTCTTCGCCTCCCTACAGACAGCGCAATGTTCCCTCTACTTCTCTCTGAGTCACCTGAGTCTGGACGCGATGGCACATACATGGCCCAGAATGCGCCTGCATGCTTTCCCCCCAGTTTCTCTGCTCCCGGGAGTCTTGGGCAGAGTTCGCCAGCAAGGGTCCTGTCTCTTACTGATAGCGCCATGCTGGCCAAACATTATATGGTTCTTGGAGATAATGTCTCTCCTCGACAGCTCGCCTTGGGCGATTCCGGACAGGAGGGACCTTCTGTCTCAGGCGCAGGGGACAATATTTCATCCTCAGCCCAATCTGTGGAACCTTCATGTTTGGCCCCTGAAGGGTACCAACTGAAGGACACTAGGCTTTCACCTGAAGTTATCAAGACCATTCTAAGTGCTAGGGCTCCCTCTACTTGGAAAAAATCTGGGTGAGATTTTATAGGGCAGAAGTGGACCTCTTCACCTCTCAACAAACAGCGCAATGTCCCCTCTACTTCTCTCTGAGTCACCCAGCCCCCCCTGGGGCTGGACGTGATGGTGCATACATGGCCCAGAATGCGTCTGTATGCGTTTCCCTCTACTAGAAGAAGTTACGCCAATAAATGGGGTGTCTTTGAAAGATGGTGCAGTGCACATAATGCAGATCCAGTTAATTGCCAGATTGCTTCAGTTCTGGACTTTCTGCAGGAAAAATTGTCAGCAGGCACATGCCCTGCCACTCTCAGGGTCTATGTGGCCGCCATTTCGGCTTGCCACGCCTTGATTGACGGGGTGCTGTTGGGTAGACATTCTCTACTCGCTCGCTTCATTCGTGGAGCTATGCGACAGAGGCCTCCTGCTACGACCAGGACCCCTTCATGGGACTTAGCAATAGTCCTTGAGGGTTTGGTTGAGACCCCCTTCGAACCTCTAGAGTCAGCGTCTGATAAACTTCTGACTCTCAAGATGGTTTTTCTTATGGCAATCACCTCTCTAAAAATAATTGGGGATCTACAGGCTCTGTCTGTCTTGCCAGCCTGCTTAGATTTTGCCCCAGGAATTTTGCACCCTCAGCCTGACTACCTACCTAAGGTTCCTTTCTCGACTTTACATCCGGCCACTCTCGAAGCCTTCATAAGTGTAGCTTTTTGACAGGGAACATCTCAGGTTACTTAACTGAAACCCCTGTTCCCCGATAAAAGCGGAACGAGATGCTGTGCTTCATTGCCACACTGGGATGCCCCAGGACTGCTCTTCAGACAATATACCTGATGATGCAGCAGTGATGCATCTATTTATAGCCCTGCTGCAGGTGCATCCAATGATGTTACCAGCAGAGGCTATAAATTCCGGTAAATTTTCATTGATGAGTTGCACACATATTCACAGCTGGTCACACCTAAAGTTGTTCCCAAAGCGCCAACTCAGCGCAGCATCTCATTCCGCTATTATCAGGGAACAGGGGTTACAGTTAAGTAACCCGAGATGTTTTAAATGGCCAGAGAGCTTGAAACTGAGCATTTCAGACAGAAGGCTAGAGACAGGGTGGAAAATTATTATGTATTACTAAATTATGACTGTTTTGGTGCTAAAAACCTATACTAAAATGATATGTAGACCTCAGGGAAGATAATACAATTATTAAAAAAAAAAGAGTATGTCATGACCCCTTTAAGATATGCAATACTTCTACAGGTTTAAGCCGGTAATCAAAGAAGAACATTTGTGACAATGACCAGGTTAACTCCTTTGTCTAAAAATTCTGATTTCCTTGTTTCCATTAAAGCACACAAGATAGAGGGCAACAAAATACTAAGATTTGATGAAATTCCTGTTCATTTTTTGATTACTAAAATTATTACAACAGCATTTTCACAAGCGTTTCCAGACTTTTGGACTCCAATATAGTTATGGTGAGCTGGATTTCTAGATTGTTGCAGCCAATATGGTGAGATTATGATGATATACAGCTACGGAGGGGTGTTCATTAGAAGAGGCGAAGAGACTCAAGTGAGCATTAACCAAAGGATATTACATGAGAAGTATAATTGGTTCCTGTAAGTGACTACAACCTACATTAATACAACAAAGTTGTGCTCAATGCAAGTGATGAGCTTGATTTAGGTAAGGGTGAGTCATATGTCATTATTACCCTAAAGGGACTCCAATGTGTATGAATCAGAGGATAGTCTCACTTTGCTGTTTATAACCACTTCAGTGACAGTAATTGGGGCTGGTTGGGCCAATGGAGACATGTGGTATGCGTGTACAGGAATATAGGACATTGAGATGACAGTAGACATTAAAGGTGTAAGTAGGTTTGTAGTATGAGCAGGAGGCATACAGTAAGGAGCAGAGAGAGGGCACCTTCACACTGAGTCTGTGAGTTATTTCTGCAGGCCACAACAGCAGCAGACGCCTGCTCTGATTTCAGCTCTGGTGAAGAGACGATCGTGCCTTGAATCTGACATAAAAAGAGAGAAAAACTTAATCTCAACAAATAGTTAATAAGGTCAAATAAATATAATTGCAACAATAGCTGGAAAGGCAGCTATAATGTAACTCCATGACCAACAAAATCACACAGGAAATGTTGCTTCAAAAGTATATGTACCCTGAAATTTACCCCATTCTTCTGAATTACTGACAAGGGTCATCCACCATCAGACATTTTTTCATCAATTTGAACATGATTACCTTTCACTCTAGCACTACTAAAAGCATCAGAGACACGGGACTTGTGTTCACACATACAACAGTGGGCACACTTCAGAAGTCGCATTTTCACTCTAAAATGAAATTTTTTACTCCACTAACAGTTATGTTTAGGGTTGGGGTTTGGGTTAAGAAAAAAATATTTGGGCTGTTGATTTAACATGTAACCACCAAATATAGGCAGTCACGTGAGGGGAGACGTTGGCTCAGATTAGCGCTGATTTGTTCAATATATTTTAAATTAGTCAATGAGATAAACCACACCTCTCATGCACTCGTCCTCGCAGCGAGCATCCACAGATTGCTACGAATGGGACGAACTGATGTAAGTGAAGAAACTAGTTGCACAGTAATTAACTAGCCGACACAGACAACAGTACATTTGGTAACATCCAAATCAAACCAACTTGAAATGATTAGAAACATGAAATGATGTGCTAGTAAGCTGCTTGAACTCTTGCTCTTAAAGGTGGCAGCTACATGTCATATTTACCAAGAAACAGATGGCAAATTCTCAAAAAAAGACAACTATAAAATAGGTGATATATAACAGATGAAATATACATGAAAATTGCTTGTTCCTGTATTCTTGTAGGTATGAAATAGAGATAGACCGATAATCAGATTTTCAGATTTTTTTATGATATTCAAGCATTTTTCTTTAATTGAATATCGGTTTTGGAAAAACAAACCCACCAATAATTGCCGCCATCTGGCTGGAGTTTCTGAAATTTCATGCAAGACGGCCATTGCAGCAGTGCGTATGAGAAGAAACAATGCAGGGGGATGTCCACATGTGAACTTTTTATAAATTGTAATTAAATGTAACAGCCATTCATGCTCTAGTGAGATGTGTTACGTAAAAGCTTGGTGTGTAGTTTTAAGCGCATAAGAACTCATGTAAAATCAAATCTTGCAAAGACCCACAGATGTAACATTACTTCGAATTAACTCGAAGAGCCTTGGATGAGTGCATATTGGAAATCCAAAATGGTGCTATTTTTGTTAAATAACCCGACTTTTGCGGCACATGGACATCGGAGCAACCGGCGTTCGTGTCTACTATCGCCAGACACTGCTCTCATATATTATTCATGCAACAACCAAGCTGCATGATGACCTGTAGAAAGCGCTACGCGAATTCAGCTTGCTGCGGAGACCAGGCCTCCAGTCCTCTGTGTTGCCTGATGCCGGTGGCTGGGGGAGAGGGCGTCGTAAGCGGTGTGTGAGGAAGCGGAAGCGCGGCAAGAGGGCGGGGATCCATGCTAGGATGAAAACAAACCCTATCCGGCCGGCTCTCTCGTCTATCTGCTCTCAAATGTTTGCTCTCTGGACAATAAACTGGACTACATCCGACTCGAGCAGGCTACGCAACGTGAGTTTAGAGACTGCTGTGTCTTTGTTTTCATGGAGACATGGCTCAGCCACAGAGTTCCGGACGCCACCATTTAGCTAGACGGGCTCACCTCATTTCGTGCTGACAGAAATGCAGCTCTGTGCGGTAAGACTCGCGGTGGTGGCTTGTGTGTTTACATCAACACAGAATGGTGCAATAACTCTATGCTAGTGTCTAGCTACTGCTCATTGTGAGTGGAGCTTGTGACTGTTAGATGCAGACCTATTTATTTACCACGGGAATTCACCACTGTTATAATAACCAGAGTTTACATTCCCCCCAGCGCTAACGCCAAGGAAGCGCTCTGTGAACTGTATGGGGCTATGAGTGAACTGCAGAACGCTCACCCTGACGGACTGTTTATTGTCGCTGGAGATTTCAACCATGAGAGGGGTGAAAGCGTTTGATCTTGTTTACAAAAAACATCCCAGGCGTGTACCGGGCGGAGCCCCGCCCCCACCTCGGCTACTCAGACCCCATCTCTGTTATGCTAATTACAGCATACAGTCCGCTCGTCAGATGCACAAAACCGCTTCAGAAGCAGGTGAAAGCCTGGCCAGCAGGAGCCATCTCTGCTCTTCAGGACTGTTTTGAGTGTACTAGCACATGTTCAGGGAGTCATCATATGGCGACTCTACCAACTTGAAGGAATACACAGCATCAGTGACCAGCTACATCAGCAAGTGCATTGATGATGTCACTTTCTCCAAGACCATCACCACACGCTCCAACTAGAAGCCGTGGATGATTGCGGGGGTGTGCGTGCTGCTGAGGACCCTAGACTCCGCCTTCAGAGCAGGCAACAAGGCAGCCCTAAGAACAGCAAACTGTCCCGGGCCATCAGAGAGGCAAAGCGCGCACACACCCAGAGAGTCCACAGTCAATTCCAGGACAGCGGTGACACACGGCGCATGTGGCAGGGCATCTAGGCCATCATCAATTACAGGACAACAACAGTTGCCTGTGCCAAAGATGCCTCCCTTCCAGATGCGCTGAATGATTTCTACGCTCGGTGTGTAAGTGCAGAACGATGTAGTGGCGAGGAAGACCACCCCTCCTCCCAACGACCAGATGCTCTATCTTACCACGGTTGATGTGAGGAAAACAACATTCATGGCAGAGTGCTCAGAGGATGTGCAGACCAGCTGGCAGATGTTCTTACCGACATCTTCAATATCTATCTGAGCAGCGCCGTCATTCCAACTTGCTTCAAGGCCACCACCATCGTCCCCATGCCAAAGAAGTCTTGCCTCAATGAATACCGTCCCGTCGAACTCACACCCATCATCATGAAGTGCTTCGAGAGGCTTGTCATGAAGCACATTAAGACCCAGCTGCCCCCTTCACTAGACCCACTGCAGTTTGCATATCGTCCAAACCGTTCAACAGACGATGCTATCACCACCACCATCCATCTGGCCCTCACCCACCTAGATAAAAAGGACTCATACGTTCGAATGCTGTTCATAGACTTCAGCTCAGCATTCAACACAATCATTCCCCAACACCTGATTGGAAAGCTAAACCTGCTGGGCCTGGACATCTCCCTCTGCAACTGGATCCTGGACTTCCTGACTGGGAGATCTCAGTCAGTCCGGATCGGGAACAGCATCTCCACCACCACCTCATGGGGCACTGGGGCCCCCCAGGGCTGTGTGCTCAGTCCACTGCTGTTCACTCTGCTGACTCATGACTGTGCAGCAATGCACAGCTCGAATCACATCATCAAGTTCGCAGATGACAAGACCGTGGTGGGTCTCATCAGCAAGAACGATGAGTCAGCATACAGATAGGAGGTGCAGTGAGTAACGGACTGGTGTAGAGCCAACAACCTGTCTCTGAATGTGGACAAAACAAAAGAGATGGTTTTTGACTTTAGGAGAGTGACCACTCTCTGCTGAACATCGACGGCTCCTCTGTGGAGACAGTCAAGATTACCAAATTCCTTGGTGTTCACCTGGCGGAGAACCTCACCTGGTCCCTCAACACCAGCTCTATTAACAAGAAAGCCCAGCAGTGTCTCTACTTTCTTTGAAGGCTGAGGAAAGCACATCTTCCACCCCCATATAGAGGGACTATTGAGAGCATCCTGAGCAGCTGCATCACTGCCTGGTTTGGGACTTGCACCGTTTCGGAGCGCAAAGCCCTGCAGAGGATAGTGAGGACAGCTGAAAAGATCATCAGGGTTTCTCTAACCTCCATCAATGACATTTACAAAAAACACTGCATCCGCAAAGCCACCAGCATTGTGGATGACCCCACACACCCCTCACACAAACTCATTACCCTCCTGCCGTCTGGCAAGAGGTACCAAAGCATTCGGGCCCTCACGGCCAGACTGTGTAACAGCTTCTTCCCCCAAGCCATCAGACTCCTCAAACACACACACACGTCCTGAGTTGCACTTTAATTATTGTCACTTTATTACTGGCTGCTACCTCAATAAATGCTATGTCCATAGAACAATCTCATAGTATGTTATGTTTACATTTGGCATTTTTAAAAACTGTCATATTTGCACTACTGTGTACTGGTCGGCGCTGCACTGTGTCTATTGTCCTGTTCATTGTCAGTAATTTATTGTACTTTCCCATACTTTTGGCACATGTTTGCACGTGCACTTTATATAGGTATGTTATTTAGTCTGTGTAGTCTCATGTGGTTCTGTGTTTGTCCTATGTTGTTTTATGTTGCACCATGGTCCTGGAGGAACGTTTCACTGTGTTCTGTACTAACTGTATATGGTTGAAACGACAATAAAAACCACTTGAATTGACTTGACTATTGAAGGATTCACTTGTGGTCATTTGATCCTTAGGAGTATGACTGCCACCTGCTGTACAATATACGTCTTGCATAGGAAATGCTTTGCATAGCAACAGGTGTGAACAGCATGAAATGATCTAGGATGAATGATGAACTGGAAGAACTGCTCTGGTAAAGCCGAATGCTTTGTAGCGAAGTTGTATCCGATTATCCGACTCCCTGGGTCTGTTCGTGGGCAATGGGCGGGGCAGAATGCTGGAAAGACTCTCATGTCAGGAGACATGAGAGTTGCTCACGAGCTGTGATTTGTCAGATTAAAATTAACATGCTCCTCCCGAACCTCTGTTAATTAACTCTTTTAACTTGTTTCTCTGTTGAATGTTTTCTCTGTAAATAAAGATAACATTTATAAAAAAATTGGTTCTGCATATCGGTTATCGGACGTGTAAACATGCAAATAATCGGCATCATATTGGTTAAAAAAAAATTAAAAATTCTATTTTGGTCTATCTCTAGTATGAAGCAATGTAAAAATAATAATTATAATATGTAGTAATATGGTGGCTGAGGCTTAGTTGGTAGAGCGGGTCGGCCACTAATCGCAGGGTTGGTGGTTTGAATCCTGGCCCACATGACTCCATATGCCGAAGTGTCCTTGGGCAAGACACTGAACCCCAAGTTGCTCCCAATGGCAGGCTAGTGCCTTGCATGGCAGCTCTGCCGCCATTGGTGTGTGTGAATGGGTGAATGAGTCACAGTGTAAAGTGCTTTGAATACCGTTAAGGTTAAAAAGGTGCTTTTACCATATAAACTTACAAAAATAAAAAATAAAGTATTTCATGATTATTTACTGTGTAATTTAAAAAGTATTTCATAATCCTTCCCATACAGAAATTATTTAAGGGAATTATGTTTCGCATAAAGGACAACAGATGTTTTTATTATTTTGTTATTTTGTTGATAATGACTTTTTTACATAATATATTTTTTATGTAGGCCCGCATTTTTATAAAAAATGTTGTGCTAAATCAGAATTTAGATTTGTATGGCTTTAACCTGAAAGCTACGTAAATGTCAGCTGGAACTGGTATAGGAATCTGATATAGAAAACTAATACAGAAAAAAATAAAATACAAAAAATACATGGCACTTTGCCTCATTTCCAAAGTCCACCACACGCCACTGGTCAGGGGGCAGTAAGCACAACTCCAGCTGAAGAGGCAAAACACAGCTCTACAAGCAAAAAAAACACTAACCGACAGCACAAGATGAGGGGCGAATTCCAATTCAAAGTGATCATCCCTATGCCCTACTCACTGAGAAGGACAGGGCTCTTGATGTGGGCACTATGAAGGGAGCATGGCAGTATGCTTCAATAACTGTCTTGTGGAAGGGCCCTTTGTAAAAATATTTTCTTACTTTAGTTTGGAATGACACTTCGAGTGGTGTCCCCTTCCTGCAGTGCCCTTCAAGGTGCAAAAATGCAGTTTGGAAAATGCCCGAGATTGCATTCCTGGGTTCACAGCTGGATAGAGCGCAATCTGAATACAGGAATCTAGAGGAATCTGTTTTTCTGTGTTTCAAACTACATTTAACTAGTCACAGCGTCCTAAAAAAGAGGCGTTTCTGACACAATGAATCAAAGTGATACTAATCATTGCTGTTCTTGTCTGCCATAATAATGTAATGTATTTTCAATATCTGAATTTTTATTAGTGCTGTCGATTTAACACATTCATTTAGTGTGATTAATTATATGAATAATAACAATTAATCATGCCCCCTCAATTCTGTAATAAGCCTCGATGTTTTTGCATTCCGCAGTCAACGGGGGCAGGCTCAGCTTGGCTGTATCAGAACTCCTTGGCAAAGGCAAAGTGTCTCGTTAAACCAAAGAGAGCAGGCAGCATAAATTTAATATGGAGCCTTTCACAGATGACGTGCTTTTGCATTCAAATACAATTGAGTAGAGCACAATAGAATGCAGGTATCTTGAGATGCATTTTTTGAAAGTTTCAATGTACTTTTAACTCGACAGTGAGGCAGTAATTTGAATTTCAGTAAGCACATTACAGCAACAGAACTTTTGACCTACTGTTGCCGAATTCAGTGTGATCAATATGCAATGACAGCTATACATTTATAAAGACACTTTTGCTAGAAATTTATGGCGTACAGAGATTTTAATATTTTCAACCCATTCTAACTGATGCTTTCATACAGTATGTCTGAAAAAATGAACAAATCGTTGACATATTTAAAAAGAATTTGAACCAACTATGTACAAAATACATGACAAAAAAATAAATGTTAATATTTGCAAGGGCAAAAAATCACATACATTATTAATGAATATAAGATATAGTGACACAGCCCTGGCTAAACAGGTCAAGTTACAATTCCACCAACTGTCCCAAAACTCTCTCCCTGGTCTTATTTTTGAGACCATAGTGCATTCTATAAAAAGGTAAGCTTCTGTACATTATGTCTGCTAACACATCCAGACTATTAGAATTGAAGATGTGTTTCCACTTACCGACCACTCATCCTGGCCCATCTTGGAGCAGCGAACATTCATGGGGAGTTTCCTTACAACCTCATTGAACGCCTTCCCTCTCTTACTTGTCCACCTGTATTTATCCATGGCCTCCGTGAAAGAAAGGTTGTTGTATTTCTTAGGACTCTTTATCACAAAGGGCCAGGTTCTGCAAAAGAGATGGCTTTGGATTATTGATGTGGTAAGTGCATTTAGTTAACATCATATTCTGGTTTACAAAGTTACATTAACCAACATAGATAAATATTCCCTATTTTGAAAGACATAGTCTTACTAAACTTTTATACATATTACGGTAAAAAAGAAGACAAAAAGAAATATATATATATATATATATATATATATATATATATATATATATATATATATATATATATATACAGTCCTTCCGGAAAGTATTCACAGCGCTTCACTTTTTCCACATTTTGTTATGTTACAGTCTTATTCCAAAATGGATTAAATTATTTGTTTGATTGCATTATTTGCCTCAAAATACTACAAACAATACCCTATAATGACAATGTGAAAGAAGTTTGTTTCAAATCTTTGCAAATTTATTAAAAATTAAAAACGAAAAAAAAAAAAAAAAAAATCACATGTACATAAGTATTCACAGCCTTTGCTCAATACTTTGTTGAAGCACCTTTGGCACCAATTACAGCCTCAAGTATTTTTGTGTATGATGCTACAAGCTTGGCACACCTATTTTTGGGCAATTTCTCCCATTCTTCTTTGCAGGACCTCTCAAGCTCCATCAGGTTCGATGGGGAGCGTCAGTGCACAGCCATTTTCAGATCTCTCCAGAGATGTTCAATCGGGTTCAAGTCTGGGCTCTTGCTGGGCCACTCAAGGACATTCACAGAGTTGTCCTGTAGCCACTCCTTTGTTATCTTGGCTGTGTTCTTTGGGTCGTTGTCCTGTTGGAAGATGAACCTTCGCCCCAGTTTGAGATCCAGAGTGCTCTGGAGCAGGTTTTCATCAAGGATGTCTCTGTACATTACTGCATTCATCTTTCCCTCGATCCTGACTAGTCTCCCAGTTCCAGCCGCTGAAAAACATCCCCCACAGCATGATGCTGCCACCACCATGCTTCACTGTTGGGATGGTAATGGCCAGGTGATGAGCGGTGCCTGGTTTCCTCCAGACATAACGCTTGCCATTCAGGCTTTGTTTCATAAGTCCAGATAATTTTGTTTCTCATGGTCTGAGAGTCCTTCAGGTGCCTTTTGGCAAACTCCAGACAGGCTGTCATGTGCCTTTTACTGAGGAGAGGCTTCCGTCTGGCCACTCTACCATACAGGCCTGATTAGTGGAGTGCTGCAGAGATGGTTGTTCTTCTGGAAGGTTCTCCTCTCTCCACAGAGAAACGCTGGAGCTCTGTCAGAGTGACCATCAGGTTCTTGGTCACCTCCCTGACTAAGGCCCTTCTCCCCCGATCGCTCTGTTTGGCCGGGCGGAGAGCTCTAGGAAGAGTCCTGGTGCATCCAAACTTCTTCCATTTACACATGATGGAGGCCACTGTGCTCATTGGAACCTTCAATGCTGCAGAAATGTTTCTGTACCCTTCCCCAGATCTGTGCCTTGATACAATCCTGTCTCGGAGGTCTACAGACAATTCCTTGGACTTCATGGCTTGGTTTGTGCTCTGACATGCACTTCTTCTTCTTCTTCTTCTTCTTCTTCGGTAAGTTTTATTTGGCAGCTTGCAATCATTGTGCATTACCGCCATCTACTGGGCTGAGGTGTGATCACATTGGGACGTCATACCCTTAACATCCTATAGGATCAAAGCCCAAGCTTCAGCTGGCGCTGCGTATTCAGCTCCTCCAGCTTCCACCCTGAGCTCCTCAACCTCCAGGATGAGAGAAAAAAAAACAAAAAAAACAACACCACACTAAATTCTACTTGCTAATTGGGTTTCTTTAAGAAAAGTTATAACTGCCCTAACTGTTGACTGTGTGCTGGTTATACTCAATACATTTTCCATTGTTAAGTCTTCCTTTACCACTCTCTTCATTTTTTCCCTTTCTCTGGTGTATTGTATGCAATCTAGAAGTACGTGTTTTACATTTTCTATTACTCCACAATTTGTGCATACTCCAGTCTGATGTTTCCCTATAATATGTAAACTGACATGCACTGTTAACTGTGGGACCTTATGTAGACAGGTGTGTGCCTTTCCAAATCATGTTCAATCAACTGAATTTACCACAGGTGTACTCTAATCAAGTTGTAGAAACATCTCAAGGATGATCAGTGGAAACAGGATGCAACTGAGCTCAATTTTGAGTGTCATGGCAAAGGCTGTGAATTCTTATGTACATGTGACCCAGACATTCAATATTATGCATTGATATTAATATTTAATATAAAATACAGAATGTTACATTTACTATGCTAACTATGCTAATCTAAACAGATAATAAAAAAAACACTTCTATATGTATTGTTCTATACATTTTTAAAAAATTAAGACTTAAAAATTACGTTTTTGCTGTCATTTCCAACACACAAAAAAATAACAAAACAAGATTTTTAATTTATATATATAAAAGTTTTTGCTTCTGTGCTACTTAGATAAGGATTCCAAATTTAAGGTGATATGGGACCTATAAATGATGTCATTGCTTACCTTATTCCTCATATTATTTATGATGGTTTAAGTGGCAAGAATTTACACACTGATCAAAGATACTTTTGGGGAAACAACAGCCCTTCAGTGAGCTTTATAGATATGTATGTGTGCAGAACAGAGAAAGAGAGGCAGATAGAAATACAGAGGGTGCTCAGGGGTAGAGCTTTGAAACCAAATCTGTTTAAAGTTGCCAGGTCTATTTCCAATACTGATCTGAGCCTCAGGGGTAGAATAAACACTCTACCAGCAGGGCTCTTCAGATGTTCCTCATTTTAGATGTACACACCCCCACCTTCATCCAAAAAACACACACGCACGCTTGCCTGCTCACACGCAAAATCACAAACAAGCATGTGTGGACATATAAACAAACACACATCTCTCTCTTTCCCCCTCTCCCTCTCTCTACAAAAAACAGTGAAAGAAATCTATACAAAACATCAGCAGCACAGTAGTGCTACAGAGAAGACTGTAATACATCTCTGGTCTTGGAACAATGTGTACCTCTCCTAAATTTATACCCACTGAATAAGATAACATCTCACAGAGCTAATTCCACCTAAAACTAGCCTTCTTTCTAGATGACTGGTGGGAGAGACACAATATGTGAATCTGTCACTAACCAGACAGGTTATACAATCAAATAGTTTTCGATCAAATATAATGTGCTGTTTAGCATAATTGCAGAGAATTGATTAAAGGGATTGTTCACACAAAAATAGAAATTCTGCCATCATTTACTCATCTTCATGTGTTCCAAATCTGTATGACATGGAACACAAAAGGAGACGTTAGGCAAAATGACAACCTTAGTCACCCTTTACTTCCATTGCATCTTTCTGCCATACAATCAGGCTTTGAAATGAACACCCGCAACCCGCCAAATGCAGATACAAATCGGCAATGGCAGGTAACGCAATAATTTTTACTAGCCACTTTGGCAGGTGACATTTTGAGAGTTTTTCCTGCATTTCAATTTCCTTTAAAATTTGGGTGACTTGGAGCCACACTGCCGAAGCAAATTTAATGGTATTCGTGCCTCTTATAATTTACACGTGCATCTCCTTGGGGTAATGAAGTGTGCTTTCACGTGACCGCTGCAGCGTACATCAACCTGTGCTCCAGAGATAAAATCGCCAAACGTGCTCTGCCACTCTCATCCATAAATATCAAAACGTTAAGTACACTTTAAATAGTGTGTTCCCCAACTCTGCAAATTTTTAAATAGAACACATTTATCACACTCACGCTTACACACAAAGTAATTTCTAACTGAAAATGTAGACTATATTGAGACAAAATCAAATTGACTACTTATCAGGGACATTTAAACTAATATGACCGATGAAATGGACCATGATGGAAATTGTACAGCTCAGTCTATAGTATAAAGTCAGTATAAATTCAGAAAATACAATGAAGAACACAAGTGAGGGTAGTAGTCTCTATTCACCTATTATCCATATTAAATATAATGTGAAAAAAACAACACATCAGCACAATGAGTGTTTGATCTTGACTGTAGGGAATTAGGCTACACCTGGACACAGCAGAAGGACTGAAAAGTGTGAAGTGTATTACTGTAGTTTATAAATATATTTTTGATGGTATCAGATCTTTTCAGTTTTTATTTTATGTTGTTGTATTTCATTTTATGGGCATTTTTTTTTCTTTTCTTTTTTTTATTACCCTTTTTTGTGTATTGTATTAAACAATTTAAATTTCACCCATATTTTTTTTTATAAAACTAAACTAAATTGAATGGAAAAATGGAAAATTAAGTAGAAATAAAAACTAAATACAAATTTGAAATAATAATAACTCATAACTACAAATAATAGTTGTAATGACTAACTCAACATTCACTTTCTTTGGTATTTGTTTGAGTGGAGGGGATAAGCAACAAATAATTGAAATTTCAACAGAATGCAAAAAGAAGTGTGTTAAAGGACAGTTTTGTCTTCATACACCTAAAGCATATGCTTTTATTCTGAAACCACTTTGAAATTTGTTCAGCAGGATATTAAGCGGATACTAATCATTTGTTTTTTGCATTTATATTGACAAATTGTTTTTCTTAGCTGTGAAGGTTCAATTAAGCTTAAAAAATTGATGTTACAATTTTAATTCATATTCTTGAACAGATTAATTCGGACTTGACTTGGACTCTGCCTGTTATGGACTTGATCTTAAGTCCGACTCAGCCCCTTTTGGACTCGAATTGACTCGGACTCGACTGAGGTGGACTCAAACCCAACACTATCTCTCAATACCAAAGTGACAGTGATAGGGGCCTAGTTTGAATCCATTGAATCAAAATAACATTTCTAGCAAGTAGAAACAGCTTAGTAAAAACTGAGTAGCACTTTTGGGAGGAGAAAGATTAAAAAGAACCCAGGATCCTTATTAAATGTTATTTTACAAATTTCTTCCATACCGCTACATTCCAAAATTTTACAATGGGCTGGACTGGTAATCTGGCATACCGGGCATTTTCCCGGTGGGCCGAAGCACTTTTGGGCCAATCAGGGGCAGACTGGCCATCAGGAGAATCGAGCGGGCCAGTGGGTCGCCGCGAAACGTGCTGAATGGGCCGTGATAAGCTAAAATGAGCCGTCACGTTATGCAGAATGGACAACAAAACAGCACTGCGATATGCAGAAAAGGACAGCGAACAAACCCCCAACAGCTTTTGGGATAGTTGCCATGTAAAATCCTGGGCCGATTTCTCATCCCAGTCCAGCCCTGATGGCGGGACAATACCAAAAACAATGCATATAAAGTGACAATTTCCCTCTGGCATTTAGTACACAATGGTGAGTGATTTCTATCAATCTTACTTTACAAGTTTGTTCCATTGAAGTGAACTTGCTCACATTTCCCCCTCTTGATTATTTCTTCCCTCGTTTTTGTTCTCCCAATCCTTCACACTTTCTTTTTTCTTTTTTCTGCGTCCCATGACTTATTTTTTATTTTTTTAATTCTGCTTGTTTTCCACTACCATGATCTAAATTTTTACTGTTATCTGAAAGTAAGAGAGAGAGAGAGAGAGAGAGAGAGAGAGAGAGAGAGGGGGGGGGGGGGGGCATTTAGGTTGCTGTGTTTGCCTTCACATATCCTAAAGGTGACTTAAATCTTGCCTGTGTCCTGCTAAACTAATATAATTCTTGTTCTAATAATATGTCTATTTCTAATAAAAAATGGATGTAGTTACAGTCTACAGTTAACTTCATCACTTTTTTGGGGTGGATAGTGACCTTGGAAACTACTAGCCACAGTGGCTGATGAGCCAAAAAAGTTTATTTCAAACGCTGCAAACAATGAAAGTGAATGGTGACTGAGGCTTTCATTCTGCCAAACATTTCCTTTTGTGTTCCACAGAAGAATGAAAGTCAGATGGTTTTGAAACAACATGAGGGTGAGATGATTAATGGATTTGGTTTTTATCTCAACATGCAATTGGAACAAACTAGGATTTAATACAATCTGTCAGAACACACTTTCAGAATGTCTTTCAGCTGTTTTGCTCTCTTGAGCCTCTTTGGAAGGAGACACATTTTACAATGACCATACCAGATGTTCAGTTGGTCAGACAAACAGTTTGTACTTTCTGATGCAATGATGGAAGCAAGATGTCATATCTTCTAGTAAAGCTCTTACACTGACATGAGAGCAAAAACAATTGCATGATAAGTGAAAACACTGACGCTCATTTGATCACCCAATCATTCCTATGGGCCATTAATCAATCTTTCTTGAGTTCTTACGGGTCTCTGATGATGATGCCACACTTGTGTGAACTAAGCTGACATTGAAAGGCCTCTCATTTCGAAGTACTTTACAAGTATGTTCCATTGAAGTGAACTTGCTCACATTTCCCCCCTTGATCATTCCTTCACTCGTTTTTGTTCTCCCAATCCTTCACAGTTTCTGTGAAGGATTGTTTTTTCTATTTTCTATTTTTTTTATGCGTCCATGACTGTAGGACTCAGTCCTTATCAACCTAAATATTGTCAACAATGCTCTTTCAATACAAATGAAATGCAATAATTGCAGACAGTACAAAACAGTTGCAAAAAATATAATTTACATATCCTTATTCTTGAGTGTGCAAAGGTAATGGGGGTTTTCAACTTACATGACAGGTTCCTGGATCTCTTTAACCCCAATAAATTTGAGCTGGCCGGCGATTTCTGGTAAACTCTCACACCTGGCTAGGTTAACCCTCGGGTAGTACAGCAGATATGATAAACACATCTCATCCCTTGTGCTAAGACCTCCCTGTAGAAAAGAGATTCCACATAAATGGGGTCCTTGAAACACCACATCAAAAGTAAGCATCAAAAGCAGTGGTTCTCAATTGTTTTTTGTTTTTGTTTGTATTTTTTAAATTGGACATCAACACATTATTGGACATAAATTGGTGACCCCACACAACACCAAACACATGACCCATATTTATGTAGTCTTGGTTTTTATTTTCTATTCCCTTGAAATCATTTGTTTATGATTTTTGAGAATTGAGGCATGTCATACAAACTGTCCATGTTGGTTTCTGTCTAATTTGGATAACTACTACCAAGTGACAGATGAATTTGAATATTGTAGAGTTTGATTGAATGCAATGCAGCCCTTTGATGTAAACTAAAAATATGGGAAGTGTTTTTTACTCCCTTTTAACAGTGGATAAGCCTTTTTATTTTAATATCCTATGCATGATTATATGCTTTGTTTTGCATTTAGTTTCTCCCTACTGTATGCAACCCTATCAGAACAGACCTGCATCCCATTTTTGGGTTGTGACTCACCAGATGAGAACCACTGATCTAAAGCACTATTACAGCCAGAGGCCTGTGACAAATTATGTTATAACGGAACAAAGCTGAACCGACAAGCACTGAGCAGCACATATATCTTGATCTCTCAAATATGAATCCAAAACACCATTGAATTGGCCCTAATGTTTATGGATTGTGGAATGTCTACAGAGAGAAAGCAGCTCTGTCTGTCAGAAGAGCAGCTCACTGGCTGCATGTGTGGGGATAAATGTCAGAGGTTGAATCCATCTCCTTTCAGCTGTTTGCAGACACACTGTTTGGCCAAGAGCGTGCAGACTTTTATAAGTTGGTTGGACAAAAACAGCCCAAGCCCTTGTTGTGATTCTGACTAATACATGGTTCTAATTATATATGACCAAGCTTTTCACATATTTACAAATTCAGCTTTAAAATTCATAGTCTTGGAAAATGTTTGAAAAATACTAACTAGTGTGATTAAAACATTTGGACCCACATTATATTAGGTGGCCTTAACTACTATGTACTTAACCATGTGAAACAATGTACTTATTACATACACACATGTTGTTATATTGTAATTACATATTAAGTACTTGCATTTAATTACATTTGTAGTTACACTGTTAACTTTACCCCTAACCCAACTCTTATCCCAAAACCTAACTCTAAACCTAATCCTAACCCTAACCCTACTATTACTCCTAAATCTACCCGTACCCCAACCTCAGTAGCAGCAAATGTGACATTTTGCAGAACAACATGTAGTTACACAGTACATGCATAGTCTTGTATGTATTTAATGTTAGTACATAGTAGTTAAGGCCACCTAATATAAAGTGTGACCGAACTTTCTTTTAGTAATTTACAATAAAATATAGTCAGTGAAATGTGACAATCTATATGATTGTTGTTTGTAAAAACAAATATGGCTTCATGAGCTTTAATCTTACCCAAGTCATATTAATTCTGCCTTTAGTGTTATATCTACATTCTGTGATTAGAGAGTCCCCCTGGTGACAGAAAAAGATGTAGGTTAGCTCAGATATGAAAACTGCATTACAAAACAGTATTTGCTTATCTGTTACATTGGTTCATGCATACACTATTGGGTAGCCCAAAAAAATAGGCGATTAAAAGCCATTTGAATATAAACTGTAAGAATATTCAGATTTTTATCACAGAATAGTTTAACAAGTCACAACTCACGTATAAGTCACATTTTATGAGTCACCTGAAGCATGTTTTCATTGATCATGGTATAAATATTGGGGGTTGTACTTGCTTGTTTTGATTATTGGGGAGTTACCTCCCCCAAAAAAAGTTTTGAAAGATCAGTCAAAGCAACTTTATTTTTTCATTCACTTACACTCATGACACCCCAGATGGGTATGGCTTTCTTTCTTCAGCAGAACATGTAATTTTTGGAGCTATAAAGGTCTGATCACAATTCACTTGCATTGTGTGGACCTACAAAGCTGAGATATTCTTCTAAAAATCTTTGTTTGTGTTCAGGACAAGAAAGTCATACACATCTGGAATGGTATGAGGGTGAGTAAATGAAGTGAGAATTGTCATTTTTGGGTGAACTATACCTTTAAGATGAAACACTTCACGCTGACACTCGGATGGAGCTAAGGAGAGTACGTGATTAAAGCCAAAGCTAATCATTCACTTTAGAGTCATAACACATTACACATTAGGCCCTAAGCCATAATGAAACTTTGAAAATGAAATTAACTCTGACTGACAGGCAAGATGAGCCTCTCCTGTCTGAGCGGCTGGAACTCCTGAAAGTTGAAATCAAACTGGTCATCTGAGGCCAGCGGCTGCAGCTCAACATGCTGCCGGAAATGTCGAGTCCTGATAGCCCGACCCGCCAGGTGAGCGTGGAGTAGAACTGCAAACACATTCACTCCACTGGGCATCTCACTGTCCAATGACTTAAAACAAGAGAAAGAAAGAGACAGAAATACAGAGAGATAGCTAAGTTATGCTCCTTTTTGGTCCAGGTATTGCATAATTTACCAATACAATTGAATCTAATAAAGTGTAAATGGAGTGTGAAGACAATAGTTGATGTGTTTTGCTGTCCCACCTCCTGGAGACACTCCTGAGTGCAGTGCCCTTCTGTAATATAATCCTGCATGCCTGGGGGCAACATGTGGTAGAGACTGACCCACACTCCTGTCTCGATGACCCCGGCATCATAGCGCCTCAGGCTGGGGCTATAGTACAGACGAAGGCCTGAGCTGTCAACTATCCCTGTGGTGAGACCAATACTCTGAGCAACTTTAAAGTTTGTGGCGTAATGATTGCAGAAAAGCTGTATGATTGTTATTTTCATTACTGCTTGGCTGACAATGACTATAATATATCATGACAACTATACTGATTATTTCTAACACACAATGCACATAATTACAATAACCAACATATAAAATTTAAGGCAATTTGTTGTTGTTGTTAAATTCAAACATAAATTTTAAGGTGCACTCAGTAATATTTTGTTTATGTCATCTTGGACTTACACTGACATCTAGCGGCGTTGATGTAGCATCATTGAAATGCAATATTTTTCAGTTACCGATGCTATCATAGAAACTCACAATTCATTAGCCATGAATAATTTAATCCATGAGTGAAAGTGTCCAATAACAAGGCAGTTACTGAGATTAGGTGAGTAGTATTTAGATGATCATGTGATCCTAAGATGGCAGCCACCAGGAGAGCCTCTCCATGTAGAATAAAACAGTTTTTATAAGGAGTCTTCATCTTAACAAGTACAAAAATCAATTAACAAATTTAAATATAACATACTATATTTGCTGGACAGTGTTGGGTTTGGCCTTAAACTGTTACAATGTTACTGTACATACAGTATATAACAAATATAACATGTGGTACCTCTTTGTAAAGATGGGTTGTCAAAATGAATCTCCATCTGTACATAAACTGGGTCTATTGAGGTTCCTATAGACATTCCAACATGTGGAGGATACGTGAAGCCCTACAATAGATATAAATAAAATTAAATAATAAAAAAACATCTATTTTCAATCAAGACCCAAATCTTTAACAACTTGTAAGAAGTGTGAAATTAACTGTTAAATAGTAGAGAAAAATAAAGCAAGGATCACAGAAAAAAGATTACATGTTAGAACTGTTAAATTGCAACACTGTAATAATCCACCATGACATACCATGTGTGTGTTTTTCAAAGCTTATGAAATTTTAAATACAAAAGTAAGACCACCTCGCCCCCAATGGCCCAGGCAAACACAATGGTTTCACATGTGAAGAAGGAGTCTGGCATATTTGGATGGTAGCATTCATGTCCCCAGTTGATCTCACTCTTGTTCAGATTGCTGTCACACTGGTAAAGCAGAATGTGATGGACCAGATTCTCATGACCCTTCTGTATTAATGGCTCTATCTGAAAGCGACAAAGATAAGAGATTCAAATAAATATATATAGGTCCTTGACTCAAAAACAAATTTTGAGTTTTCAGCACTAAATTAAAAAGGGATGTCTAAAACGCAAAATGTGTTTCTGAGTTAAAGTGCCACAAAGTCACAATGGGACAGAATGCATATATATATATATGATACAAACGTATAATTGTAAATTAGTTGGAAGCAATGAAATAAAACTAAATCTTACACATGGTGCTCTGAACTTTGATTAAAAAAAAAAATCAGCCTCAGAGATTTAACAAAAAGTGGCCTTTTGTTTAAAACTATTCTATTTTGATCCTTTAAAAGAAAACTGTGTGAAAACTGTAGGTCTGTATGTGTGTGGGTGTGCGGATTGTTGTGTTAGCTAAAACTAGCTCAGATATCTCTGCAATAGGAAGTTGGGGATTTTAGATTTATTTTCTCTTCACAGTGGGTTTCTTCTGTCGGAACTGGAATTCTAAATAAAATTATTTCCAACAGAGTGATCTGTGTGCTTCTCTTTCAAGGGCCTCTGTCTGAAGCAGTGGGACCCAGGACCAAACAGTGGCTGAATAAACATTCAAACGTTCCTTTATTTCTCTTCCACCTCCTGTTAATTACCCATGTGGAGCCATTTTGTTGGGGGCCCCAAAAGCTAACGAATGAGTTGCAATATAGTTTATTCTATAGTAACATTCTACAATATTTCTAACTAATAGCAGCATTAGTGTCTGATCCATTCATCTATAACAGATTCAGATCTTCCATTATCTTCCATTTTACCTTACATTTAATGGCACTATCATCATTATCTTGGGCATTATGATTTGATGGACTTGGTTGTGCATTGTTGGACTGATAATAATAAGTAAGTAATTAAGTAAAGCTCTATTTATATTCACAAAGAATAAGACTCAAGAATAAGACTAAAAAAATAAAAGCAAGAGAATAAAATAGAATTACTGGTAGCACATTATAATAAGGTTACATTTGCTAATATTAGTAAATGTATTAGGTATCAACTGAACTAATAATGAACAACACACACACACACAACACACCTTGTTTTTATTTCACTGAGGGGACTCTCAAAGACTTCCATGCATTTTATGGATTTAAAACAGATCTAACAACAATTTATATCCCTTAACCCTACCCCTAAAACATCTCGGGTTACTTTACTGTAACCATTGTTCCCTGATAAAAGCGTAACGAAATGCTGCGCTGAGTTAGCGCTTTGGGCTTTAGGTGTGACCAGCTGTGAATATGTGTGCAACACGTCAATGAACATTGACTGGAATTTATAGACTCTGCCGGTGACATCATTGGATGCACCTGTAGCAGGGCTATAAATAGATGCGTCACAGGTGCATCGTCAGGTATTTTGTCTGAAGAGCAGTCCTGGGGCATCCTAGTGCGGCAATGAAGCACAGCATCTCATTCCGCCTTTATCAGGGAACAAGGTTTACCCAAGACTTTCCCTTTCAAAAAGCTACACTTATGATGCTGCGCTGAGTTAGTGCTTTGGGAACGAGAATACCATGCCGCCGAACTGTTGATGTCTGGACCCCTTACAGTTGTGTAGTGTGCTCACAAGAGCGCGAGAGGTCGCAGACATGAGCTTGTGATGTCGACTCAAGGACATAAGAGCCCGGAGTGGCATGAACATCCAAACTATAAAATCTAATGAATGTGTGCGGAGAGGACCAGCCTGCCGCATCACAAACATGCTGCAGAGGGACACCTCTAGCCAAGACTTTAGAGGAGGCGACCCCTCTGGTAGAGTGAGCCCTGATACCTACTGGCGAAGCTTGACCGCGTGCCTCGTAGGCCAGGGCAATAGCGTCCCTCACCTAATGCGACATAGTCTGCTTGGTGGCGGCCGCCCCCTGTTGCGGCCCCCATGGCAAACGAATAGTTGCCCTGACTTACGCCACTGGCTAGTGCGGTGGACATTAAGTCTGATGGACTTTCCTGCTCCGGCATTGTAAACGGTGGGGAGCAGAAGGCTTTGAGAGTGACCGGATGTAGGGTCGAGAAAGGAACCTTAGACATGTAGTCAGGGTGAGGGTGCAAAATTCCTGGGGCAAAATCTAAGCAGGATGGCAAGACAGAAAGAGCCCGTATATCCCCAATTCTTTTTAGAATTGATTCTTTTTGGTGATTGCCATGAGAAAAACCATCCTGAGAGTCAGAAGTTTATCAGACGCTGACTCTAGAGGTTCGAAGGGGGTCTCAACCAGACCTTCAAGGACTATTGCTAAGTCCAATGAAGGGGTCCTGGTCCTAGCAGGAGGCCTCAGTCACATAGCTCCACGAATGAAGCGAGCGAGTAGAGGATGTCCCCCCAATGGTACCCCATCAATCAAGGCGTGGCAAGCCGAAATGGTGGCCACATATACCCTAGAGTGGCGGGGCATGTGCCTTCTGACAATTTTTCCTGCAGAAAGTCCAGAACTGAAGCAATCTGGCAGTTAACTGGATCTGCATTATGTGCACTGCACCATCTTTCAAAGACACCCTATTTATTGGCGTAACTTCTTCTGGTAGAGGGAGCCCTAGCACTTAGAATGGTCTCGATAACTTTAGGTGAAAACCCAGTGTCCCTCAGTTGGTACCCTTCAGGGGCCAAACATGAAGGTTCCACAGATCGAGCCGGGGATGAAATATTGTCCCCTGCACCTGAGACAAAAGGTCCCTCCTGTCCGGAATCGCGCAAGGCAAGCCGTCAAGGAGAAACATTATCTCCGAGAACCATACCCTGTTTGGCCAGTGCGGCGCTATCTGTAAGAGGAAAGAAGAAAGCATACAGGCGCATTCTGGGCCATATATGTGCCATCGCGTCCAGACTCAGGGGGCTGGGTGACTCAGAGAGAAGTAGAGGGGACATTGCGCTGTCTGTTGGGAGGCGAAGAGGTCCACTTCTGCTCTTGTAAAATCTCAACCAGATTTGTTCCACTACCTCGTGGTGGAGTTTCCACTCCCCCGTTAGTATTTTCTGTCCGTGACAAGTCCAAGTCCATTAAAATTGTATTTGAGACTCAGACTCGAGTCCGATTCCAAACTCAAGTACCCCAAATCTAATATTTAGTAATCATAGTACTGAGGTACTCTATGTTGGGGCAACACCATGAAGAGATTTAAAGATGATTAAGAGGATCTTGAACTCAATTCTGGAAGACAAAGGTAGCCAGTTAAAGGAATTTGAGTGCTGGGTTAAAGTTACTCAGTACGAATCAGGATTCCAGCTGCATTTTGAAATCTTTGCAGGCATTTGATTGAGCTATTTGGTAAAATGGCCAAACTGCCATTTATATTGCAGTTATCATGTCTGGATGTAACAAATGCATGACTTAGGGATGTGATGGTATAACATTTTTATATCATGATAATTACTGAACCATTTATCATGGTATACAGTATTATCACTGTATTGCATTGAATTACAAGACAGGTTGAAAGATAAAAAAACTTTATTGTTGTTCTTAATTACAAAATTTAGTTACTTGTTTTGTGCTTTGTAAATTAAAAGATCACAAAGAAAGTAACTCTGCAAAGTCCAATGCTTCTATTTTGCATTTATCTGTGGTTATAATGTATTACGGTTTATTTTCAGTGCAAATGAACAAGTAACAACAATGGTAACATTTTGAGGGAAAATTTTCATTGAAAAAGAAACATACATTTTGGCATGTCTTCCAATTACTATAAGAGTTAGAATGTTGGGAATCTACCGCATACATTCCTGTATATTTTGTATTTTCATGCCTAGCATTATTGATGGAAATGCTATGTCTTCAGAAAATCTAAACACTTTGGTTATTAGGTTATCTAAAAAATGTAACTATTTTGAAGTGGTCACAATAACAATATTGTGTACATTAATTATAACAATATACTTTGTTGATTTCAATAATTATTGAATATTGGAAAATGTCTAATGGATACTGTACGTTTCTCACCATCAGCAGGGAAGATGATATTGTATACTTTTGAGATTTTGCAAAGGTGATAATATGCAGTTCCCTATCTGTCACTCACTCAACGTTGTATCGATGTAGTGATAAGTCCAAGTCCATTAAAAATGTATTTGAGACTCAGACTCGAGTCCGATTCCAAACTCAAGTACCCCAAATCTAATATTTAGTAATCATCAGGTTCCTTAGAGGTGCTAGGATGTTGAATCCTCCTAGGCCATGCCTCATTCCCCCATGGGACCTCTCTGTAGTCCTCTCTGTAGTCTCTGTAGACCTCTCTGTAGTCTTGCTGGGCCTACAGAGAGCCCCATTTGAGCTCCTGAAGTCAATCGAGCTAAAAATCCTCTCATTGAAGACGGGCCTCCTGACTGCGCTCACTTCCATCATGAGGATTGGTAAACGGCAGGCATTCTCTGTCAGCAATACATGTCTAGATTTCTGTCTGGCATTCTCTCATGTTATCCTGAGACCCTGGCCAGGCTATGTGCCCAAACTTTCCACTACCACTTTTAGGGATCAAGTGGTGAACTTGCAAGCACTGCCCTGGGAAGAGGCAGACCCAGCCTTGTTGTTGCTGTGTCCAGTACGCACCTTTACTTGGACCGCACAGAGAGCTTTAGATGCTCTGAGCAGCTCTGATTCCCCGTCTGTCGCTCACTTCGACGTCGTGTCGAAGAAGCGACACTAGGGGTCTCTCTTGAGCGCCGAAAGATACCTCTGATCTATGAAAAAAGGCCAATGAGAGTTGGCGAACAGTATTTGCATACTCCGCCTCCGGATACGGATATAAAGGCGAGAGAAATACGCTCGTTCATTCAGTAATTTTCTTCGGAGCCGATGGTCGTGTGTATGCAGTCAGCTGCGAGTAACACAACTGATCCTGCTTCTGATCCTCTGACGCTCTGCTTTGCTGTTGGATTTACGGCGCACTACAGCGGCTTTTCTCTTCTCTGCCGGCGTGCAGTTTGCCCCTGGGCGCTTCGACAGCGCAGAGTTAAAAGAGTTGAAAGAGTGATTATCTCCATAAAAGAGTTTATTTCTCTGAAAGAGCATTACACAGCGGCGTTGAACGTCCTTTTCAGGACGCGTCTTTATAAAGATGTAATTTCCGCCCCTGTGTAGTTTCTGGATGCGGTGATTTCTCCCCACCTCTCTCGGTCATAAAACATTGTCTTGCATGCCTGGGCTGCGATCACATGCAAGCAGTGTTTTATGAATGGTTTATGTTCTCAGTGCGAGAACATAGCCATGGCAACATTGCGGTCGTGTGGCTTTCTTTTGTAGTGAGAGAAAGCCGTTTCAGCCGCCCCCCGCGCCTCGCCTCCTTCCTACGGGATTGACGCAGGCGCCGCGGGCGATGAACACGATTTGGGGACAATGACGGGCTCTGTTCGCCGGGTAAATCCCCTCGAACTTCCCGCCTCCCCGGCACGCTTGTTTGCTAGCATTGCGGTCGTGTGGCTTTCTTTTGTAATGAGAGAAAGCCGTTTCAGCCGCCCCCCGCGCCTCGCCTCCTTCCTACGGGATTGACGCAGGCGCCGCGGGCGATGAACACGATTTGGGGACAATGACGGGCTCTGTTCGCCGGGTAAATCCCCTCGAACCGCCCGCCTCCCCGGCACGCTTGCTTGCTTGCTTCCGTCTGAGCTCGGGATGAGTATTCTCTCCAATGGTTCATCTTCTCAGTGTGAGAACATGGCCGTTATAGCATTGCGGTCGCACAGCTTTCTTTTGTAATGAGAGAAAGCCACTTCAACCGCCCCCCGCGCTCCGCCTTCTTCCTACGGGATCGGCGCAGGCGCCGCGGGCGATGAAGGCGATTTGGGGAATATGACGGGCTCTGTTCGCCGGGTAAACCCCCTCGAACCGCCCGCCTCCCCGGCACGCTTGCTTGCCTCAGAATTGGATGACATCACCGCTGCATCGGAGAGCGTTACAGCGGCATCGGATGCTGATCGTTCGCCTGGGCCGCCACCTTCGGGTCTGCCGCCCAGCCTGAGCCTGACGCACGGAGATCCGCTATGCTTTCCCGGGCTACTTGATCGGTTCCGCGGGCAGGTGCGCCGCTCACAGCCACGCTCCCCCCGTTCCCTTCTTCCCGGACGTGCACGACGAGTTGAGCTAAGCCAAGGCTTTTTCGCTCCTCCGCTCTCACTACCCTCGCGGTGGAACGGTCCCAGACCGCTTCCACTCTGCACGCCACGGCCCTTCCTGCAACCAATGCCAGGCCAAGGCACTTCAAAACTTGCACCTTGGGTAGTCCTGTTCTTGATGTGCTGCAGGAACTGCGCTGGATGACCAACCGCGCCCCCGGGCCACGGAGGTCAGAAGCGCTGGCACTCGAACAGGCGATGGCCACCCCTTGTGGTCCAGAAACACACCTGTGGACTGGACCTGGTCGAAATGCGGGAGGCAGACAAGGCACACCTTCTCTCACACCCCCGTCTCCCAGCTCCGTCCATTCGGCGCCACCGTTGACGACTCTGCCCAGCAGTCCTCAGCGGTGAGGCAGACGGAGGCCACTGCACATCCTGCCCCGCCGCAAGCTTGCCGCCATGGGCCATGCCCCATCTGCTCGCCGACGGGCATCCTCCTGCGGCTATGAAACACCCTGCTCCGCCTCAACCCGGGCCCAGCTCTCAGCCCCAGCGTCGAGCACGCTGCAGGAAACGGACGCCCCCGTCTCACGGACCCCCTCGAGGACCCAGAAGGCTCCCAGGCTGTCCGTAGACGTTCAACCCAGGGACCAAGATGTTAGCTCCGGAGGCTGGTAAGACCGCTCCGTCCCCGGTGGAGGGCCGGGAGGAGAATCTTTTCTTGTTGAATTAATTTTCACATTCTTATATTCTCTGTAATGAGCTATTTCCTTTTGTCTCTGGGTCACCTGGCCCGCAAATGCCGTTCTCACGGCACTTTGCCCCCAGATATCAACAGTCCTGGCTTCCTGGACACGGACCACCCGTCTTCAGCCCCACGACTGTCCCCCGGCCGGCCGGTTCCGACGAGTCTAGAGGACGCCTACCCAGGACCTCCTCCTCAGTCGCTAACCCGCCCCCTGCCGGGTGTGCGGAGCAAGGTAAGTGCTTTGAGTCTTTTCTCAGCACCTCAGCTGCGGGTCGCCCCGTCGCCGCCCAACGCTGCCCTACCTGCTCCGCCCCGCTGCGAAGCCCCGCCGGGTACATCAAATTAATCGTCCCTTTGGTGCCCCTAGCGCAGAGGTTGGACGCGTGGCTTTCACTTCCCAACCCGTCTCGCTGGCTGGCCCGGACCATCCGACTCGGTTACGCAATTCAGTTTGCCAGGCCCCCCGCCCCCCTTCATGGGCATCCGCTTTTCCGCAGTACACGGCAAACACGCCCACTCCCTGCGCGCGGAAATCGCGACTCTTCTGGCCAAAGATGCGATAGAGCCTGTCCCTCCAACCGAGATGAAGATGGGTTTCTACAGCCCTTACTTCATCGTACCCAAGAAAAGCGGCGGCTTACGACCAATCTTGGACCTGCGAGTTCTCAACCGAGCGTTGCACAAACTCCCGTTCAAAATGCTCACGCTTAACCTGCGTCCGGCATCTAGATTGGTTCGCAGCGGTAGACCTGAAGGACACGTACTTCATGTCTCCACCCTGCCCCGACACCGCCCCCACCTGCGGTTTGCGTTCGGGGGCCAGGTGTATCAGTACAAGTCCTCCCCCTCGGCCTGTCTCTGTCCTCTCACGAGAGTTACTATGCAAAACCCACAGAGATCAGGTGCTCAGGCACCTCAGCCGTCTGGGGCTTCAGGTCAACTGGGAAAAGAGCCAGCTCACTCCAGTTCAGAGCATCTCTTTTCTCAGGATGGAGTTAGACTCGGTCTCAATGTCGGCACGTCTCACCAACGAGCGTGCCCAGTCAGTGTTGAACTGCCTCGCCGCCTTCAGGCCAGGCACAGCGGTCCCCTTAAAACTTTTCCAGAGGCTCCTGGGGCATATGGCGTCCTCCGCGGCGGTCGCGCCGCTGGGGTTGATGCATATGAGACCGCTCCAACACTGGCTCCAGACCCGAGTCCCGAGACGAGCATGGCGCCACGGCGCCGTATGCAACGGGCACGCAGCCTCAGGCCGTTGGAAAGGGGCCCAGCTGCATTGGCACATCAACTGCCTCGAGTTGTTGACCGTCCTTTTGGCCCTGCGGAAGTTTCTCCCGTTAATTCGGGACGAACATATCCTAGTCAGGTCGGACAGCATCACTGCGGTCGCGTACATAAATCGCCAAGGCGGCGTACGCTCCCGTCACATGTCACAACTCGCCCGTCGTCTCCTCCTTTGGAGCCAGCACCGACTCAAGTCGCTGCGTGCCACTCACATCCCCGGCAACCTCAATGTGATAGCGGACGTGCTGTCATGACAATGCTTGTCTGGCGGAGAGTGGAGGCTTCACCCCCACTCGGTGCAGCTGATTTGGGAACGGTTCGGCAAGGCCCAGGTAGACCCCTCTGCCTCCCGAGAGACCTCCCACTGCCCGCTCTGGTACGCCTGTTAAGAGGCTCCCCTCGGGGCAGATGCACTGGCACACAGCTGGCCGGTGGGGCTGCGCAAGTACGCATTCCCCCCAGTGAGCCTTCTTGCACAGGTGCTGTGCAAGGTCAGGGAGGACGAGGAGCAAGTCACTCTCGTGGCTCCTTACTGGCCCACCCGGGCCTGGTTCTCGGACCTCATACTCCTCGCGACAGCCCCTCCCTGGCGAATTCCCCTGAGGAAGGACCTTCTTTCTCAGGGACGGGGCACGCTCTGGCATCCGCACCCAGACCTCTGGAACCTCCACGTCTGGTCCCTGATGCGGAAGATCTAGCTGGTCTACCACCCACGGTCGTAGCCACGTTCAACCAAGCCAGAGCCCCTTCTACCAGGCAACTCTACGCCCTGAAATGGCGTCTGTTCGTGAATTGGTGTTCTTCCCGGGCAGAAGACCCACAGAGGTGCGCAGTTAGGTCTGTGCTCCTGTTCCTACAGGAGAGGTTGGGGGGGAGGCTGTCCCCATCCACCTCGAAGGTGTATGTTGCCACTATTGCAGCTCACCACAACCCAGTAGACAGCAACTCTCTGGGTAAGCACGACTTAATCATCAGGTTCCCAAGAGGTGCCCGGAGGTTAAAAACCCCTCCTGGCCAAACCTGTTCCCCTCCTGGGGATCTCTCGGTGGTCCTCGCCGGTCTTCAGAGATCCCCCCCCGAGTCGCTAGAATCAGTTGGCTCAGGGCCCTCTCCTGAAAAGACGGCCCTGCTGATCGCGCTCACTTCCATCAAGAGGGTCGGGGACCTGCAAGCGTCCCCTACTAACGACACATGCCTGGAGCTCGGTCCGGCAGATACTCATGTGATCCTAAGACCTCGACTGGGCTATGTGCCCATGGTTCCTACCATGCCCTCTGGAGATCAGGTAGTGAACCTACAAGCGCTGCCCCGGGAGGAGGCAGACCCAGCCCCTCTCACTGTCGTGTCCGGTACGTGCCTTGCGTGCCTACCTGGACCGCCCCCAGAGCTTCAGGCGCTCTCAGCAGCTCTTTGTCTGCTTTGGAGGACCAGCAGAAAGGGAACGCTGTCTCCAAACAGAGGTGTCTCACTGGGTGATGGATGCCATTCAGTTGGCCTATCACACCCAGGCCATGCCCCCCACTTACGGGTTCGAGCCCACTCCACTAGGAGCGTGACATCCTCATGGGCACTAGCGAGGGGCACCTCCCTAGCAGACATTCGCAGAGCTGCGGGCTGGGCAGCACCTAACACCCTTATGATCTCAGGGTTGAGTCAGTCTCGTCCCGTGTTCTCTCAGGTCCGAGCCCGTAGAACTCGGTACACGTCGACGATCTGACCGGGTGAACCGCTTGTTCCAGCGCCGTTTCCCTCTGCCGAGGCAAAACAGTGCGCTTTTGCCCCAGAGGACCCAGGTCCCTGGTTGATTCCTCCCTAGCACTTCGGACCCGCAGCAGTTCATCGGAGGAACGTGCTGGTCCAGTCCACTACGGGTACCTCCGGCTACCCCTACTGGAATAAGTGCTCCACAGATCAGGCCTCCTACGGGACTCCTCCTGTGTGTATTTCCGCGGCACGGTCACCTTACGAGCTGACCCGCGTCTCCCTTAGGCAGTCCTTCGCTGCCCTCCGGTCGCCGTGTTGTAGCAACTCCCCCCTCCTTGAGGTTGGATCTACCACCGTGCCATTTCCTTCCACATGCCTAAGTGGCCATGTGATGTATTTTGCCACCTTTACCTCCCCTGTTGGGCGGGTGTGGCCTCCGCAGGGTCTTTTCCCCCTAAGAATAGGAATTCGGAATAAGACCCCCTTCCCTCGATGCGGTAAGGGCCCCGGGTGCTCTTGCTCTATGCCGAGAAAACATAGAGAGAAAAGAGGCCCAGCCAGGCTTGGCCCGTTCCCTAGTTGGGAGCATCACCTTGTTCCCCCCTAGGGTAACCAAAAGGATGCTGACGCTTTTTCGGGGCATTGGGGAAGAGTACGTGCAGCCTGAACACAGTTGGTCGCTTGTGCACGTGCAAAATACCTGCCCGCTTCTGTGTCAGCAGTACACGTACACGGCTCAGCGCATGGCGAGTTTTGAAGTGGACCCCTAGTGTCGCTTCTTCGACACGACGTCGAAGTGAGCGACAGACGGGGAACGTCTCGGTTACGTATGTAACCTCCGTTCCCTGATGGAGGGAACGAGACGTCGTGTCTTCCTGGCCACGTCGCTGAGCCAAGCCGCTGAGATGCCTGGAACACTCCCGGCTCCTCAGAAAAATCCTGAATGAACGAGCGTATTTCTCTCGCCTTTATATCCGTATCCGGAGGCGGAGTATGCAAATACTGTTCGCCAACTCTCATTGGCCTTTTTTCATAGATCAGAGGTATCTTTCGGCGCTCAAGAGAGACCCCTAGTGTCGCTTCTTCGACACGACGTCTCGTTCCCTCCATCAGGGAACGGAGGTTACATACGTAACCGAGACGTTCTCTTTGGCTTCGCCGACCCACATAACACAGTTTAGCTGGTTGTGGCATTTTGTATAAGGACCCCTAGTGTCACTACATCGTCATAACGTCAAGTGAGTGACAGACGTCCCCTGATGGAGGGAACGAGACATGCTGTCCCTCCTGCCACAACTCTGATCTACCTGCTGAAATGGCTTGGACACTGTCTCGGCTCCTCAGCACAAACCTGAATGAGTGGATGCAAGCCGTCTCCTTTAATACCAGTATGTCCAGGGGAGTGGGATGTAAATATCACTTGCCAATTCTAATTGGCCTTTGCTCAAATATCAGAGGTGATTGGGGCTCCCAAGTTTGACCCCCAGTGTCACTACATCGACACAACATCTCGTTCCACACTCTCACTCACAAGGCATTCCGTGCATGAGGCATTAAGGACATACTTATTAATATTATGCCCTAGCCCAAACCCCTTATCTAAACTTGACAAATTAGTAGAGTGTGTAAACATAATAGGAAGCTGTTGTGTGTGACAGAAGCAAGTAATTGTTGCGTATTAGATGTCCAGTGACGTCATTGTCTGTAGTGAAAGTCGTAGGAATTCAAACAGTCGCACGATATCATACGAATTAGCCAAATTTAGAAAAGTCGTACGAATCCTGACGTTTTCGCCGTGAGAGTGTGTTAGACAGTCTCAGTCACTCATTCACATTCATTGCATCTTTTTTCCCAAATATAGAAAGTGTATGGTGACTGAGGCTGTCATTCTGCCTAACATCTCCTATTGTACTACACAAAAGAAATGGTTTGATACAACATGAGGGTGTGCAAATGATAAATTAATTTTCATTTTAGGGTGAACTAACCCCTTTAATTCTAATATCTAGCATAGCAATTAATTTATGCTTTTTTCTCCATGCACCAGAAGGGTATGACACACATTCTTTAATGAATTAATTAATACTTCTTAACGTATTTTGGTACATTTTGTGGCTTGACAAAGGCCACAATAAAGGTGCCATGCTTCTAACTAGTTTGAAGGACTAAAAGGGTGAATGTGTCTGCATGTTTAATTGTCTTAAATGTACAGACTAAGTAAAGGGATCTTCACTGTACAGCTTTTGTATTCCACACACTAAATAAGTAAATGGCTTACATTCATATTGTGCACTGCTCACTCTTGTTGCATGTGCAGGGCTTTTGTTATGCACTAAAAATGTGGAGCTGCAGCCATAGTGACATATTCTTGCATATGAATGATTGCCTGCCTCTATACAGTAGCTAAATTTGACATTGACAACACCAGTTTGAGTCATGCCAGTCAGTAAATTAAAGTAAATTAAAGGCTAGTATATCTAAAAAATTATTCTGAAAGAATAAAACTTAATTATGGCATTTTATCATATGATTAAAGTCTTCTAACATTACCTATTCTGCCTTTAATTAGGAAAACTTGAAAAGCATAGTTACAGGAACACTCTTTCATCTGGGTAAGGGAGTATAATTGCAGTAATGTGTATGATCTACAAATAGCAGCTGCAAAAGACAATAATAAGCAGGTGAGGAATAAAAAAAGAGACATAGGGAGAGAGAGAGAGAGAGAGAGAGAGAGAGAGAGAGAGAGAGAGAGAGAGAGAGAGAAGGAAACTGACACAGGTGAACACAGCAAAATAAAATTAAAATAACTGAAGTAGGTCCTGGTCTTGAACGCATAACGGTTCCATTCTATTTCGCACAGCAGCTCCGGAGTGAAGGCCGCGGTTAATTCTCGCCAAACCCATCTGCTGATTTTGGGGATGAATTCGCCTGATTTTAAGAATATATTAAGGGAAATCTGTGCAGATGGGCCCTGTGAAATAGTGTATTGGTGTGTGACGTGCAATGCTATGGCTGGAGAGGTGGTGCCATGGCCATCTACGTCTGCTACGCATAAAGATGACGCAAGGGAGGAGGTCCCCGCCCTCAGGGAATTCCCTGAAGGGGATTTCCATTTAGTGCAGTCACGTGACGAGTCCCTCAAACACGCATTTGATCAAGTGAGAGATACTGATTTTTCAATTATTAAAGATGGGTTGTATTGAGTGTAGGGATGTGCCGAATGACTAATTTCACTGACGTTTAAATAGAAATTTTGAAATCGACTAGTCTAAAAGAAACCAACCTTCAAAAAACAGTAAAAAAAACAAAATGTGTTTATTCGACCCATTTAAAATACTTAATCTATTCCAAATCTGAAGCTAAATTCCACTGAAAAGGGGCATTTATCTGCAACATGCTCACCTGCATTATGATCATAGTACATTAAATATTGAACAGGAATCAACGTTAGTGAATATTTAACAGGCATATTTATTGAAAACATCTGAGTGAATAGTGCAGGACCAATAGAGCAACCCAGCCAGTCATTGTTGAAAACAATTAACAGGTAGACTAAAGACATATCCTTGAGAGAAAAAAATGCACTGAAAAGTTGCATGTATTTCACAACGTGCAGTCATGCGTTAGCCGTTGATCTAATATGACAGCTGTTCGGTAAAGAATGTTAACCCATAACAGTTACAATGTAAAAAAAAAAAGTAGCTACAGGATAGAACAAATAAGCCTGTGATGTAGCCTACATTAAACCTAATGTATTCTAAACATGTCGTGCACATGTCATTTTCTAAGCTACCTACTCAAAACCATTTTCTGATGAGCAAAATTAACACGTCAACATGGTCCGCCGAAAGACTGGATTTGACTCACCTGAGGCTGCTATCCTGTTCTTGAAAAAGCCTGCACAGCGGAAATATAACGTACAAAACTCAAATGTGAAAACACCCATAGGGACTTTCAAACGTATGGAAATCCTATTCCCGCACCACCACCGAAGTGGTTTCATACATTGCTGAGTTTGATTATCCAGCAAGAAGTCATTTCCTGCGTATGCCACGAGTGAGAGAGGGAAGCAGCAAGCGCAGCCTGACAGGAAATTATTAAACTTTGTATCTGCTCCAGATATCCACTTTTTAAAATAATATTTGAATTATTATTTATATTTAAAATATCTCACATTAATTTGACAGTAATTTAAGCACAGCCTCTGTAAAAATATAAAGCCAAACATAAATGTGTAAAAAATTATGATCAGTTCGGTCACAGGGACGTTCGCAGGTGGTGGGCACTGTGCCGTGAACGCCAGTTGGTGAATCCACCGGCCACCCCAAAAGTGCATTTGCGACCTCTACCGCTAATCGAGGTACGGATTATGCAACACAATATACTGAAGCAGTGCCCATGCCCAATCTCCCGAGTGGGGATTCTGAAAGAAATCCTCACTGACTAGGTTACTACATTTATGTCACGAATACTACGTGAACTATACAAATTATTAGGTATTAAATCGATTCGCACCAGTGTGCACAACACAAAAATCGATGGGCTGGTGGAACGATTTCATAAAATCCTGAAAAACATGATCCATAAATTCGTACACGAGGATGCTAGAAATTGGGATAAGTGGCTCGAGCCCCTGTTATTTGCAGTGTGAGCGGTCACACAAGCCTCGAGGTGCTGTATTGGCATTGGCTGCGTGGCTTGCTCGATGTCATATGGAAAGCTTGGGATGAGGGACCTTCAAACAGTAAAAACAAAATTCAGTACGTTCTTGATCTTAGAGCAAAACTCCACACTTTGGATTAATTAACATAGGGGAATTTGCTCCAAGATCAGGAACGTCAAAGCTGGCTGTATGACAGGGGCACTCAACTATGGGAATTCGTGCCAGGAGATAAAGTGCTTGGATTACTGTCCACCTCAAGCTCTAAATTACTCGCCAAGTGGCAAGGGCCCTTTAAGGTCACATGAGTAGGAGATCTCGATTATGAGGTTAAGGGTACAGATCAGGGCGGAACAGGTCAAGTTTATTATCTCAACATCCTAAAATCATGGAGGGAGGTGGTCCCTGTGGCGTTGGTGATGGTAGTTTCTAAGAGGGCAGAGCTCAGGCCAGAGGTAACGCTCAAACCTAATCAGTTCACCCCGGTCCCGCGTGGAGACCAAGGATGCGTTCTCGCCTCTCCCTCACAAAGCACCACATCTAGACCAACCCGGGGGTGGGGGTTCATAGCCACCCCTACGATTCTGTGTGGACTATCGAAAAGTGAATGGGGTGTCTTAATAAGACATGTACCCAATGCGACGATCGATTGGGCATGGCTCAATTATTGGCAGAGGTTATTGGCAGATCCCGTTAACTCCAATCTCCAGAGAAAAAACTGTATTTTTCACACCATTCCGTTTACACCAATGTGTGACCCTTCCATTTGGTTTGTTCAGGGCCCCTGCCACATTCCAGCATCTCATGGACAAAATTCTCAGGCCACATACGGCATATACCACCACTTATCTAGATGATATAATCATTTATAGTAATGATTGGCGGCGGCAAATGCAAAATCTAAGAGCTGTCCTGAGATTGCTGCGGTCCCCAAAATAACAAAACAGCAGTTATCACGGCCTGCCCAGTGCCCAAGACCAAAAAGGAGGTGAGACGGCTTCTGGGGCTGGCTGGCCACTACCGAAGGTTTGTGCCTAGTTTCTGTGATGTCACCAGCCTGCGGATATCAATAGAAAGGGGGCTAGTTCAGTGGACAGAGTCATGCCAAAAGGCTTTTCTAAAGGTGAAATCTGCACTTTGTGGGGAACCACTCATACATGCTCCAAACTTCTCTCTCCCCTTTATTTTGCCGATGGATGCATCTGACAGAGGGCTGGGGGAAGTGCTTTTGCAGGAGGTGGAGGGGGAGGAGCGACCGGTGCTGCACATTAGTCGTAAACTCTCACTGAGGAATTCTAAGTACAGCAACATTGAAATGTAAGTCAGCATAGTTGTAGTGGGAAGACTAGCAGCTGTACATCATCGCACCATTAGCTGGGTAATTCCCAGCCAATCACATGTAAGCCATTGCTTTATATGTCTCCTCACAATCTATCACATTTCTGTTTCAGTGTGCTAACACGGCAACCTCCACCACCCCACCACCACAGGTTGAGTCCCATCCTGCACGGGGGTACGGTTCTGAGTACAACTTCTTCAGACCGCCAGATGGGGCCTACGCCAAAGAAAGACATTACTTTTCTATTTTATATTCATCAAATAAATGTCATCTTAAATTTCACTCAAGTCTGTGAGTCTTCCTGATAGAAAGTAGTGTATAGCAATTAAGTGGCCGGTCCTCACACTCTGCTACTACCTGCTGGGTTGGGCCTTCTGCCTCGCATCAGATCACACTCCAGTGGCTTCCCCGCATGAAGGATACCAATGTGTGGATCACCTGTTGGTACCTGTCATTTTAGCCATTCAAATCTGAGGTGATCCACAGAGCGCAGGCGCAAATGGATGTGGCTGACTTTCTCTCCAGAAAAGGGGGGGGGGGGGGGGGGTAGTTGGCACTAAAGTGTAAAAGCAGTGCAGATGTGTTAAGAGCCATCTGTCTCTTTACCTTAAATTTTGTGACTTTTTATAATTTTGAGTGTAATATGAGCTAGCTGGTGACGTGAAGTGTGTCAGCGTCACTCAGTGATTATATTCAACAATACTCCACGATCGCTCGTATTACTACTGCACTACTAAAGATAAGAAATAGCTTTAAATGGCTTCAGCATTAAGGCTCATCACAGCTGAGAGACACAACAGTCTGATTAATTACACAAACTCAAGGTGCTTACCTCTTACCGGACTTTCCACATTGAAGAGAAAATACCGTTCAAAATGGCGGAGGAGATTGCGGTTTTATAGTTAAAGACTCTTGCACAACGACTACCGTGAAATAGGGAGGAACTCCCCCACTTGGACAGCTATTTTTCCACTGAGAAAATAGGATGAATTTGACTAAACTGACATTATCTTCAGAAAGTTGACTAACAGACTACAGCATCGTCAACAGGTGATCATGACTCAATCTCTCTCTCTCTCTCTCTCTCTCTCTCTCTCTCTCACACACACACACACACACACACACACACACACACATCCTTGTTTCTCCAATAAAATGTTAGAAACAGCCCAAGCTGTATACTAGTAGTTCTGAAGTGATGTTTTTGAGAGACTTAGATGCATCATTTGGTTTAAACCAGCAACCGCAGATTCTGATCCGTCGTGTAAGAAAGTAGTTCCATGCACAACTGTGTTTTTTGTGACTGTACTCTGTTTTTACATTTTTTTTTTTAAATGTACTTGTATGTACTTGTTCATTGACTGTTGTATATAAGCAATATCTCACTAGAAATCATGCTATATGGCCGTAAATAAGCACTGCTGTGATTACCTATGGCATTCAGTCTGCATCCAAATCAGTCTGCATCCAAATCAATATATATATATATATATATATATATATATATATATATATATATATATATATATATATATATATATATATATATATACACTCACCTAAAGGATTATTAGGAACACCTGTTCAATTTGGCTGGTGGTGGTGGTGTAATGGTGTGGGGGATGTTTTCTTGGCACACTTTAGGCCACTTAGTGCCAAGTAGGCAGACAGTCATTCACAGCAGGCAGGATCATTTACATTAAATAATTTAACCTGTTTATGATCATTGACCCCACCCATGTGTTTGACTTAAATTAGTTCACATTTACTATATAATGTGCTGTTAAAAAAATTTCAGAATGTTGACAAATTATACATCTGTATAATTTGTCAACATTATTAACTCTTTTTTTTGACTAGACTCTATATTAAATGTTAACTAATTAATCATTTACAGTTATTACTCACTCTGATAACATGATGTTTCCTCTTCAACTCTGGGAATTTAAAGATCTGACACCAGTATGTTGTGTCCTTCTGAGGCACAGGAACCTACAGTATTTGAAAATATTTACAAAATGTTACCTTTTCACATTACCTTGATTAGTTAATAAAGGTTTGCAAAAGTCACAAAACAGTTAAATGCAGTTAGCTACATACAGTTAGATGGCAACGAACAACAGTATTTCTTTGTGGCAAATAGCAGATGAATGCAGAGTGTGGACTTCCAGCATTTTTTAATCACATTTCCTGTTTTGTCCAATTCAATGTTCAGTATTTGTAATGAGGATTGTAAATATGTACACTCATAAAATCAGTTTTTGGCAGTATTCCACAGGCCAAAAGTGGGCCTTGTTTTCATTTAAAACAGGCAATCAGGATGCAAAAGGGTTTTGTATTTTATAAGGCTTTGTACTGTATGTAACCACTTATGTCAAAACTTGATGCCACTGCACACTTCATGCAAAATTGAAGAATGAACTGGTGTGACATAATTTTGAACTAAATCTTGTCAAAAACTAAAATGTTACTGAGTTTGTTTCGGTGGTTTCTAACAGCTCGTCAGGGTGAACTTTCAGGAAAACTTCGTACTGGCTGCTAAACACATTCTTACTGCCATTGGTCCACATCATCGTAAGGTGTGAACTGGAGCTTCACCTACTTTGAAGCTGACAACAAATTCTTATTCAATCAGGGTTGGGAGGGTTACTTTTAAAATGTATTCCAATACAGATTACAGAATACATGCTGTAAAATGTCATTTGTAACGTATTTCGTTAGATTACTCAAGGTCAGTAACTAATACTTTGGATTACTGGTAGATCTTTTCACTTGTTTTGACTATAAAAACTCTGCCAGTACAGTAAGACAAAATACACATTAAACGTTATTCTCAGAAAAACAAAAATATCTTATGCAGTGTTGTTTCTAAAACTATATCTAATTGATCTTGTTTTAAGGATTTTTAGATATTTTTACAGGAAAACAATACAAAAATTATTATCAATAATATGATTTTTACCATAATATCAAAGGTCTTACTAGAAAAAAAGAAATTATGATCTAACGTGAATTTTATTGATAAAAAATATGATTGTGCCTGGAAACATGTGCATGCAAAATGGCTAGAAATATAATTTTAGCTTAGCATAAAGCTGAAAATTTACACAAGGTTTATTTCTATTACTTCTGCTCCAAACTTACTTAAAACTTACTTCTCTGTTTGCTCCTATGAATGTAACACATTTGTGGCAGGGCGGAGGGCGGGGCCGTGATTCTGCATACCCGGACCCTAATTAAGCCAATTAAGCCCGAGAGGTATAAAGGTGACTGGAGACGGCAGTGCGACAGAGATAGAAAGGGTTACGAGCAGCTGCCCGACACCTGTGTGTTTGTCTTTTTGTTTAAGTTTATTATTAAATTATTATTTATATTGTCAAACCGGTTCTCGCCTCCTAACTGTGTTACATCTGTACAATTGTTCACAAAGAGACTTTTTCCAAGAACTTGTCATGCTATTTTTTTTGTTTGTTTAAGGAATAGTTCACCCACAAATTAATATTCTCTCATTATTCACTTACCATTCCAGAAGTCAAAGGGAGTCTTTCTTCATCAGAACACAAATTAAGATTTTTAGAACATTTTGAATTTCTGTAGATGGGTGCCATCAGACTGCTGGCTATTTGACGGTCCAAAAGGCATATTTAGTCAGCATAAAAGTAATCCACATGACTCCAGTCAATCAATTAATGTCTTATGAAGTAAATTGATTGGTCTAAGAAACAAATCGATAATTAAAACTTTATTAACATCTAATTATTGATTCCTGCCAGCAGTCAACACATCATAGATGGGAGCAATGATGCATCGGAAGCACAAACTTTGAATTCAACAGAGGAACGAACGACACACGAGAGTTAGTTCATTTCAAACAAAAATACAGTCAATACATTAATTGATTGACTGGAGTCGTTTGGATTACTTTTATGCTGCCTAAATATGCTTTTCAGACTGTCAAACAGCCAGCAGCCTAATGGTACCACTTGCTTACATTTTAAGGACCTCAAGAGCTTCAACATTTTTCTAAAAACCTTCATTTGTGTTCTGCTGAAGATAGACTGTCATACACATCTGGGATGGCATCAGGGTAAGTGAAAACTAATACATTTTCATTTTTTTGGGTGAACTATTCTTTTAATGTCTACAAAAGGTATAAAATCTACTCAAATACTCTAAGTCCCATTGACAAATGTGCTATCTGCAGCGAAAGCCATTCACACATCTGATCAAAGTAAGATATATAATCATTCTTTTGACTGTATTCTGCATTAACTCTCTTTTACACATCTTTGCAGTAGTATCAGTGTTATTGAACATCTCTGTAAGTGTGCTGGGGCCTTAAGCATGTAAAAACAGACAATTGGTAGAATTTTCCCTAAGCCTGAGTCATTCTCTGTCACACTAAGCTCATCAAAGGCTCCAGCGGTCTGACAAATGCACTTTCCTCACCTTCTCATTTTGAAGGTCAAAGAAAGCTGTTCCTACTGGGATGCTGGAGGTGGTTCCAGGATTGAGTAAACGTAGACTCTTTCTGCCTCGGTTCATGCCATGGTAGACTGGTCCTAACACTCCCACATCCTCTGCATGGAATGCCCAGATCACTCTCACTGTACTGCCCTGGGCAGTGACAAATTATGGGCCTTTACAGATGCATGTGCAGACACTTATACAAGTAATACTGTAATTAGACAACAGTTTAGGTATTGGAGTTTCATGTTTATTTCCATAATTAAACATTGTACTATTGTTTTTTCCCAGGACGAAGACAATGCGCTAAAATACAAATGACAAATGAGAGCCTGTTCCACTGATAGTACGTGGACGTAGTCAAGCCTACCGTAATGACTTTGTCATTGTCATCACAGGTCTGGAGGTTTCTGCTGAAAGCCAGGACTGTATGCGTGTCATTCTCTCTCCCATACAGTAGCCGGTAGCTCTGCTGTGGGTCTCTCTGGACCTTTCTGTTTAAGTCTGTAAAGTAGTCCTGAGCAAAGTAAAAAGGAACCAAGTTAGTCCTTCTAAGGTTTGACTTTTTTGTCATTATTGGTGTTTTAAACCCAAATTACTTTTTTTTTATGCGTAACACAAAAGTAGAAAAATTTATGAATATCCTAGCCCCTATTCTAGTTCAATGGCAGTGGATAGTGACTTGCAAAACAATACTAACGTGCAGTAGAAGTAAGTGACTTGCACAACATATTTCAAGTCTTCTGAAATCATACAATTTGGGGAGACAAAAAAAAGTCATTATTCAGTGAAAATGTCCAGTGAGAGTAGCTTATTTTGTTTTCAGCAGATGAAAGATAATCATACGGCTTTGGAACAACATGAGGGAGATTAAATGATGACAGATGTTTAATTTTCCTTTTAAATGTGCTTTAAGCATTTTAATCAGAAAAGAAGCTAATTTTAATGGTTTATTAGGTCATAGTCAGTAATCCTGTTTGGTTCTGCTTGTGGTCCCATTTGATAACATATGTTCCTGTAGCTTAGCTGTATGGCGCTATATCAGTGCACTGTAAGTCACTTTGTATAAGAGTATCTGCCAACAAATGTTGCACAAACAGGGTTGGGAGGGTTACTTTTGAAATTTATTCCACTACAGATAACAGAATACATGCTGTAAAATGTCATTTATAATGTATTTCGTTAGGTTACTCAAGGTCAGTAACATATTCTAAATACTTTGGATTACTTCTTCAGCACTGGTAGATTTTTTTTTTCAATTTTCTTGACTATAAAAAGTACCAGTACAGAAAGAAAAAATACACATGTTAAAAAATCTTATTGATCTTGTTTGAAGGATTTTTAGATATCTTTACAGGAAAACAATACAAAAATGATTATCGAGAATAAGATTTTTTCTTAATATCAAAGCTCTTAATGAAAAAACTAATTGCATATCAAAATAACTAATTTTCTTGATTAAAAAAAATATGATTGTGCATGGTAACATGTGCATGTAAAATGGCTAGAAATAGCATTTTAGGCTAGCGTAAAGCTGACATTTTGCACAAGGTCTATTTTTATTTCTTGTGCTCCAAACATATTTCCAACTTACTTCTCTGTCTGCTCGTAGGAATGTAACACATCATAACAAAGTGTTTCACCGCTGTTCAAATGCACATTGGATTGCATCATTTATATGTATAAATGTTTTCCATCTAAAAGGACTAAATGACAATAAAAGGCAAAGTAATCTCTTCAGAAATACTTTTTAAATACCAATTATTTAAATTGAAACTGTAGTGGAATACAGTTACATATATTTTGTATTTTAAATTGTAGTTAGGTCAGTTGATGATCTCAGTTCAAAAAAATTTCAGGACACATTTAAAGTCATTGCAGATTTAAATATTTAGACAGTGATCTTTAATGTTGGCCACACTCTTGTAAAATATGTATTATGTTACTTCCCAACACTGTGAATAAATGTAACATTTGATCGAAACAAATGGATATATCCTGTCTTTTTTATCAATACATTCAAACCTTATTAGTATAAATATGTTTTGAGTTTGCAGCCATAAATCACTCATGCTTACAAAACTAAAAGACAGCAAAGTATACATATAAATGAGCCTTCATAAAACAATGCTGATTAATAGTTATTACGTATGCTGAAAACTAATCCTAAACATTTATAATTTTTGTATACATCATTCAAAGCTAGAAGATGGACAGCAGCAGTGGGTTTAAGTATTGCTCTGCTCGTATTTAAAACCACTTCAGTACAGGGCATCAGCAGTAGTGTCTGTGATCCACTAGAGCTGTGTGAGCATTGTCTGATTGAAATCCAGGTCACAACAGCTTCCCAATTGTAGTTAGGTCAGTGGATTTCAGTGGATGATCTCGGTTCAAAAAGATTTCAGGACACATTTCAAGTCATTGCAGATTTAAATATTTAGACAGTGATCTTTAATGTCGCCCACACTCTTGTAAAATAAAATGTTATATAATTGTATAATAAATCTTAAATAAGCCCTATATACACAGCATATGGACATGTCGTGTTTTCCATTGCAGGGATGCGAACTCATGAGAAGTGAAAAAGGTGAGAAAGACATAGGGGTATATTTTCAGTGGATTAGTATTTAAATATTTATTTAAAGATTTAAAGAAGTTTAAACTTAAAGTTCCCATTTCAAGTGGTTTATAAGTAAAATGTCGAAAATTGTACCAAACAATAGGGTAAATTAGCTTAAAAAAGGTGACTTTAGCCCATAAAAAAGGGAGTAGTTTGCATCCCTGCCTTTGAAGAAGTAATAGTAATAAACAAAATGGAATAATACTAATTATATTTATTGTTGTACAACAGACAATTTAAACTAATAATATATTTTGATTATCCAATTTGATTCAACTTTCAAATATATATATATATATATATATATATATATATATATATATATATATATATATATATATATATATATATATATATAAACACTATACAATTTTAGATTTGAATAGACTTCTCAATCAGTCTAATATACTATAATAAAAAATCTACATACTCTACATACTCCATCATTTCATTCCTAAAACTGCACAAACACTGGTAGTAATCACTTCAGCAATATATTATAAAGATGACATTCAGCAAACTAATTTCAAGAGTCAGTTTTCCAGCATAAAGAGCGGTTACTCCCTATAACTACTGAATACTTCAGTTGCTGATGAGAGCTGCATTCCACACCCAAAGGTGCGTTTCCACTAACTTACCACAAGATACGGACTTCCGTTGAGCACACCACCTATCACAATATCAGACGAAGCCATCGCACCGTTCGGTGACAAGCCAAAACCTATATATCCTCTCGTTTCCACTTCTGCTTCAAACGTTATCGTTGACTCATCAAATCCCCACTTAATGTTGTATCTCCCATCCGTATCTAAGGCAGCTGAATGAACAAATCCCGTCCCCTGTGAGCGCGCTGAGCAAACCAGTGAAGTTAAGAAAACTACAGCGCAAAGGAGCTTATTTTCTGACATGTCGTGTGAAGTGTAGAACTTAATCGAAAACAAAACCAATGGCATTCAAGGAAGGACGCTTTTTATCCATAGAGTAGTAGTGTGTGGAAAAATGCAACTTCCGAGGGCAAGAGTGTTTGTTTGCTTTGGTGCATTGGAGAGGAATGATCCTTTCAAACGCTGGCAGCCTCCCACCGCTGAACTGTTCAGGCTTGTGTGATTCCCCTTTGATGTGAAAAGACATGCAGAGCTGAACACCGCCGTGTTTTTCAAGCGACGCGACAAACGTTTAACGCTCATATTATATAAGATGTCTACATCTGACAAAACGTGTTGATTATACTCCAATTATAGTAAACACTGTCTGTGGTACAACAATAAACTTATAAGCCCGTGAAACGTAGGCTATTTTGTGCCCTCGCTGCGTTTACTTGACAGTAACATGCACATCTTTGAATCAGTGAATGAAATGATTCATAATGCAAGCTTTTACAAAACACCATGGGAGAAAACATCAGATCTGAAAATACAGGTCTGCACTCTAAAACCAACTGGTTATAAGTGACTCATTTTAATTACTTAATTAGGCTTCTCTATTTGTTTTGTGTTAAGAGGGTAGAAGGTACTCAAGTAAATCAAGTTAAGCAGCTACATGTGTTTTTGTAATGCTTTTTTGTTTTGTTTTTTGGTACAGTTTATTACAGTAAACTCAACTTGCAGGCTCTACATTGTGTGAGAGAGCCCAAATATAATAGTAGCCTTTTCTTATTTCTCAAAATAAATTCTTTGTTTGAGAGATGCAGAGAGATCCGCCCTTGTATGATCTCAGGATTTCCTGAATTATTAAGTAAGCCTACAATGCACCACAAACACTTCACTCTGAAGGGGTTTGAGGCCACTGTTGATTTACAATGTTTCACTGTTATACCTTGAAACAGGTTTACAGGGTTGGTCGTGAGGCAACAAAATCTCTATTCTATTCTATTCTATTCTATTCTATTCTATTCTATTCTATAGTTTATCATTTGCGGATGATGACTGCCATCTAGCGGTGAAAATGTATACTGCGGTTACAGTAAGAACACGCTTGTAAATTGATAATTTAACAACTTATCTATAGCCATCCATTCAGTCATCCACCAAATCCTATTAAGAGTAATGATAAAATACATTACCACGGTTTTAGACACATGAGTGTTGACTAAACCTCAGATTTGATTATACTTTATAGATTATACTGCAGGTATGATGTGTAATATTAAAAAAGCAATTTGGACCATTGCAGTTTAGAAACAGATTGTGTGTGTGTGCGCGCATGTGTGTGTGCGTGTGTGTGTGAAGAGAGAGAGATAGAGAGAGAGAGAGTCATTATAATTTATTTATTTTATTGAAACACCTGAAGCATATGTGTTTGTCATGAATTGACATGAAAAACAGCAGCAATACATCATCATCAAGACAGTCACTAGCATTGTAGATTTGTCCCTTGTAGTTTCATCTAAAGACACAAGATGACAGTAGAGTACAGTCAATAACCGCAGTGTGCAAATCACCTCGAAATTGTGTTATTTTACTGTGCCATTTCTAGTTTCAGAAATGATGTTACACTGATGTAAATTATGTAAATGTGTGTTGAAAACTGATAATACCAATACTGCCAAGAACTGTTTTTATATAAGTATTTTAAATAAAACAAGTGAAATGTTGTTTTTGAGGGCAATTTAGGTTTTGAAAGGCATTCAGTGTAATTGATGATATTACGCTGGTAGATTTTGTAAACATGGTTAATTATCAGCCTGATAATTAAGTGGTTTTAACTTGTTAACAAAGTTTTCAAGCCTTGGTGTGTAACAGTGTTAATTCCAAAAAAGGCATTGTTTTGGATCTTGGATTGAAGCATGAAATTGCTTTTCTTTTGGAGATGAAGAACACTCTACCACTTAAGTTTCAAAGATGACAAAAAGCCCTTTCCTTAATTATCTCACTAAGGAGCCTTGAAGCAGTATTAGTAAAATCCTTTTAAAAAGTGTATCTCTACAGTGCATGGAGAACTTCAGCAATGTTTTGAGATCTTTATCACTGAGACTGACCCATATAGACTTATTTTCAACTGGAAGACAGCAATTTCATAGACACTGTAAGTACTTTACGTAAAATGGGTCCTCTAATTCACATTTAATATGCAGCATACCCTTGACTTTAGAGGCCTATGCTGAGATAAACTTCTTCAGATTATTCAGCCTTCACTGGCTGCCCAGGCTGAGGCTTGCACACTGTCATAAGCACATGGAAGTACAGTTAGTTGACCCAACCTTGTAAAATAAGCACTTGGAAAACATATTTTCAAAATGGTGAAAGCATAAAAGTAAAAAAAAAATATATATATATATAATTATATTTGCACATTTGGAGACTCAATATTGAATGCTTTGCATGCTTCAAACATTTCAAAAGCATTTCTGTGTACATAAAGCCAAGTCAGCACACTCTTTCATACACTGGATTTCTGTACACAGTAAATGACTGAAGTGTTCTATAGTAGTATTGTTCTAAGCACTCTACAAGAAAGAGTACATATAAATCAAAGAACGCTCAAAAAACAAGCTACACCAGCATTGCAAAGTTAACATTCTATTTCACACTTAATTGAAGAACTGCATTTGGTATCTCCACATTCAGAAAATAAATTGAAGGCCAATAACTTCTACTACACAATGAAAAACTAATATTAGATTTCAAGAAGCAAACTATTATTTTGAAGGGTACACCAAGTATTTTATTTCAAAGTGCATTTCGGGAAGGGTTACTTCACCCAAAATGAAAAATGCATTTTCATTTATTCACCCTCATGTCATTCCAAACCCTTTTCCACCCTTTCTTCTGAGTAACAAAAAAGGAGATGTTAGGCAGAATGTTAGGGACTGACAACCTCAGTCACTTTTCTATCTCATTGTTCTGAAAAAACAAAAAACAAAGAAATATCCCTTTAACCCTTTTGATTTAGTGATGTCCCCTTATCAAAACGCTGATACTTTAATCAATTCAAATGAATGAATAAAGCTTTTCTCTATTTCCTATTTTTGAAGGCTGTTTATGAGATCATTTTACTTGCATTGGAATGGTAAAATTGAAAAAGTAACCTACACACACACACACACACACACACACACACACACACACACATGGGTGCAGCTACAATTATGAGTATTTTCCATAGACATAATTATTCGCCTACCCCTAACCCTCACAAAAGACTTTCTGCATTTTTAAATTTTTAATAAAACATTGTTTAGTATGTTTTTTTAAGTGATTAGAATTATGGGGACACAAGAAATGTCATCATAATCCACATTAATAGCATAATACCCTTGTAATTACCAGTTTGTAACCTAAAAAAAGTCCTCGTAAACCACTTAAAAGACACACACACACACACACACACACACACACACACACACACACATCCTCCCACCTAGTGCTTTTTCACCTATGCACATCACACACACTCACACCATGTACTGCTGACTCACAGAAAGACATGCTGTGGATTGTTCAAAAGGTCTCTGAGGGCAGCCAAGCCTCTCTAAACATGCCCCCTGTCCCTGTGTCTTTCCATCCTGATAAATCTTTCTGTCTGTTTCTGACTCTGTCTCACACTGTCTGCTCTCTTAGTCTCTCCTCTTGCTCTGTTTCCATCCCCCTGTTGCTCTCCAGTCTGTCTGCATTACTGTCTTGCTTCCTCCTTGTCTCTCTCTCTCTCTCTCTCTCTCTCTCTCTCTCTCTCTCACCCCTTCTGATTAACCCTAGGCCCCTGCTGAGCTGACGGACGGAGCCATTTAATTTTCACTTGGATCCTTTTCATTTCTCTCCTCCAGGCATGTTCCTCCATCACCTCAGAGTGGATAAAATATGAGCTGCTTTTAGGGGACACTCTCTCTGCGAGAGGAGACTTGGAAGAGAGTTTGTGGGAAATGTTTATGAAACCTGAGTTGTGTGTGAACTTTGTCTTTTAGGATCTCACCATTAGCTACCATTGTTTAAACATTCAAACGTGTTCTTTTATCATATTTTTTCACATAACAGAAAGATAGAAAGGTATTTGTACAATATTTTTGGGCTTTTCTGCACTGAGATTCCTCTAAGAGGGGTTGATCTGAGAAAATGAACAGGAATAAAATAAATACTTCAGTTATCCTATAGTACATTTGGTAATACAATGCCATTAAACAATGGCTTCCTGGCAAATTAGGCTGTCTGCTCAGAGTGAGTGTGTGTATAAAGGTATACTAGAGCTTATCTTGTGTGGTTTTTACTGTAATGTATCTACCTAAGGTTAGCCTGAATTAAAGGGGTAGGAGTCCATAGGTTTGCATATCACACAGTGTTAAAGTTGTGTACGTAGTGCTGTAAGTACCTTACAATAATATTTTTTTAATTGAATTAAATTTAAACAAAATCTTACTATATGAGTGCTTAAATCTTTGATGTTTTAACAAAAAGTGGAGCTTGTGTTGTTGTGCTGGAAGGAGAATTTGTGTGTACTAACTATGTGTTTGTTATAAATTTGCATGTAATGCTATTTCTATATGATAGTTCTTTTTCATCTTCAACCGCTTATCCTGTACAGGGTCACGGGGGGCTGGAGCCTATCCCAGCTAACATTGGGCGAAAGGCGGGGTACACCCTGGACAGGTCGCCAGTCCATCGCAGGGCCACACATATACAGACACACACTCATACTCACATCCACACCTAGGGCAATTTTTGGAGACACCAATTAACCTAGCCTGCATGTCTTTGGATGGTGGGAAGAAGCCGGAGCATGATAGTTCTATTAAAGCAATTTTTTTAAATTTAATTTTTTTGCTCCACTAAATGGAAATGCAAAAACAACTGTTTTCAAATAGGTTTCATGAATACTTCCCCATCTGCCATTGGTCAAAAACAGATTGTCCTGCCCCAAACTCATGCCACTGGTTGAGGCAATAGATCCTTTTCATAGACTGCGATGATGCGCTATTTAGCAGCGTAAATCTAGGAAATTTGCATATTTTAGTTTTTTTTTTAATTTTATTAGTGTAAATTTATAACAGATTAATTTGTTATATTAATTTATATTAACCTAATACTGTTATCCACAGCTCTCTTTTGGATAGTTGTGCAAACATAATAGTGGAGTTTTTTGTTTGAAGTTGGAACTTTGTAGGAGAAATCACTCTACAAATGGCTTACTTACAGTTGTCTCTGCAAATTAAGCTGGGTTAGGAGAAAATATTGTAGTATCAACAAATTATATACTTCATCTTTATGTTCGTGTAGGTTAAAAACAGTTGCCTCTCGTATTAGAGATGTGAGAACATACATTGTGCAAGAGAGCTCACAGTTTTGTTCATCGGTTGAAAATACTTGGGTAAATATACAATTTTACATAAAAACATTCATCTATAATAATTCTGTCTCCCTCTGCAGTCACACCGGAACACTATAACCAACACAATAGCAGGTCGCACAACAGCTGGAGAGCTGGAGAACATTAACACCCATACGCAGGTGCTCACTGCTTTCTTCATTTAGAGATAATTATGTAATTGCTGTTAACACTGAGCCGACATCAGTCCCAGCACATCACCTTCAGTCCCCCCCGACACCTTCAGTCTAGCATTTAGTTTGTTTCTTTAGGCCTATTTGGCCTATGCAACATTTATACTTGGGAATTTAAACATGAGAGCTTTAGTAATTTGCTGTAAGAAGAAACACTGTTTGCAGGCAGCCCTGTTTTCTCTTTGCAATGTGACGTGAGTTTAGAGTACATACATGTGCTTTTGTGTAGAACTGCACAAATCAAATTTAAATTTCCGATGAATGGTCACTGTGACCCAGCAAGCTTACCTTGCTGCCCTAATGGAAAGATAAACTCTGGGTGAGAATTAGCCTTCAGGTGCTAATTACAGTTCACCTGCCAGCTGTCTCCGCTGAGGAGCTCCAAGTAAGCTGAGTGAAAGAATAAATGCTTTCATAGTGTTCACTCTCCAACAGGAGGCTACAAAGACAGCACAATTGGTTGCTTTCAAATTTTTCTAATTTTACTACTATGGTTAGGCAACAAATTGAGCATGACTGATTCACATAGCATGCTGTGAAGTATATAAAGATTCAGAAGAGCAGATCCAAGTAACACCCGGCATTGTTCTAGATTGAGAAAATAATCTGCACTTTATTGCATTAAATATTTCAGGGAATATTATGAAAGATTTGTTTTGGGGCAATTAAACTTCTTTACCTTCTAATCCAGAAGGTTTATATTAAACTTTAATTGCTGCCTTATAATTAAATGTCCTAACATTTACAAATAGTATGCCCAGGGACTTAAGTGTTTTGCTGTGGATCAATCATCTGAATGCCTCAAAGGCATGGAGACAGATTATAAATAAATAAGAAACAGAGCTGATAAGGCGTCAATGCACTAAAGGAGTGGCAAGAGTTCATGTGTCTAATTCTAGACTTCAAAGAAAGTCTTGCCTTTTTCTTGTTTAAATATTCTCTCAAGAAATGAGGTTGAGTTTCCTCAGTGATTTAGAAATGAAGAGGATGCCGCTTTGAAATATAATCATAGAGGAGATATTGTAGAAACTCATAACTTTCTTTGGTTTTACTCTTTAATTTGCATATTACTTAAAGGCCTACATATTTCACTAATTGTGTCTCTAAAAGCAGAGAGGGGGGAAAAACATGAATGTGCTTAGAAACATATTAACAATGATAATCATCATCATAATACAAATAATAATTATTATTATGGTTGTGCTTGTGCACATTGTATTTAATTTTAGATACACTTAATTGTTAACTATTAAATATTTTAGAATATTGTTCAAAGAAGGGCCTAAATTTAAAAGATGTTCACAAATTTATCTTAAATGTGAAAGTACGCCAACAAATATCCTAATACGTTAAGACAGAAAACATTAAAAGCACATGCACAAGTTAATCATTTGTTCATTCATTCATAGGGAACGTTCTTGTGTGGTTGGCAAGCCAATGCTTTCTAAAAAATATTCAACAACTAATCACGAGAAATGAATTTTCATTCTCAATAAATCAATTGATTGACCACATTTACTCTAAGTCTTCAACCACTGTCCATATTCTTGCTAAAACTGAGTTACAAAAAGAGGTTTACATGCTTGTTTACATATAATGAAATATGCATAGTTCTGCCTTTATAAATCCAGATTTGTTCCTCACATTTGACATCAAATCCATGGGATTTAGGAGCAAATCTGATCATACATACTATGTTTAATGAATTTGGTCCCTATGTTTTTTTTTTTTTATTGTAGGCAGTGGGTTGAAAATAATCACCACAGGATACAAAAATACATTCTGGGGTTTTATTCTGATGGCTGTTAAACAAAGAAAAAAATGCAGATGATGGGGCTGGATATAAAAAAGGGAAATGAAATCCAAAAATCAAGAACAAAAATGAAATACGTCAATGAAATACAAAAAATAATTAATATGTAAATGAAATATGGCAGAGGCTTATGTTCAATGAAAACACAAATAGGGCATTAGTCTACCCATATGCTTCAGCAAACATCACCATAATACATGCTTATAACATTCACAGCATTTTATGCATGTAAGTACTTGCTTAAATCACTCAAAGCAGCTTAGGGTTTAAGGACATGTATAACAGTTTAAAACAACACAATTCTTATTACACATGTTCACTTAATTTGGGCTATAAATCATTAAACGAGATATGGTTAATTCTAAATTGACATACCCAGTTCTCACATGTGCACAAAACGTGGTCAAACTCCATAGGCTACATGTAATCCATATGCATCCTTCAAAAATGATCCATAACAAACACTCAGTTCTGAACACATATTTAATGCAATTTATCAGCATTTTGTGTAAAATTGTATATTTATCCAATAATTTTCAACCGATGAACAAAACTGGTAGCTTTCGTAACAACGTATGTTGTCACATCTCTAATATGAGAGAGCGCCAAAAAGCAGGTGCAAAACTCTGGTTCTTAAAGGGGCCACATCCAATTTATGACTAGAGTTATATTACATGAAATTTCTCTAATTGGCTACACTATGATTTTTTTTTAATACTTTTAGTCCATGTCTATTAGCTTTGAGGCTGTTTATATGCTAGTGTACTCTTTCAAATTTGACAAAATTTACCTTTAACAGGTACACACATTTAAAATGTACAGTCTTTTCCCTCTTTGAATTCTGACCAAAAACACTGATAACTCTTGTTTCACTACACAAATTTTTGTCCAATCAAATGCTCTGTAGAATGAGAAGGTCCCTCCCACTGCAACTAACCAGCAAGTAGAAAATCATGGTTCTTGGCTGTGAGTTGACTAAAGTAGACAGGCTATTAAAAGGGGGTACAAGCACTTTGATCTGCCCCACTCAAATTTCCTACTGCAATACAGACAGAAAATGAAACTCGTCGATTTCATGTGGTCTAAAATATATTGGATGGACCTATTACTGTAGTTATAATGAAATAGTTATTTGCACAATGTTGCACTTCTAAAAAGTCAACCTTATACCATACCTACTTCCCACATCTACCAACAATTCAAGCATTCGTCCTTTTATTAGTAGCCATTCACTGTAGATCTCCCTCTGACTGATGCTGATGTCAGGCCCGAGTTGTAGAAATGTGCTTCCAGGTCGACGCTGGTGTTCTTGAGGTGTGTGTGTGAGAGAGGGAGGGAGATAAGTTATACAGGAAGAGTCATCATTTAGCATGCTGAAGTGCTCCATAGAGATCTATAGCAGCATGATGAGGAGATGAAATTAAGGTCAGCAACACCACAACTTTCCCTGTCACAAGAAAGATGCAGTGAATGTGTGGGGGAGAAAATGACTTAAACTTTCCCTGGTTGTCTGGGTGGGAATCTGATTTCAGGAGTCATTAATTTTGCTCTGAAGCCATTAATGTGTAATTTTACCTTTCTTACCCCTCTCTGCTACAAAGTGCTGAAGCTGCCTATTGGCATTTTTCCACTGCATGTTATGGTTCGACTCGAATCGACTATGCTCGTTTACTTTTCTGAGCTTGCTTTTCCACTGCAGTTTAGTGCAGCCTCATCGTGGGTGGGATTATAGGCTGATCGTCATAGTTGCATTGCCCATCCAGCTCTCGTTGGATCCTCTCCTCGGCTACTAACGAGAGGAACATCTGCACCTCTTTTATTGACCACAGCGTGGTTTTGCGCACAGCCGTTTCTTTAAACAATTCGAAAGTCGAGTGAACAAATGATACTGCTATTGCTGTTGCTAACTGTAAAACTAGTGGGTTGATGTCCTGTGTCACAAATCCAGTGACGCTGGTAGTGACGATTCTCTCTGAACAATCAGTGATCTGCAGGGTTTTGACGTCACGTGAGAACGGCATTTGCGGGCCAGGTGACCCAGAGACAAAGGAAATAGCTCTTTTGAGAATGTGGATACCGCAGCTACAAGGGTGTGCGGCAAATTAAATAAACACAAACAAGGATTCTCCTCCCAGCCCTCCACCAGGGGACGGAGTGGTCTGCTTACCAGCTCCGGAGTGAATGTCTTTGCTTCTGGGACGATCATCTGAGGAGCACCTGGGAGCCTTCCGGATCCTCAAGGGGGTCCTTGAGATGGGGGGGGGGCATGCTCTTCCTGCGGGGCACTCGACGCCGGGGCTGAGAGCTGGGCCTGGGTTGAGATAGAGCTGCACGTTGTTTAGCCATAGGGGGACGCCCTCGGCGAGCAGACGGGGCATGGCCCATGGTGGCAGGTTTGCAGTGGGGTAGGATGTGTGAGATGGCCTCCGTCTGTTTTTTCACCACGGAGAACTGCTGGGCGAATCCTCGACGGTGTCGCTGAAGAGGCCGGACTGGGAGAGGAGGGCATCGAGGAAGCGTGTCTTGTCCGTCTCACGCAACTCAACCAAGTTAAGCCACAGATGACGTTCCTGAACCACAAGTGTGGCCATCACCTGCCCGAGTGACTGCGCTGTGGCCTTCGTGGCCCTGAGGGCAAGGTCAGTCACTGAGCGCAGTTCCTGCAGCACGTCGGGATCAGGACTACCGTCGTGCAGATCTTTGAGTGCCTTGGCCTGGTGGAATTGCAGGAGGGCCATGGCATGCAGGGCGGAAGCGGCCTGTCTGGTGACGCTGTAGGCTTTAGCAGCCAGTGCCAACGTTGTCCTACAGGCTTGGAGGGGAGCACAGAGCTCGGACGGAAGTCAACGAGCATGCCGGGGGCGGGCGGTTCGCGGGTACGTACCCGGCGAAGCCGCGCCCGCTGCCATCCCCAAATCGAAGCACACAGGGGCAAACTGCACTGCCATGCAGAGAAAGAGAAAGCCGCTGAAGTGCGCCGTAGATCCAACAGCAGATCGCTCAGAGGAAGAGGAACAGATGTGTGACTCGCAAATCGCTGCATACACGACCATCGGCTCAGAAGAAAATTTCTGAATGAAACAGACGTAATTCCCCGCCTTTATACCCGTATGTCCGGGGGCAGAACATGCAAATTCTCTCTGCCAACTTCTCATTGGCTTTTTTTCATAGATCAGAGGAATATTCGGGGCTCAATGAGACCCCTAGTGTCGCTTCTTCTGCACAATGTTGAAGTGAGCGACAGACAGGACTATAATTGTTACAGTATGCAAATTGTATTTGTTGCTGTTTGCACACTGTTTCTACCAAAAAACTTAATTGGCTAAACAGATGTAATGTTCATGCTTTAAAAGTTTGTGTCTCTTAGCAATTAGATGGGACATTGTGAGTATGCTCAGATTAGAAGCTAACTGTATAAATTTCATGAAAATCTGTCTTTAAACAGTTCCCTTTACACATAACCTAATTATGGCTGTAAGTATGGGTTCATTCAGGTGCATGCAACACAAATATATGACTATGGAAAATAATTCTTCAAGGCGCAAGATAAAAATACCATGTCTCTGAGGTGTTTTTTTTTTAGAAAAACATCAAGCTGAAGTGAACAAAAAACAGCCAGCATACAGCACATTACCTCAGCTGTCCAATACTGGAGCACTATTATATCCTTCACCAGGTTTTCTTTAGGGAACAGCTATAGTCAACTTATGACAGGGCTCTCAGGTTCAGCAAAACTGACATGTCTAGTAAGAGTACATATTTTTTCTCTCTTTTTATTTGAACTCATTTCTCTCTCACCCTCTCTCACTCTCTCTTTTACTTTACTCCACCCAAAATTTCCTCTCTTTGCCCCAGAAACTGTCAACCCAGTGTGGTCCAAAAGTGTTCTGAGAAACCACTCAGGGTTTGATTGCCCTCAGCAAGGATAGAGTGCCATAGCTTATCAGCCTGTTAACTGTCAGCCAAAGAGCCCCACAGTAACATGTATCAACTCTGTTACACAAAAGGAGCCCCATGGGAGATTGGCCGGTCATAGAACAGCCTCTTTGACACTGGCCTGTGAAAACCAAGCACTGATTTAATGTCAGACCTGTTTTGAGAATAGGTGAATTTGAAAATAAATTATGTAATCTTTTTGGGTTTACCTCTGTGTGGAGAAAAACACATTCAATTGTAATTTTCAAGTGTGAAGCACATCTGTCAAACTTCTTTGACAGGAACACAGAGCCAAAAGAGAGTAAAACATAATATGCGATAGCTGTAAATTTTCTTCCAAAGACATTTTCTTCCTCCACAAGTTGTCAAAAGTTTTGTTTTTTCCCCTCCTTTAAAGCAATTTATCATGATATAGATGTAACCAGAATAAGTATGTTATGCCTTTAAGTGGGCATGTGATGTGATAAGGCCGGCAATGTTTAAAGTCTCGCGGGCATCAATGAAACAGTGTTTTTTCTCGTTCTCCGCTCAATGAACGTGTGTGTGTGGTTTCTCTTATACTGGCGTGTTGGAAGAACTGATTCTGTGTAACTGCTGTGTCCGACAATTCAGTGTGAGTAAACAAGCTTTTATAGGAGTCGATCTTAATAGGAGATATGTTAGTATAATATGCTCGAAAATGTGTTTTAGGTTTATTTCTATGCTGATGACCTGTTGATCTGAGAATGCAGTGTGCGTGCAACTCTGCGGTTGGGTTCGGCCGCTGGATGATCACTCGTGTCTATACTCGGCCGAGTTACGAGTGCCAGCAGTTACGGACGTTACGGCCCACTTATGCCCTTCAGTGAGACTGTTATGTCTCAGTCAACCATGTGAACCATAGCGTATTGAGTATGTGAGTATTTGACATGTTTGTTTTTAAGTGTAGAATATGTTGATTCTTATGTGTGATAAAAGTATGAATTGGTTTTAATTACAGGTTTCAAAACCTTCTTTGGGTAGTGACCATTGTTTCTTTTCCCACTGCAAATTTGAGATTAGTTTGTGTTTTGTTTGTCTTTCGTTAATTGGAAAGTCATGTCGTCCTTTTTGTGTTCTTTATAGTATTCATTGTGTGAAATCTTTCTGTCTTATTGATTGGTGTACTACTGTATGGGAGGTCTTATTGGTTTGCGTGTTTTACTTCTGGTTTGATTTGGTTTGGATTTTTATCTGGTTTGGATTTTTGTTTCCCCCCATGTGGTGTGTTCTCCAATTTATGATTCTAGTATGATTTGTTTTATTTTGAGTGTCATGTCTATCATTGTTTTTTCGTCTATAATTTAAATTATAATTTCAGCTAAATTAATTTTAATTCTAGATTCACTATTTGTTTTTCTTTAATTAATTGTATTTCTTTAATGAACCAATTTTGATTTGTTTGGAGCATTGTTTTCATATTTGTTTGTCTTTTGCTTAATGTTTTCTTAAGTTGACTTGAATTGTTGTGGAAATTGTGGGGTTTTGGTTTGTTCTACTTTTTTAGTTTTTTGAAATCTCTTTTAAACAACATTGATACCACTCAGGTTATTATCTCAACCACCATATTTGTGGAGAAGGATCGTATCTGTTATAGTTAATAAATTATCAACTTTTGTACTCTGGCTTCCAGTTCATTCATTTGAACCGCCTGTGTTATATAATATCATTGTTAGTGTCCCCCCCATCCCAGAAAAGTGGGGGTGGCGTAGTTAATTCCATAGACATTTCTAACAGCCATATCGTCTAGGTGACATATATATATATATATATATATATATATATATATATATTAGTAATTTGCTGTAAGAAGAAACACTGTTTGCAGGCAGCCCTGTTTTCTCTTTGCAATGATGTATTCTCTTTAGATATGTTCTTTTTTGCGTGTGTGTGTGTTTTTGTGGCATCAAAGCAACAGAGAGGATTGATTCATAGGGATGCCCAAGCATGCAATCTGAGAGATCCCCTTAACTGGCCATCTGAATCCATAAGAATATGCCCGCTCCAGCCAACTTGACAGATAGCTGGGGTTTTCTGTGGTAGAAGTCCTACTGTCTGGAGATGAGGCACCTTCCACCGCCGTAGAGAGAATTTGAATATATATTTAGTATCTTAATTTAATTAACTGCATGCAGTATAATACTGCATTGTGCTATGTCATGGAAATTGTTTGTATGAACAGATCTCAAATTGAAGCCACCAAGATGGTTTTAAAAATAGGTATAGTTCACCCCTAAATTCAATCATAAATTACTTGCAGTACGTTTTTGTAATACCAAACTCATATAACTTTCTTAAAATAAAAGCACCATATAAGTGTTAATAAATTTGTTTGTGATATAAAATGTTGTTTTCTTGTTTAACCGCTTACCCAAACCTTAAACATAACCATAATTTGAACCAAGGAAAAAAGAAAAAGTTTGGAACAAGAATAGGGAAGTGTTTCCAGGTTACTGAAATACACCATCATTTGTATTGCATAAATAAATATGGAATGAGTCATAAAATTTGTTCACTGATGTAAATCTTAAAATGTTGGATAGGAGGCTAGCTAAAATCTGATGCCTTTATTGTATCGATTTGAAGTTCTGTCAGTTTATTGATAGGTCTGCATGGGAATAAATGTCGTACCTTTTTGCATGAGCAAAGTCATAAAATATCTTACAATATTTGCCATCTACAAATGAGAATGTGTTAGTCCATAGTATACAACTCGAGTGTTACATTCAAAGTCTTCTGAATAGCTTTGTTTGAGGAACAGATCTTTTAGATTTTTTGAGTGTGAGCAAATGAGTAAACATTTTTGGTAAACTAATCCATTAATGAAAATTCTTAGGAAATACAGGTGAATCCAAATGCCCTTTCCCCCCAACAAAAGGCTTTTTGATAAATTATTTTTTAAAAATGTGGTAAAAGAGAGAGCAAAATAGATCGTGATAGAAAATAAAACAGAAAGCGAGAGAGAGAGAGAGAGAGAGAGAGAAGAGATGACCAAAGCTGACATGTATGAGTCATTTAAATTCTGTTCCCACTCAGGCCACCGAGATGAAAACGAACTCTAATACTGACTTAATAAGGCTCCAGTTAAGTCTGAGTGGCACTCTGTTCTTCTTGATGCAGCATTTAGGGTCTATTTTATGCCCATGGCTGGAGCCTGACACCTTTATCATCCATTACGCAGCCCAAATGTGAAACTAAGAAAGGCAGGAGGCTTCATGGGGCACTTTTTAGTTGCCTCCTGAGGGAAAATGGGAAAAAAACAGTGAATAAGATAAAGAGACTATGCTTTTGCCTTCAAGGTGTTCATGAATTGTAAAGTAACTGACAATTTAACTGTTTAAGAATGGATGTTCCAATGCTTTGTTGTGTCTAGGAGATCACTCATGCCTTTCTACCAGAGACAGAGTCCTCACCTCGGGGTGAACCTGAGCCTACTTACAAACTTCAGATTAACCATATGGTGAGGATGGCCCCATATCAAAATCTTCCTGATCTCAACATTCTGTTCTCAACTATAATAGTGCAAAACAAGTATATCAGAGTCAATATGCTTGCACACATACCTCCTGATGTTGACCCAGTGTCGTCTTGAGCTGTCAGAGGAGCTGTGATCTTGAATGCAGTGGAGACTGAATTATGTGAGGTCTTTATGACATCATTAATCTCTGTCACCCATGCACAGCAGCAGAACAATCTCCATACCACAAGGAGCATCTGTGTTTGCCTTTACCTTTATCCACAGCAACATATTGGTATCACATGTTGGAGACAATCAAAAGAATGTTATATACTGTAATTTTCTTTTTGATTGACACAGCATGATGCTGTTGCATTGGAATGAAAGTCTATCGAAAAGATTGTTCAGATCGTGTTGTGAGCAATTGAGAGGAATCTTTTGCGTTGACTATTCAAATAAGATCTGACAATGAAATCTTACATAAGTAAAAAAAAAAAAAAAAAGGAAAACAAAACTCAATATATGTGGGAAGGCTGATTTCCTTGTAAGATTGCAACTCACCAAACCAACTATGCAAACAGCCTACTGATAACACTATCACTCTTTTTAACTGTTATGAGTTTGACTATTTCTATGAGCTGAAGTAAGACACAATCACCATCCTCAGAAACCAGCAGGGCAGTTTCATGGCTTACTACACAGACAAGTGCAGAGGTGGAATTTTTTTTAGAACTCATGTTTATGCATAACCAAGTCTTATTCAGTCGATTGAAAATGAACAAGTCTAAGCATATACAGATTTAAAAGTTGAAAACCCTCTGAGAAGAGTCTTAATTTCAGTGGCCAGAAGTTATTTGGGAAAAACAGTCTGGCTGAAAGACTATTAGGCTGAAGAAACATCAAGTACATCTGATTTACATTATATACCATTATCTCTGGTTGTCAACTCAGCAGGTATATGTAATCACCAAGATCTCCTTTAACCCTCTGGGGTCTGAGGGTGTTTTGGGCCGTGGACAAGTTTTGACATGCCTTGACATTTGTGCTTTTTTCAGTTGCTTAAAAACATATTAATGGCTAAAGTGTGATAACACTGTATTCAGCACAAACAGGGCTACAATAATATGTGAGCAACATGTGTGTACATGTTTGTATTTTTCAGAAAATAACGTTTATGCGTGGTTTTTGAAAAAACTAAAATTTTAAGTCACTGAAATAAGGTCATATAACACATACTAAACATTTGTCCACAAGACTTTTGAGAACTGGATCTTGTAGCCTAGAGTTTTTGCTACAAAATGATGTGAAAACCATCCTGATCACTCATTCATACAAAACAATATAGTAATTTAACTTTTGTAAGACAATTTTAGTGTTGAAAGGTAATATGCGAGGAGGCGTGAATGATCATGAATATTTAGGCAATTCACACCTGAGAGACAATGACTCCACCCCTGGGCCTATCAATGAGGAATGTGACAGAAAGAGAATGAATGTGAGGAGACTTAATGATCCAAATTAAGTTTTAAGTTAAAAGAAGATATCTGACTATATATTTTCTTTACATAAAGACTTTAATTAATTTTAGACCTACATTACCGTTAAAAGAAGTCTCTTCTGCTCACCATGGATTTATTTGATCCACAATCCTGGAGCTTTCTCACCTGTGTATCATTGCAAATGCACAGAAAAATGAACAAAATGTGTTTACAACCTCACAGTGGGGGCGTGTACATTTGCATTGATCATCTCAGCACATTAGCGTATGAATGGCGCGCTCTGCTGGTGGGTGGGATCACATTACAGATAATTAGATGAACCGGTAAAAACTGAACATCGCTTTGTTTCAAACAGATTGCATTGCAGAGAATAATTGTTTTAAATTTGAATTGGTTTATTAAAAAGTAGACATTTAAAGCTTTCTTTAGACATATGTTTCACGTTTGTGTGATAAGTATTCCCGGAAATTCAGTTCATTTTTGTGACATTTTTCAGAAATATGCTTGTGGACACAGAGAAAGCTGAAAGCTCACCCTTTTTATTTTCTTTATTTTACAAAAGCACAATGTTGCATTGTTATTATGAGTGTACACAAATAAAAGTAGACCCTTTATAGTCTCTAATGATGTCTTACACTTATCTGTATACCCAAAAATGTATTTGAGTATTTTAAGTTGCTTCTGCTGTAATGACGAAAATATCCAGCAGGATGCGCCGGCGCGTCTGTCAACCCCAGAGGGCTAAAACATATTAATGGCTAACGCCTGATAACAATGTATTCAGCACAAACTGGGCTGCAATAATATGTGAGCAACATGTGTGTACATGTTTGTATTTTTTAGAAAATAACGTTTATGTGTGGTTTTTGATAAAACAAACATTTTAAGTAGGGCTGTCGATTTAACGTGTTAATTCAGTGCGATTAATTAAAAAAAATAAAAAATAACGCAATTAATTGCATGCCCATGGACCATAATAAGGAAGATTCCTGAGAAATGCAAGCTTGTTGTACCACCTGTTTACTCCAGAGGGCAGTAAGTGAAATTTCAGCTGTATGAGCAAAGCGCAGTTTATACAGTGAAGAAAACACTTCAGTAGGCAGAACAACACAAACATGCGTTACGTTCTCGCGTTCAAAACACTCGAAGGAGCGCAAATGCGATCTAAGGGATCTCAAGATGTGTTTAAAGATTGAGTATTAAACTATAATTGACACAGTGACCTAAACATTTTATGTTTATGACGCAACACACCCGAGACGTCTGACACTGGTGTAAATTGATGGGCTCTTAAACAAGCCCTCATAATAAATCTCCAACTAATTCACAAATTAATTTGTGAAATGGATTGGTGTGAACTGTATGCCAATGAATGACTTATGATCAATAATATGGTAGTAAACAATACATTGTATTCTAAAGCCGCTTTTTGTATGACCTTATCAATGATTAACTCTTCTGCTACAAGAATGTAATGCATTTGAATTATATATATATATATATATATATATATATATATATATATATATATATATATATATATATATATATATATATATATATATATATATATACACACACATCATTTTTGCTACAAAATGATGTGAAAACCATCCTGATCACTTATTCATACAAAACAATATAGTCATGTATCTTTTATAAGACACTTTTATGTGAGAGGACTTAATGATTAAAATCATGTTTTAAATTAAAATAAGTAATCTGACTATACATTTTCTATACATAAAGACTTAAAAATGTTAGACCTACACTACCATTTAAAAGTGTTCTCTTCTGCTCACCAAGGATGCATTTATTTGATCAAAAATACAGTAAAAACAGTAATATTCTGAACTCTTTTTACAATTTAAAAGAACAGTTTTCTATTTGAATATATTGTAAAATGCAACTTGTGATCAAAGCTGAATTTTCAGCATCATTACTGCAGTGTCTTCAGTGTCACATGATCCTTCAGAAATCATTATAATATGCTCATTTTCTAATATGGGCATATTTAAAGTGCATTTTACTCATTGTAAACACATATTTGCAAGCACAAGCTTTGTTGATGATAATGAGGCAGCATAAACACTAGTTAAAATATAATCTAAACATTCATATTATTTTATATCATATTACATATTATATTTATATCATACAGCATACAATTTAGCCGAAACAACATTTAAATGTAACTAAAACTTGCTTATTAGGATACATATTTCTCTGAATCCTGGCTGACAAGTCTGGAAACAGTCCCACTAGTAAAATATGTACCTGTTTCTATAAAATAGCATGTCAACTAATGAAAACTAAATGACTTAGTCATCCGAAATTGTAACCTAGACTGGATCAAGTCTCTCTTCAAAATACAAATGTTCATCAGAGTCCTGCTCTTCTTCTGAGGAAAATGTTAACTCTTCGTCACTATCCAGGAGCTTTCTTATCTGTGTATTGTGCCATCTTCCAAACGTGCAGAAAAGTGAACGAACTTAAAGCTTTTTAAGACACAGTCGGGACATTTGAGAAATAAATATTGTAGCCTAGAGTTTTTGCTACAAAATGATGTGAAAACCATCCTGATCACTTATTCATACAAAACAATATCGTCATGTAACTTTTATAAGGCACTTTTAGTGTGAGGAGGCGTTAGACATGGGCGTAGATTCCAGGGGGGATGCTGTGGGGAGGTAACCCCCCTCCCCAATAATCAAAACAAGCAAGTACAACCCCCATGTTGCAACCCCCTCAATGTTCAAGCCAAATCTACACCCTTGGATCCATGTTGCATTTTTTCTCTAAAGCTAGCACCACCTAGCAGACTCTTGCACCACCAAGCAGACAACTTGATATTTGCTGAGGGTGTCAGGCATGCAGACTGTTTTGTTGAAATTTAGCTTTCTTCAGTCGGTGATCTGACACTCTTGCCAGTACAGAAAGGCGGACGGGTGACAGACATAGTAAATTTCTCTATTTCTGATTCCCTATCATGTGGAGCTTGCCGAGATGACAAATAAAAATGTGTCAAAATGTACAAATATTTGAGTATGTCACGGTTATGCAAGACGTCACAGCAGTGTAAAGAATGTGTGTGCCATACATAACACTCCAAAGAAACATTATCCGAAACACAGATGATTATGAGTTGTAAAATTTCCAATCTTGATATTTTCATCTATCATTAGTTGCTTTTGCATTATTTTTGGATTGAAAATACCTTCAAGGTCACAGAGCTCTCTCTTTCCCTCTTTTTTTTTATAGGGATATTATTTGTCTCGCCACAAGCGAACTGATCCAGAGTTAATTTGCAATCGGAACGAGACCACCTTGTCCAGGTGATCTCGGACCAATTGTTTTGGTGTGGCTCGAGTGCGATTGCTGTATTCATATATGCCTATACAAACTGAACCAAGAGAGTAAACGTACCAATGCTTCAAATGCTTCAATCGAACCAGGTGTGTGATTAATCAAGTATCTTTTCTGTATGAAAGAGCATGATTGTGTAATTATCCCCTCGAGGCTTACCTTAGAACATGCATGTCCATATGCAGCTTTCTGTGAGTAAGACATTTCATGCAATAAAAACAGACTACTGTGGCTATGCTTTCTGGTGTCATTTTAGTGTAGGAGGAAAAAGGCAGGAAAAACTCTTGGTCACAGAATCACTATGGATTACAATCAGCCTTTGTTATGATGTGCAGCTGAGTGCGATAAAAACTTTCAGATCAGCTTGACCTCTTGACAGTTCCTCAGTAAAAGAAAAAGCTCATTGGTCACTTGACGAGAACACAAGACCACTCCTCTGCATCAGAAAAATCAAACAGTTTTGATGTTTCTTTCCACTGCTGGAACCATTAACTCAGCAGGGATTCCTGATGGTCAAATGATTAACAACCTCCAGGTGAGAAACACTAATGCATGCTTCATCACATAACTGAGATCAGTCTGGTACAGTCTAAATATTTTTTTATGTTGCAGAGAGATTGTTGACATTTCAAACAGAGATGCCAAATGGGACATTTAGACTACAGCAGTCAGATTTCTTACCTTTCAAACTATCTGGCCTTACAATAGTATCTGTTTAAATTTGACCCTGAAGTTTAGAGGCTCTGAGCCAAATGTGATCAATAGCATAACCACTAAACCATTTGTATTTTTTTTTTCTCTCTCTCTCTCTGTATATATATATATATATATATATATATATATATATATATATATATACACTCACCTAAAGGATTATTAGGAACACCTGTTCAATTTGGCTGGTGGTGTAATGGTGTGGGGGATGTTTTCTTGGCACACTTTAGGCCACTTAGTGCCAATTGGGCATCGTTTAAATGCCACGGCCTACCTGAGCATTGTTTCTGACCATGTCTATCCCTTTATGGCCACCATGTACCCATCCTCTGATGGCTACTTCCAGCAGGATAATGCACCATGTCACAAAGCTCGAATCATTTCAAATTGGTTTCTTGAACATGACAATGAGTTCACTGTACTAAAATGGCCCCCACAGTCACCAGATCTCAACCCAATAGAGCATCTTTGGGATGTGGTGGAACGGGAGCTTCGTGCCCTGGATGTGCATCCCACAAATCTCCATCAACTGCAAGATGCTATCCTATCAATATGGGCCAACGTTTCTAAAGAATGCTTTCAGCACCTTGTTGAATCAATGCCACGTAGAATTAAGGCAGTTCTGAAGGCGAAAGGGGGTCAAACACAGTATTAGTATGGTGTTCCTAATAATCCTTTAGGTGAGTGTGTGTATATATATATATTAGTATGGGCTTGGTCTTGGACTAGATGAGTTACTTGACATGAGTAAATATGTTGCTCCAGTTGCATGGCACCCATGCGCTGCTGCTGCTTCTACTGAACAAACTTAATATCCCCATCCCCATAGAGCAGCTCTAGACAGGTGCTGCTGGGGAGGTTGTGGGAGAAACGCTGTGTGCTACCATGCTGCTGCAGCCGTGCTGCTACGATGCATAGGTGGGTTATATATAATTTGATGACGGAAAAAGGTGTTCTGATTGGTGAACATAGCAATGTGTGCCTGCACCACAGAGTTTTCTAACTGAACTTAATTTGTCATTTCAGTTATGACAACTCTCTGTGTAGTATGACATATATTTGTATTCTATATATATATAAATGACATGGTATGCTCTTGGTATTGGCGGACTAGATCTGCTCAATGCATGATGTTGCTGCTGCTGCTACTTGACATGAGTAAATATGCTGCTGCAGTTGCATGGAACCCATGTGCTGCTGCTGCTGGCAGAGAAGTGTGCTGCTTCTACTGAACAAACATAAAATCCCCCAAAACCATGTACTTGCCTTTATAAAATAAAGGCAAGCAAATAAGGTGACCAGCCCCCCTCCCCCAAATAGCAGATCTGACCACCACACATGTGGGGTGGATTTCAGATGCATGTAGCTAGCTTTTTATCCCTAGTGTGTGTTAAAAAAAATCACACTGGGGTTTATCTAGTGACCTGAATAATTATGTGTAATTGTTAAGTAATTTTTTTCACAACGCACATTTGTGCTGCTGCATTGTCGACCCATTTGTGTTGCTTGCAGTGTTTTTTTGGATGGGGTTTTTTGCAAATGTTTTGCACTTTTAGTTTGTTTTGCACGTCAACCTGTAGATGCTGTAGTTGCGGCACCTGGACAGCACAGTTGTGCTACTTGCAGAGTCATTAGGTTTAGTTGCTCAGATCTAAGATGTCGCAGTTGCGGAACCTAGACAGCACATTTGTGCTGCTTGCATTGTTTTTTCTCTCTCTCCTTTGACTTGAGCCAAGTGACAGCTTGAGACCATGACTAGCATGGTGCAAGCTGACAGCACACCCTTGACAGTTTAGGTGACAACTAGCACAGCACAGCTGACCGCATACCCCGGCAACCACCTGAGGAATTGAATGATCAACGGAATCAGACTACATCGCTTGAGTATTCAGAAAAATGTAACTGGTCTAAGATACATGCTGCTTAAAACCAACATTCTGTTCTTTTAGATAGCTGCAAGGTAACTCTGAGTGCTGTTGTGATCTTGATCTGGCTTTTAAGAGTGCTGGTGTATGCTTCTGCATTCTGAGTCCCTTGAGTAGACATAAATGCTTTACTGCAGGCGCACCATGACTCTTCATGGTTATCCGTCGACCATTAGGAAGAGAGGGTCATAGAAGGAGGCAGATTTCTGGATCTCATGTCCAGAGACATGTGGAGATAGGGCAGAACGGTGTTAGATTGGGTTAGGCAATAGCTGATACTTTTAAAAGTACAGGAGAAGTAAATAAGTTTTTTTTTTACAGCACATTTGCGCTGCTTTGTAATATCGTCAGAGGTTTAGTTGCTTGGCCTAAAGACTCTGCAGTTCCGGTACCTGAACAGCACATTGTGCTCAGCAGGCTGAGTAGATGACAAGCATAAATTATCATGATTGGACACCACTGATTATGAATTAAGAAGTGTAAGCCACAAAGGGAATATTCTACTATTTAATATCTTGTACGTGAACAGTAGGTGTGATCATGCGATACAGCCTTGGACTCTATTGGTATATTGGTATGAATTTGTTGCTGCATTACAAGAGTGGTAAGTCTTTCAAGCTTATAATGCTTTTCATGCATGAGTGACACTAGATGATACATACCAATTTATGCAAAATGAATGTACGTATAACGAAAATGATGGACAGGAGTTTAGGAACAGTATGCGTGTAAGAAATTTAATTAACCTGTCCGAATATCTATGTAATTATGTAGGGAAATTTGGTTGTATAAAAGTACATGGTATGGGTTAAAGTGCCTGTGTACCTCCATCATTGTGTAAAGAATTTATAACTGAATTAGTCACATTCGACAACCATTATAAGAAAGATAATTGACAAATAATTAGATTATTTGTCTGACTAAAATTAAAACCACAATTAAAACCGTGATACAAAGGCTTGTTGTATCCGCTCACAATTTGTATTGTAAGAAATTAATTTTATTAAGGGAATTGTGATTAATTCACTTATTGGAGTAATATTCTCAACTATTTTAGATGCTTCTGAGCTTTGAAGCAAGATAATTTAATATCAAGTGATGAGATTATTTATCAAAATATACCACAGTCAAATTATCTTTGAATACAAACAAGACTTTGTTGCTAATCTAAACATAAAAACTAATATAACACATAGACAAACATGGAAAAGGTTGGTGAGTAAAGTGAACAGAGTAGCTTGAATGGAAATGATCTATACAGAGAAAATGAACTTTATGGAGTCTATAGACACTGCCTTAAGAACCATTGATTCTTAATTCAGTCTGACTCAATTTGGAATTGGGTAACTCGATTTATATTAAAGAGACCACAAGCACTTTCAGCAATGTCTAGAGATGTACTTGCATATCATTGTGTTTCCTTGTGTTGCTTGGTTCTTTGTCTCTTTGGAGAAAGTTCTGGTTGCTCCGTCGATGTTTTGGACCTCTGTTAAGATCGTGGATGTCAGTTGCGTCGATAGATGATGAGGCAGGCTTTGAAGTGAGGCCTTCCACATGGAAGACTTGCGGCTCCTATCACGTGTGTGGGTCGTAGCATTGAAAAGAGGAGGGATTCCTCAGAACTTGGCCCCCCGAGCCTTCTTGGACTTCTACATATGGAAAATGTAGATATGGAAATTGAGGGGCTCCTGGGTGAGGCTGCAAGCAACAAGGGCAAGAGTGTGGAGGATGCAGAGCAGCATATGATGTGAAGCAAGAGAAGAGAGAATATGCCAGAGAGATCCTCCTTATAGAAAAGTTTTTAGATGAGACTGGCCGCACCCAGGGGTGTGCTGAGCCAATCAGAAGTGTCTTTTAGGAGTCTCTCAGTGATAGTAAACATGATAATAATAACAATAATTGCAATGGTACAAACATTAATGATAAGTGATTACAAGAGAAATAAGAATAAATCATATGGTTAAAGCAAGGACAACCTTACATGAGGTAGTATGACCATCTATAAGGTAGATATACTTATAAGATCACTCTCTTGAGTGTAACTGAAAAGAATGGGGTGGGACATCCCTTCCTTTTTTTGTAAACTGAGAGTTCCAAATGGAATGCCAGATTAAAAGTTATAATGGTTAATTCATTGGTTTTACAACATGGATAATACATTACATATTATGAGAAACATGATTGTCAGGGTATAGTATCAGGTTGGGATATAAAATTATCTTTTACACTTTGTCCAACAGAGTCAAAAGTTTGGTGCCTGTGTGGAATTTTATAAGGTCATGCTGAGTCTGCCCCATGTTACTGTCCCGTGGGTTGCAGGGGCCTCTCTGTCCAATGGCCCTTTTCTTTTAAATAATGCTGTTTTGCTGTTTTAGCAGAATGGTTAGTCTCCTTGACCAGTCATTTGGCACTTGTTAATTATCTCAAATCAACAACCAAAAAGGAGCTTCAGTCTCCCAGGTGGGGACTCCCTGAGGGGAGTGTGATCTTCCTTTGTTCGGTGAAAGTGAGCCACAGGATGCAGCCGGGAGCCTTTCGGCACCAGATGTATAGATTCATATTTTATGGCCTAGATAGGTCCTAAGGTTATTTCTTCAGAAGGTTCATCTTTGGCTGTTTCTTAGTTTTATGGCTTTGAGGAATTCCAGGGTTAAAAGGTCGGGTTTTCCTGGATTCATGTCATTTTGCATAGTAATTGTTCATTCTTCTGAACCTAATATACTACAGGAGTATACAGACTGTGCAAATAATGTCATCATATAAACAGGATCTTATTACATAACTGGTTGTTTAAGAAATGCCAAAACATGCAAAATATAGCCTTATGTCCAATTATTGCATGGCAAAATTTATTATCAAGGATACAATTGTTGCCCTAATACCAAAGGTCTTACCTATGATTGTATCTGGTAACATGTGCATGTAAAATGACTAGAAATAGCATTTTAACTTTGCGTAAAGCTGACATTTTATACAAGGTTTATTTCTATTTCTCCTGCTCCAAATTTACTTCAAACATACTCTCTGTCTGCTCGTATGAATGTAAAACTACATAAGAAAGTAATTCGCCGCTGTTCAAATGCACTTCATTCTCATCATACATATGTATAAATGGTTTCCATCTGAAAGGACTAAATATTAAATAAAAAAAATACAATAAAATGGAAAGTAATCTCTTCAGTAATCAAAATACTTCTTGAATGTGACTGTATTATAATGTCCAATTATTTAAGTTACTAATATTTTGCATTTTAAATACGTAATCCCATTACATGTATTCCATTACTCCCCAACCCTGCTTATATGACAAGTTCAAAGCTGCTCTGAAGCTACCATCATGTATACAAAACCAGCGTACAAAACTTACACCGAGGCTGAGTTTGTATTGTAGGGAGATTTGGTCGGAACAGAGTCTGTGAGTGGAGCGGAGTGGGAGTGGAGCATTGAGAGTAGCTGCATGATTTTGCCTGGAGCGAGGAGCGGATTTTTAAAAAAATCAGAGCGTCATTGTTTTCTCTCGCACCAAGAGCGCTCCACTAATGCTCTATCACGGGCAAAACACCTCTTAACGCGATAATTCACCACGTGTTAAGCTGTGTTAAACACTATTGGCATGAAAGAAAGATGGAATTTCTGATATAACCAGAAGGACTGTGATTAAAAAAAAAAATACAAATTTAGAATCTAGCAGCACTTGGTAATGTTCGACCTCCATCGCAAAGGTTACATTCGCTTTCTGTTTTCACGCTCCCTATTACTGAGTTAAGCTTGCGATAAAGCTAGTGATAGCTGCCTATAAGAACATTCTAAAATAATGCTCTAAAATAATGCTGTCTTGCTCATCTGATGTCTTTCGATAACATAATAGATTTATCAGCTGCAGTTTATATATTGTGTTTAGCGTCACTGTGGGTAGATCAGCGTCACCGTTGAGATGTTAACACATAGTCTAGAAAGCTCAGGCATTCCTGGAAGATGACATTTCCTTCAGTGTGTTTGCATATAGGGATATAGGGATAAGATCCCGGTCCCCGGTCTTCTAGGAAAAAAGGGGCTTTCTGGGTCTGAAGCTTGAGATGAGGAATTGAGGTGGGAAAACAAGGAGAAAATAGCGAAAATGATGACTGCAGGAATCTTGAGAAACGCGACATGTTACCATGCTACTGCAGCCATGCCACTACGATGCATAGGTGGGTGATATATAATTTGATGAGGAAAGAAAGGGGTTCTGATTGGTTAACGTAGAAAGGTGTGCCATGGTGGCCTATCAGCCTGCGCCACAGTTTTCTAAGTGAACATTTCTGGCATTGCTGTAATACATTTTTCCAATTTATTCAAAGCTCTCACTGACTTAATTAATATTAACAGGAAACAAATGCATATTTTTGCTGAGCCATGTACAGTACAGTCTACAATTTACCAAAACATCTGCCCACGTGATTCACGACTACATGGAACACAGACTGAAAAACGTCTCGGTTACGTAGGATTCCGACGACTTTTTTGGGGCATTGGGGAAGGATACGTGCAGTCTGAAACACAGTTGGTCGCTTGTGCACGTGAAATACTTGCCCACTCCTGTGTCAGCAGTACACGTACATGGCTCAGCGTATGGCGTGATTTAAAGTGGACACCTAGTGTCGCTTCTTCGACACAACGTCAAAGTGAGCGACAGACGGGGAACGTCTCGGTTACGTATGTAACCTCCGTTCCCTGATGGAGGGAACGAGACGTCGTGTCCTCCCGGCCACGTCGCTGAGCCGAGCCGCTGAGGTGGCCGGACACTCCCGGCTCCTCAGAAAAATCCTGAATGAATGTGTAGTATTTCCTCGCCTTTATACCCGTATGTCCGAGGGCGGGGTATGCAAATACTGTTTGCCAACTTTTCATTGGTCTTTTTTCATAGATCAGAGGCGCACAAGAGAGACCCCTAGTGTCGCTTCTTCGACACGATGTCGAAGTGAGCGACAGACGGGGAACACATATACTCTCATGTATGCTTTCACATTTGCACAGCTGGTGGGAAAAAAAGTTTAACATTCCCTTAGCAGTAGGCAGAGGTTGCAGAGGGAGTGTGAAAAGTTCATTTAGATTCATCAAGAAAAAAAGAAAATCCAGAACAAAGTATAAAGCAGCACATGCTCCTCTGGGACCTGTATCTTTCTCCTCATTAACATAAAGGTCTGTGCATCAAAAGTAGTGGATGCCCTTTTTAAATTATTAATGCACAGCCCATTTCTCTCTCCCTCACTGCTTTGTAGAACCCACTATCAAAGGCTGAGAGAGACCGAGGCAGTGGGAGACAGAGAGGAAAGGGAATGTCTGGGTATGTCAATGTGTCTGCTTGGTTGTTCTCCTTTTTTTGGCCTATATTCCATCATCATTTTATTAGCTTATCCATGCATTTCATTGTCACTCAGACAGCAGCCATTTCGCTTATCTTCCTGGGAGAAAATGAAACAGTCTAGCCTAGTTTACAATAGAGTTAATGTAAGCATGAATGTATTGGACGAGTTGTTTTTCTATAGGACTGGGATGAAGGTGTCAGAAAAACGCTGCCAGTGCGGATTCATAGAGGGCTCAGTCTGTCTGAGAGTGTTGATGAATCATTGTACTTTTTCACTTTTAGAAAGTTTGAGTATGTTCTGTCAGAGCAAAAATCTAAACTTAAATTAAAGTATAAACCAAACCTGTATGATTGTTTAATTTTTTATTTCAATGGAACACGTTAGAAAACTTTAGGCAGTTTTGTTGAGGAGTAGTTAACTAGAAGTAGTGACAACTTAACAACATTTTTCAGTAGCATGACAGTGGCTATTTTTACAAAACGGCAGCTTTTCTAGTAACATGCTATAAGAAGGGCTATAGCATTGCAAAATGTCACATTGCATTACGAATGTATCAATGGAGCTGAGGCAGTTATCAAATTAATCAAATAGTGAATCAGATCTTTTGAAAATTGCAAAAAAAAAAGTATTCCCTTATATTTAGTGCTGGGAACTCAGATTAATTTTAGTGAGTTGGCTCATTCAGATTGTTCATGTAAATGAACTAGTTCGCATAAATGATTCACTGATTCACTTGAGCCCCATGCAGCCTTAAAGGGACATTGTATTCTATTTTGAATTCTATTGCTGCTGTTCATCACTATCTTTGAATTCAGTTATATTAAATAGGGTGTTTCTAGAAATAGAAATGTTATGTAAATTTTATGTTGTCGTCATATTTTTTGAACCCTGAAAAAAGACTAGACCCTCCAAGACCCAGACCCAGACCAATACCAGACCCCCTAAGACCCAAACCAAGACTAGACCCCTCGAGACCCAGATCCAGACCAAGACTAGACCTTTCAAGACCCAGATCCAGACCAAGACCTTTTCCCAAGACCCAGACCAAGACTTGTTGGTCTAAGAACCAGGCAGTACATTTTAATGAACCAAGATGCTGAATTTATATTTGAAGAAACTTCTATGTTTTCAAATTTTACCACTGCAGACTTTGACAGTTTCACCACAACTACTGTACATATAAAAACAGTCCAGTTTTACAAGATGCATTCATAACCCAAATGCCCAGCTTTATAAATAATCAAGTAAGTCACATATCTGGCCAATAAAACTAACAAAGAGACTTGTCAAGATCCCATATGACTTGAAAATGTCTCTGCAAAGAGGCCCTAAGTTCAAAGGTTGAAGCAATAAAAGACAGAACACACACTCTTGGAGTTCCCGGGACACACAAGATTCTGTCCTCCGATATAAACCAGTTTGCTACACTTAGGCCCCTCAGATTGCGTGACATTGTGACCATTGTTCAGCAAACAGCATCTTAAAAGGACATTTCTTAATCCAGAAATATCTCACACAAAGTAACAGTACTTTGCTGAATCAATCCTATAAAATATACAAGACTGCATGGACCCACACACAATGCCTAGACTTGCTAGGTAATTCTGAAAATTGCATATGCAGAGAAAGCTGATGACAACAAATACCATGTGTCTTGTACCATTCTCAAAATATAAAAGTTCATGATTAAATATGCACTATTTTTGAGCAGGAGATTTGTAAGAATCTGAAACAAAGGAACATAAATCAACTGTCGGACATTGAAAAGTCACTTCTGATTGGTGCAGGACACCTTTGTGGATGCGACCAATGTCTCTCTCGCTCCGCTGACTGCTCAGACTTCGCTCCGACTCTTCCCTCGTGGACTTTTTTTGGGATCTTGTCAGAACCAGGTCCATGCCATGTGAGGTCCAAGGGAGCTCGGGACTCAAAGTCCCGAGAAAGCTTCTCACTCTCTATGGTCCATGAGAAGGTCTTGCTTCAAAGCCAACCACATCATTCATACAGACAATAACTATACGGTCTTACAGAGGCCCAACGAACTTTCGACCAAGAACCAAGCAACACAAAGAATGCAAGGAAACACCAAGTCCATCTCCAATATTGTGCTCAAAGTGCTGGTGTATTAATTAAATAATTTGGATAATCCAATAGCAAATTGATGTAGACTCAAAGAAGGATAAATGGTTCTTAAGGCACTGTCAACAGACTCCATAATGTATCACCAACCTGTTTCATGTATATATGTGTTAGATTAGATTTATGTTAAGAATAGCATTAAAGTTTAAAAGACTGTGGTATATTTTGATAAATAATTTCATCCCTGTTTCTAAAAGATTTCGCCTCAAAGCTGTACCTAAATACATGTGATATAATTTTCAATAAGCCATGGGAATAATATCACTCCAATAAGTGAATTAATAATAATTCACTTATTAAAGCTAATTCCCTACAGTAGAATTTGTGAGCGGATACGTTGTATTGCGATTTTAATGGTGGAGAATAATCTAGTTATTTGTAATTTATCTCATTTATAATGGTTGTCCAACGCGACTAATTCCATTATAAATTTCATTATCTAATAACGTACAATAAGGACAGTTTAATTTAGTTCATATCTCACATATTTCGAGACCCTAAATTCCCTTCTAAATGTCGCATACCAAATATATTACATGGAACATATTTATTATCATGCTTTAGCAGCAAAGACAACAGGAGATTCAGTAGCTGTACTCCAGAAAAAGCAAAAATGGTCTGAAGCAAGAAGACAGAAATACCGGCAAAGGCAAAAAACTAGAGTAAACATCAGTACGGTATGCAAAAGGTTTAAAGAGTATGAGTAGTTATGCTGATGTTGCTTTTTTGTTGGACAGGTAAGACATTATTAATTGTTTAGACCACTCCCTAAAATAGTATCAGTGGAATTTACAGAAAACTCATACAAGTTTCCCTCGAAATTTATTAAATTACGTGTGTAGTCAACATATGTTAGTAATGGACAGTTTTCAGCGGTGTTTACAAACACAACTGGAAAGCAACGTAATTTTCTATTCGTTGTTATCACAGCTATAGTAAGGGGGGCCCATCTACCTCCACCAAAATGGCATACATCTTCATTCGTTTAGTAGCTTGACACAGCGATTGTTGTTGATTTTGAGTAAACCATGACTTTGGTTTGCTTGGAAACAAAATGATTTCTTCAAATTCAGTATTCATGGACATGCTAAATTTGATCAGCAAAAACAATTCTTATATTTCCTTTATCATAACTTTCTGTATCACTAAATTTCACTCTTTATTTCATGCTAAGCAGTTCTCTAATAAAGGTAATAACTGTCTTTAGAAATAACGTGAAACATAGACATAATAATAATAATCTGTCCTTAACTGCAGAAGTCTGTTTGCTTGAATTCTGATGTTTGTTTTTTGGCAAAGCAATTATATTATAGTAGTAATAATAACTTTAGAAATTACCTCAAACTCTGACAATTTCTAGATGCAAATTATATTCCAGAGCTGGCGGGGGCAGCAAAGATGTTCATGCTGATCCACGACCATAGATAGCAGTACAGCGTCTAACACCACTGTTGTATTGATACTTAAAGTACACGAAGAAGAGCTAATGCTAGCTAGAGAATTACTGAATGCCCCTTTAACTTGTATTGAACCTGGACAATTACTTTAAATGGTTCAATGTCTGTAACTTCCCCAACTCTGTTAGGCAGTATGTTAGTACTGACAGCCTTAGTCACCATTCATTTTCATTGCAACTTTTTCCATGCAATGAAAGTGAATATTAACTGAGGCTGTCATTCTGCCAAACATCTCCTTTTCAGAAAGTACTATGGGTTTGGAAGAACATGAGTTGAGCAAATGATGACAGAATTTCATTTTTGCATGAACTATTCCTTTAAGAAACTGCCAAACATAACTGTGGAGTAATCAAACTCTCTGGCATTAAGTGCAATAGCACATATTGTGGCTTGTGATTGTTTTGGTATGTTTGTTTGCCTCGTTTTACTCATGACATTCTTTATGGTATTTATGTTCTGCATTATTGTGTGTGTGTGTGTGTGTGTGTGTGTGTGTGTGTGTGTGTTTTGTTTACACAAAGTACCCACAAGTTTCTTTAGGCAAAATATGTTATATTATGTTTTTTTTTTTTGTTTGTTTGTTTTTTTGGCATTGGAGCTAAAGCATGTTCAAGTTATAGCTTGGGTTTGTACAGTAAGACGTTTGATAACTCATTGCTGTTCATTCTCTCTAACACACTGACCATCAGAAATACACAAACACACACAGACACAGCTGTTTCAATATCCTTAGACTTTAAAAACATTAGAAGATTTGTGTATGTGGGCAAGCACTTTTGTAAGCCCGTTTATCGGTCCAATGGCGGTCTCCAATAATACGGGTGAAGGTCTCTGCGCGTTACTGTCTTTCTTTTACGCAACACAACCAGATTAAATGAAATACATTTTCTCTCATGTATTACCTTGTTATTTCATCTGACTCCATAAATGAAAACGGTTTTAATGATATCTGAGCATCATTAAAAGTGAGCGAAGGTTTGATTATTCTTTTTAACTCTTTAATTATATTTTACCTGTTCAGATTAGGAAACTATGTTGCTTTGAGGTCCTCGCGTGTTTTCTCTACACTGCGGGTCTCACGATCACAAGCGGCCAGTATTGGATCATCAAACAGAGGTATTTTCTATATACCTGAGATCGGTCACGTTCATGTACACAATCAAAGATACTTCAGTATAGCCTCCATGGAATTGCATACACTTGAATTTAACTTAATGTTTTCTTCAGTAGAGGTCACGGCCACTATTATAGATGTAAGCTGACCAACATAACTTCTCTTATAATAGCTTTGGATTTGCCATGTCGTGGTTTCCCGCGTACACTTATCTGGAGAAACATCAAATTAAAACAGAGGTAAGACACACCCGAATTTAGATTGGTCAAGCAGCATTAAGCTCTTCTAAACGGAAATACCCTTTCTGTCTTTGCAAACCAAGTACACTGGAACTGATGCCAAATATTAGTCGTCACTAATCTGACGCAGACTTGCGGTAACATACGAATCGCTCAATCTGTTTGGGAAAAAACAATTTCAGAGTCAGTCAGAAAAAAATCAAAAATGTTCACAATTTATTGACAGGTAACATAACAAGTTCATCGCAGTTACCAGATATAAACTACACACAGTAAACTGTGCGGGATCGTCTGACTACAGAGAACCCCGAACGATGTGCCACATCTCCTTAAATACCCAGATAATTCAATAAGCTAACCAAATGGTGGTGTCTGTCCTTCTAATTAGATTTGGATCCCTTATTGAGGGGGTCCCTGTACATTTACATATAGTAGGTATGGAGGATCTGGGGGAGGGCACACCTTTAAGGGGCACCACATCTCTCATATTCTATAACTTCTTCTAGCTTTTCATTATGGCTGGGAGGATGAGACCAGTTTACCAGGCGCACTGAGACACTTTAAATGATACCAAACATGTTATAGTTACTTTTTTGTACACACTTGACATTGTATAGGTTTTTAGTGAGTTCTAAGTGAGGAGGAGAGGGGGGAGTAGGGGGAGATAATCAGACGGTAGAAGTGAGGTGCGAGCCCCTGCTGGCTGCGTCTCGGATGTTGCTGTTACATGTGCAAGAGTTCAAATGTTGATTCTCATGAGAGCCTTTTGTTCTCCCGAGGGGTAGCCCAGACTCGCTGGCACCTTACACTTTTGTGTCCTTACGTATCATACGTGATTGTTATTTTCAGAATATGCTCAGAAGGAATAGCATTAAATCAAATTAAAATGTAATTTCTCCCCAGTGGTTCACAACAAAGTCATTCTGGCTTCATTTTTCATCACATTACCTAAGTCATTTATCATGCTTTATTGTGTCTTTGCAATAGTATTATTGGAGAAATATTAGGGTAGTATTAAACAAAGGTGTGCATGGAGGTCTACCTCATCAAATTTAGTAATTTGGTTACTTTATTATTATTCTGAATTGGCCTGTTTCCAAATAGGGCAAACTTTAACACAGAGCAACAAAAACCCAACCAAATTCAAAATAATTCTCATAGACATTTATTGTGAATCCTGGTCCATTTGATATCTTCTCTGCAAATTCAACAGTACTCAATAATTACGCTTTGCTCTATGCAACTGTAGTCACTAACCATGCTTTAATGTCTCACCTGATTAGTAAACTCCCTTCCATCTGCTTCTAATTAAAAAAGAGGGGCTTTGTCACAGAACTAGTGTGAATCACTAAAAAGGCTTGTTTACAACGCCTTCAGCATAATTATCAAAGGCAGCACTCAAAACATCACTCTTTTATATGAGTAATCTGGCAGACAAGTGTAGAAATAAACCACAAAGCTGTTTGTAACTCACACTGATGACAGAATAACTTATCTAGTACGCATCCTGTGCCTCGGTCCCAGTCATAACCTCCCACTATAATCTACTTGCCCATAAATGAAGACGTCGCTAGAGTATGAAATGGTGCTCAAGGGACTAGAACTAAATAGGGCAGTTTGTACATGACTTTCAGCCAGATTTATTCTTTCAGTTTAGAATAGCATACTTGGCCAGATATTCATCTAGTGGTAAATGCATAGAGAATCATTGCAGATACAGCAACAAAGTTTTGCTCAGTGAACTTTTTTTTTATTAAATAATGAGCTTGGACTCACTGATTTTATCAAGCTGGGGTGAAACGTCTCGGTTACGTATGTAACCTCCGTTCCCTGATGGAGGGAACGAGACGTTGTGTCTAAGAAGCGACACTAGGGGTCTCTCTTGAGCGTATTTCCCTCACCTTTATATCCGTATCCGGAGGCGGGGTATGCAAATACTGTTCGCCAACTCTCATTGGCCTTTTTTCATAGATCAGAGGCATCTTTCGGCGCTCGAGAAACCCCTAGTGTCGCTTCTTTGACACGACGTCGAAGTGAGCGACAGACGGGGAACTACAGTTCCCACAGTAACAAATATTTTATATTTCAGCTGTAATATAGGGTGACCATACGTTCTCTTTTTCCCAGATATGTCTTCTTTTTTGGACCTTAAAAAAAGCATCCGGCTAGGATTTCTAATTTACGAAAATGTCCTGGATTCGGCTTTAGTTGCGTTATGATGTGCATCTCGTTATGTCGTCTAATTCTTCATTGTATGTGCGTGCAGATTTGCATTGTTTTAACCCCTATTTGTAAGTCCTGCCTTCTCGCACACCAGTTGGTCGATTATAAGAGGTTTGCAGGTTTGCCTGTCAGTCTCTTAGCATACACGCAAAGCGTTGTTGTGTTAGGCATCAACAATTGCTTGACAGTAGCAGCAAATGACAGCTGAGTGGAAACAATGCCCAAACGAAAGTACAGATTTAAAGAAGATTTACTATTTTTTTTTAGCATGCTTTCATCCAGGTCGAGATCCATGGGAAGCAGAATGTATGACATGTAAGCAGGCACTTATGTGTCAGTTGCTAATAAAGCTGAAGTGATTTAGAAGCACACATTAGCACACATGCGAAGTATAAAGGGTCAGCAAAAGGTGAAAGTTCATCAGGTGCATTAATGAACATTAATGCAACCAGGTAAAATTGTTATCACATTGCTTAATTTTCCATGGCCATTCAAAATAATAGTAAGAGTAAATGTTACAAAAAAGTTACACTCATGGAATCAATATTTTATTGTAGTACATAGACATTCAAAAGAATGTTGGGAATTTGTATTTATTTTTATATATATATATATTAGAGCTGTCGATTTAACACGTTAATTCAATGTGATTCATTTGACAAAAAATAACGTGTTAAAAAAATTTACGCAATTAATTGCACCATAATAAGGAAGATTCCTGAGATGCTACACAAGCATGTCTGACGCAAGTGTAGATTGACAGGTTCTTAAACAAGCCCTCATAGTAAATCTCCAACTGATTGACAAATTCACTTGCGAAATGGATTGATGTGAACTGTGTGACAATGATTGACTTATGATCAATAATATGGTAGTAAACAATACATTGTATTCTAAAGCTGCTTTTTGTATGGTCTTATTAATGATTAACTCTGCTACAAGAATGTAATGCTTTTTAATTATCTGAATATTTTTTATTTTATATTTTATATATATATATATATATATATATATATATATATATATATATATATATAAAAAAAGATAACTATGTATAATTATATATTGATAGAAATATGTATAATCTTTATATATTGAATTATTGTTATATAAGGGGCTTTCTCAGTAAATATTTGTATATGTGATTAATCGTGAGTGATTAATTAATCGGGACACCATGTAATTAATTCGATTAAAAATTGTAATCGATTGACAGCCATAATATATATATATATATATATATATATATATATATATATATATATATATATATATATATATATATTATACTAATGTTATGCTAACAGAGCATCTTTTTCATTGTATTAAAGTTTGCATTCATATTAACACTGTTTTGAACACTATTATTTATTTAGCCAGAAAAAAAGGTGTCCTCTTCCGAGTATGGTCACCCTATGTATTACTTTATCTTCGTTAGCCTGTTGTCCATCATGTGTGTGTTTGTGTCTTTTGTTTAAGTTTCACATTAAACTATTATTTATATCGTCAAGCCAGTTCTCGCCTCCTCCTTGCCCGTCTAAATCCCTTTACACTGTGATAAAATCAACATTTATATAAATTTTTTTCTATGATTTAAAATTGCATTAAATGAAATATTAAAAACAGGAAATTGGATGGGAAAAAGAGTGGGACAAAAGGCAGACTCGAACTGCGGTCTCTAGGACAACAGTACACATTCACACAATGTGCCACTGCAGCGATACCTACTGTCTAGTTTGTCATATATTCCCAACCCTGTTCCTGGAGGTCCCCCAACACAACACATTTTGGATATTTCCATAATCAAACATAAGTGATTCAACTCATCAGCTCATTAGTGGAGACTCAAAGACCTGAATTGGGTGTGTCAGGAAAGGGAGATATACAAAATATGCAGTGCTGGGGGGCCTTAAGGAACAGGGTTGGGAACCACTGCACCAGACTATTGAGTTGCAAATAGCTGCACTGTGTGGCCGATGCTATTTATCGAAGTGCAAACAGTCACTCCGATAAAAATTTGTGACAGTAAATTATGCTGTTAATGTAAACAAACATAAACAAACTTCAGGCCAAAAAGCATGGATCTAGCACATCAACAGAATAATGCTAAATAATGTGAATTATTAAAGCATAATATCTCTGTCATTGTCTGTGGATGATTCTGACTTTTTATGCGGTTACACTCTTCCATAGACTTGAGGGTGCAAAGACATTTTATATCCTAGAGAGTGTTTAGAAGTTTAGCTCTGTGACAAGGAGGAGGGCGTGGCCAGGACAAGAGTGTGCACACCTGGTGCTGAGTTGCACCAATCAGCAGAAGAGAGAGATAAGGATGAGCTGGGGACGCCAGAGGGGGAGAGAGAAAGACACAAGGCGGCAGACACGCACACAGCTCTGTGACCTTCCCGGCCAAACACTCTCTCTCTCTCTCTCTCTCTCTCTCTCTCTCTCTCTCTCTCTCTCTCTCTCTCTCTCTCTCTGGCATCCCCGGCCACACCCTCCTCCTTGAAAAAAGCTCATAAACTAGACACTCAGTGGTCCTTTTCTATGCGGTTCATGAACCTCACTGCTTCAGCAGATTTAGGTAATGTAATCTGTAATCGATCCTTTGTCAATAAATTTCAAGTTTTGCTCTGGGAAAATCTGCAAACAGCAAAAGGACAAACTTGACGAATTGCCTAATTACCTGTGTGCTTACCAGTTGAACCTGGACATTTTTGTATTTGTTACAGTTAATGTTTAGTTACCTGATATTATGCTTTTAAATCATTCTTTCTGACAGTAAAAAAAACTCACTCACAAACTGCCAGCCACAGCCTGCATCTCTGGGGCACTGGTAAAGAGGGGTCATGCACTCAGTGTGTATGTGTAGATGGTGGGATTTATGATTAAACTGGTCTCCCACAATTGTTGGCTCTAAACTATACGCATTAAGCAAAAGTTTCGGTGCATTCACTTTGATATGATATGAATACACATAAGCGTACATCAACCGATCAAAGAGAATATTCTGATCCAGTTGCATTGGACATGCTCACATGTGCAAGACCTTGAGCAGCATTCAGGTTTATGCCAGATTGGAATCTATTTCCACACTGAGAAGGTTCTGGGAAGAGCCGCAAACCAAAGTCTCTGCTGCTAGCTGCAGTCTACTTCCCAGCCTGTCCCCCGGAGGCTCCTAATCATAGCTGCAAACCAAGGAATTAGGGTCAGCAAATGCAAAGCAGAATTTAACAGAAAGAAACCTGCAGCACCCCAACAATCATTTTCTTTACAGACAGACTCTTTTCTTTTCTTTGCAGAGAGCTCCAGTATGCCCTGCTATTGGCCCAGTCTGTGTTGCCTACATTTATACAAACATAAAATCACTGTAGCGTTTCGAAACACTGTGATATTGTATGGAATGAAAACAAAGATTCTGACATCTTTCCATTCTTCTTTTGATGTATGCAGTTGTCAAATGAGGTTTGATGACTGCTGTTAGGTTAACCATGTCGAGATATTTAAACAACAAAATGCTGTTGGACAGATGTTTTATTTTTTTGATTTCCTTGATCACAAACTTCTTTGGGGGAAAAAAAAAACAGTTTGTGTAATCAGAGAGCTTTGTTGGCTCTATGATTGCCAACAGTGCTTAGTGCAAGAGTCCATAATAACCCTGTCTCTCGCTCATTCTGATGACAATTAAAAATGTTTTTTATATATAATTCTTTCCTCATCAATCAACAGAGGGAACGCATTAGCTTTCAGTATATGCCCTGCTACTCCATTCCAGATGACTACCTCTCAATCTGTCATGACAGGATCCACTAAGGTTTCTCCTTTAAAGCTTTGGATGTTGGATACAATTTACAGCATTTCCTGCTGGGACATACAGTCACTTGCTGGGACTTCATGAGGAAGTAATTAGATACAATGTGATATAAATACAGCCATTGCAAAGCTATAACGATGACTTAGACTTCAAGGTATTGCATTGAGAGCACAGTGTAAACAAAGTTGAATTAGATTAGAGTTATTAGGGGCTTCCCAGATTTCAAAGAGGGAAATGTGGATCAGTTATAAAAATGGAAGCTGTCATTCATCTAACTAGACATCCAGGTAAAACATCAGCTTGTTTAAATTTCCATTGTATTGAGTAAACTTTCCAATGGTTAAAAGAAATTATAGGTGCTCAAACATGTGTTGACACGTGTCTGAGTAGCCTGCTTTAATACTCAGTGTGTACATTTGCATTGATGCTATTGTGCAACCCAATAGTGCTTAGGGGAAACTTTCTTCTGCAACATGAGGTAACTCATCTGATCAATCAGTCACATCTAGCATCACAAGAGCCCTGCTGTGAATGCAATGTCATGAACCAGAATGTCCACTAACACACAATGACAAACAAATACCTCTTCTACATCTCCCAGGCAGAAGCTATCCTAATGAAAACACCAGTTTCATTAGCAAAATATCTGCTGGTGAACAGCATGGCTATGTATGCCCACCAGCTAGACCAGTACCAAACCAGCACTAACCAGAATAAAACAGCCTGTACCATCATGGAAATTCATACTGGTCTATGCTGGTCTTTCCATGTTGATCGACCAGCTTTGTTAGCTAACTTTTGATACTTAACAGGATGGCTATGTTGGTCCACCATCTAGACTACCACCAAACCAGAATAAACCAGTGTAAAGTAGTTCAATGGAAGGGTCAGGAGACAGCAAAGCAGATTTGAGGTGGGTTTTTATTTTCTATACTTCTGCACAACAAAACATGAATGTACTGTCGGCTTCCAGGTCTCTCTCTCCCGAACTGCTGGCTATGTCGCCCTTTTATGCCGCTCTCCCCGTGATCACTGCAATCAGAAACCGGTGTTAGGCATAATTTAGCTCAGGTGTAAGCACCCTTACCGCTCTTTCTCTCTCCAGACGGACACTTGACCACGCCCCCGCTGCCACAACCAGACTTGACAAGGATGGAATTTCATACTGGTCTAAGTTGATCTTTTCATGCCAGTTGACAAGCTTCATAAGCTAAATTTTGCTGATGAACAGCATGACTATGTTGGTCTTTCAGCTAGACCAGTTCAAAACTAGCTCTAACTAGCATAAACCAGCCTGGACTAGGATGTAAATCCATATTTTGTTTTTTGCCTTGCTGATTGACCTGCTTCATTAGCTAAATTTTGCGGATGAACAGCATGGCTATGTTGGCCCACAAACTATACCTGTTCCAAACCAACACTAACCAGCATAAACCATCCTGGACCGGTAATAGAAATTAATTATGGTCTAAGAGGATCTTTCCTTGCTGGTCATCCAGCTTCATTAGCTTAATTTTGCTGGTAAACAACACAACTTGTTGGTCTACCAGCTAGACCAGTACCAAACCAGCACTAATAAGTATAATCAAGTCTTGATCAGCATGGAAATTTATACTGGTCTTAGCTGGGCTTTGCTTACTGGTAAACAAGCTTTATTAGCTAAATTATGCTGGTGAACAGCATGTTGGTCCAACAACTACACCAGTACCAAAACAGCATAAACCAGTTTGGACCACTAATGTAAATTAATATTGGTCTAACCAGGTCTTTCCATGCTGGTTGTCCAGCTTAATTTGCAAACTTTTGCTGGTGAACAACACAGCTATGTTTGTCCACCAACAAGACCAGTACCAAACCAGCACTAAGCTTTTCATTTCAATGCTAGTGAGGCAGCTTCATTAGCTATTTTTTTATTATTTTAAATTTGTTTTTAACAGCATGAAGTTGGTTCACCAGTTAGACCAGCCTTAACCAGCATGGAAATTCATACTTGTCTTTTTGTGAGACACTGCAGTCAGGACACCCCAACCCTTTGGAATGACAGTGGGTCAGACATTTTATAGAGTAATAGAGAGCCCAATGTTCCATGCTACTAATTATTTACTGTGTCCATGTGAACAGAGTATTATTGTGCAGCAGGTTACAAACTAAATATGTGGTATAGCTGAGAGCTCTTGAGATGTGTTTTTTTTTTTTTTTTTTTTTTTTAATACAGCCCCTCACCCTCTCTCACACAAGCACAAATCAATTCATGTCCTCAACTCAACCGGGATTTACTGATTCCACTGACAGTAAATGAGGTCAAGGCCATTCTATCTATCTTTACTCATTTTATTTATTATTACTAAGCCAGTGTTTCTGTGTAACAGGATTTGCTTCCAAAACAGTTTATTTTTTATTTTTTATATCAATTAATTTATGCCTCTGCTAGTAATCTGGTCTCCCAGCCTGGTCAGTTGGCTAGTTTTAGAGGGGTTTCATTTTAGGCATGTTTAAGCTGTTTTTGAGCTGTACAAAGCATTACAATCTCCATATATTAGAAAGTGATATTCCATGTTCCATCACAATCAGCTAAACACCCTGAGAATATTGTGCTTAACAAGTAAAACTTAGCTCTGAAGAAAGTATCTTGTGTTGAAGATGTGCATTATTGCATCCATTGCCTTTCATTTGTGCTGTACCCTTGGGCCACTTATGTGGAATTGACATTAATAAGAACAAATTGAAGTGAAGAAATAAAGGTAAATTCCTCTTGACTTTTTAAATTCAAATAAATTCCAGGTAACCTTGTTGGGAAAAGCTGAATGCCTATGACAAGATACTTTCCAAATTTTTGTGACAATTCCCATACATAACATTACAAAATGACAGAGCTACATTGGTTATTGATTTGTGTCTGCTTTACTCAGAACATAAAACTTTGTGAAAAGTCTCTAGATAATGTATTATTATCTCACGTCTTAATACATGTCACCCTTACTGTCATTATAAAATTATGTAAATTATACTAATAATAACATTGTTATAATTATATTCAGAGGTGAGTCGAGTAGCCAAAAACTTAACTCAAGTAAAAGTACAAATACTTAAACAAAATTACTCAAGTAGAAGTAAAAGTAATAATTTTATAAATTACTTGAATAAGAGTAAGAAAGTGTCCAATAAAAAGAATACTTAAGTAGTGAGTAACTAGTTACTTTCACATATAACGTATCACTATAATGTAACGTTTCTCACCCTCATGCCATCCCAGATGTGTATGAATTTCTTCTGCAGAACACAAAAATGAATATTTTTAGAAGAATATCTCAGCTCTGTTTGTCCATACAATGCAAGTGAATGGTGACCAGAACTTTGAAGCTCCAAAAAGCACATAGAGGCAGCATAAAAGTAATTCATATGACTCCAGTGATTTTCAGAAGCAATATGATAGGTGTGGGTAAGAAACAGAAAAATATATATATAACTTTATGATATGCAAAGTCCTTTTTTTGTACTATTAATTCTCCTTCCTGCCCAGTAGGAGGGGATAAACACAAATAATTGAATCACCAAACACACAAAAAGAAGAACGTGAAAGTGGAGATTTATTAGTAAAAAATGATTTAAATATTGATCTGTTTATCACCTACACTTATTGGATCTCTTCTGAAGACAAAGATTGAACCATTGTCATTTTAATTCCTTTAATGCTGCATTTATGTGCTTTCTGAGCTTTAAAGTTTTGGTACATTCACTTGCATTCTATTATAAACTAACAGAGCTGAGATATTCTTCTAAAAATCTTGGTGTTCAGCAGAAAAAAAAAAAAAAAAAACTGGGATGGCATGAGGGTGATAAAATTATGCGAGAATTTCCATTTTTTTGAAAAATTATTCCTAAAAGGAGATGTTAGACAGAATGCTAACCTTAATCATCATTTACTTTCACTGCTTGTTTTTTTCCCTCCTCCATATATTGAAAGGGAATGGTGATTGAGACTGTCAGTCCCTAACATCTATCTAACATCTTTTGGGTTCCACAGAATACAGAAAGTTTCACAGGGTTGAAAGAACATGAGGGTGGGGAAATTATGATATAATATTAATTAAAGGTTAAACTATCACTTTAAGGATGCTTCTCAGATTTGGAAAAATCTGTTCAAATCTGATGAAACCATTTTCTAGTAATTATTACAGTGAAAAACGTGAACAATGTCACACAGTCTCAAGTTATATAATGTTTAATTATACACTGAAGCAAGATCATGCTTTATTCATGCCTTCTGTCTTTATTTCACAGCTTTTTACATCCTGCGTTAATTTAGTTCAGTGACGGTCCAGCAGTGTCGAAATAATTGAGATAATTAGTTCTGTACACTATGGGTAAATTGCACTTTATCTATGTGTTTGGAAGCTTGTTATCCATAAAACAAAGCAGCACACATCTGTCAAACGCTGTTCATGTGCCAACCTTGCAGAAATGCTCACAATCGTGATAGGCAGGGCAAAACATTTGCACTTAATGCGGATGTTTACAAGGATGTTTCAGCACTGATATAAAAATGCGAACTTAGAAACTGAGGTCATTAGAGCCCACAGTTACAGATTCAGGCTGAAAATGAATGAGTATCACCATGACACAGACAAGCCCACATTGTCACGATCTCTAAAACTGACCTCACTGTGTTTTCTTAAGTTGGAGCTGCAATTTTAATCTTGAAATATATCCTTGTCTTGATGTAAAATTAAAGCATTGTGTGGAATGAAGGGATGTTAGTTTTGCATGCTTGCTGCTGTAGTGTAGTGTAGTGACAGCATGCAGCTGTACAGTTCTGCTGTTGTAAGAGTCCCATTCAAAAATCTCAATAAATGACACATTTATTAACACATATTAAATTAAAATAATAATGTAATGACAGGAATGCTACCCATTGTAATGAAGTAAAAGTTAAAAAAAATATATCAGAAATTTAATTGAGTAATAGTGAAAAGTAGCATCATGAAACATACTCAAAAAAGATTTTTTTTCCCAAAAAAGTTACTCAAGTAAATGTTGTGCGTTACTGCCCACCTCTGATTATATTTACAAATCACAATGAATATGAACACCTCGGCCTCAATAATGATTGTCACCAAGCATCCAGATTAGCTGTGAAAGTGGTTCTTATCAAGACACCCCAGAGAGCTCTCTGTATTTTAAAAGTGGTCTGAAAAAAAGAGATTAACAGTGAAAGCTTCTTGATTGCATTACATGATATGACCCTCTTGCGTGCATGCTGGGCTGCTAGTGCTAATCAGATGCTACTCAGTTCAGCCTTGTAGCTGATCTGTTGATGAAAAAAAATATAATTAGGCAACCAAGCAAGAGATTGGGGTGCTACTATCAACAAGGCCAATCTGATTTTGACTATTAAAATGTACAACATTTCTGTACAACAGGCTGTCAGTACTACGTGTTGCCCTCCCACTTGCAACATTTTATCCTGGTTTGCCACCACAAGTAACTATTTTAATTGGTGCGGAAAAAATAAAGGCCATATTGGGTTTTAAAATCTAAGTCAAACGATATAATTATTGTATACTGTTTAATAAAAGCAATATCGGAATATTGGAATATAAGATATTCAGTACACCAGCACATTGGCTACTGTTAGGCCATGTCCGCACAAATTTGTTTTCAGTTTCCTTTCGCCATTGTTTTCTGAAGTATGCAGTACTTGATAGCGTTTTTGAAAGTTTCCATCTCCTGTGGAAGAAAATGCCATTCCAGTGTAGATGCAAAGCGTGAGCGTAGTGAAATCAATGTGTTTTCAAACGAAAACATGTTAGCATGGATGTGGCTTGATGTTATTAAATTATTCAACGTTTTATTCCCAGTTTAAAAATCAAACAAGCAGAAGAGAGTAGTAATATTACATGCACTTTCTTTGATTTTATGTTATTAATCATGTTATTTATTGTGTTTCTATATATGTGTGTGTCAGTGTGGGTGGAATAGAAATAAACCACTGTTCCTTATCCTTTAAGGTCCAGATGCTAATCTGCTGAAGCATATCCTTGATAAGCATCTTTCTCACACACTGTGGAACCATAAGATAAATTCTCCCTACCTGTGAAGCTTAGGACACATCTCATGGGTTTAAGACTAGATTAAGCGAGTGCTTCAACTCAGTGTGAGGTAGCAGTGGGTACATAATAAAATATAGCACTGCAAACAATTTGCTTTACAGCTTTAACATTATATGCTTGACCCCTGTGGCATATTGTTTTGATTCACCACATGGCGGCATCTACTCATTGACTGTTGTGTCTTAAAATGTCTTTCTGAGCTTGCCCCGAGGTTGTACTGGCCAGCAGGTGACTGCAGTTTTTCAGAGGTTTAACTAACTGTCTTGCCTCTTGAGTCAAAACAGCTACTGAACTCAATAAGTTCTGTGACTGCAGGGAATGTTAAAATGATTCTGTCTGCCTTTGATAGGCTGAAAATGCTTAGCAAAGGTGTATTCCTTATTGTTTGAGCTGTAATGTGACATCAATGAAATAGTCTTGACAATTGTGTTTGAGGTGTGACATAATGGTGCAAGCAAAATGTGTCTATCTAGAGCAGTGGTCACAACTGATTTTCAGGTCCCAAGTTTTACAATGGTCATCAAGCAGAGACTGAACACAATATCAAACCTGTTACCCATATTTAATGTAGTCTGTGCTGAATTTTAAATTTTTTTTTTTTGGCATAATTTTGTTCATGGATTTCAGGGTTGAGGGCAGGGGCGGACTGGTCATAGGGAGAACCGTGACTTTTCTCTTGGGCCAGCCACGAAAAGGGGCCGAACTGGTGGTGATAAGCTGAAACTGGCTGCTGCAAAATGCCTGTGTTTCTGTGTAAGGTTATAGCAAATAAAATTGTAAATTTTAAAAATTATGATTTAAACATCTTAAATAATACATGGTTTTAGTAGAAGAATTAAAGGAAGTACTTTTATAAAATGATAATGTAGCACCCCCTACCCTTAACCATTAAATGGGCAGAGCACCCGAGTTCCTACGGTGTCTCTCAACTTTAAAAATAAATCCCCTCCAGTATCCTATTAACTACTGTGACAAATTAAATGAATAACTCATTTAAATTCCCTTTTAGGTGTAATATGATTACCACTAATGTATGAAGATTTCAATCAACACAAAAGGTAAGTATCAGGAAATAACAATTATATTTATTAATCACAAGTAAAAATAAATAAAATAAAATAAATAACTTATCTGTCTTTCTTTTCAGGTACAAAAAATAATAAATCTGTCCCTTTAACAATAAAGGGAAACTTTCCGCTGGTTGGACACTAGGTTGTACTATGGGATAATTTTCGGTAAACATGGTTAGGGTTAAGCTTACACAGTAAAGCAAGACACCTTGATTTCAAACTTTGAACTTAATTTTTTATTTATTTGAACTAAAATTTCAAATGAAACTGGTAAAAATTAAGTGCATTTAAAATGTGTTGTTCAACTTTTTGAAAGATGGCTTTACAACAGTTGTGAACATCTCTCTGGCAAAGAAGATTCATCCGTGCATTCTCTACCCGTCGGGTATTTCGTTATCCAGGAAAATATATAATGAGTGTGAATAAGTTTGTTTAGTTCCCTCCTTCACGATATATATATATATATATATATATATATATATATATATATATATATATATATATATATATATATATATATATATATATTACATTTATTCATTTGGCAGACGCTTTTATCCAAATCGACTTACAAAAGAGGAAAAACATAAGCGAATCATCTTAAGGAGACAGTGGTACGAAAAGTGCCATACTACAAAGTTTCACTATCATCAGAATAGTATACAAAACCGATTTAAGTGCAACAAGAATTGTTAATTTTTTTTTAATTATTTATTTATTTTTTTTATTTTTTTTAGTGACTGGTTAAGTGCTTTTGGAAAAGATGTGTTTTTAGCCGTTTTTTGAAGATAGAGAGTGAGTCAGCTTCACAGCTTCATGGATTGAGTTGGGGAGGTCATTCCACCAACATGGAATGATACAACTGAAAGTCCGGGAAAGTGTTTTGTTGCCTCTTTGTTTTGGTACGACAAGGCGACGTTCCTTAGCCGACCGCAGGCTTCTGGTGGGAACGTAGCTCTGCATAAATGTTTTTAGGTATGCTGGAGCAGACCCAGTGACTGTTTTGTATGCCAGCATCAGGGCCTTCAATTTAATACGTGCATGAACCGGCAGCCAGTGGAGAGAGACAAAGAGTGGTGTAACATGTGCTCTCTTTGGTTCATTAAAGACCAGACGTTCTGCTGCATTCTGGATCATTTGCAGAGGTCTAAAAGCATATGCAGGAAGGCCTGCAAAGAGAGCGTTACAGTAGTCCAGTCTAGTTATGACAAGTGACTGAACAAGCAGTTGTGTGGCATGTTCAGAGAGGAAAGGTCTTATTTTCCTGATATTGTAGAGTGTAAAATCTACATGATCTTGCAGTCTTTGAGATGTGGTCTGTGAAATTTAGCTCGTCATCAATGTTACCCCTAGATTTCTGACAGTTTTGGAAGGCGACACTGTAGTTGGACCCAGCTGCTATATATATATATATATATATATTACCAATTACATTGGATTTAGATTACAATTACATTACATTCTAAATTCAAATTGCAATCCAAACGAAACGAAAAAGCAAATAAATAAATAATAAAGTGATAAAATAATATACAGGTATGTATATATATATATATATATATATATATATATATATATATATATATATATATATATATATACACACACACACAGGTGCTGGTCATATAATTAGAATATCATCAAAAAGTTGATCTATTTCAGTAATTCCATTCAAAAAGTGAAACTTGGATATTATATTCATTCATTACACACAGACTGATATATTTCAAATATTTATTTCATTTAATTGTGATGATTAAAACTGACAACTAATGAAAATCCCAAATTCAGTATCTCCAAAAATTAGAATATTACTAAAGACCAATACAAAAAAAGGATTTTTAGAAATGTTGGCCAACTGAAAAGTATGAACATGAAAAGTATGAGCATGTACAGCACTCAATACTTAGTTGGGGCTCCTTTTGCCTGAATTTCTGCAGCAATGCGGCGTGACATGGAGTCGATCAGTCTGTGGCACTGCTCAGGTGTTATGAGAGCCCATGTTGCTCTGATAGTGGCCTTCAGCTCTTCTGCATTGTTGGGTCTGGCGTATCGCATCTTCCTCTACACAATATCCCATAGATTTTCTATAGGGTTAAGGTCAGGCGAATTTGCTGGCCAATTAAGAACACAGTTCTTAAACCAGGTACTGGTAGCTTTGGCACTGTGTGCACGTGCCAAGTCCTGTTGGAAAATGAAATCTGCATCTCCATAAAATTGGTCAGCAGCAGGAAGCATGAAGTGCTCTAAAACTTCCTGGTAGACGCTGCATTGACCTTGGACCTCAGAAAACACAGTGGACCAACACCAGCAGATGACATGTGGATTCTGTGCCTCTCCTCTCTTCCTCCAGACTCTGGGACCTTGATTTCCAAAGGAAATGCAAAATTTACTTTCATCAGAGAACATAACTTTGAACCACTCAGCAGCAGTCCAGTCCTTTTTGTCTTTAGCCCAGGCAAGATGCTTCTGACGCTGTGTCTTGTTCAAGAGTGGCTTGACACAAGGTATGCGACAGCTGATACCCATGTCTTGCATACGTCTGTGCGTGGTGGTTCTTGAAGCACTGACTCCAGCTGCAGTCCACTCTTTGTGAATCTCCCCCACATTTGTGAATGGGTTATGTTTCACAATCCACTCCAGGGTGCGGTTATCCCTATTGCTTGTACACTTTTTTCTACCACGTCTTTTTCTTCCCTTCGCCTCTCTATTAATGTGCTTGGACACAGAGCTCTGTGAACAGCCAGCCTCTTTAGCAATGACCTTTTGTGTCTTGCCCTCCTTGTGCAAGATGTCAATGGTCGTCTTTTGGACAGCTGTCAAGTCAGCAGTCTTCCCCGTGATTGTGTAGCCTACAGAACTAGACTGAGAGACCATTTAAAGGCCTTTGCAGGTGTTTTGAGTTAATTAGCTGATTAGAGTGTGGCACCAGGTGTCTTCAATATTGAACCTTTTCGCAATATTCAAATTTTCTGAGATACTGATTTTTTCCCAGGATCCAAGGTAACCAACATGGATAGGAGTGTCCGATTGAAGCGCTCGGGCTGTGGGTCCCCATAAGGATGATAGGGTGATGTTCTGGATTTACGGATTCCCATAATCCCAAGGAGTTCTTTGATCATCTTACTTTCAAAATCACACCCTTGGTCAGAGTGAATGTATGCTGGCAAACCATAATGAATTAAAAACTTCTCTACAAGGGTCTTTGCTACTGTTACTGCTTTCCGGTATTTTGTAGGATATGCTTGTGCATAGTGAGTGAAATGGTCTTTGACTACTTGTACATTTCCAATCCCTTTCAAATCAGGTTCAATGGACAGAAATTCTATGTAGACTAGATCTAATGGACCACTGCTTGTGATGTGATTCATGTAAGCAGACCTTTGTGGTGGAGTTTTTCTAACATTATATTGGCTACAATTTTTCACATATTCCTCCACATCAGCATTCCTTCTTGGCCTGTATAAATTATCTTTGCACAACTCTGGTCTTTTCAATCCCAAGGTGACCTCCCTCATCATGAAGAGATTGTAACACTCACATGTGGTATTTCTCTGGTAAGATCAACTGCTGTTTCTCTCATCCAGAGGGACATTTCATACATTGGTACAAAAGGTTATGTCTGATCACCAACCTTTCACTCTTTTGTCTTAACAAATTCTCAGAAGGATTAGAACTCTTTGTAACAGTAAGTATTTGCCTTTCTCTACTTCCTGTATTACAGGTCCAATGACAATGAGAATCATGCTCTTGGACATATCTCAAGACTGAGTTAGACAAATGCTCCTCGTGTTCCATTTCCAACTGTACTGGACAAACATACACACAATGAATGCTTTCTTGAGTGGCACCTAAATTATCCACCAGTCCAATGTCAGATTCATCAGAGGTATGAGTATCTGTAAGCTGACAGATGGCTTTCACTCCTGATTGAGGTATGTCCACCCATTCAGGTGACAGGTCAGTATGATCATGATGACGTGACAGTACATCAGCATCAATGTTATGGCGTCCTGGTTTATACTGAAGACTAAACTCATAAGTAGCCAGAACTGATCGTCAGCACATATGTTAGGAGATTGTTATCTGTCCTAATAGTGAAATTTGCCCTATAAAGGTAATCATGAAAGTTGTCTATGACAGCCCATTTCAGTGCTAAAAACTCCAACTGATGAATGGGATACCGCCTTTCAGTGTTACGCAGTTTTTGGCTTGCATAGGCTACCGGTCTCAGCCCCTCAGGATGTTCTTGGTTTAACACGGCGCCCAAGCCACTTAAACTTGCATCGACATGTAGGACATATGGCTGGGCTGGATCTGCATAGGCCAGTACTGGTGCATGTGTAAGGGAATTAATAATTTTATGAAATGCTTCAGTGCATGTCTCATCCCAGCATTCACCAAATGGCTATGACTCATTAGAGTACTTCCTTTTCTCCTCACAGGTAGATATCCTTAGTAGTTCTGTATAAAATGCCAATAAAATCCACAGAACCCCAAGAAGGATCTCAGAGATTTTAAGTCATGTGTCATTTTCCAGTTAGACACTGTGGATACCTTCTCCAGGTCAGGTGAGACTCCAGATGCGGATACAATGTGCCCCACATTGTTAACTTTCGGATGGCAAAACTGGCACTTGTCTATAGACACTTTGAGTCTGTACTCTTCCAGTCGGTCCAACATTTTCAGCAACCTCTCCTCATGTTCTTCTAACTTAAGGCCAAAGACAATGAGGTCGTCAAGATACACAATATCTTGGAGAAGATGCATATCTCCAACCACTCTCTCCATTAGGTGCTGAAAGGTAGCGGGAGCATCTGTAATTCCCTGCGAAATGCGCTTGAACTGATAGAAACCCAGAGGACAGATGAACGCAGTCTTTTCTTTGTCCTCGGGCGCCATCTCCATTTGGTAGTATCCATTACATAAGTCCAAGATAGAGAACTATTTGCTTCCTGACAGACAATCCAACACATCATCTATCCTGGGTGTAGTATACTGGTCAGGAATAGTTCTTGTGTTCAGCGTCCAGTAATCTATACACATGCGTGTTGCTCCACTTTTTTTTTCGGGCAATTACAATTGGAGAAGCATAAGGACTCCTTGATACCTTTATTATGTTGGTAGCCAATAGATCTTTTAAGTGACGCTGCACATCATCAATGTCTGCTAGTGCGATACGTCTATATCTTTCTCTTAATGGTTGAGATTAATTTGGTCGGATGTTATGCTTCACATCTTTTGCAAGTCCCACATCCCACTCCTCAAGTGAGAACACGTTTCCATGTTCAGCTAACTTTTCTTGCAGTCTTTTCTTCCAATCGGCAGGAATTGGAGACTCCCCAAACTGGAAAACTCTGGAATCTACCCACTTTGAAGTAGTCTGAGCTCCTTGAGTCACTGCAACTGTATCTGTGGGAAAGACGTTAGCAATCACTGTCCCTGTCAGTATGGTAATGTCTTTAGCAGTTTCATTGCAAATCAGCACTTTCAAATTATTCACATCCATGTCTGATGAAGACAAGACTATGGGCGGGATAAACAGCCCAGCTGGAAGTTTTCTATCTGCAGCTGTTTACACTAGGAGAATTTCCTTCCTCAGTGGTGTCTCTAGCTCCACTTTACAACTGCATACTTTTCACTCCTTGGAGGAATAGTTAAGACTCCTGGCCCCCTCCACTCTACTAGTCCCTCAGCTACATCAAACGCTTTCCCTGGTATCTGCCGAGAACAGGACGTTGGAAGTGATGACTGAATTCTAAGTAAGTGAGCTTTGTGTGATACATCAGTTTTATGGCTGAGGGCAGTCAGGCGCTGAAATAAGCTTGCATTGGTTCCAATTATCACAGAAACTTGCTTAGGGCCATGTGGATCTGGGCAAACCAATGCGAGAATGGCAACAGACTCTTTTTCTCTAGTCTCTGGAACAGGGAATGACACCTACATTAATATGTATCCTTTGTACGGGAATTTAGTCTCACTTAGTCCCCAGATAGACAGTCCAGTTAGTTGCTGGATGGGTACTTGTGTCAAGTATTTTGAATACCATTCATCAAATACAATCGTGACCTGCGACCCACTATCCAGTAAAGCTTCACATGGACATCCATTCAGTTCAACAGAAATTGATGATGCAGGCCCCACTATTCCCTCTGGGAATAGGGCTTGACACACTGACATCAGGTTTCTCTGGTTCTCTCCATCTTTGCTTTTCGGAGGGAACGTACCAATTTCTGTATTACTTGAGCTGTATTTTCGGGTGATTTGCACTGGGTAGCTATATGTCCATCCTCCCCGCAATGATAGCAGAATAAGTCAGCTTTTGGTTTCACTTGTCTTTCTCTGTCAGGCATTGTAACAGATCTGGGTTATGGCTGCGTTTGTGGTAATGGAGTAGCTGGGTTTACACTCATAACTGCTAGTTTCTGTTGCAGTTGTTGAACTTGTTTATTTAATGCTTGTATCAGATCATTTTGTAGTCTGCATGTCTTTGTATTCTACACTCATGGATGAAGCAGAGACATTTGTTGTATAGTAATCCCATCTGGATGTTAATTCCTGAACCTCAGCTCTGAGTTGTCAGACTACAGAAGATTCTAATTTATCCTCCTGCATTGTTTGTATTGGCTTTACTGTTGCTTTGTTCTATGTCTAGCAGCTTCGTTCTCCTCAGCTTCTTTTATCTCATTTAACAATGTTAAAAAACTGGGTGACTGTTCTTTTGCAGCGTCAACCCTCCTCTCTGCACTACTTTTGTTAAGGATTTCTCCATCCTATTCAAGAAATCAGATAATGGTTCATGCTGATATTGGCGCAAGAGACGAAAGGCAAAGTATAATCCTCTCCTGACTCAGAGGTTTTGAAGGCGTTCTCTAAATCTTCAAGGTATTGAAAAACAGTGGTCTCAGGATTTGAAAATTGATCAGCTTTTACAATGTCAAGGGCTGGACCCTTCAAACATTCCTTTATTCATCTACATTTTTCCTTTTCAGAACGGTCACATTCCGTTGTCATTAACCTGGCTTGTTCTATCCAGTTATCTAGACCTTCCTCTCTAATTGGAGTTGGAACCATGCCAGAAAAGGTTCTTAGTCGTCAATAAGCATTAGTGTCGCCAGCTGGTTAAGCTGTCTTCTCTAATAGTTCTCCCACTGCACAAATGATCGAGTCAGGGGATCTGGGACTGGGTGGAAAGCATGCATTTTGGATGTTAACCATATACTTCCCTTCATTTGTTAAGAACTTTGTCAGTTTCTTAGTGAACTCAAAGTCAATAACATCAACAGGAGCTACTATGACCTTCCCTGTTTCTTCTCCTTTACTTATCTGTAGCTCTGGAGGACCACTACAGGGTCAATGACTTCCCTACACTCACATAGGACTAATACTGTACCCAGTGTGGGTCCAAACCTTGAGTCTCTTAACCACACTCTCCCTAGGGCTTTTATAGTCTGCACAGTCTCTTCTTTACATGCCACTTCTGTGATTGCAGGTACACCTATCAATAAGATAGCATGATTTTCTGCAACTGCTGCTTCTTTATACCACTCAGATAACTCCGCGAGAAGTGAAGGGTTTCTTTCGAAAGCCATGCTGAAACTTCAGTCAGGTAAGTATTAATTATCTTGTATTCACTTCAACATTTAACTCAGTTCTTGTAATTAACAGGACATCAGCACGGACATATCGGAGTTATGGACATAACGGACATAATGGAGCCCCCAAATTGTGTAGAGCCACCTACCCTTAACCATTTAATGGGCAGAGCAGCAAAAACCATGTTTTTTGACAAGAATGTTATAAAAAAACTTTACTCAAAAAACAAACAAGAAACAAAACCCAATTTAAACCTTATTCATTAAATGAACATTATTTATGTTAATTATTATCCCAATTTTAGAAGAATAATACCAGCCATAAATAAAATAATGAAAATAACCGTTCCCGGGTAACATTAAGCTTCACATTTCTGTGTTTAAACTCTCCAAAAATTGGCCCGATTGACTTCCAATGGAAGTGCCTCACTGTAACCTCGATTTCTGCATTTTATTAAAGAAAAGGTGAGATGAGTCAAAATTTGTTCTAATTTTTTAAATTTTTTTTGTAATCGACTTTATGCCACAAATGCTTTCGATTGACCTTAATTTGTATTGAACCTGGAATATACCTTTAATATGACCAGGGAGATCCAGGGTGAAATAACCAATATTCTAATCTGATTTCTGATATTCAGGGACATAAATTCAGGCTGTGTATTCCAACTGTTTTAAATATATGTCATTAACATTAAACAATGTAATCCTCCTCAAGATAAAACCATTCGGTGGAAGCTTGCACAGTTTAAACCATAATGTCACGTTTCATTGCGATAGATTAAACAGTTACCCTATTAAAAAACTATGACTATGTTACTATGAGGTTTAATCAATATGGCCTCAAATGGAAAAATCTATCAGAATACAGTGATGGTGTCCATGTCAATAAGCATGGACTAAAAGCACCTCTGGCTATCTCAGCTAACAGGTTTAGCACTACATTAAGCCTGCTGTGGGATCAGACTCCACCCACGCTCTCTACAATACACTAATGGCCACTATACCACTTAGTGGGATGATAAGGTCCTTTCCCACCTACAGTCCTGGTACTTTTTCCTTAGTAAATTTCTAGATAAGAACCCTTACTAGGAACGGGACACCTGAGGAGACTTTTCCCTTAATGCATTTGCACTCACAAAGTAACCACCATAGCAACGTTATCTAGTATCGACCATTTTTATTCTGCAATTATTTGCATGCACGATTTAATAGCAACAACAAAAAAAATCATCAACACCGACAGAGGACACCATGAACGGAGCTACACTTTTGTTTGTTTAGGGCTGTTTTACAATAACTTTGGTTCCATCGGAAAACGTAGGTAGCTGCCTTATCAGTTAATGTTTTAAACAACAGTGTTTTTGGATGTATGGAACTCTCTGAACAGTTTAAATAGAACCTTATTCCACCCTACCTTGATCCATCCTTATACAACCTCCGAAGGCAGCATTTTCCAGTCTTCAGGTTACAGTTTAAACTGGACTTGTGAGGCGCATGATGCTCTGTGCTGCCTGCAGCTGGAGTGAGAGATGAGAGGAGGCAGCAGATGTGCTGTTTAACCACGCAGCACACACCGGACACAATAATTTTCAATAAAGGATTTTATGACTCTGAAATACTCACTCACTGACTGAAAAAAGACATCTTGATGCCAGTTAATCATGTAGTATCAGTACTTCCCTCATGTAAACCAGATTTAATGACGGTTTAGTGTAAAATAAAGTTCAATTACCCACTCTCGATAAACATCTGATTATTTATAGTCCTCATCCCAGGAAAAAGTCGATGTGGTAATCCAGAATTTACTTTATTATCTTTATAGTTACACAGAACAGATGCGATGAAAACTCAAATAATGTCTCACTATGAAGTCACATATGCACACACACACACACAAACTTGTTTTTATATCATTGTGGGAACTCTCCATAGACTTCCATACATTATATGGATTTTATACAAATCTAGCGATAATTTCTATCCCCTAACCCTACCCCTCAAATAAATATTTTTTGCATTAAAAAAAAACATAGTTTAGTATGTTTAATAAGCCATTTCCCTCGTGGGGACCACTGTCAAGGCCGCACAATGTAGGTGATCTCAGGTTTTACTATCCTTGCAAGGACATTTGGTCCCCTCAATGTAGTATAAACTTGTACATACACACACACACACACACACACACACACACACACACGCATTGAATTATGGGGACACTAGAAATGTCCTCATAAACCACATTTATAGCATAATACCCTTGTAATTACCAGTTTGTAACCTAAAAAAAAGTCCTCGTAAAAACCAGAACAAATTACTTTAACCAACTAACCTACAAAAGACAGCTACATGAAATCTATAGCATATTTCAGAGATAATCTGAACACATAACAAACATAGCTTGGTACATTGTGTTTAAAATGTTAGTCGGTTAATTGTTAGTTAACCATTCATGACTGTTGTTAAAGAGAAAACGTGTGTTTAAAAAAAGGCCAATTTTACTTTACCCCAAAGACCAGATACAATTTTAAACCTAGAAAATGCTTGATTATATAAAAGAAAAAAAAAATGTTGGTAAATAAATTCCTAAGTAGGCACAATTATATTTTTCTACAAAACTATTTCAAAACTATTTTTAGCACCAAAATGTTTTTAGATGGTTGCTCAACCATCAAGCGATCAAAGTTTTCACAGAAGAGTTTCGCTGTGTGGAAGAAACACTCAATATGACAAATGCAAGAATATGACAAATGCAAGAATAGTTCTAAAAATTGTACAACATATAGCATATACAGTAAATATTTGGCCAACAAAAACATCTGTAAAAAAAATCAAAGAGGAAAACAGCTCTCTAGTATACAGTATAACTGGTTAAACTACACTGACGGTGAGAACTGTCTGTCTTCAAAAATGTACCCAAACCTTCACTTCACTGCACTAAAAATGGAATCCTAGATGACTGCAGACTGATCAAATCCATTCTGCCTATCTTCTCCAAAAGAGCTGAGATGGTTGGCTTTGAAGCTATGACAGGTGTGTGAAATATACTGTATTTACCTTAACATACTCTCGGACAAAGCTGAATTCTGTGGTGTTGAACTGGGCCACCTGGAGCTGTTCACAGGTGTCATGTAGCTCTGTTCGCTTGCCAGCATGCAGGTGGTCAAATACTGTAGACTAGAGCATGGCCTGTGGAATTCCACCTTGTCAAGTTGAGCACTATCAGCTGGCACTATAACTTTCATGTTAAAAAGCTCAGCTTTGCTAATGATCAACATGTTTTGTTTGGATGCTAGGTGCTGAAGCCAACATATTGTTATCAGTGCTTGGTAGATTAATTCAGAATTGTAATCTGGTAATGAATACAAATGACATGACTTCAAATTTAATCAGTAATGCAATCTCTAAAAATACTATTTTAGGTCATATAATCTGATTACTTTTGGGTTACCTCTGATCTTACTTTTGTTTATTTGATATCATATGCATTTGAGTAAAATAATCTTACCATAATGTTGCTTAAATTAATAAAAACGTAATTAATGAATCAAAATATGAGAATCGCTAATTTGTTTTTTTGTATTTTACTTGCTATTTGTCTGTTCATGAGTGAAATAAAGGCATTTATAGGATAATGAAACATAATTTAACTGATAAGAATAATTCACACTAACATAGCTGTTTAGAAGAAGATTTACATGCATTTCTTATGGGAGTGTTGAAAGAATAATGGACAGATTATTCAGGGATTGTTTAACAAATGTGGTTTTACTTCTGCAATTTCTGCATTACAAACGCCATCCATGAGATAACAGGTCAGGGTTGCATTTCCCAAAAGCATCGTAAGCTAAGTAGATCATAGAAACTATGTGCAACAATGGTCTCTACGATCAACTTCAGCTTTTGACGCAAAAGCAGCCCAGAGCAGATGTTTGGGAATCAATGTCACAAAACATATTTTCAAAAGTCATCGCAAAAGAACATTCATGTGCATTTTTAATGCAAAAGCAAAACTAAAATTAACTTTACAGTGCCAATGCCATAGGTTTGGCATTTACGTGTAGATTAGTTTGTGAATCAGAATTGACATGTATTTGAGCATTTTGATGTGTTTGATGGACAAAACCTTTCCATAGACATACAGTATTAACACATGGTTAGCCTATAAGACACATAAATTATAATTCAAATGTGTTCGTCAAGAGTTTTTTTAGAAATGCAATGTAAAGTATATGTACAGTATATCAGCAGTAGACTAATTTAGAATTACAAATGTTAAAAAAAAGAATTATGGGAATCAATAAATTACAATTTACTGCCGTTGCCTGATTCATTTGTAATCACATAGTGCATACAAAGTAACTGTGATCTGATTACAAGAACTTTTGTTATATGATTATAAAATACAGATAACTGTCCAGTATTGACTTCTAAAATAGTTTTTTTTTTTTTTTTTTGTTATTAACAATTTTTTATTGACTCCATGCAGCAAATCAAACAGAAAAGGCAAAATCAAACCACAAATGAAATTTTTCCAGCCCGGCCCCTCCCTCCTCAGGTCTACACTCCTCCGGCATGACGTACATCCCCCCTCTTTCCCTAGGGAGGGGCGTGTCTTGCGCCCCGTCTGCCGGCTGGTCATCGCCGCTTTCCTTGACATGGGAGGAGACAGGATGGGAAAAAACAACAAGAAAAAAAACAAACAAAATAGGCGAGGGAAAGGCCAACACGTGGCAACAGAGAGAGAGAGAGAGAGAGAGAGAGAGAGAGAGAGGAGAGAGAGAAGCTCACTCATTGGTTCTCTGATGCGCTGATGCGTGGTCCCCGGTCACTCCTCCACACTCCCAGGCGGACGACAGCTGCTCCTCCCCGGGCGGACCGGAGTCAAACCTCCGACCCCAGCAGACAGATTGCTCCTCTGCTTTTCTGGTGGCATGTGGGGACACTCCTCTGCCTCTGGCAGTGGCCCTACCACTCCAGGCAGTTGGTTCCCACCTCCCCTCGCGGACGGCGGTCTTCTCTCGACCCCTCCGCATTTCTGGGGGACGGCAGGGCACTCCTCGTCCCCTGGCAGTGGCTCCATTGCTCCAGGCGGTCGGGGAGTCCAGTACCCACTCGCCCCTTGAACGGCGGCCATTCCCCGCATCCGGGCGGTCGGGCTACTCCATCACCCGGCTTAAAAATATAAATTATATTTAATTAAATAAAAAGACACACACAAACACATACAGGGCCTGTAATTCTCTCTCTCTTGAACTGTCATCACCGGCCGCCTTTATCCCTCATGCACCTCATCAGGCCGATTCGGGACCGGGCGTGCATCATTCCAGCCCGGCCCCACCATCCTCCACTCTACACCTAGCCTTCTACATGCCATCTCCTCAAATGCCACCACACAGCCAAACTTGGCGCACCACTCATGAAATGAGGGCACATCAGTCGACCTCCATCCCCTGATGATTACCCGCCTGCCAATCATCACGCAGGTCAGGACCCAGTATTCTGGACTGCCCCATTATCCAAAATACAGATGCTAGTTTGGGACAAAGAGGAGATGCTCAAAGCCATTTTTATGTTATGTTTGAATTCAGTTTGTTATTAAAGTTTTACATTGACTGTTCAGATGGTTCACGTGGATAATGCCCATATTAAGAACCTCGTTACAGCTAGTTTATGCTGTTTATTTGCTTTAGACTCATAGAGCATATCCATGTTTGTGCATCAGTGTCTGTCTTGTGTGCTTTAGGTGACATTCGACATGCAGGATCAAAGAATGAAACACTGTTGAAGATTAGCACCCTTACTATTATAACATAATTAAATTGAAGGTTAGAATCAGCAATATCCGTTCACATTTGGCTTTATTTGAATGATTCAGCATGAATACCATGACACCAGGATGTCAGAATTGTGTACTAGTGACATCATTATGTGATGATGTAAAATAGCTGCTGAATAATTTTTTTTGAAAGAACTGATTCACGGAAATTAATTGGAATTCCCATCACTATTATATAATAGAATGAATAATGTGAAAGATAATGACATCCTTTGTATGATGTACACCACTACTCTGCTTTTAGCTCAATAAATATTTTTGTTAAAAAAAAAATATAATAATTTAGAAAACCTTGTTGCTAAGAAATTAAGTTGAGCTAATACCTTCACTATTTCTATTGACACTACCGTGAAACAATGCTTAGTAGATTGACCTTGTACTATTCATTGTAATATTCTTTCTAGTGTGTGGTGAGAAATTTTGGAAATGTTTTTGTCATCATTAACAGCAACTCATAGAGTTACTTTCAAACTATTTTTGTAGTTTTTCTTCAGTTTGAAACTTTATCAGTCACAACACCAGATATATGTGTTAGTTTATGAGGTCATTATAACAAATTTGTCCTGTCCTCGACTGTCATTTACAGATGGTTTTCTCACTGAGGGTAAACATATGCATCTCCACAGATGTTCAGATTTGACCGCTTGCATCATAACCAGCAGCCTCTGCCATTATAGACAGACAGCATGATGTCTTAATCTCCTGCTATGCAGTGAGTGCTGTCTCTGGCAGTGAGGAAGACCAGGCGGCCGCCCCTGGCAGCCCATCATAGCCCTGTTTCTGGGCTGTCTGTGTGTAAATCTTCCACCCCTGGGCAGTACTGAACTTCTGACCGACACTTGTCCTGAAGAGGTCTGTTGGTGCTGCTTAATCCTTTAATCCCGTTATCTATTCATCCATCCATCCATTCATCCATCCATCCATTCAGAGTCATCAAGCAAGTCATCAGCTAAACACACACACACACACACACACACACACGTTGGTGCGGCAATCCTTATGAAGATTCTCTATAGACTTAGGCCTTGTTCAGACTGCCACTAAAAATCAGATTGAAATGTGATTTTTCTGAATCTGATTCAAACCACATTGGGAGGTGGTTTCATGTGCGATTGAAATCAGATTTTTTCAGATGCATCTCAGTCCGGATGCTCCATCTCAGGATGCTGTCAGTCCGGGAGCGTTTATTTGGAGAGCGAGATGATGCACCTCCATTTTTCCCACATCTGTTTTAAAAGCATAGTCACGTGGGTATGCCTACGTTGTTACCAAAGAAACCCATGCAGATAGGTTGGTTATGTCTGAACGAATGTCTGAACTGATTTGATCACATACAATTAATAGTGCGGACAGTCTGCCTGAATAGATCTGATTTGAGAATAAAATCAGATTTGCCTGCAGTCTGAACATAGCCATTATGATTTTTATACTGTACTAACTATATATTTTATCCCCTAACCCTACACCTAAACCTAACCCTCACAAAAAAATTCTGCATTTATATATATATATATATATATATATATATATATATATATATATATATATATATATATATATATATATAAAAAACATAGTTTGGGATGTTTTTTAAGCAATTTGAAGTATGGGGAGACTAGAAAAATTATAGCATAGTAATAATACATTATTTATAGCATAATACCCTTGTAATTACCAGTTTGTAACCTAAACAAATGTCCTCATAAACCACCCAAACCCACCCACACACACAGACACAATTTGCAATTTGGTAGCAAATTTAAGGGCTCTATACTTACGTGTAGGAGGCCCATGAATGTAAGCTCCTATGCTGAACATTTCCTGCATAATATCTGCTTAGCATTTTGATTCTCCATTGCAGAGGTTTTTCTTCTCTCTCTCTCTCTCTCTCTCTCTCTCTCTCTCTCTCTAACCGATGTCATATTTATTTATTCTTTTTTCAATGTCTGGGAGGCAGAAAAAGAGATTATGGTGGCTCCTCTGAGGACTGTTCCTCCTGCCAAACGTTCTTTCGTTGCCTTTGCTGCACTGCCAAAGCCTGCCACTGATTGGACTGTCAGGGATATTTTCCTACATTTTAATTTGCAAATTAGAACATCTACATTTGACGCCTGCAGCCATCAACAACCAGATGTAGACTAATCGTTTAATCAACAATACACACAGATTGTTTTTTTTTTGTGTGTTTTTTTTTATTTTATTTTTTACAATTTATGGGCTAGCATATTCAGATATCATGAATAAACCTGTGTGTGAATCTATCAGCATTTTAAAACCAAGAGAATGTTTAATGAACTATCATGAGCCTACGTGTATGTATACAGGTTTGGGGAGTAACGGAATACATGTAATGTAATTACATATTTAAAATACTAAATATAAGTAACTGTATTCCACTACAGTTACAATTTAAATAGTTGGTAATCAGAATACAGTTACATTTCAAAAGTATTTTTATTACTGAAGAGATTACTTTGCCTTTTATTGTCATTTGTTTCATTTAATATTTAATCTGTTGAGTTGGAAAACATTTATCCATATAAATGATGCAATCCGAGGAGCTTTTAAACAGTGGTGAAACATTTTCTTATGATTTGTTTCATTCATACGAGCGCTTTCATAGTGTTGTGAGTGATAAAAAGGTGGATAGCTTTGGGTATTTAGGTGAAAGCTACATTGTGTTTTTTTTTTACAGCTTAACAAAAAATTTTTTAGAAACACTTTGACAGATGAAACATAAATTCACTAAATACACGATTACATGCCTTGTCAATGTTTTTTATGTGGTTAGAGTATTTTTACAAGAAATGCTAACCAATGTAGGTTTTAACATCGTATAGAAATATGCTAATTACATATTTTCTGCCTCATTCTATTAACAGAATCCACACACAATCAGAAAAGGATGTTGTTGTGTTCACTCTGTGATTTTTTTAAAGTTTGAATAAGCAAAAATAGTTTATAAATGGTCATGTAAACATTTAGCTTTATGCTAAGCTAAAATGCTATTTCTTGCCTTTACATGCATCTGTTACCAGATGGCAGACACAATTATATTTTATAATTAATTCTATGATGATAATGCACATTAAATCATAATACTTTTTTCTCTAGGGAGACATTTGATATTAGGGCAAAGATATACTGCAAAAATATTATTCTTAATTTGTTTTGTTTTTCTGTAAAAATATCTAAAAATTCTTAAAACAAGAAAAATTTTCTTGAGTAGTGAAATTGCATAATATATTTAGCCTTTTTTCAGAGAACATATTTTTACTGTGAAGTGTATTTTCTAACTTTATTTACGTTTATAGTCAAAACAAGTGAAAACATCTGCCAGTGCTTAAGAAGTAATCCAAAGTATGTAGATTGCATTACTGATCTTATCTAATGGAATACGTTACAAACTACATTTTAAAAGTAACATTCCCAACCCTGTATGTATATTGACATGAGGCTGGATTCAAGATAAACAGTTTCTGGAATGATACTCGTACACATTAATACGCTACATGCTGCTTTACATGTCATAGCCAGTTAATAGAACGTGCAGTACTGTATATCCCATCAGCCCTAAGCACATAATATGTTGCTGCGTTTGATATATACGCCTATATGTAATGGCTATATATATATTCGTATAACTCCAATTCCGAAAAAGTTTGGACAGAATGAAAAATGCTAATAAAATCAAAAAGGAGTTATTTGTAAATTATATTCACCCTTTGCTAAATTGAATGCACTACAACTAAACATTATATAGTGTTTTACCTTGTGATTTTTTTTTTTTGTGTACAGTAATTTCAAATCAGATTATTGCAACACACTCAAAAATGTTGGGACAGTCAATTGTTTAATACTGTGAAACATCACCATTTCGTGGAGAACACGAAGGCTGTGTTTTTCAAAAGCTATTTGAAATGTGGACTCATCGGACACAGTTCGATGAGACTGATCCAGGAGAAGTCGGCAGTGCTTTTGGACAGTGATGATGAGAGTGCTTTGGACAGTTAAGTCTTAATTTGCATCTGTGGATGCAGCGACGAATTGGGTTGAATATCAAAGGTTTACTAAAGTAATCCCAAACCCATGTTCATGATATCCATTACAGGTTAATGTTTTTTAAGTCAGTGATGTCTGAGGGATCAGAGATCACTCACATTCAGAAGTGGTTTTCGTCTTGCCCTTTACGTGCCAAGATTTGACCAGATTCCTTGAATCTTTTAACTATATTGTGCACTGTAGAGTGTGAAATTACCAAAATCCTAAATTTTTCTTTTTGGAACATTGTTCTCAATGTGCTGGATTATTTGCAGAACCATCTGTTGGCAAACTGACAAGTCTTGAATGATCCTTGCTCTTGAAGGACTAGGCTATTTTGGAGGTGCCTTATATACTATGACAAGATTGACTCACCTGATTAACATCTCCTGTTTAACTCGTCAAATTTGTATTAGTCTTAAATTGCCCCGTCTCAACTTTTTGGAGCATGTTGCAATCATCTGATTTGAAATCACTGTACATTTAAAAAGAAAAAATAATGAAATTCACAAGGTAAAACATCATATAATGTTTAGTTGTAGGGCTTTCAATATAGCAAAGGGTGAATATAATTTACAAATCACTCCTTTTTGTTTTTATTGCCATTTATGTACTGTCTAGTAGGCTATAAGTGTTGTATACTTTTTCGAAATTGGGGTTATATACAGTATACATATATATATATATATATATATATATATATATATATATATATATATATATATATATATATATATATATCTATCTATATATATATACTGTATATATATTAATTTAGCCGTCAGAAGCTTTAGCACTGTTATTCTAATCATTATTAGAGTTATTAGAGTTGCAATTATGACTCACTAAGAAATGTGCAAACTTATTCAAATGGAAAACACTTTCTACTTTCTCCTCCGAGAGGCTAAAGCTATTCTTGTTTCAATCACAATGTAGGCTATACATCAAAGTTAAAGACACGCACAGAAAGTGAGACATCATTTAAATCTATTTGTGTGTCCTCACAAAGAACAATGTACAAAAGCCGTTTTTGATGTCCAAATTGAATATAAATTCCATTCTCTCTAGATAATTGTTGGAGAAGATGAAGAGGAAAAGAAAAACTAATTGAAAGATATTGTTGAAAGGGATTTATCTGTGAAAATCCAGTTGATGGAGACTAAGGAATAGAGACACATGCTGACTATGGATTAAAGGGAAAACAGATTGGGTTGACTAAGGGCAGAAAGCTTTACTGCTTAGCACCGACTCACACAGTTCCTCCAACTCATGAAACATAGACTTTAACTTAATGATGAAATAGGCCATTTATGTGAATATAAAGAACCAATGAATGTGAACTCAGAAGGCATAGTTGATTAAAATCTCCCTTCTTTTAATTCTCAACAATCTTTTAAGACTTTCTGAGTCTTGTCCTGACCGAGGTGTTCTGTTCCTAGTCTCAGCCTCAGACAGCACGTCCACAGACCGCCCACAGCCTGTTCACTGACTGTCTCATGCATGTTGCACTCACAACTGGAAAGAAATTTCTCAATCTGGCAAACTATAATCTGACTGGCACTTTACGCTCCTTCCCGGGAGTAAGGGCACAAAGGACTTTTTTTTATCAGCCCAGGTATCAGATTTAGGCAATGATTTCTTTTGGGAATTACATAATCACTGTATTTGCCTCAGTTTGCCAGGTTAATGGCATCAAAAGAGTTTGTTTGAGCCACATAGTAGCAAGTTAACTCACTATCCATGAGCAGAATTGTATATTTCACTTTTGTTTGAGTTATGTCTGTGAAATAATCAGTAATTATATGTATTCGATGAACAGAAATTCTTATCACAAAGTTTAAACATTTTACATTTCCCCTATTTTCTCAAAACTGTGGTTGGTCACTTGACATCAGTCAGATGGTCTTTTCTTGTCAATGACCCCATTTACACCTGGTATTAAGATACGTTTTTGGTGACCTGATCACATGTGGTCAGTGCTAAACAGGTCTAAACGAGGTCTAAGATGTTTTATAATCAGATCTCAAAAGACACATACGAATGTGGTCAAAAATGCATATGACAGCATCACATTTGATGTGTAAATGCTAATCCATCCTGAATGCATCCTGACAGCAGCGAAGGGTCTCTCCTCACCATTTAATCAACTGATGCACTGCAACAAGAGTTTAAACTTTGTTGATTATGAGTGGCTTAACCATCTGTTTGGAAAATTTTAAAAAGCGTATACACACAAAAACAAAAGAATTTCACAGATGTCAGAAATGAACATGCAGGGACTTATGAGAAACAAAAATCTGAAGCTCAGGTTAATACAGGTAATCCATAAAATAACATCCATTTCTGCTCAAAACGTTGCTTTTGTGCTTAGATTGAATTTCAGCTGTATCTGGGAGAAAAAGTACACTGTTTTTTTTTTTTTTTTTTGCACTATCTTTGTCTTTTCTGACTTTGTTGCACTTTAATATCATGCAGTAACACAGTAACATAGTGATCGATGCGTGTCATAATGAAACAGAGTCCCTATCCTCCAAGTGGCCACAGGAGATGCACCTAAGTGACCAGATGTTAACAGCAATGTTTCTCACCTTACCACATGTGACCGAATCACCAGAGATGCATCTTAATACAAGGTATAAATGGGGTCTGAGTGTGTGGCCAAAATAAGTTGCAGTGTGGACCAGCCCTTTTGTCCTTTAGTCAAATGTCTAGCTTAAGCACAAGCCATTCTCAAAAGGGAGATCTCAATGTCATTATTCTACTGTCATATCAATGTTTTGAACCCCTTACAAGTAACATGCATATAAAATGATTGTGACATTTACATTACACTACTATATAGCTTTGTGGAAGGAACAGAATGAAACTTAAAGGTTTTAATTACTGAAAATCTTCCCCCTCCGTAAAGGCAATCACTAATCATTCAAGAAATACAAGTAAACATGAGCTTGTTGCAATCGGTCACAAGACACACAAGAGCCCAATAGAGCTGATATAATCATAACAAAAGATCCTGTACACAGTGATGGAAAAATTAAACAAGTAAATATAAGACCACCTGCACTGTACCTGCACTAATGTATAATCATTGTTTCACTGAAATGATCTCTGTCAAAAACATGGATAGAGGAAGTACATTAACCAGACATAAATTTAAAGCTAACCGACCTTTCTATCTAAAAATATACACAAATATTACCCTGACTTCTGGATGAACTCTGGCTTGTTATCTAAAGCGTGTAGTTTGTTAATTTGAAATGCATGAACGCTGATATGCCAATGGCAATAATCTGTCGCCTTCCTTTTTGCATGTGTTCAAAGGATTCTGTCAGACAAGCCTTGGGGTACTTTATGCTTTGGAGATTAAAATATAGGAGAAAAAATATAATAATAAAATATAATGATAAGTACATTTTTGAGACAGCGTTCCAACCGAAAAGCAGAAAATAAAAGGAAATATGAAATATGTAGGTGCTGTCGATGGTGCTGATGCTGTCTTTTGAGAAACTATATAAACTATTTAGTGTATCTGAAGAGATGTAGGAATTTGAGGGTGATGGGATCTGACTACCAAAAGACCTCTTTCTGAACAATTAAATTCTCACAAGTCACAGTGAACTGCATGGCAACTTTAAGAAATGTTTGGAACACCTGAGAAGAATATTGCATCTGTGATCAGATTTCTGGCACTCTCCTTTATGTTTACAGCCCACACATACATGAATTAAGTTCACCTTTTCCATATGTGAATTAGCAAATCATTCTCCCTTTTAACTGTCTAATAGAATTATGAATTTGAACAGACAGTATAACACCTCTGGGATCTCAAGGGATTTCTCACAACCTCCCTGAAGTACTCCTCCTCCACAGACTAAACATCTTAATTTAGATTGCAGACAGATATTGACACTCTAATGTATAAAACACATTCATTCCACAAACATCATAATTCCGAACGTCATTACAGAGGGGATGCGGCAAATGCAGCTTATATTTATTGCAAGCTTACATGGAAAAACGTTTAATTGAAGACATACATTGCATTTATTTTTCTATTGTACAATGTTCTACTATTGTACTGTTGTAATTTGTGCTATATTAACTTGCTTTGACAGCATACTTTAAAAGCTCGTAAATGTAGAACATTTGTACCACAAGCATTATAATATTGAATTCCTACTCAGAAATCTCAGTAGCTTCAAGGCTAGGGTCATAGAGAGTGCTGCCAAAATGCTGTTATGATTCCTGGATTACAACAGGCTTCCTTTGAATGCTTCTAAATGGATGCAAGGATTGGCATAGCTTCCTTTCAGCTCTCTGAATCATTTTAACATGTATCTGACCCACTTGGGTAGCAAAAAGAAAATGGCATAATCCCCTCCCCCTGGTTATGTCAGGAGAGATGGTGTTATGCTCAATGGTCTTTCTGCAGATATGCCATTGCCCTCAATAACACCTTACCAGTGTTTCAATTATAAACATGTCAACTCGTGACTGTCTACGTAATTAAAGGGGACATATGATTTCACATTACTGAGAATTAATGGAAAGAATTCTGTGACAATGGCATTTTTGGTTTATGATGAGTTTTATCTTTGTGTTGAGAGTTACAAAGGCATTCGTCTTTAATTAGTTCCATTAGTATTCTGCCTAAAAATGCTGACTGAATGAAAAGATTGATCTGCTTGTACCCTGCCTGATTAAATGACCACAGATTTCCATTCATCACCAAACAATCACCAGCTTTTCAGGTCATGCTCACCAAAATAATATTCTTCATTAAGCAACACTACCTCATCTGTAATGTGGGGGGTTGCAGTGTCAAGCTCTAACATATTTCCATTGATCATGGAATAAATAGTATGTAAAAACTTATTTTTACATACTGTGAAGCAAGGAGTATGCATGTTCAAATGCAAACCATATCTGTTATGTACACAAGCTTTGGTTAAAACCAGAAAGAAAAACATAGTACGCACAGAAATATTGCACAATCAGTTTTGTACAACTAATTATTCCCAATTTGTTGGCAGAGATCTTTCTCTCTCACTGTTTCTCTGCCTCCCTCACAGATCTCACGTCATCTCCAAGCCCTCCCATTGCTCTCAGTGAGGCTTCCGGGGAGAGGAAGTGATTAAGAATGGAGCACCACTTCAACTGCTATTCTAAGCTTTTCTATCAGTGACAACTGAAATGACTAACACAGAGTGCTCTCTAGACGATGGTCATTTTCTAGATCTTTAAAGTGAATTTTTTCAATAAATTGATGATTTTGCTAGGTATTTCACTGTTTACCATAAATGAAAAAAAATACATAAATTAAGCATATAAAATTTCTGGGAGGAAAGAAACGTTTAAATGGATCTGTGAAAGTGTGAAATATGCTGTTAAATACACCTTCCAGACCCAAAAATCATCTTTCTCATTTGATAGCCAATCAAAAGAAACAATATATTCTGACAAAATAAAATGTTTTGCAAGCAGCAGATAAATCAAATATATTTAATTGTCTTACAGTAGATGTTTACCCAGTAATAATATTTTTTGGATGGCTTTAAAAGCATAAAATGGCTTTCATGTCACTGCTCAGCCAGTCACCAATTGAAAATGCAAACTGGTTTTCTCTGACCCTGTTTGTACCTGGTATTAAAACAGTGTCTACTGTGACCATTTTTGTTTGGATTTCGAGGGGAGGGTCCTGATTTCATGACAACATACAATCAATCACTATGTTAGTGTTTTACTGCATGATAATAAACTACAAAAAAAGACATAGAAGACAATGAAAGAGCAAAAAAAAACAACAACAAAAAAATGGTGCGCTGTGTTTTCCATATGCAGCTGAAATTAAATCAAAGCACAACCACAAAATTTTGAGCAGAAATCTCTGTTAGTCTAGTAGAATACTTGTATTAAAAGAGCTTTAGATGTCCGCGCCGTGGTTGATTGACAGGTGATGGGTTGCTCTTTGCTACTGCTGGGACGCATTCAGGATGAATTCGCGTTTACACTCAAATGTGATGTGATGTGATCATATGCGTTTTTGACCACATTTGTATGTAGTTTTTGTGATCCGATCACAAAATGTTTTAGACCCTGTTTAGACCTGTATTTAGCACAAACCAAATGTGATCAGATCGCCCAAAATGCATCTTAATACCAGGTGTAAACGGGGTCATAGAGCTCTTTGGTCTGGACAGATTCCAAGAAGAGGAATATTCCATTACATTTTGCATAAATACACACATAGTTATCATGGAGACATTTGGAGCACAGATGCTGAAGTCAGATGCTGAAGTAACAGCAGAAGCTCGGCCTGAGAGACTCCTCAAACTGATCCACCAGGAGAATAATTAGTCGAGCAGAGAGTGTACAATTGACTGAAGCAAAATTATTTCATTAGCTGTACTGAACCCATTCATTGTCCCCACATACTACACCTGAATTGAGAAGACAGAGAGAGTCAGTGGGAGAGAAAATCAAGTTGCTAAGCTGTCTGTTCATCTGACTAGAATTTTAACTGCCGAGCATCAAAAGGCACAGGCAAAGGTAGAGCTTGATTAATAATTCTCTCCCTGTCAGGAGATGCAAGGTCTTTCCTTCAGAATCAGGGAAGCAGAGCCTGACATGCTTGTTCAGCTTGAGTATGATGTAAAGAGTCAATGGCTGTGTTCTACTCTTACAAATATAATGCAGCTTTTACCATTAGAGTTTAAAGAACAAGAACTTCTAATATTTTAAAAAATCTTACAATCAAATAAAGATACAATTATGTTGCAAGATAATGTGAAATCTAAATTTTGATGTTAAATTACTTTTCCTATCACATCTTAATATGCAGAAACGTCATGGTTACTGTTGTAACCTCCATTCCCTGATGGAGTGAACGAGACGTTGTGTCGAAGGCAGTGACACAAGGGGTCTTTCTTGAGAGCCTGAACTTGAAAAAAGGCCAATGAGAAATTGGGAGACAGAATTGGCATGTCCCGCCCACGGACATACAGGTATAAAGGGAAGCGGGCATGTTCCATATTACCGAGTTCTACCGGCTCGGACCTGACAAAACATGGGACGAGACCAACTCAACCCTGAGATTGTAGAATCTCGCAAAGGTATTTGGTGTTGCCCAGACAACTGCTCTGCAGAGGTCTGCTAAGGATGCCACGCTTCTCGCCGAGTGTGCTCGAACCCGCAAGGGGGCGGGTACAGCCTGGGTCTGGTAGGCCAAGGATATTGCATCAACAACCCAGTGAGCTAACCTCTATTTGGAGACAGCGTTCCCTTTCCACTGTCCCTCAAAGCAGACAAAGAGCTGCTCAGAAAATCTAAAGCTCTGCTTGCGGTCCATGTAGATACGCAAAGCACGTACCGGACACAGCAACGAAAAAGCTGGGTCTGCCTCCTCCCGGGGCAGCGCTTGCAAGTTCACGACCTGATCCCTGAAGGGGGTTGTAGGAAACTTGGGCATGTAGCCCGGTCGCGGTCTTAGGATGACGTGAATATCTGCCGGACCGAACTCCAGGCAAGTGTCACTTGATGGAAGCTAGCGCAATCAGGAGGGCGATCTTCAAGGAGTGGGCCTTGAGCTCAACTCAGTCAAGCAGCTCGAAGAGGGGTCTCTGAAGGCCCAACACGACTACTGAGATATCCCAGGAGGGGAACAGGCTTGGCCGGGGAGGATTCAGCCTCCGGGTGCTTCTAAGTAACCTGATAATCAAGTCGTGCTTACCCAAGTATTTGCCGTCCACTGCGTCATGCTGGGCCACGATAGCGGCTATATACACCTTCAAGGTGGAGGGCGACATCCTCCCCTCCAACCTCTCTTGTAGAAATGAAAGCACTGACCGAACTGCGCATCTCTGCAGGTCTTCAGACCGGGAAGAACACCAATTTGCGAACAAGCGCTACTATAGGGCGTAAAGCTGCCTGGTAGAGGGAGCTCTGGCATGTTTGAACGTGTCTACGACCACAGGTGGTAGGTCCCGTCCAGGGGCCGGACATGGAGGTTCCAGAGGTCTGGGCATGGATGCCAGAGGGTGAAGAAGGTCCTTCCTCAGGGGAATTTGCCAGGGAAGTGCTGTCGCGAGGAGCTTGAGATCAGAGAACCAAGTCCGAGTGGGCTAGTAAGGAGCCACTAAGGTGACTTGTTCCTCGTCCTCCCTGATCTTGCACAGCACCAGTGCAAGAAGGCTCACTGGGGGAAATGCGTACTTGCGCAGCCCCCGGGGCCAGCTTTGTGCCAGCGCGTCTGTCCAACTCCACGCTCATGGCAGCCCGGGAAAGCATGTTGGCCATCTGCACGTCAGCCTCAGACTGGGCGGGCTGACCTGAAGGTGGCAGCCCAGTTGAATCTTCCGCGTCAGACGCCTGAATGCTCTCCGATGCAGCGGCAACGTCATAATCCAACTCAGGAGGCTCAATGGAGAACGCGGGCTGGCTGTGAGGCGAGCCGCACTAACCTCGAGCCCGAACAAAAGCCAGCGAGTGGGGCGGATGGTCCGTGGGGACGTACTTGGTGAAACCGAGCCCGCTGTCATCCCCAAATTGCCTCCATCGCCAGCCGGGTCATCCTAAATCCCAAGGGAAGAAGAGATGACACGGGGGGGCGGCTGAAGTGGCATACAATTTGAGAAATGAAAGCCGCAACTGCAACGCTGCCATGGTCATATTCTCGCAGTGCATACATGAACCATCCACAAACGCTGACTCAGTGTGATCACTTCCCAGTCACACGAGGCAGTGTCCCGCATCCAGGAACTACACAGAGGCGGAAGGGCATCTTTAAAAAGATGCGTCTTGAAAACGTTCAACGCCTGCTCTGTGTTGCTCTTTTGTGAGTGAAAATAAACTCTTTTACAGGGAAAATACTCTCTTTTAGAAGTATGCACTCTTTCTTCGGGAAACCTTTTTGAAAACAATTATTATTTTTGCAATTCTGTTTGGTGATGCTAGTGGGGCAGAAATTAGACTTCATCTTTAAATGTTGTCACATGTGGGTAGTAGGATATCATGAAGAGAAGAATTGTTTTTCTGTTTTAAAGTTACCTTTTTTCCAAAGTATGCAGTTGGCCATGCTATGACTCTAAATCAGAAAATACATGTACACACACTATCAAACCAACATCCAGCAAGGATAAAACTTTATTTGTACTCTGAGAGTCATCCAAGCATTAAACAAAAGCGATGTCCATTGGAGCTGTCCGGCCTCTGTTTTGTAGTTATTTGAATGGAACAAATGGAGCATTGTTGATTTTCCCTCTCTTTCTTTCAACTTCTCTGTCAGTTTTTAACTGTCTGGTCACAAAGTTGGGAAAGTGGATCTTAATTCTAATTCAGCGAGGAATAACAACTTAGAGGTTCATAAGGTATATTTTAGAGTTCCAAAGGCAGCACTTACTCAGGCTTAACTTTATTACAGACAATTTCAAGAATATAATTTTCCCCTTGACGAAATCCATGGAGGTTCCAGGACTACATTCACTGATGTAAAGGATTTACACAAGGCCACCCAATTTAAGATAAAAACCACAATAATTAATTCATACATTTAAACAAAGGAATAAATATTCACTGCATTGCATTAAAAACAAACCTGTCTGGGGTCAAATAAGATTAAGTTTGGGATAGGGCTACATGGTTAATCTAAATTAATTTGAAATCGCTATATGACCTTGTGCGATTATTAAACAACAAAGGGCTGCAATTTCAAAATAATCTGCTCACTTTATGCACTGTTCTGTCCTGTCTGTATCATGTTAGCGCACTGAGAACATAATATTTTAAGACATGTGTTCTCATTACATCGATCGCAAGATTGGTCGATCTTAATTAGGAAAAATATGACATAGATACAAACTAAATACTTTAATAACGAAATCTTTGGCTTTTTATTTCCTTGCTTCTGCAAGTGTGTGCTGTTTGACAGACATGCTGTACGTGTGCGTGCTTAATGTGCATGTGTAGCAGGGATATGTTGTTACACCAGATTGTGAATTAATTATGTTATTATTAAATGTTATTATTTGTTATGGGATATTTTATTTTGAAAGGGATTTGTTGTCAATTACCGGGGATAATTGTCACAGCATGCACGTTGGCTGATGTCATACGTAGACTAGAGTATAAGCTGTAGCTAGATCCGTGTTCAGCCTCTTTTCAGTGATGCTAACAGAGAGGAGAGGTGCGATTCTGCTGGCTCGGCTAAACTGTTATAATATAATATCTGTTTATTGTTCATTTCATAACTAAATGGTTAAATGTGAGACTGTTTCATGTGTTGTCATGCTTGATCAATAATTTGAGTTATTAATGTGTTAAATTTAGTACATTCATATTTTACCATGGGGAATCTCTCATCACTGTAACATGGTGGAGTGTGTTTGTGCATGGGAGACATGTGCGCTAGTGGCTAAGTGGTTAACGTGACTATACAAGTGTATAATGTATATATTATATTTTTAAAGAGGTTATAGATATTGTTATATAAATATATCTAAGTATATATTAGGGCCGTTTTAATTTTATTAAAAATAATGCGTTAAAAAAATTCATGCAATTAATCGTAATGCCACCGGACCGTAATAAGGAAGATTCCTAAGAAGTACAAGCTTGTAGTACCACCTGTTTACTCCAGAGGGCAGTAAGTGAAACTTCAGCTGTATGACAACTTACAGTTTATACAGTGAACAAAACAACCCTTGAGCAGGTAGCACAACATAAACATGTGTTTGTTCTTGCGTTCAAAGCACTTGATGGAGCACAAATTTGAACTAAGGGATCTCAAGATGTGTTCTAAGTAATAAACTATATTTAACTTGACACAGTGACCTAAAAATGTTATGTTTATGACGCATCTCACCCGCTACACAAGCATGGCTGAAGCAGCTGTACATTGACGGGTCCTTAAACAAGCCCTCATAATAAATCTCGAACTGTTTGACAGATTCACTTGTGAAATGGATTGCTGTGAACTGTATGCCAATGATTGGCTTATGTTCAGCAATATGGTAGTAAAAAATATGTTACTTAAGTGTAACCCTTGTTCCCTGATAAAAGCGGAATGAGATGCTGCGCTGAGAAAAGCGCTTTGGGAACATCTTTTAGGTGTGACCAGCTGTGAATATGTGTGCAACACGTCATTGACCAGGAATTTATAGCCTCTGCCGTCTATAAATAGATGCGTCAAAGGAGCATCATCAGGTATTTTGTCTGAAGATCAGTCCTGGGGCATCCCAGTGCGGCAGTAAAGCGCAGCATCTCATTACGCTTTTATCAGGGAACAAGAGTTACACTTAAGTAACCGAGACGTTCCCTTTCAAAAAGCTACACTTATGATGCTGCGCTGAGAAAAGCGCTTTGGGAACGAGAATACCCACTTTGCCGCACTGTGGCTGTCCAGACCCCCTACGGTTGTGTAGTGTGCTCACAAGAACGGGAGATGTCTCAGACACGAGCTTGAGATGTCGACTCGAGGACATGAGAGCCCGGAGTGGCATGAACATCCAAACTATAGAATCTAATGAATGTGAGCAGAGAGGACCAGCCTGCCGCATCACGAACATGCTGCAGAAGGACACCTCTGGCCAAGGCTTCAGAGGAAGCGACCCCTCTGGTAGAGTGAGACCTGATGCCTACTGGTGAAGCTTGACCACGTGCCTTGTAGGCCAGGGCAATAGCGCCCCTCATCCAAAGTGACATAGTCTGCTTGGTGGCGGCCGCCCCCCTGTTGTGGCCCCCGTGGCATGCGAATAGTTAATAATAGGAAATGCATACAAGCACATACTGGGCTATGTATGCACATTCTGGGCTATGTATGTGCCATCGTGTCCAGCCCCAGGAGGGGCTGGGTGACTCAGGAAGAAGTAGAGGAGACATTGTGCTGTTCATAGAGGCGAAGAGGTCCTCTTCTGCCCTGTAAAATCTCACCCAGATTTGTTCCAAGTAGAGGGAGCCCTAGCACTTAAAATGGTCTCGATAACCTCAGGAGAAAGCCCTGTGTACCTCAGTTGGTACCCCTCAGGGGCCAAACATGAAAGGTTCCACAATTCGGGCCAGGGATGAAATATTGTCCCCTGTGCCTGAGAAAGAAGGTCCTTCCTGTCCAGAATCGCCCAAGGCGGGACGTCGAGGAGAGATATTAACTCTGAGAACCATACCCTGTTCGGCCAGCATGGCGCTATGAGTAAGAGGCAAGACCCTTGCTGGCGAACTCTGGCCAAGACTCCCGGGAGCAGAGAAACAGGGGGAAACGCATACAGCATTCTGGGCCGTGTATGCACCATCATGTCCAGACCCAGGGGGGGCTGGGTGACTTAGAGAGAAGTAGAGGGGACATTGTGCTGTCTGAGAAGAGGCGAAGAGGTCCACTTCTGTCCTGTAAAATCTCACCCAGATTTGTTCCACTACCTCGGGGTGGATTTTCCACTCACCCGTAGGTAATTTCTGTCTAGACAGTCAATCTGCTCCCACATACGGGCATCCAGGGATATAAACTGCCCTGAGTGACAGGAGCTTGCCCTGGGCCCCAAGGAGAATCCGACGTGCCAGAGATTCAGCTGACATGAACGTGGACCTCCTTGATGGTTTATGTAAGAGGCTACCGCTGTATTGCCCACCCGCACCAAGACATGGCAGCCTCTGGAGGAAGTATTTCTGGGCCAGAAATACAGCCATCAAGTCGAGACAGTTAATGTGACAATCGAGTTGATGACCCTCCCATTCCCCTTAAGCTGGATGACCACTTAAGACCACTACCCAGCCCGTCAGGGAGGTGTCTGTCGTTAGCAGCCTGCGATGACAAGACGCACCTAGAGTGGGACCCAAGGTAACAAACCGGGCTCTGAACCACACAGAAAGAGAACGAAGCCCGCGGCGCGTAACCCTTATTTGCCTTAGGGGACTGGCCCTTGGATGAAATCCCCTGGCTATTAGCCACAGCTGGAACAGTCTCATGTGCAGAAGGCCCTAAGGGATCACCACGGATGCAGAAGCCATGATACCTAGTATTCGTTGATACTGACGAGCAGTGCAACCTTGACCTAGCCTGACCACCCCTAGCCTGGCTCAGGGTGTTCTGAATGGGAATGATTTGAGCGGGAAACAATTGTGCCCGCATCGTGATCGAATACCATATAACCCCCAGATAAGTAATTCTCTAGGTGGGAGAGAGAACGCTCTTTTGACGTTGAGTCTCAGACCCAGAGAAACCAGATGAGCTAAGACAATATCCCTGTGCTGAACTGCCAGTTCTTGGAACTGCGCTAGTATCAGCCAGTCATCTATGTAATTCAGAATGCGGATGCGGACGCAAAGGAGCCAGTGCTGCATCCATGCATTTGGTGAATATGCAGGGTGATAGAGCTAGGTTGAATGGAAGAACCCGATACTGGAAGGCTTCACCCCCGAAAGCGAACCTCAGGAACTTCCTGTGCTGTGGTGGAATTTCTATATGAAGATATGCGTCCATGAGATCGATCGTGACCAGCCAAACGTGACGTTGGGCTTGTGACACGATCGTCTTGATAGTTAGCATCTTGGACTTGAACACCCTGACAGGGCAGTTCAAGCCTTGAATATCTAAGGTCGGACGCAAACCCCCACCCTTCTTGGGAACCAGGAAGTATTTGCTGTAATAACCTGACTCTTTCTCTGGAAGGGGAACACGTTCCATGACCCCTTAGACCGAGAGATTTTGCAGTTCTTTCCACAGTAGACATGCCTGCTCTGGTTTATGGTAGTGGGGACCATGCCATTGAAACACGGATGGCGGTGAGCGAATTGAATTCTGTAGCCCTTTTCTACTGTTCTTAGGACCCACATAAAAATATCTGGCAGAAGTTTCCATGCTGCCAGGTTCTCTGAGATGGGTATTAATTTTAACACTTCCTGTTGAGGGGGTGTCGAGTGTTCCGCATCCTGAATTAATGCAGGAAGCAGCAAAACACCCAACTTTTTGATGGAAGCCTCTACCTCCCAAAACACCGGAGGCTGCAGGAATGGAGAGGTTTTGTGGGATACTGGGAGGGGCTAGTGGATGGTGCATGCGCCCCATCCCGAGGGGAGACACCCCCACAAGATTAAGCACCATCAGGGTTTCTTCCTCTTAGAAATTAGTGTCCTGAGGTCTTGCTTTGGGGGCTGCTGAGGGCGATGAGACTGTCACCAATCTTTGCGAGGGGGAGCACAACTCGCCACGCTTTGCTTCTGAGCCTCCCTACTAGCAGGACCAAGGCGGGTCTGGGTGGCTGACGGGCCCGCTCCCTGAGTGCACGAGGAAAAAACTGCCCAAAGGCTTCCACGTGGCTTTTTGCCTCCTGGAACCTGGAGATGACTGTGTTTATAGCGTCCCCTAATAGGCCAGTAGGCGAAACCGTGGCATCAAGGAGGAAAAATTTATCCTTGTCCTTGATGCCCGATAGGTTGAGACAAAGGTGTCTTTCTGTGCTGACCAAGGCAGACATAAACTGGCCAATGGCATGGGCTGTCTGCTTGGTCGCGTGGAGAGATAGATCTGTGGCTCGACGAAGCTCAGAAAAAGCTTCTTCGCCGAGTGCGGTACCCACACTCAGGTCCGTCAGCAGGTCAGCCTGGTACACCTGTAACTCTGCCATTGTGTGCAGAGCAGCACCAGCCTGACCCGCTGCTTGATAAGCCCTTCCCACTAAGATGGAGGTAGGTCTGCAAGGCTTTGTGGGGAGAGAGGGTTTTTTAAGTGACGATGCCGAACCCGGCGAGAGATTACCCACAAGTGTCTCTTCGACCGGTGGCATCATCAAATACTCCCGTGTCTCAGCACCCACGATAGTCGAATATATCGACGTCGAGGGTACATTGACACGGGAAGTATAAGGCTTCCTCCATGAGTGAGAGAGCTCATCATGTAGGTCATTAAAGAAGGGAAGGGACTCATGAAGTGTTCCCTTTCCCCGGCCACCAGACAGAAATCTATCCTCCAACTTGGTGTGTTTGGGGTTCTCTTGTTGGCGTGGCCAGTCTATTTGAAGCCTGGCCACCGACCAAGTAACCACATTGATTAATTCCTCTGCTGATTTATTATCATGGACGGAATGCTCAGAGGTGGGTAGAGATTCGAGGTCCCCCTCATGAACCGAAGAGGTGCTGGAGCATGCTTCGAGATCACAGGAAGGACCAGCTGGGTCTGGGGAGAGAGCGAGCGAAAGGGACGAACCCGTCTCTCGCTCCTCAGCCAGATCCATGCGAGAGCCCCACGAATGAAGTGTGGGCGCTGACTCCCGGAAGTAAGCAAGGAGAGCGTGAAGCACACATCGTTTGCCCTGACTTTCTGTCATATTTTCTTTTCTTTTTTTCTTTTCTTTTTTCCCACCTTTTTTCTTTTTGAAAGCAAGAAAGAGAAAAGAGAAAAGGTATTCTGCACACTGCCTAACAAATTCTAACTCCTAACAGAGGAAAGAAAGTTCTGACAGGCTTGTGAAAGCACACACACACAGTGTGATCTGAAGACAAAAGATATGACGATGCTCCTGTGACGCATCTATTTATAGCCCTGCCCCAGGTGCGTCCAATGATTACACCAGCAGAGGCTGTAAATTCCTGGTCATTGTTCATTGATGTGTTCCACACATATTCACAGCTGGTCACACCTAAAAGATGTTACCAAAGCGGTTTTCTCAGCGCAGCATCATAAGTGTAGCTTTTTGAACCATCCACCCCATTTTACCATCCACCCCAACAGAGCAGCCGCGGCCTTCTGCTGGGGGACAGAGGAGCCCGGCCGCCTGGAAGTGGAGGAACGGCTGCAGACCGCGAGGGGAGAAGGGGCTCCTTACCGACCACCTGGAGTGGTCAGGGCTGCTGCCAAGGGTGGAGGAGTGCCCTACCAGCCTCTGAAATGCGGCGTGGTCTGAGACCGCTGACCGCTAGAGGGGAGGGGCTCGCTGCCGACCTCCTGGAGTGGGAGAACTGCTGGCAGTGTTGGAGAGACCCCTTCTGTTCCCCGAGAATGCAGCGGGCATTCCGTCTGCCAGGGGCTGGAGGACTACCACCGATACACCGATATGAATTCAGTTACACTGAAACGTCTAGGTTCCGAACGTAACCTTGGTACCCTGAGAAGGAACGAGACATTGTGTAATGATGCAATTGGGACTACATCAGTAGTCTCACTTGGTCTGAAGCCAGTATACAATCACACCAATTTATAGGCTAATAGCACTTAAGCAACGCCCATAGGGAGCCATGTAACAGGCTCTATGTAGGTGAGTGCTTAGCGCCATCTTGCCAGATTTTCTGTAAAAGGGACGAGCCTATGCTTCAACTAGAGAGTATGTCCAGCTACGCAATGTATAACGGCTCCCGAAAGTTTTCTTCTTATAAGAAAAACAAGGCATCAACTGATGCCTTAATGTTTAATGTCTTGTTTTGAAGGGTCAGCACAGTCAACATTATAAACACCATATGGAAAATTCACCATACACCATTTTGAAAAATGTCATGGTTACTGTTGTAACCTCCATTCCCCAAGGGAAGGAATGAAACGTGTCAAATGTAGTGACACAAGGGGTCATTTGCATGCCCTGCCCCGGACATACGGGTATATAGTGAAGCGAGGCAGTGAGTGCCAGTCAGGATTTTGCACTGAGGAGCCGAAAATAAGGTATGGCCATTTACAGTGGTAGGTCTAGTGCTGTGGCAAGAGGGACACAAAGTCTTGTTACAACAGTAACCATGATGTTCTCCTACTGTCACTCACTCGACCTTGTGTCGAATGAAGTGACACAAGGGGTCCCATATAAAAACACCACACACTGACCGTGTTACATGAACTGTCGAGACAGGTACAAGCAGGCATCAGCTGCACGTAGCCCTCCCCAATGCCCCAAAGAGATGTCACATACAGACCTTAGGTTCACTGCACCCCTGAGTTGGGGAACAGGCACTACATGACTAGCATGGGAGCAAGCCCAGCAGACACGGCCTTCTCTCTCACTATGTCTCTCACATAGGACATGAAGAGGCTGTGGCTATCTTAACACTATGAAGGTGGTCTTTCCTGGTCCTATTCTTTCAGGGGGAAAAGACCCTGCGGACGCCACATCCTGCCCAGTCTAGGGGGAGGTAACATGTGGCAAATACACCACGAGGGTTGTGAAGCCATAGGTGGGAAATGGTGCGGTGGTAGTTCCAGCCTAATGAGGGGGGTCTCTACAAGCACGGCAACCGGGGCAGTGGGGCTACTCAAGGGAAATGCGGGTCAGCCGACAGGGGCCCACTGCTCTGCAGATGTCTGCTTAGGAGGTGCCATGGGCCAGTGCCCACGAGGATGCCACACTTCTTGTAGAGTATGCTCTAAACCCGCAAGGGGGCAGGCACGGCCTGGGTGTGATAAGCTAAAGAAATTGCATCAACGACCCAGTGAGCTGACCTCTGTTTGGAGACGGCGTTCCCTTTCCACCATCCGCTGAAGCAGACAAAAAGCAGCTCAGAACATCTAAAGCTCTGCATGTGGTCCAAATAGATACGCAAAGCACGTACCGGACACAGCAACGAAAGGGCTGGGTCTGCCTCCTCCCAGGGCAGCGCTGGCAGGTTCACAATCTGGTCCCTGAGGGGGGTCGAAGGAACCTTGGGCACGTAGCCCGGTCGTAGCCTCAGGTGTCGCTGACAGAGAATGCTTGCAGGCCCTCTTGAACCCTCTTGATGGGAACGCGATCAGGAGGGCCGTCTTCAGGGAGAGGGCCTTGAGCTCAACTGAATCAAACGGCTCGAAGGGGGGTCTCTGAAGGCCCAAGAGGACCACTGAGAGATCCCAGGAGTGGTATAGGCAAGACCAGGGAGGGTTCAGTCTCTGGTCACCTTTCAGGAACCTGATAATCAAGTCATGCTTACCTAGGGACTTGCCATCTACTTGCCGAATTATGTACGCTACTGTTGCCAGCGACAGCGTGCCATTGCACACGGCACCCCAACCCTGTCGAGAGGTGTCTGTGGTCACCACGACACGTCTGGACACCTGCTGCAAGGGGACTCCGGTCCGCAGAAAGCATAGGTCTGTCCAAGGGTTGAAAGTCTGATGGCAAGAAGGGGTGATTGTCACACGGTATGTGCCGTTGCGCCATGCCAATCTCGGGACTCGAGTCTGTAGCCAGTGCTGAAGCGGTCTTATATGCATCAACCCGAGTGGTGTGGCCGTAGCTGAGGATGCCATATGCCCCAGGAGCCTCTGGAATTGTTTTAGAGGAACCGCTGTGCCGGGCTCGAAGAGAGCGAGGCACTTGAGCACTGAATGAGCGCGCTCATTGGTGAGACGCGCTGTCATTGAGACTGAGTCTAACTCAGACTCACAGTAACTCTCGAGAGTGAGCCAGGATGAGCCAGTTGTCAAGGTAGTTAAGTATTGGGGACCCAACTTAGTGAGCAGGAGGAACGGACTCTTCGCTGCCTCCGGGATCGTGGCGGAGGATCCGCCTGTGCTAACCATCTCCGTAAGGCCTGCCGATCCTTGGCCTGGGCTTGAAGGGGCTCCTGGAAACATTGCTCCTGGCCAAGAAGTGCTTGATGGTAGGTCTCCTGGGTGCTGGCCAGGGCACGGATGAATTCGTCCAGCAGTGAGATGGGTTTCAGCACCAGTTTCAGAGTTGGGGTTTGGTTTCAGAGTTGAGCCTGGGTTTCAGCACCAGTGTAGAAGTTGTAATAAAAGGAAGGATGCAGGAAGTGGGGTGGCAGTCTAAGTAAGATAACTTTTAATGGTCTTTAGCTTGACAGCAGTACATGCAATTTTAGCTTCACAGCACAATACAGTTCAGCTTCACAACTAAATACACTTCAGCTTCACAGCTGAATACACTTCAGCTTTACAGCACAATACAGTTCAGCTTCACAACTAAATACACTTCAGCTTCAAAGCTAAATACACTTCAGCTTCTCTACTGCGGGTTCCTCGGTTCCCGTCTCTCTCTCCCTCACTTCCGTTCTCGGCAGCCTTTTCAAGCCCATCTACATTGTCACTGTCATGAGACACAGGTGTAATGTATCATTAATCACCAGGTGATGTCCCTTACTGCTTCCTCTCTCCCCAGTGACAGACACATGACCACATCCTGCTCCACAATATGATTAGTTTATATTGCTTGATTTATTAAGTTTTTAATGACAAAAGCCTATCTTGGGACCTGATATACAAATTAGCATATGCTATAATCTCTATGTACAATGCTTTTTTTTTTTTTTTTTTGTGCTGAAATCATGTTTTTGTACTGTCCCTATAAAAATAAGCCAATAAATAAATAAATGTAATGGAGAGAAAGCCAGCTAACTAATCACCCCTAGCATTAGAATTGGGACGAATGTCGGAACATTCTGTTAAGAAATTACAGAGGCTGGATTCAGAAATGAGAGGTTTCTTTTTTTCTTTTTAAACTAGCTCCCCAGTGTAAGTCGTGGGGGAAAAGTGAGCCATAACCTACCTTTAATTGGTGAAGTTTGATACCAATTGGCCTCCATAGGATTATTATAGGATATTCATACATGCTAAATCTTGAGTGTCTGTCTGATGTGTATCAAACGGTGGACTCGCACAATGAAAAGCAAGAGCGTTATCGACGGAGAACTCAAAACAAAACTCCTTAACAAAGGAAAGAATGCAAACTCAGTGAGAACCAAACGAATACATCTTAAAAGGAGCGAGGAGCGTGAAGAATGTGTCACCATTGAACATTTTTGTCTCTTCATCCGTCGAAGAAAAGAAGGCTGTGCAACCATTTGAGTTTCACAGCCTCGCCATCCCATGGGACCCAGGGAAAGTAGTAATGCTGACGAAGCATCCTGCGTATCAGTTCACAATATTTTATTGGAGAAAAATTAGGCTCTTTTTTGAGCCTCTTAATCTCCAGGCCTGAGCACAGATTATGCTGGAGCTTGCCCGCTGCACAACAGCGCTCCAAAAATGGGAGAGAAAGGCAGTATTTCTGAACAAGTGCCTAACTTTTTCATAGTCCCCGCAATGAAACACCTCCAAATCAGAGTTTCCTTATGGAAAACGGCCTGCGTGACGCGTAGCAGCGGCAAAGTAGGCCGTGCGCCAGATATAGGAACATGTCTCGATGGTGAGGGAGGGAGAGAGAAACACAAGGAAAAGTCCGGTGCCCATCCTCAATCCTTCTTCTTATGACAAGAGCCAGATCATCACGGCTCATATGGCTCATTTCAGAGACTGTATGGTTTGACAGCGCTTTGATAAAGCACCATCGGGCCTGTTGAACAATGTGGTTGAGTCACAAACTGCTCATTTACAGAGGTGTTGTGTTTTCACTCAAAAGGGAGAACATAGTCAGTTTTATGCTGATTGGAGTATCACATTTTTGCTTAGCAACATGCTAACATCAAACTATCAAAATCAATTGCATATTGAGTTTCCCATGCTGACTGCTAATTGTGTGTTTGTGGAGTTTCTTGCTATGTAAAGTGTTCCAAATTGGTCACTTATGAGGTTCCATAATGGTTAGGATCCTGCCTCAGAAGGCAGCTGCCTAGGTAGGCAGTAGGCAGCAAGGCTGCACAGTTTTAAAACAGTGCTACTTTGTGTTAGACAAACTGAATCAGCATATTCATGTTAAGACATAAACACCACTAATGGGCTGCCTGTCTGCAATGATCTAAACCATGACCGCAAGTTGAGCAGGGCCTCACCCAGCACCTCAACACACACAGCAGGTTGATCATCAGATTGCCTTCAGTCTGCCTGCAGGTCAGACAGCATGCCAGAGTCCCCTCACTGTCACTTCGCAGGCTGATAGAGAAAACACTACCTACTCTTTCTGTCACCAGCTGACACATACTCATCTGACTGAGGCAGATCATTGTGATTAAAGGTGATTTTTCAGTTCCAAATCTTGCAAAGTCATAGTCAGGCACTAAAGTAAAATATGTCATTTTTTTCAATGTTAAAATACTCTCTCCAAATCCAGTGTATGGTCAGAGACAACTGTAAGTATGCCATTTTTAGGCTGGCATCTGAACAGTGTAAACACTGTGGCTCTGTGGCAGGTTCAAAACATTGCTCTGTTTGTTGGAGCATCTCGACTAGCTTGACAAAGTAATATTGGCTGAACCAATAGCACAAATTTGCAGTGGTAATATTTGATTGTAAAACTGATGGAAGAAAGAGAATAGAAACTTGATCAAAAAGAGTCAAGTTTTCTTTTGATCAAAACATTGCTCTGTTTGTATGAGCAGCCAACTTCTAGATAAACTGTAAACGTAATATGAGGGCAGGATGACCCGTTTGACCAAGCAGAGCAAAGAGAGTGTTAGGAAACAACAAATATTTTTGCAATTTTGCTGATGCTACAAAAAGTGTTGTAATAATAGGACAAGATGGCTGGGATGTTGGCTCTTACAAAAACATACACCTTTCAAATAAACAATGTTATTATTATAAAAGAGTTTAACCTCAAACCCAATGATTTTGGAAGGAAAGTCAATGTTGGTTACCACGGATGAAAGAAAACTTTATGGAACAAGATGAGAGAAGCATGTTACAGGTTATTGACATACTGTATATTAGTCATTTGTATTACATAAATAATTGTGGAATGAGAACCAGATTTGTTCACAGATGTGTCCTTTCTTAAAATAAAGTGTTGGATAGGAGGCAAGCTAAAATTTGATGCATTGTATCGATCTGAAATTCTTTCAGACCGAGCCATGGCGTATGATATCTTATGATTTTGAAATATCATATCAATTATTATGAGTTGTCATGAGACCATGTTTGAAATTACACACTTCACATACCTTCACAAACACATTCACTGGAATCAACACATGTTTGTTCAGGTGATATGATGGGAATACATAACCTTTTACATTAATAAAATATTTTACGAATATTAAACATATTTTTTTTCTGTACAAAAAGAACCTACTGTAGGCTAAACCTCAATTCAAATCAGTACAGGTACCTGATGTAGAAAATGGCTCTCCTGTGCTCCTTTTGTTGTGAAATGAGAATAATCAGATAATCAGACATACAACAGTCCCTGTGGGGCAATTATGTGGAACACTGAGCATGCAAATGCTCTGCAGAACATACCTGGCTTACAGAAATCCTACTGCTATTACTAGGGAACATTTAGACTAATCTCCTGTACCACTACTTCAGTTGGTACACTTTTGTTCACAAATCTAAAAGTGCCCCTCACAAATCTAAAAGGTGCCTTTTTGGTTAAGTGGAGATTTAAGTGGAGGTTCCTTTAAGAGCACGTGCTACAGCACAATCCCCCAGGCAGGGCAGCACAACAGCCCATAAACTCCACCCCACCCCATCCCGCTCAACAACTTTTGGATGGTTTCTATTTCAAGTCCCGGACCAATTTCTCTTTACACTCTCACCATTTCCATCAGCCCCTCTCCCTGCTAAGGTCTGTGCATGACACTGCTGCTAGGGCTTTGAACAAATGTCAGTTAGTGAGACAGGACATATTTTTTACTTGTGCAGGAATCACATTTAAAGTGAAACCATTATTACCAAGATTCAGAGCTGACATATTTTCAGAGAAAGAGAGAGGCAGAGAAAGTGTTGTTATAGAGATCCACTCCATTTGATACACACGAATGCATACTGCACAAGTATACATGCATATTTACAAATTTGTACATTGTGAGGCCTGAGGGCTCTTTGGCTGTTATAATCCTGTGGTTGAAACATGTCATAGTTTAAAGATGAAATCGTCACATTCCCACTCAGATCACAGAGTGAGACTGTGCGCTCTGGGCTAACTTTCACATGGCCCTGCGAAAACAGCTGTCTGAACGAGAAAAACACTAAGCAGAATTACAGCTTAATTTCCTCATTAATTTCCCTGAGACAGTGGAACAGGAATATTTCATCGTTCTCCCTTATTATCCTTTTGTTATAAATCTGACACACAGTTTCTGGATGCTTGAGAGAGTCTGGGGAGGGCTGTGTTGCCACATCATATTGTACAATAGATACTTTACAACCTTTTCACTTTCACCTTACTCACTCATTCTTTACTCCCTTACCCCCACTCCCCCCATCTTTTTGTTGAGAGTTTTTTTGTGAAGTTGGCACACTTCAAAGCTCATGGATCGACAGGGACGCAGACTAAAAGCTCCCATTCATCTAGCGGGTGGAATTAGGTTGCCATCTCTCTAAAGCGCTATTTCAGAAAGCAGCTCTCATCTCTTTAAATATCTGGCCTCTGCATGACATCGTAGAAAGAGAGAGAAAGTTTTAGAGACAGTTTTAATAAGTTATTTTTTTTTTGTATAGTGCTTTTTACAATACACATTTCAAAGGCAACTTTACAGAAAGTGATGCTCAATGTCTTAAAATGTCTTAAAGCTCCCGTGTATATATGCCAATACAATTTAGCTATATAGCACATGTAATACAAGTCACATGTTCAATGTTTAAGGTGTCCATAGAAATGATTACTTGTTTTTGTTAGGCTTATGTTGATAGGACAGGACATGGTGAGAGGAATAGGGTTCTTGGTAGGGAAGAATGTTTGAAATGATACACAATGTTCACATATTTATGTGTATGCTATGAAAATAAATTTCTATTTATCAATTTAATTTTAAATGTTATATGCACTTTACAATGTGTTGCAATGAAATAATCTTTTGATCATAAATACTTGGGGACTCTTAATATAGTACAAGGATGTGTTGCTGGCCGACAAGTTATTGGCCTACATTTGCTAAAAACACAGTCGTGTTATTATTATTTACCTGATTTGTCAGATTAACTAGCCATCTTATAAATGTTGTCATGGAACTTCCAGTCCAGCAGTTGTTAAATAGATATCTATGGTGTTGCTAAAAAAAGTGTAATTAGCTATCAAAGTGGATTTTCAGGTTATAGATATGCTAAAAGTTGATAATGATCATGAGTAAAGTGTTCAGGGCATGCCATTAAAAACTGGAAGTAGTAATAGTATTTTAAAACAAGAGTTCTTCATTTATAACTCCACAAGATCTTACCTTAACTCTGTGGATGTATTGATATGCCTCTGTGCTCATGAAACTCAAAGTAACAACACAAAGTCATTCAAAATATATCTCTGAGCAGATTTTGAGTGTTAAACAGGGATGGGGGAAGGGGTGCCACTATTTTCATACACATACACGTATATACAGTACACGTGAAAGTGTGCGTTTTATTGTGTATTCCGTTTATCACAATTTTAATCACATTTAATCTTTTTAAATGGGGTGACAAATTAATTAAAAAAAGTACAAATGCAATTATCTTTAATGTCATGAACTTGTATGTCTAATAATATGAGCTGTCACTGTTTGAAATTTAATGTCAACTTCACATTTTAACACGACATTTAACATTATTAACAAGTTGAATCCTATATGGAGATGGTGCACAACCATGAAAGGTCCACCATCTCCTTGTCAACAACTGCGTCTCCTGCTAAATGGTTCAAATTAAATCTACACCATTTTGAACAACTATCCCTAACGTCATGGTTACTGTTGTAATCTCCGTTCCCCGAGGGAAGGAACGAGATGTTGTGTCAAATGAAGTGACGCAAGGGGTCTTCCTGGGATGCCAAACGTACCTCTGAACCTGAGAAAAGGCCAATGTCAAGTTGACAGATAATAAGGTATAAGGTACGGCCGTTTACAGTGCTGTGGCAGGAGGGACACAAAGTCTCGTTCCTTCCCTCGGGGAATGGAGGTTACAACAGTAACCATGAAGTTCCCCTTCTGTCACTCACTCGAAGTTGTGTCGACTTAAGTGGCACAAGGGGTCCCATATAAAAACGGCATGCACTGACTGTGTTACATGAACTGTCGAGACAGGTACAAGCAGGCTACTGCTTGCTGGAGGCACCTGTGTCGGCTGCACATAGCCCTCCCCAACGCCCCCGAAGAGATGTCACATACAGACCTTAGGTTCCCAGCACCCCTGAGGGGGTGAACAGGTGCTACATTTCAAGCATGGGAGCAGGCCCAGCAGTCACGGCCTCCTCTCTCACTATGTCTCTCACATAGGACGTGAAGCGACTGGGGGATCTTAACGCTATGAAATGCATCTGGGAAGGTGGTCTTTCCTGGTCCTATTCTTTCAGGTGGAAAAGACCCTGTGGAGGCCACATCCTACCTAGTCTAGGGGGAGGTAACTTGTGGCAAATACACCACGAGGGTTGTGAAGCCATATGTGGTAAATGGCGCAGTGGTAGGTCCAGCCTAATGAGGGGGGACTCTACAAGCACGGCAACTGGGGCAGTGGCTGCCCAAGGAAACGCGGGTCCGCCACCGGGGGACCGTACCGCAGGGAATACATCACAGGGAGTTTGCCTGAAAAGGGAACTAAGCCCATGGAGCCCGACCCCAGTACAGAGCACCTGTGACTCGTAGTGGGCCCTCCACGACCGCGTCAGCTCGTCATGTACTTCCTGGAAGAACGGTACCAGGGGGGTGGTGCATGGCTGTGAGTGCCGCCCGGAGCCGAGGTACCAGTCGTCAAGCTGTGAAGGCTTTGGGGAGGATGGAGGGTTCCAGTCCAAGCCCACATTCACGGCAGCCTGAGTATGCATGTCGGCCATCTGCACATCCACCTCAGACTGGGCGGGCTGGCCCGAAGGCGGCAGCCCAGTCGAGTCTTTCGCGGGTGAACATCCGTAAAGCCGCAGGTCCAGACGGCATTCCGGGCTGCGTCATCAGAGCGTGCGTGAACCAACTGGCTGGTGTTTTTACGGACATTTTCAACCTGTCCCTCTCCCTGTCTGTAGTCCCCACATGCTTCAAAACATCAACCATTATGCCTGTACCGAAGCAAGCCAAAATCACTTGCTTAAATGACTGGTGTCCTGTTGCTCTGACCACAATCATCAGCAAATGCTTTGAGTGGCTAATTACAGTTTGTCTACCGCAACAACTGCTCCAGTAATGATGCCATTGCATCTACAATACGCACTGCTCTCTCCCATGAAAAAAGGAACACATATGTGAGAAAGCTGTTTGTAGACTACAGCTCAGCAATCAACACCATAGTGCCCTCCAAGCTTGATGAGAAACTCCGGGCTCTGGGCTTAAACAGCTCGCTGTCCAGCTAGATCCTGGATTTCCTGTCAGGCAGACGTCAGGTGGTTAGAATGGGCAGCAACATCTCCTCATCACTGACCCTCAACACTGGAGCCCCGTAGGGCTGTGTTCTCAGCCCACTCCTGTATTACATGTACACACGACTGTGTGGCAACACATAGCTCCAATGTCATCATTAAGTTTGCTGATGATACAACGGTGGTAGGTCTGATCACTGACAATGATGAAACAGCCTACAGAGAGGAGGTGCACACTCTGAAACGAGGAGCACAACCTCAAGCGAAGGAGCACAACCTCTCCCTCAATGTCAGCAAGACCAAGGAAGACAGAGAACACAGCCCCATCACCATTAATGGAGCACCGGTGGAGAGAGTCAGCAGTTTCAAGTTCCTTGGTGTCCACATTACTGAGGAACTCACATGGTCCGTCCACACTGAGGCCGTTGTGAAGAAGGCTCACCAGCGCCTCTTCTTCCTGAAATGGCTGAGGAAGTTTGGAATGAACCATCACATCCTCACACGGTTCTACACCAGCACTGTAGAGAGCATCCTGACTGGCTGCATCACTGCCTGGTACGGCAATAGCACCGCCCACAACTGCAAAGACCTGCAAAGGGTGGTGCAAACTGCCAGAAACATCATCGGAGGTGAGCTTCCCTCCCTCCAGGACATATATAACAGGCAGTGTGTGAATAAAGCTTGGAGGATCATCAGAGACTCCAGCCACCCGAGTCACGGTCTGCTCTCACTGCTTCCATCAGGCAGGCGGTATCGCAGGATCAGGACCCACACCAGCCGACTACATGACAGCTTCTTCTCCCAAGCAATAAGACTTTTGAACACATGATCTCTCACGATCAACAATCAGCACTGCACTTTATTAATCATCATCTTATATCACACACTGGACTGTCAAATATATTCTTCCCAATTCAACTAGTGTATATATATTTTTATATACCCTTATCTAGTGTATGTGTATTCTGTATTGTGTGTATTGTTTACCGTACATTGTATATTAGTACTATGTTGTGTAATTATGTGTACATTTGATATGTAAATTGGGTTGTGTAAATATGTTGTGCATTATTTACTGTACATTGTATATTAGTACTATGTTGTGTAATTATGTGTACATTTGTTATGTAAATTGTGTTGTGTAAACATGTTTTTTATTGTAAATTGGTATATGTCTCACTGTCATGACTGCAATGTTGCTCGGAACTGCACACAAGACTTTCACCTACTGTTGCACTCGTATACACAGTAGTGTGACAATAAAGTGATTTGATTTGATTTTAAAAGTGCTGTCGAAGCGCCCAGGGGCGTAGACTGCACATCGTTCAGAGAGAGAACGCCAGCTGGAAACGTTGTGAGTGACTGAAACAGTGGTGAACTTCAGCTTGCTTGTTGCACAACCGTTCGGCTCCGAAGAAAAATTCTGACTGGCACTCACTGCCCCGCTTCCCTTTATACCTGTATGTCTGGGGCAGGGCATGCAAATTCTGTCTGCCAACTTGACACTGGCCTTTTCTCAGGTTCAGAGGTATGTTTGGCATCCCAGAAAGACCCCTTGTGTCACTTCATTTGACACAACGTTGAGTGAGTGACAGAAGGAGAACAATCATATTAATAAAATAAGGTGGAGAAGGTTGGTGTACTTATGAGTTTAACACACATTAAACACACTTTCTCTATCACACTACACCTACAGAAGACTACATGGTTTAGCAAGATAGGGAGATAGATTAGAACTCAGATGCAGGTTTGGATTACCAACATTTCAGTAAGCATTACTGTCAGGTGTGTTATTTGGCTGTATTCAAGCCATGGGAAGGCGTTCATAGACATTACACAGTCATTTGAAGACGCAGTGTGATGTGGCATCTCTGCCATTTTATTTCTGGCATGCTTGAGTTTGGCACTAGAAAAAAAACAACTTTCTGGTTGCCAGTGCTTTGGGCTTCATTGTAACACACACAGGCACTCTCACAGGTGTTCGAACACCGTGGACAGTTCCCAATCGCTAGTCCCTTAGTTGCATGTCCCCAGTGGCAAAGAGAGCAGAGATGACAGCTGTCTCAAAGATTCATACCACTTTTCATACCCCGCACCCTCACTGACTAAAAACTCGCTCATCCTGAAGTTAAAGAATAAAACAAACACTGCACTTAAAATATTATTATTCCCAATTTTTAATAAATCTGTGTACAGATGCTTAAATAATATTTCATACCATCTTTTATTAGGTCTGTGTTTAGCGTTACCATTTTGTTAGTCTGATCTTCAAAAGGCACTGCTTCAAAACTCACTAATCCTACTAAATCAAATAGGGTATTGTGGCAAGGTGGAGGGAGGGGCCGGGTTATGATGCTACACATCAGGCTAATTAGCCCTCGAGAGGGGTAAAGGCCGACCACAGATGTCATTGCGACAGAGAGAGAAAGATTTACGGACAGCTGTCCGACACTTTTGTGTGTTTCTCTTTTTGTTTAAGTTTCATATTAAAATATGATTTATATTCTCAAGCCGGTTCTCGCCTCCTCCTTTCCATTAACCCATTTACACTGGTGCCATAATCCGGGAAGGAGGAGGGATGCGCCATAGTAGAGTCCTCGCCACTACCATCCATCCCAATGGAGCAACCGAGGCCATCTGCCAGGGGACGGAGGAGCCTGGCCACCTGAGAGCGGAGGTACGGCCGCCGACCGCAAAGGGAGAAGGGGCTCCTAACCGACAGCTGTCCGACACCTTTGTGTGTTTGTATTTTTGTTTAATTTTTTTATTAAAATATATTTCTATTCTCAAGCCGGTTCTCTCCCCCTTTTTTCCATTAACCCCTTTACAGGTATTAAGAAATATTTTTACTTCTCAACTTGTCATAAATGTGCGTAGAGATGCCTAAATATTTCATAAGGCGTTAGCATCATGTTAGCCTGAGAAAGTCATTTATAGTTCGTTGGCCAAAAACCTGCTAACCAGATGCTGCAACATGCAAATATGTTAAATGGAAATGGCTCAGCAGGGTATTATTTGTACTGTGGTGTTTAATTTTAGTAACAGTGCACCTGCCCTTGGTGGAACATACACATTGTATCCAAAAGATAAATGGTAGTCTTAGTTTGAGAAGGGAAACTTTTATTACAAATGGAGGGGGAGAGGAATTTCTCCACAGAGATGAAAGATGAAGCCCAATGAGCATGAAGACAATCAGGGTGTTGTGACGGATGCACTTTTTGGAACTGCAATTGCAGCAGCAATTACCAGGACCTGATTACGGGACTAATTGGACACAACAGGGTAATTGTTACAACCAAAGTGTTGCTGGAGTGAGTGACAGTAATTATAATGTGGTGTTGGGTAGCTGCAGAGTTTAAAGTGGGGGAAGAGTCCCACAGTGTTTGTGTTTGTTAGTCCATGTGTAAACTTTTATAAAGATATGCACTCACTGACCTCTTTATTAGGAACACATCTACACCTAAATATTTATGTGATTATCTGATCAACTATCAGAATGGGGGAAAAATGTAATCTCAAAAGTATGACGAGGAGGGGTCGTCACCAGCCCCCCTTATCTCTCTCCTGCTGATTAGTCAACTCAGGGCCAGGCATGTGTCATCACAGCCTGGCCACACCCCCTCCTCGTCACACAGTGATTTTGATGTGTCATGATTTCTGGTGCCAGATGGGCTGGTTTATTTAACTGCTGATCTCCTGGGATTTTCACACACAACATTCTCTAAAGTTTACTCAGAATGGTGCCTAAAACAAAAAAAAACATCCAGTGAGTGGCTGTTCTGCAGACAGAAACATCTTGTTGATTAGAGAGATCAAAGGAGAATGGCCACACTGGATTGAGCTGACAGCAAGGCTATTGTAACTCCGATAACCCCTCTGTGCAATTGTAGTGAGCAGAATAGCATCACAGAATGCACAAGTCGAACCTTGAGGCAAATGAGCTACAACAGCAGAAGGCCATGTTGGGCACTTTATTAGGACCATGTTCCCAGTAAAGTGGTTGTGAGTGTAGACCTTGTGAGCTTTTTTTCAGTTGTAAATGATTATAATTGCTGTGGTGTTGACTTCACAATTCACAGGCCCTTTGAACAACTCTTTAGTCAGCTGGGTGATGACTGATGAGCCTACTCAATCACAACACATTTCAAACACTCACAAACAATTTCTATGCTGTCACTTACACACACACACGCATGCACGCGCGCACACACTGAACTGACAGGCTGTAGTACTATGCAGCTGTCAGTTGTTGTCTGTGGGCCCTCAGGTAAAAACAACAAGTTCATTAAACTTTATAGTCTGCATAGTACATCTCATGAACATCTCTGATGTGAACCGCTTAAAAAATGTAACTACGCATTGCATCTATACGGACCACAACAGCATTGATTGGTCCATTTTGTCTGTGTTCTAATAGTACAATAAAGACACACCAAATGAAAGCAACTGGGTAGCCAATGCATAGAGGCTACAACAGGTCCAAAGTTTAACCATAACATCAGCATATTGACCGCATCAGACATGTAACCTTTTACATATGTTCAACGTTAGAGATGTACAAATCATTACGAATCCTGGTCGGACCTAAATTTGTTTGAAGCTTGGCGAAGCATATAACGCTGAATTCAACCACGTTCAATAATCAGACACAATCTCTTTTTAACAGGGAAATTTATTTTTAATTCAAATTAAATCCAGATGGGAGCAATACAAGTTAGCCTCTATGCACTCTTTGTGTGGCGGAATTGAATTATCATCAAATTTAAGTGAAACGTGTTTTTCTCATTCTCATCACACAGAACACAATGAAACCATTATCATGTCAAATTAGATTAATGCACTAATTGCATTAAATAAACGTGATCTTGCTAATCTAATTTATTATAAATAAAATAAAATAACCAGTGGTGTAGTAGTGTCTGAAGAGGTGGGCATACTGTATATTTATGAAGACCAACCCCCCATCAGTTTCCATGCGCATATAGAGACAATCTATGTACACTTTAAAAGAAAAGGAATAAACATTCGCTCAACTGTGCTGCGGAATCGCGTTAGTAGATTGAAAAATTTCTGGGTCAAAAGCCTACTGTTTTAAGACTACACAACTGAAAATAACCCTATGAATTGAATTTAATACTCTGTGAACCTCAAAGGATTTGTAAAATGTTGTTCATGCATAAAAGGGTTTCAGTTTAGATGCAGTCAATACATTGTCAAAATGTACAGAAATGTATGTGTGCTAGAAGCACTCTTTATGTACGAATAGAAATGAGATCATGTTGCTCAATCACCTTGCTGACATAGCAGTGAACCACCAGTGCTAGGTAGATTACTTTTGAAACGGAATGCGGTACTGATTACAAAATACACAATTTAGTAGTCAGTATCATAATCATTTAGATTACACTTTTTAGGAAATCCAATCTGGATTACTTTTGGATTACTCATTGCATATTTTGATGACAATTTTATAATTGATTTAAAACACCAATTAACACTCTATTGGTCAGTTGCTGAGTAAAACAAAGGTGCTTAAGAGGTCATAACAACTACAACTACAACAGTTCCAGTTTACATGCATTCTCCATACAGCAACATAATTTTCCTGCAACACTGGTGTAATAACACACTTACCATCTGAGGAAGATTTTACTATTTTACTCTGTTGATTCGCATTATTTCCAGATTTTCCAGAGCTGTTGCTGTGTTTGTTTCCTTAACTTACTACTACAGTATTGGGGTTTCCCTCTTGCATAAAACTCTGGGATTCCCCCAATATACAAGTGCATATATGTGGACATTAGGGGCAGTCAATATTTTACATTTACTGTATTTGTGTGTACTGTATAAATGGGTAGGCTATACACTGCAAATAATTATTTTCAAGACAAGAATTTTTGTCTTGTTTTCCAGTAAAAATATCCAAACATTCTTAAAATGTGATTTATTTACTTGACAAGCAAACTGACATAACATTTTAAGTCTTGTTTTGAGAGAAATCTAATTAAATTAAGTGAACTTTATACTTAAAACAAGAAAAAAAATCTGCCAATGGGGTAAGCAAAATACACTTGTTTTCCCTTTGAATTAAGTTTATTTTTCTTACCCCATTGACAGATTTTTTTTCTTGTTTTAAGTATAAGGTTGTGTTGACATGTTTTGGGCTCTATCCTATGACATTTGTTATCCCAGTCTGTTCCACACACGCACACTCTCCAAACGTCCATCAGAATGCCTCTTATATGTTTACATGACCACATTAAGCTGCTTTCTCCGAGAGAAACCTAGGTGTGTTAAATCACTTTCTCTTAATCCCTTACACAGCATAAGCAAATCATCTTTCTGGTTTACATGATGTTTCAGAAAACTTGTAAGTGCATGTAAACATTGCCTATGTTACCAAAGCTAGAAGACAATGAGAACATGCTTGTATTTTTTTATTTTCAGAGAATTGTTATTTTCATCCAACTTTGATGTCAATAAAAAGAACATGTCTCTAGATATTATGTAGATATGAATGTTGTACTATTTAATTACATTTACTTAAAGACTTGACTGTTGGATTTGAATGACACAATTTGGTTTAAAACACGGAAAACATCTACTGTGTGGACCATGCCATGAGAAACGTGATTTTTCAGTTATTTTAAAGGAATTTAACATCTTTGAGAATTTAGCTGCACTTAATTACCAACGAGGCAGTGCTCATGTCAAAGGCAAGACACATTTTACTGGGAGAAAAGCAAAACTGTCAAATCAAAGTTATCTTGTCACTGAGGAGTCAACAGCACTGAAAAATTAGATAACATTTATATAAGAATGATTTAATGTTGAGTTGAGGTAAATAAATTATTTTCTTTTATTTTCAGCTATTAGTGAGCCATGTAAGTACATAAAAGTAATGGAAGTACAAGGACATACATCTGCTAACGCTTTCCTGCTATAAATAAATTCTTTTCTGCCACTTTATGAATTCAGCCAAAGAGCTGTAGTTGTGGACTCACTGGGCCCTTTCCCACATACAGTCCTGGTACTTTTCCCTCAGCAACTTTTAGAGCTTTTTCAGAACTCTTATAGGAACAGAACATCTTGGGTTACTTAACTGTAACCCCTGTTCCCTGATAAAAGCGGAACGAGATGCTGCGCTGATTTAGCGCTTTGGGAACATCTTTAGGAGTGACTAGCTATGAGTATGTGTGCAACACGTCAATGAAATTGACAAAATTTATAGCCTCCGCCGGTGACATCATCAGGATGTGCCGTTAAAGGGGCTATAAATAGATGCGCCACAGGTGCATCGTCAGGTATTTTGTCTAAAGAGCAGTCCTGGGGCATCTTCAGTGCGGCAATGAAGCGCAGCATCTCGTTCCGCATTTATCAGGGAACAGGGGTTACAGTTAAGTAACCCAAGACGTTCCCTATCAAAAAGCTACACTTTGATGCTGCACTGATTTAGCGCTTTGGGAACGAGAATACCCACGCTGTCGCACTGTGGATGTCCGGACCCCTTACGGTTGTGTAGTTGTGCTCACAAGAGTGCGAGAGGTCTCAGATATGAGCTTGTGATGTAGACTCAAGGACATAAGAGCCCGGAGCAGCATGAACATCCAAACTATAGAATTTTATGAATGTATGCGGAGAGGACCAGCCTGCTGCATTACAAATATGTTGCAGAGGGACACCTCTGGCCAAAGCTTTAGAGGAGGTGACACCTCTGGTAGAGTGAGCCATGATACCTACTGGCAAAGCTTGACTGCGTGCCTCGTAGGCCAGGGCAATAGCATCCCTCATCCAATGTGACATGGTTTGCTTGGTGGAGGCCGCCCCTTTGTTACGACCCCCATGACAAACAAATAGTTGCCCTGACTTATGCCACTGGCTAGTGCGGTGGACATAAGTCTGAAGGGCGCAGACTGGACACAGTCCGTGAAGTCTTTCCTGCTCCACCATTATAAACGGCGGGGAGCAGAAGGCTTCGAGAGTGACCGGATGTACGGTTGAGAAAGTAACCTTAGGCAGATAGTCAGGGATATTGCTTTAGCCATTCCTGGGGCAAGATCTAAGCAGGATGGCAAGACAGACAGAGCCTGCAGATCCCCAATTCTTTTTAGAGAAATAATTGCCATAAGAAAAACCATCTTGAGAGTCAGAAGTTTATAAGACGCTGACTCTAGAGGTTCAAAAGAGGTCTGAATCAGACCCTCAAGGACTATTGCTAAGTCCCATGAAGGGATCCTGGTCCTAGCAGGAGGTTTCAAATGCATTGTTCCATGAACGAAGCCAGCGAGCAGGGGATGTTTCCCCAAAGGCATCCCTTCAATCAAGGCGTGGCAAGCTGATAGAGTGGCCACATAAACCCTGAGAGTGGCAGGGCATATGCCTGCTGATAATTTTTCCTGCAGAAAGTCCAGAACTGAAGCAATCTGTCAGTTAACTGGATCTGCATTATGTGCACTGCACCATCTTTCAAAGACACCCCATTTATTAGCATAACTTCTTCTAGTAGAGGGAGCCCTAGCACTTAGAATGGTATCGATAACTTCAGGTGAAAGACCAGTGTCCCTTAGTTGGTACCCTTCAGGGGCCAGACATGAAGGTTCCACAGCTCGGGCTGGGGATGAAAAATTGTTCCCTGTGCCTGAGACAGAAGGTCCCTTCTGTCCGGAATCGCCCAAGGCGAGCTGTCGAGGAGAGACGTTATCTCCGAGAACCATACCCTGTTTGGACAACGCAGCGCTTTCTGTAAGAGGCAGGACCCTTGCTGGCGAACTCTGGCCAAGACTCCCGGGAGCAGAGAAACTGGAGGAAACGCATACAGGTGCATTCTGAGCCATGTATGTGCCATCGCGTCCAGACCCAGGGGGGCTGGGTGACTCAGAGAGAAGTAGGGACATTGCGCTGTCTGTTTGGAGGTGAAGAGGTCCACATCTTCTCTGTAAAATCTCAACCAGATTTGTTCCACTACCTCGGGGTGGAGTTTCCACTCCCCCGTCTGTATTTTCTGTCTGGACAGTAAATCTGCTCCCACATTCAGGCATCCAGTGATATAAACTGCTCTGATTGACAGGAGCTTGCCTTGGGCCCAAGGTAGAATCTGCCGTGCCAGTCTGTTCAGCTGGTGTGAACGTAGACCTCCTTGATGGTTTATGTAAGAGACTACTGCTGTGTTGTCCACCCGCACCAGGACATGGCAGCCTCTCAAATACTGGAGGAAGTATTTCAGAGCCAGAAATACCGGCATTAACTCGAGGCAGTTGATGTGCCAATCGAGCTGATGACTCTCCCATTCCCCTTGAGCTGGACGACCACTTAAGACCGCTCCCCAGCCCATCAGGGAGGCATCTGTCATTAACAACTTGTGATGGTAAGACGCAGCTGTAGTGGGACACCAAGTGAGGAACCAGGGTCTGAACAACATAGAAAGGGTACGAAAGCGTAAACCTTACCTGCCTTGGGAGACTGGCCCTTGGATGAAATCCCCTGGCTTTGAGCCACAACTGAAATGGTCTCATGTGCAGAAGGATCACGGCTTGCTCACTGGGGTTCAAAATAATTTTTTTATTTAATAATTTATTTTAATACAAAATTTACAATCATATTTAATTAAACTACACAATGATACAGTTTCATTTTCTGTTAATGCATTATTTCTATAAAGCTGCTTCGAAACGATGTGTGTTGTGAAAAGCGCTATACAAATAAAATTGACTTGACTATCAGTTATGTAATGGGTAAGACAAAAGTGTTTTTGGATGAATGGACCTCTATGCACAGTTTAAAAAGCAGCTTATTTCATCCTACCTTTATCCACCCGTATACAGCCTCCAAAGGCAGCATTTTCCAGTTTTCTGATGCAGCTTGTGTCTTCAGGTTACAGTTTATACTTTATACAGTGAAGCATCTGTGCAATGCTCCGTGCTGCAGCTGGAGGGAGAGGAAAGATGAGGTGGCAAAAGCATGCTTTATCCACAGAGCACATGCTGAAATCAGTGGAAAACATGTTGAAAATGCACTATAAACCTATTTATCAACACAATCTTTTACAATAAAGGCATGTATTACTCAGCATAAATTACTGTACTGAAATACTCACTCACTGACTTAAAAAAGACATCTTGATGCAAGTTGCAGTAACAGGCACACAAAACTTCCCTCATGTAAACCAGATTTAATGATGGTTTAGTTTATAATAAAGTTCAATTACCCACTCTCGATAAACATCTGATTATTTATATCCGTCATCTGAGTAAAAAGTAAACGTATAATCCAGAAATCACTTTATTTTCTGTATAGTCACATAGTACAGGTGTGATAAAAACTCAAATAGTGTCTCCCGATGATTTCATACACACACACACACACACACACACACACACACACACACACAAACACATGGAATGGGTGATTCTCTTTGGATACTTTATTTGATATATGTTATTTCTGTTAAGGTAATTGAAATTAGTGTAATCCTCTGAGTAGCAGGCTTGAAGCTAGTTTGTTTGCTAACGGTGGCTGTGGAGCTCCTCTCCTTTCTCAATTCAGCTTTTTAAACTATCACAGGCTGCAGCAACTCCCACAGTTCCTATATGCCTCAAAAGTATCTACCCCAGAGTAGGAGCTAAAAATTTCCCCCAAAACAGCATGGAGGAACTATAGTTCCTTAGGTGTGAAAGCAACGAAAAGCACTAGACCCGGGGAAAAGTACCTAAAACGGGCTTTAGTACCGCCAGTGGGAAAGGCTCTATTGAGATAGCTTTCTTCTTGATAATTTAGATTAATAATGTGCTCAATCCCTTCTTTAATCAGAGTGTGTGTGTGTGTAGCCACATAGACAGAGGAGGGGCCAGAAGGCATAATCAGTAAAAAATTGCCTTTGAATAATTGGTAATGTAATCAAGAGTGTAAATGTAATCCATAAAAAAGTAACTAATCTGATAACACATGTTATGAATGTAATGAAGTCAAAATTCAAGTACTATTTTTTGTAATATGACTACTTAATGCAGATTACATGTAATCAGTTACTACCCAACACTGTGAGCCACACACTGGACTGAATTGTGGTGTAATTTCAATCTTTTTTTTTCTCGATTTTTTTTTACCACAGCCCTAGTTATTATGACCAGCAGTGAGGAGGACACTGACCCAAATCTTGTGTTTTTTCAAGGAAGGAACAATATCCTCTCAGAACAAATGAATAACCCAGTTCCCCGTCTGTCGCTCACTTCCAGTTGTGTCAAAGAAGTGACAATATGGGTCTCTCTTGAGCGCCAAATACGCCTCTGATCTATGAAAAAAGGCCAATGAGAGTTGGCGAACAGTATTTGCATTCCCTGCCCCCGGATACGGATATAAAAGCGAGAGAAATACGCTCGTTCATTCAGTAATTTTCTTCGGAGCCGATGGTCATGTATGCAGCCAGCTGCGAGTGGCACACCAGTTTCCTGCTTCTATCCTCTGACGCTCTGCTTTGCTGTTGGATCTATGGTGCACTTCAGTGGCTTTTCTCTTCTCTGCATGATGCAATAAGGGCCCCGGCTGCTCTTGCTCTATGCCGAGAAAACATAGAGAGAAAAGAGGCCCAGCCAGGCTTGGCCCATTCCCTAGTTGGAAGCGTCGCCTTGTTCCCCTCTAGGGTAACCAAAAGGATTCCGACGACTTTTTTGGGGCATTGGGGAAGAGTACGTGCAGCCTGAACACAGTTGTTCGCTTGTGCACATGAAATACCTGCTTCTGTGACAGCAGCACACGTACACGGCTCAGTGATTTGAAGTGGACCCCTAGTGTCGCTTCTTTGACACGATGTCGAAGTGAGCGACAGATGGGGAACGTCTCGGTTATGTATATAACCTCCATTCCCTGATGGAGGGAACAAGACGTCGTGTCTTCCCGGCCACGTCACTGAGCCGAGCCGCTGAGGTGGCCGGAACACTCCCGGCTCCTCCGAAAAATCCTGAATTAACGAGCGTATATCCCTCGCCTTTATATCCGTATTCGGGGAAGGGTATGCAAATACTGTTCTCCAACTCTCGTTGGCCTTTTTTCATAGATCAGAGGCATATTCGGGGCTCAAGAGAGACCCCTAGTGTCGCTTCTTCGACACGACGTCTCGTTCCCTCCATCAGGGAACGGAGGTTACATACGTAACTGCATACGTTACATACGTAACTGACGTTAATACTGCTGAACTTTTTTATGCTCTTTATCTTCCTCAAGTCAGCTGGCGTTAACACATTACCTCACATATACCTTACATACAAAGACACACACACACACACATCTGTTTTATTATCACTTTAGAACTTTCTTTTGACTTAGCCAGAGATGTCTGGTTTTCTTCAGGTTATGTCACTTTGTTAGCAGGGTGCTTCAGATAAATTGATGCATATCTGACTAAAACGGAATTCAGAGTGTCAGAACTCTAAGACAGTTAAAAAGGGGTTCATTCCTCAGATGTAATCTCTTCCTCCTGGAGTCCTGCTTCTCAACTTTATGAGGGCGTTTTTGAGCCTGCTCTGTATCTTAGAGAGAGATTACACTGGATTTACCACTGATCTCCTACTCTCCCTATGCAAAACAAACAAAACTCCCACTCTGCCAGGTCCAGGGGTAGGGAGAGGGTGTGCGGCGCATTGTGAATGGTTTATGGCAGGTATGCAAGACTGGGACCAAATGTGACCAGCTTTGAAGCTCAACTAAAAGGACACTTTTATTCTGCTTGCTTCTTCATTTCTTAATCCATACACTGACAATGGGCTCTGAGATTAGGAAATCCATTCCTCATTCCTTTAGACTAAAGGGAGATTTGTATTTTAGGATTTGTCAACAATAATGGGTGAATGGTAACAAATGAGAATACTTTGTATGGAGAACAACATTGTACTGCTGTGCCTCCATTATCAAGGGAGATGTCTCTTTTCTTATATCTTTACTGATTCCAGATAAATCAGGGACTGACTTGCAAATAAAACCTTAGCATAGGTGTCAGTGGAGATCTGGTTTGAGTAATGTTTCTGTTGATAATCACTAGATGGAATTTGTGCTCTTAATTCAGAGAAACCATAAACACTCCTTTTGAACAAGATTCTCCAGAATCTAAAGGTCACATATCCAGGGATATAGCCAGGTTTGGAAAATTAGTCATGTTTATTACTCTGAAAGCAATAGGCTTTAGCACCAACAGGTTGTGTTTTATGGATCTTCACATTAAACAGAGCCTAAAAATCCTCCTATTAAACCCTGAAAGAATAGTCAGGCTGATTGAGACTTTGGCATTATCAAAAGAAACTTCCATTGTCATTGAGAACAATAGTAAAAAGGGTAACACTTTATAATAATGGTCTGTCATCAATAGGTAACTATGCAGGAATTCATGCAGGACAAATTAGTAGTACTACATTAACACCTTAGTTACTACTATTAACTAATATGGTAACATGATTAACCAATCAGTTAGTAATAGTGAACTGATGACTGAGGTAGTTCACTGTGAGTTAATCAATAATTACTGACTTTGGTCTGCATTTGATCAGCATGATCAAAGTCAGTTTACCTTACAGAAATACAGGGATGTATTTGCCCAACATGTGTATTCCTTGGGATATTGCTTCTGTTCATTATTTTTTTTTTAACTTCTGCATGTTTGATATTGCTGAATAATTACGGTAACCCATAATTAATGAGTCAAGTGTTACCACATAAGTATGAAGGGATTTCTAATGATCTCGATCATGATTCTAAAGTGAGGGTCATTGTAACGCATTAGTCAAATCAAGTAAATTTTATTTGTATATTGCCTTTCACAACACACATCACTTCAAAGCAGCTTAACAGAAGATCAGGCATTAACAGAAGATAAAACTGTAATGTCTATAATGTCGATGAATCATCATCGTGTAATTAGATAAAATACGATTGTTAATCGTGTTTAAAAATAATTAAATAATAATTGTATAAATAACCCCTGTGTGCAAGTCGAAGGCGACTGTGGCAAGGAACACAAAACTCCATAAGATGTTGATTAACGGAGAAAAATAACCTTGGGAGAAACCAGACTCACTGTGGGGGCCAGTTCCCCTCTGGCTAACATCATGAATATAATGTAAATTTTACTTATATATAGTTCAAGTCATGGTTTAAAATGATTAAACTAAGTAAATTTTAAAGGTCAGTGTTTAAACATAGATTTTGGATGAATTGTAAGATTAATGGCTAATGTCTTTGAAGTACATCCTGGAATAAATGCAGAAGTTCACATAGATGCAATTGTCCTTGCTAATTGGCTGATGAAGGCTTTTGTTGTCAATTTATAGTCTATGTATTCCATTATAAGAGTGTATTCCATCAATAGACGGATGCTGGCAGAGATCAGTGAGGTGCATCGCAGTTCAACCTAACCGGTAATTTCGGTGAGGTTCAGTGAGGTCCATCCTAAGTTCAAGGTTCAGACAATGGCTTATGGTTGGAGTTGGCATCAGTTCATCCTCTGAAGTCCATCATAATAGACTGAAGTGATGTTTGGCTGGCATCGACTGCATTTAGTCATCATGACACAGCGACACGTAGCAGTGGAGTCCGACACCAAGCAGGAATGGACCTGGATCCAGCCGGATCTGGTGACCTCAGTATAGGAGTCCAGAGGTTGAGACAGGGAAACATATAAGGTAATATGAGTTATAGATCACCATCAATGTTTCTGGTTTCTGGTTCCAGCAGACTAAACAAAAGCAGCCTAATTGTGGGTTGGAGGATAAATTAGGTGTATGCCTGGCTAAATAGATGAGTCTTTAGCCTAGACTTAAACTGAGGAAGTGTGTCTGCATCTCAAACAGTGTTAGGGAGACTATTCCATAGTTTAGGAGCCAAATATGAAAAGGATCTACCTCCTTTTGTGGATTTTGATACTCTAGGAACTATTAACAGGCCAGAATTTTGTGATCGTAATGAACGTGATGGAATATAGCGTGGTAGAAGGTCACTTAAATACTGCGGAGATAGACCATTCAAAGCTTTGTACCTAGTTAACAGAATTTTATAATTAATATGAAATTTAACAGGTAACCAATGTAACAATGATAAAATGGGGCTAATGTAATCATATTTCTTGGATCTCGTTAACACTGTGGCTGCTGCATTTTGAACCAATTGATCTTGCTGGACATCCTCCCAGTAATGCATTACAATACTCTAGTCTTGAGGTCATGAACGCATTAATTAGTTTTTCGGCATCAGCAACAGAGAGCATGTGCCGTAATTTAGTAATATTTCTTAGGTAGAAGAATGCTGTTCTACAAACACTGGTAATTTGATTTTCAAAGGACAGATTGGTATCAAATATAACACCTAAGTTCTTCACTGTTGAAGATGATGTAACAGTACATCCATCGAGAGTCAAATTATATTTTAGTGGCTTATTTTTAGAGATTTTTTGGTCCTATAATTAGTACCTCAGTTTTGTCAGAATTGAGTAGAAGTACATTTCTGGCCATCCAATGTTTTATTTAATTGATACACTCTGCTAATTTGGAGACTTGTGAAATCTTGTCAGGTTTTGAAGAAATATAAATTTGTGTATCGTCGGCATAGCAGTGGAAACTTATTCCACGATTCCTGATTATATCTCCCAGGGAAAGCATATACAAGGAGAAAAGCAGAGGCCCTAAAACTGATCCCTGTGGCACTCCATATTTTACTTTTGTTTGGTTTGACAATTCCTCATTTACATAGACAAAGTGGTAGCGGTCTGCTACATAGGACCTAAACCATGCTAATAAAACTCCACAAATGCCAACATAATTCTCTAGCCTATTCAAGAGAATGACGTGTTCTATTGTGTCGAATGCAGCACTAATATCTAAAAGCACTAGAAGAGAAATGCAGCTGCGATCAGATTATAAGAGCAAGTCATTTGTAACTCTGATAAGTGCAGTCTCTGAACTGTGATGAGGCCTAAATCCTTACTGAAATTCTTCGTATATACTATTTATCTGTAAAAATGAACATATTTGGGAGGATACTACCTTTTCTAGTATTTTCGACATAAACGGGTGATTTGAAATCGGTCTATAATTAGCCAGTTCTCCAGGATCAAGTTGTGGCTTCTTAACAAGCGGTTTGATAACTGCCATTTTAAAGTTTCTTGGGACATGTCCTAAGCATAGCAAGGTGTCATGGCACACATTCGTTTGTTATGTTTTAGCACCATCTTGTGGTAGTTTGATGTAACGACAAAATTAACATTGTTAACTGTGGACTGTTTTCTAAGTGGTTTGTTCAGATCATGTGACTCTTAGGTTAGAGGTTGATCAGGAAATAACCTCAGTGTTCCAGATTCTATCCATGTGGTTGGTCAAGAAATATCTTCTCTCTGTTTCCTTTACATTTGTGCCTTGGAGAGCTTTTGCTTATAATTTTGTCATCTTTTCTTTTCAGTGATTTGTGCAAATGTATATGTGTATATATTTGTAATTAATAGGTTTGAGCTTAAAAACTATTCTATGGTGATTTGTTAACAATAGTAACAAAAGTGGGAATTCATTTCTTTATTTTGAGAACATTTTGTAACAAGACATTTGTAATGTTTATATGTTTCAGTTTTACAAAAAAGAGTCAACAAAAAGAAAAAGATGAAAGAACATAACAGTAAAAACCCTCAACTTTACTACAGCGTCTGACATTTTCTGACTCCTGTTAGCTATCTGTCGATTTTGCTTAGATGAAACACGCATCCAGGACAGAATACGAGGAGTTAATAATATTAATTAATTAGGAGTTAATTAATATTAAATATATTAATATTAATATGAAATTACAGGAGATACCTCTTTTAAGAGCTTAGTTGGTATTGAATCTAACAAACATGTTGTGGCTTTTGATGTTTCGATAAGTTTTGTTAGCTCTTCATGAACTATGACAATGAAGGATTGAAGATGCACATGAGGACAATTATTAGACACTGTTTTCTGAGGTACTATGACAGATAATTCTGATTATATCAATTTTATCTGAAACTAAATTCATGAAGTCATTACTCTTGTGCTGCAACGTAATATCTGGTTCTGTTGAGGCTTTATTCCTAACCAATTTAGCCTCAGTACTGAATAAACACCTAGGATAGTTGTGGTTATTTTCTATGAGTTTGCTAAAATATGCTGACCTGTTAGCTTTAGTGCCTGTCTGTAGCTACAGAAACTATTCTTCCATGCACCACAAAATACTTCTAATTTTGTATTCTTCCACATATGCTCCATTTTCCGAGCTGCTCTCTTGAGAGCATGAGTGTGATCATTGTACCATGGTGCAGGGCTTATTTCTTTAATTTTCTTTAATCAAAGTGTGGCGACACTATCAAGAGTGCTAGAGAAGACTGCATTTATATTTTTGGTTATTTCGTCAAGTTCTTCTGGGCTTTGGGGTTTATTGAGTGTATAAGATAGATCTGGAAGATTATTAGTGAAGCAGTCTTTAGTGGTCGAAAGAATAGTTCTACCTGAACGATAGTGTGGTGTAGATTGAGTAACATTATCTGATCGCAGCATACAAGATATGAGGTAATGATCCGAGATGTTATCGCTCTGCTGCAGACCTCCATATGATAGAATTATATCAAGCGTATGATAATGCCAATGAGTTGGTCCTGTTACAGTTTGTCTGACTCCAAGAGAGAGAATATTGATAAATGCTAATCCCAATGTATCATTTTCATTATCTATGTCAATTAAAGCTCTATCTACAGTAACTACAAGATCTGATAAAAATGAGCAAATTCACCAAGGAAATCAGAATAAGGCCCGGGTGATCTATACACTGTAGAGAGGGTAAAAGACGACATCGTTTTTTTATTTATATCTGATGGTGTCACATTAAGCATTATTAGTTCAAAAGTCTTACATATATATCCTGTCCTCTGAGTAACACCAAAAACTTCACTGTAAATTGTAGCAACACCTCCTCCTCCACCTTTCAGACAAGGCTCATGTTTATAACAATAGCCTGGGGGAGTAGAATCATTTAAATGAATATATTCAGCTGGTTTATTCCAGGTTTCAGTCAAACAGAGCGCATCCAAACTATGATCTGTAATAATTTAATTAACAATTAGTGCATTGGTAGAAAGAGATCTAATGTTTAGTAGCCCTATTTTTATATGATTGTTATCTTTAATTTGTTTGTTTTGTTCAAGTTTGAGCTTAATATAATTTTTTCGAAATGATTTAGTGACGGTTTTGCGGTTGGTAGTTCGGGGAACAGACACAGTCACTATGAGATATCTAGGAGATACTATCTCTATGTGCTGTAGTTTATTTTTTATTATTAATTAATGAGTAATGTTTCCTTCCTTGGGAGTTAAAGGTTATCTGGAACATTATTATAAAGTGAAAACACATTATAAACCATTAATAGTAACTGAGGTGTTACTTGTAATGAACAGAAGAGACATCCCATGGAATACACATGTTGGGCACATACATCCTTGAGCTGACTGTGATACTCTACCAGACACTGTAGCCTTGATTTAGCAAGCAGTTACATTCATAAATTAATTCCTGCAAAGAACACAGGAGAGGCATTTCATGATCATGTACACAATATGAGGCTGAAATTTAATCTAAGCACAAAAGCAACATAAATTGTCTATAATTGTAGTGGATAAGTTGTATTAACCTGAGCTGCAGATTCTTATAAGTGTCCTTACATGTTGATATCAGACACACTGATGAAGATCAGTGAAGTCCATCTTGTGTATATATCTGCTTTTTTAATTTTCCAATTGGATGGTTATTACCTTTTAAACTGTGTGTAAACAACTAAGTTTGGTGTGCACCATGCACCCCCGGAAAGATGCCCATGTTGCCCATGCCTAAATAAGATATGTTTTTGACCACATTCGTATATTTTTGTGATCCGGTTACAAACATTTTAGACCACGTTTAGACCTGTATTCAGCACTAATCACATGTGATCCGATCACCAAAAATGCATCTTAATACCAGGTGGAAATGGGGTTTTTATTCTTCAGCCAATTATGAATGTAAAATAGAATGCAAAAAAAGTAACCTTGCACAAGTACAACTGATAATAACACAATTCACTCATTGTAATGACGTCTCATCACAGACCACAAGTAATGATTACTGTGTGCAGTGGACAGACTGAGTATTTAAAAGGAAGGTAATAGTGGATATTACAGAATGCACAACTGACCTTTTTGGAACGCAGAAGAAAATGATTGCAGGGTAAACTTCAACAGCGGTGGATGGAAGTGAATGGGAGATCACAGCACATATTATTTTCACTTATCCATTTGCTCCAAGACTAAAAGAAAAAATCCACTATTACATTTGAATGACTTTCCAGAAGAGAAAAAAATAGACAGCAGTGGATTAAGACAGTAAAATGGGAGAAGATGCCAAATTTACTGTCAATCTCTCAACAGCTAATAGAATAGTAATAGAAACCCCCAAGCAGCTGTGGCAATTCATTTTTAAAAAATAATTCCTGGAGAATATAACACAAATCATAATGTTATAAATTTACACTCAATATTTAAAAATGTAAAATATAAAAAAAATATTTATTTACACTGATAAATAAGGTGGAAACGCATCATCACAGTCTGTGAAAAAGTATTTTACGTAATCCAAGTTTAATGTTTCATCATATCAGTATAATTTCACTTGTCTGAGTAAATTAATAACTTTAAAAATGTGTATTCTTACTGGTATCATGACTGTGGAACTCTCTTAGCAGAGAACAGTTTCTGATTAGTATTACTGATAAGACACCATGGAACAACAATATGTAGTCATCCCAAGTATGAAGAATCGATTATTGTCAATCTTGTTTCCAGATTGACTTTTTTTTTAATGAATCTGTTTCTGATGCTCCTTGCTGTTCAGATATTGATCATAGTTGTGCAAGTGCCAGTTTGTGGTTAATTAATTCTATTGACTGGCAGAGAGCATCATGGGTATTTTGACCGGAAGGCAAAGTAGTTCCTCAATAAATGAGGAGTGTCATATTCTGTATAGAAATCCAATATAAATTTTGTCAAAAAGCAATGCAGTCTTTACTGAATCAAAACCCTGTAACTACATTCAGATGGCTTCAAAACAATGACTATGCATCTTTGATTTCCTATTTGCATATTCTTTATTCCTTTCCCAAGTCTAATTAGTGAAACCAACATACTATTTGTGCAGATGTATGTCTGGGATATCAAAGCATGGGTAATGTGTTCCCATTCTTCCAGAAATCAAAAATGAGTCCAAAGAAAATGATCAAGCTCGATAATACCTTATGAGGCACTAAAAGTGAGACACTGAACTGGTCAAAATATTTTGAACGCTATGTTCCCTTGTGCTGTGTTTGTTTTTTGCTAACACATTAAGCCACATCTTGGTCAAAAAATTACCAACCCACTAAGATTGTTTATAAATCTCTCATATTTCATATATTATAGATATTGCATTAGATATGTTTATCAACTTCTTGTTTAGTAGTTATAATTATTAGTTCCCCGTCTGTCGCTCACTTCGACGTCGTGTCGAAGAAGCGACACTAGGGGTCTCTCTTGAGCGCCGAAAGATACCTCTGATCTATGAAAAAAGGCCAATGAGAGTTGGCGAACAGTATTTGCATACTCCGCCTCCGGATACGGATATAAAGGCGAGAGAAATACGCTCGTTCATTCAGTAATTTTCTTCGGAGCCGATGGTCATGTGTATGCAGTCAGCTGCGAGTAACACAACTGATCCTGCTTCTGATCCTCTGACGCTCTGCTTTGCTGTTGGATTTACGGCGCACTACAGCGGCTTTTCTCTTCACTGCCGGCGTGCAAAAGAGTTGAAAGAGTGATTCTCTCCATAAAAGAGTTTATTTCTCTGAAAGAGCATTACACAGCGGCGTTGAACGTCCTTTTCAGGACGCGTCTTTATAAAGATGTAATTTCCGCCCCTGTGTAGTTTCTGGATGCGGTGATTTCTCCCCACCTCTCTCGGTCATAAAACACTGTCTTGCATGCCTGGGCTGCGATCGCACGCAGGCAGTGTTTTATGAATGGTTCATGTTCTCAGTGCGAGAACATAGCCATGGCAACATTGCGGTTGTGTGGCTTTCTTTTGTAATGAGAGAAAGCCGTTTCAGCCGCCCCCTGCGCCTCGCCTCCTTCCTACGGGATTGACGCAGGCGCCGCGGGCGATGAACACGATTTGGGGACAATGACGGGCTCTGTTCGCCGGGTAAACCCCCTCGAACTTCCCGCCTCCCCGGCACGCTTGTTTGCTTCCGTCTGAGCTCGGGATGAGTATTCTCTCCAATGGTTCATCTTCTCAGTGTGAGAACATGGCCGTTATAGCATTGCGGTCGCACGGCTTTCTTTTGTAATGAGAGAAAGCCACTTCAGCCGCCCCCCGTGCTCCGCCTTCTTCCTACGGGATCGGCGCAGGCGCCGCGGGCGATGAAGGCGATTTGGGGAATATGACGGGCTCTGTTCGCCGGGTAAACCCCCTCGAACCGCCCGCCTCCCCGGCATGCTTGCTTGCCTCAGAATTGGATGACATCACCACTGCATCGGAGAGCGTTACAGCGGCATCGGATGCTGATCGTTCGCCTGGGCCGCCACCTTCGGGTCTGCCGCCCAGCCTGAGCCTGACGCACGGAGATCCGCTATGCTTTCCCGGGCTACTTGATCGGTTCCGCGGGCAGGTGCGCCGCTCACAGCCACGCCCCCCCCCCCCCGTTCCTTTCTTCCCGGACGTGCACGACGAGTTGAGCTAAGCCAAGGCTTCTTCGCTCCTCCGCTCTCACTACCCTCGCGGTGGAACGGTCCCAGACCGCTTCCACTCTGCACGCCACGGCCCTTCCTGCATCCAACGCCAGGCCAAGGCACTTCAAAACTTGCACCTTGGGTAGTCCTGTTCTTGATGTGCTGCAGGAACTGTGCTGGATGACCAACCGCGCCCCCGGGCCACGGAGGTCAGAAGCGCCGGCACTCAAACAGGCGATGGCCACCCCTTGTGGTCCAGAAACGCACCTGTGGACTGGACCTGGTCGAAATGCGGGAGGCGGACAAGGCACACCTTCTCCCACACCCCCGTCTCCCAGCTCCGTCCATTCGGCGCCACCGTTGACGACTCTGCCCAGCAGTCCTCAGTGGTGAGGCAGATGGAGGCCATTGCACATCCTGCCCCGCTGCAAGCCTGCCGCCATGGGCCATGCCCCGTTTGCTCGGGCGTCCTCCTGCGGCTATGAAACACCCTGCTCCGCCTCAACCCGGGCCCAGCTCTCAGTCCCAGCGTCGAGCACTACACAGGAAACGGACGCCCCCGTCTCATGGACCCCCTCGAGGACCCGGAAGGCTCCCAGGCTGTCCGTAGACGTTCGACCCAGGGACCAAGATGTTAGCTCCGGAGGCTGGTAAGACCGCTCCGTCCCCGGTGGAGGGCCGGGAGGAGAATTTTTTCTTGTCGAATTAATTTTCACATTCTCATATTCTCTGTAATGAGCTATTTCCCTTTGTCTCTGGGTCACCAGGCCCGCAAATGCTGTTCTCACGGCACTTTGCCCCCAGATATCAACAGTCCTGGCTTCCTGGACACGGACCACCCGTCTTCAGCCCCACAACTGTCCCCCGGCCGGCTGGTTCCGACGAGTCTAGAGGACGCCTACCCAGGACCTCCTCCTCAGTCGCTAACCCGCCCCCTGCCGGGTGTGTGGAGCAAGGTAAGTGCTTGAGTCTCTTCTCAGCACCTCAGCCGCGGGTCGCCCTGTCGCCGCCCAACGCTGCCCACCTGCTCCACCCCGCTGCGAAGCCCCGCCGGGTACGTCAAAATTAATCGTCCCTTTGGTGCCCCTAGCGCAGAGGTTGGACACGTGGCTTTCACTTCCCAACCCGTCTCGCTGGCTGGCCTGGACCATCTGACTCGGTTACGCAATTCAGTTTGCCAGGCCCCCCACCCCCCTTCATGGGCGTCCGCTTTTCCGCAGTACACGGCGAACACGCCCACTCCCTGCGCGCGGAAATCGCGACTCTTCTGGCCAAAGACGCGATAGAGCCTGTCCCTCCAGCCGAGATGAAGAAGGGTTTCTACAGCCCTTACTTCATCGTACCCAAGAAAAGCGGCGGCTTACGACCAATCTTGGACCTGCGAGTTCTCAACCGAGCGTTGCACAAACTCCCGTTCAAAATGCTCACGCTTAACCTGCGTCCGGCATCTAGATTGGTTCGCAGCGGTAGACCTGAAGGACGCGTACTTCCATGTCTCCATCCTGCCCCGACACCGCCCCTACCTGCGGTTTGCGTTCGGGGGCCAGGTGTATCAGTACAAAGTCCTCCCCTTCGGCCTGTCTCTGTCCTCTCACGAGAGTTACTATGCAAAACCCACAGAGACCAGGTGCTCAGGCACCTCAGCCGTCTGGAGCTTCAGGTCAACTGGGAAAAGAGCCAGCTCACTCCAGGTCAGAGCATCTCTTTTCTCGGGATGGAGTTAGACTCGGTCTCAATGTCGGCACGTCTCACCAACGAGCGTGCCCAGTCAGTGTTGAACTGCCTCGCCGCCTTCAGGCCAGGCACAGCGGTCCGCTTAAAACTTTTCCAGAGGCTCCTGGGGCATATGGCGTCCTCCGCGGCGATCACGCCGCTGGGGTTGATGCATATGAGACCGCTCCAACACTGGCTCCAGACCCGAGTCCCGAGACGAGCATGGCGCCACGGCACGCACTGGGTAACAATCAACCCCGCCTGCCGTCAGACATTCAACCCCTGGACAGACCCCTGTTTCTTACGGGCTGGAGTGCCCCTACAGAAGGTGTCCAGACGCGTCCTGGTCACGACCGACGCCTCCAGATTGGGTTGGAGCGCCGTTTGCAACGGGCACACAGCCTCAGGCCGTTGGAAAGGGGCCCAGCTGCGTTGGCACATCAACTGCCTCGAGTTGTTGACTGTCCTTTTTGCCCTGCGGAAGTTTCTCGCATTAATTCGGGACGAACATATCCTAGTCAGGTCGGACAGCACCACTGCGGTCGCGTACATAAATCGCCAAGGCGGCGTACGCTCCCGTCACATGTCACAACTCGCCAGTTGTCTCCTCCTTTGGAGCCAGCACCGACTCAAGTCGCTGCGTGCCACTCACATCCCCGGCAACCTCAATGTGATAGCGGACGCGCTGTCATGACAACGCTTGCCTGGCGGAGAGTGGAGGCTTCACCCCCACTCGGTTCAGCTGATTTGGGAACGGTTCGGCAAGGCCCAGGTAGACCCCTCTGCCTCCCAAGAGACCTCCCACTGCCCGCTCTGGTACGCCCGTTCAGAGGCTCCCCTCGGGGCAGATGCACTGGCACACAGCTGGCCGGCTGGGCTGCGCAAGTACACATTCCCCCAGTGAGCCTTCTTGCACAGGTGCTGTGCAAGGTCAGGGAGGACGAGGAGCAAGTCACTCTCGTGGCTCCTTACTGGCCCACTCGGGCCTGGTTCTTGGACCTTGTACTCCTCGCGACAGCCCCTCCCTGGCGAATTCCCCTGAGGAAGGACCTTCTTTCTCAGGGATGGGGCACGCTCTGGCATCCGCACCCAGACCTTTGGAACCTCCATGTCTGGACCCTGAACGGGATGCGGAAGATCTAGCTGGTCTACCACCCACGGTCGTAGCCACGATCAACCAAGCCAGAGCCCCTTCTACCAGGCAACTCTATGCCCTGAAGTGGCGTCTGTTCGTGAATTGGTGTTCTTCCCGGGCAGAAGACCCACAGAGGTGCGCAGTTAGGTCTGTGCTCCTGTTCCTACAGGAGAGGTTGGAGGGGAGGCTGTCCCCATCCACCTTGAAGGTGTATGTTGCCACTATCGCAGCTCACCACGACCCAGTAGACAGCAAGTCTCTGGGTAAGCACGACTTAATCGTCAGGTTCCCAAGAGGTGCCCGGAGGTTAAACCCCTCCCGGCCAAACCTGTTCCCCTCCTGGGATCTCTCGGTGGTCCTCGCCGGTCTTCAGAGATCCCCCCCCGAGTCGCTAGAATCAGTTGGCTCAGGGCCCTCTCCTCATGTGATCCTAAGACCTCGACTGAGCTATGTGCCCATGGTTCCTACCACGCCCTCTGGAGATCAGGTAGTGAACCTACAAGCGCTGCCCCGGGAGGAGGCAGACCCAGCCCCTCTCACTGTCGTGTCCGGTACGTGCCTTGCGTGCCTACCTGGAACGCACCCAGAGCTTCAGGCGCTCTGAGCAGCTCTTTGTCTGCTTTGGAGGACAGCAGAAAGGGAACGCTGTCTCCAAACAGAGGTGTCTCACTGGGTGGTGGATGCCATTCAGTTGGCCTATCACACCCAGGCCATGCCCCCCCCTTACGGGTTCGAGCCCACTCCACTAGGAGCGTGGCATCCTTATGGGCACTGGCTACGGGCACCTCCCTAGCAGACATTTGCAGAGCTGCGGGCTGGGCAGCACCTAACACCCTTATGATCTCAGGGTTGAGTCAGTCTCGTCCCGTGTTCTCTCAGGTCCGAGACCGTAGAACTCGGTACACGTCGACGATCTGACCGGGTGAACCGCTTGTTCCAGCGCCGTTTCCCTCTGCCAAGGCAAAACAGTGCGCTTTTGTCCCAGAGGACCTAGGTCCCTGGTTGATTCCTCCCTAGCCCTTCGGGCCCGCAGCAGTTCAGCGGAGGAACGTGCTGGTCCAGTCCACTACGGGTACCTCCGGCTACCCCTACTGGAATAGGTGCTCCACAGATCAGGCCTCCTACGGGACTCCTCCTGTGTGTATTTCCGCGGTACGGTCACCTTACGAGCTGACCCGCATCTCCCTTAGGCAGCCCTTCGTTGCCCTCCGGTCGCCGTGTTGTAGCAACTCCCCCCTCCTCGAGGTTGGATCTACCACCGCGCCATTTCCTCCCACATGCCCAAAGTGGCCATGTGATGTATTTTGCCACCTTTACCTCCCCTGCTGGGCGGGTGTGGCCTCCGCAGGGTCTTTTTCCCCCTAAAAGAATAGGAATTCGTGAATAAGACCCCCTTCCCTCGATGCGGTAAGGGCCCCGGCTGCTCTTGCTCTATGCCGAGAAAACATAGAGAGAAAAGAGGCCCAGCCAGGCTTGGCCCGTTCCCTAGTTGGGAGTGTCACCTTGTTCCCCCCTAGGGTAACCAAAAGGATGCTGACGCTTTTTTGGGGCATTGGGGAAGAGTACGTGCAGCCTGAACACAGTTGGTCGCTTGTGCACGTGCAAATACCTGCCCGCTTCTGTGTCAGCAGTACACGTACACAGCTCAGCGCATGGCGAGTTTTGAAGTGGACCCCTAGTGTCGCTTCTTCGACACGACGTCGAAGTGAGCGACAGACTGGGAAAGTCTCGGTTACGTATGTAACCTCCATTCCCTGATGGAGGGAACGAGACGTCGTGTCTTCCCGGCCACGTCGCTGAGCCGAGCCGCTGAGGTGCCCGGAACACTCCCGGCTCCTCAGAAAAATCCTGAATGAACGAGCGTATTTCTCTCGCCTTTATATCCGTATCCGGAGTATGCAAATACTGTTCGCCAACTCTCATTGGCCTTTTTTCATAGATCAGAGGTATCTTTCGGCGCTCAAGAGAGACCCCTAGTGTCGCTTCTTCGACACGACGTCTCGTTCCCTCCATCAGGGAACGGAGGTTACATACGTAACCGAGACGTTTTGTACTCCTTTTTTGAACATATATATATAAAAAACATATATTTTTATTGATAGAAGGATTCATTGAACTGAGCTAATACCGGGCTAGTGGGAGGGAACTCCCCGTGGAACAATAAAAAAAAATTATAATAATTACATAATAAATGAATAACCACTTGCCTGATTTGAACACAATAGCTGCCATTTTAAATCTAAGAGTCTGGACTTTACAATGCATATAGCAGATCCTACCAATTCTTAAAAAAAATGCTTTATAATTTTCACACGAATTAGAGCGCCTTGGTTACTGTCATAACCTCCGTTCCCTGATGGAGGGAACAAGACATTGTGTCGATCTATTGAAACTAGGGGTCGCTCTTGGAAGCCCCAAACCACTCTGATCTTTGAGAAAAGGCCAATGAGAATTGGCGAGTGGAATTTGCATGCCACTCCCCCAGACATATGGGTATAAAAGGAGCTGGCTGTGATGTATTTTTCACAGTACAGTCTCCCTGTCGGCAGACCCATGTCTCCCTTGGGCAGAGCTCTCTCTGCCCCCAGTCATTGAATGTGAAAAGTCCTTTGGCAGTCCAGCTAGTGTGATTTACCGTGTGACCCAAGGAGTGAGGAAACTGCTATTTTTTTCAAATGTGGGTACCTGTTCACAGCCCAGTCAGGGTGCGGCAAACACAAAACAAAAGGGAACATATGATTTACCTCCCAGCCCTACACCGGGGGACGGAGTGGTCTGGATAACAGCTCCAGGGTTCCAGCGGACGTCTCCCCCCCTAGGTCGTCCATCTCAGGGGCGCTTGGGAGCCTTCCAGGTCCTCATGACAGGCTATGAGGTGGGGCTGTACTCTGGGGCTGAGGTCTGGGCTTGGGATGTGGCGGAGCCAGCCTGGGCTTTCCCCGCCGGAGGGGGGCGCTCACGGCTGGAGTGTCTTTCTCCCGGAGGAAGGAAAGCCATGAATGAAATGTTACCATGGTCATGTTCTCGCAATGAACCATCCACAAACACTGCCTCAGTGTGATCGTGACCCAGACATGTGAGGCAGTGTCCATGGCTGTCGGATGCAGAGAGATAACGACCGCATCAAGGAATCACACAAAGACAGAAAAGGCATTTAAAAAAAATGTAAGTCTTATGTGTTTGAAACAACATGAAGGTGAAGAATTATGAGAGAATTTTGTGTTTTAAACAACATGAAGGTAAAGAATTATGAGACAATTTTCTAATAAGATGTAGAAAATAACTTTATTAGATCTACTGACACCTACTGTAAAACATTAGACTTTGGTCTGCAGATGATTAGCTGTGAATGAAAGATATTGCTCTTTTTAGCCTTCTGATGAGCTGTGATATAAGTATTTATAGGATATAATAATTATTGGCCAATCAGACAGAGCTGATTAGATAAAGTTGTTTCCATAAATCGAGCAGACTAATTAGGCTCTTTGGTTACAGACTGACACGTGCAGCTTTTAAATTTGCCAGAGAATGAAACATTACCAAACCAGCAGGACGCCAGCAGTGTGTGAAGTCAGATGTCCAATTGAAATGCACTTTGATATGCAACTTTTCATGCTGACTTTGTAGGAAAGCAGTAAAGCATCACAGGCGCATCACAATTAAAAAGCATCTGCCCTTGCAACAGCAAAGACTGTCAAAGCTTTTACAACAATCCGTGAATAGCTCATTAATCACTCGTACAGGATGTTCACATTGCTTTTTTGTAATCTGACATTAGAATAAAAAAAATTTGCATTTCATTAATGGGGGGGGGGGGGTGCTCTTTTTGTCTGTCCTTATTTATTTATATTTGTAAAGGTTTGTTTGCACACACACACAGACAAACTCAAACAATTGTTATTTAGTTTTACACCCCCTCTTTGACCCTTAGCTACTGTGCTTTTATGAAACTTACCATTACTAATGTGAAATGGAAAACAGGACTTCTTATGTAAAGCCTTCATTACATTGCAATAGAATCATTAAACATCAAGTACTGAAATGTGCCATATACTTCCACCTGAACTGTACTTGGATACAGTATATGCAGTGTGATAGATGCTGCACAGACAGAAACAGCTCTAAGTTTGGCAAACATGAACACATTTTACTTATTGCTTGTGCTTAGGAATACAGTGAAAATTTGATTAATCATGAAATTACCCCTTTGATTATCTCTAAATTAATTCATTATTGTGTGTTTAACAAGCATGTACTTCATTATCAAAATTACAAATCGTGTTGAGCTATTCCAACTCAATTTTGGTCTCTAAAACTTTTACACAGTATGATAAGTTATGCGTTTTTATAAACTGGCAGATTTTTATTGAATGTGAAAAGTCCTTTGGCAGTCCAGCTAGTGTGATTTACCTTTAGAAGAAGTATGATCTCCTCTGGGCTAATACTGTGGCAGACTCTTGGTGATCTCTAGGCTTGAAACACTGAATAGATAAGATACAAACTGCACTTATTCATGGAGCTGGCAGAGATGATCCAGGTGTTTATTTTAGGTTGAATAATTTATGTAACATTTGACAATGGGAAAGGAAGAAAGCTCCCAGCATGCATCTCTCTCTCTCTCTCCTGCAGAGCTTTTCCTGCACCCTTATCTGACTAAAACACAGCTGGGTAACAATAACTGTAAGGCCTACTCTTTCATAACAACGCTTCTCTCTCTACAAGCTCCTTCAGATTGGTTACATGTTTGTTTAGCAAAGCTTTTTAGGCACAATCCGATACTCTGTAACTTTAAAAGTTTAACAGAGCAAGACTTGTTAAAGTAATGGATCTATTTTCATTGAACACTGTGATTTATATCCAATAGCATAACATATTCAAATGTAATGTTGATACACACACACTAAATGTGCATCAAAATTATCATCTTCATATACCAAAACTACACCTTTTTTTTAAGGTTACATACCGTAGTTACATAACTGCCATGGATCTTGATTTGGAACTTTTTGGTTGGTTTCAGTGTGAGCAGAGGTGGGTAGTAATGTGTTACATTTACTCTGTTACATTTACTTGAGTAATGTTTTGGGGAAAAATGTACTTTTAGAGTAGGTCTAAAAGTGGGTACTTTTTACTCTCACTCATGTCAATTTCTATTGATTTTACTTTTACTTCTTTTAATGTGTGGCATTACTGTCGTTACATTACTGGGTTAAATTTGAATTAATGTGTAATTTATTGAGTGATTATTGAATGGAACTTTTGAGAGACGGAAGTTCACAGCTGCACGTGATGAGACACTCCCACTTGAGTGATGAGACTGTCACTCAAGTCATCAGTGCAGCAGCATTAAACTCTTCAAAGTGAAAAACTTTCTGTGCTCCACACAGTGAAAAAAAAGAAGAGTTTCGTCATGCAGTGCCTTCATTTAACACCAAGACAAGCTGATATTTCAAGATTAAAGTCACAGCTCCAACTTCAGGCAGCACGCTGAGATAAATTTTGGCTCTAATTCTAATGCAGGCTTTTCTGTGTAATGAGATGGTCATTTTCAGGGTGATTCTGTAACTGAGCTCTTATAACATCAGTTTTTAAGTGTAAATTTTTTAATTAGTGCAGCAATATATCAGTGTGCTTTGTCCCGCATGTCATAAGCAGTATTTATGCATTTACTCCGTGCCCTCGTGGGGGTACTGGAAACTATCGCAGCAACATCTGGTGGATTTACTGTATAAATCCATTTAAATATCAACAGACAGCATGTTAGGTGTGCGGGGCGGGTGCATGTGAGATGTGCAGAAGCAAGGCGATCGTCTCGATGAGAGTGGCTGTGTATGCAATCGTTCACTCATTCACTGTTTCCTATAGAGTGATTGGCAGTAAGTGCACTATATCTTAGTAGTAAGTGAACTAAATAAGTGAATTCGGACGTGAGTGTCGGAGCTCTGGGGCTGGTGCAGAAACGTCACATATGAAATTTTAAATACTTGGGCCTTATTAGTTAATCTTATTAAATATTATATTAATACAATAAATCATCATTCTGTTTGTCATTTTTAATATATACTGTGTGTTAATATTATGAGTAAACACATTTGATCAAATAAAGAGTACATTTTAAAATGTATCTGTATGTTTTGTCTCTCTATATGTTATGTTATTTTAATCAAGTAATGATTTGTCAAAAAGTAATTTACTACATTTAGAATAAAATAAAACATTGCAGGAATGAAGGAAGCAGTAAACTCCTAGCTACGTCATCGAGTGTACTTGAAATGTACACTTGAAATTAGAGTGCATTGTGGGTAAGAATGAGTGAACAAAAGAAGAGAACAAGTGGCTTACTCAGAATTCAGACACTCCTACAAAATATCGGAAACTCAAAATAGTGCACTATATAGTGAATAGGGGGTGGTTTCAGACACCACGAATGTTCCACGATCAGGGTCAGAAACAAGGAACATAAGCTCTTAACTGAAAAAATGGGTCTTTATTTGAACCCAAATAAAAAAGGACATACAAACTCATAAATTCCTTACAACATAACAAAATCCACAAACAAAAAGAAAATAAGATAACACAACATTCAAACAGAAAACAACTAACAAACTAAAGCTGTCCCCTGTAATGAGCAAAGCAACAGCTTGTAAAGGAAAGGACGGGCCCATTAAAACACAAGAAGGGAAAACAAAGTAACTTTACATTTAACACTTAACCCTACTTAAATCATGATCAAATCAACAAATACATTTATGAAATCAAAATTGAAGAAAATAAAATTTTATAAAGATACCTTAAATATAGAACTAAAGAAGTCAATTAATAAAGATATCCTCCCCCATGCAATCTGAGCAAATGGTATGTCTGGACGGAACCAGTAATGCTTAAATTCCTCGTTCCTGCCCGGACAAAAATTTTCATCACCCCAGTATGCTGCTTCTGCCATCCGTGTCTGAAGACCATCGCCACTCAACACTGGTAAACTTAAACTCAAATAGAAACAAATATAAATAACAGACACAACAAAACTAATTTGTGTGCACTCCAAATCAGTATCGATGTAAATAAAGATATGCAAACCTAAAGCAATAAAGAATACAGATTGATTCCTGTGGTTATTTTAAACTACCATTATACTGTAACCAAAATAAATGTGGACAGAAAGAAAGAGTGAAAATTAAATATAGACATTAACCATAAATGAATAAACACATACCCTCCACCTAAGTTTGTGTGTGTGTGTGTGTGTGTGTGTGTGCGTGTGTAAGAGATGCGTCTACATTACCACTTTTGTGCGGCCAACACTAGGGCCATCACAGGGCCCTACGTAGGTTGTGTACTCTGCATTTAGAGAGCGGCGGTACTGCTGTACAGAACTAACAAACAAAATACTTACGACACTGAAAACTGTAACTACACTGAAATAAGAATCTACACAGGACTTTAAAAGCTATGATATAGCAAAAGAAGGCATTAATAAAGTATGATCTTGCTTTGGTTTATAATTCAGCATTATATATAATGTACTTGTGGGACATTTTCATGTTTTCACTGTTATAATTACTAGAAATGTTTCCAAACCTCTCTTCTTAATGACAATTTCATCCAGAGCTGACAAGAGCCCTTAAAGGGATGTGTAAAGTAGTTCATTGGAAAGGAGGAGGCAAGAACCGGCTTGACAATATAAATCATATTTTAATTATGAACTTAAACCAAAGGACACAAACACAAACATGACGTACATGTCCGTAAATTATCTCTCTCTCCCGCACCATCCTCTGCAGTCGGCCTTTATCCCTCTCGGAGGCTTGATTAGCCTAATACGGGACCGGGTGTGTAGGATCACTATCCTAAACTATCTTTGGGTAAACTATCTCTTTAAAGTGATAGCTCAGCCAGATTTTAATATTATGTCATCATTTTTCTACCCGCATGTTGTTCCATACCAGTGTGAGGCTTTGTATTATGTCGAACACAAAATATGTTAGACAGAATGTTAGGGACTGACAGTCTCGCTCACCATTCACTTTCAATATATATATATATATATATATATATATATATATAAACATTCAAAGTAAACAGTGACTCAGGCAAACATTCTATCTAATATCTTCTTATTGTGCTGCATGGAAAAAGAAAGTCATAAGGGTTTGGAACAACATGATGGTGAATGATGACAGAATTTACATTAATAATAATTCTGTAGTACATGTTCAGTGTGCATTATGTAATGGAATATAGGGGAGTAAATGTCTATTATGTCATTTGTGAAAGTAACAAGTTACTCATTACTTGAGGACTTTTTTAATTGGATACTTTCTTACTCTTACTCAAGTAATTATTTATGTTAGTACTTTTACTTTAGTACAGTTTTTGTCTACTCTACCCACCTCTGAGTGACATTCTCATTCTAGAGAGCATTTGATTCAAGAAAACTCTGTGTAGACCAAAATTAATCTTCAATATTTTTAGTCCGTTGAACAGAAAGACTTCACATTTTAAATGTGTTTATTTGCTAAACAATTAATTTTGCCAGGGTTTTGGAGTATACTACACTAGCATACTGATCATGCTATGGTCAAATGAAGTAATCTGTGGTACCCTTTTTAAATCCTTTTGGTGCTTTTCTCCTTACTCCCACACACAGACTGAGACACACAAACAATTTTCTTTCTGAGCAAACATACATAGTGTTGCAGAATGGTGTTGTGGCTAGGATTTTGTCATCTGGGATTTTTTCCCTTTTAGTAATCTGCAGATCTGATGAAAAGTATAATATAAAAAAGATGTTTTTTTTGGCATGTATTCATCATCTGAGCTATAGCTCTGACCAGAGAACCAACAGTATAATTTTGGTGAAAAGCAGAATTTGATGAAAAGGTTTAACTAGCTTTACTGAATTCACAACCCTCATTGCACAGTGCTAAATCTCATCTATTCAACTCTGACACATACCTTTCATTATAGTCTGAGAGGGGCATGAGACAAATTTGTGTTTGCTTTGCAGCTGCTAAAGAATAATACAATGTTTACCATAGGTTTGGGGATTTAATTTGCTTTTTCATCCTTCAAACCAGATGTAACATACACATTACTGATGTTGAGACACTTGTTAAGCTACATGAAATTGCGGTTTCTCAGACCCACATCATTAACAATGAGGAATTAGCCTCCACTGTACCTGCAAGTCTGCATTTGTTTATTTGGATGAATGTGTGTTTACATGCTTGGCTTTGTGTTCAGGTCAACGTGTGTCTGTGTGTGTGCATAATCTACCCCCTCCCCTGCCCCCATATTTGCGTTAATCATAGCTGGTAAAAGTAACATGCAGACAGAATAATGACTAGCGTGTCATTCTGTTGGCCAGATATTATTTTACTTCAAATAAGCTTGATGGGGCCCAAGGAGTCTATCTCTGACTTAGAAATTATCTGTAACTTTGCTACATTTTGGCCAAGATGTTTGCAACTATATTTACAAACTAATTTGCGCACAATCAATTTGCTTGGTAGCTCAAGTTATAAAATATTGCACATGTAACACAAAGGAATGGAGTGCAAAAATCAAGATCATGCAAGTTGAAATCTGTGGCAAAAATGTAATAGAAGCATCACATAAACAAAATAATGTTGTTTTTGTTTTTTTTTTAATCTCACATTTGCTTTTATCACCTTATAAGTAAGGTTAAGGTTTAAAGTAGGAAGGTAGGTTTTGTTAAATCGGAACTTGGAACTACCATGATGTGTGTAAGCAAACACGTAATGTCATTTTGCAAAAAGTTTGCCATAGTCAAGTAATTTTCAGGAGATCAGGTTGCTGACACAGCAACACTGGCACAACCAGTGGTGCAAGATTGGACTGGGACTATCAATTTGTGCAAACCAATGCCAGACAGAGGAAGTGTTCAGAAAACCTGTTTGAAAACAATGTTTGCTTTTACAATTTAGTTTTATGATGCAAGTGGTGCAGAAATGACACACTTCAACTTGAATATGACTATGAATATCTGTGCAAAGCATCCTACACAATGCGACAGCTGGGTAGAATGGAGGTTTACTGACGTTTGACTGAGAGCTCAGTTTCATCGTCAGCATATGCGATCTGACTCTTATTATCCTTAATCTCTACCACAACTGCTGCTGTCACTCTTGAGGAATTCAAACCGTGAGAGTGAAATGAGAAGAGAGGGAAGATATGTGTTGATGCGTGCGAAATTGTGTGTGTGTGCAAGGAAATTGCTTTGTTTGATGAAACAATGAGTCATATAATGCATGTTAAGTTTGGTGTGGTGGACATTTGGTGTCATCTTGGAGTGTCAAAGGTCAAATCTGTCTATTATGCTTGTGATACTTCTCCCCCGTCATGTCATGTGAAAGTTCTGCGGTTGTTCAGCTGTGGGATATAGAGATAGACAGCAAATGCATTTACATCAGCAACAGACTGTGCATTTAAAGACATTAATCTTTCTCAAGTCTCAAGTTCCTGTTGATGCCTCAGGGTGACTCTTGTCATCGCCAGTGAGTTGTCAAAAGTGTGCCTCTCTATTGCTCTCTCTGTCAATGTGGGTGCGGTTTGTCTCAAATGCATCATGGAGGTTGAAGTTAAAATGTGAATAGAGTTGTTAGGTTTGAAAGGAGAACTTGATGAATTAAAAAGGAGCATCTAATAATTGATGGTAAGAACAACTAAGTTCAAAAAAAGTTTTGGGAGTGAGATTAAATTCCTATAGTTACACATTAGTTGCAGAGTCACAGTTCAAACAAACGTAGCTGACATTAAAATATTCATACTGTAAATTACAAACCCAAAAATCTACTATCAACTATCTATGCTGAAAGGCAATGTGTCATTTCTGCGCCACCAAATGGGATTACAATAATATATTCCGTATGTATATACACTCATTGGGCACATTATTTGGTACACCTGTACATCTACTTATTCAAGCGATTATCTGCCAATCGTGTGGCAGCAGTGTAATGTATAAAATCATGCAGATATGGGTCAGGAGGTTCAGTTAATGCTCACATCAACCATCAAAATGGGGAAAAATTTTATTTTTGTTCTTGACTGACAGATGTGGAACCCAACGTTGTCTTCAGCTGTTGCAGCCCATCCGCCTCAAGGTTCGACTTGTTGTGCAATCTGCTCACAACAATTGTACAGAGAGGTTATTCCCCTCGTGCCACCAAAACAGAATAGCATTCTGAGATTATATTCTTTTTACCACAATCATACAGAGTGGTTTTCAGAGTTATCATAGATAACCTGTAGACTTTATCAGTTCAAACCAGTCTGACCATTCTCTGTTGACCTCTGTCATCAATCATCCATCCACAGAACTGCCCCTCACTGGATGTTTATATTATTTTATTTAGGCTGTGACATATAAAGGTTATTAATCAAACAACACTAACAAGGAAAGGAGAACACCACTCACTACTTTTGGCCAAATAACTTGAGTAGCTTTATTGAAGTATTAATGTAATAAAACTTTTTAGAATAATATTTTATTAATAACATTGTGTTAATTGGTATAACAAATTACAAGGAAAGTAGAGATGATAAAATAATGTATAATTATGATTAGCCTTTATAAATAAAGAAAAGTATAAACATTTGCAGAGAAATACTTCGGCAGAATATTCCACCAGTCACATAAATTGTGGATCATGCATTAGAATGACAACACAACTATTTGACTTAAAACATACAAGAACTAATCAATGTGGAACATTGTATCTCAGAAGGAGGACAATGTGCCCGCCCATGTGGTACTTAAATAAATAATTCACACAAAAATTAAAATGCTCTTATCATTTACTCACCCTCATGCCATCTGTCTATGACTTTCTTTCTTCTGAAGAACACAAATTAAGATTTTTAAAAGAATACTTCAGCTCTGTAGGTCCATTCAGTGTAAGTGAAGGGGTGCCAAAATGTTTATGCTCCAAAAAGCACATAAAAGTAATACATACAACTCCAGTGGTTTAATCCATGACTTCAGAATATATATGACAGGTGTGGGTGAGAAACAGATAAATATTTATAATTTATATTTTGATTACATATTTGCTAGAAAATTCTTCTCTAAGCATAAAGAATGTGAATAACCAAAAACACAAGAAGAAAGTGAAATTTAAAGTGGAGATTGACTGAGCAGGGAGGAGAATCAATAGTAAAAAAAGGAATTAAATATTGATCTGTTTCTCACCAAATCTTTCATATAGCTTCTGAAAACATGAACAAACCACTGGGGGCACATGGATTAGACTACTTTTATGCTGATTTATGTGATTTGTTGAACTTCAATATTTTAGCACTGATTCACTTTCATTGTATGGACCAGATATTCTTCTAAAAATCTTAATTTGTGTTCTGCAGAAGAAAGTCATACACATCCAGGATGGCATGAGGGTGAGTAAATGATGAGAGCTGCCGTGAGCATGGGCTGGACTGGAATTCTCCACACAGCCTTCACGGCTTCAATTAAATTTATTTTCTCAAGTTCAGAGGTACGCAAGGATCCCAAGGAAGACCCCTTGTGTCACTTCATTTGACACAACGTCTCGTTCCCTCCATCAGGGAAGGAGGTTACAACAGTAACCATGACGTTTTGCAACTTAGTACTCAATACTCACAACTAATGAGTACTTTTAAATTAGCTACTCTTTTACTCTTACTTGGGTAGTTTTTAGGACAGCTACTTTTACTATACTCACACTACATTTTTTTGGGAAGTAACAGCACTTCTACTTAAGTATGATTTTTCAGTAGCCTACTCTTTCCATCCCCTTCTAAGATAACCTCTGTGTACTATTGTGGTGAGAAGAATAGCATCTCAGAATGCTATACTGTTTTTGCAGCACAAGGACTTATACAATATTAGTCAGTTGGTTTTAATGTTGTGGCTGATCGGTTTATATACGGATAGTGTTATACAAAGATATCTACAGGGTTGTGAGGGTTACTTTTGAAATACATTCCACTACAGATTACATGCTGTAAAATGTCATTTGTAATGTATTCCATTAGCTTACTCAAATTCAGTAACATATTCTAAATACTTTGGATTACTTCTTCAGCACTGGTAGATTTTTTCACTTGTTTTGACTATAAAAACTCTGCCAGTACAGTAAGATAAACTACACATGTTAAACATGTTCTCTGAAAAACATAAATATCTTATGCAGTGTTGTTTCTAAAACAAGATCAATCTTATTGGATTTTTAGATATTTTTACAGGAAAACAATACAAAAATTATCATCAAGAATAAAATGTTTTCCCTAATATCAAAGGTTTTACTAGAAAAAAATACATTATGATCCATTGTGAATTTTCTTGCTAAAAAAAATATAATTGTGCCTGGTAACGTGCATATAAAATGGTTAGAAATAGCATTTTAGCTTAGCCTAAAGCTGACAATTTACACAAGGTTTATTTTGATTTCTTCTGCTCCAAACTTAATTCTCTCTCTGCTCATATGAATGTAATACTTCAAAAGAAAGTGTTTCACCACTGTTCAAATGCACTTTGGAATGCATAATTTATATGTATAAATGTTTTCCATCTGAAAGGACTAAATATTAAATTACAACAAATGACAATAAAATGCAAAGTAATCTTTTCAGTAATCAAAATACTATTTGAATATATCTGTATTCTAATTACCAATGATGTAAATTTTAACTGTAGTGGAAAATAGTTACAAATAGTTTGAATTTTAAATATATATTCCTGTTACTTGTATTCCATTACTCCCAGCCCTGTATATATATATATATATATATATATATATATATGATTACTGAGGAGATTACTTAGCATTTTATTGTCATTTTTTTATTTAATATTTAATCCTTTCAGATGGAAAACATATATACTTATAAATGATGTGATCCAAATTAAATTTTACAGCAGTGAAACACTTTCTTATGATGTGTTACATTCATATGAGCAGACAGAGAAGTTCATTTGAAGTAAGTTTGGATCACAAGAAATATAAATAAACCTTATGTAAATTGTCAGCTTTACGCTAAGCTAAAATGCCATTTTTAGATCATATTTGCTTATAAAGAAAATTCACATTGGATTGTAATTTCTTTTTTTCTAGTAAGACCATTGATTTTAGGGCAAAAATCATATTCTTGATAATAATTTTTGTATTGTTTTCCTATAAAAATATCTAAAAATCCTTAAAACAAGATTAATTAATTTGATTTATCTTGTTTTAGAAACAACATTGCATAAGATATTTAGTTTTTTCAGAGAATGTTTTATTAACGTGTGTTTTGTCTTACTGTACTGACAGTTTTTATAGTCAAAACAAGTGAAAAAATCTACCAGTGCTGAAGAAGTAATCCAAAGTATTTAGAGTACTGACCATGAGTTACCTAACGAAATATGTTACAAATTACATTTTACAGCATGTATTCTGTAATCTGTAGTGTAATACATTTAAAAAGTAACCCTCCCAACCCTCATATATATATATATATATATATATATATATATATATATATATATATATATATATATATATATATATATATACTTTTTCCATTTTATTGGATGCACAAAATGACTGTCAATGTCCTTGTCCTCAAAAAGGGCATCCTAGTTTATCCCTTATCCACTTTTCTGTCCAGCAAAGTGCCATTTTTACTCAATGAAGTGTGCTAATGCTAATCAGAGAGTACATTTCACAAGGTAATCTTCCATACTAAATATTCATAACTTCACCAAGAGGCTTATTCGTACTTAGAACATTGATTTCAGTTTGCACAGTTCCACACAATTTAAGCGTATACCTGATTGGAATTTCAAAATACTCTCCATTGCTTCAAAAGTCCTGTCTTATCCAAGCAGAACTGATTTTACTCCTGCATTTCTTGTGATAAACATGCTATGCTCCACTGTGTGCTTCAAATTTCTTGTTGGTCTATGAATTAACTCTTTTGGGGTTCATTAATTTGTAATTTGGAGAAAATAATTGTGGTCAATATATTACATATACATATTACAATACTGTATGCACAATATTTCAACAATAAAATACATATGTTGTTTAGATATGCATTGCACAAATATCATATTACTTTTCTTACAGAACACTGCTCCAAAATGGTTGCTTGTTTAAATGCTACTCACTTGACGTAAATTGTATTTTTTTTTTCTAATTTACTGCACACACACACACACACCTACGCACACACACACGTTGGTGCAACTATCATAATGAGGACTCTCCATCGACATAATGATTTTTATACTGTACAAAATATAGATTCTATCCCCTAAACCTAACCCTACCCCTAAACCTAACCCTCACATAAACTTTTAAATTAACAATAAAACATAATTTATTATGTTTTTAAGAGATTTGAATTATGGGGACACTAGAAATGTCCTCATAAACTACATTTATTGTAATTACCAGTTTGTAACCTAAAAAAAGTCCTTGTAAACCACGTAAACCTGAATTTGACTATTGCAAGCCATGTAAGTGCAGTGTAGTTCTAGCGGGAAGACAAGCAGCTGTACATCATCGCACCATTAGCTGGGTAATTCCCAGCCAATCAAATGTAAGCCATTGCTTTATAAGTCTGCTCACATTCTATCACATTGCTGTTTCAGCTTGCTAACATGGCAAATAGTCATGTTTCAACCTCTCCAGGCAACAGGAGAACCTGTGTATAGAACACCCTTTCCAATGACGTCATCACTTAATCTCAATTTCTGCCCACATCAAACCCATCAGGAGTAAACAACCAGCAAACCTGGATCTTCATCCATATCTCATTGACTTAGAAGATCTCCCTCAATCGAGCCACAGCATCCTCAATCGGATTGCACGACCCGGCGCGGAAGGAGCATGCTCTCTCGCCAAGTCCGTCAAAATCATCAGCTCAGGCTGCAGCTTTTCAAAGGTCTAAGTGTTCAACATTGATATCTGATCTCTGTCTCACGATAGCAATGCTCCAGAAAAATAAATTTGTTTATTCTTTCCAGGAGTATAAATGAAAACAAATAATATCAAAACGGGATTTTTTATGAAATCCTGATCGCCAGATGAATCCAATTCGCCACACTTGGGTCCATTTTCCATGACAAGGGTTCACTGTATAACATCCAATAGCACTGTAGTTTCGCGGTGTAGTTTCATTCATAATAGCCAAGCAGTGAGTTTGTGTTGACATCGAGAGGTGGAGATTTAATTTTACTCTGTACGCTTCCAGCGATTTTACAGAGAAAAAAGCTTGTAGGAACCAATGATTCGTTAGATCATCTTTACATTTGAAACATAACTTCTTTAGAATTGTGGCTTTGAGAACATTGTATTCTGGGTTGTCTTGGCACTTATATTATTGTTTGTTTTTATTATAAAAACATGTTCAGCACAAAATATTTCCATTACTATAAATTCATAGTTCTCTAACCTTAAGAAATAACAACATATATTAATTCTGAAACTTGGGAAATAAAAACCCAAAGTGTCTTCTTTCAAAAGATACTACAACTGCATCCATACTACAAAGTGTCCTGTAAATACAACAATTTAAGTTCAGGTCATTTTCATGGTTTGTGCTCAAACACGGGGCACACATGAACAGTTAATATAGCCTTCACCAAAGCCTTGTGAAAGGGTCCTTAGTGAATTAAATAACTTATTTAGTTCGGTACCACATTTAGAGTGGTGTTCCCTACCCGAGCGCCTCCAAGGGCGCATTAATGCTGATCCATAAAACGCAGCGTTTTCTTACTCTATACGTACTTCCATGTTCTCATCAGAAGCACCACTGTTGCGGCGCGCCTCCTGACACCTAGCAGGAGGCTCCGCACCGCATCCCCTTATTCATCAGATTATTTAATTGCCATCGTAAGGCATATCGCATAATGATCAGGTAATACAGCGAGTAATTCCTATCTCACGGCATATTTACATTCATTAAAGAATAAATGCAGAATTCGTATGGCATGTCTTCCTAAATCATTCACTCATCTTTGTTCAGACCACGTTTCAATCTATGGGGATATTCAAGCACTCAGGGATTTATCAATGTTACAACTTTCAAAGCTCATTAACATAATCTTGTCCCTTTTTACAAGATTTAGTACAAGTCTCCGGTGTCTCCAGAATGCGTCTGTGACGTTTCAGCTCAAAATACCCCACGGATCATTTACTATACCATGTTATAAATGCCTCTTTAGTTCGGAATCAAAAACGCGCTGAGTCTCTTTAAATGCAAATAAGCTGCTGCTCCCCGCCCCTTTTCCGGAAGAGGGCTGTGCCTTTACAGCTCCTGCTTCAGACACTACAGCAACAACAAATCAGAACCAATATGACTGACAGCGTAAATACCGGAGTTCAGCCATATATGTATGAATGTATATCTGGTCTCTGTGGATACAGTCAGAGACAATGGTAACTTTAGCTGCATTAGCTGTGGAATCAGCTATCAAGCACAATCGGAAAGGAGATTTGCAAATATTAAAAAAATATAAAGTGCGATACTTGCATCTTCAGGACGTAAAGCTGGAACACGAACAGTTGGTATTGATCCATGCTTGAGAAGCAAATTTTTTGAAGATCCCGGTTTATACTTACATACATTCCCAAAGCAGTCTGGTGTAAAATGATTTGCGCAAACATACACACTTTTTCTATATTTTGGGGCACATTTCCTGCAAAACAAATCTGTCCACTGCGTGCGTCTTCAGCGGCTCTGATGCCGGGAGTACATGAAGACTCTTTATGTTCACTTTTACAGCCAACAACAAAACTCTTACGAAGCAGAGACATTATTCTTCTCACTATATTTGCTCCAGCTCGAGGAAGGACAGAAAGAGAAGGGAAAAAAAAAAAAAAAAAAAAAAAACACTGGCCACGTCTCTCGAATTCCTAGGCATCACGCTCTATTCTCTAACATGCAAGCTTCCCTGCCTAAAGAAACTTGACAGGATCAGGTCTATTTGCACGTTGTTCTCTGGTCAGTTTGGGTCTCATAATGCAATCTCCAGTCCCTATTAGGCCACCTTAATTTTGCCATGCTTATCTTTCCTCAAGGCCACCCCTCCATTTCCCACCTCCTCACACTATCTCATTCCGTAAACAACCTCTCATACCCATCAATCAATGATGGCTGCTGCGAATCTCTGGATGACATGTCCCTATTCACAGACGCGGCTCCCTCCATAGGATCCAGGGATTACTTTCTAGGATCATGGTTCACAAGGAAATTGCCAGAATTATACTTTTTTTCAATATAGCTTCCTACGCTCCATCCGCTCTCTTTTGAAATTCATCCCATCGTTAGATAATTTCATCAATGTATTTAATAATTTTTTCTTGATCTGCAATCCCTGTCTCGATGCGGCTCAGCTGAGGAAAGAAAGAAGTGACTCAGAGACCCAGCTATCAAATCCTTCCACATTTATTTGTATATGGTCCGGCAAAACAACATTACACTATACCCTCCAATGCTATGGTTCTTTACCCTATATGGGGTAACATATATTTTTGAATACAGAAATAGGAAATACATTCCCAGTACAGCTGTAGCTGCATTTTGCGATGATACGGCAAGCTACATCTAAAAGAGAAGTTTTAAAGAGGCCTTTATTATTCCACACCCATCTTCAGCATCAAATGGGTTCCCTTCGGACAGGCAAAGGCATCAAAGTTATGCAACAATTCCGCAGTCGTCACTACAATCAATAAAGGCCGGTCCTCCTTGAACCATCATGTCCCTTGTGAGACGTCTGACATGGCAGAGCATTTCCTGCAACTTCATTATCCCAGCCAGACACATTCCAGGATTTTCCAATGTAATCTCGTGCTCCCTCCCTCGTTTCACAGGAGTTCCACAGACCAGCTTCTATTGGCACCCTTCGAGGTATACTGGAATCCACAATATAGACGCTTGGCTGCTGGCCTCCCCAATCGTACCTGAAATATAGTCAACCTAACCCAAATCATCAAACAAGATCAACTCCCCATCAGCCATAAGTTCTCATGCATATCTTGTGGTGGTCGGTGGCTCTCTCCCAGCACATCTTTCCCTACACAATGATTAAATTCAAGCACACCCACTGTTCACAAGGATAACGCAAAACTATGTCCACCCCCTCGCCAGGGCTCCCATAATCTCAAGCATGGTTCCTTTGCATAGGTATTGCACAATCCAGCCGCCCTCGCCGGAAAGCTCTTACTATAACAGGATATCTTGCATGCAAGGTATTGCACGACAACATCGCCATTATCGTATGGCTCTACGCATGTTGCTCACCTAGCAGCTGTACATCATCGCACCATTAGCTGGGTAATTCCCAGCCAATCACATGTAAGCCATTGCTTTATAAGTCTGCTCACAATCTATCACATTGCTGTTTCAGCGTGCTAACACGGCAACCTCCACCACCCCACCACCACCAGTTGATTCCCGTCCTGCACGGGGGTAGGCTCATCGCCCCTGCCTCCTATCTCTGGCAGGATATGACGGTTCTGAGTACTATAACTTCAGACCGCCAAACGGGGCCTACGCCAAAGAGAAACATTACTTTTCTGTTTTATATTCATCAAATAAATGTCATTTTCAATTTCACTCAAGACTGCGAGTCTTCCTGATAGAAATTTTATTAAAAGAAAACACAATTAAAGTAATCTAACAAATGTTCACTTTCTTCAATGTTGTACTTTTTTATTGTGCCATGCTATAAAGTGTTTTACTGTCTTCCTGGATCACTTACAAAACACAACGTCAATGACAACTATTCAAACAATACCAAGCTATAAGCTATTTTTTTTTATTTATTTTTTTTAAAAATCAGATTCTGTATTTTGTTTCCAGTAGTGTTGGTTATTCATGTTTTGAGACGTTACAGACATTACAGCTGATTTTCTGTAAAGCTGCTTTGGAACAATGTGTATAGAAAAAGTACAAATAAAAAAACTATGATAACAGTGATAGCCTGTGCTGAAGCATTTTACCAATCAGAAATTAGCATAATTTATTCTGATACAAGAAATGGCCTGCATCATCCAATCACTGCCAACCATGTTAAAATAAATTGTACATTATCAATTCTCAATTCTAAAGTACTGATTACCAATTTCCCATGTCTGCCAATCATGTTGAGTGGTCAAAACATCATCTGCAGCCTGAAAATTATAATTTGTTCAGATGTTAGGAGTGAATGCACTTTGCTGCATAGAACGTTTAACCCCTTTACTGACAGCCCAGAGTGTGCTGAACTGAGATCAGTCAGTTTGAAATTAAATTATGCATATCATATAATGAAGACAAAACACAGTCCATGCAGAAGGACATGGGGTTGCACAAGGTTATGGTTAATTACACAGTGATAGCACAAAATGAACAATTAAATATACAGCATTGACCCCAAAACCAATATTTACTTCTTCTCCTAAAAGATCTCCCTTTGAAGATGGAAGAACTTATTGAAAATCATTGCCATCAACAGAAAAAAATTGATTGCAGTACAATTATCTGGGAAGCCATCCATATTATTTACATGAGCAATCCCACACTTGTCTGGTCACACCTAAATTAAAACTGGACAAACACTTTTCTCATGGACACATTAAATCTGTAACTTTCATTGCACATAAACAGCTTCTAGGTGGAAACATATCTATCAAATGAGACAAATTCAGTCTTATTTTGCTTGTTGGCACAGTCAATTTAACATTTCGATAACACTCTACAATAACATTCCATTTGTTAACATTAGTTAACAACATTAGTTAACATGAACTAACAATGAACATTACTTTTACTGCATTAATTAATCTTAGTTCATTTTAATTTTATTATATACTAACACATTTTTTAAATCAAAAGCTGTACTTATCAACATAATTAATGCACTATGAACTAACAATGAACAATTGTATTTTTATTAACTAACATTGACAAATATTAATGAATGCTGTAAAAAATAGATTGTTAATTGTTTGTTCATGATGCCTAATGCATTTACTAATGCTAACAAATGGAACCATATTGTAAAGTGTTACCAACATTTTATAAACATGCATGCAAAAACAAAAAACTAGAAAAAAAAAACTACAGTAATATAAAATTCATATTCCCCATCTGTTGCTCACTTCGACGTCGTGTCGAAGAAGCGACACTAGGGGTCTCTCTTGAGCACCGAATATGCCTCTGATCTATGAAAAAAGACCAATGAGAAGTTTGCAGATGGTATTTGCATACCCCGCCCCGGACATACGGGTATAAAAGCGGGGAAATACTGAGTCCATTCAGAAATTTTCTTCTGAGCCGATGGTCATGTATGCAGCCAGCTGCGAGTGACATACACCAGATTCCTGCTTCTGTTCCTCTGACGCTCAGTAGACCTGAAGGACGCGTACTTCCACGTCTCAATTTTGCCTCGACACCGCCCCTTTCACTCGTTCGTGTTCGATGGCCAGGCGTATCAGTACAAAGTCCTCCCCTTCGGCATATCTCTGTCCCCTCGCGTCTTGGGAAAAGAGCAAGCTTACTCCAGTTCAGAGCATCTCTTTTCTCAGCATGGAGTTTGACTCAGTCTCAATGTCAGCACGTCTCACCAATGAGCGTGCGCAGCCAGTGTGGAAACAGTGTTGAAAAGGGGCCTCGCTGCACTAGCACATCAACTGCCTAGAGTTGTAGACTGTTTTCTTTGCCCTGCGGAAGTTTCTCCGGTTAGTTCGAGACAAACATATCCTGATCAGGTCAGACAGCACCACTGCGGTGGTGTACATAAATCGCCAAGGCGGCGTACGGTCCCGCCACATGTCACAACTCGCCCGTCATCTCCTCCTTTGGAGCCAGCAGCGACTCAAGTTGCTGTGCATCACTCACATCCCCGGCAACCTCAATGTGATAGTGGACGCACTGTCACGACAACGCTTCCCCGCGGAGAGTGGAGGCTTCACCCCCAGCCAGTCCAGCTGATTTGGAAACAGTTCGGCAAGGCCCAGGTAGACCTGTTTGCCTCCCAAGAGACCTCCCACTGCCCGCTCTGGTGTGCCCAAACAAAGGCTCCCCTCGGGGCAGATGCACTGGCACAAAGCTGGCCTGTGGGGCTTCTAAGAGGTGCCCAGAGGTTAAACCCCTCCCTGCCAAACCCTCCTGGGATCTCTTGGTGGTCCTCGCCGGTCTTCAGAGATCCCCCTTCGAGCCGCTAGAATCAGCTGGAACACAGTTGGTCGCTTGTGCATGTGAAATACCTGCCCGCTCCTGTGTCAGCAGTATACGTACACGGCTCAGCGCATGGCGTGATTTAAAGTGGACCCCTAGTGTCGCTTCTTCGACACGACGTCAGACGGGGAACATCTCGGCTACGTATGTAACCTCCGTTCCCTGATGGAGGGAACGAGACGTCGTGACCTCCCGGCCACGTCGCTGAGCCGTGCCACTGCAGTGGCTGGACCATTTCCTGCTCCTCAGAAAAATCCTGAATGGACTCAGTATTTCCCCGTTTTTATACCCGTATGTCCGGGGCAGGGTATGCAAATACTGTCTGCCAACTTCTCATTGGCCTTTTTTCATAGATCAGAGGCATATTCGGCACTCAAGAGAGACCCCTAATGTCACTTCTTCGACACAATGTCTCGTTACCTCCATCAGGGAACGGAGGTTACATATGTAACCGAGACATTTTTCTTATAATAAATTGAGGCCTCTGTAATATTGCAAGTTTAAATTTTAAGGTTTTCTTTCAATAGTGGTGCCTGCTGAACAGTATTAAGAACTATTATTGAGATGAGAACTAAAACTATTTGGAAGTCAATTGGAGGAATTTCAACAAATATCAAATCATGATGCAACTTTAACAAAATAAATGCAATATTGTATGTTACTAAAAGAAGGGAATGCTACAGAAGCTAGCCACAATATTGTACTAAATTTAAAACAGCACTACAGGAAAAGAGAGGCTGGAAGGGCAGATCTGAGTGACTCATTTAGCATGTGTGTCATGACAGCTGGAACAGAAGATCTGTCATTAAACAGGTGATGTTTAGTGTCTGTCTTCATAAATGGCCTCATAAATCAGTCAAACTAGTGTTCACTTCTGCAGATCCTACCCAGAACGGCAAATGAAAGATGAGAGATTAAAGTATCTAAAAAAGGATAGTGCAACCTAAAAATTATAAATCTCTCATGATTTACTCACCATTTGTGACTTTCTTCTTCGGAACACAAACAAACATATTTTGCTGGGATATGATGTAAGTTGTATAATCCATGTCTTTTGAATTGATACGTTTTGGATGAGAACTCCTTAAAATGACAAAAAAGGAGTGATTTTCAAGATGGGACCACAGATGGCTGCTTTGGTGTAGAGCTCTCTAGCATTTTTGTTACTTTTTTGTTTGTCATGTTTTTTGTCAGTCTTTCCCAATCAGTTTCACCAGGGATGAACTGCTGAAAATTCGGCAGAGCATACCTGATAATCTTTTGCCGGTGTTTGATTATTCAGATATTTTATTAGACATCTTATTTGGAGGCGCAGTGGTGGTCTGCACAAGATCCAAAAGGTGCATTTGAGGGAAGCGAGCCAGCGCGCACGTAAAGCTTCATCAAAGCAGCTTTAGGACTTGCTGCCGAGTATTCATCTGGCGAATGTCCGCTCCATCACCAACAAAATGGATGAACTGCTTCTGCTCACTCAAACAAATAAGGATTGTTTCTATCTCCACTGCTCTTTGTTTCATGGAAATCTGGCTGAATGAAACCATCCCAGACAGCGTGTTACATCTGCTGGGCTTCCAGCTGTTCAGAGCTGATTGCATTGCGGAATCATTGGGGAAAACAAGAGGCGGTGGAACATGCTTTTACATCAATGAAAGTTACATATGTAACAGCTTTGAAGATGATGTGCTGTCCTAATTTAGAAGTGTTCTTCCTCAACTGTAAACATTTCTACGCGCCACAGGAGTTTCGCTCGTTATTTCTGGTGAGTGTTTATATCCCGCCACAAGCATGCGTGAATACAGCATTGTAACAGCTGGCTGATCACATCACAGACACAGAGCTACAATACCCGGACTTATTAGTATTCTGGGAGATTTTAATAAAGCTAACCTCACACATGAACTGCCAAAATACAAACAACACATCACATGCCCCACAAGAGGAAGAAATATATTGGACCACTGATACACCACTGCAAAGAATGCATATCGCTCTGTCCCATGTGCAGCTTTAGGACTCTCTGATCACTGTCTAGTTCATCTTCTCCCGACCTACAAGCAGAAACTAAAATAAGCTAAGCCTTTAGTTATGACTGTAAAGAGAAGACCAATGAAGCAGAGCTGGACCTACAAGCCTGCTTTGACTGCACTGATTGGAGTGTTTTTAAGGCTGTAGCCACATACCTAGACAAGCTCACAAATACTGTGACCTTAATATCAGTTTCTGTACGGATATGCTCATCCTTTCTAGGAAATTTTTAATCATTCAATACCGATAAACCATGGTTTACAGGAAAACTCAGACAGCATCGCAATGCCTAAAAGGAGCTTCCAGAAGTGGGGATAAATAAATAAAAATACCAGAACAGGAACATACTTACTAATGTGACGGTTTCAGTGAGTAACTTGTTATTTCTGAGGTGCAGGTGATTGGCTGAAGGGAGTGGTCGTACACCTGAATGTAATCAGGGCGCTCAATAAAAGACTGGGACAGAGATGAGAGTGGTGGGGTTAAGCTTGTGCTGCTTTTGTTTGTGCTGTACCTTGGGTCTCCTGTCACGAGGTTATGGGAGGACTCGCTGAGATGTTTGAAATATGGGAGATCACCACCGCCTTTTGATCCATATCATTTGGGATAGTTGATGTTCCTGGAGGTTTCATGGACTGAGAATGGTTGGACTGTTGCCTTTCATAAGTACCCCTATGCACACATCTGCTGACACACTGATTACCATTTATACTGATCTTTAATGTTGTTCTGTCTTTTACTGATAAATAAATAATTAATTGGCTGTGGTGCGTGTGGTGACTCCCTTATTTTGTTGCAATTCAGAAGAGATCGTAACACTAAGGAAATCAGAGTGGCTAAAAGAAGCTACTCTGAAAAGCTTTAAAAACTGTTTTCAGCCAACGATCCTGCATCTGTGTGGAAAGGCCTGAAAAGTATCACCAAGTACAAGACACCTCCCCCTCGCTCTGTAGAGAGTCAACTAATGGCTAATGAACTGAATGTGTTTTATTGCAGGTTTGAAAAGCTCGGTCTCACACCCCTCCTTGTTCTGATCTTCACTTCACACACACCAACACCTCCTGAAACCCCCCTCCTGCTACTCAATCTGCACTTTCGATCTGTGAGGAGGATGTGTGGCTGGTCTTTTGGAAACAAAAGAGTAGAAAAGATTCAGGTCCATATCAAATGGCACCCATCTTCACATATATCTTCAATAGATCACTGGAGCAGTGTGAAGTTCCCTGCTGCTTCAAACTCTCCCCCATTATTCTGGTCCCCTAAAAACCCCAAATCACAGGACTTAATGTCTACAGACCCATCGCTCTCACGTCTGTGGCCATGAAGTCATTTGAGAGACTGGTTTTGGCCTACATGAAGGACATCACTGTAACCCTGCTGGAACCCCTTTAGTTTGCTTAGCGAGCAAAAAGGTCTGTGGGTGATGATTTCAATATAGGACTGCATTATATCCTGCAACACTTCGACAGACCTGGGAGATATACAAGGATCCCATTTGTGGACTTCATTTCATCCTTCAGTACCATCATGCCCGATCTTCTCTCAGCCAAACTGACCTAGCTCTCCCTGCCATCCGCAATCTGTCGATGGATCACCAGTTTTCTGACAGATAGGCAGCAGCTAGTGAGACTGGGGAAAATCACATCCAGGACACTAACTATTAGCTCTGGTGCTCCTCAGAGATGCTCCCTGTACACAAATGACTGCACTGCAAAAGACCCCACTGTCAAGCTCCTTAAGTTTGCAGATGACACCATGGTCACTGGCTTCAACCCTGATGGTGACAAGTTTGCATAGACAGGAGGTTAAATAACTGGCTGTCTGGTGTGATCACAACAACAACATGCTCAAAATAGTGGAGATGATAGTGAACCCCTCCCCCATCATCCTGAACAGCACTGTGGCAGCAGAGGATTCATTCAGGTTCCTGGGCTATACCATCTCTCAGTACCTGAAGTGGGACACCCACATTGACTCCATTGTGAAGAAGAGGTTGTACATTCTTCACCAGCTGAGGAAGTTCAACCAGCCACAGGAGCTGCTGACACAGTTCTACTCTGCCATCATTGAGATTGTCATGTATACATCTATAACTGTCTGGTTTGGTTCAGCCACCAAATCAGGAAGTAAACTACAACAGACAGTCAGGACTGCTGAGAGTGCCCTCCTGCCCAACCTCGAAGACCTGTATTTCTCCAGAGTAAGGAAACATGCAGGTAGGATCACTCTGGACCCCACACACCCTGCCCACTCTCACTTTGAACTGTTGCACTCTGGTCGGCGCTACAGAACACCGAGCACCAGGACATCCAGGCACAAGAACAGTTTTTACCCCCAAGCCATTTTCCTCATGAACAACTAAACTGCCTCAGGACTTCCCCAAAGTGCAGTAATGTAAATACATATCTCATGTACATATGTAAAGTCACATATTTAATTCAATTGCTGTACATGTATATATACCATTCTGTTATATGTCCTATTATTTGTATGTCTATTTAAACTCTTACCTTATTTTATATTCTGTGTCTCAATGTAATGTTCTGTGTGCACTTGTTTCTCCTATCACCTAAAAAAAAATATTGTGTATGTGAAAACACTTGGCAATAAAGCTCATACAGATTTTAATTCTGATTCTTTTTTCACCATAATTCTTGACATTGTGGTCAATAGTCATGGTCATGATTTCAAGCCTGATTACACTTCTCATACATGAAACATGCGCAGATTGCTAGGACATGTACTCAAGCTTGAAATCATGATTGCAAAGGAGTCTGCTGATAAAAGAAGCATGACTTCTCTAAAAAAGTTATAAACTTCCTGCTGAAAATAGTTTATTTCCACATAAACTGTATGCTAAGTGTCACACCAAAACAACGCGCTAACACTGCAGGATATTTTTCAATGATGGAAAAGATCAGAAAGGTCAGCTAATGCCCCACATACCAGCCTATAATCTGCACTGCTGTGCAATGATACTAAAGGAATAAAATGAAAATTCTGTCAATTACTCAATTTCATGGTTATTCCAAACCCGTATGACTTTCTTCTGAGAAACACAAAAGAATAGATTTCAGAGAATGTCCTGGCAGATTTTCCCCATGCAATGGCATTGCATGGTGACTGGAAATGTCAGATTTATTAATCAGCAAATCAGACAGTAAAAAAACGTACTTTGGTACACAATAATGAGCGTTGTGCACATTTTGTTACGTGTTGGAGATTCACTTTACATGATGATGTACTTATTTACCTAACAATATGTTGCTCACCAGTACTAAAAATCTAGTCTTCCAGTTTAGTTTTTCCTTTCCTTCTAAAACAAATCCAACTGATTTCAATACTACATATGATTATTGATGTGAATTGATTATTTTCATACTAAAAATCCTTCTCTGCAATTAAAGTTGCAGTCAATCAGTCAACATTAAAGGACCAAAATACCAGAACATCGTTCTGTGCAAAATTGGATTATAAGAGCAGACTGTTTGCTATAAAAGGAGGGAAAAATTGCTTCCAATCATTGTGTTCTTGTTAGCAACGATTACCTTTAAAGAAAGATGTGCAGCCATCATCCCTTTGCATAAAAATGGCCTCACATGCAAGGAAATTGCTGCAAAGAATATTGCACCTGAAAGAACCATTTACCAGATCATCAAGAACTTCAAGGTGAGAGGTTCAACTGCAGTGAAGAAGGCTTCAGGATGTGTCAGAGTGTCCAGCAAGCACCAGGACCATCTCCTCCTGAGGAGTAAGCTACAAAATCGTGTCACCACCAGTGCAGAGCTTGATCAATATTGGCAGTAGGTTGGTGTGAGTGCATCTGCATGCACAGTGAGGCGAAGACTTTTGGACAATGGCCTGGTGTCAAGAAGGGCAGCAAAGAAGCTACTTCTCTCCAAGAAAACATCATGGACAGACTGAAATTCTGCAGGAAGTACAAGGATTGCACAGCAGAAGACTGGTGCAAAGATATTTTCTCTGATGAAGACCCCTTCCGACTGTTTGGGACATCTGGAAAATCGATGTCCGTAGAAGAAAAGGTGAACAGTACCATGAGTCCTGTGTCGTGCCAACAGTGAAGCATCCTGAAATCATCCATATGTGGGGTTTCTTTTCATCCAAGGGAGTGGACTCCCTCACAATTCTGCCCAAAAACACTGCCATGAATAAAGAATGGTATCAAAACATCCTGCAAGAGCAACTTCTCCCAACGATCCAGGAGTAATTTGGTGATGATCAGTGCATTTTCCAGCATGATGGAGCACCATGTCACAAGGCAAGAGTGATAATGAAGTGGCTCGGAGATCATTACATTGACATTTTGGATCCATGGCCAGACAACTCCCCTGATCTTAATCCCATAGAAAACCTGTAGTCAGTCCAACCACTAATAAGTCAAGAATGGATCACCATCAGTCTGGATTTGGCCCAGAAGCTGATATCCAGCATGCCAGATTGAATTGCAGAGGTTATGAAGAACAAGGGTCAACACTGTAAATATTGACTCTTTGCATAAATTGAGTGTTTTTGCCAATAAAAGTCTATAAACTTATGAAACGCTTATCATTGTTTTCCAGTATACCATAGAAACATGTGAAAATATTAACTACAAATACTAAAGCAGCAAACTTTGCAAAACACAAAATTTATGTCACTGCCAATACTTTTGGCCATGGCTGTACAGTGCATTCAGAAAGTATTCAGACCCCTCCATTTTTTCACATTTTGTTATGTTGCAACCTTATGCTAAAATGCTTTAATTTTTTTTTAATCAATCTACTCTCCATACCACATAATTTTTTAATTATTAAAAAGAAACAAACTGATCATATTAACATAAGTATTCAGATCCTTAACTCAGTATTTAGTTGAATCACTTTTGGCAGCAATTACAGCCTCAAGTCTCTTTGGGTATGATGCGAAAAACTTTGTACATTTTGCAATGGGATTTTCTACCATTCTTCTCTGCAGATCCTCTCAAGCTCTGTCAGGTTGGATGGGGATCATCGGTAGACAGCTATTTTCAGTCCTCTCCAGAGATGTTTGATTGGGTTCAAGTCCAGGCTCTGGCTGGGCCTCTCAAGGACATTCACAGTGTTGCCCCTAAGCAACACTTGCATTGTCTTGGCTGTGTGCTAAGTGTCATTGTCCTGTTGGAAGGTGAACCTTTGGCCAAATCTGCAGTCCTGAGTGCTCTGGATCAGGATTTCATTAAGGATATCTCTGTATTTTACTGCCTTCAGCTTTCCTTAAACCCTGACCAGTCCACCAGTCCCTTCTGCTAACCAACCCCCCCCCCCCCCCCCCCCATTGCACAGGTGATGAGCGGCGCCTGGTTTCCAAATTCCAAGTGGGCCTTCATGTGTCTTGCACTGATGAGAGGCTTCTATCTGCCCACTCTACTATAAATCCCAGATTGGTGGATTGATGCAGTGATTGTTGTCCTACTGCAAGTTTCTTCCATCTCCACACATGATCTCTGAAGCTCAACCAGAGTGACCATAGGGTTCTTGGTCACCTCTCTTACCAAGGCCCTTCTCCCCCAATTTCCCCATTTGGCTGTGCAGCCAGCTCTAGGAAGAGTCCAGGTTGTTCCAAACTTCTTCCATTTAAGAATTATGGAGGCCTATGCTCTTGGGAATCTTCAATGCAGCAAAAAATGTTTTGTAGCCTTCCCCAGATCTGTGCCTTGACACAGTTTATCTCTGAACTCTGCAAGCAGTTCATTTAACCTCATGGCTTGGTATTTGGTCTGATAAGCATTTTCAGCTGAGACCTTATATACACAGGTGTGTGCCTTTCCAAATCATGTCAAATCAGTTGAATTTGCCACAGGTGGACTCCAATCAAAATGTAGAAACATTTCAAATGTGATCCAGAGAAATGGGATGAACCTAAGCTAAATTTCAAGTGTCAGAGCATATGGTCTGCCAATGTGATATTTAAGTTTTTTTGAATGTTGAATAATGAAAATAGTCTTAAGATAGATAGAAGATAACTTTGTCAGTACTATTGCCCAAGAAATTGTCAAAATTGTTAAAGCATTTGGAAAACTTTATAACAAGAAGCTCTGTTTAACAGCACAGCATTTTCACAGATCCATATACAGATAACACGGGTTAATTTTATGGAAGTATAAAATGTCTAGGTTACTATTCTGCCCTACAAAACAAAAAGGCAGTAACTGCATTTTTGGTCAAAAATGAGTTATTATCATTTTCATGACATTCAAGGCATCCTTTGTTATGTGATAAAACATTTTATCTCAAATGTGTGTCGTTTTGGAGAAAAATGGTAGTCGTTTGTACAGTAACTGCAAAAAGCCCTGACAGGATAACTTTAAAGTCATTTTTCTCAGTTCTGCGCTCTGTGTAGTTACTGCCTTTTTGCTTTGTAGGGCAGTATTGTATCCTCTGTTCCCTGATGGAGGGAACAAGATGTTGTGTTGAAGAAGCAACACTAGGGGTCTATCTTGAGAGCCTTGTGCATTTCTGAACTTGAGAAAAGGCCAATGATAAATTGGCAGACAGAAATTGCATGTCCTGCCCCCAGACATATGGGTATAAAGGGAGGTAAATGTGTCTGTCCATTATTGATTTTGCCCTAAGGAGCCGAGAATGAGGTTCGGCCGTAACAGTGGCTTGGTTCAGCATTGTGGCCGGGAGGACACAACGTCTCGTTCCCTCCATCAGGGAACGGAGGTTACAATAGTAACCTAGACGTACCCCATCTGTCGCTCACTTCGACATTGTGTCAAAGAAGCGAATCTAGGGGTCCATATTTAATCATGCCATGCGCTGAACCGTGTACTTGCGCTGCTGATGCAGGGAGTGGTGGTGGTGTAGTGGTCTAAAGCACATAACTGGTAATCTGGTAATCAGAAGGTCGCTGGTTCGATCCCCACAGCCACCACCATTGTGCCCTTGAGCAAGGCACTTAACTCCAGGATGCTCCGGGGGGATTTTCCCTGTAATAAGGGCTCTGTAACTCACTTTGGATAAAAGCGTCTGCCAAATGCATAAATGTAGGTGCGGGCAGGCAGTTGCATGCCAAAGCAACAGGCCACATCAGACTGCACGTAGCCTTCCCCAATGCCCCATAAAATTGTCATAACCTTCTGGTTCCCGACACCCCGAAGGGGGGAACAAGGCAAGGGAGCAAGCCGCGCCTTTTCTCTCTCCATGTTTCTCACATAGAGTCAAAGAGGCTGGGTCCATCTTAATGTTATCACACGCATCGGGGAAGGCGTTCTTTTCCAACTCCTATTCTTTCAGACAAGACCCCACAGAGACAACCACTTGCCCAGGCTGGGGGAGGTAAAGAGTGGCGGAATAAATCACATGGATTTTCAGGCCACATGTGGAAATGGCACGGTGGTAGATCCTACCTGCTGAGAGGGAGGAGTTTCTACAAACACGGTGACTGGGGGGCAGCGGGGACTGCCCAAGGGAGATGTGGGTCCGCTCGAAAGGGAACTGTACCGCGGAAAATATACACAGGGGGATTAATCCACATGGGGGCCCATCAAGTGGAGCACCTATTCCAGTACAGAGTAGTTTCAGTACTCGTTGTGGGTCCGGTCGGGGAATTTCTCCACTGAATTCGTGGACCAGGGGGCTAGGTTAGTGGGATCTCCTGGGATAAGAGTGCATGTGATCACCTCAGTGGAGGGGAAAGACACTTACATCCGGTCAGTTGTTCCATGTTACCGAGTTCTACTGGCTCGAACCTGAGAAAACAAGGGACAAGACCGACTCAACCCTGAGATTGTAAAATCTTGTAAAGGTATTGGGTGTTGCCCAGCCCACTGCTCTGCATATGTCTTCTAGGGAGGTGCCGTTGGCCAGTTCCCACGAGGATGCCACACTTATCGTAGAGTGTGTTCGAACCCCTAAGGGGGCGGACACAGCCTAGGTGTGATAGGGCAATGCTATGGCATCAACGACCCAGTAGGAAAGCCTCTGTTTGGAGACAGCTTTCCCATTCTGCTCTCCACCAAAGCAGACAAAAGAGCTGCTCAAAACATTTAAAGCTCTGCATGTGTTCCACATAAGTATGCAAAGCGCACACTGGACACAGCGACGAAAAAGGGTGGGACTGCCTCCTCCCGGGGCAGCTTCACTTGCAGCTTCACTACTTGGTCCCTGAAGGGGGTCGTAGGAACCTTGGGCACGTAGCCTGGTCACAGTCTTAGGACGACATGGGTGTCTGCCAGACAGAACTTCAGGCAGGTGTCGCTGACGGAGAATGCTTGTAGGTCCCCAACCCCCTTGATGGAGGTGAGTGCGATCAGGAGGGCCATCTTCAAGGAGAGTGCCTTGAGTTCAACGGAGTCAAGCGGCTTGAAAGGGGGTCTCTGAAGGCCTGAGAGGACCACTGAGTGATCACAGGAGTGGAACAGGCTTGGCCGGGGAGGATTCAATCTTCGGTGCCTCTAAGGAACCTGATAATCAAGTCGTGCTTACCCAATGACTTGCCGTCCACTGCGTCATGGTGGGCTGCGATAGTATCTTCATACACCTTCAAGCTGGAGGGGGACAGCAGGGATGAAAGCACTGACCAAACTGCGCATCTCTGCACATCTTCAGATTGGGAAGAACACCAATTTGTGAACAAGCACCACTTTGGGGCGTAAAGTTGCCTGGTAGAGGGAGCTCTGGCTTGTTTGATTGTGTCTACGATGGCAGGTGGTAGGTCAATTAGATCTTATGCATCCCATCCAGGGGCCAGACGTGGAGTTTCCAGAGGTCTGGGCACAGATGCCAGAGTGTGCCCTGTCCCTGAGAAAGAAGGTCCTTCCTCAGGGGAATTCGCCAGGGAGGGGCTGTCGAGAAGAGCACGAGAATCAAGAACCAAGTCCGTAGGTGGCCACCAGATTGACTTGTTCCTCGTCCTCGCTGACCTTGCACAGCACCCGTGCAAGAAGGCTCACTGGGGGAAATGCTTTCTTGCGCAGCCCCCGGGGACAGCTGTGTGCCAGCGTGTCTGTCCCGAGGGAAGCTTCCATTAGGGAGTGCAAGAGCGGGCAGTGGGAGGTCTCTTGGGAAGCAAACAGGACTACCTGTGCTTTGCAGAACCATTCCCAAATCAGCAGGACCGACTGGGGGTTAAGCCTCCACTCTCAGCTGAGTGTACCTTGTCGCGACAGCACGTCTGCTGCCATGTTGAGGCTGCCTGGGATGTGAGTGGCGTGCAGCAATCTGAGTCGATACTGGCTCCAAAGGAGGAAATGGCGGACGAGTTGTAATGTGACGGGAGTGCCATGAAAACAGAGGTCTCTCCAGGGTTTGAATCTGGTGGCAGGCGGGGGTGATAAACACACGGTGCGTGCTGCGGCGTCATGCCCATCTCTGGACTCGAGTCTAGAGCCAGTGCTGAAGCGGTCTCATATGCATCAACCCCAGCAGCGCGACCGGCCCTGACCAGGGAACCAATCATCTAGTCATGAGGGGTGAGGGGGGAGGGGGGAGACGGAGTGTTCCAGTCCCACCCCACGCTAACAGAGGTCCGGGCAAGCAAAGCGGATATCTGCGCTTTAGGCTCACACTGGGCGAGCAGACCCAGAGGTGGCAGCCCAGTGGAGTCATCAGCATCAGACGTCAATGTGACACTTTCCGATGCAGCGGGGAAATCATCATCCAGCTCGGTCTGAGGGAGTAAACAGACTGCCTTTGAGGTGAGCCGCTCTTACCTCGAGCCCGAACGGAAGCAAACGAGCATGCTGAGGAGCGGGTGGTTCGTGGGGATTTACCCTGTGAAACCGAGACCGCTGTATGCCCCAAATTGCCTTCATCGCCAGCCGCAAATAGGAAGGAGGCGTGGCGTGGATGAAGTGGCTTTCTCTTGTGAGGAAAGAAAGAAGCAAATCGCAACATTGCCATGGCTATGTTCTCGCACTGAGAACATGAACCATTCATAAAACGCTGCCTGTGTGTGTGTTCGCAGCCCAGGCACATGAGGCAGATCTTATGGCCGTCAGAAGTGGAGAGAAATTTGACCGCATCCAGGAACTACACAGGGGTGGAAAGACATCTTTAAAAAGACGCGTCCTGAAAAGGACGTTCAACGCCACCTCTGTATTGCTCTTTTTAGGGAAAATAATCTCTTTTAAAATCTCTGTCGAAGCACCCAGGGGCAAAGCTGCACTGTTGTGCAGAGAAGGATATGCGTCATAGATCCAACAGCATACGCTCTGTAGAGATGAAGTGAACAGTCTTGTGAATGCAGCTCCCTGATCACACAACCGCTCGGCTCAGAAAAAAAAATTCTGAATAGACAGACGCATTTCCCTCCCTTTATACCCATATGTCCGGAGGCGGGACATGCAAATTCTGTCTGCCAATTTCTCATTGGCCTTTTCTCAAGTTCAGAGATGCACAAGGCTCCCAAGAGAGACCCCTATAGTGTTGCTTCTTAGACACAACGTCGAAGTGAGCGACAGATGGGGAACTAGTATATTTATTGTACTCTTATACATCACTCTCATTGGTTTATTTATATTTGATTTATTTATATCATGCTAACTAACAAAATGCATTTGTAAAAGAATCTCTGGTGTTTCAGATTTAGCTCTGATATGCTTGTACAGTTGAGGTTTTAATTTGATCTTCTGCAGATGTTTCAACTTATATCTGAGCAATGTTTTGAGACTCAAAACAGATGATACAACAGGCTCTCCACTGCATGATGAAAAACAAATCCATTGTCTCGCCACACTATCCAGGCCAGCTTTAAAATTGATTTTAAATGTAGAGAAATAGATGGATTTGCAGGCATGCAGTGACCCTAGAAGAACTCCATGCTGCGCTAACACTGGTTCAGTGAGAGCAGTCATCTGTGAGTTATATTGATGTAGCTGTCCAAACAATGCCACATGTTCAATGTTGTTCCATTCAACAGATGTTCCTCTTTACTACCTGTTTGTTTAATGACAATATTAATGTAGGCTATAAAACAGTATACAGCAACAGTTTAAAATATTGGAGGTGGGTATTGGGAAGTTTGGAGGAGTACTACCGGGATGGTGTGTCCATTAAAACATAATACACCCAGTTTAGGGTCTCATTGCTCTTTTATTTGATCCAGCAGCATAACAGACAATCATGAAGTCAAGAGTCCTTAAAAGTTATGGAAGGTGTTGGAGGTTATTGGAAGGAAGGCTTGGAAGTAACTGAAGTACCGTTGTGGGAAGTGGCTTGGAAGTGTCTAAATAAGGCAAAGGGATGAACTAAATACTACAAATAAAGCTATTCTGTATAAAATAACAAAAATACAGGAAATAAATTAGTAATATGGTGAAACAATTCCACTGATACAACAAATCAACGTCTTGCATAGTTAAAAGGCACAACTGAAACTAAAAATAATTTTACAAAAGTTGTCAACACAACAATTCCAAAAGGGAAACCAGAGAAAGGAGAGGAGCTAAACCTACTGTAAAGATGTACTGACACTGGCAATGACGTGAAGATGAAGAACCCAAGTGCAGTTTATTGAAATACGTGAAATCCAAAACCTTAACTATAGACACAAACTAAACTAAACATAAACATGAATAATTAACACGACCATAAACTTGACTAAACTAGACTTAGCAAACAAGGTTACATCAACAGTACTTGACAAGAGATTATGGCAAACACGATGGCTTAAATGCACAGACATTGGGTAAAACAATAACAAGAAAACCAATAAACAGACTATAAACAAGATAACAAGACTAATAACTTTAAACCAATGACAAACTAGAACTGATAAGACAATAAACCAATGAAAATAAGACACATGAACATGGAGGGAAACATGAAATCACATGACAAGGGAAACACATGACATGAAACTGGAACTAGAATTTCAAAATAAAAGACATGAAAACAAAACATGAACAAAAACACATCTAGACATGACACCTACAGTATATTACAAGTCAAAGCCTTATACAAAATAGAACTACCCTATTACGTACTATTAAATAGAGAGCAGGTCTAAAGTGTTTACAGCAATACACATCACAGCTGAGTGCTAACAGCTGAGATAAATAAATGCAGGCAATAGCACGTGTGGTCGATACATTCAGAACTTAGCTCTAGGTGCATCCCAAACCGCACACTATTCTATGGCATTATGTAGTGTTATAGTTTGAGTGGTATGTTAACACTGAAAATGCAGAATTTTTGTTTTTAAGTATCCGGATGATGCACCTTTTTAATCCTCAAAGGCCCTCCCAGCTAGCAAATTTATGTTCTTAAAATATTTTCCAAATGTTTCATTGTTGTTGTGGAAACATGAAAATGTCCAGTTTTCTTAACATTAGTAGAAAGTTATTTACGGTTAATAACATTATAAAGATGTTCCATTAACATTTTATTTACAACTTTTTTTTCCAAACCTTTAAATAATTTTAGCCATAGTTATTGGAATGTTCCATTTTTGGTGGGCTGTCCCATATGGCACCCTAAGTCCTTGAGGTCCTCCTCCGAGTCCAGACTTTAGTGAAATAAGGGAGTGCAGTTCGATTGGGCATTATTCTGCAAGTCCAATAGGGTGCATGAATGATAAAAGACAGCTACACTGCACTTTTTACATAGTACAAGCACTTGAATGTTGAGATGTGGGGATTGTATTTGGAATTTTAGGTTATTGTGAATTTTGTGTTAAAATATGTACCTGACATGACAAGACATTTCATAATTACACATGCAATATGACATGATATGAATAGTCTACAGTACATAGAATTTTTACACTAAAAAAGCTAAAATGTGGTTAAATCATGAAAGACTAATATAAAATAAAAACATTTTCACAAACTATATATAAAGTTAAGTGCAAAAGTTTGCATACCCATTTTATTTTTTAAGTTTCACACCCCTTTCAGAACGTATACACATATAAGAAATAAAAGATGCAATTTTTTTTATGTAGTACTGCCCTTCAAAAGCTACATCACACAAAAATTTACTCTAATATACACAAACCCCCTTGGTTCTTCTTGTGCTGCCTTCTTGAGCATCAATTAATGTTTGCACCTTTTGTAATAGTTGTGTATGAGTCCCTCAGTTGCCCTAAGTGTCAAAAGCTGGATGTCAATATAATATAGCCACTGTTGGGAAGAACTCATATGTGCAGAAGATGCTGGGAAACCAAATAATGTACAGTTAGGTGTTAAACTGGACTGGTACACCCTGGAACGGCATTCTTGCACCTTTGATTCCAAAAAGATAAAAATGCTTGTTTGTCAAACCATTACATTCATTTTATTCTCCGATGCGATTATTGTTACATTCCGTCTCTGTTTAATGCACTTTTGTTCAAAAACATTTTATGTTCATTATAATTCGCTCTAATCATTTGCCGACGCTGGTAGAGGCAGCATAAACGAGAGCAGCACCAGACAATGCGCACCTGAATATAGACACGTTCCACTTCTGTATGCCTTGGTCCGAACTCTGTTTCAAAGAAATCACGTAATATGGAATCAACTGCTCACTCGTTTCTTAGATCCGCTGATGTGCATTAGTGATTTTGCATAGTTTTGTTAAAAAGCTGTATACACAAAGGGGTTTTGAAACTGGAATCGATCTCATCCAAACCAACATCAACATAGGCCTACTGTAGATCAATATATAAAACTTGAGATCAAAAGACCACTCAACCAACACACTGTAGGTTTCACTGTTATTTGTATATTTATGTGTTTACTCATAAAACATTTAACACTAAAAACATTTTTATTGTTTCAGCAATCATTTTTATTTTGTGTGTTATTTCCTAAGGGATAATTTTTTCTAGAAATACAGAGGGATTCACTAGTGAATGCTTCACGTGTCACCACACATAACAATTTACTTAAAAGTTGTATATAAGGTGTTTGTTTTCCCCGTTAAGAAAAATGTGCATTTACTTTTAAATTGCAACATAATTAGATTTAAGTTTAGCATGATCTATAAGATGACCCCAATCTATGGCAAGGAGAAGGTAACTTGTCCCAGCTGTCATCTGATTATTTATTTATTATAAAATGCATTTGATATCATTCTTAATCAAGCAACATCACCCAATTTTAGGGTTCCCTCAACTTCGAAATCCCAATATAACACCAGTGTACAGTAGTTTTATTGTTCTTTTTCTTTTTTTTTTTTGTTTAGGAAAAGTGGGGAGCTTCACTTCACAGGACAAAGCAGGGACATATAAACAATAATTAAATAGTCTTTGATCTTCGAGAAAGCAACACCATATTAAGAACCAGTTGAATGTAAACTTTTGAACAGGATTATTTGTGCAAATTCACTTACTATTTTGTCTTGTGGAATATAGAGTATGCTTGTATAAAATGCTGTATATTATTTTATTGAAAAAGCATGTTGAAATTACATGTATCAAATATGACACAATAGGCTTTTGAGGTCAAATAAAATAATAATAAAATTAATAAATCACAGAGCTTTGAAATGAGCCATTTGAAATTCCAACATATACTTTTTATAAGATATATTTAAAGTGTATAACTAATGTTTCTGTGTATTTTCATGTATGCAGCCTGATCTGGCATTATAAATATCTCATTATTTTGCATTGCAAGCTATGATGTCATCTTACCGTCTCGGTTACTGTTGTAACCTCCGTTCACCGAGGGAGGGAACGAGACCTAGTGTCGAAGGAAGTGACAAAGGGGTCTTCTCGGACGCCGAATCGTACCTCTGAACCTGAGAAAAGGCCAATGTCAAGTTGGCAGACAGAATTTGCATGCCCCGCCCCGGACATACGGGTATAAAGGGAAGCGGGGCAGCGAATGCCAGTCAGGATTTTGCACTGAGGAGCCGAAAGGATGAAGCACGGCCATTTACAGTGCTAGGTCTAGTGCCCTGGCAGGAGGGACACTACGTCTCGTTCCCTCCCTCGGGGAACGGAGGTTACAACAGTAACCGTGACGTTCCCTTTCTGTCACTCTCTCGACGTAATGTCGAAGGAAGTGACACAAGGGGTCCATATAAAAACGCCACGCACTGACCATGTGACGTGACTGTCGGAGCAGGGGCAAAGCAGGCTATTGCGTGTTAGAGGCACCTGAACCGAATGCACGTCGCCCTCCCCAATGCCCCCTCAAAGAGTTTTAGCATATCCACCTTAGGTTTTCCCGCACCCCTGAGGGAAAAAGGTATTACATGCTAGCATGGGAGCAAGCCCAGCAGCCGCGGCCTTCTCTCTCACTATGTCTCACACATAGGATTTAAAGCGGCTGGGACCCAACCTAAGTCGGGGAAGGCGGTCATTCCCAGGGGGAGCAGGAGAGTCTGTCGGGCGCAACAGGTGTCCCGAGAATAGCGGTGCTGTTGAGAAGACTCGAAGCATTAACCCTGCTCCACGCACCTGGCAGGGGGCGGCTTAGAGACTGAGGAAGAGGCCTAAGGAGGCGTCTTCAAAACTCGTCGGCGCCGGCATGCCAGGCGCTGAGGCAGGACCGGAGGCAAGGTAGCTGTCCGGCCTGCAGATTTCCTATTCTTTCAGGAGGGGAAGACCCTGCAGAGGCCACACTCTGCCCAATCCAGGGGGAGGTAATGTATGGCAAATACTCCACGAGGGTTGTGAAGCCGGACATGGGAAACGGCGCAGTGGTAGGTCCAGCCTAATGAAGGGGGGACTCTACAGACACAGGGCCAAGGCAGCGGGGCTGCCTGAGGGAAACGCGGGTCCGCCAGTACAGAGCCCTAAGACTAATACTGGGTCTAGCCGCGAGTTGCTCTGCTGAATTCGCGGGCCAGAAGGCTGGGGAGGAAAAAAAGCATCCAGGCAGCGACGCTCAGTGGCTGACCTGGGACAGAAGGCACACTGGATCACATTGGTGAAGGGCGCAAGATGCAAGTGGAACACCCAGTCGGTTGTGCCGCGTTACCAAGTTCTACTGGCTCGGACTTGACAAAACGTGGGACGAGACCGGCTCAACCCTTAGATTGTAAAGTTTGGCAAAGGTATTGGGTGTTGCCCAGCCCGCTGCTCTGCAGATGTCTGCTAGGGAGGTGCCGTGGCTCAGTGCCCACGAGGACGCCACACTTCTAGTGGAGTGTGCTCGGACCTGCAGGGGGGGGCGGGCATGCCCTGGGTGTGATAGGCTAAGGCAATAGCATCAACGACCCAGTGGGCTAGCCTCTGTTTGGAGATGGCAATCCCTTTCTGCCGTCCGCCAAAGCAGACAAAGAGCTGCTCAGAGCATCTAAGCTCTGCGTGCGGTCCACATAGGTACACAAAGCATGCACCGGACACAGCAACAAAAGGGCTGGGTCTGTCTCCTCCCGAGGCAGTGCTTGCAGGTTCATGACCTGGTCCCTGAAAGGGGTCGTGGGAACCTTGGGCACGTAGCACGGACGGGGTCTCAGGATAACGTGAGGAAGTGCCAGACCGAACTCTAGGCAAGAGTTGCTTACAGAGAATGCTTGCAGGTCTCCTACCCTCTTGATTGAGGCTAACGCGATCAGGAGGGCCATCTTCAGGGAGAGGGCCTTGAGCTCGACTGAATCAAGCGGCTCAAATGGGGGTCTCTGAAGGCCCGAGAGGACCACTGAGATCCCAAGAGGGAAACAGGTTAGGCCGGGGAGGATGTAGTCTCCGGGCGCCTTTCAGGAACCTGATAATCAAGTCGTGCTTACCAAGGGACTTTCCATCTACTGCATCGTGGTGGGCTGCGACAGCAGCTACATACACCTTCAAGGTAGAGGGGGACAGCCTCCCCTCCAGTCTCTCCTGCAGGAATAGAAGCACTGACCGAACTGCACATCTCTGTGGGTCTTAGGCTTGGGAAGAACACCAATTCGCGAACAAATGCCACTTTAGTGCATAGAGTTGCCTGGTTGAGTGAGCTCTGGCTACATTGATTGTATCTACGACAGCAGGTAGTAGATTTACTAGATCTTCTGCATCCCCTCCAGGGGCCAGACGTGGAGATTCCAGAGGTCTGGGTGCGGATGTCAGAGGGTGCCCCATCCCTGAGAAAGAAGGTCCTTCCTCAGGGGTATTTTCCAGGGAGGGGCTGTCGCGAGGAGCGTGAGTTCCAAAAACCAGGTGCGGGTGGGCCAGTAAGGGGCCACCAAAGGGGCTGTCATGAGGAGCGTGAGTTCCAAAAACCAGGTGCGGGTGGGCCAGTAAGGGGCCACCAAGGCGAACTGTTCCCCGTCCTCCCTGATCTTGCACAGCACCAAAGCAAGAAGGCTCACTGGGGGGAATGCATACTTGCACAGCCCCTGGGGCCAGCTGTGTGCCAGCGCATCTGTCCCGAGGGGAGCGTCTGTCAGGGAATACCAGAGCGGGCAATGGGAGTTGTCCTGGGAGGCAAAGAGGTCTACCTGTGCCTTGCCGAATCAGTCCCAAATGAGCTGGACCACCTGAGGGTGGAGTCTCCACTCTCCGCTGGGCAAAACCTGTCACGACAGCGCGTCTGCCATCGTGTTGCGGTTGCCAGGGATGTGAGTGGCAAGCAGCGACCTGAGTCACGGCTGACTCCAGAGGAGGAGATGGCGGGCGAGTTGTGACATATGACGAGAGCCGCCCTGGCGATTTATGTACGCTACCATCGCGGTGCTGTCTGAGCGAATCAGAACGTGCTTGCCTCGGATTAGTGGAATAAACCTCCGTAAAGCAAGAATAACAGCCATCAACTCTAGGCAATTGATGTGCCAACGCTGCCGGGGACCTTTCCAGGTGCCAGCGGCAGCGTGCCCGTTGCACACGGTGCCTCAACCCAGTCGAGAGGCGTCTGTGGTTACCACGACACGTCTGGACACCTGCTGCAAGGGAACGCCGGCCCGCAGGAAGCAGAGGTCTGTCCACGGGTTGAAAGTCTGATGGCAGGTGGGGGTGATTGCCACACGATGCGTGCCGTGGCGCCATGCCCATCTCGGGACTCGAGTCTGTAGCCAGTGCTGTAGCGGTCTCATATGCATCAACCTGAGTGGCGCGACTGCGGCTGAGGATGCCATATGCCCCAGGAGCCTCTGGAATTGTTTTAGAGGAACCGCTGTGCCAGGCTTGAAGCGAGCGAGGCACCTGAGCTCTGACTGGGCGCGATCGTTGGTGAGACACGCTGTCATTGAGACAGAGTCTAACTCCATACCGAGAAAAGAGATGCTCTGAACTGGGGTGAGCTTGCTCTTTTCCCAGTTGACCTGAAGCCCTAGACAGCTGAGATGCCTGAGCACCTGGTCCCTGTGAGCGCACAGTAACTCTCAAGAGTGGGCCAGGATGAGCCAGTCGTCGAGGTAGTTGAGTATGCGGATGCCCACTTCCCTTAGGGGGGCAAGAGCGGCCTCTGCAACCTTGGTGAAGAGGCGAGGTGACAGGGACAGGCCGAAGGGGAGGACCTTGTACTGATACGCCTGGCCGTCGAACACGAGCCGTAAGAAGGGTCGGTGTCGTGGCAAAATAGAGACAAGGAAGTACGCGTCATTCAGGTCTACCGCCGCGAACCAATCTAGCTGTCGAACGCAGGTAAGAATCTGCTTCTGCGTGAGCATTTTGAACGGGAGTCTGAGCAGGGCCCGGTTGAGAACTCGCAAGTCCAAGATTGGTCGCAACCAGACGCTTTTTTGGGTACGATGAAGTAAGGGCTGTAGAGACCCTTCTTCATCTCGGCTGGAGGGAGGGGCTCTATCGCGTCCTTGAGGAGCAGTGTAAAAATCTCTGCTCGTAAGGCACTGGCTTGTTGGCCGCGCAATAGAGTGGAGCGAATACCACTGAAACGAGGCAGGAGCCAGGCGAACTGAATCGCGTAGCCGAGTCGGATGGTCCTGGCCAACCAGCGCGACGGGTTGGGAAGCGATAACCATGTGTCACACTCCGTGTGAGGGGGACAAGGGGACGATCACCTTTGACGTACCGGGCAGGGCTTCGCGGCGGGGGGGAGCAGGTAATAATGCGTCGGGAGGCAAAAGAGCGTCCTGAGGCTGAGGTGCTGAGAAAAGACTCAAAGCACTTACCTTGCTCCACACACCCGGCAGGGGGCGGGTTAGAGACTGAGGAAGATGTCCCGAGAGGGCGTCTTCGAAACTCGTCAGCGCTAGCCTACTGGGGTTGGACAGTCGTGAGGCCGGAGGCAAGAGAGCTGCGACCGGGAAACCGGGACTGGAGAGATGTGGGGCCAGGGTGCCGTGAGAATGGAATGACGACATCGCCGCTGTATCGGAGAGCGTCACAGCGGCGTCTGATGCTGATGACTCACCTGGGCTGCCACCTTCGGGTCTGCTCGCCCAGTCTGAGGCTGATTTGCAGATGTCCGCTAGGAACCCGGGGGCTCAAGGGAAAATGCCGGCTGGCCGGGAAGCAAGCAACACTCTTCCCGAGCTCGGACGGAAGCAAACAAGCGTGCCGGGGGGCGGGTGGTTCATGGGGATTTACCCAGCGAAACCGAGCCCGTGGTCATACCCAAATCGCCTTCATCGCCAGCCGGGTCGACCTCAATCCCGTGGAAGAAGGAACAACGCGGGGGCGGCTGAAGTGGCTTTCTCTCATGACAAAAGAAAGACGCGACTGCAATGTTGCCATGGTTATGTTCTCGCACTGAGAACATGAGCCATTCATAAAATGCTGCCAGTGTGTGTTCGCAGCCCAGGCACACAAGGCAGCTTTTATGACCATCAGAGGTGGAGAGAAATCAACAGTATCCAGGAACTACACAGAGGCAGAAAGACATCTTTAAAAACACGCGTCCTGAAAAGGACGTTCAACGCCTGCTTTGTATTGCTCTTTCATGAATGGGAACTCAGCCTCTTTTAGAGAAAATAAACACTTTTAGGAGGAGAACACTCTTTCAAACAGAAAGAAGCGCTGTCGAAGCGCCCAGGGGCGTAAACTGCACAGTGTGCAGAGAGAGAGACGCCAGCTGGAAATGCGTCGTGCGGATCCAACAGCAATGCTTCTCGCTGATAAAGGTGAGTGAAACAGGAGTGTGTTTCAGCTGCTTGCGGTACAACCATTTGGCTCCGAAGAAAAATTCTGACTGGCATTCGCTGCCCCGCTTCCCTTTATACCCGTATGTCTGGGGCGGGGCATGCAAATTCTGTCTGCCAACTTGACATTGGCCTTTTCTCAGGTTCAGAGGTACGATTCGGCATCCGAGAAGACCCCTTGTGTCACTTCCTTCGACACTCCGTCGAGAGAGTGACAGAAGGGGAACATAAGTTCCTGAAACCCAGAGAAAAAGTTTTACAATTTCCCTTTTTTAAAGGTTAATATAGTGTTTGGTGTATAAAATACAATTGATAAAAACCATTGCTGGTTTTAGGACTACAAATGTAACAGCTCTATTAAAGAATGGAAAGCATTGTTTGTTTTTGTTGGAAGAAGAAGGAAGCAAATGGTGGGGCATTTATATGCCCCACCATTGTAATGTGGAGCTCAGGAGTACCACATAATCACTACTTTTTCATCATTTTTTATCAGCTGTGATTAATAGATCAATTTGTGCTCTCTCATAGAACTGAGATAATGACAAATGCAGAAGAGGGCTAAAAGCTGACAGTTCTGGGCCACTAATGAAGCATTATATCATTTGATTTGGCGGCTATGAGAAAATAAAAAATAAAATAATATCCATAAAACAGTTCATTTTGAGAAGGTTGTGCTCAAGTCAGAAATATTGTTCAAGCAACGTCATTCTGTTGCTCTTGTTTTATGTCGTTCTTGCAGTTTTTCTAGGTTTTCTATCTTTCTCTACAGCTCTTCCATTTCTTCACTGTCACCTCAGCAGTATCTACTATTCTGGTTAGTATTATGAGAGAATAAAATAAAAAACTAATGGCAGAATCTCCTGACATCCCTAATGAAAATAAATGAATGGATAAAATATATCGGACTGGAGATGTGACAGTCTATTGTCTTTTCCCGTCCCTGAGCAACGGCTCGTTCTATAGCTCACCTCTCAGGAAATGAAGCCGTCACAGCTAACGTGAGGTGTAATGACAGCAGACAGAGGGGAGCTCTCTCTTTAGTTCTGCTTTTGATTTCCACTGAATAATGAGGAGATGGAAGGAACTGAAAGAGAGAGAGAGAGAGAGAGAGAGAGAGAGAGAGAGAGAGAGAGAGGGAGAGGAGGGTTTAGAGGAATGATCATCAATGTGCTCAGATTTAACCCATGTCTAGAAATATTCTGTATGTATTAGACACTTGAAGGTATGGTTTCAATGTAAATTTCACCTTTATTAAAATTTGGTTTACAGTTAAATCTTTACAACCCATTTTCCAGAGTAAGCACTATAACCATTTTTTAAAAGGGATATTTCTCCCAAAATTAAAATTCTGTCATCATTTATTCATTCTTTCACTCATTTTGTTCCAATTCTGTACACTGTCAGAAAAAAGGGTACAGTCAGGGACCATTTGTGATCCCATAGGGTACAGCTTATGTGGTTGTACCCTCACTGGGTCAAAGTTACAGGCCCAAGGTACTAATATGTACCCTTTAGGGATAGATAAGGTACAGCTACATTTCTGTCCATCATAGGGTCCATGTATTTACCAATTCCCCCAAAAGAGGTACACAATACTGTGATCAAATGATTTGCCTGGTGGGGTATGTGGTGGTTCAAGGCTGCCAAAGCCAAACCATTCAAGTGCATGAAATTCACTACATTGTCCCATATGTGATCTCAACAATTCAATAAACATGCAGTTGAAAATCACCCAACACCAACATAAACTTAAATAATAAATTCTAAATGTTATACAGTAAAATAGTTAATGTTCTTTGGTCACATAGAACAGGTGAAATTTTTTTTTTCCATAACAGACCACTGGATTTTACTGTTTATATTTAGAGCATCAAGATTATTATTATTAATTAATTTATTTAACATATATAACAAATTCATTAAATTACAAACACAATTAGAAACAATGCCATTTCATCCCATATAAAATAAAAAAGTTGTTTTTTTAATAAAATCATTAAACTTTGGATATTTTGGACATTTAATTTATTCATTGGAAGAGCGCAAACTTAAGCACAATTATTACAAACTTTTTTAAACAAGAAAAACTGAAGAGCTGCAAGTGCAACAGGTAATTTCACAGTGATGGTCTTTATTCATATCCGTCCAATGGAATTAACACCACGCGTGCTTTGCGAAGTTTGTTATGTGCACGGTCCGATGCTTACATTATGATGGATCTCTGACTGTTGACAGAGGATCGTCTGCTCTGTTAAAAGTGGTTAAAAATTTAAAAGAACCTGGAAGACACTGAAAAATCACATAAATTCAGAGGTATGTTTAAATTTATGTGTTGTTGTAATTGGTATTTTGTGTATTTGTCCAATTGTTGTGTTTGTAGGTAGTCATTTTTGTTGACGGCCATTGACGTGTTCGCGTGCTAACCTTATTTGCTCTGCTGCCAAAATACTTTGTAAAAGATTCCAATAGGAAGAAAGTGGGAAGTGGGGTTGCAATCCAGGTAAGTCAGCGTTTTATTCACCCAAATCGAAGTCACAGTCTTTTTTCTTACAGAACTTAAATAAAACACAGCATTGATTAAACAGTTAATGTAAGCAGCTTTTCAGCGTGATTCAGGGTGAGCGTGTTTGCCACCAACTCTCACTCTCTCACTGGTGATCTCGGCAGCCTTTTCAAGCCTATCTCCATTGTCAATGTAACGAGACACATGTGTTACATATCATTAATCACCAGGGTAGGGTTGCACCAGCTGTGCGTAATTTCTCATGTAAGTTAGAACGTAAAGCTCACACTAAGGGCTTAGTAACTACTAGTCAGTGCTTAATTTGGTTGCACCACCTGTTCTTAAGACAGAACTTAACTAGTAGGTCGTAAGCTCTCCGTAAAGTGATGCGTAGTCGCACAGAATGACATATTTTTTTTAATCCAATCAGCAGCCTTCAAATTTGTAAACAGGAACCACGCGCATCATTTCAAAATGCAAAACAAAAAAGTACAATCCAAAAAGTTATATTAACACATTACACATTTAATTTAAAATATCTGTTGTTTTTGCACAAAGTCAGCCAACCCAAGAAACAGTACCTTGACCTGAAAACACCATAGTAGGCTACATCCAACAGTGAAAGATCGGCCTGTTCTTCATCCAGACTTTCCAGAGAGCACACAAGATAAAGAACCGCCACCTTCAGTAGAAAATGCAAGGAAAAGGAAACGTGGAAATGAGTTGGAAGATGACATAAATGGATAGTTAAATTTTTTATTTATTTTTTATTAAGTTTACATCATGGAACACATAACTGAGAGAATATTGGATACAATTTATGAGTGAGATGAGTTATACAAATTGAACTGAACAATGAGTGAAGTTAATATGTTTAATACATTAAAAATAATAAGAATAATGCAGATAAAACAAATACATTAGTTACTGAAAAGATCTTGAATTTATTGATTTATTGCCAAATATTAACATGTTCTATAAAAAGGATAATTCTGTGTTTAGGTGAAGTCTAATTGAAATTATTTTGTGTGATGAAACGGTTACACCCTCTTGTACTTCTGGGTCTTGCATTTGTCTGTACTGATCTTCCTGCAGAACCTCTTCACCTCCCAGATCATCAACTGGCATCTTCCACAGAATGGCCAAATTATGCAATAAAATCCATGCTGCTGTAACCTTTGCTGCTCTCGCCGGCTCCATTGCAATTCCTAGAGAGGAAAATTAATGTGTAAGCATGTGCGATTTCATATAAGATATTAGCCATTCCTAGTCTAAATTAATCAAATGAACAAAATAAAATTCTGCTGTCACATACCCCTGTGGAGGCATGACTACCTCCTTTTTAACACACCAATACTTCTTTCCACTATTGCCCGTGGTGAGTGCAGAATTCCTCGGCTCGTGAGGAGTTTAAGTTCCTCGGCTTTAAGTATGGAGTCATCAGCCACTTTTTTAGTGGGTATGCAGAATCACCCAGCAGGATGTCAAGATATTCCCCAGAATCAAATTTGTCCCAAATTTTCGATCTTCTCAGAATAAAGCTGTCATGCTTAGATCCTGGCCATCTAATGACACAGTTTAAAAAACATAAACTGGGGTCACAGATGACTTGGGTATTCAGTGAATGAAACTCTTTTCGATTCACAAAAGTAATCTCATCCTCTGTGGGTGCTTTTATCCTGATTTGTGTCCCATCAGTACAGCCATTTACATCAGGGAAACCGGCAATGCCATGGAACTTTTGCCTGTTTGTGTTTTGTTCATTTATGATTGGTATGCATGCATAGTTGTTAATGTGGTGACACAGTGCAAGTGACATCCTGTGGACCACTCTACATACAGTAGATTACATTTTGCATTGATTCGGTGTCAAAATAAAGTAACGCAACGCACACTTGGAGGCTTGGAGAGAGTACACCATTTCGGTTTGTTTCATGTTGGATATCAGTCGATATCAAATCAGTTATCCTCATTACTCCCTCTCTTTTAAAACGTAAATGAGCAAATATTTCCACATCATCATAAATATTCAAAGGATGATATCTGTCTTTAAAACTCGTTGATGAATTTGTAGTTCATTGTCTTCATTATCAATGATAATCTCATTGATGTACTCTAATCTGGCTGCCATCTCATTCCATCCATTCGTTATTCACGAGCTAAGGCTTCCGTAAATATTTTAAATATTTATTTTAAAATGCTCGAGTACAGTTGGAAAGATGCCAGCATTCATTTCGAATACGCATAGTATTAAAAAACAACAACTTTTGCTTCTCCAGCTACAGTATTGTCACAATAGATCCAATTAATAATTATGACATTTATTGCTTGTAATCCTTGTCATGCTTAATTTTCTCTGTTCTTGTTAGCATACATGGCACCAATCTCTTGGGGCTTTACTGATTCTCAAGGAGGAGAGGAGTAAGGATACATCTGGGCACAGTCATACAGTCTGAAGAAACTGGAAAGAGCCTGTCACAGATCCTTCAGTCCCACGATTGTTCCCCGGCTGGCCGGTTCCGACGAGTCTAGAGGATGCCTACACTGGACCTCCTCCTCAGTCGCTAACCCGACCCCTGCCGGGTGTGCGGAGCAAGGTAAGTGCTTTGAGTCTTTTCTCAGCGCTAGAGCCTCGGGACGTGTCTTCGCCTCCCGACGCCGTATTACCTGCTCCGCCCCGCTGCTCCGACCTGCCGGGTATGTCAAAAATAACTGTCCCCTTGGTGGCCCTAGCACGGAGCTTGGATGCGTGGCTTTCACTTCCCAACCTGTCACGCTTGCTGGCCCGGACCATTCGACTCGTTTACACAATTCAGTTTGCCAGGCCCCCGCCCCCATTCAGGGGAGTCTGCTTTACCGCAGTATAAGCCGAACATGCCAAATCCCTGCGCGTGGAAATCACTACTCTTTTACTCAAAGACACGTCCCTCCAACCAAAATGAAGAAGGGTTTCTACAGCCCTTACTTTGTTGTACCCAATAAAGGCGGCGGCTTACAACCGATCTTGGACCTGCGAGTTTTCAACCGGGCTTTGCTCAAACTCCCGTTCAAAATGCTCATGCAAAAACACTTGCGTCCGGCATCTAGATTGGTTTGCAGCGGTAGACCTGAAGGACGCGTACTTCCACGTCTCAAATAGAGGCTTTCCCACTGGGTCGTGGACACCATTTCATTGGACTATCACACCCAGGCCGTGCCCCCCCCTTTCGGTTCTGAGCACACTCAACAAGGAGTGTTGTGTCCTTGTGGGCACTAGCCAGGGGCACCTCTCTGGCATACATATGTAGAGCAGTGGGTTGGGCAACACCTAATACTTTTGCGAGATTCTACAATCTCCGGGTTGAGTCAGTATCATCCCGTATTTTCTCAGGTCCGAGCTGGTAGAACTCGGTAACACGCTGATGGTCTGGCCGGGTGAATTGCTTGCACCTGGCACCCTTTCCCTCGGACGAGGTAAAACTGTGCGCTTTCTCTCCCAGGGGATCCCACTCTTTCGGTTCCCTGGATGATTCCTCCCTAGCCCTTTGGGTCTGCAGTTCAGCGGAGGAACTCGCCGACCCCCTTCCCTTGATGCGTGTAAGGGCCCCGGCCGTTCTTGCTCTATGCGAGAAACATAGAGAGAAAAGAGGCCCAGCCAGGCTTGGCCTGTTCCCAGGTTGGCAAGCATCGCCTTGTTCCCCTGCCTAGGGTAACCAGAAGGATTCCGACAACTTTTTTAGGCCATTGGGAAAGGGTACGTGCAGTCTGACACAGCTGGTCGCCTTTGCACGTAAAATACCTGCCCGCTCCTGTGTCAGCAGTACACGTACACGGCTCAGCACATGGCGTGATTTAAATTGGACCCCTAGTGTCGCTTCTTCGACACAATGTCGAAGTGAGTGACAGATGGGGAACGTCTAGGTTACGTATGTAACCTCCATTCCCTGATGCAGGGAACGAGACGTTGTGTCCTCCCGGCCACGTCGCTGAGCCGAGCCACTGTAGTGGACCATTTCTGGCTCCTCAGAATATTTTTAAAGCGAAATGGCTAAAAAAAATTAAATAAATCAAAATAAAAAATATCCTACTCTAGCCTATTTGGTGACAAATTGTGATTCTGAGATGTTTAAAGTGTTAATTCTGTGACATTGTGGACAAAAATGTGAAATTATTGAATGTTTCATGTTTTTAAATAAATGTGATTAAACTTTTGTGTGCTTTATTGAGTACAAATTTGCCATACATGAGGTACAAAGTGATTGTCACTGGAGAAGTACCCTTAAAAGGCCAAATCTGCACCTTTTCCAGAGGTACATTATAGGACCATATCATTAAGGTCCAAGTTTGTCACCAAGGGTACATATTTGCCTCTTAAAAGGTACAAGATGTAAGGGTATGAAAATGTACCCATGTTTAAGGGTTCACAAATGTACCTTTGAGGGTACTGCCTCAGTGACAAGCTATTGTACCCCTAAAGGTAATCATGTTGCACTTTTTTTTCTGACAGTGAAATATGTTAGAGAACTCAGACCCTTGTGCAAGCTACATAAATATTGTAGCAGTTACTAGGCCACAGAGTCTGGCAATCAGTTAAATTCACAGCAGTCTGTGAAATGGTGGAAATAAAACACAAAAAGCATGTGTGGTCAGCTTTGGTTTTGCCAGGTTATACCAAAAGCTCAGAAAACGAAATAAACCATTATTACAGTTACTGTATATTATACTCTATCATTCTCTTTCTTTCACTCACAGGTTATTTGCATTAAACATGAAACAGTAATAATCATGTTACAGCTCATTTACATATTAACATTAACAAGTCTGCTCTATGTCACAAGGCAAGGTATGTTTTACCAATTAGACAATTTATATGTGGTTTTAAAGTGTCTAAAACATTATTAGTATTTATTCCAATCTCTAGTTACCATTTGCGAAATATCATAAATATAGTTATACATTTGTCAGAACCCTTTAACACTAAATATTTCATCATATTTAAAGCTGCACTACATACAATTTTTTGGTTAAAAATGAACAAATTGACATTATTGATTGAGTACATAAACAATCAATATTCAAACAATGTCCTTATCTTACCCCGATTCACTACGGTAAGCCTATAAACATTGTTTGAATTTTGAGCTGTCGGTTTGGATTTGGCACAAAATCACTGGCTTATGTCATTCATCATTACATCATTAAGCCATGTCCGTAAACCCTGAAAAGAGAAATCGGCTGTCACATGTTCCGGCAGATGAAACTATGCTCTTCACTTCCGTTCATTCAAACTCACATAGTTCAGGACAGCATCGCTGCAGTCTGGATGGATGTATATATGTTATCTGTTTGGTGAAGTTGTTTACCTGCTATAATGCTTAGATATGTTTTCTGGTAAGGTTGTCCTAAATTGGTTATCATGATTTTATGAATTGAACATCATACTTACATTGTCCAATACAAACATTAATAGTAGTTAAAACACTTGAATAATCATATTAAAATATGCTCTTAACTGGTGGTGGTTTGTTAACAATGTAAAATCACTTTGAGTGAAGTGTCAGAAAAGTTATAAATGTTAAATTCAATAATCCATTCAAAATATGTAAATAAGAGTGTTTTTATCTTCATATAAGCAAAATAATATTTAATTAAACGTTATGATTCTGAGTATCTTCCAGTCATGATCACACACAGGCGATGTCCATGTAAGCTGAAATCATGAGATTCATCCGCCAGAAAAGCAATGCTGAAATGCGACTGACATAAATTGTTCTTCTGCAAATTGCCATAATTTTTAATTTTCAACCACAGATGTCGCTAGAGAGCACAAAGTAACATAGTGCAGCGTAAAAATGAATACTTTTGATATCCATGTATTTTTGGATGTAAAATTATAACAACCTTTGGAAATGTTGGCAGCTAGTTTTACTGGATTAAGAAAAAGCAACTCGAAATGAAACACACCATGCTCAAACAGTGCCTTCTGCATTTCTGGCACCACACAGCATAGACCATGAGATACTCTTTTCCTAATATTATTAATAACATTAATACATTGTTGTTTTAATACAATTATATTAGTTAATATGATATTATTTATAATAAATAAACGAACCCATCAATTGTGATCATGCACCTTCTTGGGGTGTCACAATAGCAGTAAATGTACAAAATATAGTAAATTGTTCTGTTTTGCTATAATAAATGTGTTTCATTCAATGTGTTCTTTTATTTTTTAACATGATAGTACTAAAGCAATTGCACAAGAAACTTACACTCAAAAGCCAAATCAGTTCTTTAGAAGAATGGGTTATGAATTTGATATGAAACAATGCAGCACCTAGAATGCTCAATCCCAACTTCCACTACAGTAATGTCAGTCGGAAAAACAATCTGATTATTTTTCATGCCTGGAGCCAATAGACTGAGTTAAAATAAACTCTTTCCCCTCTCCAAAGCGAGGCCTTTCAAACCACTAGGATCTATTCAACTATCCAAACAGGTCATAGGTCACTGCATTTAAAAATAGTAGCTTGACATCCTTCCTCCATGATTTATAATGCATGTCAATATCCAGAGCAGTTAATGCGCACAGACTTCACAACAGCCCTCCACAGCATTGGCATAGTGTATACAGCTGGCCACATTCCATCATCTGTGAGAAATAAAAGTTTCCAACAAGTCAAGCAGCAGAGAGGCAGGAGGACGTGATATGATTATTAATGATTTGGTTCTTATTTTAAGGCTGTTAAAGAAATAGTTCACTTACAGTAAAAACAACAATTCTGCCATTTACTCACATGCAATCCCAAAATATTGGAAAAATGAAGGCGTGTCGTAATTTAGAACAAATTCTGGCCAAAATTAAGGTGTATTTGAATTTTGTCATTCGTAACAGCTTGCCAGGGCGAATTTTCAGAAAACTTCTTACCGGATGCTAAACACCTTCTTACTGCCATCGATCCACGTCATCGGTAGGTGTGACCTGGAGCTCCACCTACTTTGAGGCTGACAGCTAAATCACATTCGGTCAGTTAAGGTAAGACAATATGAAAAACAGCGTGCAGAGTTATTAGTAGAGACATTTTCCGAGAACATGCTGTAACGCTTTTGAATGTAAGGAGGAAGCTGCAACCAGCTTGACAAACACATAGACATTTTACACTTTTCAGTGTACAAAGAAACAAAAACACGCACTTCTTTTCAGCCAGCTGCTTCAAATCATAAAAACATTCAGACATGAGGACAAGCTTTGTACGTCTCTCTCCCGTCTGCCGCTGTCTCTCCTTAAAAACTCCCGCCTCCCCTCACTCTGCCCAGATGCCGCTCGGCTTTGCCCTGCTCAACACATACCCCTGTAGCTGAACTCAGGTCGGGATTTCTCCAGCCTGTGACCTACACCCCCCCACCCCCAATTTCCAGGGAGGGAGCATCAACGGGTCACACTGGTCTCCGGATCTGACCTGTGGGGGGAGAATAAAAAAAGTGAGAGAGAAAGCAGAGAGGGGAGAGAGAGGAGAGGGAGATAGGCTCGCCGGCCCCGGACACACCCTCTACTGGCCGTCTCTCCCGTCTGCCATTGTCTCTTCTCCTTAAACTCTCCCGCATCCTCTTACTAGGACACAAGGCCAGTGTGGTGTGCAGGTGGAAGTCATTCGCTACTTATCTTCCCGGCTTCGCTCTGCCCAGAAACCGCTCGGTTCTGCCCTGCTCACCACACATGCTATGCAATTTTATTTTTTTGTATTAATTATCCTACAAAATGAATCAAACCAACTCAAATACTCTTAAGTGCTGCTTTACTCGTGTGCAATCTACAGCCGAAAACCAATCACACACCTTCCTTTTTGTCTGTTTTCTGTCCACTCCTTTACAAACTCTTCTTTGCAGTATGTATCAGTATTATCATAAATTACACTAAAAGAGTGTAATCTGTACATATTTTGATCATGTACAGATTGTTAGCACATTAGCGCAGTGAATCACAAAGTAAACATTAGAAATGACACATGATCTACTTCTGGTTAAAATAGCTTCTTTTGTGGATCTCTACTCAGAGAATGAGGCACAAAGTCACTGAACATATTTTAATGTCATATTGATTGATGTTTTACATGTAGCCTTGTGCGTCCTCATATTTACATGCTACTCTAAAACGTCTCCCCCTGCAGTGTGGCCGGTGTCTGTATGTTCACAAACAGTATGTCATTGCCCAGCTGTTTCGAACTGCTTTTAGGCTATGAGCGAAGAAGCACTTCGCTGTGAGTATGCTGGGAACACAAATGGAGAAATTTTTAAGAAAGTACTGGGTGCTCTTTTCCATGCAACGAATGAATGAATGAATGATTACAAAGAATTAATTGGGTCTGGAGCTTTTAAGCTTCAAAAAGTAAAGCTCTATAAATCGATTCATTCATTCATTTGAAAACTTGATCAATTAAATTCATGAATAATCATTCAGACAGGTTTGTGAACCGGGTAAACTGTTTCACTGAAAAGATTCAACTCAAAAGAACAATTAGGTTAAGAATAAACAATTGAAACTTGCCAAGTATAGTGTAAATCTACACTAGTCTGATGCTGTTTCATGCACTTTCTTAAAATGTTCTCACTCCCTTGAATGGATCTTTTTTTGGTAAAAAAAAAAAGTGTATTATGCTATAACAGCTACATTTTTTTTTTTATTTTGCATTGTGCATATACTTTACAAAAAGCTCTGTCAAGTTGTTTCTATTCACATTGCTCCCATCTGCTGCTAAAGGATGGACACCTGTTCCCCCAGCTCACTTTTGGTTGTTGTGGTAACTCAAACAGTGTTTTCTTATGTGAGCACTGGTCATCGTGACAGCTTCAAACCGCTGAGCTTGACTATTGTCATTTATGAGAAATGGACCGGTGTGAAGACAGCCCTGAAATAGCTGGAGGGGTCCAGGCTCATGTGACCTGGATAAAACTGAGCCTCATCAATCAATGTCAAAGCCGCTCATCAGGGATTCCACCAAGGCATAAGTCCTTCCCACCAGGGGGTATTAACAAAGTGGTGGACTGGCCACTGAACGTCTGTGTGTGGTCACGCCATTTGCAACTAGTCAAAATCAAATTAAAGTGAACGCACACGCATACAGACTTACACACTGATAAATATGCATGCACTACCTTGACTCAACCTCTAAGACTTTGACATATATTAATATTATATGTCATATGGCATTCAAGATTTCATGTTTCAGCTATCTTTGACAGCAATTGATATCATCCTGTCAGAGAGTGTGGAACGTAGAGGGGTTAACCTTGTTTGCTTACAAAATCTCTAAGAGGCCTGTCACATGTATCTCAACTTTTAAAATTTTAGTTTATATTGAACAAAGGCCAGATTTAGTGTGGTTTTATTTTAGAAGGACTCAATTTTCTGTATTTTCAGAGAACTCAAAGTATTTAATCATCTTTTTGAGGAACCATGTTGGAACTAGGTGGGTGACAGCTGAATGCCAAAGTGTAGGCATGCATATATCATTATCTACAGTGCTCACTGAAAAAAAAGAAGATAAAATAAATCAAAATACAACTCCAAAACAAACGAATATTTTGTTTCCATCCACTTTGTCCAAAATGGAATGTGAAACAGAATGGGTCCCTCTGGTTCACAGAGAAGGATACATGTGTTATTAATTCATGATATCTACCATTTCCAACAGTTCAATAATAAATATCAAAGGAATGCACCAGGTCTCCTCACCAATTCTGTCCACTAAAATAACCCCAACCCCTCCTCCACCTATACCTTTCTATGTGAAGAGCATAATAAAGAATGGAAGAGCGGAGACAGGAGAAATGTCTTGACTTGGGCCCCAGTTGTACCCCATGGAGGGCTGGAGAATAGAGAGATGGCATCATCTCATGCATAATTTATGAGTGTATATTAACCCTGAGTGGAGCTGTTTCATCAATCAAGACAACCTGCCATAACAGGACATGTGTGCCTGTGTGTGCTAACGGCTGCCATGTTAGGATAAAATGTATATTAGTTTTTGTTTTGTTGTTTTCTATGCATGTGTGTTTAATTGTTCATTATCCTTGTGGAAATGGGTGCATGAGTTTTCTTTTCACATTGTGAAAGCACAATTGGAGACCATGCCATCCACGCAAGAAGCCGACTGCCCATGTCGCCCATGCCTAAATCCACCACTGGCGGTAGTAAATATTATTTTTGCTAAAACCTTCATTTGACTCAAGCCTATAATGTAGTCTTCCCCTTCACGCAGTGCCCTTACAGAGCGCAAAATACTGTTTAGAATTAGCCCCTTTTGTGATATTGTTTATTTTTCAATGTGTGCTTTTCCCATGCATCAAACACACACATCTAAATCCTAGCATGTTAATTTGTCAGTCATGTTTCCTAATGGATAATATCGATTACAATTTTAAAAACTTTAGAGAGTTCTATAAGTACAATACAGAATTTGAAATGTGATAGAAAGACACTGTGGTTGGAATTTTCATGACTTTCAGAAAAAACTAATTACATCAATTTCCTGTGATGCATGTACATACACTGTTGGGCATTGTTAGTAGACAAATTACAATAAAAGCTAAAAGTGCCTGACATTGAAGAACCATATAAAAATCATTAGAGAGGTTGAGGTGTGTGCATGTGTGTCTATTGTTCAATTTGGCTAATTTTAACAATAATATAATATTTAGTGAATTGTGTGTCTTAGCAGCTTCAGGACAAGGGGCTCAGTCAGTCTGAACGCTACTTGAGGCCATGTGCTTTGGCTTGCCTTGGAATTCATCCATCCACCCCAGCAGGTGGCCAAATTTAATGCCTGGCATGCATGTGCTTTCCAGCCATTCAGTTCAGAGGCTGTTGTGCAGTGGTGATTTCTTACACAGGAAACACGGCTTCCATCTCATCAAAAATGTGGCAATGACATGTTTAGTACAGGTACAAATAATCTATATTAATGATCCCTCCTGATGCATGTCAGTATTTTAGTGTCAAACAAAAGTGTCAGATATCTATATGAAATATCTAATAACATACAGTCACAGTTCCTGTACCTTTAGATTCAATGGAGTACATATGCAGTAGATGTTAATTGGACGAGAGGCTTTAAACATCTCATTTTGGGTCCTGCCCTGAAGCCCTGTTTCTATATTAGTTATATAATATAAATATATATTATATATGTTTGACTGAACAAAATTGCCAATAATTGCATTGGAAATGCACATTATATGTAAAAGCATCGCTGTCGGAGTGTTTGGTAGGTCATAGGTACCGACACAGTTCAATCAGTTCAATCATCATAATTTCAGCCTGGTCTCATGAAATATACGTGATCATTGCAATGTTTGTGCAAAACTGAAATTACGTGCGTCATTACACGTTTGGATGCAGTTTTTAAGTGAAATGTCCAGCGGGGGGTGCCAAAACCGAGCAAAAGGTTGTAATAAGACGAGGTTATAAGGTGAATTTTAGAGGGAGGTTTTAATTAGTAAAAATGTACCTCCCTAACCTAAAAGTTTACCCTAAACCTAACCAATAGTGTCTGAAAAGATAAATGAGAGTTTTACAAAACAGACATCCTTACCTTAAATGAATAGTTTTCCCAAAAATGAAAATTTGCTGATAATTTACTCACCTTCAGGCCATCCACGATGTATCCGAGTTTCTTCACAGAGATGTATGGAAGCAAACATTTGTAGATAAAAGGTATATAAGTATTGTTTTGTTTCTAAAAATAATCAATCATTTGGTTTCAGAAGAACTTTATTTGATTGTGGATTATTTTGATGCACCCTAAATATGCATTTTGGATATACATATGCAGAACATTCATTTGCACTCTTTAAAGGAGGAGGCCTAAAATGAAATCCTAAAAATCTTAAATTCTGTTTTGATGAAAGATCTTGGATGGCCTTGGGGTAAATTATCATCAAATTGTAATTTTTAAGTGAACTATTCTTTTAACCAACAACTAACCCTAACCGATAGTGTTTTAAAATGCAATTCGAAATAATAAAAAGAAAACACATTAACTGAAGCAATCGGGTCAATTTGAGTCACTTCTATGCTACTTCCATTTCCGTTCGTCTTTGGTTTGACTCAAACTGGGGGTCAATGGGCCCAAAGTCCAACACTCTATCAGGTGAGCTACCGAGCAAGCCAATAACACAGGAATAAGTGTGTATATGTAGTTGGGTCTGGAATACATGTGTTAAAATGTTTTGTTTTCCAAATCATGCGTTGAAGTAAAAGTGCTTTGATATCATAACATAGTGGGGGGTGAGTGGTAGAATGAAAAATAATTTGTTATACAGTAAGATTATAACAACTGTAAGATTGTGACAATGATTAAACCACAATTGTGTTAGTGCCTCTAGTGTTTATTTCACCAGGAAACTGCAGCAAAACCTACTTAAATGTATTTGCTGACCTACTTGTTTTCTTATTTCACCTTTAGTTACCCAAATGTTTTTGGAAATGCTCTACTGACTGTTTATTGCATATGTATTTCCTATTAGTACAGAGTCTGTTCATCTATAGTTACCTAGGGACCATCAAAATAAAGTGAACATTTAAGGAATACAGTTAATTGACTGCTAGATGTCTCCTTTTTTGAAACAGACTATCACAAGATGGCAAATACCAATACTGATAATAACACACACACACACAGGAATAGCAGCACCACATTGCAACCAGCACATAGACTGTTTCAGGGCCTCCATCAGGATTTATTCACAGGGAGAAAACATTTTCCAAATTGGGCGTTCTCCCGCCTGAGTCAATAAGAAATTTGAATGTACAGAAGTCATTGTATTGTCCAACAATTTTAATGAACTGATGTTCTCAACAATAATGTAATTAGATCATTAATATAGATCTATATACAGGCTACTGAAAGTCCACTGAATGTTTGTTGAAATATTGTTTACTAGCTAAAGCAAGTCAGTTGATAAGTCACTTATAGTCAGTTAAGAAGTAATATTATAAAAAAAATTAAATACTATTTAAATTCCCCCATATGTTCCTTTTTACTAAGGAAAGATAATTAAATAATTCAAATGCAAGGCATTTTGGGTTCCCCCCAAAGCCTACATTATGTACTTAATAGTTTGAGTTATATACACTTTATTGATTAAAAAAATTATAATAAGTTCAAAGAAATTTTATATTTTAGTTTTGAGCCCAAACTCAAAACATTTCAAGTAATGTTAATTATGACAACTTGATTTTCCAGTAATGACAACATTATGGTGTACAGTGTAACTATTGCCTATTTGGTATTTGTAATTATTGCAAAATCTGATCTGGGCTTGGTGAATTATTTTGGTTTCAAAATTTGTATTATTGAGAATTTTATGTAAGCATTGGTTTACACTATGAATCATGGGTGCTGTCTGTTGTTCTCCATATCCCTGCATCACAGTTCTTGCTTATGTGGGCTGGTGTTATGGGCGAGTTGATTGAGTCAGAGTTAAGCAGGCTTGAGCACAATATATCACATTATTTCTCTAATGGGTGTATCTGTGCACAAGCACCTTGGCCAAGAATGAAGGAATAAGAAAAAAATGTATTCTTCGGTTTTATTTATTTCTTTGTGCTGGAGCCTGAAATGCAGGAAAATGTTTTATTGATTGGTTTATAGGTATATGGGGCAGGCTTTTAGCACCCGAATACCATTCTTTTCAGTCCTGTGTCTGTGAGGATGCACTTGATGAAATGGAGTGAGATATTTAGAGAGAGAAGCAGAAAGAGACAAACATCTAGATAGAAAGAGAGAGAGAGAGAGAGAGAGAGAGAGAGAGAGAGAGAGAGAGAGATCAGACGTGCAAGAGGAGCAGGGACTTCTCAATAACTGTACTGGTTACCAGATTTATGGACGTTTTTTGACAAATGTGTGTTTTTAGGTAGATTTATGTAATTTTGTCGTAGGCTGTCATTTTGCCCAACATCTCCTTTTGAGTGGAAACTTTCCCTTAATTATAATCACATCTTGTGTGAAGTTTTGGTGTGCATGTGTGAGCAGACAGATCAGTTTGTTAAGATCCCTCAGAACTTGACCTTGAGAAAACACATTAGCTCTCTCCTTTGCCGTAACGTAGCACCGGAAATGAAGTCTTTTCAAAAGCACGTTAAACTACAGGCCCTGCATACAAGTCACATTAGTGATTCAAAGCATTATTCAATGGAGTGAAAGGCTATTAACTCGGCTTTCTGGGACCAGTTCCAAGCCTGATCAGAATTCTGCTGCAGTTAAATCCCCACAAGAGTTCCTGAAATGGGGCCTGCCCCCTTTTATCGCCCCACGCCACTGCACACGTAGGGCATAATAATGTTATCCATGGTGGTCTTACACTTAGAGGGCTGTTTGTTTAACTGTATATTCATTGCCTTGTCCCTGATAACACCCGGTGCAGCCTTTCCACGCGGCTTTCCCTAAATTAGGCAGGGAGGGGGAATGATGTGTGGAGGAGACATTTGTTCCAATCTCCCAGGCTGGACAGTGTGTACACATGCAAGATGAGTGTCTAAGCCAAATTGACTTTGAAATACGTGACACGGCTGGTTTAAGAGAGTGTCCTGTTGACAGTCATAACACAAGACATTAATCAATCATAATTTAAATGAGGGAAGATTAAAGGGATGAATGTGCATTGAAAAAGAAAATAGTGTCATTGCCCAAAAACCCCTACTAAGTAGACCAGTATATGAGATCACCATGCAGCATAGGTTGTGTTTTGGATGAAAGGTCAGCACCAAACCAGCACTAACCAGCAGTGTTAAAACCTAAAATGTTCTTTAAAAGAGTATTATAAAGTAAATTAAAAGTAATTAGTAATGTGTTTACTTTATCGATTTAGTGATCTTATTAAACTTTATGAAAGAATTGTAATTACTTTTTTGAGTAACCCAACATTGCTAACCATTATAAACTAGCAATGAAATTCACACTGGTCTAAGCTAGTCTTTTCAGCAGGGATAACATGCAACATCTTATAAGAAGCATCTCTAATACTAGGCCACATTTGGTGAACTACCACATGTAAAGCAAATGTTCAGGAACCTTGCCATAATGTGTATTTAATCATGCCATGGTTTCGCCCTGTCATAAGCTTATTTTTAAACAAAAATTCTGGGTTTTAATAACAGCACATCAACATTACTCTAAACACACACAAACAAATTGCTCTCGGTGTCTCTCAAGTCTCCCTTGTGATTAAGTGTCTGCGTAGCCTATGACCTGAAACCATCACAGGGCTTCTTTTTTTATTTACTACCTTTTTGATTCCAGAGAACTGGAAAATAAAGGGAGTAAATGTTTGAATTTCATTTCGAATGAAATGTTTGGCTTTGTCATGTGGCTCGTCCGGGTCCTTTTGATGTTGGTGATATGTCAATTATACATTTCTGCAGGGAGTTTTCTTTGCACACCATTTTCAGCACATATTTCTCCCTGCAACTTGTACATGGAACATTTTATGTGGCTATTGCACTATTTAGGTCAAAGAGGTAGTTAAAATATGTGGATAAGGAAATGCTTAGAATAGGGATTTACTGTAATGTGCTGGAATGTAAAACACTAATATATCTGAGATATACTGCATTACTAATGTCATAATTCTTATTCAGTCATAAAATAACTATATCAAGTACAGGTCTGTTTTAAAATCTAGTGAGCTGCCTTGTCTGTTAAAGTCAATTTTCTACTAAAATACCTGGAGAACACTATCTATTGGCATCCCCATTCACCTCAAAGTCTCAAATATATCATAGCTGGTCATTCTATGTTAGAACTCTTTGCAGCAAGCAGCAACAACATCTATTTCACACTGTTAAGACATCCGAGACTCTAAAAATCAACGGGAACTGGTGAAAATATACTGCATGCAAAAACCTTGTATTTTGTCATAATATACAGCTACTTTTGACCATCAATGGTGGAACTAATTACTGAAACTAACTAGCACAAACTTCTAAGGCAGCAGCTAAATGAAAAAGGGACTTATTTGAAATGTTCTTCAGTCTTCAGTTCAACTAAAACTTACAGTTGATTGTTCCTTTTGGGTCAGATGTTAGTATGTTGATAAGCTAATGATAACGAGTCATTTTAGTGGTGGATCTCAAATTTTTTGACTCAAAGGCCTTTGAACAATATTCAAATTTCATATGACCATTTCTCATCAATTTTATAACTTTGTTTCTTTCAAAAAATTTATTTAATTTAAATAATCTTATGGCTTCCCTGGAAGTATGCTGAGGCCCCTAAATGGGCCCCTGGTTGAGAACCATTGGTATAGACAGTATAGCTTTAAACATGTAGGGCTCTTGTAATAAATTAACAGACAAAAAAAAATCGACCACACATACCATCAGTCCTCATTTCAGGATAGAACAGACCAAACTGTTATGAGTTCAAATCTTGAACTTTGTCTGTTTAGATCTATAGCCACCACTGAGAATCTTTGTGACTGGGATCTAACCCAGACACCCATCTGCCCTCTGTATGGGCACAAAGTTCATCCATGCCATCTAATTACCCACCAAATCAGCTGGATACTGACAGAATGAGAGAGAGAGAGAGAGAGAGAGAGAGAGAGAGAGAGAGAGAGAGAGAGAGAGAGAGAGAGAGAGAGAGAGAGAGAGAACTGGAGAGATACTACAGCATTAAAGACTCTTTTAGAATGCCAGTCCTGCCTTGCTATGCTACTAAGAAATTACTTAAATCATTACTTACTTTCTCTTTTATTAACAGATTTGCGACTCTTTGGCTGTTTAGCTATACTCTAGACTCAGATGGTCTAGGTTGTGTCAACATCCATCCTGTAGGTCCATTTATTGCATGAAAGAGGTATGGATGCTAGTCAGTATGGCCGAAATCTGTTAGAGGCATTAAGATGATGCAAGCATACACTTGTTGCATGGCAACTTGCGACTTTTATTGGTCTTTGAGAATCAATCGCACCACACAAGGCTTTTCAGAAATATAACAAACTAAAATATCAAACCAAGTGGCGTTTATTTTAAAGAAAGATAGCACAATCACACTCCTATAGCAAAACATTTCATAAAAAGAAGTTTGTTAGCTTTCAAATGATAAATCTGTATTTAAGTGATTTAAGTATTTGGATACTTTTTCCGTTTTTTTCCTTTTCAGTTTTTCAAAAATAGCGGAATATTCCTGCTGATAAAAATAAATAAATAAACAAATAAAAGCCCAACTGAAATTGTAACCATTTCCACTACAAATACAACTCTTAGTGTAGTGTGTTTTGGGCCATATTCCATTTACTGCTTTTGGACCCACTTTATATTAGGTGTCTTTAACTACAATGTACTTGAGGATTAGATAAAATATACTTGTTATGTACAGTACATTTGTTTTTTGCATTGTTCTTACATTTAAATTACCTGCATTTAATTACATCTGTTATTACACGGTTAACCTTATGCCTAACCCTTAACCTTGCCCTACCTCAACCGTTACCCTAAACTCTAACCCCATCTCCCAACCCTAACCCTACTTCTAAACCTACCTGTACCTCAGCCTCAGTAGCATCAGAAGTGGATTTTGAAGAAAAACATGTAGTTACACAATAAATACACTGTATTTTATGTATTTCAATGTTAGTACATAATAGTTAAAGACACCAAATATAAAGTGGGACCATATGTTTTATTTTATTAGTTTCCATTACAGATATGTGCTGGTCCCTAATGGTATCCATTAGACATAACATGGCATCAATAGAAGCCAACACATTGCCAGTAGGAACCAGGGACCATTACAGTTTGCATTAAAACCAATACAATTCCCATTAAAACCATTAGAATTTCTGATAGGGTTTCTATTTATTTCTTTTTTTTTCTTCAACAGGGATCTACAAGGATTCAGCAAACATGTAAGCACTTGTTTTTTACAACAGTTCAAACTAAATCAAAAGTGTTTAGCCAAGACATCCAGACATATCACAAAGTGAAACTGACATGTGCTTACTGAAATTTGATACACTGCCCCAGTGGCCAAAGCGGTAAATGCTGTTGGGAGGATTGGCATGTGTGAGTTCTATTTTAAATTTAATGTAAGAGGGGAAAATGCAACCTCAGAATCGCGCTCGTCACTGTTCATGCAAACGCAATTATTTCCTGGCTTCAACACAGGTCACAATGCGCTTCCATCAAGCCACAAGGGAAGATAAACACAATTAAGCTGTATGCAAAAATTATCATTCCTTCACTGCAACTAACAAAAACTGCAGTGAGAAAAGTCCATTCTCATGGAACCACCTCTGAGCAGCCAACCAAATACAGGCCTTTTCCCCAGAGCTCATCTGCTGCTGTCTAAACCATTAACAAAGTGTAAGAATACTTCTGTCTGTCTGATCCATTGACCCAAATGCCTTATCAATAATCTCTGTGTGTCAGGAAGCCAATGGGGGGACATCCTGTTTCCACAACACACTCGCAATGTTTTGTTTAATGAAATCACGCCCATCGTCACTCTCTGTATTTCCTATGATGACCTCAGAGAAGAGTATGTGTTAGGGTGTGTGTTTGTTTGTCACAGAAGCAGCCAATCTTCCATCACATCAATCAGACAGGTGCTGTCCAGCAATCACTCAGCCAGCCGCCGGTGGCTCAGGCATCAATAAGCAGGGCTGACAGCAGGCTTGGATGGACTCTCTCTTCTATCTCCTCCCCTCCATGAAGTCCCGCCTTGAGAAAGATGCCAGCCCTCTGTCACTCATTTGAATGAAGTCACAGCCCTCAGTGTGGCCCAGGCAGGGGACAAAAGACACACAGGCCATCACCATGAAAAGAGATAAGCATTTCACATATTGTGACTCTGTGCAGAGCCTCTGCTATTGTTTTGAAACTAATGGACTGGAGGTTGTTTGTTTATTTAGCTTTTTCAGTAGCTATTAGAAAAATAAAGGTCTTTTCCTCAAAGGGAATGTTTGTGGAAAATCTGTTTTTGTTTTGTGTGTTAGTTTTCTTGTTTTCTCTTTGTTTTCAGATGTAGTGTAAATCAAGACATGTAAAAAAAAAAAAAATCTGATGCTTGTTAACTTTGTTGATAAACATGTACTATGTGTTCAATTGACATCAAAGTCCTTGATTAATTAGATGTTTTGTTAAGGGGATGGAAAAAATATGGGTGTTTGATTTTCTGAACCTCTTCAGAGTTTTGGAGCAGACCAGCATCTTTATGATATCATGGCTATGAGGAAAATAAAAACATGAAAATGGTAAAAACAACTTTTTACCATTAAACCGTTTAACTTCTCTTGTATAATTTACATGTAAGGAATGATTTCCAAAACAATCAATAATCCTTTTAATAATGAGGATGCATTCCTATATCAGGCAGTGCCATAAACTATTAAATCACTCAGACTCGACTAATGAATCAGAGTCAGACACGCTTTTTGATTTAACAATAACAAATGCCCATAATTTCTCCTGTTACTCTTCCTTTCACCTTAGATAACCTCCTCTGTGAGGAAGTTCAGGAGATGAGCTGGGGGTAAGTGCCTGTCTCAGATCACAGCTCTGCAACAGTTTTGAACCACCATTGTGAAAGGCATGGGTGAAAAACTCTGTCTCCATTCACAGGCCAGCAGGACTGAGAAGTATTGCATAAAATGCTGCCACTGACACACCTGTGCTTAGCTGAGTGTGTACTGAGAGCCTGAGGGCACAGCAGTCGAGCTATGACTTCTTATATTGTGTTTTCTGGCCACTGAGAATGAATGAGAAGAAAGATCATTTAATTAAATTATAGACCAGACCACTTAAATGGTTTTCTAAAATTATGTTCTAAAAAGCAGAGGGTTGTGGGTGGTGGGTTGGGGTATTCAAATATGTCATAATTGAAGCCTCAGACATGGCTAGCGCATTTTATATAGGGTGAACAGATTTTGAAAGTCTCAAACTGGGACATCTGGGGGGGTTTGCGGATTATATACAGGTATATACACACAGTGAATTTAAATATGTAGCTAAACTCAATATAACATCTTTTATTATGTGAAACTGGAATTGAAATGTTTTGCTGTTATTTGTAAATGTTCACTATCCCATGGCCACAGTGTTAAATAAGAGCTTGCAGGTCATATTCATACAGTTGTGTTTAAAGTTAAAATTAAAAATAAAATAAAATAGTACAAGCACTTAAATGTGAAAATGTGGAATTGCATTTTAACTTTAAAGTTCCAGTGTTACAAATTTTGTGTAAAAATATGTAGCTGACAAGTAATTTCAAGCACTGACAAGTCATATCATTATTACACATGCAATATGATATCAGATAAATAGAATAGGCTATAAAATGTGGTTAAAATCATATAAAACAATAAATAATTAAATAAAATTGATTGTATTCTTTCAGATTGTTGCACATGCATTTTCATTTGAGCATTTCTAATTTGCACTGGATGATGATAGAGAGCAGCAGAGAGTGCCAAGCGCTTGAGTCATTGTTATGGTAACCAGATTGATTCTGAGTGGATTGCTGCAGATTGATAGAATGAAAGTATCATCAAATCATTTTGCAATGCAATAACATATCTTCCCTTCCCTGCAATCAATACCAGACACTATAACAAGAAGGAGAGAATATTTAATATTGAATTATTAAAAAAAAAAATCAGTGAGCCTAACAGCTGAAACCGGGACATTATAAAATTTTGTAGAGAAATGACGGGACACTGGCACACACCTTTTAAAACCAGGACCGTCTTCTTGTCACCCTAGTTTTCTACATGCTTTGCTTCTCTCCATGATGTACTGTAGTGATTCCCTCCCACTCAGTATTTGCTAATGTAATGCCATCTGCTTGTGCCATCGCCGCCTAGTGACATCTTCATTTTAAAGTGATAGGTTTTAAAACCTTTAAACCTGCTATCACAACAAAAATGAAAACTAAATCTTTTTAATTGTGCACTCACCTACTTTTGTCTTTGTGTCATCTTGGACTTACAGTGACACCTAGTGGCTTGGATGCTGGATAATTAAAAAACAATATTTTCAGTTTCAGGTGCCATTGTAGAAATGTAGTATTCACAGTCAGCCATGATTACGTTAATCAATGAGTGAAGGTGTCTAATAATGGGATGGATACTGAGCTTAAGCGAGTAGTATTGGACATGTTATTCTAACGTGGCAGCCCCCATGTGCGGACTCACTCCATGTACAATAAACCAGCTTTTATAAGGTTACTGATTTGACTGGAGTCTTCATTTTAATGTGTGGTCATGATTTCCTACATATATTGCAAAATTACAATTATTGTCTTTAGGAGACTGAGTGCACCTTTTAGATTTCTTTATTGTAGTTTTTTTCAGAGCTATGAAAATGTATTTTAGATTAGTTTCAGTTTTTCCAATTATGTTGATTTTTACATTTATTTCAGTTTATTATTTAGATCTTTTAAATTAAAAGTTTTCGTTTTTATTAGGGCTGTCAATCGCTTAAAATTTACATTACATGGTGTCCCATATATAATGATTACAAATATTTATATCAAATATAATTATACATAGTTATTTTTAAATGTTTTATATATATATATATATATATATATATATATATATATATATATATATATATATATATATATATATATATATATATAATATTCATAAAATGAATATTATATATATATATATATATATATATATATATATATATAATATTCAGATAATTAAAATGCATTACATTCTTGTGGCAGAAGAGTTAATCATTGATAAGACAATACAAAAAGCGGCTTTAGAATACAATGTATTGTTTACTACCATATTATGGATCATAAGTCAATCATTGGCATACAGTTCACAGCAATCCATTTCACAAGTGAATTTGTCAATCAGTGAATCAGTGAATTTGTCAATCAGATATTTATTATGAGAGCTTGTTTAAGGGCCCGTCAATTTACACGTACGTCAGACGTCTCGGGTGTGTTGCGTCATAAACATAAAATGTTTAGGTCACTGTGTCAAGTTAAATATAGTTTAATACTCAATCTTTAAACACATCTTGAGATCCCTTAGATCGCATTTGCGCTCCTTCAAGTGTTTTGAACGCAAGAACGTGTTTTCTTCACTGTATAAACTGCGCGTTGCTCATACAACTGAAATTTCACTTACTGCTCTCTTTAGTAAACAGGTGGTACTACAAGTTTGCATTTCTCAGGAATATTCCTTATTATGGTCCTTGGGCATGTGATTAATTGCGTTAATTTTTTAACGCGTTATTTTTTGTAAAATGAATTGCACTTAATCAACGTGTTAAACCGATATTCCTAGTTTTTATTTTAGGTTACAATTATAAACTTGCTGAACAAAAACAGATGTTTAGAAGAATATCTCAGCTCAAATTGTGGGCAGAAATTTTAAGGTCCAAAAATCAGCTTACGGCAGATTTGTATGACTTGATTTTTAGAGGAATATCTCAGCTCTGTAACTCCATACAATGCAAGTGAATGGTGACCAGAACTTGGTGGCCAAAAGGCACATAAAGGCAGCACAAATGTACACATAAATCTCCGCTTTCACATTCTTTCACATTTTGGACAAGTTCTGGTCACCATTCACTTGCACTGTAATGATCTAAAGAGCTGAGATATTCCTCTAAAAATCAAGTCATACAAATCTCGGATGGCATTAGGTTAAGTAAATGATTAGACATTTTTTATTTTTGGGTTAACTTTAATCTTAAATGTTCTTAAGACATTTAGTTTTTTCTTCTGTTCATCAAATGTGCATTCGTTGTAACCCTAATACTTATGTGCTTCATCATATAGAAACTCTGATGGCTTAAATATGCTTTTGCTTTTAGAATTCTTATTAGAAGCTGAAAATGAAATGAAAATGTATATTAATCTACAAGCAGGACACATACATATGTATGAGCTCCATTATGTAAAATATGAATGAACTATTTTTATATAGCCTTTCATGATAGGATTCAAAAATTCTGAATCTTGAAGCCTTCCCTTCTATATAATTAATTGGATGTAGAGATCTGTCTCCTTAAGACCCATTTCCCTGTAGCCTCATACCTCTTCTCTCACTCTGCATTCTTTCAATTTCGCTAGGCTAATTTGCAAACAGGACATCACTCTCCTTGTACAATGAGAGAGAGAGAGAGAGAGAGAGAGAGAGAGGGGAGGCCGCCAGGACAAACCATTTGTGTTTACTGGCCAAAGCTTTTGAAGGCTGCCTTCACACACAGTGACCCATGTCCAGAGTCTGTGACTTTGTTATTCCACAAAACACATTAAAATGCTATTGTAACAAGGTTTGTAATTTCTGTTTGTAAAGGGTGATCACAGCCCATTTGATCACAAGACACTCCTTTTCAATGGTGTAAATTTGATGTGCACCACCCCTATCCATTCGCCTTACCTCATAATTGAGATCTCCAATTCGCCATGTGACATCAAAGGGCCCTTGCTACTTGGTGAGTGATAAAGAGCTTGAGGTGGGCAGTAATACAAGCACTTTATCTCCTGGTGCGAATTCCAGTAGTCGAGTGCCCCTGTCATATAGCCGGCCTTGAAGTTCCTGAGCTTGGAGCAAATGCTTGTGTGCTAATTGACCAAAATATGGAGTTTTGCTCTAAGATCAAGAACGTACTGAATTACATTTTTACTGTTTAAAGGTCCCTCCTCCCAGGCTTCCGGCATGATATCGAGCACATTGCGCGGTCGCTGCCCATTCAGTAGCTTGAATGGGGAAAACCCTGTGGAGGCTTGTGGGACCTCTCGAATGGCAAATAACAGGGGATCGAGCCACTTATACTAATTTCTAGCATCTTCATGTATGAACAAACAAATCATATTTTATAAGGTTTTATTCAATCGTTCCACAGACACATCCATTTGTGAGTGGGAAACACTGGTGCGAATCAATTTAATACCTAACGATTTGTACAGTTAGCATAGTATTCGTGACATAAATGTAGTGCCTTGATCAATGAGGATTTCTTTTGGAATACCCACTCGGGAGATTATTCTGAAGAGATATCGCGTTGCATAGTACACCAGAACTAATACAAAACGATGCCTGCGTACGCTTTGTTCTAATGGTCCGACAAGGTCAATGCCAATTCTTTTGAAGGGGACCTTGTTTAGCGGTAGAGGGCGCAATTGTTCTTTTGGGGTGGCTGGTGGATTCACCAGCTGACATTCACGGCACGTCGCACACAATTTATGAATGTCCCCTTGAATGCCCGGCCAAATAAACAGGCCATTATTCAATTAAGAGATTTTTTTGTGACCTAAATGGCCAGCCATTGGATAATGATGAGCCATCTGGAAGAGGGTTTCCCGATGGATCTTCGGTACTATAAATTGGGTTGTATTTTGTGTTGCTTGAGTGTCCTGCATCACTTGATACAGCCAATCTTTAATAACTGAAAAATATGGGTATGTGAGTGCGACGTTAGGCTGGAGCTGTTGACCATCGATGACACTCACTTGGTCAAACGCGTGTTTGAGGGACTTATCACATTGTCTGCTCTAGAGGGATATCCCCTTCAGGGAACCCCCCCTGAGGATGGGAATTCCCTCTTTTGTATCATCTTGCTGCAGAAGTAGATGGCCCTGGCACCGCCTCTCCAGCCGTAGCATCACACGTTACACACCAAGACAACTTTTTACAGGACCCATCCACATGTATTTCCCTTAATAAATTATTTATATATCTAGCCAAAAGCTTCCCTGCTTTGTCCCCTGACTCAAAATTGACTATCTTTCCCTGAATAGCCAAAACCCCACCCTCTGCGACAAAATAGTATTATATCTGTATTTCAATCGGGTCAATTCTCTGAGGCAATCAGACGATATTCGATACTTCAGCTTTGCCTCTGCTATTTTAATATTCACTTTCAACTCCACAAGTTCTCGTGCTTTGGATTTTTTGGTGAATGAGGCATACTGTATGATCCAACCCCTAAGAACCGCCTTAAGTGTCTCCCAAGCCACGCCCAATGAGGATACTGAGGACCAGTTGGTCTCCATATTGACACTGATTTCAGCCTTTAACATTTGTTAGAATTCAGGATTTTGCAACAGGTATACATTTTAACTATATAATTTTATATTCCTCCGTATGTGGCAACACCTCAACTCACCAGGGCGTGATCTGAAAAAAAAATCTACCAAAATCAACCTTTGCCCCTGAATATCTGATAAAACAATAATGACTCTTCCTAATATATCTTTATTCTGTTTGAGACATTTGAAATGTAGATGTTTACTTACCAGTGTAGTGAATCCCCTGCTCTTAATTGAGCAAGCACTAAAGAAAATATGCCCACCCCATATCTCAAGTTAAGTCAAGTCAAGTGTTTTTTATTGTCGTTTCAACCACATACAGTTATTACATTACACAGCGAAACAAGACAACGTTCCTCCAGGACCATGGTGCTACATAAAACAACATATGACAAACCTAGAACCACATGAGACTACACAGACTAAATAATATATATATAAAGTGCACGTGCAAACGTGTGCAAAAAGTATGGGACAGTACAATAAATTACTAACAATGAACAGGTCAATAGGCACTGTGAGAGACAGTGCAGCGCTGACCAGTACACAGTAGTGCAAAAAGATGACAGTTTCTAAAAATGACAAAGGTAAACACAACATACTATGAGATAGTGTTCTATGCACATAGCAGTTATTGAGGTAGCAGCCAGGTATAAAGAGACAATAATTAAAGTGCAACTCAGGACACGTGTGTGTGTGTGTGTCAGTCCAGTCTCTGAGTATTGAGGAGTCTGATGGCTTGGGGGAAGAAGCTGTTACACAGTCTGGCCGTGAGGGCCCGAATGCTTCGGTACCTCTTGCCAGACGGCAGGAGGGTGAAGAGTTTGTGTGAGGGGTGTGTGGGGTCATCCACAATGCTGGTTGCTTTGTGGATGCAGTGTTTTTTGTAAATGTCTTTGATGGAGGGAAGAGAGACCCTGGTGATCTTCTCAGCTGTCCTCACTATCCTCTGCAGGGCTTTGCGATCCGAAACGGTGCAAGTCCCAAACCAGGCAGTGATGCAGCTGATTAGAATGCTCTCAATAGTCCCTCTATAGAATGTAGTGAGGATGGGGGGTGGGAGATGTGCTTTCCTCAGGCTTCGAAGACAGTAGAGAAGCTGCTGGGCTTTCTTGGTAATAGAGCTGGTGTTGAGGGGCCAGGTGAGGTTCTCCACCAGGTGAACACCAAGGAATTTGGTGCTCTTGACGATCTCCACAGAGGAGCCGTCAATGTTCAGCGGAGAGTGGTCACTTTGTGCTATCCTAAAGTCAACAACCATATCTTTTGTTTTGTCGACATTCAGAGACAGTTTGTTGGCTCTACACCAGTCCGTTAGCTGCTGCAACTCCTCTCTGTATGCTGACTCATCTTTCTTGCTGATGAGACCCACCACTGTCATGTCATCTGTGAACTTGATGATTCGAGCTGTGCATTGCTGCACAGTCATGAGTCAGCAGAGTGAACAGCAGTGGACTGAGCACACAGCCCTGGGGGGCCCCAGTGCTCAGTGTGGTGGTGGTGGAAATGCTGTTCCTGATCCGGACTGACTGAGGTCTCCCAGTCAGGAAGTCCAGGATCCAGTTGCAGAGGGAGGTGTCCAGGCCCAGCAGGTTCAGCTTTCCAATCAGATGCTGGGGAATTATTGTTTTGAATGCTGAGCTGAAGTCTATGAACAGCATTCAAACTAATGAGTCCTTCTTATCTAGGTGGGTGAGGGCCAGATGGAGGGTGGTGGCGAAGGCATCGTGTGTTGAATGGTTTGGACGATACACAAACTGCAGTAAGTCTACTGAGGGTGGCAGCTGGGTCTTAATTTGCCTCATGACGAGCCTCTCAAAGCACTTCATGATGATGGATGTGAGTGCGAAGGGACGGTAGTCGTTGAGGCAGGACACTGAAGACTTCTTTGGCATGGGGACGATGGTGGTGGCCGTGAAGCACGTTGGAACAATGTATGTTGAAGATATTGGTAAGAACATCTGCCAGCTGGTCTGCACATCCTCTGAGCACTCTGCCAGGAATGTTGTCTGGTCCAGTAGCCTTCTGTGGGTTGACTCTACGTAGAGTTTTCCTCACATCAGCAGTGGTAAGACAGAGCACCTGGTCGTTGGGAGGAAGGGTGGTCTTTCTCGCCACCACGTCGTTCTGCAATTCAAACCGAGCGTAGAAGTCGTTCAGCGCATCTGGAAGGGAGGCATTTTTGTCACAGGCAACTGATGTTGTCCTGTAGTTGGTAATGGCCTGGATGCCCTGCCAAATGCGCTGCTTGTCACCGCTGTCCTGGAAGTGACTGTGGATTCTCTAGGTGTGTGCGCACTTTGCCTCACTGATGGCCCGGTTTGACAGTTTGGCCCTTGCTGTTCTTAGGGCTGCCTTGTCGCCTGCTCTGAAGGCGGAGTCTCGGAGCAATGCGTGCACCTCCGCAGTCACCAACGGCTTCTGGTTGGAGTGTGTGGTGATGGTCTTGGAGAAAGTGACATCATCAATGCACTTGCTGATGTAGCTGGTCACTGATGCTGTGTATTCCTCCTAGATGGTAGAGTCGCCATATGTTGCTTCCTCCCTGAACATGTGCCAGTCAGTACACTCAAATCAGTCCTGAAGAGCAGAGATAGCTCCTGCTGGCCAGGTTTTCACCTGCTTCTGAAGCGGTTTTGTGCATCTGATGAGCGGTCTGTATGCTGGAATTAGCATAACAGAGATGTGGTCTGAGTAGCCGAGGTGGGGGCGGGGCGAATCAAGTGAAATCTCAGGTGACAATAAACAGTCCGTCAGGGTGAGTGTTCTGCAGTTCACTAATAGCCCCATACAGTTCACCAAGCGCTTCCTTAGCATTAGCGCTGGGGGGAATGTAAACTTTGGTTATTATAACAGTGGTGAATTCCCGTGGTAAATAAAAAGGTCTGCATCTAACAGTCACAAGCTCCACCAGTGATGAGCAGTAGCTAGAGACTAGCATAGAGTTCTTGCACCATTCCGTGTTGATGTAAACACACAAGCCACCACCGTGAGTCTTACCGCACAGAGCTGCATTTCTGTCAGCACAAAACGAGGCGAGCCTGTCTAGCTGAATGGCGCTGTCCGGAACTCTGTCACTGAGCCATGTCTCCGTGAAAACAAATACACAGCAGTCTCTAAACTCATGTTGCGTAGCCTGCTGGAGTCGGATGTAGTCCAGTTTATTGTCCAGGGAGCAAACATTTGAGAGCAGGATAGACGGGAGAGCCGGCCGGCTAGGGTTTGTTTTTAGCCTAGCATGGACCCCCGCCCTCTTGCCGTGCTTCCGCTTCCTCGCACACTGCTTACAACGTCCTCTCCCCCGGCATCATGCAATGACGAGGACTGGAGGCCTGGTATCCGCAGCAAGCCGAGTTCACGTAGCACTTCCTGCAGGTCATCATGCAGCTTGGATCTTGCATGAATGCTATATTTGAGCAGTGTCTGGTGATGGTAGACATGAACACAGGTTGCTCCGATGTCCATGTGCCGCAAAAGTCGGGTTATTTAACAAAAATAGCACCATTTTGACACCCTGGGAAACTCCAGAGAAGAATGGAGTCCATCCCCTATCCAGGAGTATGGATCCAGAGCCAAGACTATGCATCGAATTAAGTCCCACCAGATCCAACTGGTAGCGCTCCACCTCCCTCACCAGTTCCGGCTCCTTCCCCCCAGCAAGGTGACTTTCCACATCCCCAGAGCTAGCCTTTGCCACCTGGGTCTGGTCCGTCGAGACCCCCAGCCTTCACTGCCACCCATATGGCAGCGCACACGACTCCTGCGGTTTCTCCAATGGGTGGGCCCAAGGGATATAGAGGGGGGTGTCACGTTGCTTCTTCGGCTGTGCCCGGCCGGGCTCCGTTGCAAGTCCGGCCACCAGGTTCTCGTCAATGAGCCTTCCGTCTGGGTCTGGCTACAGACAGGAGGCCCCGGGCTTCCTCTGGGCACGGTAACTCCTCTCTTGTCGTTATTTCCATAGTCTTTGTGAACCATTCTTAGTCTGGCCCCTCACCTGAGACCACTTTGCCTTGGGAGACCCTACAAAGGAGCACCTGGCTCCAGACAACTCAGCCCTCAGGTTCATAAGGGCACACAAACCTCTCCACCATGATAAGGTGATGGATCCCGGAGAGGACTTCACATTAAATCAGATTAAAATAAATAAATAAAAATAAACTCTATCAAAGCGCTGGCCTGCGTGTGGGATGTCGACTTTGTACAAGCATATGGGGTTAATTAGAAGGATTTTGCTCCTGGACAGGGTTCAGATGATCCACAATGGAGATCTTCAGAATTAGTGGTCTCTACCATTTGGCAGGGCCAGATTAGCCAGGTTGTGGGGTGGCAAGATGAAAGTATCAGGTGTTGGCCAGTAAATGATCCAGGAGAGGGGAAACAGTGAGACCAGACTGGTTGGTCAAGCTTTGAGTTACTACAAGATGCAGATGGAGAATAGAGTGAAAGAAAGAGGGATAAACATGACACAGAAAGAGGGAAAGAATGTACAGTGCAAAAAGTATTTTTGTCTTGTTTTCCAATAAAAAAAAAAAAAATATCTTAACATCCTTAAAAGAATAAAGATATACTTGAGAAGCAAAATTACATAAGGTTTCTCTGATAACAATAAGGTTCTATATGATAACATTAGTAAATGCATTTTGTATCATGGACTAACAATAATCAATATTTTATTGCATTTATTATTACTTTATCTTGGTAATTGTTAACTTAAAATACAATCCTTTATTGATATTTCTTGTTAGCTCATAATGCATTAATTAATTAACATTAACCAAGATTAATACAAGCTAAAAGTATTGTTCAATTGTTAGCTAATGTAGTTTACTAATGTTTGCAGATTCAACATTGTTTTCAGAGAAATCTAGAAAACAGAGAAAATATATGTAAATTTATAGTTAATATATTTGAGCATAAATGTACATATTTAAATTCCACTAATATTTGAGAAAGCACAGTATTTTATACATGTATTTAAAAAAAAATGATATACAGTGCACAGCATAAATGTGCACACCCCTAACAAATTCAGTTCTCTCTCTCTTTACAAATAAGACATATCTGGCGTTCATTTCTAATTTAATGTTTAAGCAACTCTGGTTTATCAGAAACTAATGAAACATGTCAATACTAAACAAGAAAAAAAAATACTTTCTTATCAAAATGATAAAAGGCCATGATGCAAAAATGAGTACACTTTCCTGAAAGTTAGAATCTAAAAATATTATAAAATATTTGCTGGTGCTAGAAGAGGGACATTGATCAGCAGATTATTCTATTGAACCATCACACTCAAATAGACATACAGCAGTTGGTTAAAGTGCAAAAAGTTTTACTTATCTTATTGAATAATTCTCAGACTCAATGCTGACAACAAATGGAACACATGGGAGAGAATCATCAAGTAAATAAAAAAAAGAAAATGATTTAATTGCACAAAAGGGAACAATGGTACAAGAGTATTTGCAAATCACTGTTATTGGCTCAAAACACAGTAGCAAAAGTAACACATAAATTCAATAAGAATGGACTTGTGACAAGATTGCTGAAATGCTCAGACAGTCGCTGTAAGCTTTCATCTCATAAGGTGCCAAGCACGTGCCTCAGAGCTGGCAAATGCTGTGGGAAGCCAAACTGGATTGATTGTTTCATCTCACACAGTAAGACACACTCTGCAATGAAGTGGAATGCATGGTTGTCATACATGCAGGAGGGCACTGCTGAACCCAAACACTAAAAACCTTGCCAAGGCCCATACTGATAAAGGTGCAGACCTAGTCTGAGAATCTAGTCTGTCTCATGAGCCCAAATATTTGTTTTTGGATCTGAAGGAATCCAAAATGCATGGCGTCACACGGGAATACAGTAGGAAGTGCGTGGTACCCACAGTGATGTACAGTGTTGGTAAAGTTCTTATATGGGGTTGTAGGTGTGCTGAAGGTGTGGGGGAATTGTACTTCATCAATGGCATAATGAACTCACAGATGTTTTTTTTTTTTTTTTTTAAATCTTAAAAGAGAAGATGCCACCCTATCTTCCCACCACAAATTCAGGCACTTTTTTTTTTTTTACCATGACAACAACCCTAAAAAAAATTTCCAACGCCACTGCTGCATTCCTATGGATAAACAAGATAGTATGTCACCCAACCTCAAGCCTATTTAAGCACCTGTGGGTTGCAAGTTGAGCATCACTCTGCATTGAACAGAGTACTCAAGGAGGTCAACCTCCAGGAGTGTGACGATATGTCATGAACTTTTACACTTGATGCCAAGAAGGGTCAGAGCAGTATTTAGAAGTTATGGAAGACTTACTAAAACATAGTACTCTATTTGAATTTATTCAAGATTGTACTCATTTTTGCAACCCTTTACTAAAGCAACAGATATTGATAACATATATTTCGATTATGTTATTAAATGTATGTTAAATTAATTTACATTTTGTCATTTTCGCATAAATTGTTATAGCAATCATTTAGAAATAGAATTATATCTTTATGCTCAGAGGGGGTGTACTCATTTATGCTGTGTACTGTATTTTTAGTATTTTAAAATATATGTTGCCTATAGTATGTACAAGAATGATACTTTTTATATCAGTGAAAACCATAAATTTATATATATTTTATACATGTTTTGCATATACTGGCATATATCAGATTTCAGCATGGGAGATTTCCTAATGGAGTCAGAAAGATACATTTGTCTTTCTTTAAAAAAAATGATGTCACCCCATTGGCAAATGTCTTTCCCCAGAGGATTTGTTTTTTCTTGTTTTAAGCCGAAACCACCTAAATGTTGTTAGGTTTAAAACAAGACATATCCTCTGTCTTTTGCTTCTCAAGTAAATGTATCTCTTTTTAAGGGTGTTTAGGTGTTTAGATCAGCCAGTTCAGATCAATTCACATTTTGAGCACTATATAGCGGAGGATGCTACAGACTACCATATTTGACAACCTGCCAGGACTGTACATCACCACTGTGATCCAAACACAAATCATAGGCCTATCTTAAACATGCCGAAATTGCACTTGACTACACTGCACATCTGGATATTTGCCAGGCTATAACACTTTGTTTAGTGAATCTGCCACATTTTTTCATTAGGCCCCCAGAGTGAAATGTCTGTGCAGAATAAATAAAAACATGCACAGTAGCAGAAAATTATAGTTTTTTAATGATAATTTCCCCCATTTGCAGTGAGCTAAATTCTTAAGTCAAAACTCAAAGCTTTAGTCAAGTGAGCCCACATAATATTCTACATATGCTCAGAGATCTCTAATTGGTTTACTGGTGTTGCATTTGAGGTTAAGCTAATATAGAGTAAAATAGAATAATGTATTCCAAGAGACATCAGTCTCTGAGAGCATATTTTTGGATGCCGATCAGTTGGGCGACTGGAGATCTAAATAAAATACACAACAATGCCATGCTCTATGTAAATATTGGCTTAATGTGAAATACACAACCAACTTTTTAAGTCCTCATCCACAAGGAATTTGTGATCTTTTGATCTCTCAGTGGCACTAAAAGTGCAGTGTTTACTTTAAATTATCTTATGAGAGCATTTAAAAGGATATCATTTAAATAATTTCACTGTTTACTCACCCTGACAGGTTTCAAAACCGTATTCTCTTTCCTTCACGTAGTGCATGAGGTGTTGTTTAGAGTAGAATCTCTAAGACACTCTTTTCATTCATGAAAATGTATGGTGACAATGACTGTCAAGCAATATTTTCAGTGAAATTTCAGTCCGTTCCTTTTACTGATCATTGCCATAAAGCTGTCACATAGACAGATTGTGACAGGGTGGAGGGCGGGGCCGGGTCATAATTTTACACACCCGGCCCCTTATCATGCTAATCAAGCCTCCGAGAGGGATAAAGGCCAACTGCGGACGGTGGTGCAACAGAGAGAGAACTTTACGGGCAGCTGCCTGTCCTATGTGTGTGTTTGAGTCTTTTGGTTTCCATTTTACAATAAAATAGTATGCCTCCTCCTTTCCATTGTTCCCTTTACACAGATAAATAAAATACTAAATAAAATTACCATTCTCTCTCACTCATGCTTTGACAGAATTTTTTTTTTCCAGTGCTGACCTTTCTCTTCCTCATATATCTTTCATGTCCCCCCTTGAAAATACCTTTGAGGAAAAAAAAGGGATTGGAAAAGATGGTGATGGAAGTAAAATGCACTGTGATGTATAGTATACACCTCTAAATCTCCATTTAGTCTTCCTATGATTTTTTTCATTATTTTGTCAATGGAAGAGCAGGACTGATTGAAAGATTATGTGCATTATAGTGTATGAAAAGAACAGAGCAGGGCAGTATGCATGTGTGGAGTGTAATGTGACTGAAGCTCCCACCAGGTCAGGTAAACATTTGCCTTTCAAGCTTCGTCCATTTATGCGACCTCCAGTCCCCCGTCACCCCAATCCAACTCAGAAAAAATGCGATATCCCGCAAAATAATCTAAATGAAAACTGTCTCAGTCTCTGCAGGTACAGATGGACCAGGGAGATATTCTGCTGGACTTGCTGACATTCTTACAGGTTTGCATTCTGGCTAATGTCTCCAATTCCACCCCCACCCTTCCGCTGTGGGCTTCAGCTTTGTCTCAGGAACACATGCTGTTCTAGGTGACCGCTCACTAGATGCAGGGGCGCGGAATGCACCACACTTCCCTGCTGACATTTAGATCTCTTTATTTTCTTCTGGCTTTCAGTCCACCAACAACAACTGGCCAGTGTGAAGTGGGAAATGCCAGGGAGTCCGGCCCGGTCTGGGCATTGAGGGCGACGGGGTGGTGGTGGTTTAGGAGGTTGCCTTCACATAAATGATTAGTTGAACTATCCCTTTTGGAGAAATGGTGACTGACACAGCAACTAAAGCTTACACTCTTCCCTATACATTAATAAATACATTTTAACCTACAATATTAAAGTTTATGGTCATTTTATGCATCAATTAACCATACTGTATGCATTTTTGAGAGTGAGTGTGTGTGTGTGTGTGTGTGTGTGTGTGTGTGTGTGAGAGAGAGAGAGAGAGAGAAAGAGAGAGAGAGAGAGAGAGAGAGAGAGAGAGAGAGAGAGAGAGATACTCCTCTCCCTCTCCTGGATGGCTCATGGATGGACAGCATGCAGGGAGATTTATTGTCTTTCTTTGCCCTCATCAGAAAAAATCTGAACTGTAAATAACGCTGCTCTTATAATCTGCAGCTGTGCAGACCAAGACCGCTAGAAAGTTCGTCCTCAAAACAAAGGATGTAATTGAAGACAAAATGCACTCATAACTGTAAGATATGTCCATCCATTAGACTTTATCTAAAGAAAAAAAAAGTGCAAATATTTACTGTAAAGTTGAAGTGTGAAAACTTTTTGGATATTAAAATCCTTTCACTGTCCTAGCTTAATATGCAAAGACAACTATAAGTGAGCTATTCGTAGGCTAATTTAACCGAAAAACACAGTAACTGTGTGACACTTTCAAAGTATTACATTGTTTGTTTAAACATCTCTATCATCTCGACATGGCAACATTAGCTCAACCAATGGCACACTAAGTGAGTTTGGTACAGGACTATCTGTGTTATTGACCAATGGCAAATGGGGGAGTCTTCGGAAAAATTATTTTACATTAAATTATACACTTTAGCTTTTAGCTAGAGTTTTGAAAGAAGAGAATAATAATAAAAGAGAATTGCTTCTCTGACAGAAAATTGACCGAATTTTCCTTTTTAGGTGAACTATTCCTTTAATCACGGGTCTTGATTAGCAACCAATCAAAAGTGCAGCTTTTTATTCAGATCACATGAAAACTTCAATACAGACATCACAAAGATGGACACATGGTCCCAAGACACACAGCATTCCTCTGAAAGAGGTCTGGTGTCTGTATAGCTCTGAAACTGGTTTTAATTAATAACCAGATGCATTGATCAACCACTGACAATTAGAAAATACACATATGCATCTTTCATTCCCATATACATCACAAACTTGTCTTGATGTTGGCTAAGGACTGTGCACACAAAAGAACACAAAGACAAGTAATCTCTCTTTCTCTCACATACTTGCACACACACAAATTATGAGGATTTGTGTGACAGATACCTGAAGAGTCCTATAAACACACACAAAGGCAGTATGAAGATTAAACAAAACAAAAACAAATGGGCTTTGGGAGGAAAACATTTTGAAATAATAATAAAAAAGTTTGAAATACCTAATTTCCCTTTCTAAATACGCAACGGGAGGCAAGAATTAAATCATTATCTATCTAATCTTTGGTGACACTTATATCTAGATGTATAACTCAGAGAATGACAATAAAATGCATTTCCTTAAAGCGTTAATGTAAAAATTATCTACAAGTTTTAAATCTTCTGCAGTATTTACAGTTGTGTCTCAAGCCTTTTTCTCTTAATTCACCCACACAATACTTCTTCAATAAACAACTGAAAATGAAACAGAAGTGACTGTGGTGTCAGGCGTGAGTGTGTATAAACAGATTGTGCATCAAATTCCACCTCTTCTGCTCCTTGGGCAGCTCAGTTAACATGATGGCTTCCCAAGAATGCCTGCCATCTTGAGTGCTCTACTGACCGTGAGCTTATATCATTTGCATTATCATACTAAGACTTCTCTCACGTCATATTACCTGTGTTGTAACACTGTAGATTCATTCCATTATTTCAGTTCATAAACCAGGAGGGAAATATCAGTGATGTAAATATCAGCAGGTGAGGGGGATTCAAGAGAGTGAGTGATTGTCATACATTCTGCTTTTACAGCTGTTACCACAGGCCTGAAGGCAGGTCAGAATGCTCAGAATAATTTATTTATTCATTTTTGTATTGTGTACCTAAAGAAAACTTTTCTTATGAAAGAATTCTGTTATTGTCTAAAGTTTTGTTTTCCCTAATAACAAGATTATGGGCAACCTGAACTCCTCAACAATATATTTTACACTGTATGAGATAATTTTGTGCACCACATAAAATTCATAAAGATGAGAATCAAAGACTTATACTGTAAACTTAACTTTAATTTTAAGTTCCCCGTCTGCCGCTCACTTCGACGCTGTGTCGAAGAAGCGACACTAGGGGTCTCTCTTGAGCACCTAATATGCCTCTGATCTATGAAAAAAGGCCAATGAGAAGTTGGCAGACAGTATCTGCATACCCCGCCCCCGGACATATGGGTATAAAAGTGGTGAAATACGTCGAGTTCATTCAGAAATTTTCTTCAGAGCCGATGGTCGTGTATGCAGTCACACGATCTGTGACAATCACACACCTGTTCCTGCCTTTGTTCCTCTGACGCTCTGCCTGCTGTTGGATCTACGACGCACTTCAGTGGCGTTCTCCTTCTCTGCACGGCAGTGCAGCTTGCCCCTGGGCGCTTCGACAGCGCAGAAAGCTAAAAGACTTTATTAAAAGAGTGATTTTCCCTATAAAAGAGTATTTTCCTCTAAAAAGAGCATTTACACAGCGGCGTTGAACGTCCTTTTCAGGATGCGTCTTTATAAAGATGCCATTTCGCCCCTGTGTAGTTCCTGGGTGCAGTAGAGTGCTCTCCGCTTCAGACGGCCACAGGCATTGTCTCGTGTGTCTGGGCAGCGATCACACCGAGGCAGCGTTTGTGGATGGTTCATGTTCTCATTGCGAGAGCATGACCATGGCAACGTTGTGGTCACGGCTCGCTTTCAATAGAAAGCTCGCCACTCCAGCTGCCCCCCGCATTGCTCCTTCTTCCCACGGGATTGAGGACGATGCGGCTGGCAATGGAGGCGATCTGGGGACAGCAGTGGGTGCAGCTCCACCGGGTACGCCCCCTTGCCTCGCGGCCAGCCCGCTTATCCTCTAGAGCTCGAGGTGGATGAGCTTGCCGCTGCAAGCCTCAGCCTGGGCATGCTGGCCTGAAGGCGGCAGCCCAGGGGAGTCATCTGTGTCAGACGCCGCGCTCTCCAATGCGTGGCGTCTGACGCAGATGACTCCCCTGGGCTGCCGCCTTCAGGCCAGCATGCCCAGGCTGAGGCTGAAGCGCAGATGACCGACATGCTTTCCTGGGACGCCGCCAGCGTGGGGCTGGACTGGAACCCTCTGTCCTCCCCACAGCCTCGCCTGCCCCCGGTCCTGTTTTTCCTGGAAGTGCATGATGACGTCTTCGTGGAGGGCACCCCCACCACTCGTCACAAAGGAACGCTGTCTCCAAACAGAGGCCTTCCCACTGGGTAGTTGACACCAGTACATTGGCTTATCACACCCAGGCTGTGCCCCCCCCCCCCCCCCCTTGCGGGTTCGAGCGCACTCAACAAGGAGTATTGCGTCCTCGTGGGCACTGGCCAGAGGTACCTACCTAGCAGACATATGTAGAGCAGCGTGTTGGGCAACACCTAATACCTTTGCAAGATTTTACAATCTAAGGGTTGAGTCAGTATCGTCCTGTGTTTTCTCAGGTCCAAGCCGGTAGAACTCGGTAACACGCTGACGGACTGGCCGGGTGGATCGCTTACACCTGGCGCCCTTTCCCTCGGCGGAGGTAAAACTGTGCGCTTTCTCTCCCAGGAGATCCCACCCATCCGGATCCCTGGATGATTCCTCCCTAGCCCTTTGGGTCTACATTTCAGCAGAGGAACTCGCTGACCCAGTCCACTGCGGGTTCTCAATCTACCCTGTACTGGAATAGGTGCTCCACAGGTCAGGACTCCTACATGGACTCCCACTGTGTGTATTTTCCACAGTACAGTCACCTTACGAAGTGGACCCGCATCTCACTTAGGCAGTCCCAGCTGCCCTCCGGTCACTATGTTGTAGCAACTCCCCCCTCCTTGAGGCTGGATCTACCACTGCGCCACATTCCACATGTTGCCTAAAAACCCATGTGATGTATTCGCCACTTTTACCTCCCCTTTCGGGCAGGTGTGGCCTCCACTGGGTCATTTCCCCCTGAAAGAATAGGAAACTGGGTAAGACCCCCTTCCCTCTATGCGTGTAAGGGCCCCGGCCGTTCTTGCTCTATGCAGAGAAACATAGAGAAAAAAGAGGCCCAGCCAGGCTTGGCCCATTCCCAGGTTGGCAAGCGTCGCCTTGTTCCCCTGTCTAGGGTAACCAGAAGGATTCCGACAACTTTTTTGGGGCACTGGGGAAGGGTACGCGCAGTCTGACACAGCTGGTTGCCTTTGCACGTAAAATACCTGCCAACTCCTGTGTCATCAGTACACTCAAGAGAGACCCCTAGTGTCGCTTCTTTGACACAACGTCTCGTTCCCTCCATCAGGGAATGGAGGTTACATACGTAACCTAGACGTTACGATAGTTGAACAGTGAATTTGAGATGAGAGATGCCTTAATATACTACCGTAAAATACTATACTGCATTGTTTCCCAAACTGGGGTATGCATAACCCTAGGGGTACGTGAGGTGACAATGGGGGTAAGTGAATAAAAATCTGAGATTTACCAATCTTTTAATTTCATCACCATCTAAAATAACATTCAAACCCAGTTCATGTATTTCTCACTGGCAAAAATTATTTTGGGTAAGCCCTAGTGTAGAAACACCAAAATGATTGTGTCATAAAGGTCAGATAAATTTGCAATGAAATAACCCTATCTTTTGTGGTTAAATGAAATGCATTTACTCATGCGTCATGCGTCACAAGTATCTTTTTTGCTAGGTGACGTAACTTAGTGATAGTAAATAAAATTAATTCTTCACTGTTTTACCTGACTAGCACATGTCAGTCATCCATGATTTTAGTTTGTCTGTTTGTTTGTTTTTTAGCAGTTTAAAATGTAATTTGTATTTAAGGTTAGATGCATAGGGAGTACTGAGTCTGATGGTATAAGTTCATAAGCTTTGATGACAGGTGTCAGACATCCAGTGCAGCCAAATCATTATCCACATTCACATTCAGTTGTATTCACTCACATTTGCTCGCACGCTAGAGACCTGTTTTCCCATTGTTGCATGATGTTTATAGCAAATGAGCTCAACCTTTCTAAATTGTCAAATGTGACATAAAAAAGCACATTGACCTGACCGCACAATTGCACAGATACTTAACCGCAATGCTCGAGTTCAACTGGCAACGCCTGCAATGATGCGCAATTCCAGGCAGAGAACGGAACGCTATTCTTGCATACGTGACACGATGAGTGGGGAGTTTATGCAGTTATATCATATCTAGCATACCCATCTCAAATGGTAAGTCATTTATTCAATATATATATGATTAATATAACATGTACAAACTAGGTCTGTCAATTTAATGTGTTAATTCAGTGTGATTAATTCTATAAAAATAATGCGTTAAAAAAATTTACTAATTAATCGCAATGCCCCCGGATCACAATAAGGAAAATTCCTGAGAAATGCAAGCTTGTAGTACCACCTGTTTACTCCAGAGGGCAGTAATTGAAATGTCAGCTGTGTGGCAACATGCAGTTTATACAGTGAAGAAATCACGTTACGTTCTTGCGTTCAAAACACTTGATGGCACGCAAATTCGAACTAAGGAATCTCAAGATGTGTATTAAACTATATTTATCTTGACACAGTGACCTAAAAATTGTATGTTTATGATGCAACGCACCCGAGACGCTACACAAGTATGTCTGATGCAGGTGTACATTGAAGGGCCCTTAAGCAAGCCCTCATAATAAATCTCGAGCTGATTGACAAATTCACTTTTAGAAATTTACATTTCTGTGAACTGTATGCCAATGATTGGCTTATGATCAATAATATGGTAGTAAACAATACATTGTATTCCAAAACTGCTTTTTGTATTGTCTTATCAATGATTAATTCTTCTGCCACAAGAATGTGATGCATTTAGATTATCTGATACAAAATACAAAACTATCCAATGCCATACTAATACTAAATCTAAACTGTACTACGCTATACTAACTCAAGGCAAGCTCCTTTATTTTTACTGAAGTGATGGGCACTGAAATGCTTAAAATTATACAATACCATACTATACAATACTATCCTATCCTATATGATACTAAACTATACTATTTTGTAAGTTACTATTGTTTTAACCGAAAACAGGTATCTCAGACTAATCTATCACATGATTTGGTACAACTATGCTCAGATTTAGAGAAAACAGAGTGAGAAAATTGAAATAACTTTATAATAGAATAGTATGATAGAATCATATTGAATCTGAGATGGCTCAATGTTTTTTGATTGTCCATCCAAATTTGAGTAATATAATAGTGTCACGCTGTTTTCTCTGAATCTAAGCATAGTTGAGCCATAGTTGAGCCTTGAGGACAGAATATAGTCTAAGAGACACGATTTTGGTCATAACTCAATTTTAACAAAGTGGGTAATTACTGCGTTATGACTTTGTAGGGCATTATAAATTAGTACTGACAAAAATAATTTGTTTCCCCATTTTCTACATTATTTAATAGACAAGAGGACACATTCTCATAACCTTGATCCCCTAAGTAAGTTACACAGGGTTGAGATTTTGTTAAAATGACTGTATGAGTGAGTATTATCTTAAGAAGGGAATTATAGCATTTGGGGGATATGGAGAGCTTCACTTATAGGTCTTTTGAGGCACCTCAAGGACAAAATGTGTGTATGAGCATGCGCAAGCACGTGTGTGTGCGAGTGCATTGCTCTCCTCTTTCAGTGCAGTGAAACTTTTCTGTGGATGGGTCCTTGTAGCTACAGAGTGGAGTCTAGTGATAGGATCGGTTTACCTTCACAAGCCTGCTTTTGTTATCAGATATAACACATAGAAGGACACAGAGGATAGTCAAAACCACTTTAATTCACACAAGATGTCCAATCAGCACCATCTGTCATTACGATGCTCCTGCGTCCTTGCGTTCAGGGCCCGCAATAGCCCTAGATGGGCCCTCATCTCAAGGATACGGTTTTGATCACAGGAACGTGTGGTTCTGGCTTTATTTCTGTGAGTAAACACAGACACATGGACCTGTATCTGTGTTATCCCACACATCAGCTTCGTTAAGTGTTCTGTTCAAGCGTAAAGTGCAGCAATGACATTGGGTCAGGCGCGGAGGAAGGTGATACCTGCAGTTTGACCAAGTCAAGTGCTTCAGAGTGTCTCATTTTGTCACCTGTTTTGTGCATGTTGTGTCGCCTCACGATGTACGTTCAGGTTTTGTCTAGTGTGTGAATGCGTAACATTGCTACGCATTCTCTCATCTTGTCTGTCAGTTGGCATGAGCGTATATTGCCTTATTGTCTTGGCGATATGCGCTCAAGCCATTCAGGTGTTTGTGTTTTGTGAGAGCACATGGCTTTGTTTTGTTTCGGTATTGCCGCACGCCTCTCAGTCCTGTGTCATACCCCGCCTTCTTATTTGCTCATTATCAGTTCATTTGTCTCACCTACCCTGCTTGTTAACCTGTTTGATTTCCTTCTGTATTTTAGTCTCCTCGTGTGTGCTGTCCGGTGCCAGTTCATTTTGTTTGGTCCATGTCAGTGTTGTGTTCTTCCCAGTTCCTGTTGGTTCCGGTCGGTCCTGTGTTTTTTCCCATTATCCAGTCCAGCCCATTTTTGTTATTACAACCCAGTACCTGTTTTTTCCTCTCCAGGGTAGTTTTTGTTTTGCCTTTGTTTAGTTTTGTTTTTACTCTGCATTTGGGTCCTGCCTCTGATTCTCTGCTCAACCTGTGACATGGTGTAAAGAAAACCCTCACCACACCCTATTGGCCTCAGGGTAATGCTCAGTGCGAGTGCTTTAATAGAATGCTCCATGATCTATTACGTACACTTCCCCCTGAAAAGAAAAAGAGTTGGCCAGAACAGCATCCTGAGTTATACTTACAATGTAACACCACATGCAGCCACTGGATACTCACCATATTACTTGCTGTTTGGAGTCAACCCACACATCCTCTGGTAGATGAACTGCTAGGTCAAGAGCTAACTGTGTACAGAAAATATGATTGGTTAGTGAATCACCATGATAGGTTGAGAGTTGCTTGTGAAAAAGCCAGGGAATATGCCAAACACAAGGCTGCTGAAAGGCTTGCCCCTATGAATGACAAGGTCTATTGACCTGTGATTGATGTGGGTCAGCAACAACTTGCGTCACATTCCTTTGGGTATGTAATGGGGTAGAAGATGGACTACAAACTAGATGGACTACAAATCCCATGATTTGAGATGGTATAAAGGGAAACCAGACTGTTTAGACTTCCTCTTTGTGGTACCATGTGGCAAGCAGGAAAAGCTGTTTGGTGTCTTTCAAGGCTGTGTAATTGCAGATGAAAAACTAAGTTGATTAATGAGCAGCATAACTGAATTGGGAAGGTAAGGGTTGTGATTTATGACGACTAGAGTGAGTTGTCTAGTTTTAACATGTTTGTATTTGTCTTTTGTTTTAGTATTCTGATGGAAATGGTGTTGATTGGTGCCTCAGAGAATAAAGCAGATATATTTGAGAATACAGGTACTGATCTTCATTGATGGTGCCTCAGAGAATAAAGCAGATATATTTGAGAATACAGGTACTGATCTTCATTGAATTATTGAATAAGGGGATTTGTTTTTAAGCTTCATTTTATAATTGTAATTTGTGTGTTATGTTTTAAGGTTTTTTTTAATCTTTGTAAATATTTTATTGGGTAATCATCAATTTGTATTTGTTTTATTTACAGATAATGCATGATTGCCGTTTACTTTTATTGAAAGCATTGGTGGCTTAATGGGTGTCTGAAGAGATGACTTTAATGTTGAATTGAGTCTTGTGTACGGAAGTGGCAAAGTGATTGATTTAATTTGTGATTTTGTTTTGTTGTTTTTGTTTGTTTTGGATCTACAACTAACAGTGGGGTTCCCATCTTCTTGTATGTGGTTTACTCTGTTCAGGTTTGGGGAATAGATTGTAGTGGTTTGATTTACTTTACCATTGTGGAGGCTAGAGTGAATTTGTGTTTGGTGAACTTGTGAGTGTGCACAGTTTCAGAGCAAATTCCTTTGGATAGGATTGGGAACCCTGTTGTAGCGGTTACAATTTTGTTTGTTTTCTCTCTTTGCCAGTTCTGATTACCCCTTGTGAATATTGTGCAATAAACTTTGTTATCTTTGCAACGAAACGCACTGTGGTTGTGGCCCCTTTCTTTTAGTTCTCCTCATCTCTTGCGAGATGATGGGGTTACAAATGGCGTAGTCGGCAGGATTTGTTTTGATTTTTGGGCAGCACGGCAGTGTGTTTAAGGTGCAAAGGTGTTTTTTTTTTTTTTGTCCATGTATTGATAGCCACTCGTTGATGTCGGTATCTAATAGGTAATTGTATAAGTAAACGGCAATCGTGCAAGAAAAACTGTCGCAATGGAGCAGGAGTTGACAGAGTTACGGGAGCAGATACGTAGTCTACGCGCTACGAATCAACAATTAATGGAAGAACGTTCTGAGTCCAACCCTGACACTAATCAACCTGTATCCAACCCTAATGCTCCACCTTCTGTGCCTTTCGGCAGGGTGATGTATATTCCTCGGGAGCGGAAGTGTCGCCGATTCTTCGGGGACTTGGACTCTAATTTAAACATTGAGAACTGGATTGAGGAGGCTGAGGCCTGCATTGGGGATGGGAGTTGGACTGTACGAGAAAGGGTAGCGTTTTTGATGGATTATTTGGGAGGGGAAGCCAGAAGGGAGATCAAACTCCGACCCGCAGCTGAAAGAGACACTCCTGAACTCATATTTGAGGTGTTAAGAAGTATGTATGGTGCAAAACAAACATTTGTGCAGTTGCAGAAGGGTTTTTATGATCGAAAACAAAAAGAGGGTGAATCCCTTGTTGAATTTTCTTATGCACTTATGTCTTTGATGGACTCTATTCTCACAAGTCGTCCAGATGGTGTCCCAAATGCTGATCAAGTTCTCCGTGATCAGTTTGTGGAGCATGTGAATGATGTAGCACTTAAACGTGAACTCAAACGTTTTGTAAGACAAACTCCACACGGTAGTTTACTTGATGTTCGAAGCGAAGCTATAAGATGGAATGAGGAAGGGAAGAGGGAAGTTATTCCCTCTGCTGCTCAGCTGTGGTGTAATGCTGCTCAGGGTAGAGTAATTGAATCACAGATGCATAAGGAATTTACTGAGTTAAAAGAAATCAAGGAGCTGTTAAAGCAACAACAAGCTCAAATTGACGAGATTACTAAGCGTCTCGATTATCTTAAACCCTTGAGTAATGAACCCTCCTCTGTTTTGACAAGGCAAGATACTTCTCGAAGGTGTTTACGTTGTAATAAACTGGGTCATATTGCTCGATATTGTAGGCAACCATGGCCTGTTGAGTCTGGATCTAGGCCAGCTAGGGTGATGACAAGAGAAACCCATGTGGAGGAGAATCATCAACCTACCTCCCCTGTTGCTTCTAGTCAGAGTACCGAAGTGGGCAGTGGAGGTTTGAAGACCTCTAGTCTTGTTTGTCCTACAGTGATACAGCGTCTTATTGGCAAATGTCCCACTGTTACCATTCAAATGGGGAGTGTTCCTGTGGTATGTCTGCTGGATACTGGGTCAATGGTGACCACTATAACGGAGTCTTGTTTCGACCAACATTTTCGACAGCTAGCACCAAACGCTTTGAAGGATTGTGGTTGGCTTCAGCTAAAAGCTGCCAATGGTTTGGACATTCCCTATGTGGGGTATTTTGAAACTGATGTTAACGTGTTGGGGAAAAGTATATCTAAACAAGGTGTATTGGTTGTGAAAGACCCAGGAAATATTATGTCCAAGAAGAAAAAACTGGTTCCTGGCCTGTTGGGTATGAATATAATAGGGCAGTGTTATAATGAATTATTTGAAGAACATGGTTCAGCCTTATTTTCAGTCCCACAGGTCAAGCAGGCAGAATCAGGCTGGAAGGATGCATTGTTGCAGTGCCAGAGAACTAGTGATCCATCTTGTCCTGGTTTCATTGGCCATGTACGAGTGCAAGCTAAGCATCCAGTGCAGATTCCAGCTGGAACAATGAGGTTAGTTACAGCTTACTGCCCCAGAAATATTTCAAATGTAGTTACGCTACTAGAACCTATGAGCAGTGATGGTAGTGGTGGATTACCTGCAGGAATTTTGATTTCTCCTTCATTGTTACAGTCTTCCCAAAATACAATCTGTGTGCCCGTGGTTAATGTCAGCACAGAGATTGTATATTTACCTGAAAAGGCTATGTTGGGTAGTTTGATTAGCGCTGAAGTGATTGATCAATCTGACCAAGAAATTTCCTTTGAAGAAAACTCGGAAGGTAAGGTTAGTGAAATAGTTATTCAGTGCCAAACCTCAGCTTCCATTTCAAACCACCGTGAGCTGGGAAGGGTTGAGTTACCCGGGCTTTCAGAGTCGGAAAGGGAAGCAGTCAAGCACCTTTTGTATAAATATCAGGATGTTTTTGCTAAGGATGATGGTGACCTGGGTTGTACTAAATTAATAGAGCACCAAATCCCTTTGTTGAATGATGTCCCGGTGCGTCAGCGCCATCGCCGCATTCCCCCTAGTCAGTTTGAAGCAGTGAAAACTCACATTAAACAGCTGTTGGAGAGCCAGGTCATTAGGGAGAGTTGTAGTCCATATTCATCCCCGATTGTGCTGGTAAAGAAAAAGGATGGCTCCTTAAGAATGTGTGTAGATTATCGCCAGCTAAATGCGAAGACTCGGAAGGATGCTTATCCTCTTCCTAGAATTGAGGAGTCCTTAGACGCACTGACTGGGGCAAAGTGGTTCTCGACATTAGATTTAGCAAGTGGCTACAATCAAGTGCCAGTGGCTGAAGCTGATCGTCCTAAGACTGCCTTCTGTACTCCTTTTGGACTCTTTGAATTTCTCCGGATGCCGTTTGGGCTTTGCAATGGACCAAGTACTTTCCAACGGCTCATGGAGCGAATTTTTGGTGACCAAAGTTTTCAGTCCCTACTGCTTTATCTTGATGATGTGATTATATTTTCAACAACAGTAGAACAACATCTGCAGCGACTGGAACTGGTACTGAGTCATTTAAGACAGCAAAATTTAAAAGTCAAACTTAGTAAATGCTGTTTTTTTAGATCAGAAGTGCGTTACTTGGGACATGTAGTTTCCGCTGCGGGAGTTAGTACTGATCCAGATAAGACAGCTGCGGTGGAAAATTGGAAACGGCCACAGACTCTTCAAGAATTGAGGTCGTTTTTAGGCTTTGCTAGTTACTATCGAAGATTTGTAAAAGGGTTTTCGTGTATTGCAAAGCCGTTGAATACGTTAGTAGCGGAGGTCATTCGGGATCAGAAAACCAAGCGGCCAAAAGTTGAGTTGGGGGATAAGTGGGTGGAAGCCTGTGAGAACGCATTCCAGTCCCTTAAGGTATCTTTGACCAGTGCCCCTGTGCTGGCCTATGCTGATTTCAGCAAGCCATTCATTTTGGAGATCGATGCAAGCTTTCAGGGTTTGGGTGCCGTTTTGTCACAAGAACTAAAAGGCAGATGTCGACCAGTTGCTTTTGCAAGTAGAGGGTTGAGGCCATCAGAACGTAATATGCGAAATTATAGTTCAATGAAGTTGGAATTTGTGGCTCTAAAATGGGCCGTAGCTGAAAAATTCAGAGAGTATTTGCTGGGCAATAAGTGTACAGTATATACTGATAACAACCCTCTTAGCCATTTGCAGACAGCAAAGTTGGGGGCACTGGAACAAAGGTGGGTCAATCAACTCGCAGAATTTGACTTGGACATAAAATATAAGCCTGGACGCAATAATGGCAATGCTGATGCTTTGTCTAGACAAAGCGCCGCCCCTTTGGTGGGATTGGCTTCAATTGCAGTCGTGCCTGAACAGATACGGCAGTCCGTTTCTGATCATGGTCCAGTAGCAGAGGTTAATAGCATATCTGTCTTTCCTAGACCGTCGAAGGATAATTTGGGTGTGCTGCAGGAAGCTGACCCAGTTATAGGAAGGTTCATGGTTTACTGGGACCGTAAGCAGCCACCAACATCTCAGGAGCGGATCCTTGAACAATCAGAGGTCTTGGAGTTAGTTCGTCAGTGGGCGAAATTTGAGAAGGTAGATGGCGTCTTGTACCGACGATTTTGGCCACAAGAAGGTCATAAGGAAGTTCGACAGGTGGTGTTACCATCTGCCCTTAGGGAAGAGGTTCTCATCTGCCTTCATGATGACCATGGTCATCAGGGGATGGAGCGAACAGCAAGGTTAGTAAGGGCTCGGTGCTATTGGCCAGGGATGTATAGCTATGTGGAGGATTGGTGTAGGAAATGTCAGCGCTGTACCCTGTCAAAAGTAGTTAGACCAAAGGTGCGTACCTTTATGGGGCATTTGCTAGCTGATCGACCGCTAGATATCTTAGCTATTGATTTCACACTGCTGGACCCGTCATCCAATGGAATGGAAAATGTATTAATTATAACAGATGTGTTTTCAAAATTTACCCAGGCAATCCCGACTAAAGACCAGACTGCTAAGACAGTGGCTCGGGTACTGGTGGAACGGTGGTTTTATATGTTTGGTGTCCCACGACAGTTACATTCAGATCAGGGAAGGTGCTTTGAGAGCCGCTTGATCCAAGAACTTTGTCAAATTTATGGAATTACCAAGACTCATACTACACCATATCGACCACAAGGGAATGGTCAGTGTGAGCGGTTCAATAGAACCATGCACGATTTGCTGCGCACCCTTCCGGCTGAGAAAAAATGCGATTGGCTGTCACATTTGTCTCAGGTGGTTTTTGCATATAATACTACAGAGCACCAGTCTACAGGCTATTGTCCTTTTGTCTTGATGTTTGGACAAGAACCACATTTGCCTGTAGATGTTATATTAGGATTGGATGACTACGGTCAAACGAATTGTGATTGGATGGCTGACCATCGAGAGAATCTGGAAAAGATTTTTAACTGTGCCCGAGCTCGTCTCCAAAAGGCTGCAGCTCAGCGTGCCCGTGCAAATGATGCTAAGGTGTGTCATATGCCCTTACAAGAAGGCCAGCTGGTATATCAGAGAGCTCACGGTCATAAAGGTAGAAGTAAAATCCAGGATGCCTGGGATCCAACCCATTACAGAATTGTCCGATGCCCTGAAGGTCAAGGGTCCGTATATTCTATTGTCCCAGTCGCTGGTGGTAAAGTGAAACATATCCACCGTAGTGAGATGCGACCAGTTTATGTCCCATCAGATGGCCAAGCAGAGTATCTAGGGTTACCCCCTTCGAACAACGATTCTGAAGATTTTGGAGGGGTCATGGTGTCGTTTGAATTGCCCGGTGTAGTTGAGGATGATGAAGGCATCATGCCCCCTTTAGCAGAAGATCGTGGCCTTGATCGTGAGTTGTCCTCAGAGCCATGTCAAGATGAACCACCTTTGCAGCTAGAGGTGGGCCCATTGAGACGAACGGCACGGTCCACAGCGGGACAGCATACAAATCCATATCACCTTCCTCAGACGGCAGTGTGTAGAGAAGTCCAGTCAAATGGTCATGCCTCTCTCCCTATGACAGAGCACTCCAAGTGTAAAAATACCCTGTTTTTTCGACCTTGGTCATAGAAATTCGATCGACGGGACGTCGATTAAAATTAAGTGGGGTGTATTGTAATGGGGTAGAAGATGGACTACAAACTAGATGGACTACAAATCCCATGATTTGAGATGGTATAAAGGGAAACCAGACTGTTTAGACTTCCTCTTTGTGGTACCATGTGGCAAGCAGGAAAAGCTGTTTGGTGTCTTTCAAGGCTGTGTAATTGCAGATGAAAAACTAAGTTGATTAATGAGCAGCATAACTGAATTGGGAAGGTAAGGGTTGTGATTTATGACGACTAGAGTGAGTTGTCTAGTTTTAACATGTTTGTATTTGTCTTTTGTTTTAGTATTCTGATGGAAATGGTGTTGATTGGTGCCTCAGAGAATAAAGCAGATATATTTGAGAATACAGGTACTGATCTTCATTGATGGTGCCTCAGAGAATAAAGCAGATATATTTGAGAATACAGGTACTGATCTTCATTGAATTATTGAATAAGGGGATTTGTTTTTAAGCTTCATTTTATAATTGTAATTTGTGTGTTATGTTTTAAGGTTTTTTTTAATCTTTGTAAATATTTTATTGGGTAATCATCAATTTGTATTTGTTTTATTTACAGATGATGCATGATTGCCGTTTACTTTTATTGAAAGCATTGGTGGCTTAATGGGTGTCTGAAGAGATGACTTTAATGTTGAATTGAGTCTTGTGTACGGAAGTGGCAAAGTGATTGATTTAATTTGTGATTTTGTTTTGTTGTTTTTGTTTGTTTTGGATCTACAACTAACAGTGGGGTTCCCATCTTCTTGTATGTGGTTTACTCTGTTCAGGTTTGGGGAATAGATTGTAGTGGTTTGATTTACTTTACCATTGTGGAGGCTAGAGTGAATTTGTGTTTGGTGAACTTGTGAGTGTGCACAGTTTCAGAGCAAATTCCTTTGGATAGGATTGGGAACCCTGTTGTAGCGGTTACAATTTTGTTTGTTTTCTCTCTTTGCCAGTTCTGATTACCCCTTGTGAATATTGTGCAATAAACTTTGTTATCTTTGCAACGAAACGCACTGTGGTTGTGGCCCCTTTCTTTTAGTTCTCCTCATCTCTTGCGAGATGATGGGGTTACAGGTAGAAAAAAAATACAGAATTCATGGGGTCCTACTATATACAAGGGAATAAGCCCAAAAAGCCCAAAGTTTCTTATTTAAAAAGATAGTTGTGACAGCATGGGCGTGGTCAAGTTCCCATCCGGAGAGAGAGAAGCAGTAAGGGCACTTACACCTGAGCTAAATTATGACTAACACCTGTCTTTAATTCCAGTGAGCCCGGGAAGAGCGGATAAAAATCACTGTCGCCACCTGCTGAGAAGAGTGTTTGCGGAAATTTATTTTTATTTTGAGTGACATTGGACTGAGTTAAAGCACAGGACAAGTTTAAATGTAAATAAACGGCCTTACCTGTCTCACTGCGTCCAGTAAATACAACCATTTAAGTTCAGGTATGTCATTTTCATGGTTTGTGCTCAAAAAGGGGGTGCGTATCAACAGGTTAACACTATTCCTGAGCCAGTGGTGACTTAAACCCATTCTCACACAACACCACAATCGAGGAGATAATCTGTTTCTGAGCAGGTTGATGTTGTGAATTCTGAGGTCACATATCCAAGTCTGCAAGGGACAAAGTATGTGAACCCTGAAAACCCTGTGTCAGCCCTTATAGGTGAACCTGTACTTATTGCAGGGTACATTGAACAACATGGTCCTGTACCAGAGACTGTTTCTAATCCAGGAAGAGTTGAGCCTGACACTGGCATGGTTCCTTGGGTCTCTGAACCAGAGATAAAGCCTATACCAACACCAAGAAGAACTAAAAGGGTCAATGCTGGCAAGAACTCAAACCTTTCTAATGAGTCAAAATCACCATGTAATGCTGTTTCATGTCCTGAAGTCTTCTCTCAGGCGTTAACAAGCCTGCGTAGTGTGTGCTTTAGAGAATCTGTTAAAGAAGTGACAAATATGTATTAAGTCATTGGGGACAATGACTTTTAGCAGGGGAGAATGTAGCCAAGTGGAGAAATTTCATGTAATTTAACTCTAGTCATAAGTTGACATGGCCCCTTTAAGAACTCCTCTTGTTAAACATGCATGCCTTTAGAAATGTGAAAACAGACGTTTTGCAACAGAGCTCCAGGTTTTGTTCATCAGAGGAAAATTCTTTGGATAAATATAGAATGTTACATAAATTTTGTTAAATTGCATTAAATATGTGTTCACAAAGGTTGTATGTAAAAAATTAGTGTTTGTTATGGATAATTTTTGAAGGATGGATATGGATTGCTTGTGTGGCATTTGAGCACGTTTTGGCATATATGCAATGGACTGGGTATGTAAATTTGGTATTAATCATATCTTATTTTATGATTTATAGTCCAGAGTGTCATACATGTTATTTGTGGAAAATATGAGATTCTATTGTTTTAGACTGTTGTACATGTCCTTGCATGGAATGCTTTAAGTGTTAAACATGTGTTAATGCATAACCTGCTTTGAGTGACAAAGTGCATAGGGTGCTGTAAATGTTATAAGCATGTATTAAGGTGATGTATGCTGAAGCATATGGGTAAGCTAATGTTATGTAGGTATTTTATTTTGACATTAGCCTCTACTGTATTTCATTTGTTGTATGTCATCTCTGTATTTATTGCTACTGATCTGTCATTGTGCTGAAATTCAGTGAAACATTTTTGCTCTCATTTTGACTTTTTGAGTCACATTTACAAATTGTCAGAAAACTTCTGGATAGTAATCTATTTTTTTTTTCATTCTCCAAATAAGTACTAAAAATACAGTATATATATATATATATATATATATATATATATATATATATATATATATATATATATATGTATGTATGTATAATTATTATTATTATTCTCGTTTCCTATATGGCTCCATTGACTGCTGTTTTTTTTTTCTTTTCTTTTTTTTACTTTTAATAAACATTTCAACCCTCCAAAAATGGGCCACATTCAATTCCATTGTAAATAACTCATTTATGTAATCTCGATTTTTTTTCCCTCATTCAAAGTAAGTCTATGTTTGTTTGTTTTTTGTTTTTTGCCTGTTGTATTGTCAACCAGAAATTAATATGTCTGATCACTTAAGTATTAGCAAAGCTCTCCACAATAAGCAGAACAATTAGTTGTCTATAGCAGAAATGGTGCCAAGCTACATGCCAAAGTTGAAAATGCCAAAGACACTCATTAAAGTTCAAAAGATTTGACAGAGGGATTCTTCAAGTACAGAAAATTTGTATCACTGCCTGATATGCACAATATTCCTTAAACTCGATTAAAAAAGTAAAAAAAAATTAAAAGTGTATTCCCCAACTTTGGGTGACAAAGATCAGCATTTTTTTTATACACTTGTTTAAGAATCTTTTTTGTAAACACAAAAAAGTGAGACCTGATCACAAACAACTGTAACATATTTCACTGTGAATGAGCCAGATAATGTGACACAGTAGCCAGATAAAAGAACTAAATGACAAAATGACAGGAAGTAACATGAAAGGTGGAGGGAGAATGTGTGAATTAGTGAAAGAATAAATCATACACCCACATCTGATTATGTGAAGCGGACCATCAACACAATGCAGGATCTCTCTCTGTCAACTCTGTGGCTGCATTAATCACAGCAGCCATCAGCAAACTAAATCTGAGAGTAATAATGATATTAGATTAGGGTTCAGAGACTTGCAGGCTTGATTTCTTTCATTGTACGAGAGGGGAAATACCGCAAGACAGAGCCTTGGCCTGGTGCAATACCCTCCTCTTCTTCCTCAGAATTCCCCCGGTCCTCTAATTCGGCTAATGCCACTGCTTTCCAGGGATGTTATTAATCAAAACAGTCCCTAATGAAACATACAGCCTGGGGAGATTCTTCTCGTAGGGGCCCTCACCACAGCCCATCTATTGTGTTTGAACATTTTTTTATGCTTTTTTGTTTTTCTTCTAATCCACAAATTACCTTTTTATTCTCTCTCATTGGTTAAATTTGAGCCTTTATGCTTTGCTGAGAATCACTGTTTCTCTTGATTACTTTGTCGTACTAAAATAGCCCCAAAAGTATTTGGACACTTTTTGACAATTAAAGAGAAAGGTCACCCAAAAACGAAAATGCTTTCATCATTCACTGATAATACCCTCATGTTGTTCCAAACTTGTATTGCTTGCTGTTTACCATGGAACACAAAAGGAGTTGTTAGGCAGATATTTTGTCATCATTCACATTCCTTTTTTCAGTACAACTAATGACAGAACAACATAATTTTTATTTTTGGGTGAACTATCCTTCTAAAGGCCCTTTCCCAACTTCAGTCCTTGTACTTTACCCTTAGTAACTTTCTAGATAAGAACTCTTACGAGGAACGGAACACCAGAGGTGACTGTTGCTATCCGACTCACAAAATTAACCCCCATAGTGACGTCATCTAGTATCGACTAGTAATTTTTAGGACATTATTTACACTCGCGATTCAAAAGAATAATCAGTTAATGGTTTAAACAACAGCGTTTTTCGATAAAAGGATCTCTCTAAACAGTTTAAAAACACAGCATTTCAGAAATCCAGAAATCACATTATTTGCTGTATAGTCATACAGTATAAACAGTACAGATGCAATGAAAACTTAAAGCTTCTTCAAAAAAAGTCACACATGCACACACACACACACACACACACACACACACACATGAAATGGGTGATTATCTCTGTACACTTTGTTTATTATATGTTATTTCTGTTAAGTAAATTGTAAAAATAGCACAATCCTCTGAGTACCAGGCCAGCAGCTAGTTTGTTTTCTAATGGCAGCTGTGGTGCTCCTCTTCATTCTCAATGCTTTGTGTGTTAGTTTTTTGACCAATCACAGGCTGAAGCACCTCCCACAGTCAATATATGCCCCAAAAGGATCTACACCAGTGTAGAAGGTAAAAATTTATATATATAAAACACACAAGAAAAGGGAGAACACAAGGTATAATGTTTAAAAAAAAAAAAATAAATCACATAAATAAGGATTTTCCATTAAAATCTTAATTTTTACATCCATTTTAGAAAAATAATTATATTCCAAAATAATTTAGCCTGTGTATAATTCACAGTAGTCCTTAGGGTTAGATATAATAAAACCCATAAACACATATATTTCCTCACATAGAGACAGCTGACAGTAATTAAATAAGGGGACAGTGGGGGCTTTTAAAGATTTTACTGAGGAAGGATTATTCTTCTTAGAGAACAGAAAGAGAGAGCATAAATCTGGATAAATAAGGATACGAGTTGTCAACATGTTGTCCCCCTCAGTCTCAGGTTTACAGTTTTTACATTGTATTCATGAACAGGCTACTCAAATGGTCTTCAGGATGTGAAGGAAAGTTTTGACAGAGAATCAGAAAGAGAAAGAGAGAGAGAGAGAGAGAGAGAGAGAGAGAGAGAGAGAGAGAATGGATTAAAATAAAATTTGTGTTAGTGTGTAAGCTGATGCTTATTTTCTGTAGCAGGGTGTTTGTTATCTATCCATTATGTCTTGCTGTGTTTGCACTGCTGAACTAAACAGCTTGACCGTGCCCCACTGTCTATTGTATTGTTGAGGCCACAGCCAACACCCGACCACACACGCACACATGCGCACAATACAGGTGTTGTGAAAGGGGCTAACAAACAGACTGATCTCTCATCTCTTCTATTCAATTTCAATTTTAAAGTACTTTATTGGCATGATTGTATTTACATACAATATTGCCAAAGCATTAATACACAAAACAGATAATGACAAGACAAATAATAATAATAAAATGGCTACAAATATCAATAAGGTGCCAGGTAATGAATAAAATAAAAACTATAATAACAATATACACTATACAATATAAAATAAAATAAGCATTTAACAGGACATTGAACATAAGAGAATAAAAGTACTGTGACTGAAGTAAATTAAGGCAGTGATTGGTTTCTGAGGGTGTGTCTCAAAAATTAATTTTGCTGCAACTGATGCATGATGGTCCTCCCACAGTAACACCATCATCTGATCTGTTTCTGCTGAACTGGAAAACTGTGGCATGAGGTTTGAGAGTTTGTGGAGGTATTTCTCTCTCTCACCTCTGTAAATTTCTCACAGTGAAGGAGAAAGTGTGTCTCTGTCTCGACCTCACCTGTGTCACAGTGTGAGCACAGACTCGTACTTCCTTTGGAAGCCATGTTTGGCAGTGTCTGCCTTTTTCTATGGACAGACTGTGATCACTGAGTCTGTATTTGGTGAGGATCCATCTCTGTTTTGGATCTATTACAGTGTGCAGATATTCTGCCAGATTATATGTTCTGTTTAGGGCCCGATAACATTCCAATTTGCTTTGGTTTTTACTTTCATTTTCCCAATGGTCCAAATTGCTTTTTTTTTGAATTTTTGCTTTATTTTATGATTTGGTTTATTCTGATCTGGTTTTGTTCAGCAGTGCTGGTCTGAAACTGGTGTTTGTTAGTTGTTTGTGGGTTTGTGAGTTTCAGAGTCAGCTGACAAATGGGACTGGTTTTAGGCTTCAGCTCTTGGGTTTTAAGGGCTTCATGTTGCAGTGTGTTAGGGGAACTTGAATTTAGGTGTGTCCAAAATTTGACAATTTTCAATATGTATAACAAGTGGGTATCGACCCGTCATGCATTAGTAAGTGTTCTTCTCTGAACTCTTAGAATGTTTCTACAGAATTCTGCATGCAGGGATTCTGTGAGGTGTTTGTCCCATCTCGAGTAATCTGCCAGACAGAGTGGACCCCAAACCTCACATCCATACAGAGCAATAGGCATTATAATACTATCAAATATTTTACACCAGATTGTTACAGGAATGTCAACTTGGGTAAATTTGCCCTTAATAGCATAGAATGCTCTTCTAGCTTTCTCTTTTAGTGCATTCACTGCCAGACCAAAATCCCCTGAAGCACACATTTTTAGACCGAGGTAGTCGTAGTGTAGGGTGTGTTCTATTGCAGTTTTCCCCAGAGTGAATGTGTATCTGGTGTCCTGTAATCTGGCTCTTTTCTTGAAAATCATAATTTTATCTTTTTTCAGATTGACTGTCAGTTCTGACAGTAGTTCTCCAGCAGGTCCAGGTGCTTCTGTAGCCCTTGTGCAGTAGCTGACAGCAACACCAGATCATCTGCATAGAAAATACATTTAAATTCAGAATTATTTAGAGTAAGTAAGACTGGGTGTTGCAGATTGTTCCAGTAGCACTGCTAAGTCATTAATGTAAATGTTGAACAGAGTTGGACTCAAACTGCAGCCCTGTCTCACTCATCACCCTTGAGTGAAGAATTCTGTTCTTTTATTGCCAATTTTAACTGTGCACCTGTTGTCTGAATACATAGATTTGATAGTGTCATACAATTTGACCCCCAATGCCGGATTGTAGAATTTTATAATATAGACCGTCATACCAAATGGAATCGAATGCTTTTTTTAAATCAACAAAGCATGCATACATTTTGCCTTTGCTTTTTTGATGGTGCTGGTTGACTATCGTGTGTAGCGTGTGAATGTGGTCGGTGATACGGTGGTTTGGTAGGAATCCAATCTGACTCTTACTGACATTGTGCTTGGTAAGGAAGGCCTGTATCCGGGCATTCAGGATACAGCAGAAAGTCTTTCCCAGATTGCTGCTCACACAAATGCCTCGGTAGTTATTGGGGTCTAATTTGTCTCCACTCTTATATAATGGGTGTATTAAGCCCATACTCCAGGTGTCAGGAAAATAGCCAGATTGCAGAACCAGATTGAAGAGTTTTAACAAGGCCTCCTGCATTACTGCTGGACTGTGCTTCAGCATTTTTATTCTAATGTTGTCTAAACCACATGCCTTTCTGGGTTTTACTTTCTTAAGTGCATCTGCCAATTCTTCTCTGTTAATCTGATAGTCTAAAGGGTTTTTGTTCTTTTTTATTGTAGATTCCAATTGACTGGAGAAATTTCTTTGAATAAGTTTTTAAAATATTCTTTCCATAATTCTCCATTTTGTATGGCTATGTCCTGGCTATGTTGTTTATTCAGGCGGTTCCATTTTTCCCAGAACTGATTATTATTAATTGAGTCTTTAATTTCATTAAGAGTGTGGTTTAGGTGTTGTTGCTTTTTGTGGCTTATTGTATTTTTATAATCCCTGAGTGCTTCACAATAGTTTTGTCTGGTTTCAGATTTGTGTGGCTCTCTGTGTTTTTGGTTAGAGATCTGTCTGAGTAGTTTTCTTTTAATTTTACATTCTTTATCGAACCAAATTTCATCCCCAGTTTTAAGTTTAGTTTTCTTGTTTGTACGGAGTAAATTTGCTTTGATTGAGCACCTTTGATAAATGTCATTTATTTGTTGTACTGCGGAATTTATGTCGATCTTGTTAGCCATAAACCGTGTTGTTTGAAATCTATTGATTAGGTTGGACATTTCTTTGGAGCTAATTGCACTAAGGAATTCAGACTCATATTTTGGGGACCATTTGAATGTTGGATTTAGTTTGAACACGTTGCTGGGCCCTTGTTCTGTTCTATGGTGTTGGAGTTTCTTTAGGAACACATTAATTTGACAGTGGTCTGATAAGGTAGACTGTGGTCTGACAGTGAATGCATGTATGTAGGAGGGGTCCATGTCTGTAATGGCATAGTCGACAACACTAGCCCCAAGAGCTGACCAGTATGTGAATCAACCTAAAGAGTCCCCTAGGATCCTACCATTAAGCATATACAGACCCAGGCCTGGAGAGAGACACACTAACTACTTACCGTTTTTGTTGACTGTACTGTCCTGATAGTTCCGTGTTGTAGTGGTGGGGGTTAGATGTGTCATTGGCTTTCAGTATGTAGTTATTCCCGTTGGTATCTATAATGTCCGGTTCTGAACCTGTCCTTGCATTTAGATCCCCACATAACATCACATTCCCCTGGGCCTGGAATTGGCTGGTTTCTGTCTGAAGCTGATCAAAATGATTGTCCTTGTAGTACGGAGACTCTGATGGAGGTATGTAGGCTGCACAGATGTAAAGGTCCTTTTCACAGTCTATGATGCCTTTTTTAAAATTAAGCCAAACATGTGATGAGTCTTTTTTCGTGACTGATAGGCTGTTTTTTAAAGTCTCTTTGTACCAAATGATGACCCCACCAGAGTCTCTTCCTCGTTTAACATTACAGTTTTTAAGTGATGGCAATAATATTTACCTGTATCCTAAAGGGCAGTGACTGTCCACATCTGATCTGCACCATGTTAAAGTCTTGGTCCCTAAGATTGTGGAGTAGAGGCCTTGAATATTCCAAGAGCTTAGAAAGTCATAATGAAATAAAGTGAGGTTTTTTGGTGGTCCAGATGGCTTAATCCAGTATTCTACAGATGAGATGTAGAAGATGTCTCACCTCTGTAATGTCTGAGGAGTCCGTGTGTATTTTGCCCTTCACTACATCAGCATAAGTGAGCTGCTGTGATTGCGGAAAGGGCTGTGCTGTTCTGTCCGGTGCCTCCTGTTGTTGTGTGTGAGGGTCCATGTTTGTAGGTTGACTGGAGCTGGGCTGAGAGTTTGGTTGGGCTTCAGTGTGTTGTGGTCTGGTTGGTTGCTCTCTTCTTATTGGAGTGTGTCTAGTTTTTGGGCCCCTTTGTGTAATTGAAAGTTGGTTGCCGTGATGACTGTTAGAACTTGTAAGCCGACGTTGTGAGGATGCAGATTGGGAATTTCTGCAGAGAAATGAATCTTTTAGGTTTTTAGCAAAGACTCTTACACTCTCCTGGCTTAGGTGCACATGGTCATATAAATTCTCAGTCGTTAGACTTGGGTGGTGGGCAACATTGATGGCCGTAAGGCTGGAACATGCAGTTGGTTTCCTCTGGTTGATGCTATTGATCAGGTTGGCAGGGTAGTCATTCCTGTGTAGCAGGGTTGAGATGGTGATGTTGGCCTGCGGGAATTCCCTGCGAGCCTTCTTAGCCACTCTTATGACACTATCTGCAACTCTTTCCCTCTGGGTATAGAGGTCGTTGGTTCCTGTGTGGATGATAATGTTCTGTGGGTTGTGCAGAGTGGACTGACAGAGGATTTGGAGTGCGCTGTTTGTTGTGGGGCAGCAGAATTTGCCAACCGTGTGTTTAGGGAATAGCTTTTGGTAGTGCAAGAACTTACCATTTGAGTCTATAAGAATGGCTGTTTTTGGTGGTTGTAGTTTCCGGATTTTAGGTTTCCGAGAGTGCTTTGGGGTGTGGTGAGGGGTTTGAGGGTTTTGTGTTTGAGGAGGACTGCGCTGAGCTGGCTATGTGACAGTAATGTCGCTGGTCTCCTGACTGTTCTCTGTAGCTGGTTGCTCATTGTCTGTCTGTGAGTCTGTGGATGAGCAACTGAAATGCAGTTTATCGGTGGTTCTGCTTACGTCTTCCAGTTTTTCATTAATGATATAAATAAGTGTGTTCTTTTCTCAGTTCAGACACTTTTTCACTTAAATTATTGTTGTCTTTTAGGAGATTTTTTTATTTTCATCTCCAGGAGTCCTATTGTGGTGTGGTATTCTTCTTTGAAAGCTTTGAATTCAGTGAGTTCATTTCCAGTTGGGAAAGGCACTCCTGAATGCATTGAATAGAAACTGTTTATCTGGGTGTGTGTGGGTAGAGAGTGGTAGTTTGTGTGCGTGATGGTGACGTGATGGTGCGTGATGGTATCCTTGACTTGGTAACTCTTCATTCAAAATTGCATTGGTGAGCAAAAACTGTCCGGCTATTGCTTATCCAAAGCACCAGTTGAAGCTGATTAATTTCCCTAAATGGTAAACTGAAGACGAAATGGCCCTAAAGTAATGCTTAAAACATCTCCTTTCAGAGGTAAATGGCCGCTATACTGCCACATTGCTTTTCAACTGGGGTCCAGTTGAGACATCATAAACAAAGCCTCCTCTGCTGCTGTTGTTGGGGGGGAGAGAAGACTTTTTCCTCTCAGCTAGAACTTTTAGTTCAGCAAAGTGTCTCTCAAATTGCTCAAGTCTTTCCTCTGAGCCTGGACCATTACAGTGCCATTGTGATACAGGTTGATGTTGAACTTTGGCATAGTGTCCAGATACAGTTGTCTCATGGCTCTGTTTCCATCCATTTTTAATTCTTTAAAATTGGAGCAGAGTGCTGAGTGCCAGGTATTTGGATACTCTGTATAAAAGAGGAGATCTGTTTTTACTCTTCTTTCGTTTATTTCCATGAAGACTGCTCTAAGAGTTTCTGAGAGTTCTCTGATTAATTTGGTTTTTAATTTCTTTCTTGCAGTCTCCCTTGTTACATCGTCAGGATATGTGATGGCCAGCGTGTTGAGGTTGCACCCTTCTGATGAGGCATATCCATCCATTGTTACCTTGATTGCCTTGGGCCTTTGAATTTTAAATAGGTGTGAGGATATCCAGGTTTCAGAATTTTTTATTGGATTAGCTGTTCTCAGACTATTGACCTCTCAGTGTGCCCTTCAGACCTTTGTTTGGCTTAGATGCTTTCACACCTTCCACTTTGCACCTTCAGAAACAAAATCTTGGGTTGTTGTTGAGTAGTAAAGCAGACCTAGAACTCTCACTTTGTTTATTTTATGTTTTAAACTTAGCTATTTGTTTCCCTTAAATTTCCAATATTTCAGACTTTTAAAGGTATCAATTGATACCATCAGATTGTCCATGCAGCTTCTCTGTTGGCTGGTGCTTTGTTTCAGGTGTGTTCTTTGGAGTAAAGAAAAAAATTTCCAGAGTGTTTGTTCCAAAAATCCAAGTTTGTTGAAAAGAAATTTAAATCCAAATGATACTGATTCAAATCAGTGTAAATATAATCCAATATGATCTTGCAAACAATCTTGCAAAAAATCCAATAAAATCCTCATTGAACTAGCAAAAATATTTGTTTTTTGTTGTTAATTAGCAGGAGTTCAGGAGCGCATGTCTCTCTCACAGGAGTCTCTCTCTGTCTCTCCTATGTCTTCTATCTGCACCCCATTTCAGCGGTGAGTGTATCTCTTCATGTGTTAAATTGGCCATACACTGTCCTCCCTTTACTCCCTATTGATCTTGATAAGGAGTATTAGCTTACATATAGGGGAAGACACACACACACACACACACACACACACACACAGAGAGACACAAACACACTATACAATATATATGTTGAATTAATGTACAAATAAATAAATGGACATGTATATAAGCACCTAAATAAATATAAGTATAACACATAAGTAAAACCTTCATCATTTTCCCTTAATTTTTGTATAAGGGTACTGTACATTAGTGCCTAAAAGATTTGTATGTGTGGAGTAAGTTTTGTAAAAGCATAAATGAAGTTATAAGCATAATAGAAAGATTAGCATGCACAGATTAAGATTTGTGAAAGTGTATAAAAATTTCAAGCATAAAAATAAATTGCATGCGCACTAAACATTTTGTAAAGGTGTGAAGCAAGTTGCATCTATTTATGTATGTACAGTTCAAGTCAGAAGCATACATACACCGTCCTTAGCCAAATACATTCCTGACATTTAATCATAGAAAACATTCCTTGTCTTAGGTCAGTTAGGATCACTATTCTAAGAACTTGATATGTGAGAATAATAATTTTGGGTAGCCTGCCACAAGCTTCTCACAATCCATTACTGGAATTTTGGCCCATTCCTCCAGACAGAACTGGTGTAACTCATACAGGTTTGTAGGCCTCCTTGCTCGGTTATGTTTATTTAGTTCTGCCCACACATTTTCTATCGGATTGAGGTCAGGGCTTTGTGATGGCCACTCCAATACCTTGACTTTGTTGTCCTTAAGCCATTTTGCCACAACATTGGTGGTATGCTTGGGGTCATTGTCCATGTGGAAAACCCATTTGCAACTGAGCTTTAACTTCCTGCCTGATGTCTTGAGATTTTGCTTCAATATATCCACATAATTTTCCTTCCTCACGATGCCATCTATTTTGTAAAGTGCACCAGTCCCTCCTGCTGCAAAAAGACACCACATCATGATGCTTCCACCCCCATGCTTCACTGTTAGGATGGTGTTCTTCGGCTTGCAAGCCTCACCGTTATTCCTCCAAACAGAATGATGGTCATTATGGCCAAACATTTTAAAAAAAAAATTTCATTAGACCAGAGGACATTTCACCAAAAAGTAAGAACTTTGTCCCTTGCAAATTGTCTGGCTTTTTTTTATGGTGGTTAGAATCAATCAATCAATCAATCAATCAATCAATCAATCAATCTATCTATCTATCTATCTATCTATCTATCTATCTATCTATCTATCTATCTATCTATCTATCTATCTATCTATCTATCTATCTATCTATCTATCTATCTGTCTGTCTGTCTGTCTGTCTGTCTGTCTGTTGTAAAGTTAGTAGCATTTGTACGTTTAATCGGATATCCCCTAACACTGGTATATATAATAACTTCTTACTAAAAAATAACCACCCCCTCCACACACATACAGTAATCTCAATATCTCTGAAATGTTTCTCCTCTCAGCTCAGTCTGTCAGAGTGCTGAATACTCCACCACTGACTGCCCCTCCAGACATCACCTAGTCACACACATCTACACAATCACACACACATATGGGCCTCTCACTCTCAGTCAGACCATGGATCTCATCTGTCTTGCTCACATCTTTCTCTGCATATCCGAAGATTCCATTCGAGGCAGACGGCTCTGTGAAGGGCTTAAGATTTTTCCAGTCTGCCTGGGGGTATTTTTAGCACCTCAGCACCAGAAATACTCTGGGTCCTGACAGTTTGTATGTGCTCACCGGCTTTCAGAAAATGTTTATAAATTTCTCGAGCAATTCGGCTAGAACGACAGGATGTGGCCATGTAGTGAGTCAGAATAAATAAAGAAATAATCCCTCACAAAGCTATAACTCCAGACTGTTTCAGAACAGAGCAAAGATTTTTACACTTTGAGCTTCTAAAGGGCTCTCAGGGGATAGATAATATTAATATTTCAGATTTCATTGAGGAGAAATGGATTTTCTGTGTAAATCTATATGGTATCCTTGACTTGGTAACTCTTCATTCAAAATTGCATTGGTGAGCAAAAACTGTCCGGCTATTGCTTATCCAAAGCACCAGTTGAAGCTGATTAATTTCCCTAAATGGTAAACTGAAGACGAAATGGCCCTAAAGTAATGCTTAAAACATCTCCTTTCAGAGGTAAATGGCCGCTATACTGCCACATTGCTTTTCAACTGGGGTCCAGTTGAGACATCATAAACAAAGCGATGCTGTCTGACAGGCCTACAATGGAAGCAAAGAAGGGGAAAGACTATATCAGCAGACTCAAATATTGACTTTACGACACATTAGCAAAACCATTCACCTTCAGTCTAAAATATCTCTCATTTAGAGTCTGTAATTTGGATGACCTTTACCTCATTTGAATGCAAATCCGCTAATTACAATATCCAAAGTGTTAAACCTTCTGCCATACACCATGCCAGATTAATGCTACATTCCAGACAAATGCAAACTCCAAGTCTGGAGGTGGAAATATCTAAGTTGAATTTGTCCACTTCAAAGCATTATGTCAATTATACATCATGGTTAAATATGAACAAAACAAGGTGCTGTCACTCTCGTTTAAGTTTTCTCATGCCAATTATGCCACAAACATAAAAAGATATGAACACAAAATAATCAAACTCAATTCAAAACAACAGAGGGAGGAACTTCATTCATAGTGACATGGTTAACATTACTAACGTTAAGCATGACTTAACCATGTTGGACCATGTTGTATTGTGGCTGGATTCTTTCTGGAAATTAAGTTTTTGTCATTTTTCTGATTTCAGAAAAAGCAACCACAAAGTGACCCATGAGCCGCAGCAGTGAACCGAGTGCTACTAACAACTGTAGCACACACAAAGGTGGGTATTAATGTGCTACATCTACTCCATTACATTTACTTGAGAAACTTTTTGAAAAAAATGTAACTTTTAGAGTAGGTTTAAAAGTGGATACTTTTTATTCTCACTCAAGAAAATTGTTAATTATTTGTTTTTTTATTTTTATTTCTTTACAATGGGCGGCGTTGCTGTTGATACATTACTGTGTTTAATTTGAGTTAATTTGTAATTTATTGAGATCAGTGCGCTTTGTCCCACGTCCCACATGTCATGGGCGGTATTTACGCATTTACTTGAAACTATTCCAGCTACTTCGGGTGGATTAACTGAATAAATCAATGTAAACATCAAAGTGAATGACAAATGTAGCATGAACAGACAGCATTTCTGCACGTGCACAAGGAGGTGAATGGGGTACGCACATGAGGCGATCGTATGGCGAAGAGAGTGGCTGTGTCCGAAATCGTTCACTCATTAACTATTTTCTATATAGTGAATTGAAGTTAGTGCACTATATCTCAGCAGTGAGTGAACGAAATGAGCAAGTGAATTCGAGTGTTGGAGCTCTGTGGCTGTCGCAGAAACAACGTCACATATGAACTTTTAAAATACTTGGGTCTGATTTGTTATTATTAGTAAATAATATATGAATATAATTAATCTTCACTCTGTTTGTCATTTTTTATATATATAGTATGATAATATAAAGAGTAAATGCCGTGACTCTTCCGCCCCATCTGCCGGCAGGTCATTCCCGTCTACCTGGATGAGGGAGTCAACAATGGGAGGGAAACAAAAAAAAATGTGGCACCTACACGTCATGCCAAATTAACAAAACATTTTAAAAAAGAGAGGGAAAAGGCCAACACAGAGTGGCAGTGGGAGTCAGAGAGGAAAAAAAAACACTTACTCGCCGGTTCTCCAATATGTCGCAGCTTGGTCCACTCCTCCACCCTCTAATGGACGACAGCCACGCTCCGTTTGGGTGGATGGTAGTGGCGAGGACTCTACTACGGAGCACCCCTCATCCTTCCTGGATTTCGGCACCAGTGTAAAGGGGTTGAAGGGAAAGGAGGAGGCATGAACTTGCTTGACAATATAAATAATATTTTAATTATAAAACTGAACCAAAAAGACACACAAAAGTGTTGGACAGCTGCCTGTAAATCACTCTCTCTTTGTCGCACTGCCATCTTCGGTCTCCCCTTATCCCTCTTGAGGGCTAATTAGTGTGATTAGGGGCTGGGTGTGTAGCATCACAACCCGGCCCCGCCCTCCACTCTGCCACAAAGTGTTTCCAAACCTCTCTTCTTATTGATAAATTAATTCAGATATGACAAGAACCCTTAAACGAATAGTTCAACCTTACTCACCCTCATGCCACCCCAGATGTGTATGACTTTCTTTCAACTAAAATGTTCCCTTTACAAAAAGTTTCACTTATGATGCTGCGCTGAGAAAAGTGCTTTGGGAACATCTTATAGTTGTGACCAGCTGTGAATATGTGTGCAACACGTCAATGAACATTGACCGGAACTTATAACCTCTGCCGGTGTAATCAATGGATGCACCAGGGGCAGGGTTACAAATAAATCTTTTGTCTTCGGATCACTCTGTGTTTGTGTGCTATCACGAGCCTGTCAAACTTTCTTTCCTCTGTTAGGAGTTAGAATCTGTTAGGCAGTGCGAAGTGAACCTTTTCTCTTTTCTCTTAAAAAAAAATAAATGAAAAAATGACTGAAAATCAGGGCAAACGATGCGTGTTCCCGGGTCTCCACTCTATGGCCGAGAGGAACACGCATCAGTTCTGCTTTGTTTGTTTGGGGGAAGAGCATGCTGCTCTCGCATTGGGGCGGGGCAGGCATTGCGATCTGCTTTCAGGCAAAATGCTTCGCGCTCACCTTGCTTACTTCCGGGAGTCAGCGCCCACACTTCAGATGGGTTCGTCCCTTTCGCTCGCTCTCTCCCCAGATCCAGCTGATTCTCGTAAGCCTGAAGCATGCCTCGGCGCCTCTTCAGTTCATGATGACACTGAACCTCTGTAAATCCCACGCATAATAATAAAGCGGCTGTGGAAATAAGAGACCCCCCCCCCCCCAAAAAAAAAATGCTTCAAACTAGAAGACAGATTTCTGTCTGGTGGCCAAAATAAATAAAGAAAATTGAAAGAAATAAAAAAGGGGGAAGGGAACGCTATATCAGTCCCTTCCTTTCTTCTATGACCTCCATAACATGTATTCTCATCCATGGAGGAATCCTTATACTTCCTGTGTCTTCATGCCCTCAATGTTGAAATATTCAACTAATCGTGGGTGCTGAGGCTTGGGGGTATTCAGTGATGCTGCCGGTAGAAGAGACATTTGCGGGTTATCTCTTGCCTGGCTCAGCATCACCGCTAAAGAGACCCCCAATCTACCCACTCTACCCACAAAGCTATGCAGGACCACCTCCACGCTTGTGGGGAAGGCTTATCAAACAGCAGGTCAGGCTGGTGCTGCCCTGCACACTATGGGAGTGTTACAGGCGTAATAGGCTAATCTGTTGAAGTATTCGGTGATGTAGCCGGTAAAAGAGACACTTGCGGGTTATCACTCGCCTGGCTAGACGTCATCGCTAAAGAGACCCACTCTCCCCACAAAGCTGTGCAAGACCACCTCCACACTTGTGGGGAAGGCGGAGAGACACTTGTGACTTAACCTATCGGGCATCAGAGACAGGGACAAAACTTTCCTTCTCGATGCCCCGGTTTCTCATTCTGGCTTATTTGGTGACGCTATGAATGTAGCTATCACAAGGTTCCAGGAGGCAAAAAGTCACGAGGAAGCCTTCGGACAATTTCTTCCTCGCCACACTCAGGGGGTGGGGCTGTCGGCCACCCAGCCCCATCCTGGCCCTCCTAGACGGGAGGCTCAAAAACTAGGCGTGGCGAATCATGCTCCCCCTCGTAAAGACAGGGGGCCGGTTTGTCGCCCTGAGCAGCCCCCAAAGCAAGACCTCAGGGCAGTTATTTCAAAAGGACATTCACCATGTCTGGAGTGGTGGTGGCGTAGTGGGCTAAGGCACTGAACTGGTAAGCAGAAGGTTGTTTGGTCGATCCCCACAGTCACCACTAATGTGTCCTTGAGCAAGGCACTTAACTCCAGGTTGCTCCGGGGGGATTGTCCCTGTAATAAGTGCACTGTAAGTCTCTTTGGATAAAAGCGTCTGCCAAATGCATAAATGTAAATGTAAAAGAAAACCCTGACGGTTTTGCACCCAGCCTTGTGGGGGTAGCCCCCCCTCAGGATGGGGTGCATGTATCATCCCCTCCCGGTACCCCCACGGAACCTCTCCATTCCCGCCACCTCCAGTGTTTCGGTAGTTAGAGGTTTTCAATGAAAAGTTGGGTGTACCGATGTTACCGATGTGGGGGTTATATGTAATTCGATCACGATGTGGGCACAAATGTCTCCCGCTCGAATTATTTCCATTCAGAACACCCTGAGCAAAGTCAGTCTAGGTCAAATTTGCACTGCTCGTCAGTATCAACGAATACTAGATCTCATGGCATCTGCATCCACGGTGATCCCTTTGGGCCTTCTGCACATGAGACTGTTACAGCTGTGGCTAAAAGCCAGGGGGTTTCATCCAAGGGCCGGTCCCCTAAGGCAAATAAGGGTTACGCGCCTCGGGCTTCGTACCCTTTCTATGTGGTTCAGACCCCGGTTTCTTACCTTGGGTCCCACTCTAGATGCATCTTGTCATCACAGGCTGCTAACGACAGACGCCTCCCTGACGGGCTGGGTAGTGGTCTTAAGTGGTCATCCAGCTCAAGGGGAATGGGAGGGTCATCAGCTTGATTGTCACATTAACTGTCTCGAGATGATGGCTGTATTTCTGGCCCTGAAATACTTACTCCAGAGGTTGCCATGTCTTGGTGCGGGTGGACAATACAGCGGTAGTCTCTTACATAAACCATTAAGGAGGTCCACGTTCACGTCAGCTGAATTTTCTGGCACGTCGGATTCTCCATTGGGCCAATGGCAATCTCCTGTCTCTCAGGGGCAGTTTATATCCCTGGATGCCCATATGTGGGAGCAGATTTACTGTCCAGACAGAAAATACAGATGGGGAGTGGAAACTCCACCCCGAGGTAGTGGAAAACATCTGGGTGAGATTTTACAGGACAGAAGTGGACCTCTTCGCCTCTTCTCAGACAGTGCAATGTCCCCTCTACTTCTCTCTGAGTCACTCAGCACCCTTGGGTCTGGACACGATGGCGCATACATGGCCCAGAATGCATCTGTATGCGTTTCCCCCAGTTTCTCTGCTCCCGGGAGTCTTGGCCAGAGTTTGCCAGCAAGGGTCTTGCCTCTTACTGATAGCACCGCACTGGCCGAACAGGGTATGGTTCTCAGAAATAATGTCTCTCCTCGATGGCTTGCCTTGGGCGCTTCCGAACAGGAGGGACCTTCCGTCTCAGGCATAGGGGACAATATTTCATCCTGGCCCTAGCTGTAGAACCTTCATGTTTGGCCCCTGAGGGGTACCAACTGAGGGACACAGGGCTTTCACCTGAGGTTATCGAAACCATTTTAAGTGCTAGGGCTTCCTCCACTTGGAACAAATCTGGGTGAGATTTTACAGGGCAGAAGAGGACCTCTTCGCCTCTATGAACAGCGCAATGCCACCTCTACTTCTCCCTGAGTCACCCAGCGTAATTCAGGGCAACTATTCGTTTTCCATGGGGGCCGCAACAGGGGGGCAGCCACAACCAAGCAGACTATGTCGCATTGGGTGAGCGGCGCTATTGCCCTGGCCTACGAGGCGTGCGGTCAAGCTTCGCCTGTAGGCATCAGGGCTCACTCTACCAGAGGGGTCGCCTCCTCTGAAGCCTTGGCCAGAGGGGTCCCTCTGCAGCATATTTGTGATGCGGCAGGCTGGTCCTCTCCACACACATTCATTAGATTCTACAGTTTGGATGTTCATGCCACTCTGGGCTCATATGTCCTTGAGTCAACATCTCAAGCTCATGTCTGAGCCCTCTCACACTCTTGTGAGCACACTATACAACCGTAGGGAAAGCCACAGTGCAGCGGCGTGGGTATTCTCGTTCCCAAAGGGCTTTTCTCAGCGCAGCATCATAAGTGAAGCTTTTTGTAAAGAGAACCTCTTGGGTTACTTAAGTGTAACCCTTGTTCCCTGAAAAAAGTGGAACAAGATGCTGCGCTTCACTGCCGCACTGGGATGCCCCGGGACTGCTCTTCAGACAAAATACCTGACGATGCTCCGGTGGCGCATCTATTTATAACCCTGCCCCAGGTGCATCCAATGATTACACCGGCAGAGGTTATAAATTCAGGTCAATGTTCATTGACGTGTTGAGCACATATTCACAGCTGGTCACAACTATAAGACGTTCCCAAACCGCTTTTCTCAGCACAGCATCTCGTTCCGCTTTTTTCAGGGAACAAGGGTTACACTTAAGTAACCCGAGACGATTTCAAATAATAAAAGATTTTTAGAACAATTTCTCAGCAATGTTGGTCCATACAATGCAAGTGAATGGATGCCAAAATTTGAAAGCTAAACAAAATCACATAATTTAGCAAATTAATAATCCATAAGGTGGTTAAATCATTATCAGAATTGATGTGATAGGTGTGGATGAGAAACAGAGAAACAGATCACTTTCACATTCTTCTTCTTGTGTTTTGAGTAATTCACTTTCTTCTCTGCATATCGCCCCCTGCTGGGCAGTGAGAAGAATGTATAGCAAAAAATGTAAAATTTTGATCTGTTTCACTTCTTCCACATATCACTTCTTAAGATATGGATTTAACTACTGAGACTTATGGATTACGTATATGCTGTCTGTATGTTCCCCTTATTGTGTTGCATGGAAGAAAGAAAACCATATGGGTTTGGAACAACATGATGGTGAATGATGATAGAATTTCCATTAATAATAAAAATAATTCTGTAGTATATGTTCAATGTGTATTATGTAATGGAATATAGGGGTGTTAACATACATTGTCATATGTGAAACCAAGTTACTCACAACTCGAGTACTATTTTAATTGTATACTTTCTTACTCTTACTCAAGTAATTATTTATGTTGGTACTTTTAATTCAACTTGATTAATAATTTGTTAAGTAATTGTACTTTTACTTGAGTACAGTTTTTGGCTACTCTACCCGCCTCTGAGCACACATCTTATCTCTGATAGTTTAATTACATTTTTGACAACTAGTAGTTTGTTTTCATAGGTAGAGTTTTGCTAGATTGTTAAGTCGGAGTATTTCTTTACATGCTCTAAAAGTGACAAGACCACTCTAATTATTATGAATTAAGCTGTGCAAGTCAATTTACATTTAAATTTACATTTAGCAGACGCTTTTATCCAAAGTGACTTACAATTGAGCTTGATCCTAACTAGCAATTTGTTATACTAAAGTCAGCAATATCTGCAGTATTGCACTGCCGAATTCTCAGAATATCTAGAGCAGAATAAAAGCTAGTGCAGATGAAAGAGACACACAAGGAAAGTTTATTCATAATTAAAAAAACTCCCTTACCTTGTCTGCAAGTCACACATTTACAGCACTAACAGCTTCATTGATTATAATAGGAGCAATGCAATATTCCTAACCTTGCAGCTGAGAAAATAATTGTGAGCATCTAAACCATGATACACTTTCATCGCTTCTCTTGTATAGACGCTCACAATCAACAACAATTCTGGATGAGTCACTTAAGGTAACTGATTGATGTTCTTTGAGAAAATATGTTTACTCTTATTTAAATTATCCAGTAATGTCACCTTTGTTTTGCACATACAGTATCTTATTTGTTCTGTTTTAGCTAGACTCAAGTACGTGCCAGTCATTTTATTTTGACTGGGGCTGTGCAGTTGAGGAACAACTGTTCGATTCAAAGATTCTTTTGTCTATCTTACTCCTTATGAAACTATTCGTTTTATGTCCCTTTACAGTGAGTCACTAAAATCATCTCACCAGTACCTGACTCCTGATAATCAAAAGACTCTTCCTCATAATTTGACCTGGAGCCTTGTTGTTGTGCCACCTCTTGAATGGAAAAATTAGACTTTCACTTTCTGAATAGTATTGTCTATATTATATATTATGATGCTAAATATTCAACTCATGTAGCATAGTGTATTTAAGCTAATAAATAAATGTATTTTATGTATATTAATTTCTAATAAATTGTAATTTTTATTATGTATACTAGTATTTATATTAGTTCCCCATCTGATACTAGGGGTCTCTCTTGAGCACCTATTATACCTCTAATCTATAAAAAAAGGCCAATGAGAAGTTGGAAGACAGAATTTGCATGTCCCGCCCCCGGACATAAGGGTATAAATGGTGGGGAAATTAGTCTGTTTCATTCAGAAATTTTCTTCGGAGCCGATGGTCGTGTATGCAGCGAGCTGCGAGTCACACACACCCATTCCTCTTACCTCTAGTGATCTGCTGTTGGATCTATGGTGCACTTCAGCAGCTTTTTCCTTCTCTGCATGGCAGTGCAGTTTGCCCCTGGGCGTTTCGACAGCATAACTAAAAGAGTTGAGAGAGAGTGATTTTGTCTAAAAGAGTATTTTTGTTGAACGTCCTTTTCAGGACGCGTCTTTTTAAAGATGCCCTTCCGCCCCTTTGTAGTTCCTGGATGCGGTAGAGTGCTCTCCGGTTCAGACGTCACAGGCGCTGTCTCGTGTATTTGGGCTGCGATCACACCGAGGTAGCATTTGTGGATAGTTCATGTTCTCACTGCGAGAATGATGCTTCGCCGGGTATGTCCCCGAGAACGCCGCCACATGGCAGGGTCGCACTGTGCTCCCCTCCAAGGCCTGTAGGATGATGTCGGCACTGGCCACTAAAGCCTACAGCGCCACCGGACAGGCCGCTTCCGCCCTGCATGCCATGGCCCTCCTGCAAGTCCACCAGGCCAAGGAACTCAAAGATCTGCACGAGGGAAGTCCTGATCCCGACGTGCTGCAGGAACTGCACTCAGCGACCGACCTCGCCCTCAGGGCCATGAAGGCCACAGTGCAGTCACTTGGGCAGGCAATGGCCACAATTGTGGTTCAGGAACGTCATCTGTGGCTGAACTTGGTCGAGATGCGCGAGACGGACAAGACCCGTCTCCCAGTTCGGCCTCTTCAGTCGACACTGTCGAGGACTTCGCCCAGCAGTTATAAGCGGTGAAAAAGCAGACGGAGGCAATCTCACATCCTGCCTCGCTGCAAACCTGCCACTACAGGCCATTCCCCATCTGCTCATCGAGGGCGTCCCGCTGTGGCTAAACAACATGCAGATCCGCCTCAACCCGGGTCCAGCTCTCAGCCCTGGCGTTGAGCGCCCCGCAGGAAGCGCACACGGACCCCCTTGAGGACCCGGAAGGCTTCCAGATGCTCCTGAGACAATAGACCCAGGGACAAATATGTTCGCTCCGGAGATGGTAAGCAGACCACTCCGTCCCCCGGTGGAGGGCTGAGAGGAGAATCCTTTTTTTAAGTTATTTCATACCCACATCCTCAATAAAAGAGCCATTTCTTTTGTCTTTGGGTCACCTTGTCCACAAATGCCGTTCTCACGGCACTCTGCCGCCACACCTCATCAGTACCCGCATGCTGGATGCAGAACACCCACCCCCCAACAGCCCCATGACTGTTCCCCGGCCGGCCTCTTCGAACGAGTCTAGAGGACGCCTCTGACGGACCTCCTCCTCAGTCACTAACCCTCCCCCTGCCGGGTGTGTGGAGCAAGGTAAGTGCTTCAAGTCTTTTCTCAGCACCAGAGCCTCGGGACGCACTTTTGCCTCCGACACCATACTACCTGCTCCGCCCCGCTGCGAAGCCCCACCGGTTACGTCAAAAATAATCATTCCATTAGTGCCCCTAGCACGGATCTTGGATGCGTGGCTTTCACTTCCCAACCCGTCACGCTGGCTGGCCAGGACCATCCGACTCGGTTATGCAATTCAGTTTGCCAGCCCCCCCCTTCAGGGGTGTCCGCTTTACCTTGAAGGTGTATGTAGCTGCTATTTCAGCCCACCCCGACGCTGTACACGGCAAGTCTTTGGGTAAGCACAACTTGATTATCAGGTTCCTAGAAGGTGCCCAGAGGTTGAATCTCTTCCGGCCAAGCCTGTTCCGCTCCTGGGATCTCTCAGTGGTCATCTTGGGCCTTCAGAGACCCCCCTTCGAGCCGCTAGAATCAGTTGGACTCAGGAACCTCTCTCTAAAGACGGCCCTGCTGATCACGGTCACTTCCATCAAGAGGGTCGAGGACCTGCAAGCGTTCTCTGTCAGCGACACTTGCCTGGAGTTCAGTCTGGCAAACACACATGTCACCCTAAGACCATGACCGGGCTACGTGCCCAAGGTTCCTACCACACCCTTCAGAGACAAGGAGGTGTACCTGCAAGCGCTACCCCGGGAGGAGGCAGACACAGCCCCTTCGTTGCTGTGTCCGGTACATGCTTTGCCTACCTACTTGGGCCGCACACAGAACTTTAGACGATCTGAGCAGCTCTTTGTGTGCTTCGATGGACAGCGGAAAAGGAACGCTGTCTCCAAACAGAGGCTCTCCCACTGGGTGGTGGACACCATTTCATTGGCCTATCACATCAAGGCCGTGCCCCTCCCTTTACGGGTCCAAGCACAAGCAACAAGGTGTGTTGCATCCTCATGGGCACTGGCCAGAGGCACCTCCATGGCAGATATATGCAGAGCAGCGGGTTGGGCAACACCTAATACCTTTGCGAGATTCTACAATCTCATGGTAGAGTCAGTCTCCTCCCATGTTTTCTCAGGTCCGAGCCAGTAGAACTCAGTAACATGCTGACGGACTGACCGGGTGAATTGCTTTCAGCGCCTATTCCCTCGGTTGAGGTAATTCCGTGCGCTTTTTTCCCAGGAGATCCCACTCACTCGGCTCCCTGGTTGATTCCTCCCTAGCCCTCGGGGTCCACAATTCAGTGGAGGAATTCGCCGACCCAATCCACTGAGGGTACTCAAATCTACCCTGTACTGGAATAGGTGCTCCGCAGGTCAGGGCTCCTACGTAGACTCCCCCCTGTGTGTATTTTCCGCGGTATGGCCCCCTTATGAGTGGGTCCACGTCTCTCTTGGGCAGTTCCCACTGCCCCCCTGTCCCCATGTCTGTAGCAACTCCTCCCTCTGAAGAGACGGGTTCTACCACCCTGTCAATTTCCCACATGTGACCTAAAAGCCCATGTGGTGTATTCACCATTCTTATCTCCCCCTCTCTGGGCAGGTGTGGTCTCCGTAGGGTCTTTTCCCTGAAACTGGGTAAGTCCCCCTTCCCTGGTGCATGTAAGTGCATGAGAAACATAGAGAGAAAAGAGGCCCGGCTAGGCTCGGCCCATTCCCAGGTTGGCAAGCATCATCTTGTTCCCCCGTCTAGGGTAACTATAAGGTTTCCGACAACTTTCTGGGGCATTGGGGAAGGGTCCGTGCAGTCTGATACAGCTGGTCGTTTTGGCTCGTCAAGTACCTGCCCGCTCCTGTGTCAGAAGTATGCTTACATGGCTCAGCGCATGGTGTGATTTAAATTGGACCCCTAGTGTCACTTCTTCGACATAACGTTGAAGTGAGCAACAGACGGAGAAGGTCTAGTTTACGGATGTAACCTCCATCAGGGAATGGAGGTTTTATCCGTAACCTAGACATTCTAAAGACAGAGTGATAAGGATCTTTTGCTATTTATTTTTATCATGATTCACCTTCTTGCTTTCTGGTGCTTTGAATCTTTGCAAAGAAACGTCAGGATTACTGTTGTAACCTCATTCCCTGATGGTATGGCACGTTACAGTGGTAGGAATAGTGCCATGGCAAGGGGGACACAACAGTAACCCTGACGTTCTCCTTCTGTCACTCACTCAACTTTGTGTCGATTGTAGTGACAGAAGGGGTTCCATTTAAAAATGCCATGCACTAAACCGTGTTACGTGAACTGCTGAGAAAGGTGCAAGCAGGCCATTGCATGCTAGAAGCAAATAACCCTCCCCAACGCCCCCAATAAAAGGTGTCATATAACGCTCTTAGGTTCCCAGAGCCCGCACGGGAACAGTCAACTTGACTCAGCCGCTGCCTTTTCTCTCTCTATGTCTCTCGCATAGGGTGTGAAGCGGCTGGGGCTATTTTAGCACTATGAAATGCATTGGGGAAGGCGGTCTTTCCTGGTCCAATTCTTTAAGGGGAAAAGACACTGTGGAGGCCACATCCTGCCCAGACTAGCAGGAGGTATCATGTGGCAAATACACCACGAGGGTTGTGAAGCCGTACGTAGGAGCAGCGTGGTGGTAGGTCCTGCCTCATGTGGGAGGTGCTATACAAGCATGCCGACCAGGGGCATTAGCACTGCCCAAGAGAGATGCGGGTCTGCCGACAGGGGGACCGTACCATGGAAAATACATCATGGGGAGTTTGCCTGAGGAGGGAACTAAGCTCGTGGAGCCCTACCCCAGTAGAGAGCACCTGTGGCTCGTTTTTCTCTGCTGAATTCGCAGGCCAGAAGGCTAGGGAGGAGAATATCCAGAAAGAGACACTTAGTGGCTAACCTGGAAGAAAAGGCACACTGGATTAACTTGGTGAAGGGTGCTGTATGCAAGCTTTACCGAGTTCTACCAGCTCAGACCTGACAAAACACGAGACGAGACCGACTCAACCCTGAGACTGTGAAATCATCTTGTCGAGTGTGCTCTGACATGCAAGGGAGTGGGCATGGCCTGAGTCTGGAAGGCCAAGGAAATGGCGTTGACGACATCCGCCCAAGCAAACAAAGAGCTCCTCAGATTATCTAGAGCTCTGACTTGGTTGATCATGTCTACAACTGCAGGCGGTAGACCACGTAAGTCTTCCGCGTCCCATCCAGTGGCCAGACGTGGAGGTTCCAGAGGTCTGGGTGTGGGTGCCGGAGGGTCCTTCCTCAGGGGAATTTGCCAGGGAGGCGCTGTCGCGAGGAGCGTGAGATCCGAGAAGTCCGAGTGGGCCAGAAAGGACCCAGTAAGGTGACCTGTTCCTCGTCCTCCCTGACCTTGCACAGCACCAGTGCAAGAAGGCTCACTGGGGGAAATGCATGCTTGTGCAGCGCTTGAGGCAGCGCTACCTGTTGTTTAGCCCCAGGGAGATGCCTTCGGATGAAACAAAAAAAGGAAAAGGAAAATTTGAATTTTTTAGAGACTTATGTTTTTAATACATTTGGGCCCACTCCAGAAATGTAATTTTATTTAATTTTTTAACCTCAAGTGTCTCCCCTTCCCCTGTCACTCCTCAGTCCTGGGGCAAGTTGCACCAGCTATACGCAAATTTAAACTGAGCCTAGTTGTGACGTAAATGAGCACTAAGTCACAATTCACGCACTACCAAATATTTGAGCTTTGCACCATTAAACCTAGGTAGAACGTAACCCTATGTAAAAAACTAAATATTTACAGAAGTCTCCGACCAGGAGTAATGGATAAAATAAAAAAGCATACTCATTTAATGACATCAATGAGCTCATCTTTTGCATGACAGGCTCCAATCCTTTCGAGATGCATTATGATGTTGACATTTACACTTGTTTACATTTAGAAAGAAAAAAATATTTTAAAGTGGCTCTTCAGCATGAAACCTTTCAAACGGTGCAGATTTCAGGGTGCATCGCCCGGTGTCAAGTTTCAACATATTCAAAAATATATATAGGATATTAAAATGAATAAATGTCTATTTTTCCAGCCTGTTGTATTAGTATTAATTTATCACCCCTTATGAATTTTTGATACAGTTCCTATATATTGTTATTTACACAGGGCAAATATACTATTTATCATATCTTCTTTTATTGCGAATCATATTTTAATGGGGATATTGAAATACAGCTGACAGTTATGTGAGCAAACACGGTTTGAACATCATCCGTAACAAGATCAAATTGAAGTTCACAGCTTTTTAACACTTCTGTGCACAAATTTGAAGGCTGTTTATTGGATCAATACAGGTAAACGTCATATTGTGTGACTATGCATCACTTTACGGAGAGTTCGCAACCTACAAGTTAAGTCTTGCCTTAAGAGCAGGTGGTGCAACCAAATTAAGCACTGACTTCGTTACAAACTAACTAGTGGTTACTAAGACCTTAGTGTGAACATTATGTCCTAACTTATGTGAGAACGCACAGCTGGTGCAACCCTACCCTGATCCACTGCACTGCAAAACAGGACTCGATGAGAACCGGTGAGTATGGTTTTTTTTTTTTTTTTCAGTGTTTTTTTGGGGGGTACTACACTGTTACAGGAAATCATTTCTGTTTCCCTCACCAGACGGGGCTGAAGGCACGCCCCTCCCCAGGGAAGGGGGGGGGGGGGGGGGGGTGTGGGGTGGGGGGGGGGGGGGGGGGGGTGTTCATGCCAGGGGCTCCCCAGCCTGAGAGAACGAGGGAGGAATGTGACAGGGCAGAGGGCGGGGCCGGGCCATCATTCTACACACCCGGTCCCTTATCAGGCTAATCAAGCCTCCGAGAGGGATAAAGGCTGACTGCGGAGGATGGTGCAGGAGAGAGAGATCGTTTACGGACATGTCCGTCATGTGTGTGTTTGTGCTTTTTGTTTTAGTTTATCATTAAAATATTATTTGCATTGTCAAGCCGGTTCTCGCCTCCTCCTTGCCCATCTAAATCCTTTACAATTACATTCTAAATACATAAAACATAATGCCTTCTCATTATTCATTGCCATTTTCAAAATGACATCAAATAACACCTCACTGAAATCAGGGTTGATCGATCTGCCCTGACTATATAAGTTGAATGTCCAATTTGGAGTGCCTTTCCAGTGGTTGTTTTGTTTTTAAGTAGGAGGAGAATTGTTTGTTGAGAGTTGTGAGATGTCTGGAATGCATGCTATGACTTCACACTAATCCTTTTTAATATGAAAACTTGTTGATTTTACTATGTTTATGCCTCGCATCCACACTGGAACTGTATTTTCCTCCAATGAAAATGAAGACTTTTGAAACAGTTCTCTAGAACAGCACACTTTGGAAAACTGAAAAACTGAAATGGAGTTTTCAAAAGAAAACTGATTAGTGTTGACATGGCTTTCACATTGATATACTCTCATTCAAACATAGATCTGGTTTCATTCAACAGGTCATACAATGGATATATATATATATATATATATATATATATATATATATATATATATATATATATATATTAAATTATAAAAAAATAAGGTAAATTTAATTTAAACATGCATTAATCTTAAAATTGACAAATACGCCTTTTTAATTTATATCTAGTATACGTTTTTAATGAATTATCTTTAAAGCATCTGTTCCTTGCCAAAAACAAAAACAAACAAATAAACAAAAAAACAAAAACTTTGTCCTCCTGAAGCCTGTTTTGGTGTGACAGCCATTTTGGAATGCTACACTCTCACATGCAGGAGGCCAGCAAAAAGGGCAGAAAGTCACACACTCCAGGGGTCCTCCATTAATAATTTGGGAAGAAGTTTGGGTTTCACTACAGTCGATTCAAAGGAAGTTCAGGTCAAAAGGTCTTTTTCAGGGGTAATAATCCATTAGACCCCACATCACTCATATCTCATAATATTTACAAACAGCAAGGGTATCTGAAGTGAAGGTGGCAACTGCAGGTGCACCTGAGCACTGATATGAAACAGCACACCATGAGCACTATTCTTCAGGGGAATGAATATGAGCTGGCAGAGTTCACAAAAGGCAGAGGTTGGAAGACAAACAAACAGTAGGCTGCAAAAAGAGGTGCTTTTATTATAATTGAGAAATGAGCCTTGCTGTCTGGCCTTTACAGCTGGCCTGAGATGACTTACAGTACACTTGGGCTGAGGTAAAATGGTTTCATTTTGCATGTTTTAATTGCCTCTATTCTAATCAGATTTCAAACACTGTCCCTTAGCCTATCAGGTGAAATATTTATTGTTTGAGGGGGGGAGTGCGTGCCTGTCTTGCTGAAATCAGAGCCTGTAGTTACTCCCTTCTGAAACAACAAAGGGCACAGACTTTTTTTGCAGATGAGATTGTTAAGGCAGTGTGACTAGGATGACAGAGTAGGTAAGGGAGGGAGAGATTTATGTGTTTATATACGAGTTGTCAATGAAAAATTATAATAAAGACATTTCTGCAAAGATTATACAGTTGCTTTGATATACCATTTGCAGGGGGTCAGAAATTGGATATTGTAAGATATATTAACAGAACTAAAACAAACGCCAATGATTTAAAAGGTACAGCCACTGAGCTGTAAGCATTAAACCATAAATACATGGACAGTAATAAACACCTTCTCAAAGAAACATAGCAACAACATCTGACTATGATAAGCTATTTTAAGATAAAAATGACACTACAATAGCAAACAATTGTGCTTTATGTGGTAACTTTGAAATGAAGAGGTCTAAATCAAGTCAAAAATAGTATTTAACATGTCTGAATCAACCTGATTACAATAGGTTACACCAACAAAACAAATTTTAAGGGTCTGATCCATGGTGTGCCATTTGTAAAATAAAACATGTTACAAAAACTGGTTACATTTAGTCAGATTTAACAAAATCCGCTCAATTTGTCAAGATTTCTGTAAATAAGCATTTACTATTTATTTACTTATTATTATTTTTTATTATATTTTAGTTTTATAATTAAATAAATGAACATGGTGGCACAATTATATTTTTTGTCTAAGAATCTCCTCACCCTTTAAACTGTGAGTGCTAGATTGCTGATTGAAGAAACTGACTGAATCTGCAGCTGCTCTCTGCTGCCCTGTCGCACTGCTTACATCATCAGTCAAGACAGCTTAGGGGCGTTATTAATTTGCATGCCCTCTAAATGTTTAACTCATGATTTAGATATAGATTTAACATTTGTGCCCTGCTCATTGCCCACAAATAGACCCAGGCATCATCAGACACAACTTCGCTGCAATGCATTTGCCTTCATCAGAACAGCTCTTCCATCCAAACAATCTTGTTATTCAACAGAAGCTACCACAGCAGCTAATTTTTTGCAGTATTGACTGCTACCACATTACGTGTTATATTTTTACTCTCTTTCTTTGCTCCATTCGCCGAACGCTTTCGCAAACTGTCTGCTTCGGTGCTGTATATATGTGAAACAGCTCCCTACGACTGCTCACATGTTCTGCTATCTAAATTTCCCACCGGAGTGGTCCATTGCATAAGCTTGCCTCCGTATAAAGGCACTGCTCCAGCTTCATTCCACCTGGGCCCTATTACAGCTTCATTTGAATGCGAATGAAACAAAATATTAACTATTGTACTCCTGAACCATTCCTTGCATGAGGCTGCGTCTGCAAGCAAAGTTCATCCCAAATCCCTCCTCAGCTAACCATAAAGCAGAACACATTCCAGGCTCAAAAAACCATATTGCTGACTCCGTTTTATCTTTCAGAGATCCAGAGCACTGACCCCAGAAGCCAACCCAACACCAACACCAGTTCCTCACCGTTCAAAACTGAAATTCCTTTAAATCCCCCTCTCAGACTCCTTCTCCCCCCCCAACCCTACAAACATATAGGACATCTTGGAAATGTTTCACTGATTACAACCTAAATTACAATCTGCCATTTCCAGATTTTTCTCTCCTCTCTGTAATCTCCTTTGCCTCACACCCCAACAAAATAAAAAACGACTTACTTACTGTCGATCTACTAACTAATTGCCTCATCACACTCCATCATGGCTACATTACTCTAAACACCTCAAGAAACACTTGATACCATGTTCATCCTTGCCTTCTTTGACTTCCTCCGTTGCTCCGAACTCACCACCATGAAACAAATCAACCCAAGTATCCATCCCACCATTTCAGACCTCCACACCCTAGACAATGACACATCAGATACTTTGTAACACCTACCCAGAGAATTGACTTGGTGTTGCATATTAAATGAGGGACCTGAGAGACTTCTAGGTTTCAATGAGTCATGTGTATTAGCCATATATAAAGATAATGAGCAGTGCTATAAATAAACATAAACAGTGCAAAAAATTATAAACATACAAGCATTCAATGTCATTATGGATCTCAAATTGTCCACAGTGTTTCTCAAATAAGAGTCTTTGCAATAATTAGTGCTTATCTACAAAATTCTCAGTCTTTGGTGTGGTGAATGAGATAAAACAGTATTTAGGATTAGTATTGTTGAATCCTTAGTAATCCAAGAGTAATCTACAATGTGATTGCTTTTTAGTAATGATGATTGTAGATAGGAGATGGATGATTGAAAAATTAAGATTGATGGATGAAGACAGTAGATTGAAGATAACTGTTCCTTTTAGTCCTGGTCTTGATAATGGTTGTGCTGGTTTCACACACACAAAACCCTCTGCATACAAAGAATCAGACAAAAAACACGTGCTCCATGCTAATGTGCTAATAAACCATATTTGCAAACCTTGAATATATATTTAAAAAAAAAAAAGAGTACTCATAATAGTACTACAGGTCAAATCTTTTGAAACACTTGACTGAAATGTTTCTCATGATCTTAAAAATCTTTTGATATGAAGGCATATGCTTAAATGATTGAAATTAGTTTGTAGACAAAAATATAATTGCTCTACCATATTATTTTATTTTATTATAAAACTATAATTTTATTAAAAAACAAAAGCTTTTAAAATAGATGACTTGGACCAAATAATAAAGAAAGCAGCCAGTAATTCCTCAAAATAGATGGGAACTTCTTCAATACTGTTTTAAAAGCATCCCAGGGTGATACCTCAAGAAGTTAGTTGAGAAAATATCAAGAGCACATTTCTGCAAGTTCTAGGCAAAGTGTGACTACTATGAAGATGCTAAAATATCACATAACAAATAACACAGTTTTTATTTATTTTGGATTTTGTTTAGTCACAACATAATTCCTATAGTCCCATTTATGTTATTACATAGTTTTGATGACTTTGCTATTATTCTAAATGGGAAGAAAAAAATTATAATAAAGAATGAGTAGGTGTTTAAAAACTTTTGACCGGTAGTGTACATTTGAGCATAAGAACAAACAAGTTCCTCAAAACAGGGCATTAGCATGAGACAGCAATGGTGAGAAAGATTCTCCATGTGCACAGAATCTGGCTTCCTACATAATGCTTCTTCTCTTAGCTGGGAGCTCAAGTACACTGACAAGCATATACAGAAAGAGGCCACTGGGACTCATGTGACAGTGCATCTGTTACAACTTCATCAAGCAAAGAAAAACATACCAAAACAGACAAAAAACTGACTCCCATCTAGCCCTTCCAATCGCTTGCCCACTTTCGACATTACAGAAGATCCCAAAACTATAGCCCTCTAGATCACCTCTTCGTTGATGACGAAAATCAATCAGTATCCCGATTCTGGTTCCAAAAACATCTCAAATCCATCCTGCTCAATTCCGGCATCTCAGATAAACTGTACTCAAGCTATTCCTTTCACATTAGCACCACAACCACAGCAGCCTACAAATGCATGCCCGAACACCAAATATGATTACTGGGCCACTGGTCATCCGACGCACATCTCGGCTACATCCACACCAACCGCCTTCATATCAGGAGAGCACATCAAGCCCTAATCAACTAACCACAACATTCACATTCAGGGTCAGGGAGAAGTTTGCTTTATCCTTGACATTCCAATAGGCCGGCCCCACCGTTTGGATGCAGCTGGGTTCCACTCTGGAAGCCCCCTGTTTCACAACGCAGGACAGGCCCTCCTTAAGCACTCAAGGGCTCTCCCATTCGAATCTTAGTGGGGATTCTCCTGCTCGAATGCAGTGTGAGTTAACTCACATTTATTTGTATCTTTGGCTCCCCCGTTTGAAGTGCAGAGGACTCCCCCATTTAAATGCCATGAGGGCCCCCCATTGTCAGGAGGAGATGCTGAGGTCTTCTACGATCTTCCCTAGTGGCTAGGATTCACGTCTCTGCTCGGACAAGTCAGACTCCTCCAGCACAATCCATCAAGGGCTCTCCCGTTCAAATCACATCGAGGATTCTCGATTTACGAATGCTGAGTGAGCTATTCACATTTATTTGTATCGTGGGCTCTCCCATTCAAAGCTTGGAGGACTCTCCTGGTCGAATGCAGCGAGAGCCCCCGGTCGATCGCAGGTTGGGCCCGACTGCTCGAGCAGTTGCAGTGCCCTGTCCCTCTGGGTTTGCCTGTTCACTGCACAGGCCCATCTGTCAAACTCACCAAATAACATCTCATTTCCATGCAGCCGCAATCATCACTGTCTCTTCAGTCCTTCCACCTATTTTTATTCTCTATCTCTACCTATTTTACACCTCCCAGTATCCTCTCCCCTGAGTGGACCCTTCTGTGAGGCTGCCTCCACTAGCAGCCCCTACTCATTCTATCATACTTTGGCACCTCTACCCACCTCTCACAGGGCTCAGCAAGCACCTCCCCCTCCTTCAAATTAATTTCAGCATTTGAAACATGGTTTGGGAGGAGCAAGGTAATTTAATTCGACCAATCACATCGCTAAAGTAGTCAAGTCATGTTTATTTCTAAAGCACATTTAAAAACAACCAGGGCTGACCAAAGTGCTGTGCAATGGAATCTTAAAAAGATAATAAAGCATAAAAGCAACAAAACAAAAAGAGAAAAAGGGAGACAGTCACACCGTGGCAAAGAATTACGGTAAGGCAAGGAAAATAAATATGTTTTAAACATGGATTTTGTAAGCTGACAAGGAAGGAGTAGTTCTGATAAGTGCTGGCAGGCTGTTCCAAAGCTTGGGGCCAGTAATAGGAAATGCTCGATCACCTCTTTGCTTCAACCTGGTTCTAGGAACAGACAGAAGGTCACGTTCCCCAGATCTAAGGGATCTAATTGGATTATGCATGTTCAGCAAATCAGAGAGTTTGTAGTGAAAAAACCAGGGCAGAAGTGTTAACATCCATATGCAGCTTTATTAACAGTAAAACAAAATAGCAAATAAAAGGGTAAACAAAAGGCAGGCAAGAGTTCGGTACACAGGGAGACAGCCCAGAAAGGCAAACCAAGTTAATCTGAGGCAGAGGGGTAAACCATAAAAAAATGGGCAATAGTTCCAAATACTCACAAACAGGCTGGGGTATCCGAATAAACAGGCAGGAGTCAAAACACAAGGTAAAAATGCAATGGAATAAACGTTCAGATAATTCCCAGATAGCTTCGCTGCGCTGCATCCAGTTGTTGACTGCACGAACATTGGAAGGTTCCCAGAACCAGGGAAAGAGTGGAGGTTGAAACCCTAGGGTGCACTTTAAGAGTGGGGTTCTGGGTTTGAACAGAGAGTTGTGAGCATATTCAGCCCAGGACAGGAAACGGTTGTGCTGGTTGACTTGACAGTAGGTCCGGAGGAATTTCCCTAGGTCCTGATTTAGCCATTCAACTTGACCATTGGATTGAAGATGATAACCAGAAGTTAGCTCACATTGACATCGAGCAACTTGAAGAATCCAGACCAAACTTGAGAAGTGAATTGGGGACCCCTGTCGGAGACAATGTCTTCAGAAAGGCCATAAAGGCGGAAGACAAACTGAAACAGGCTTTCTGCACATTCCATAGACTAAGGGAGTGCAGTAGGGGAATAAATCTACATGCCATGGAAACTGAATATACTCCAATTTGCGATGATCCGAGATTACCAAAAAATGGATGGCAAGTTCCCTCCAACCAGTGTCTCCACTTCTCGAAAGCCACCTTCATGGCTAAGAGTGCAGCCACTCTTTTCTTCTGTAGCAAAGATGCCGGGGCAGAAGTGTTAAGACCCATGTGCAGCTTTATTAACAGCAAAAACAGTAAAACAAAGTAGCAAATAAAAGGGTAAACAAAAGGCAGACAAGAGTTCAGTACACAGGGAGACAGTCCAGAGAGGCAAACCAAGTTAATCCGATAGGCTGAGGGGTAATCTGTAAAATAGGCAATAGTTCCAAATACATACAAGCATTCTGGGAATTCCAAATAAACAGGCAGGAGTCAAAACACAGGGAATGGGAATGGGAATAAATGCTCAGAAATGCTGACAGGAAAACAAGACTTCACTTTGAATGCGAGAGAACCGGGAACTTAAATAGACAGAGTTAATATGAAGCAGGTAATGTAGTTTGTTAGTTAGTACTCAGTAGATGGCGATCTCTGGCGGCGTTCAGGAGAGATTGCAGGTGTAGCAGAAATGTTGATGCGCCTGTTTGTTCAGAGATTTATATACATAAACTAAAATCTTAAAAACAATTTGGAATTTGACAATCTTTGCAACCCGGGCAAAGAGATCAAGTTACAGTAGTCTAGGCGCGAAGAAATAAATCATGAATCACGATTTCAAATTGTCTGCTCGAAAGAAAAGTTTAAGTTTTGTTAAGCGACGTAGGTGGGAAAAACTTTATTTAACCAGGTTGTTAATTTGATTTGTTAATCAAACTTAAGGCTACTGTCAAAAGAAAAGCCTAAATTCTTAGCACAAGAAGTGAGATATGGAGCGAGATTAACTAGTTCAAAGTTATTCACATTTTTAGTCTCATTAGGTCCAAAAAAAAAATACAGTTTTATTCTCATTTAGGTGCAGGAAATTATTTGTCAACCAGGTTTTTAATTCCTGTAGACAGGCCAAAAGAGGGTCAAGGGCAGATTTGTCAAGGCGCTTCAGAGGCAAATAGACCTGAGGGTCATCCGCATAGCAATTATACAACAGTCCGTATTTGTTAAAAGTAGAACCCATAGGTAGCATGTATAAGGAGAATAAAACGCAAAAATTTTAGGCATACCTAAAGGCATGCCTTTAGGCATACCACAGGAAAGGTGCGCCACATAAGAGGTGTACTGGCCCACAGTGACAGAGAAACTTCTGTTCAAAAGATTGGACCGAACTGTTCCTCGCATACCAACATAAAGCTTTAAGCATGAAATGAGAATATTGTGTTTAATCAAATCAAATGCTGAATTGAGGTCTAAAAGGTCCAGATCCATGGTGTTCCCAGAATCAATTGTCATTAAGATGTCATTTTGTACATTTAATAGAGCACATTCTGTACTATGGAAAGCTTTGAAACCAGACCGAAAAGGTTCAAGGATAGAATTTGTGTTTAAGAAGGTAAAACCACTTTCTCCAGAATTTTTTAAACAAAAGGCAAATTCGAGATAGGTCTAAATTTAGTTAGAGTAACTGGGTTGAGTGTGGTTTTTTTGAGATATGGTGTCACTATTGCAAGTTTAAGACAATTTGGGACACTCTCAGTGCATATACAGTTATTAATAACTGACAGTTATTTGAAACTATAGTTTCAAATATTTGCTTGAAAAAGAGTGAGGGAATAACATCAGGAGATGCTGGGATCAGGTAAGCTTTAGGTGATCAGTGATTTCTCTGCAGGTTTGGAGGAAAACAGGCTCTAATTCACTCCATAGTACAGAGCAAACTGTGGTCTCGGGCAGGTCATGTACATGTGGCAACTGCTGAGACTGAATAGTAACAACCTTGTCAGTAAAAAACAAAGTTTTCACATAGTAACACAGATGTCTCAGAAAAACTATTTATAAAAGGGTTAAACACAGTCAATGGTGGAAAAAATATAATTTAATAAATAATAGAGTTTTTAGATATAATGTCTGATAAGTATTTTTTGGAGACTTGGAGTTTTTTGGAAAGTAGACAGTAAGTCCTTCAGTATATCATAAGACACCTGTAGACCTGTAGATGGTCTTTTTTCCATTTACGTTCTGCCCATCGTTATATCTGTCTTAGTGATTGTGTAGTGTCATTAAGCCAGGGCACCAGTTTAGTTTAGGTTTGAGGTGAAATGACATTAGTGGTGCTGTAGAGTTCAGCGTATTTGAACAGATAGAGTTAAATAGGTTGAGATGTTCCTCAGGATCCAAATTAGAAGGTGAAGATTCGAAAGCCAGGGGTATGCAGGCCCACTAGTATACTTTTTAAAAGTTTTAACAAGAGCAGGGAGAAAGCCTGTGGCCCCTCATACCTGAGATGGAGCTCCACTTTCTCCTCCTATCAATTTATTAATAACTGGGGCTGTCGATTTAACATTTTGTGGTCTGCAGGCAGAAAAATATTTTCATTTATTTTGGAGTTGTCCCTACTCGACTTGTTAGAGATCATATTATTCCCAGCTTTCAACTTTGTTTTGAACTTTTTTTTTTTCTTTTTTTTTTAGTTATGACATGTCTCTTCATAAGGAATATTAATTGATTAATGTTCTTCTTTTGTTGGCAAAGTTTAGCATTCATAAATGTAAGTATGTTGGTTATAATAATATGGTTTATAATAATTGTATAATACAATAATATGCTAGTAAACAATACATTTTATTCTAAAGCCTATTTTTGTATTGTCTTATCAATGATTAACTCTTCTGCCACGAGAATGTAATACAATTGAATTAGCTGAATATTTTATATATATATATATATAATTTTGAAATATTTAGAGATAACTATGTATGATTATATATTGATATAAATATATAAAGAACGTGTTTCATCAGGAAGTGCGTAGAGTATGTTGTGCCAACCAAAACAATACGGATCTACCTCAACCAGAAACCATGGGTTAACGGCGATGTTCGCGCGGCACTTAATGCGCGGAACTCTGCTTTTAATTCCGGGAATGCGGAGGAGCGTAAACAAGCCAGTTATGCCCTCCTTAACTCTATCAGTGTAGCCAAACACCAGTACAGGCACAACATTGAAGGACAGTTCAACACCACTGACTCTAGAAGTATGTGGCAGGGAATTAACATCATCACGGATTACAAAGGGAATAAAAACTCTGCCGTGAACACCGCTGCCTCTCTCCCGGATGAGCTTAACACATTTTATGCACGTTTCGAGGACAATAACACCGCCCTCGCGGAGAGAGTACTTGCAGCTGATGCTACAGAGGTTGGTTCACTCTCCATCTCTGTTGCGGATGTAACCCGATCCTTCCGACGGGTGAACATTCGTAAAGCTGCGGGCCCAGACGGCATTCCGGGATGCGTCATTAGAGCATGCGCGAACCAACTGGCTGGTGTTTTTACGGACATTTTCAACCTGTCCCTCTCCCTGTCTGTAGTCCCCACATGCTTCAAAATGTCAACCATTGTGCCTGTACAAGCCAAAATCAATTGCCTAAATGACTGGCGTCCTGTTGCTTTGACCCCCATCATTAGCAAATGCTTTGAGAGGTTAATCAGAGATCACATCTGCTCTGTGCTGCCCACCTCTTTGGATCCACTCCAGTTTGCTTACAGCAACAACTGCTCCACTGATGATGCCATAACATCTACAATACACACTGCTCTCTCCCACCTGGAAAAAAGGAACACATATGTGAGAATACTGTTTGTAGACTACAGCTCAGCATTCAACACCATAGTGCCCTCCAAACTTGATGAGAAACTCCGGGCTCTGGGCTTAAACAGCTCGCTGTGCTGCTGGATCCTGGATTTCCTGTCAGGCAGACGTCAGGTGGTTAGAATGGGCAGCAACATCTCCTCATCACTAACCCTCAACACTGGAGCCCCGCAGGGCTGTGTTCTCAGTCCACTCCTGTATTCCCTTTACACACATGACTGTGTGGCGACACATAGCTCCAATGCCATCATTAAGTTTGCTGACGATACAACCATGGTAGATCTGATCACTGACAATGATGAAACAGATTAAGAGAGGAGGTGCACACTCTGACACGCTTGTGTCAGGAGCACAACCTCTCCCTCAACGTCAGTACAACCAAGGAGCTTGTAGTGGACTTCAGGAAGAAAGAAAGAGAACACAGCCCCATCACCATTAATGGAGCACCGGTGGTGAGAATCAGCAGTTTCAAGTTCCTCTGTGTCCACATTACTGAGGAACTCACATGGTCCGTCCACACTGAGGCCGTTGTGAAGAAGGCTCACCAGTGCCTCTTCTTCCTGAGATGGCTGAGGAAGTTTGGAATGAACCACCACATCCTCACACGGTTCTACACCAGTACTGTAGAGAGCATCCTGACTGGCTGCATCACCGCCTGGTACGGCAATAGCACCGCCCACAAACGCAAAGACCTCAAAGGGTGGTGCGAACTGCCAGAAACTTCATCGGAGGTGATCTTCTCTCCCTCCAGGACATATATAACAGGCGGTGTGTGAAAAAGCTCAGAGGGTCATCAGAAACTCCAGCCACCCAAGTCATGGTCTGCTCTCACTGCTTCCATCAGGCAGGCTATATCGCAGCATCAGGACCCGCACCAGCTGACTACATGACAGCTTCTTCACCCAAGCAATAAGACTTTTGAACACTTGATCTCTCACGATCAACAATCAGTACTGTACTTTACTAATCTATTATCTCACACTGGACTGTCATAATTATATTCTCCACAATATAACAACTGCTTATATATTTTTATATACTCTTATTTTTTATTGTATGTGTATTCTATATTGTGTGTATTGTTTACTGTACATTGTCTATTAGTATTGTGTTGTGTAAGTATATGTACATTTGATATGTAAATTGTGTTGTGTAAATATGTTGTTTATTGTAAATTGGTTGTGTTGGTAAATGTTGTAAATGTTGCTTGGAACTGCACACAAGACTTTCACCTACTGTTGCACTTGTGTACATGGTAGTGTGACAATAAAGTGATTTGATTTGATTTGATGTTATTGTTATATGTGGGCTTTCTCAGCAAATATTTGTATATGCGATTAATCACGATTAATTAATCGGGACACCATGTAATTTATTTGATTAAAATTTGTAATAGATTGACAGCCCTATTAATAACTAATCATATTCATGCTCAGGTCCAGCCACGAGCCCATCACCCAGGACAGCAAGCCAAAAATGTTTCACACTATCCTCTAAGCAGGATTACATTAACTTGCGAACTACTGAACCATAATTTGACCAAATCAAAGAACATCTAAGAGCTATTCATTGACTTTAACAAAGTGTTTCTGCATATTTGTTTCAAAGCATTAGCCATTTCTTTTAATTATTAATTATTAAATAATCGAGGGAATGATTTTCAATATTTTCTGAGCAGTGCTAATATTCAGTTTTTTTTTCGGTTTCTAGATTTGTCTTTCTTTTTGTGTCTACAACCTGTAACAGAAGGACATGTGGTTGTCTTCATGCCTTGTAACTTAACATATGTAAAATACATAGGCCTTACACCACAGCACAAAAATCACATCAAACTAACAAGACTTGCAAAGATACATTGTGTGATAGTGTATGTTATGTGTATGTGTGTGTGTGTGTGGGGGGGGGGGGGGGCAGGTTTATGTGGTTTACTAGGACTTTTTTAGGTTACAAACTGGTAATTACAAGGGTATTATGCTATAATGTGGTTCATTAGGACATATCTAGCATCCCCATAACTCAAATCACTTAACATACTGAATTATGTTTATTGGAAAATGCAGAAAATTATTTGTGAGGGTTAGGTTTAGGGGTAGGGTTAGGGGACACTATCTATAGTTCATACAGTATAAAAATTATTATGTCTATGGAGTGTGTGTGTGTGTGTTTGTGTGTGATTGTGTGTGTGTGTGTGTGTGTGTGTGTGTGTGTGTGTGTGTGTGTGTGTGTGTGCCTACTGATTTGAACTCTATGCCACAGACTTTATCTTTAACTTTTGATAAGGTAATGTGAAGGACACCCAAAATTAGTCTCTGGTGACCACAGGCATCAGTACCTGACAGAAAATAGTCTGCTCATCACCTTGTGCCTTTCTTAGTGGGTCATTCCCCTACCCAGCCGATAAGGCCAGGAACAAAAAATGACTGGAGATGCCACTCTCATGCCAGAGAAACAGTTTGTGTTTTGCTCTGTTACAATGTGCCTATAACATTCATTGTCGCAGTCTAAAGAAACAGCGGGAAGGACAAGAAAGGAAACGGCATCTTCACTGCAAAAAATTATTTTCAAGACAAGAATTTTTGTCTTGTTTTCTAGTAAAAATATCTAAACATTCTTAAACTGTGATTTATTTACTTGACAAGCAAACTGGCATAAGGTTTTAAGTCTTGTATTGAGAGAAATCTAAATTAAGTGAACTTAAAACAAGAAAAATAAATCTGCCAATGGGGTAAGAAAAATAAACTTAATTCAAATGGAAAACAAGTGTATTTTGCTTACCACATTGGCAGATTTTTTTTCTTGTTTTAAGTATAAATTTCTCTTAATTTAATTAGATTTCTCTCAAAACAAGACTTAAAAACATATGCCAGTTTGCTTGTCAAGTAAATTAATTACATTTTAAGAATGTTTAGATATTTTTACTGATGCAGTTAGGTGCATCGCAGTTCAACCTGGCCTGTAATTTCGGTGAGGTCTATCCTAGGTTCAGGCAATGGCATATGAAGGCAATGACCTTCAGGTAATGGCATATGAAGTATCCCATGTCTTTTGGTTGGCGTTGACATCAGTTCATCCTCTGAAGTCCATCATAATAGACTGAAGTGATGTTTTGGTTCTGGTGACCTCAGGATAAGAGTCCCGTGGTTGAGACAGGGAAACAAATAAAATGATATTAGCATAGATGCCATTAAATTTATTGCAATTTATTGCAGAGTTATAGAACATGGTCACTGTTTCTGGTTCCGGCATACCTAACAAAGCAGCCTAATTGTGAGTTGAAGGACCAATTAGGTGTATGCCTGGATAAATAGATGAGTCTTTACTGAGTGAGTATGTCTGCATCCCGAACAGTGTTAGGGAGACTATTCCATAGTTCAGAAGATCTACCTCCTTTTGTGGATTTTGATATTCTAGGAACTATTAACAGGCCAGAATTTTGCGATTGTAATGAACATGATGGAATATAGCTTGATATAAGGTCACATAAGTACAGTGGAGCTTGACCATTCAAAGCTTTGTATGTAGTTAACAGAATTTTCAAATGAATACAGAATTTAACAGGTGTAACGATGATAAAATGGGGCTAATATGATCATATTCCTTGGTTATCATCAGCACTCTGGCTGCTGCATTTTGAACCAATTGAAGTTTATTTATTGAACTTTCCGGACATCCTCCCAGTAATGCATTACAATAATCTAGTCTTGAGGTCATGAACGCATGAATTCGTTTTTCAGCATTACCAACAGGGAGCATGTGTCGTAATTTAGCAATATTTCTTAGGTGGGAGTATGCTGTTCTACAAACATTGGTAATTTGCTGTTGAAGATGATGTAACAGTACATACATTGAGAGGGAAATTATATTTTAGTGGCTTCATTTTAGAGGTTTTTGGTCCAATAATTATTAGCTCTGTTTTGTCGGAATTGAGTAGAAGGAAATATCTGGCCATCCAATCTTTTATTTCATTGATTCACTCTGCTAATTTGGAGAATTGTGAAATCTCAAAAGGTTTTGAAGAAATATAAAGTTGGGTATCGTCGGCATAAGTGTGGAAACTTATTCCGCTAATCGTGATAATATCTCCCAGGGGAAGCATATACAAGGAGAAAAGTAGAGGCCCTAAAACTGATCCCTGTGGCATTCCAAACTTTACGTTTGTTTGGTTTTACAATTCCTCAATTATAGTGGTAGGGGTCTGCAAAATATGACCTAAACCATGCTAATACAACTCCATAAATGGCAACATAATTCACTAACCTATTCAAGAGTGTGTTGTGATCTCTCATGTCGAATGCAGCACTAAGATCTAAAAGCACTAGAAGTGAAATTCAGCTGCAATCAGATGATAAGAGCAAGTCATTTGTAACTCTGATAAGTGCAGTCTCTGTACTGTGATGAGGCCTAAATCCTAACTGAAATTGTTTATATATACTATTTCTCTGTAGAAATTAACATATTTGGGAGGATACTACATTTTCTAGTATTTTCAATGTAAACAGGAGATTTGAAATCGGTCCATAATTGGCCAGTTCTCCAGGATCAAGCTGTGGCTTCTTAATAAGCGGTTTGATAACTACCATTTTAGAGTTTCTTGGAACATGTCCTAAGGATAGCGATAAGTTAATAATATTAAGAAGGGGTTCTGAGATTACAGGGAATACCTCTTTTAAGTGCGACACTATCAAGAGTGCTAGAGATGACTGTATTTATATTTTCTGGTATATCATCAAGTTCTTCTAGGCTTTGGGGTTTACTGAGTGTATGAGATAGATCTTGAAGAATATTAGTGAAGTTATCTTTAGTGGTCAAAAGAATAGTTCTACCTGAACAATAGCATGGTGTAGACTGAGTAACATTAGCTGATTGCAGCATACAAGAGACGAGGTAATGATCTGAGATGTCATCGCTTTGTGCAATACTTTCTACATTATCAACATCAACTCCATATGACAGAATTAAATCTAGTCTATGATTAAGGCAATGAGTTGTCATCGCTTTGCGGAATACTTTCTACATTATCAACATCAACTCCATATGAGAGAATTAAATCTAGTCTATGATTAAGGCAATGAGTTGTTCCTGTTACATTTTGTCTGACTCCAAGAGAGTTTAGAATATCGATAAATGCTAATCCCAAAGTGTCATTTTCTTAGTCAAACAGAGCACATCCAAACTATGATCTGTAATATTTTTTTTTACAATTAGTGCTTTGGTTGAAAGAGATGTAATGTTTAGTAGCCCTATCTTTATATTATGTTTATCTTTAAGTTTTGTTTTGTTCAAGTTTGACCGTAAAACATTTTTTTTCTAAATGATTTAATGAGGGTTTTGTTTTTAGTAGTTCAGGGAATAGACACAGTCTCTATATGATATCTAGGTGATGCAGTCTCTATGTGTTGTAGTTTATGTGACCTGTGTGACATCTCAAGGCAGCTAGCAGATGTTCGGATTAACCAGTTTGTCTGCTTCCATACCTGGGCCATATGCGATAGTCAAATGCTATCATTATTAAGACTATGAGCCAAATACTAGAGAGGATAGCGGCACCTTTCCTGGAGGGATGGAGTCCGTCTCTCTTTAGCAGGTCAGGTCTACCACAAAAAAATCTTCTAATTGTCTATAAATCCTATTCTATTCTCCAGACACTACTCAGACATCCAGCCATTCAGTGACACTAACCTACTATAAACCTTGTCACCACGACGAGCAGGGAGGGGGCCAGAGCATATTACATGTCAGTGTCTGACATCATTTTTGCAAATACACACACCTCTTTAACACCTTTTTAACTTCTAGTGATTACTGACTGGCGAAGCCGGACATCATTAGAAAATCTATAGCATTAGCCAGCACATTTTATTTGATGTCAGATGCTCTGGCACCCAAAATGCATTTAACAATAGTGGCTGGAGTCTCTATTTCCATGTTCCTTACAATAGAATCACCAATAACAAGGGCTCTATCAACATGATTCTCAGTGGGTGCATCAGTGAGTGGGGAGAATCAATTGGAAACTCTAACAGGAACAGGAGAGTGGTGTCACTTTGCTGAGTGAGTATGCTGCCGAGATGTCACCCAAACTCCCTGCTGTGGGGGCTCTAAAACCGGAACCAAAGTGTGTGTGTTGCTCTCTGTACTGCCCACATCCAAAACAGTATCTACTGGCTTCTCTTTCTCATTGACCTTCACTAGCATTTGGATGTGTGCCTCTAGCTCATTAAGCTTCTCCGTCAGCCTGACTTATTCCTTAAATTTATCACACGTGAATCCCTCACTGCTGACAGAAGATACTATTGGATACATGTCACATGCAATGCAGGAAGAAATAACATGAGCAGATGCCATGACTTACTGCAGTTGTTTGTTGTTGTTGGTTGTTCCTGAGCGGTGAGGGTTTGAGATTGATGTGAATCCCTCACGCAATTGTTTGTTGTTTTTGGTTGTTCTTGATAGGCAGTGCTTTGAGATTGATGCAATAATCCATGTAACATAGAGGAGTAAAATGGGTGTGTGCTGTAAAATGCACACAGTTTAATCGCAATAAAAGTAGAAAGCGGATGCACGTGGAAAATGTGCACAGTTGAATCGCAATAAGAGAATAATGTGGGGGAAACCAGATGCAAGCTGAAAAATGGCAGATGTTAAGGATTAAAGGCTGAAAACAGATATATAAGCAATGCTATAAAAGCTAGCAGGCTACAAACACAGACTCCAGCTAGGCGCCAGCAGGATAAGGTAAAATACACACAGATGAAACGGTAGAAAATCAGAAAAACCTGAAACACGCGGTATAATGACAAAGGATAAAAAGACGGACATATGAGAATAAAGATAAGCAATGCTAAGCAGGCTAAAAACACTTGTACAACATGCCGTCAGCAACAGGAAGTCCAGTGACGAGTCAAGTCCAGCCTCTTTCAGAAGTCTCTCAATTAGTTTTATGTCAGCATGTGTGTTTGCAGTTGTATGTACTAGTGATGTCTGTACGCACTGTGGATCAGCTCAAAACAAACGTGCACTGAGATTATGCTAATATTTTTTTAAGTGAAAAATTTATTCATCAGACTTATTCCTTGAACAAGCTAGAATGGCATTCCCCACTTTATTTTATCCTGACTTCAGAAGAACATCTCAAGTTGATTCTGGCATTGTCGATTGGAACAGCGTATGATGATATATCTGATGAAGTGTTGGACCTTGCTTCTGTAGGTGTCATGAAGTGGGCAGACGAGGGAGTAAGGATCCAGGTGCAGCTTTATTTGAATTTCTCAAAGTAAAGGGAAGTATAAACGCAGGAACAAATGAAACATCCACGAGGGGAAAATAAAGACAAGAACACAAGAAAATAACACGGGGGGTCTTGCAAGGAGGGCATAGGCAGGAACACGGACCAAGGCAGGGTTCGGGAACAACATGAACAGAGCATCAAACATTAAACAACGACCAACAAAGGACAAGGTGAACATCAGGGCTTAAATACAAAACAAGGGGAAACATAGACCAATGGAAACCAATAAACTAAAACCAATGATAAATTAGAACTGATAACAAGATAATCAAACAATAAACCAATGAAAACCAGACACATAGACAAGGAGGGAAAACAGGACATGACAAGACTTCAAAATAAGAGTGCATAAAACAAAAGGCAATACGGAACATAAAAGGTGCCAAAACGTAAAATAAGAGTGCATGAACAAAGAACAAGGTGGAACATAAAAGGTGCCAAAACTTAAAATAAAAGGTACACAAACCAAAGACGGTGTGGATCGTTACAGTAGGTAAGACATTGGTTAGTCTTCATAATTCATGTTGGCTGCCATGTCAATCGAAAAACCAATCATGCATCTTCCAGTTATTGAGTCTTTATTATAATTATGACATGATGAAGACCTACTGTTTGTAGAGTTTCTAAACATCTGTTTGTTTAGTATGTTGTTTTTACATGAGTATTGTACAGTAGCTAGCATGACCTGTAATATCTCTACATATCTCTTGTATTTGTATTGAATGCACAGCAGAAGAGAGAGTGGCAGTGAGAAAAAAGCAACGTAACACTTTTCTTTCCATAAAATGTAACATTTTATTAAATACATTTTTTTAATGAAGTAACGCAATATTCTAATGAGTTATATTATAGTTATGTTACCCAACACTGTTTATGATAATACTGAGATTGACAGTTTTGACACTAATGTTTTGTACAGACAACAAAAGTCAAAAAGTCTTTAGATTGTTGAGCTGACAGTGCGCAATGAGGACAATTGCTAAACGGATGTGAAAGACGTTTGCTAACATGCCTGTGTGACAAACACAGGACTCTGCAGTGTGCCCTAGGGCCTGGCTAAATGCAGGAGGGGAGGCAGTGAAATTGCTGCATAGGTGGCTTCCAGGCTAAACTGAGATTTCCATGTCCCTTAGAAAAAAATCTAAACTAGCCGCAAATTTGCCACTCATTATTTTCACATGCAAATGAGCTTGTGATTTGCCGCAAACGTTCGCAAGAATTTTGCAGCTCATCACCGGTAGTGGTAAACCCCGGCAAACCTTTGGCAACAATGGATAATTTGCAGTGAACTCTCAATTTTTGTAAGGGGTTTCCTGTTGCCTGGGCTGATAACAGACATTCATCACATACTCTCTCTCTCCCTTCAGCTTAGGGGTGGGAAATATATAACCAGAATCTTATATCACAATATGAGTAATATATTTATATATTACTCATTATATATTAATTTTATATATAATTTTATTATATAATTTTAGAATTATATATTAAATATTATAATGCCTATTTTTGTAACTTCAGTGAGTGAATTGAATACTTTGTAAATGAAAACTGAGTGTGTGACAGAGTTACATGAAACATTCACATTTCAGATGAGAAGAATATTTAGCACGTTGGAAGCACCAGATGCGAGATGAAGGTCATTACATTCATCATTGCTTGGGTGGCTGCAGAAAAATGTTCAATGCTTGAAAAACCCTGTCCATGTTTCTTCAATTCTCGCAGTCTCATGTGAAGCCCTGTCCACTGATAGAGAAGCCCACAATAGAGAAGATATAGCAAAATCTCTATTGATTTACACTTTATATCATCGCCTCTCTCTCTCTCTCTCTCTCTCTCTCTCTCTCTATATATATATATATATATATATATACAGTGTATATATATATATATATATATATATATATATATATATATATATATATTGTAATGAAAGCTCAGAGAGGTTGGGATCCATATGCGGTTTTTTATTTAAAGGTAAATTAACTTGAGTAATACGGGCAACGACTTAGCTGGCAACAGAGTTCGTGGTCAATGAAGCTTCAGCTCTGGACTGGTGATCGGGTTCGTTGTCGAGCAGGCATTTGATCAGGACTGGCGGCTAGATTCAAGGTCAGACAGGCGTTTGGTCGGGGCAGGCGGTGGTCAGAAAAATGGTCAAGTTCGGGCAAGGTTGGCTTCAACAAGAGACAGGAATTCAGGTAAGTAAACGCTCAGTAATGCAGCCGGGGCATACAAGACTTCGCAGTGAGGGCACGGGGAAGCGAGGCTTTAGTAGAGGGAAGATGATGGGCAACAGCTGTTAGGTAATCAGTGTGAGTTAGAATTCAGGTGAAGCGGATCGGTGAATGGTAATGGGTGCGTCCTCACTGGTGTTCGTAACAGAGCCCCCCTCCTGCGAGCGGCTCCCGAAGCGAGGGTGCGGTCATCGACGGGGTCTACCTCGGGGTCGTGGAGCTGGTCTGTCCGGATTAGCTCGGTGAAATTCGGTGATCAGATTGGGATCGAGGATGTCATCGGCTCCGACCCAGGATCTTTCTTCCGGACCATAGCCTTCCCAATCAACCAGGTATTGTAAGCGGCCACGTAGTCATCTGGAGTCCAGCAGGCACCGTACTGAGAAAGCCTCCTCGCCGTCAATGAGCATGGGGGGGGGTGGAGTTTGCTTCCTCGTCGTGGAGCACCGGCCGGTCGTAGAAGAGATACATGAAAAGTAGGAGAAATGCGGTAGTGAGGGGGCAGTTGGAGACGAAAAGTCACCGGATTAATTTGTTTTGTTATTTTGAAGGGACCCACGTACCTGGGGCTGAGCTTCTTGCAGGGTAGGCGGAGACGGAGGTCCTGCGTCGAGAGCCATACCCACTGTCCGGGAGAGTAGTCGGGACAGGGACGACGATGGCGATCCGCTTGCACCACCGTTCTTCTTGTGGCTCGTTGGAGGTGCACGTGAGCCTTGTTCCACATGGCCTCGCTGCGTCGCAGCCAGCTGTCAACCGCGGGCACTTCCGAGGGTTCGCCAGACCAGGGGAAGAGAGGAGGTTGGTAGCCTAGTATGCACTGGAAAGGGGTGAGGTTAGTGGAAGGTTTGAGGATGGAGTTTTGAGCGTATTCGGCCCAGGGGAGATAGCGACTCCAGTCGGATTGATTTTCGTGACAATAAGTGCGTAGGAATTTGATGATTTCCAGATTAAGGCGCTCAGACTGTCCGTTTGATTGGGGATGGTAACCTGAAGTGAGACTAACATTGATGTTGAGTTGGCGGAAGAAGGCTGTCCAGAGCCTGGAGGTGAACTGGGGTCCCCGGTCTGAAACGATGTCTTCAGGGAGGCCGTAAAAGTGGAAGACGTACTGGAAGAGGAGTTCCGCGGTCTCGAGAGCGGTCGGGAGCTTGGGTAGGGGAATCAGGCGGCACCCCTTAGAGAACCGGTCAACAACTGTGAGAATGGTGGTGTGCCCCTGGGAGGCCAGAAGATCGGTCAGGAAGTCGATGGCAATGTGTGACCAGGGTCGTTGAGGTAAAGGTAGTGGCAGAAGGAGACCCGACGGAGCCTGTCTAGGGGATTTGGCCATATTGCAGATCCTGCAGTCGCGGACGTAGGAGACCGTGTCGGCTTGTAAAGTTTCCCACCAGAAACGGTTCCTCAATAGTCGAACTGTGGAGGCGATGCCCGGATGACCTGAGCTGGCCGAAGAGTGGACCCAGTGCAGTACTCGCTCCCGAAGAGCCGGTGGCACGAAGGTCCGGGCGGGCGGACAGTTGAGTGGTGGCGGGTTTGTTGAGTGGGCCTGGGAGATCTCAGACATAATGTCCCACTGGACGGGAGCGAGGAGGAGCGTGGGAGAAATGATGGGCTCGGGGGTGGAGCTCTGGGGAATTGGGTCGTATTGCCGGGAAAGGGAGTCAGCCTTGGTGTTCTTCGTCCCGGGTCGGTAGGAGATGGTGAAATTAAAGCGGGTAAAGAAAAGAGCCCACCTGGCTTGCCAGGGGTTGAGTCTCTTGGCGGAACGGAGGTATTCCAGGTTTCTGTGGTCAGTGAGGACTAGAAACGGGTGTCTCGCTCCCTCCAGCCAGTGTTGCCACTCCTCGAAGGAAGCCTTCATGGCCAACAGTTCGCGGTTGCCCACGTCGTAGTTGCGCTCGGCTGGGGTTAGTTTCCGCGAATAGAAAGCGCACGGGAATAATTTCGTGGGATTTCCCTGACGTTGGGAGAGTACGGCGCCGATGCCGGTATTGGAAGCATCAACCTCGACCACGAAAGGGGTGCTAGGGTCTGGGTGATGAAGGATCGGGGCTGTGGTAAAACGCTCTTTCAAGTGGTCGAATGCCTGGAGCGCATCGGAGGACCAGTGGAGTCTGGGCTGAGTGGTTTTGACCATGGCGGTGAGGGGTGCGGCGACTGAGCTGTAGTTCCGGATAAATCTTCGGTAGAAGTTGGCGAAACCCAGAAAGCGCTGGAGTTCTTTGACAGTGTTGGGTCGTGGCCAGTCAAGGACGGCGCGCACCTTGCCCTCGTCCATCGCGACTCCTTCAGGGCTGATGACATAACCTAGGAAGGAGACGGATGTCAGGTGGAACTCACACTTCTCAGCCTTGGCATACAACTGGTGCTTGATGAGCCGTTTCAGCACCTCCCGGACGTGGGAGACGTGCTCCTCCCGAGTGTTGGAGTAAATGAGTATATCGTCGATATAGACAATAATGCACCGGTTGAGCATGTCCCTGAAGAGGTCGTTAACGAAGGACTGGAAGACAGAGGGGCTGTTGGACAGGCTGAAGGGCATAACACAGTATTCATAGTGGCCGCTGGTGGTAGAGAAGGCTGTCTTCCACTCGTCCCCCTCCCGGATGCGTATTAAGTTATAAGCGTTGCGCAGGTCGAGCTTGGTGTAAATCTTGGTGGTTCTTAGTTGTTCTAGTGATGCAGGGACTAGCGGGAGAGGGTACCTGTACTTGACCGTAACATCATTCAAGCCGCGGTAGTCAATGCAAGGGCGTAGAGAGCCGTCCTTCTTGCCCACGAAGAAGAAGCCGGCTGAGGCTGGCAACGTGGACGGGCGGATGAAACCCTTCGCTAGTTCCTCCTTTATGTAGTGTTCCATGGCGTCTGATTTGGGCTGAGATAGGGGAAAAATCCTGCCCTTGGGAGGTGAAGCGCCGGGTAAGAGTTCGATGGCGCAGTCGTTAGGGCGGTGGGGGGGCAGCTGCTGAGCCTTGGATCTGCTGAAAGCTTCTCTGAGGTCGGAGTATTCAGGTGGGATTTCGCTGGAGTTGTCCGGCCCTTCTTGGACGCATGTTGTACCCAGGGTGGTCAGATTTAGCAGGCCCAGGCATTTGGAAGAGCAGTCCGGACCCCATTGTGTGATTTGGTCGTCCCGCCAGGAAATCTGTGGGTTGTGAGTGCGTAACCAGGGAAGACCGAGGATGACCGGGTTGTGAGGGGAGTGAATGACGTAGAAACGGGTGCGCTCGGTGTGAAGCGCCCCTACCTGCAGGGTGATGTCCACGGTGGAGTGGCGGACTTGGCCGGTGCCCAGCGGACGTCCATCTAGTGCGGCCACTGTTAAGGGAGGATCACAGAGAGTTAAGGGAATAGAATGTTGTAGGGTAAAAGCTTCGTCGATGAAATTTCCTGCTGCTCCAGATTCCAACAGCGCCCGTGTGTCGACGCTGAGGGTTTGGCACGAGAGCCTGGCAGGCACCTCAAGGAGTTTGGTGGAAGGAGTGGTAGAAATAAACAAACTCACCTCTGGCTGTCGTGACTGGGCTGGACGGACGGGGCAGTTGGCTCGCAGGTGACCCGCCTGACCGCAGTAGAGGCAGAGGTGGTTGGCGAGGCGGCGCTGGCGCTCCTCCTGGGTCAGGTGCGCCTGGCCCAACTGCATGGGTTCGCTGGTTTCGCTGGGTGGCGGTGCTGGAAGGGAGGGGCCGCACCAATGGGCTGGTCGTCTGGAACGGAGGAGGTTGTCAATGCGTATGGCCAGGGTAATGAACTGGTTGAGGGAAGCGCCTTCGTCGCGGCAGGCTAGTTCGGACTGTAACTCCTCCCTCAGCCCCTTGCGGAAGGACAGCTTGAGCGTGCTCTCCGCCCAGTCGGTCTGTGCAGCTAGGGTGCGGAAGGTCAGGGCGTAATCTGCCGCCGTGCAGTTCCCTTGGCGGAGTACCAGTAGTTGTTCCCCTGCGCTTCTACCGCCCTCAGGGTGGTCGAAAACCTCCTTGAAACGTTGCAGGAAGGTGCCGAAGGAGGTTTGGCTTAGACCCTGATTGGTCCAGAGGGCGGTGGCCCACTCGCGCGCCCTCCCGGTGAGCAAAGAGCAGACAAAGTGGATCTTGCCTTCGTCAGTGGGGTAGAGGGCTGGTTGGTGAGACAGAAACATTGAGCACTGCATGACGAACCCCTGGCACTGGGTGGGATCGCCGTCAAACTTCTCTGGCAGCGCTAATCGAGGGAAGGAGGCGGCGCCGAGAATGGGCGGGGCGGCGATCGCCTGGTTGGCTGAGGGCGGTGTGGGAGCGAGCTGTGGAGCGGGTTGGCGCAGCTCCTGTACGGTCCTCATAAGCTCCTCCATTAAGGTGGTGAGACGGCCAAGCTGATGTTGGTGTGAGGCCGGAAGGTTTGCCTGGGCGGAGAGTTCCTCGGACATTCGGGAAGTTACCGCTGGATCGGTGATCGGCGAAGTCTTCTGTAATGAAAGCTCAAAGAGGTTGGGATCCATATGTGGTTTTTTATTTAAAGGTATATTAACTTGAGTAATACGGGCAACGACTTAGCTGGCAACAGAGTTCGTGGTCAATGAAGCTTCAGCTCTGGACTGGTGATCGGGTTCGTTGTCGAGCAGGCGTTTGATCAGGACTGGCGGCTAGATTCAAGGTCAGACAGGCGTTTGGTCGGGGCAGGCGGCGGTCAGAAGAATGGTCAAGTTCGGGCAAGGTTGGCTTCAACAAGAGACAGGAATTCAGGTAAGTAAACGCTCAGTAATGCAGCCGGGGCAAACAAGACTTCGCAGTGACGGCACGAGGAAGCGAGGCTTTAGTAGAGGGAAGATGATGGGCAACAGCTGTTAGGTAATCAGTGTGAGTTAGAATTCAGGTGAAGCGGATCGGTGAATGGTAATGGGTGCGTCCTCACTGGTGCTCGTAACATATATATATATATATATGGTCATATCCCCCAGCCCTACTTCAGCAACTTTCAATCAGGAGTAAAGGTAATCCTAAAAACTGAGGAAACTGCTTTCTTCTAGGGAAAATGAAACAGCTGACATAAATGTGTCAGATCGCAATTCATAACACAATGCAAGCATGTGTTGCATTCTCAAAATTTCCACAAGGGTTCCTACAGCAAACAATAGTGTCAGCTCCCTTACAAAAATTGAGAGTCCACTGCAAATTTGTTGCAAATTTGCTGCAAATCCATCACAGATCATTTTCAAAAATAAACATTGTCCATTTTTGCCAAAGGTTTGCCAGAGGTTCACCACTACTGGTGAAGAGCTGCAAAATACTGGCCATCATTTGTGGCTATTCACATGCTCATTTGCATGTGAAAATAATACATTTGCAGCAAGTTTATGGTTAGTTTAGATTTTTTTGTATGGGCTTCTATGGTGAGTTTTCTTTCAATTCAACAATTGTCAAAAATAACAGTTTGAAAAGAATATTGTTGACCAAGTAATGTAAACTCAATAGATATATAAAAAACTTATCTGAATAATAACACATTAATTGTAATGGAACAGACTTTTGAAGGAAACTCCCCTTTGAGTATTGAGGTGTGTTACTGCCACAGCAAAAAGCATGTTAAGTTGCATGCTAATTGGCAATGCGTTCGCCAAGTGCTCACATCTAAGTATGTGTCCTTGCATAAATTATGTTTCTGGCCTTAATTCTGCTGTCTCCTAAGCAGGCCTGGCTCCAGCTCTGTAAGGTGGGCCATAGGACCCGCCGGGTGGGCCGAACAGTTGGAGGGGTGGGTGTAGGTGTAATTCTCAAGGTGGGCCATGTTAATTTTTGGAGTCCTTGTGGAGCCGGGCCTGCTCCAATGTTATTATGCCTAATTCTAAAGGGCCGTTCACTTCCATCACGCTTTTGTGTCCATCGGTGCTGATTTCAACTGTTTTCGATGTAAACATGCATAAGATTGAAATCTTTGACTGTTGTGCCGAATCTCACTCTTTTTTCAGTGTCTTGCAGAGTAGTGCAATTTTGTTGTTTTTTATGCTGTGTCAAGTTAAAAATAACTTACATTTTTCAATACACTCTTTTTCAATTTGAAATGTAAAAATGTTATCAGAAAATTTACTATATTGCCCAATATTCATGCAGACAATGTATTTTTATCCTTATTTGGGCATTGCACTGATTCCAAGTTGCAATGTTTTGTGCCTGACAGACTGATTGTTAGTTTAGCAACATGCTAAATTTAAACTCTATAGACATCAGTTTTGAGTTGAGTCTTCTGTTTAAAGTGCTACTTGTGTACACAGTGACCTTCCAAACTGGTCACTTATGAGGTTCCATTTCTGTTAGGGCTCTGCTAATCTACAGTAGGCATAAGACACATTAGGTTTTAGAATAAGAACCCCTGTGTTTTAAGAGGTACGTATGTTTAGTTTTAGTATGTCGTTTTATTTCTTTAAATTTTTTTAGACTGTGCAAACTGTGCTAATGTCCTCTCATGAATGAGAAGATTATTTCTTCAGTTGCTCAAGAGAAGTGATATATTGATGGGGCAGGTAAGTTAACACTAATCTTTCAATGATCAGTACAGCATTCCAGTGTTTCTCTCTCTGAGCACACACTTATCTCATTTTCTTTTACTCTCTTGCTCTTTCTCTCTAACCTCCCATCTAGCTAGAAAATATATGTTTTCTTTCTTCTCTCTCTCTCTCTCTCTCTCTCTCTCTCTCTCTCTCTCTCTCTCTCTCTCTCTCACTCGCTCTCGTTTCTTTGGAGACCTGCTGCAGTATAATGGCCTTGGGGACTGGTTGTGGTGCCAGAGGCTCATCTCTTTCTGACATCCATAACAGATGCCTTATACTAACAAACACAACCTCCAGCCTCAGTCTCCCACAGAAAAAAAACACCCTCACACACTCTCTCACCTCACCAGTGATACTGACACTCCAGGAATTCCCCTAAACCCTCTAAATGTGCAGCTGGCACAGTGGGGAGAACTCATCTCAAAGCTAATCTGGACAGGTGACATGCAAAACAGCACAGCACCTCTGGACATGTTTCTCCATTATGTTGCTCTTTTTTAAATGCCAAACTGAATTCCTTAAGATACGTTTCAGATATTCAGTGTCTCTATACATGGGATTTTATTGTTCTCTTCTTTTTTTATGTTTAAGCATTGTTTTTTTTTTATAATCGCTTTTTAAAGACAACTTTAAACTGCAAATTGTAATTTAATTGAAGTATTAGTAAGAAGTCACTTGGGAGCATTCAATTATGTAAATCACTAAACTTCACTAAAAGTCCAATTCACACAGCATAAAACTTTGATGCCTCAGTTTACAACATGCTATGGACAAAGTTCCCCTTCTGTCACTCACTTGACGATGTGTCGATGTAGTGACACTAGGGGTCTCTCTTGAGAGCCTTGGTTACCTCTTATCTTTGAGAAAAGGCCAATGAGAATTGGCGAACGGAAATTTCATGCCCCTCCACTGGACATACGGGTGTAAAAGGATGGAAGCGTGCGTCTGTTCGGACAGATTTTTTCTTCAGAGCCGAGCAGTTGTGTTTCAGAGAGCTGAGTAAAACCCACTGCTGTTCCTCTCACCTCTGGAGCATACGCTGTTGTAAATATGGTGCATTTCAGCGGCTTTTCTCTTCTTCTGCACACCAGTGTAGACTACAGCCCTGAGCTAAATCCACCCGTTCCACTGCACTCCTGTTTGCCCCCGTTCTGAGATGAGACCGGCTCACCTTACGGCTAGTCTGATGCCTCTTTCGGAGCCCCCGAGCTGGATGAGAGTTTCACCGCTGCATTGAAGAGCATCTTGGCAGACTCTGATGCTGAGGACTCGACTGGGCTAGTGCCTTTGAGTGTTGGCCCAGTCTAAGGCTGACACCGAGCTGTCCGCTTACCCGGCCCACCGCGAGTGTCGGGCTGGACTGGAACCCTCCATCCTCCCCTCAGCCTTCGTGACTAGATGATTAGTTCCTGAATTTGAGGCACCGCTCACAGTCATGGAGGGCACATTTAACTGCCTGAAACCGAATCACTCGCTCATCAGCTCTCACTACCCTTGACGGTGGGGTGGTCTATAGGTACACGGAACTCCCCCAGATGGATAAGGCAGTTGCGGTGCACCTGTGCCCACAAAATGCCGCCACCTGGCGGGATCGACTGTCACTCCCCTCCAAGGCCTGTAGGTTAACATCGTCTCTGGCAACCAAGGCCTATGGTGCCACAGGACAGGCTGCCTCCGCTCTGCACACCATGGCCCTCCTGCAAGTTCACCAGGCCAAGGCGCTAAGAGATCTGCACTTGGGTTGTCCTGATCCTGATGTGCTGCAGGAAATGTGCTCGGGCACATGGACTCGGATAGGAGATGGCCACCCTCATGGTCCAGGAACGATATCTGTGGCTGAATCTGGTTGAGATGCGGGACCCCGACAAGGCTTTCATTCTCAGTGCACCCTTCTCCCACGGAGCTGGAATCCAGACCACTCCATTCCGTGGTGGAGGGCCAGGTAAGGAATCTTTTATTTCCTTTGCTTTGCTTGCCGTTCCCACGTTGTCACAAAGGAAGCAGTTTCCTCACTCCCTGGTTCACTTAGCCAGTGCCCACAACCGGCATTCTCATGGTGATCAGACACCGAGCACTTGCAGTCGGGCCCACATGAACACGGACACTCTGCCTTCACGTATCCAAGCTTTAGGCCGACAGGTTATAATGAGTCTAGAGGTCTTCGCTACAGAACCTCCTCCTCAGTCACCTACCCGCCTCAGGCCAGGTACGCGGAGGGAGGTAAGAGCTTTGAGCCTCTCCTCAGCTTAACCACCTTGGGATGAAGCAAAGCTCCCCATTGTGACATCGCCTGCTCCCCCCTGCCGCGAGGCCCCACCTCCAGATATGTCACACGTGATTGTTCCCTTAGTGCCCCTTGTCCGGAGCTTGGATGCATGGTTTACGCTTTCCAACTTGTCGCGGTGGCTGGCCAGGACTATCCAACTGGGCTATGTGATTCAGTTCGCCAGGTGCCTGCCCTGTTTCAGAGGTGTCCATGTTACCTCAGTGCAGGGCGAAAACACCTCCACCCTGTGTGGAGTTTGCAACCCTTCTGCACAAGGGTGAGATACAGCCTGTCCCTCAAGCCGAGGTGGAGAAGGGTTTCTACAGCCCTTACTTCACTGTACCCAAGAAAGGCGGTGGGTTGCAGCCAATCTTGGATCTGTGAGTTATGATCTGGGCCTTACACAGACCCCTGTTCAAGATTCTGATGCAGAAAGGTATTCTGATGTGCGTCCGGCTTCAAGATTGGTTAGCGGCGGTAGACCTGAAATATGCGTTCTTTCACGTCTCAATAGTACCACACCACAGACCCTTTCTACGGTTTGCTTTTGATGGCCAGGAATATCAGTACAAGGTCCTCCCCTTCGGTCTGTCCCTGTCCCCTCGCGTCTTCATGAAAGTCACAGAGGCAGCTCTTGTCCTGTTAAGGGAAGTGGGCATTCGCATACTCAACTACATCGATGACTGGCTAATTTTAGTGCACACTCGACAGTTTCTCTGTGTGCACAGGGACCTGGTGCTCATGCACCTCAACCGTTTAGGGCTTCGGGTCAACTGGGAAAAGAGCAAGCTCTCCCCGGTTCAGAGCATCTCTTTTCTCGACATGGAGTTAGACTCAGTCTCAATGACAGCACGCCTCACAAGCGAGCTTGCATAGTCAGTGCTGATCTGCCTGAGTTCATTCAGACTGGGCACAGTTGTTCCACTGAAACAATTTCAGAGGCTCCTGGGGAATATGAAATCCTCAGCAACGGTCGTGCCACCTGGTTTGATGCATATGAGACTGCTTCAGCACTGGCTTCAGACTTGAGTCCCGTGATGGGCATGGCACCACGGCACATACCGTGTGACCCTCACCCCTTCCTGCCATCACTTATTCAGCCCTTGGACAGACCTCTGTTTTCTACAGGCAGGAGTCCCCCTACAGCAGGTGTTCAGATGCATCACAGTTACTACGGACACCTCCCAGTTGGACTGGGGCTCCGTGTGCAAGGGGCACATAGCCGCTGGCTCCTGGATAGGGACCTGGCTAGGTTGGTACATCAACTGCCTAGAGTCTGCAGCAGCTGAGGTCGCTGCACGCCACTCATACCCCGGGCAACCTAAACACCACAGCATATGCACTGTCACGTCAGGTAACCCTCAGCGGAGAGTGGAGGCTCCATCCTAAGGTGGTTCATCTGAATTGGGCTTAGTTCGGCAGAGCACAGGTAGATCTGTTTGCCTCCCGAGATTCCACCCACTGCCCGCTCTGTTACTCTCTGACGGAAGCCCCCCTCGGCACAGACGCGCTGGAACACAGCTGGCCCTGGGGGCTGTGCAAATAAGCATTTCCCACAGTGAGCCTACTTGCAAAAGTCCTGTGCAAGGTCAGGGAGGACGAGGAACAAGTCATTCTCATTGCCCCCCACTGGCCCATTCGGACTTGTGGCAGACCCAGCCTTATCGTTGCTGTGTCCAGTGTGTGTATTGCACACCTATTTGGATCGCACGCAGAGATCTAGCAGACATCTGCAGAGCGGCAGGCTGGGCAACACTAGTTGAGATTTTATAATCTCCTGGTTGAGCCGGTCTTGTCCCGTGTTTTGACAGGTCCAAACACATAGAATTCTATAATACGGTACAACTGGCTGGGTGTATCGCTTGCACATAGCGCCTTCACCTCCCCTGAGGTGAAGACATGTGCTCTACTCCCCCAGTCAAGTCCACAAGTCATGGACCCTGGGTGTCCTTCCTTCCTAGCCCTCTGGCTCCAAACTCAGCAGAGGCAGTTCGCAGCCAGACCCACCACAGGCACCGGAACTGGAATAGGTGCTCCATATGTTCTAATTATTACAATAGCACCTGTGATGTATTTTCCATGGTATGGTCCCCCTGTCAGTGGACCCGCGTCTCCTAAGGGCAGAGTTGCCTCTGCCCCCCGGTCGCTATGTTTGTAGAGCTCCTCCCCGTCAAGGCAGGACCTACCACCGTGCCACTTCCACGTGTGGCTTGTAAGCCCATGTGATGTATTTGCCACGTTAACCTCCCCTGCTGGGCAGGATGTGGTCTCTGCGGGATCCTTTTATCCTGAAAGAATAGGATTTGAAATGCCTTCCCTGATGCGTGTTATAGCGTTAGATGTCTCCAGCCACATCTAACAATCTATAGAGAGAAAACATAGAGAGAGAAAAGGCTGCAGCTGGCATGGCTTGTTCCCATGCAAATTACGTTGCTTCCCCCCCTCAGGGATGTGGGGAACTATATGACATCTTTTGGGGTGTTGTGGAAGGTTACATGCAGTCTAACGCACCTGCTATTTTCGCATGTAGCAGCTTGCTTGCACCTGCATCAGCAGTCCACTTAACAAATTTCAGTGTTGTAGTCTTTTTAGATAGGGACCCCTAGTGTCACTACATCAACACAACATCGAGTGAGTGACAGAAGGGGAATGTCTCGGTTACTTTACTTTTTGAAGGAAACAAGATGTTTTTTTCCTCTTGCCACAACACTGTACTAAGCCGCTGAAATGGCCGGGAACTTACTCTTGGCTCCCCAGCTCAAAGCCTATCTGAACAGACACACACTTCCCTCCTTTTATACTCGTATGTCCGGGGGAGGGGCATGCAAATTCTGTTCGCCAATACTCATTGGCCTTTTCTCAAAGATATGAGGTAACTGAGGCTCTCAAGAGAGACCCCTAGTGTCACTACATCAGAACAACGTCTCATTCCCTCCATCAGGGAGCGGAGGTTACAACAGTAACCGAGATGTTTTTTTTTTCTTTACGTCGCACTTTCCATTTATGTTTTATTTCAAACCTGTTTGATCCTATGTTGTCTTTAAACATCAAGTGTGAAGTCACTGAAACAAACAATAATATGTGCACACACGTACACACACTTTTACACAAACATGTCAACAAGCCAAATAGTGCCAAAGACATTTTAAGGGGATGAGACAAACCACTCATTTCAAAATAACAGGAAGAATTAGTAGAAATAACTTGAGTCCTACCTTAAAGTTAGAAAAGCCAATCAACTTTTTGATCATGGTATCACAAAGCTAATGCTGCTTTCCTGTGTTATTGGTCATAATTTTGTGGGCTCGCCTGGGAGTAAGTCATAATGTATATGAGTGAAATGACAAGTGATAATATGTTTGCTGCATTTAGAATAAATAATAAAAACATTTCAAATTGAAACAGTACTCTCCACCATGTTGAATGTTGACATCTTCCCCCAACTCAGAAACTCACCCTTAGAATAAATCTAGAGTTCTGACAAACTTGCTTTAAACTTGCTGCAGATTTCCCACTCATAATTTTCTCATGCAAATGAGCTAGCAGTTCAATATTTGCCAGAAGTTTGCAGCTCTTGGTAGTGGTAGTGATGAAACTTGAGCAAACCTTTGGTGACTATGAAGAGCTTTCCACAACGCTCATCTGCATGGGAAAATAATGAGTGGCGAATTTGCGGCAAGTTTGCAGCAAGTTAACCAGAACTCCCAAATTTTGTAAGTGTGGGTATCAAAATGATGCTACATTCAAGTTCACCAGGGAAGCTTGTACCTCCAAATTGGGCATTCATTACTAGAACATGTCACGCATTCAAGTGGGAAACATAATACGGAAGGTGCCAGACTTAAACAAACACACAATTAACAATGGCAAAAGCTATTTTTCTTCTGTTGTACCAGTAAATAACTAAACACACCTGCATCACTTATGAACTACTGTATTAATGCATGTTATCGGAAACACTTTGTAATAAGGTTACATTTGTTTACGTTAGTTAAAAACATTAGTTAACAGTAACTAACAATGAACAATACTTATTAAGCATTTATTAATCTTAGATAATGTTAATTTCAACATTCAGTATACTAAAATTCACAATGAACTAACAATGAACAATTGTTTTCTCATTAACTAACATTAACAAAGATTAATAAATTGTGTAACAAGTACATTGTTATTTGTTTGTTCATGATACCTAATTCCTCCCTGCCAGTAGCGATCTCCGGTGGGAATGCACCGGGTGCATCTGGGAGTGGGGGGCGGTAGAAACAAAGCACGGGCCTGGTCCGACTGCACCAGTGGCACCACCCTAAGGACGTCCCTGGAGACAATGCTAAAACTTGCCATTATCTTTAAAAATAAATAGAGTGTGACAATGCAGTATTTTAATGTTTCAATGTAAACCTCCTTTCATATTTATTTGCAAAGTATTTATTAATGTATTTCTTTTTTTCCAAAAGCGATGATTCAAGGAAAGAGAGAATAGTGCATTTATATTTTGGCCCAAAATGAAACAAGATAAGCAATAAGCTTGCGATTGCTGATTCAAGCTGCTTGATTTCATTCTAGCTGCTTGAGGACTGTCAGTTTTTGATCAAGGCATCGCAGTGCTAAATTTTACGGCTGTACATACGTAAGCCCTGCCTTACAGTTAAAGGAGTCATTCATATTTTTGATAGTTATAGCCTGTTTTATCACTGTACGTCAATATGCACGCACAGTAGCTGGACCCACCTGAAAATACAGTTTTGATTTTTTAAAAATTTTTTTTTTTAAAGAAGCACAATTTAAGATACCATTGTTGTCAGATTTTAATCCTGATTTTAAATATGTTATTGTAACCTCAACTTCAATAGTTTTAGAAATTTCAGTCTTACCCCATTTAAACAACTAGGTTACTGTTGTAACCCCCATTCCCTGATGGAGAAAACGAAAAGTTGTGTCGATGTAGTGACACTAGGGGTCTCTTCTGAGAGCCTCTGTTACCTCTGAACTTGAGAAAGGCCAATGAAAAATTGTCCGAACATACGGTTATACCCCGAACATACGGTTATAAAAGGAGGGAATCGTGCATCTGTTCATTCAGGTTTTGCACTGAGGAGCCGAGAATAAGGTTCAGCCGTTACAGCGGTTGGTACAGAGTTGTGGCAAGAGGGACACAACATCTCATTCCCTCCATCAGGGAACGGGGGTTACAACAGTAACCTAGACTGTCCCCTTCTGTCAATTACTCGACGTTGTTTCGATGTAGTGACACTAGGGGTCCCTATCCAATAACGCCATGACACTGACCATGTTACATTAACAGCTGATGCAGGTGTAAGCAAGCTGTTGTGTGCCAAAGGAGCAGACCGCATCAGGCTGCATGTAACCTTCCCCAACGACCTATAAGACATCATATACATTTTAGATAACCGGCATCCCTGAGGGGGGGAACAAGCGACATGACACCTGTGGAGCACCTATTCCAGTACAGAGTGATTAGTAACCGTAGTGGGTCTGATAGGTAATTCATGAGCCAGAGGGCTAGGGAGGAATGACATCCAGGGAGTGCGATTTTGTGGGCTCGCATGGGAGTAAGACCGCACGTGTTTGCCTCAGTGGAAGGCGCTATGCACAAGCGGTACACCAGGTCAGCTGTTCTGTATTACGGAGTTCTACCTGCTTGGACCTGACAAAACACGGGATGAGATTGGCTCAACCCAGATACTATAGAATCTCGCAAGGTATTGGGTGTTTTCCTGCCCGCCACTCTGCAGATATTTGCTAGAGAGGTGCCTTTGGTCAGTGCCCACGAGGATGCCACACTCCTCATAGAGTGTGCTCGAATCTGCAAGGGGGCGGGCACGGCCTGGGTCTGATAGGCCAATGCAATGGCGTCGTAAACCAGCAATGATAAGGCTGGGTCTGACTCCTCCCGGGACAGTGCTTGCAGGTTCACTACCTGGTCCCTGAAGGGGGTCGTAGGAACCTTGGGCACATAGCCTGGTCGGGGTATTAGGATGACATGAGCATCTGCCGGACCGAAATCCAGGCTAGTGTCGCTGACAGAGAACGCTTACAGGTCCCCAACCCTCTTGATGGAAGCGAGCGCAATCAGGAGGGTTGTCTTCAGGGAGAGGGCTTTTAGCTCAACTGACTCTATCAGCTCGAAGGGGGCTCTCTGAAGGCCGGAAAGGACCACTGAGAGATCCTATGAGGAGAACAGGCATGGCCTGGGAGGATTCAACCTCCGGGCACCTCTAAGGAGACAGATGATCAGGTCATGCTTCCCTATGGAATTACCATCCACTATGTCGTGATGGGCCGATATAGCGGCCACATATTCCTTTGGTAGAGGGAGCTATGGCTTGTGTAATCATGTCTACGACAGCTGGTGGTAGGCCACTTAGATCTTCTGCATCCCGTCCAAGGGCCAGACATAGAGGTTCCAGAGATATGGGCGTGGATGCCAAAGGGTGCCTCGTCCCTGAGAAAGAAGGTCCTTCCTCAGGGGAATCTGCTAGAGTGGTGTTGTCGCGAGGAGCATGAGATCCAAGCACCAAGTCTGAGTGGGCCAACAAGGGGCTACAAGAGTGACCTGTTCCTCACCCTCCCTGGCCTTGCACAGGGGTTGTGCAAGTAGGCTTACTGGGGAAAATGCATACTCTCGCAGCCCCCGGGGTCAGCTGTGTGCTCCCGTCAGGGAGTATCAGAGCGTGCAGCGGGAGGATTCCCGAGAGGCGAACAGGTCTACCTGTGCTTTGCCCCATCAATTCTGAATCAGCTGGACTGCCTGGGGTCGAGTCTCCACTGAGCGTGGCATGTCAAGACAGAGCGTCCGCTGTTGTGTTGAGGGTGTTCTTGATGTGAGTGGTGTTCAGCAACCTCGGCCGCTGCTGACTCCAGAGAAGGAGATGGCGGGTGAGTTGCGACATGCAACGAGAGCAAAAATCGCCTTGGTGAGTTATATATGCTACAGTTGCAGAGCTGTCTGAACGGATCAAGATGTGCTTGCCCAGAAAGGGTGGGAGGAATCTCCGCAGGGCAAGAAGTACAGTCAGCAGCTCTAGGTATTAGATGTGCCAGCGCTGCCACCGCTGAGGATACTATATGCCCCAGGAGCCTCTGGAACTGCCACAATGGAACCGCTGTGCCTTGTCTTAACAAACTTTGCAGTTCAGCACTGGCTGCGTGTGCCCGCTTGAGAGGTGCACTGTCATTGAGACTGAGTCAAACTCTCTTCCGAGAAAAGAGATGCTCTGAACCAGGAAGAACTTGCTCTTTTCCTAGTTGACCTGAAGCCCTAGGCAGCTGAGGTGCTCGAGCACCTGGTCCCTGTAGACGCACAGTGACTTTCGAGAGTGAGCTAGAATCAGCCAGTTATTGAGGTAATTGAGTACGAGGATGCCCACTTCCCTTATCGGGAAAAGGGCTGCCTCTGTGACCTTCGTGAAGGCACAAGGGGACAAGGACGAGCTGAAGGGGAGGACCTGGTAATGATACGTCGGATGCGAGCCATAGGACGGGTCTGTGTTGAGGCAAAATTGAGACGTGAAAGAACACATCCTTCAGGTCTACCACTGTGAACCAATCTCAATGTTAGACCCACGTTAGAATAAGTTTCTGTGTGAGCATCTTGAACGGGAGTCTGTGTAAGTCCCAGTTCAGACTTGCAGGTCCAAGATTAGCTGCAACCTACCGCGTTTCTTGGGAATGATGAAGAGAGGGCCATAGAAACCCTTCTTCATCTCAGCTGGAGGGACAGGCTCTATCGCGACCTTGTGTAAAAGGGTTGCGATTTCCGCTCGCAGGGTGTTGGAATTCTCGCCATGCACCGAAGTGAAGCAGATGCCGCTGAAACTGGGCAAGTGCCTAGTGAACAGAATCGCATAGCTGAGTTGGATGGTTCTGGCCAGCCAGCACGACGGGTTGGAAAGCGTAAGTGACGCGTCCAAGCTCAGAGCAGGGGGCACTAAGTGGACGATCACGTTTGACGTAGCTGGTGGGGATTCGCAGCAGGGGGGCAGGTAACATTATGTCGGGGAGCAAAGTTGCATCCTGAAACAGTTGTGCTGAGGGAAAACTCAAAGCACTTACCAACCTCCGCATACCCGGCTGAGGGCAGGAAAGTGACTGAGGAGGAAGTCCTATGGAGACGTCCTCTAGACTCGTCAGAACCGGCCTGCCAGGAGTCTACAGTCGAAGGCGTGGAGGCGAAGGGACTGCGTCCATAGTGCCATGACAGCCCGATCGGGTGTGGCAAAAGGTTTCCCTGCTGGCCCTCCACCAGGAGATGGAGTGGTCTAGAGGCCAGCTCCATAGCGGCCATCTCACTCCCTGAGTTGATCATCTCAGGAACGCTTTGGAGCCTTGTGGGTCCACAAAAAGTTTCATGAGATGGAGGTGTCACCTTCCTGTGATGAGTTCTACGCTGGGGCCGAGAGCTGGGCCCGGGTTGGGGCGAAGCTGCCTGAGCTTTTGCAGCCACAGGGGGACGCTGTCGGTGAACAGACGTAGTACGTGCTCTTGAGCGACGAGGAGGCATGATGTGTTGAATGGCCTCTGTCTGTTTCTTCACCACTGAAAAATGCTGGGCAAAGTCCTCAGCGGCATACCAAATAGGCTGAGCTGGGAGACAGGGGCGTTGAGAAAGCAGGCTTTGTCAGTATCCCGCATCTCGACCAGGTTCAGCCACAGATGTTGTTCCTGGACCACGAGGGTAGTCATCGACTGTCCGAGTGCCCGCGCTGTGACCTTCGTGGCCCGCAGGGCGAGGTCAGTTGCTAGGTGGCCCATCCGGTGGCTTTTTTGGCTTTGGATGCCAGGGACGACGTCGTCCTACAGGCCTTGGAGGGGAGTACCAGGTGATCCCCCTCAATCCCATAGGAAGAAGGCACGGGGCGGCTGATGTGGCTTTCCCTCAGAGGAAGGAAAGCTGTTACTGCAACATTGCCATGGTCATGTTCTTGCAATGAGAACATGAACCATCCAAAAACACTGCCTCAGTGTGATCTCAGCCCAGACACGTGAGGCAGCGCCCATGACCATCAGAAGCGGAGAGATATCTGCCGCATCAAGGAACTACACAAATGCGGAAAGGAATCTTTAAAAAGACGTTCAACACCAATGTGTATTGCTCTAATAGATAACATTTTACTCTTTATGAGGGTAATGCTCTTTTAGAAGCACGGTCGAAGCACCCAGAGGCATAGTCTGCACTGGCGTGCAGAGGAAGAGAAAAGCAGCTGGTAATGCGCCGTTAGATCCAACAGCTGTGCTCTGGAAGAGGTGACTGGAAAAGTAGTGAAATTCAGCTCACTGATCATACAACCGCTCAGCTCTGAAGAAGAAATCTGAATGAACAGACGCACGATTCCCTCCTTTTATACCCGTATGTCCTGGGGAGGGACATGTAAATTCTGTTTGCCAATTTCTCATTGGCCTTTTCTCAAGTTCATAGGTAACAGAGGGTCTCAGAAGAGACCCCTAGTGTCACTACATCGACACAACGTTGAGTGAGTAACAGAAGAGGAACAGTCAGATAGGAGTTGAACTTGCATGACTGGAAATAGCTACCCAGGGACATTACTGATATGGCCACCGAGTGAACAGGCTTGCATTAAAGGGATGCTGCATACCTGATAACTTACACTCAATGTACAAAACTTCAAATTTATTGGGTTCGGCCAAAGTGCACAAAGCCTCAGGAGGCCACATAACAAGTCACAGACATTTAATTAATCTGTCATGAACGTTTTCACATTCTCTCCTTTAAAGCTGGGAATGGGTAAATTAAGAAAAAAAACAGCCACAGCTTGCTTGCATTTTTATTATCCCCCCTTTGCAGGTGAAATAAACCCACTTCTCACTGCCAAGTGGTCCACCACCTACAGGATAGCAGCAATGCTTCAATTCTTGAGAGAGCTGCTCAGCTTAGCTCCAGCTCCCAGAGTGCCACTGCAAATGTGACATACAGATGGGCGGGAAGAAGCTGGCGATCTCTAGCGACAGTCATGATGTTGTTGGGAATCAAAACAAACAATGAAAACACAATGGATGAATTAAAGCCAGAGAAGAGTTAAATATAATCAACCAATATGATGTCCAGAGACTTTTACTGTATATATTATATTAATATGTAATGTAGCACAGCAACAAAACATTTTGAGACCACTTTTTTGTGCTAAAAATGGAATGGAGTGTTTAAAAGTAATGGTATCTCACATGAAAGATCAATGAAATGAGATAGCATTAATGTAAACTGTTTCTCCAAAACAGCACTGAGATTAAATGGAGAGAAAATGGAGGCTGAAGTCTAAATTCTACACATTTCAAAACTAAAAATATATGGTTTTCATGATGTTGCTCTTAAATGGCTGGTTGATTATATAAAGGATAGAGGCAGTATGTGTCTGTTAATAACCACAAATCAAATAGAGCTAAGCTACTTTGCGCAGAAAAAAAAAAATCGAATTATATGATATTTTGTAATAAAAATAAAATGTACTTAAATGATAAAGACAAATTATTCATAGACAACAATTAAATAAATTTTAGGAGTGATTGTAGACGATAAATTAACATGGCGATATCATATTGAACTTAGTTGTAAAAAGACTATGAAGTCAAGTGATATTTTAAGTAGAGTTCGTTCATCAATTAATAATTCTTGTATTTTAATTCTTTACTAGAGCTTAATTTATCCTTATATTATCTATTGTAATATTGTTTGGGCAGCCACATGTCCTACTAACCTCAATAAGATTTTTCTAATTCAAAGTACATTTTGTACATTCCGCCCCCGGACATACGGGTATAAAAGCAGGGAAATACGTCGAGTTCATTCAAGATTTTTCTGAGGAGCCGGAAATGGTCCGGCCACAACAGTGGCTCGGATCAGTGACGTGGCCGGGAGGACACAATGTCTCGTCCCTCCATTAGGGTAACCTAGACGTTTTGCCAAAAGATGTGACTTATCTACTCCTCTGTTCAGAAAATATAAACTACTATCAATTTTTAATGTGAATTTATACAAGACTTGTGTTTTAATGTATACATATGTAAAACTACCTCATGATTTGCCTAGTGTTTTTCAAAAAAGTTCTCCTTCCCTAAATCAATATTCAATGAAATACAGAGGGCCTTCTCTTTGGAACAATCTACACTCACCTTTACAATCTGCATCCACATTATCTTTATTTTAAAAACATTTGAAAAGGTCTCTAATTAACAAGGATTTATAAACTTTTTATGGATTTCATTGTTATGTATTTCAATTTTGGAGATTGTATTTCTATATAATTTTTTACTTTTCTATTAAAGTTTTATTTCTGCTTAGATCTCAAACTGAAATTCTTATGTAAATGGTACTTCTATCACCTTTGTATTGCTGCTTCGACTTGAAACTTTGAAGAAGTTTTTATTTTTATTTTTTGTACATTTATAATTTATTTATAGGGGGGGATATCTTATAAACCATTTTGGCTTCAAACCTCAATTATATAATTATTAGTTTTGATTATATATATCCAATTTTTTTTGTCTTTTGTTGAGTAGTGCAAATACGATAAATAAATAAATAAATAAAGTCTAGAAAAAAGTTCTCTCTCACGTGTTTCTCTCTAGAATTACTGAGAAGATCTCAACAATATCACAAACCATGCTCAGATTTGCCAGGATACCAAAGTCTGCAGTCAAAATTCAGATATTTCAACACAAATAAACTTACAAATAAAATAAACGTTTTCTAAGACAAAATTATCTGGGCTCTGCTGCTCTATGCTCTAGCTGTATGTCAACAATTATCTCATTTGTGTCTATTTTATTTCTCCTAAGAATTTGTGGGAAAAACATCTGATCTGATACATAAATAAAACATAACTGAGAACTCCATCAAATTTCCTGAGCTATGAAAGAGCAATAACTCTGCAATATGTTTTTCCTCTGGGGTCTACTGAAAAGAACTTCCATGACTATATCAAAACATCTGCCCTCTTGTACTGCTTTAATAACAAAATGAGAATCCCCCATCTCTCTATATGTCTTCACCTGGTTTAGAGTCATGTCTCTCTTTTTTTTAATAAGTTCTGTTGTAACACAGCTGCCTCTTTGAGCCTGTGAGCTCTTGCACAAACATGTGCCTCATCGTGTCAGAGCTTTGCAGGACAAATGCAGAACTAGAGAGAGCACTAGTGGTCGGGCTTGAGTGTTTGTATTGTTCTCCTTTTGTTTTAAACTGATTCACAAGCATTCTAATCAGCTTAAGACCTCAGACTCCTCCCTAACCTCTGAGAACCTGACAGGACCCTCTCATTCTCATCTCCTTTCAAACAAGCTGAATCTCTCTCAGTTCCACCTGCTTTGTTTGAGATGTAAACTCACAAAAGTGAGTGTGTGTGTGTGTGTGTGTGTGTGTGTGTGTGTGTGAATGAGTTTTGGAGAGTATCTGTTATTTGTTATTTGTTATTTGTTATATCCGGTCATCAGGTGTCATGTCAAGTTACACGGCTGTTTCAGATGTCTCTCCGCCGCAGTTTGAAATGTGGGGCGCATTGGTGGTGCTTTAATTGATAGCTAAGAAGAGTCGCAAAGGGCTGAGAGTCAAAAAGGTTGAATTATACTATGACTCAGTGTGCTGCAGACACATCTCAACAGTGCCGACAGTAACGCTGTGCTCGAGCATGAAAAGTCCAATACTTGACTTTCTATGAATGGAGAACTGTGACCATAGAAGTGCAATTCACTTACAAGAGTACTGTATATTATCATATTTGCTGATGTTTGCATTGTGGTAAATAAACCATGACCGTCATATCAAAACATTTAGCCTTTTTGGCACCTGATTATTGCACAATGCACAAACTGTATTCCTGTATTCCATTATAACAGCTCAATAAAGCTTGGTCACCATGTATTATCATCAGGGCAATTTAGATGCACTAATTGGGCATTCGTCCATATAATAACGTTGTAATTAATGTTCGTGAGTATGAATTTCATCCCCCTGTGAGAAAATCCTGATTTTAGGGTTTCCCCACTTCCGGAATCACAATTTAATCCTAAATGGCTATATGTGCTTTTTGGATCTTCAAGCTTTTGGTACCCTTTCACTTCCATTGTATGGACCTACAAAGCTGAGATTTTCTTCTGAAAATCTTACAAACCATATTCTAAATATATCTTCTGCAGAAGAAAGAAAGTGATACACATCTGGGATGGCATGAGGGTGAGTAATTGATGAGAGAATTTTAATTTCTGGGTGAATTATTCCTTTAACCATCAAGACTTTCTTATACTTTCTGCATTACCATAGAGCCTGTACTGGTTGAGCAGCATTTTTGTACTGTTGAACAGTATGGCTATGGCCAAACCAGCATAAACCAGCCTGGACCACAAGGAAATTCAGGCTGGTCTATATTAATCTTTTCAATAGGGTTGTGCTTAATCCATCAATGGACCCTTTTCATAGACTGTGATAACATGTTTCCACCCTATTTATCAGCTTTATTTCTAGCATTCTTTTTTTATATCTAAGTTGTTTTTTTGTTTTTTTTGTGTAGTCATTTTATAACATTGTTCTTGCCTGTGTAATATTACTCTGGCATTATTATATTAAAATATATAATATTATTTATTTATTGCTGTTAGAGAAAATGGGAACTCAAAAATAATATTTGATGTTTAATCCGCTAAATTTAAAAAAAAAAATCTGGTTTCCAAACATGGAAATCTACAGTATTCAATTCTAACCTTGACTGAGATTACACAGCTTTCTAATTTCCTCTTTTTTTCCCAGTATCAGTTATCTCTGGGCAAGGGGACACCTATCATGTCACAGATAAGATTACAGGCCCACTCTTTCAGGAGTCTGAAACATTTGCATGTACAATTCAGATGCTCCTTTGACTTTCTAGCCACATTTATTAATTTACACTCTTTTGTAATTTCTTCTATACATATTATTATGTAGAAAATTATTCAAGCCTTGGCCTGTTCAGCATTTACATCAGTGTTCCACTGACACCGCACTTTTAAATTGCAGTGAGATCCTTCAGCTTCTCACACACCAGGATACAACTTTGGAATTCTAAGATGTGTGTCTCAGACAGGAAGCAGCACTACTCCATGACAACTGCAGGCTAAGCACTTGACATGATGTCAGTCACGGTGACAGGAGGGGGCCGAGGCACTGTGAGCTACAGACAGTCCAGGCTCAGCCCTGACAAGAACTATCTTTAGGGGAAAAGCCACCTCTGTCCAGATGGTCCGGCATCCTGACCTCTGCGCCCTTATGCATGTTGTTTACCTTCAGAAGTTGGCACCCAGATAAACATTGGGTTCTGAGTGGTTGGCCAGAGCTAGAGGCTGGAATTGACATGGCAGGAGGGGGTTGAAACACCTCGCTTCAGCCTGCAGGTCCCCACGGGTCTGCCAAAAACTGGAGGAGAGAAGTGCAGACCTACTGTTTGGCCAATGGATTTGGTTTTCACAAATTAGATCTATCAGGATTGATAGAGCCTTCTAATAGTCTCACATTTTACACAATATTATGTAATTTAAATATGTTGTTTATTGTGATCTTTTTTTGTGTATTGTTGTGTTTGACTTTATATTAGTGGTTCAGCTTTTACACTGGACATCAAGTGTCAATCCCAGAGATTTTCACAAGTCCCTGATCCAAGTCAAATCTCACTTTTTTTAATGCCAAGACTAGGGCAAGTCTAAATTCTTAGTCTTTTGTCACAAGTCCAAGTCAAGTCTTTTGGTAACACTTTTCTATATGCTGCACATATGACTGCAATTTTTTTTGTGTTGTTCAGAAGTCTCTAATTTAGAGTTCATGTCTCAAGACAATAAACCTTTATTAAGCCACGCCTTAAAGTGTTTATGACCAATCCCGTTTTAGCAACTGTTGCCATCTGCCATTTCACACTTATGCTGTTTTACAGTGAGAGCCTATGGGATTAATGTGTGTTTCAGTAGTTTTAAGCAGACTTTTATGAAAATGATCCAAAAAACACTTTTAAATGTTGTTGCTGGGTCACAAATAGTTATAGAAGGCACCTAAAGAGGATACACAGTGTTTTTCTTTCTTTTTTAAAATAAATATTTAAATAATTTTCAAGAAGAGCATGCTATGGATTAAAGATATCATTCCTCATTCCCAAATGAACATGTATAACATCAACGAGGACATCTACATTTGCTCCAAGGTAAATTAAAGCTAATAACTTAATGTTTATTAAATTATCTATTGATTCAGGTCTTAGTAAGGGTGATGGTAAATTAAGCGTTCACAGCATCGAGGTGAGTGTGATATGAAACTTTATAAACAGTTCTGTTCACTTACACTAATGTTATCAGGTGTGGAATCCCCATTCAGAGACACTTTTCTCTTTTCAAGTGACTGTGATAATCATTTGCCTTAATTCTCTTTCACAGTCTCCATAGTTTTCAACAAAATTACTGAATAATTTAACAATTTATTTTACAAGAACATCAGATGAATATGCTTTGCAGTGTCACTCTTCACTCCAGCCCACATAAAAATATTATTCATTATGTTTATGAGAATATTTTGCCAAAAACAAAACCATTCATTGCAATCTCCCATTCATTCAGGGAGTTTTGCTGTGCTTGTCAGAGCAAGCAACCGTTACCAAGGAGGGTGGAGCTAAGTGAAGTGTCAGTTGGGTTTGAATAGTCTCAACAACAAAATATATTGGTAACATTTCCTCCTCACTCATAAAAGTTTATTTATTGTGCTGTCCTATACACAATTATATGGGCAATTGCATTTTATTATTCACATTTAGCATTGGTTTTCCCCTGCTGTCCATTACCCTATCAGAACAGACCTTTTCAATACCATTTATGGTGTGGTCACATTACACTTCACACACAATTCACTCAAATGAATTCAAATGCAACAGAGTGCAGCAAACCGGAAACACAAACCCAGGTGAAGAAATTCCGCAACGTGCGTGAAAGATAATGTTTTGTGATATCTGACCTCTGAATTTGGATTATGAGGAGACAAGTGACCAATAGAAGAAATGTCACTCACTAATCACTTGACTTATTACAAAGTATATATGTTTCAAAGATGCATGTTTTTATATTGCAGAAAAGTGAGTATATGGCATATTTGACCTATTTCAATATAATATTTTATTATATTAAGACCAGAATCCCTTGCATGTTGACATAATATCCTGTCCATTGCATTGTCTGAAATAATGTTTGTCTAATGTGATTGTCCATTTACTGGCTAAGAACCACTGCTTTATAATGTGCAAGAGAATCTTAGCAGTTTAAATACATTTGACCTGTCACTGTATGCACAGGTTAAAGAGAATGGACAGCAATTACACACAAACCCACTTGGTTTCTCAGGTTTATAATCCATGTTTTAGATTCTCATGGGGAGCATTAGCACATGAATTATTATGCAAAGTTATTCAATGGATGCATAATTATGCAAAGTCATTTTAAATGACAGTCTGTTGCTTGGATGTTCATTGTTTTGCAAATGTGACTGATGATTCCATTATTTGTCTCTTGCTTAGCAACACCTGTTTAGAGTAATTAAAACAAACTTTGACATGGGATTTTGACTGTGGTAATCAAGAAAATCTGAAAGTGTGCTAAAACCTGGTAATGATGGTGTAATGGCTGCCCAAAGATGAATTTCCAAACTGGCATATTCATGTCTCGACAAAGCCTCTCAGTTCTGGCTTTAACACTCCTTGCTGCCTCATAGAGCAAGAGAATGAGCTGTGCAACGATTCACACAGCTTTGCCTAATTTAATGATTAAGTTGTTCTTTTACCTGAGGCTGCAATCTACAGAAAGTGAGTCACTGTGTAGTTGCTAGTTTTAGAACTTGTTGGATTAGGTTGTTTTTAAAAGGAATCCAATGATTTAGATTTCTTACAGTGTGATGTTGATTTACTGAATCATTCTATGGAATAAGTGTGGAATGTGCAGTGTTTAAGCAAGCTACAAAAGCGTCTAAGTTACGTACTGTATGTAACCTCCATTCTCTGATGGAGGGAACGAGACGTTGTGTCGAAGAAGCGACACTAGGGGTCTCTCTTGAGCGTCGAATATGCCTCTGATCTATGAAAAAAGGCCAATGAGAAGTTGGCAGACAGTATTTGCATACCAAGCCCCCGGACATACGGGTATAAAAGCGGGGAAATACGTTTTCAGATTTTTCTGAGGAACCGGAAATGGTCCGGTCAAAGAAGCGACACTAGGTGTCCAATTTAAATCACGCCATGCGCTGAGCCATGTATGTGTACTGCTGACACAGGAGCAGGCAGGTCATTTACGTGCACAAGCGATCAGCTGTGTCAGACTGCGCGTACCCTTCCTCAATGCCCCAAAATAGTTGTCGGATATCCTTCTAGTTACCCTAGACAGGGGAACAAGGTGACGCTTGCCAACCTGAGAACGGGCCAAGCCTGGTTGGGCCTCTTTTCTCTCTATGTTTCTCTGCATAGAACAAGAACGGCTGGGGCCCTTACACGCATCGAGGGAAGGGGGTCTTACCCAGTTTCCTATTCATTCAGGGGGAATAGACCCTGCGGAGGCCACACCTGCTGAAAGGGGGAGGTAAAAGTGGTGAAAACATCACATTGGTTTTAAGGAAACATGTGGAATGTGGTGCAGTGGTAGATCCAGCCTCAAGGAGGGGGGAGTTGCTACAACATAGCGACCGTAGACGCAGGCCCAATTCGTAAGGGGACCATACCACGGAAAATACACACAGGGGTCCTGACCTGTGGGGCACCTATTCCAGTACAGGGTAGATTGAGTACCCGCAGTGGACTGGGTCGGCGAGTTCCTCTGATGAACTGCACACCCAGAGGGCTAGGGAGGAATCATCCAGGGACCCGGGTGGGTGGGATCTCCTGGGAGAGAAAGCACACAGTTTTACCTCGGCCGATGGAAAGGGCACCAGGTGCAAGCGATCCACCTGGCCAGTCCGTCAGCGTGTTACCGAGTTCTACTGGCTCGGACCTGAGAAAACATGGGACGATACTGACTCAATCCTGAGATTGTAAAATCTTGCAAAGGTATTAGTTGTTGCCTAACCTGCTGCTCTACATATGTCTGCTAGGTAGGTATTCTGACCAGTGCCCACTCTGACACAATACTCCCTGTTGAGTGCGCTCGGCCTGGGTGTGATAGGCCAATGAAATTGCATCCACCACCCAGTGGGAGAGCCCCTGTTTGGAGACAGCGTTCCCTTTCCGCTGTCCACAAAAGCAGACAAAGAGCTGCTCAGAGCATCTGAAGCTCTGTGTGTGGTCCAAGTAGGTACGCAAAGCACATACCAGACACAGCAGCAAAGGGGCTGGGTCTGATTCCTCCTGGGGCAGCGCTTGCAGATTCACTACCTGGTCTCTGAAGGGCATGGTAGGAACCTTGGGCACGTAGCCCGGTCGTGGTCTTAGGATCACAAATGTGTCTGCCGGACTGAACTCCAGGCAGATGTTGCTAACAGAGAACACTTGCAGGTCCCCGACCCTCTTGATGGAGGCGAGCGCGATCAGCAGGGCCATCTTTAAAGAGAGGGCCCTGAGTCCAACTGATTCTAGCGGCTCGAAGGGGGGTCTCCGGAGGCCTGCGAGGACCACTGAGAGATGCCAGGAGGGGCACAGGCTTGGCCGGGAGGGGTTCAACCACCGGGCGCCTCTTAGCAACCTGATGATTAAGTCGTGCTTACCCAAAGACTTGCCATCTACTGCGTCATATGGTGGGCCATGATAGCGGCAACATACACCTTCAGGGTGGAAGGGGACAGCCTCCCCTCCAGCCTCTCTTGCAGAAATAAGAGCACTGACCTCACTGCGCACCTCTGTGGGTCTTCAGCCCGGGAAGAACACCAATTTGCAAACAAGTGCCACTTCAGGGCGTAAAGTTGCCTAGTAGAAGGGGCTCTAGGCTTGGTTGATCATGGCTATGACAGCAGGTGGTAGACCAGCTAGATCTTCCACATCCTGTCCAGGGGCCAGACGTGGAGGTTCCAAAAGACTGGATGTGGTTGCCAGAGCGTGCCCCATCCCTGATAAAGAAGGTCTTTCCTCAGAGGAATTCGCCAGGGAGGGGCTGTCGCGAGGAGTACGAGGTCCGAGAACCAGGCCCGGGTGGGCCAATAGGGAGCCACTAGGGTGACTTGTTCCTCATCCTCCCTGACCTTGCACAGCACCTGTGCAAGAAGGCTCACTGGGGGAAAGGTTTACTTGCGCAGGCCAGCTGTGTGCCAGTGCATCTGCCCCGTGGGGAGCCTCTGATCGGGCATACCAGATCAGGCAGTGGGACACACGGGCCCCAACCCAATCTGTAGGCATCGGTCGTGACCAAGACGTGTCGGGACACCTGCTGCAAGGTTACTCCTGCCTCTGCGACTTTCGTGAAGACGCGAGGGGACAGAGACATGCCGAAGGGGAGGACTTTGCACTGATACACCTGGCCGTCGAATGCGAACCGTAGGAAGGGTCGGTGTCAAGGCAGAATTGAGACGTGGAAGTACGCGTCCTTCAGGTCTACCGCTGTGAACCAATCTAGATGCCAGACGCAAGTTAAGATGTGTTTTTGCGTGAGCATTTTAAACGGGAGTTTGTGCAAAGCTTGGTTGAAAACTCGCAAGTCCAAGATCGGTCGTAAGCCACCACCTTTCTTGGGTACGATGAAGTAAGGACTGTAGAAACCCTTCCTCATCTCGGTTGGAGGGACAGGCTCTATCGTGTCTTTGAGTAAGAGAGTAGCGATTTCCACACGCAGGGATTTGGCATGCTCGCCATGTACTGCAGAAAAGCGGACACCCGCGAAAGGGGGCGGAGGCCTGGCAAACTTGGGTTGAGAAGTGAAAGCCACGCATCCAAACTCCGTCCTAAGTGCACCAAGGGGACAATTATTTTTGACGTACCCGGCAGGGCTTTGCAGCAGGGTGGAGCAGGTAATATGGCGTCGGGAGGCGAAGACACGTCCCAAGGATCTGGTGCTCAGAAAAGACTCAAAGCACTTACCTTGCTCCGCACACCCGGTAGAGGGCGGGTTAGTGACTGAGGAGGAGGTCCAGTGGAGGCATCCTCTAGACTCATCAGGACCGGCCAGCCGTGGAACAGTCGTGGGACTGCATGTTGGGACTGTTGAGATCTGGCGGCAGAGTGCCGTGAGAATGGCATTTGCAGGCCAGGTGACGGAGGGTTCCAGTCTAGCCCCATGCTGGCGGCGGCCCGGGAAAGCATGTCGGTCATCTGCGCATCAGCCTCAGCCTGTGCGTGCTGACCCGAAGGCGGCAGCCCAGGGGAGTCATCAGTGTCAGACACCACGCTCTCCGATGCAGCGGCAAGCTCATCCACCTCGAGCTCTAGAGGATAGGTAGGCTGGCCATGATGCGAGCTGCTGTTGCCTCGAACATGGACGGGAGTCAAGGAGCGTGCTGGGGGGCGAGTGGGGGACGGAGCTGCACCCGCTGCCGTCCCCAGATCGCCTCCAGGCATGCTTTCATTGAAAGTGAGCGGTGACCGCAACGTTGCCATGGTCATGTCCTCGCAGTGAGAGCATGAACATCCACAAACGCTGCCTCGGTGTGATCGCTGCCCAGATACACGAGACAACGCCCGTGGCCGTCTGAAGCGGAGAGAACTCTACCGCATCCAGGAACTACACAGGGGCAGAATGGCATCTTTATAAAGACATGTCCTGAAAAGGATGTTCAACGCCACTGTGTAAAGCTCTTTTAGAGGAAAATACTCTTTTATAGAGAAAATCCCTTTTTTTACAACAAACTCTTTTAAGCTTTCTGCGCTGTCGAAGCGCCCAGGGGCACTGCCTGGCAGAGAAGGAGAAAAGCCACTGAAGTGTGCCGTAGATCCAACAGCAGGCAGAGCATCAGAGGAACAGAAGCAGGAACATGTGTGTGACTCGCAGCTGACTGCATACACGACCATCGGCTCCAAAGAAAATTTCGGAATGAACTCGACGTATTTCCCTGCTTTTATACCCGTATGTCCGGGGGCGGGTTATGCAAATACTGTCTGCCAACTTCTCATTAGCCTTTTTTCATAGATCAGGGGCATATTTGGCACTTAAGAGAAACCCCTAGTGTCGCTTCTTCGACACAACGTTGATGTGAGCGACAGACGGGGAACTAAATATTTAGGTAACTAAGCTAGCTCCGCAGTGAAATTTAGATAAATTGAATGCTAAGCTAAAGTAGCAAGTTACAATAAAATTTATAAGAGAAAAGTAGCTTGCTACATTTAATATACAGTCTAAAATATTCAGCTGTAAAAACATAAACACAAAGGTGTTACAACCATCTTCATCACTGGTAAATGAAAGGATTCAAAGGATGCATTTGCAGGTTTGGTAAATCGCAAATGATTCAGACACAGCTGTGAGACTTGTGAATCAAACTTGCCAGGACTGCATATTTGAGCAAACTCATAGAAAATAACCACAACAATACTAGGTGATTGTGGCAGCGGGGACGTGGTCAAGCGTCCATCCGGAGAGAGAGAAAGTGGTAAGGGTGCTTACTCTTGAGCAAAATTATGTCTAACAGCTGTCTCTAATTCCAGTGAGCATGGGGAGAGCGGCAGATAAACGGCCACGGCACCGCCAGAGAGGGAGAGAGAGAACGACATTGGTGACCAGTGACTGGCGTGTCTTATTAAATGTTTATTGTGAAGCGGAAGAGTTTATTGAAGTTTATACATACTGTGAATCTGATGTCTCAGAGAAGTTTATGTTGACAAAGTTTGTGTGACACTGATCTGAATGAACTGAGAAAATCTCTGAGAAGTGTGCACGCAGAGTGTTGAAGGAAATAAAGAGCCTTACTTGACTGCATTATTGAAAAAGCAGTGCTTTGGTGCAACTAAATATGTGGTAGGTATACTTGGTTGTGCTAAAATATAATAATTTCATGTATACTTTAGTACAATTTTAATATCTACCCTTCTATTTAATTTTTAAAATACATAGAATTGACTCAGTGTAAACTTATAATGTATTTTGGTGACATTACAATTGCAGCTCCCTGGACATACAGTACATTAATGTTGTACTGATAATATACTGTTGGCCCACACAACAACTGAATTTTGTCTGGCATTAATATATGTACTTATGGCGCTTACATTAAAAGTATTGCGGCATGGGTATAACTGGGGAATAGGTTGGGGGACCAAGCATAGTGAATCTAAAACCACTATTAATCAGCAATAAAAACTTATTGAATTTAGCCTTTCTATTAGAGATGGACGGATTGATTCTTCTGTATCGATACTTCCGATACTGATGTTGTATCAAAAATGTCGATGCTCACACAAAAATATTGATTCTAACATTTTTTTTTTTAAAACTAGGGATATTATTTGGTTACCATGAACATAAACAATAATAATAAGCTTCAAATTGAAATAAATTAGGCTATATTAGCAAATATTTGTCCAGGATGGGAACCGTTTCTTCTTACACTCATCTTAACATTCATAAATGCTGAAAAACACAAGCAGCCAAACGCTTGCGCCATTACGAGGCTTGTTCAAAACAAAAGGATCAGTGCTTTGTAGAGCTAATGATATAAATTCAGAGAAACAGCTTCTTGAGTAAATTCAAAAACAACATATCTAAAGATGACATTTCTTATAATATGTTTTTGTGTAATTGTTGTTAATAAATAATTTAATAAAATTGTTAACCATGGTTATTCTAAATATACTAAATATTGGAATAACCATGTTTATTTTTTTTGTTTTGTTTTTTAAACCATGGTTTTACTACAGTAATATTATGTGGTAACTATGGTGAAACTATAGTGAAACCATGGTTAATGTATGTAGGGGTAAACAAAATAAAAGTCTAATAATTTTCTGTTTAGGCTCACAAATATACAAAAAAAAACAACAACAATTATGACAATTTTTTACATAAAATAATATTTAAAATTACCCATTTTATCCCAAGAAATAAAAAAATAAAAAAACTTTAATAGAAGTATCTGTATTGGTATCGATATCGATGTCAATGTTATTGGACTTTAGGGATGGGCGGATCGATCCTAAAATTATCGATACTTTCAATACTGATGTTGTATCGAAAATAACGATCTTCGCACAAAAATATAGATTCTAAATTATTTTTTATTTTTTTTAACTATGTATTATTATTTGGTTATCGTATTGTAAAGAAAATAAGTGGTATCGCCCATCCCTACTTTCTATGTTTTACACAAGATCACACCTGTCTCAAAGCAATACTAATCTCACTATCAGTAATTTAAAAAATAACCACGTTTCATAACATAAAACAACATGTTTAACATTAAGCTGAACTCAAAACACAACTATAACCCCAATTGCTTTTAAATTTTAGTTAATAAAAACCCAAACAGTACCCAAAAATAACACAGACCTACCTCATTAATGACCCCAAGCAGAAACATCAAATATGTTAGAGTTTATTCCTGGAAAGGAATATAATGCTATTTAGTTTTAACACATCGGATGTTAATGTAGATAGTTATAACTTATATGATATGACTTGCGTTATAGTTGTAGAATGGCCATATGCTGATAGCACAATGTTCACAAGCAAATTTCTCAGTTTACATTCTATGTTGGGTTTTGTGTTTATTCTTTTTTTCATGAGGGAAATTTGTCTTAATTCAAAGTAAGACAGGATTGAGCAGACAAGCAGCATTAGAAAAAGTAGGTTAATGAACAAATATTGCTTTGTACCCTATTATTGGAGATGATGAAATTACTTCAACCCTTACCTCTTCAAGTCACACAATATCAAATGCAATATGCTGCTGGAATAAAATGGAATAAAACACAGGCATTCTGTACTTGTGTATCGTTGTTGAATGCAGACACAAACATCAAAAGACTGTATGATTGAGACATTAATAGATACATAAAGAGGAGGAACCCATTTTGTTAAACCAATTCCGTGTTCCAGTAGAATCATCATTGATAGCTCAACAGACAGCATTTCATTTTGTTGAAAAAATGAAAAATAAAATAACAATAGTTTGAGCAGCAGTTTGTGTGAACTGAAAATAATGACAACCACATAGCCAGTCTTTCTCCGTGGAAGCAGATTTAAATATTTTTAGTTTGATTGCATCAACATTCAAACTGTGTAAGGGGACAATTTTTGACTAATATTTATGTAGATAAATAAATAATCACCATTGTTGTGACATTTTTTGGAAGCTGGTCTGTTATGAATTGGGTGTACAACACACTCTGCATACTGAATACTTAATGTTGTTTTGATGATGTCACAACCAGCCTGTTTGAGCCTGTTTTCATTTGAATGCAAATGAAATATGCGCTTTTAAATGATCTCAGAACAGACATGGCACAATTTAAAATATACAGTCTACAGTGTATATATAATAGTAAAATAGGAAGTCATATTACAAATATTTTCTGTGCTTGATGAACATTATTATGTCATGCTTTTAACACTGTTCAAACAAGTTGTAGAGTCATAAAATGGAAACAAGCACCTAACCATTGTACTTTCTTAAAGTACACTTCTCCTAATTGCATTTGTAAAAGCTATACCACATAACCAATTCATTTGTAGTGATCAAGTTTCTCTGTGTGCATTTGAAGAAAGTATGTACGTAAGTATTTTTAATTATTACATAGATATGTTAATGTATTTGTAGTATACTTATCATGAAATAAATATGTTTTAAATACATATTAAATTTGGTATTTTACATTTTTACTTGGGTAATTATATACAGATTTCAAATCTCCCATTTATGTTGAAAAATACTAGAAAAGATAGTGTACTCCCAACTATGTCCATTTCTACAGAGAAATGGTATACAGGTGCATCTCAAAAAGTTAGAATATTGTAATTTATATCCCGAAAATGTAGTTCAAAAAGTGGAACTTTAATATTTTCTAGATTCATTACACGTAAAGTGAAATATTTCAAGCCTTTTTTTGTTGGCAATCTTGATGATTATAGCTTACATCTCATGAAAATCAAAAATCAAGTATCTCAAAATATTAGAATAAATAATTTATAATACAGAAATGTCAACCTTCTGAAAAGTACATCTAGGTTACGGATGTAAGCTGCATTCCCTGATGGAGGGAACAAAACAGTGTGTCGAAGAAGAGACACTAGGGGTCTCTCTTGAGTGCCGAATATACATCTGATCTATGAAAAAAGGCCAATGAGAAGTTGGCAGACAGTATTTGCATGTCCCGCCCCCGGACATATGGGTATAAAGGTGGGGAAATACATCCGTTTCATTCAGGATTTTTCAGAGGAGGAAATGGTCCGGCCACAACAGTGGCTCAGCTCAGCGACGTGGCCGGGAGGAGGCTCTGTTCCCTCCATCAGGGAACAGAGGATACATCCGTAACCTAGACATTCCCCATCTGTCGCTCACTTCGACGTTGTGTCGAAGAAGCGACACTAAGGGTCCAATTATATCACTATGAGCCAAGCCGTGTACATGTACTGCTGACACAGGAGCGGGCAGGTATTTGACGTGCCAAAACGACCAGGTGTATCAGACTGTACCTACCCTTCCCCAATGCTCCACAAAGTCATCGGAATCCTTATAGTTACCCTAGACAGGGGAGCAAGGTGATGCTTGCCAACCTGGGAACGGGCCGAGCCTAGCAGGGCTTCTTGTCTCTATGTTTCTCGCATATAGTCAACAGCTGTGGCCCTTACACGCACCGGGGAAGGGGGTCTTACCCAGTTTCCTATTCTTTCAGGGGGAAAAGACCCTGCGGAGACCACACCTGCCCAGAGAGGGGGAGGGAAGAGTGGTGAATACACCACATGGACTTTTAGGTCACATGTGGGAAGTGGCGCGCTTGTAGATCCTGCCTCTTTGGAGGGAGAAGTTGCTACTAACACGGTGACCGGGGGGCAGTGGGAACTGCCCAAGGGAGATGCGGGTCCACTCGTAAGGGGACAGTACCGAGGAAAATACACACAGGGGGGAAGTCCATGTAGGAGCCCTGACCTATGGAGCACCTACTTACTCTACCCTGAGATTGTAGAATCTCGCAAAGGTATTAGGTGTTTGGAGAGAGCGTTCCCTTTCCGCTGTCCACCGAAGCAGACAAAGAGCTGCTCAGAACATCTAAAGTTCTACGTGCGGTCCAAGTAGGTATGCAAAGCATGTACCGGACACAGCAACGAAGGGGCTGGGTCTGCCTCCTCCCGGGGCATCGCTTGCAGGTTCACTACCTGGTCTCATAAGGGCGTGGTAGGAACCTTGGCCGTGGTCTTAGGATCACATGTGTGTCTGCCAGACCGAACTCCAGGCAAGTGTCGCTGACAGAGAACGCTTGCAGATCTCCGACCCTCTTGATGGAGGCGAGCGCGATCAGCAGGGCCGTTTTTAGAGAGAGGGTCCTGAGTCCAACTGATTCTAGCGGCTTGAAGGGGGGTCTCTGAAGGCCTGAGAGGACAACTGAGAGATCCCAGGAGGGGAACAGGCTTGGCCGGGAGGGATTCAACCTCTGGGCGCCTCTTAGGAACCTGATAATCATGTCGTGCTTACCCAAAGACTTGCTGTCTACTGTGTCGTGGTGGGCTGCAATAGCAGCTGAATACACCTTCAAGGTGGACGGGGACATCCTCCCATCCAGACTCTCCTGCAGAAATGAGAGCACTGACCTGACTGCGCAACTTTTTGGGTCTTCACCCCAAGAAGAACACCAATTCGTGAACAAACGCCATTTTAGGGCGTAAAGTTGCCTGGTAGAAGGGGCTCTGGCTTGGTTGATCGTGTCTATGACAGTACGTGTTACGGGTGGGCCAATAGGGAGCCACTAGAGTGACTTGTTCCTCGTCCTCCCTGATCTTGCACAGCACCTGTGAAAGAAGGCTCACTGGGGGAAATGCGTACTTGCGCAGCCCCGTGGGCCAGCTGTGTGCCAGTACATTTGTCCTGAGGGGAGCCTCTGTTCGGGCATACCAGAGTGGGCAGTGGGAGGTCTCCTGGGAGGCGAACAGGTCTACCTGAGCCTTGCTGAACCGTTCCCAAATCAGCTGGACCGACTAGGGGTGAAGCCTCCACTCTCCACTGTCCACACCACTCATTGTAGTGATAGCACGTCTGCCATCACATTGAGGTTGCCATGGATGTGAGTGGCGCGCAGTGACTTGAGTCACTGCTGGCTCCAAAGGAGGAGACGACGGGCGAGTTGTGACATGTGGCGAGAGCATACGCCGCCTTGGCGATTTATGTACGCCACCGTGGTGGTGCTGTCTGATCTGATCAAGATGTTTTTGCCCTGAACTAGCAGGAGAAATTTCTGGCTAATACAGCCAACAACTCTAGGCAGTTGATGTACCAGCGCAGCGGGGCCCCCTTCCAACGGCCCACGGCTGTGTGCCCGTTGCACACGGCACCCCAACCCAATTTGGAGGTGTCGGTCATGACCAAGACGCATCGGGACACCTGCTGCAAGGGGACTCCAAGCTGTGGACTTGCAGGATGGCCATGGCACGCAGGGCGGAAGCGGCCTGTCCGGTGGAGCTCTAGGCTTTAGCGGCCAGTGACAACTTCGTCCTACAGGCCTTGGAGGGGTGCACAGGGCGACCCCGCCAGGTCGCGGCATTCTCTGGGCATAGCTGGATCACAACCGCCCTATGCACCTGGGGAATCACCGTGTACTGTGGGCAGGTGCCAAGTCCTGCTGGAAAAGGAAATCAGCATCTCCATAAAGTTTGTCAGCAGATTGTCAGCGGCTTGTCAGCAACTGGACTTCAAGCAACTTGGATTCTGTGCCTCTCCACTCTTCCTCCAGACTCTGGGATCTTGGTTTCCAAGTGAAATGCAAAATTTTATTTCATCTGAAAAGAGGACTTTGGACCACTGAGCAATAATTATTTGCAGTAATTCATGCAAAAGGAGCCCCAACCATGTACTGAGTTCATAAATTAACATACTTTTCAGAAGGTTGACATTCCTGTTTTATTTAAATTCTTTATTATAATATTTTGAGATACTGGATTTTTATTTCCATAGCTGTAAGCCGTAATCATCAAGATTACAAAAAAGAAAGGCTTGAAATATTTCACTTTATGTGTAATGAATCTAGAATATATGAAGTTCCACTTTTTGAATTAAATTACAGAATAAAATGAACTTTTCCACAATATTCACATTTTTGAGAGGCACCTGTATATGAAGAATTTCAGTCAGGATTTAGACCTTATCATAGTACAGAGACTGCACTTATCAGAGTTACAAATTACTCGTGCTTATCACGGCTGCATTTTTCTTCTAGTGCTCTTAGATCTTAGAGCTGCCTTTAACACCATAGATCATGGCATTCTCTTGGATAGGCTTGAGAATTATGTTGGCATTTGTGGACAGGCATTAGCTTCTAATAATTCTCCCCATATCTCTGATCGCTACCAATTTGTCTGTCACAGATTCCCTGTTGACTTTTGTTTTGTGCTTTTATGTTGAAATTCCTGTTTAGTTCCTGTTTCCTGTTTGGTTTTTGTAGTCCTTTGTAGTTCCATTTTTTTGATTGTCTCCCATTCCCTGATTGTTTCCCCAGGTGTTCCTTGTTTTCCCTTGTATATTTAAGCCCTTGTTTCCCCCTGTCTATTTGTCTGTTATTGCATGTTTTGTGTTAAGTTCTCAGTGGATTTTGTTATTCCAAGTTTTCTTGTTTTTTGTTAATATAAAGCTGCACTTAGATCTTCTCTCTTTGCCTGCCTCGTTACAGTATAACAGACCTTAGATGGATCTAGCAGCAGTCTTTGTCCAGTTGAGCCGAGCTAAACTCCCTTTAATTGAATACTCAACATCTGTTCAGCACCATTGCCAGATGCACTGGATTTGCGGATAGACACCTGAAGTCCATCTACCGGATAGGTCTCCTTGCCCATGGATGGGAGGAATTGCCGGAGACGGGTAATTACACGTGGGAGGAGTACGTGGACTTGATTTTGGTGATGTTTGCTTTGGAGGGTACTTGCAATGAGCCAACGCCCGCGCCTGCCACGGCCAACGAGCCAACGCCCGCGCCTGCCACGGCCAACGAGCCAACGCCCACGCCTGCCACGGCCAACGAGCTGGAAGCCTTGTCCGTCCCAGAGTCAGCGTTGCCAGCCTCGACCATCCGGAGGAGGAGAAGAAGAAAGGCTACTGCTTCTCAGTCTCTGCCCTCCACGGCTCCGCCTCCCAAGCCTCCCAGGGCTCTGCCTCCCAGGGCTCCGCCTCCCGATCCTTCCATGGCTCCGCCTTCCAGGGCTCCACCTCCCAAGCTTCCCACGGCTCCACCTCCCAGGGCTCCGCCTCCCGAGCCTTCCAGGGCTCCGCCTCCCGAGCTTCCCACGGATCCGCCTCCCAGGGCTCTGGAGGCGTGGAAGGCTCTGGAGGCGGAGCCCTGGGAGGCTCGCGAGGTGGAGCCCTGTGGGGCTCCTAAACCCGGTCCCTGTCCTGTGGCCTCCTCCCAGGCCTCCTGACCTGTTCCCTGTCTTGTGGCCTCCACTCAGGCCTTCTGACCTGGTCCCCGTCCTGTGGCCTCCACCCAGGTCTTCTGACCCGGTCCCCATCCAGTGGCCTCCTCCCAGGCCTCCTGACCCGGTCCCTGTCCTGTGGCCTCCTCCCTGGCCTCCTGACCCGGTCCCTGTCCTGTGGCCTCCTCCCTGGTCTCCTGACCCGGTCCCTGTCCCGTGGCCTCCTCCCTGGCCTCCTGTCCCGTGGCCTCCTCCCTGGCCTCCTGTCCCGTGGCCTCCTCCCAGGCCTCCTGTCCCGTGGCCTCCTCCCAGGTCTCCTGACCTGGTCCCTGTCCCGTGGCCTCCTGACCCGGTCCCTGTCCCGTGGCCTCCTCCCAGGCCTTCTGACCCGGTCCCTGTCCCATGGCGTCCTCCCAGGTCTTCTGACCCGATCCCTGTTCCGTGGCCTCCACCCAGGCTTTCTGACCCGGTCCCTGTCCCGTGGTGTCCTGACCTGGTCCCTGTCCTGTGGCCACCTCCCAGGCCCCCTTACCCTCTCTCGTCCCTGTGGCCCCCTCCTGACCCAGTCCCTGCCCAACGGCCACTTCCCAGATTCCCTGACCCAGTCTCTGCCCTGCGGCCACCTCCCAAACCTCCTGACCCTGTCCCCACCTTGAGGTTATCCCCTTGTTCTCCTAGCCGCCCGCCTGATCTGCTATGGTCTCCCTGACCTTACCTTGTTCCTCTGCTCCCCTTGTGCCCCCTTGAACTGCCTATTTGCCCCTGGTGCCCCTTGAACTACCTGTTTGCCCCTGTGCTCCATGGACAATATTTTTTTTGTTTGTTTTTTGTTTTGTGTTTGGAGCATCTGGAATCTGCTCCTTAAAGGGGGGGCTCTGTCACAGATTCCCTGTTGACTTTTGTTTTGTGCTTTTATGTTGAAATTCCTGTTTAGTTCCTGTTTGGTTTTCGTAGTCCTTTGTAGTTCCATTTTTTGATTGGTTTTCCCCTGATTGTCTCCCCTTCCCTGATTGTTTCCCCAGGTGTTCCTTGTTTTCCCTTGTATATTTAAGCCCTTGTTTCCCCCTGTCTATTTGTCTGTTATTGCATGTTTTGTGTTACGTTCTCAGTGGATTTTGTTATTCCAAGTTTTCTTGTTTTTTGTTAATATAAAGCTGCACTTAGATCTTCTCTCTTTGCTTGCCTCGTTACAGTATAACAGACCTTAGATAGATCTAACAGCAGTCTTTGTCCAGTTGAGCCGAGCTAAACTCCCTTTAATTGAATACTCAACATCTGTTCAGCACCATTGCCAGATGCACTGGATTTGCGGATAGACACCTGAAGTCCATCTACCGGATAGGTCTCCTTGCCCATGGATGGGAGGAATTGCCGGAGATGGGTAATTACACGTGGGAGGAGTACGTGGACTTGATTTTGGTGATGTTTGCTTCGGAGGGTACTTGCAACGAGCCAACGCCCGCGCCTGCCACGGCCAACGAGCCAACGCCCGCACCTGCCACGGCCAACGAGCCAACGCCCACGCCTGCCACGGCCAACGAGCTGGAAGCCTTGTCCGTCCCAGAGTCAGCGTTGCCAGCCTCGTCCATCCGGAGGAGGAAAAGAAGAAGGGCTACTGCTTCTCAGTCTCTGCCCTCCACGGCTCTGCCTCCCAAGCCTCCCAGGGCTCTGCCTCCCAGGGCTCCGCCTCCCGATCCTTCCATGGCTCCGCCTTCCAAGCCTTCCAGGGCTCCGCCTCCCGAGCCTCCCATGGCTCCACCTCCCAGCGCTCTGCCTCCCAAGCTTTCCACGGCTCCACCTCCCAGGGCTCCGCCTCCCGAGCCTTCCAGGGCTCCGCCTCCCGAGCTTCCCACGGATCCGCCTCCCAGGGCTCTGGAGGCATGGAAGGCTCTGGAGGCGGAGCCCTGGGAGGCTCGCGAGGCGGAGTCCTGTGGGGCTCCTAAACCCGGTCCCTGTCCTGTGGCCTCCTCCCAGGCCTCCTGACCTGTTCCCTGTCCTGTGGCCTCCACTCAGGCCTTCTGACCTGGTCCCCGTCCTGTGGCCTCCACCCAGGTCTTCTGACCCGGTCCCCATCCTGTGGCCTCCTCCCAGGCCTCCTGACCCGATCCCTGTCTAGTGGCCTCCTCCCTGGCCTCCTGACCCGGTCCCTGTCCTGTGGCCTCCTCCCTGGTCTCCTGACCCGGTCCCGTGGCCTCCTGTCCCGTGGCCTCCTGTCCCGTGGCCTCCTCCCTGGCCTCCTGTCCCGTGGCCTCCTCCCTGGCCTCCTGTCCTGTGGCCTCCTCCCAGGCCTCCTGTCCCCTGGCCTCCTCCCAGGTCTCCTGACCTGGTCCCTGTCCCGTGGCCTCCTGACCCAGTCCCTGTCCCATGGCCTCCTCCCAGGCCTTCTGACCCGGTCCCTGTCCCATGGCCTCCTCCCAGGTCTTCTGACTCGATCCCTGTTCCGTGGCCTCCACCCAGGCTTTCTGACCCGGTCCCTGTCCCGTGGCGTCCTGACCCGGTCCCTGTCCTGTGGCCACCTCCCAGGCCCCCTTACCCTCTCTCGTCCCTGTGGCCCCCTCCTGACCCAGTCCCTGCCCAACGGCCACTTCCCAGATTCCCTGACCCAGTCTCTGCCCTGCGGCCACCTTCCAAACCTCCTGACCCGGTCCCCACCTTGAGGTTATCCCCTTGTTCTCCTAGCCACCTGGTCTCCCTGACGTTACCTTGTTCCTCTGCTCCCCTTGTGCCCCTTGAACTGCCTATTTGCCCCTGGTGCCCCTTGAACTACCTGTTTGCCCCTGTGCTCCATGGACAATATTTTTTTTTGTTTGTTTTTTGTTTTGTGTTTGGAGCATCTGGAATCTGCTCCTTAAAGGGGGGCTCTGTCACAGATTCCCTGTTGACTTTTGTTTTGTGCTTTTATGTTGAAATTCCTGTTTAGTTCCTGTATGGTTTTCGTAGTCCTTTGTAGTTCCATTTTTTGATTGGTTTTCCCCTGATTGTCTCCCTTTTTCTTTTTTTTTTTTCCCCAGGTGTTCCTTGTTTCCCCCTGTCTATTTGTCTGTTATTGCATGTTTTGTGTTAAGTTCTCCGTGGATTTTGTTATTCCAAGTTTTCTTGTTTTTTGTTATTAAAATGGTGCACTTAGATCTTCTCTCTTTGCCTGCCTCGTTACATTGTCTGTGTAAATGAGCAACTGTCAGTTCAAATAAATGTTAAGTATGGAGTGACACAGGGATCAGTTTTAGGGCCTCTGCTTTTTTCCCTATATATGCTCCCTCTGGGAGACATTATCAGGAACCATGTAATTAGTTTTGACTATTATGCCGACGATACCCAACATTAGATTTCTTTGAAACCTAACAAAATTTTCCAAATTAACAGATTGTTAATCTGACTCTTGATGAAAGTACTGTAACTTCTACAGCAAAAAATGTAGGCGTTATATTTGATAGCAATCTACAGTAACCTTTGACAAACAAATTTTCAGTATTTATAGAACTGCATTTTTCCACGTTCCACCATTTTTTGCAAAATAGATACGTTACGACACAAGCTGTTTCTGATAACAAAAAACTAATTAATGCATTCATGACCTCAAGACTTGATTATTGTAATGCATTACTAGGTGGGTATCCTGCAGGTTTAACAAAAATTTTATTTGGTTCAAAATACCACAGCTAGAGTGCTAACTAGAAACAAGAAATATGATCATATTAGCCCCATTATATCGGCGTTACATTGGCTAACTATTACATTTCGTATTCATTGGAAAATTATTTCAATTACCTACAAAGCTTTTGAAGTGAACTTCTATCATTTTATAATCCATCACACTCACTACGATCGCAAAATTCCAGCCTGTTAACAATACAGAAAATATCAAATTCCACAAAAGAAAGGATATAATTTTCATATATGGCTCTTAATCTATGGAATAGACTTCCTAGTAGTGTTTGAAACTCAGACACACTCGCTCAGTTTGAGTCTGGAATAAAGACTTATCTATTCAGCCAGGCATACACCTATTTTTTCCCTCAATTCATAGTTACGCTGTTTTAGTTAGTTCTGCCAGAACCAAAAACATTTCTCTTGTTCTTTAACCCTGCTTTAAAATGAATGGCATCTACATAAATGTTTTGCTATTTCTTTCCTTATCTAAACCTCTGGATTATATCAATGCCTGTTGTGAAAAGCGCTATACAAATACATTTGACTTGACTTGAGTAAATAGTAAATATGGTTGTAACTCCCAAACACTGACTGATTGAACATAGCTATTCTGAATAAAAAGTTGCAAGAGGTTTATATCAGATTTCCCTAACATGAGTTCACATATCATGAGTTTATCTTTTAACTCCACATGGTTAAAGCTGACATCTATCTTTGTTTTTAATCTCAGTGCATTTGAAGAAGCTCTTTGTCAATTTCCACTGAGTACAAGACATGATCAGGGATCATCATGTCAAGTCATTGTGAATCAGTTCAGTTTGTAATCAGTAAGGGAGACGCTTTATTTCCCTTTAATGAATCAACAGTTAAACACTGTTATGAAAATGCTATTTAATGAGGCCTTCAAAGAGATACTCCAGCCAAAAAGAAGCATGGAACTTGATGAACTGCCTTGGCTGTCTTTTTGTACTGTAGGCTACAAATGGAATCCAAGTGTGAAAAAGCATCTTTGAGAGAACATTAAGCAACAACTTTATAGCTTTCTGGGGGTGAAGCAGAGCAAGTTAGAACTGATATAAAAAGTAGTTAGATAATTCCATAGGCTAAACGATATTGTAAGCTAAATCGGACCTATTAGCTCAAACCCAGCTCTCAGACGGTCAAAGTCAATAACCTATTACATGGATTAAAGGAGACCCTCCCTCTCACATACTGCTCTTCACCAGCCAACAAATAGCTTCTGATTTGTATTCATTGATTTCCTTCAAAGTGAGATAGTTGGTAAAGAACGTGTCAGAATCAATCTACAGTCAGACACAGAGACCCCAACGCATGCATGTCCCATGCTGTTCACTTTAAAAGCAAATCCTCCTCCCTCCACGTGGGTACACAGAGAGACAGAACTAAAAAGAGAGACCAAGAGAATTCCCATTCTGCTTACTGTCTTATGCAAGTAATGTCAGAAATATGGTCAACACAATGCCAACAAGCTCAAGCGGATGGTGAAATACTAAAAAGCACCAGGGGCTTAAAGGTATAGTTCACCCAAAAATGAAAATTCATAATTTACTCAGTTATTCATCATTTACTTAGTTATCATTTACTCACCATCGTGTTATTCCAAAATACTTTCTTTCATTAGTGGAACACAAAAGGAGACTTCACTGGTCGCTATAAAGCTCAAAGTATAATTCGGTTAGATGTCAATGTGAGGCATATGCGTACAGGGTGCTTGACGCAAATTTCGTCATCAGCAGATAGTTGAGCACTGAACGCGTGCAACCTGATTTTTCTAATTGCCGTACTCTTACCACGCAGAATGTGCATGCTCCTGGAATTATTTGAACTAATTAGTTAGTCCAAAAGGTGGCAACACTCAAAATTGAGCCTTTGTTGTCACAAAGAAGCGGTAGAAGAAGATGTAATCATTGCTGAACAACAAGAGAAGATCAGTTTTAGATAAATTGATATTCGCCACCAGGGTAAAAGCTTACAATAATTACAAAAGCCTTTCTTACACACAGACACATTATTGCTTATTGTTGCCGTAACTATTTTATTACCTAAACAACATACTTAATATGTGCAAACAGTTAATTGTCCACTGGGTTTGTAGTGGCTGATAATTGTTTAATGTGGGAGATTTTCTTAAATGACTCACTGGTCTTCTGGGAAAGGTGGTACTATGACCTAATTAAAGGAGGTGATTATTGCATAGCTACAATGGGATATTCAGGTTGGGAAAGGGTTGGAGAGCATGCAAAGGTTAATGATTATCTTCTCTAACACTATAATGAGATCACTAATCACCTGAGGCAAGGATAACTTCAATATCCCATCTGGTCTCACAACTAATAAAAGTTGCCTTGCTGAATCCAGATATCTCCAAAAATATGAATCATCTAAGCCTAGGTTGATGTAAACATGCTCTTTGTCATTCTAAACTCTATATTTAGCAGCTTTTATGTTCACTCACAAGGGATTTTGTTTCACAAGAGGTATTATGTACTGACAGTTTTTCAGACTGACATCCTGTTTATGACTTCCTGACACTTTTTGCAAGATAAGCTAGATTAAAGTCACAGAGAAATTTGCTCAGAGGTGGAAACAAAGGAAGGCAGGAAAATGTAACACTGCAACTCCTCCCCTCCATCTCAATCCTCTGAGCAGGAACTTCTCGGCAGAGTTAAGTCCACAAGAAAATATAATGCAGTGATGGGTTTGAGTGAGAGCCAGGCCTTCCTGTGCCTGAAATAACAATCAAGCTTTGCTGACAGGCATCTGCATTTCAACCTGTAAACACGTGCATCAGAGTCTGAATAGACCGATCAACAATGGGGCTCATGGTCTCGACATAACCAAAATCATGATGTGAGAGAGAAATGCTATTCCAGAAGACAGGAGGGAGAAAGAGAAAAAATAGAGAGGTGAAAATGAGGAATGCTAATTCTTGAATTTGGTCATGCTAAGAAACTGATTTTGCTTCATGAAATGTCAGCAGGCAGCAGTCGTATTTGGGGCACCATGAGCAAAATTCTAGTATCCCAACAGAGATGGAACCTCATAAGTGAGTACTTTGGAACACTCTAGGCAGCTACTCCATTTAGCACACAATAAGTGATCTACATACATGGGAAACTTGCCTCAATTAATTCCAATAAGAATTCAGCATGTTAATAAACTAACAATCAGACTGACAGGCACAAAACAGGGTATTTTTAGGAATTGGTGGGGTGACAATACATAGCACACACAAACATTGGGTTAAGTCCTACCTGGTCTCACAGAAACAATGTATCGCATCAAAATGTTTGCAGAATAATTTTTACATGGCTCCTCACACAACATTTAAACACAACTTGTAAGGCAATACATTTTAAGGGTTGCATTACATACTGTAACCAACTACATTTACAAACTTGTTCAGGCTAACCAAATGATATAGAGTGTAACTCGGTAAAGGTATGTGGTGATGAGAGAAGTACCTAAATGCAGAAGGCAGAATAGGCCTTTTATTAAATAAATAAAAGAAAAATCAAATCTCACGAGGGAGGGGAATAAACAACTGAACACAAAACAGAAACTAGACTGACCAAAACTGGAGACAGGAAACAGACCAGATCACACCAATAGAGTTGCAATACAGCAAACAATCCAACAAAGACAGAACAAAGAAGAGAATATATAGAAGCTGGTAACTGGAGGCAGGTACCACTGGTGACAAGCTGGATGAAGAAACAATCAGTTGTCCTGGCAACATAGCTGATGTTCTCCATAAGGCGCCTGCAAAACACAAGAGGGAGAGAGAAGAAAACACTGTTATAAACACCAATACAAGACAAACAGACAGATGGGACTGTACAGCCCTGACTGTGACAGACTGGGATCAGACTGATCAGCAGCTGCAGGCGGGTACTGGTTACTGGGCTGAACAACAGACTGGTGGTTGGTGTCTAACAGGTGCTGGCCACTGGAATGAGCAAAAGACTGATCGCTGATGTCAGATGGGTGCTAGTTACTGGGCTGAACAACAGACTGGTAGCTAACTTAGGCTGGTTGTTGGCTGCCTACATGAGCTAGTTGCTGGCTAAGGGCCTGGAAAACAGACTGGTAGCTGGTGTCTTAAGGGTGCTGGCCACTGGACAGAGCAAAGAGCTGGTCGATGGCTGCTGTAGACTGGACAGGATAGTCAAAAGTCACAGGGGACTGGATACACTTGTTTGACTGGATGGGGGTGTGCTGGAATAGTCACTCCTGGGAGGCTTCCCATAGCCAGGTATGATCCAATTAACCCTATGGGAATCACAAAACCCCAAAACGAGTATTGATGCTGACTACCACCCCTGGAGTCACAAGTTTGAATCCAGGGTGTGCTGAGTGACTCCAGCCAGGTTTCCCAAGCTGGCTGGAGAAACAATCAGTCATCCTGGCAATAGAGCTGACCTTCTCCATGTGGCACCTGCTAAACACAAGAGGAAGAGAGAGGGAAACACAAACACCAACATACGACAAGACAAACAGACAGGCAGGAGAGACTGTCCAGCCCAGACTGTGACAAACTCTTGTGATGCAAAAGACTGAGGTACGAGTCTTGGAGAGCATTTGAGTCAACACCTGAGATGAAAGTGTCACAAAATAACATTTGATTTTAATGACACTATTATTTAGCTTTAGGATTTGTCTACCATCTTAATTTTTTTATCTGAGCTCATCGCAATGCATTCTTGGACTGTTCAGAATATGGCCAAAGCAATCTGAGGATGTACATTTGATTTTAATGGCACTATTATTTAGCTTTAGGATTTGTCTACCATCTTAATTTTTTTATCTGAGCTCATCGCAATGCATCCTTGGACTGTTCAGAATATGGCCAAAGCAATCTGAGGATGTAGAAAAATTAAGTTGTCTGCATTTTTGAACAACTTTAATGTCTGCAGAATGCCTATAATGCCTTAAATGTTGCCTCCATAGGAAGCTCTGTAGGTTTTGGTACAGAGTGTATGTTTTACTTGCACGGTTTCAAGACTACACAGACAAGCTAATGGAATTGACAAATTCCATTCACTACCATCCCTCATAAATTTACATGACAGATAAGATGACAAAGGGGAATGAAAATTGAGAGCTCAGAGCATTAGCCCAGATTTGAGCCTGAGTTGGAAAGCAAGATAGGAACCCTGGGGTTGGGAGATGGATGTAGAACTATGAATAGGGCATTGTACCTAAGCGATTTCTACTTGCTGGGTCAGCTGTCAGGAGTAGCTCTGTTTATACTGTCTACTTCTTCAATAGTTCCAACACAACAATAGCAACAGTACTCTTTAAATACACATTCACAGACGGAGCATTGTTACATGCAGCCTTAGTGCTGTGTATGGCTATTGATGGCCTACTATGGCCTAAGGGAGTAGGGAAAACCTGGAAGATACATTCTGTGACTGAGCCCAAACTTTCTTTGATTTTCTGGATGAATTACCTGTTAATGTCTCCTCTTCCTGTTTTTTTTTTTTTTTTACCTTATCAGCTTCTGCACATTCCGCAACCTGAACGATTATGGCCACTTTCCAATAGGACAGATCTCTCTGCCAAGGGTGAATTATCATATTTGCCTGGAGCTCTGCATATTATTTACTATTTACATTTGAGATGCTGCAGCAACGTTCTACTGAGTTTTCAGTGCAAGAAACTAATAGAGCATTAATAGGTGGGCTATGTGCTGTGGAGACTGCATGAACTGATAAATCTTTAAATTCTCTCTGTTGAATTGTTCAAATCTAGCTTCCAGCGATTTGTAGTAATGATACAAACGAGTGTGATTATATTTGTGACTTCAGTAGATAAAGATACTGTAGATACTACAGTAAAGCTGTTTGGTAGAATAGTCTTAGAAAATCCATTCTAAAAAGACACATTACTACATATTTAAAACTATGGCAATCTAAACAAAGATTGAATTAACCACAAATCTGTCCTATATTTATTGTGTGACAATGATTTCTAATAATTTTTCAAATAATATGACCATTCCATATTTGTGGCGTCATTTCCTCCACACCAACAAAGGGTTAAACTTTTCACACATATGTCATGTGATAAAAAATGTGACATGATCTCAGTGAAGTTTATCTTTGGGAGAAATGCCAACAAAACTATGTCTGGTAAGAAACCTCTTTTTGCAATGAAACCTGTTATCATCAAACAAGAAACATTTCTAGTTTTATCCGATATATCATTTTGAAAATTTCAGCAATTTATCACAAAAGAGCACACTGTTAAATACGATGTCCTCCTGCGAGGTCAATGAGCCTTACTCTTGTAAGGTGCTGGTATGCTGTACTGTTTGTGAAATGATCAGGCAAATGGGGAGAAATCACCACAGATTTCTTCCCACGTCAAGCACTGCCTTTTGGACCACATGTACAGCTAGAATTAGTGGACAATGAGGCACAGATAAATCCTCCTGTTCAAGAAGCACTTCCTGCCTTCATTTCATCCTATTTCATATACAAGTACATACGATGTATATATTATAAAATCATACTAAATTGTATTGTTGTAAAGCACTGTTTTATAATGTGTATTTTATATGTGTGTTTATTGTCCTTTCTCTTCGGTGGAATATTTCTCCTCATGTTTGAAAATCTACAGGTGCAGTGGTGCTAAAAGCCTTTATAAGGAGATGGTTAGGGGGCAATGAGGCCCAATGCTCTCATTTTGCATTATCAAACAAACAAGTGATAGTCAGTGCTGAAGCATTTTACCATCAGATATTAGACCATTTATTTAATATTTTTTAACAAATATAATTTCTCCACAGATCAACAATTTTCCCCGTCTGTCGCTCACTTCGACGTCGTGTCGAAGAAGCGACACTAGGGGTCTCTCTTGAGCGCCGAAAGATGCCTCTGATCTATGAAAAAAGGCCAATGAGAGTTGGCGAACAGTATTTGCATACCCCGCCCCCGGACATACGGGTATAAAGGCGAGGGAAATACGCTCGTTCATTCAGTAATTTTCTTCGGAGCTGATGGTTGTGTGTATGCAGCCAGCTGCAAATGACACAACTGATCCTGCTTCTATCCTCTGATGCTCTGCTTTCCTGCTGGATCTACGGCGCACTCCAGCGGCTTTTCTCTTCACTGCACGGCGTGCAGCTTTGCCCCTGGGTGCTTCGACAGCGCAAAGTGGAAAGAGTTGAAAGAGTGATTTTCTCTGTAAAAGAGTTTATTTCTCTGAAAGAGCATTACGCAGCGGTGTTGAACGTCCTTTTTTTTATAAAGATGTCATTTCCGCCCCTGTGTAGTTTCTGGATGCGGTGATTTCTCCCCACCTCTCACGGTCATAAAAGCTGTCTTGCATCCCTGGGCTGTGATCACATGCAGGCTGCGTTTTATGAATGGTTCATGTTCTCAGTGCGAGAACATAGCCATGGCGACATTGCAGTCGCGCGGCTTTCTTTTGTAATGAGAGAAAGCCACTTCAGCCACCCCCCGCGCTTCGCCTCCTTCCTATGGGATTGACGCAGGCGCCGCGGGCGATGAAGGCGATTTGGGGACTATGACGGGCTCTGTTCACCGGGTAAACCCCCTCGAACCACCCACCTCCCCGGCACGCTTGTTTGCTTCTGTCTGAGCCGGGATGAGCGATTCTCTCCAATGGTTCATCTTCTCGGTGCGAGAACATGGCCGTTATAGAATTGCGGTCGCGTGGCTTTCTTTTGTAATGAGAGAAAGCCACTTCAGCCACCCCCTGTGTTTCGCCTCCTTCCTACGGGATTGACGCAGGCACCGCGGGCGATGAAGGCGATTTGGGGACAATGACGTGCTCTGTTCGCCGGGTAAACCCCCTCGAACCGCCCACCTCCCCAGCACGCTTGCTTGTTTCAGAATTGGATGACATCACCGCTGCATCGGAGAGCGTTACAGCGGCGTCAGATGCTGATCACTCGCCTGGGCCGCCACCTTCGGGTCTGCCGCCCAGCCTGAGCCTGACGCACGGAGACCCGCTATGCTTTCCCGGGATACTTGATCGGTCCCACGGGCAGGTGCGCCGCTCACAGCCGCGCCCCCCGGCTCCTTTCTTCTCGGACGTGCATGACGAGTTGAGCAAAGCCAAGGCTTCTTCGCTCCTCCGCTCTCACTACACTCGCGGTGGAACGGTCCCAGACCGCTTCCACCCTGCACGCCACGGCCCTTCCTGCAACCAACGCCAGGCCAAGGCACCTCAAAACTTGCACCTTGGGTAGTCCTGTTCTTGATGTGCTGCAGGAATTGCGCTGGATGACCAACCGTGCCCCCGGGCCATGGAGGTCAGAAGCACCGGCACTCGAACAGGAGATGGCTACCCTTTGTGGTCCAGAAACGCATCTGTGGACTGGACCTGGTCAAAAAGCGGGAGGTAGACAAGGCACACCTTCTCCCACACCCCCGCCTCCCAGCTCCGTCCATTCGGCGCCACCGTTGATGACTCTGCCCAGCAGTCCTCAGCAGTGAAGCAGACGGAGGCCATCTCACATCCTGCCCCGCCGCAAGCTTGCCGCCATGGGCCATGCCCCATCTGCTCACCGAGGGTGTCCTCCTGCGGCTATGAAACACTCTGCTCCACCTTAACCAGGGCCCAGCTCTCAGCCCCAGCATCGAGCACTCCGCAGGAAGCAGACGCCCCATCTCACGGACCCCCTCGAGGACCCAGAAGGCTCCCAGGTGGTCCGTAGACATTCGACCCAGGGACCAAGATGTTAGCTCCGGAGGTGGTAAGACCGCTCCGTCCCCGGTGGAGGGCCGGGAAGAGAATTTTCTTGTTGAATTAGTTTTCGCATTCTCATATTCTCTGTAACAAGCTATTTCCTCTTGTCTCTGGGTCACCTGGCCCGCAAATGCCGTTCTCACGGCACTCTACTGCCAGATCTCAACCTGGGATCCTGGACACGGACCACCTGCCTCCAGCCCCCGCGGCTCCGCCCCCCGCGGGTCGCCCTGTCGCCGCCCAACGCTGCCCTACCTGCTCCGCCCCGCTGGGTATGTCAAAATACTCATCCCCTTGGTGCCCCTAGCATGGAGTTGGACGCGTGGCTCTCACTTCCCGTCTCGCTAGCTGGCCCGGACCATCCGACTCGGTTACGAAATTCAGTTTGCCAGGCTTCTGCCCACCCCACAGTACACAGCGTACATGCCAGGTCCCTGCCCGCAGAAATCGCTACACTCTTATTCAAAGACGCGTTAGAGCCTGTCCCTCCAACTGAGATGAAGATAGATCTCTACAGCCCATTCAGTTGGCCTATCACACCCAGGCCGTGCCCTTCCCCCCCAAAAGCGGGTCCGAGCCCACTCCACCAGGAGTGTGGCGTCCTCTGGGCACTGGCTAGGGGCACCTCCCTAGCACACATTTGCAGAGCTGCGGGCTGGGCAACACCTAACACCTTTGTGAGATCTTACAATCTCAGGGTTGAATCAGTCTTGTCCCGTGTTTTCTCAAGTCCGAGCCCGTAGAACTCGGTACACGTTGACAGTCTGATCGGGTGAATCGCTTGCATCCAGCGCCCTTTCCTCTGTCGAGGTAAAACAGTGCACCTTCTTCCCAGGAGATCCCTTTTAGGTTCCTGGTCGATTCCTCCCTAGCCCTTTTGGGTCCGCAACAGTTCAGTGGAGGAACTTGCCGGCCCAGTCCACTACGGGTACCCCAGGCTACCCCTACTGGAATAGGTGCTCCACAGGTTAGGCCTCCTACGCGGACTCCTCCTGTGTGTACATCCACAGTACGGTCACCTTACGAGCTGACCCGCATCTCCCTTAGGCAGTCCTTCGCTGCTCTCCGGTCGCCGTGTTGTAGCAACTCCCCCCTCTTCGAGGTTGGATCTACCACCGCGTCATTCTTCCCACGTGTGATCCAAGAGGCCATGTGATGTACTTTGCCACCTCTACCCCCCCCCCCCCCCCCCTTTGGGGTGGGTGTGGCCTTCGCAGGGTCTTTTCCCCCTGAAAGAATAGGAATTCGGGTAAGGGCCCCGGCTGCTTTTGCTCTTTGCTGAGAAAACATAGAGAGAAAAGAGGCCCAGCCAGGCTTGGCCCATTCCCTAGTTGGGAGCGCCACCTTGTTCCCCCCCTAGGGTAACCAAAAGGATTCTGATGACTTTTTGGGGGGCATTGGGGAAGAGTATGTGCAGCCTGAACACAGTTGGTAGCTTGTGCACGTAGGATACCTGCCCGCTTCTGTGTCAGCAGTACACGTACACGGCTCAGCGCATGGCGAGTTTTGAAGTGGACCCCTAGTGTCGCTTCTTCGACACGACGTCGAAGTGAGCGACAGACGGGGAACATCTCGGTTACGTATGTAACCTCCGTTCCCTGATGGAGGGAACGAGACGTCGTGTCTTCCCGGCCACGTCGCTGAGCCGAGCCACTGAGGTGCCCGGAACACTCCCGGCTCCTCAGAAAAATCCTGAATGAACAAGCATATTTCCCTCGCCTTTATACCTGTATGTCCGGGGGCGGGGTATGCAAATACCGTTCGCCAACTCTCATTGGCCTTTTTTCATAGATCAGAGGCATCTTTCGGCGCTCAAGAGAGACCCCTAGTGTCGCTTCTTCGACACGACGTCTCGTTCCCTCCATCAGGGAACGGAGGTTACATACGTAACCGAGACGATTTCATTTCAAATAAGCCAAAGATAAAATCTGACCACAAACCAATTTCAATCCAAAAGATTTTTGCTCTGAGGGTCACAGTTAAATGTAACAGAAGAACATTTTTGAATATCACTTTTGAAAAAGCATTGAGCATCTCAATATCAATCCATGCCAGTCTGATTATCCTTCACTGTTTCTTGAACCAATGCTTAGTTGAAAAGCATCTTTTTTTTCTTTCCTTCTGCTATTTATTCCTCCACATCCCACACATTTCACACTTTCACCTTTCTCTCTCTTTTCATACATAATATAACCCATTATGTTTGCTCAAAGCACCATATCTGAAGTCTATCAATATCATCATAAATAAAGTGATATAGAGTCCAAAAATGGCAGGATTAGAGGTGGTGATGATACTTTCTTAAGGTGCAAAGACAATATTCGTTGAGTTCTCTTCATCACTGTTTTGAGTGATCAAGCACGTCTGTTCTCAACACATGATCCATGGTGTCATGCAGCTTTACAGTTGTTATTGCGAAAAACTGCAAGAAAAAATTGTAGGTTATGAGTATGTGACAGAAATGCATCATGGGAAAGAATGACAAAAGTTGGACGTGCTGACAGCCTTTGCCTCAGTTTTTCACCAGCTCTGACAGAGTAAAGAATAGAATGAATGTTGAAAGCGATAGCTATCAGGATCTGAAAGATGAGAAAAGATAACAAATAAAAAATCTGAAAGACATGTAAAGCCACAAGGTTTTTTTATGCTTTTTTTTCTTTGCATGGTTCAACATGGAACCAGACTCATGTGAAACTATGTAAGCATTAGGAGAGCTCTTAAACTGCTTGTTTTCTTAGTACAACAAAGAACCCAATGATGAAAAGTAACTTAAGCAAATATGATGTACATAGACACATGACCATTTTGGGTATCTAACAGTTTTCACAGAGATATTTATTCATTAAATGATTTATTCAAAGCATAGTAGTATGCCTTTAAACAAGATTAAGGTCAGATATTCCACAGCATGCCATCAAACAAATTATGCGCTTACCGATTCAGCCTTGATAGGATGTTGTAAAGGACTTTGTTTCTAAACCATCCAGGGGAGTAAACACTCATCCAAACAAATCTATTTTCATCTTCTTTTTCCTCAGCGCTATCTAGAGATATTAAATCAGGGATGTATGGGAGGAAAATGAGGCCTAATACCTGTCTCCGCATGTCAATCAAGTGTCATGATTTGACAGAAAGTACATTATCCTTCTGGCCTCAGAGGCTTGTGATGTCCACAGAGCTAGGACGAAGCTGCCGATGAGCAGCTGATGAGGTGTGAAAATGACTTATTACGTTTTCAGATGCCATACATGTTATGTCAGGGGAACTGGGTTTCAATTTAATAGCATTTTATATATATATATATATATATATATATATATATATATATATATATATATATATATACCTTTTCAGAAGTAAAGTGCAAACTTAGAATGCCTTTGTTTTATGCAGAATGGGATGGTGAAGAGCTCTCTGAATGAGGAATAATTGCCAAGGTTACCCTCCATAATGCCAAATTCTCTGATCCTCTGATGCTAAGCTATCTCTGGGAATTAAAATATTTTTTTGTCGGCTTTGTGTCCCCTAGAGTGGCGGTTTCAGTTTTCACATGTTAAATCGCACATTTTAAGAAGACATAAAGCACAATTGTTTCTTGATTTAATTATCTGATAGCATTGTGTGGGCTATGCTTCTCTAATTAAATTCATGTTTCGGGGCAGGCTTTGCCACTCATCGCCAGAACCACAATCTTTTTTCACATCCCAATAAATCACTTCAGTTTTCAAGGTCCAGCAGATTAATTTACTGGGTTTGTCATCGCTGACACATTTCTGGAATATTCTCCATGTCATGTAGCACAAATCTACTTTTAGATCATAAACCCACCCAAGGCCAAGCTTTGAACATTTATGCAATTCAAATATCGTTTTGGCATGTTCTTATTATAACAGTATTACAACTATGTGAGCCAGTATTTCACCTGAAGCTCCCTCAGCTATGTAAATAGTCAATGTTTGCCTGCATTGCTGCAAAAGCAAAAATGTCTTATTAATAATTTAACTGTGCAGCATACTGCATTTGCTACATCTTTTATGACTCATCATACCAAACTCACTTAAGATTATAACTTGTTAGAATGATCCGAGGGTTAACAAAAGGTTTCAACAGTCTCTCTTAATTTACCATATTATTTTACTGTACTGTCATTTCAAAAGAACCAGCACACACACACACACACACACACACACACACACACACACACACACTCAAAAACAACTAAATGCCACGTACTAGTTCTAAAAGTACTAGTACTTCTGAAATGGAAATGAGCCATTACATTTGCTATACGATTTGTTGAACACTTTCTGAGTCAGTATTGTGAGCATGGACACTGTACTGTACAGTATGAGGCACAGTGTGGGGTTAGCATTGACTATTTCAACACAACTGTGTGTTTGGAATAAAACTTGGGGAAATGAGCTGCCAGCTAACTCGGATGTGACTCTGGAGTCTCCCTGTCAGCTTCGGTATGTTATGCCCCACTGTGATAGAAAGAATAGATTGTAGAAAAGAGCAAACAGTGAAAACAACTTGTAAAATGACAGTAGGAACAAAAACAGGGAAAATTATGAAAAAGAGTAAAAGAGCTCTACATTTGAATATGAGAAGTGTGAGAATGAAAGATCGTAAGAAAAGGGGGGGGGGGGGGGGGGTTGAAGGAGAGAAGGACAGAGAGGAATGGCAAAAAGAGAGGGCACAATTGAAAGAGAGAGGGAATATGCAGGCAGCAGTCAGCACTTTCACCTCCTCTTTTACCCCACAAAGAATTAACTGAATCAAAAGTTGAAACAAGGCAAGGAACTGGGCTGTACGCGCTGCAATCCTCTCAAAGCTTACATAATCCTTCTTTTCTTCCCCTCATGGAAATTTTACCTGTGCTTAAAGTCAAAAGTCCATGTGGGCACCTTAATGATGGAGACAAATCTAAACTTTACTGCGAGCCACTGGCATCTCATTATGGCTGCTCAGGCTATCAGTACAAGATGAAGAAGTTATCTTCCCCTCTTGCTTGTCTCCCATATATGTGTTCAATTTCCATCCATGTGCCTACAAAAAAGTAGGTACAGCATTTTAAAAGATAACAGAGAGTGGAACCTTAAACTGACAGCTTCTGTTTTACTGTAATGATAGTTATAGGCTATATATTAAGTGCATTACGGTTTTGTCTAAGGGAAAAATAAGTGTAAATGTTTTTTAAAAAATATGTTTTTTTTTAAACGGACAGTTCTAATTCTAAATTCTAATTGCAAGAGTTGCCTTTGAAGCTATTGTAAAATTATGATAAATGGGCACCCATGATCAAACATTCTAAATTAGGGTTTTTCTTCAACTTCTGGCAATTTTAGTACTGTTGATTTCCAGAAAGTAAAGACTTTTCAATTTTCATACTCTTGCTAGTTTGTTAAATTTGTTTAATAACAATGTCAAACAGTGTATGTACATGCATCACAGGAGATTCATGTAATTTTTCTGAAAGAAAAAGAAAATCCCACCACATCTCAAATTCTGTATTGTATTTAACAGAATTCCGTGATGGAAATGATGGTGATGGACATTACAATTTAAAATAAAATGACATACTTATATGTCTTGCTATGGCTTAATTTAATATAATTGTTTGTATCCTAAATACTTACAGTTTAAGCTGAGTATGTTATTTCAGCACCACTATAGCGCTACCATACGGAATAGCAAAAAATTATCTTTGTTTTCAAAACTGTACTCTGAATACATTCCCATCTGCCCCTGAGATTGTCCCACCCCCGACTCATGCCACTGGTTCAGCAAAGTTGTTTGGGCAGGTCTAAGCAGGGTGCACAGGAATTTTCAAAGAGCCAGAGAGAAAAAAAATGCTTACAGTTTTCAAGAAAATTAACCTATGAATGGCTTACTTCAGTGGTCCTCAAATTGTGATGCATAGGGGGGTGCGAAGGTATTTTAAGGATGGGCGCGCAAGACTGACCCGTTTTCAAATTACTTTCACACATTCAGCAAAAATAGTGACAATACACGCAAGAGCCAATGTGTGCAATTTCTATACCTCTGCTTTTTCTCCTGCTTTGTTTAAACTTTTGGCAGGCACCGCAGAGCGAACTGCACAAAGCATGTAATAGTGTCAGGTTCGCTCTCAGCTGTGCTTATGTAAACAAAGATGTCTCACCCACCAGTTTCAAATAGGGGAAACGATGAATTAACACTGATATTTTGGTCAGTTCCTCATACAACACTATCGAATGGCTTCAGAAGAATTGAAATAAAAGGCATAAGAGTTAAGGACGACTTGTATGGTGCTTTTGGAACAGCCTATCACCTTCCTCTCATTCCTCAGTCTTGTCGCTATCACATAGTACATTTTACTTTTCTAAGCTCTGGCCAGGATGGGCCAATCACAGTGTTTATTCTTTATGGAAATTAATGGAGTTTAAAAATGCTTTTATAGATACTACTGAGGCAGTTTAATATTCACTGGTATGAATCCTTGCAATTATTATTATTATCTTTTTTTTTTTTTTAAGTGCGCAAAAGTTAAATACTTTAGCTTTAAATCATATTTTCAAACTTTTTTGCATTATTTGGCAAAATTCCAGCTTGATTGGAAATGACACCCAATAAAAATTAGCTAACAAGTGACATTTATCTACAATTTACTTTGTTTTCTTCAAACATCACTTGTTTCATATTCTATCTCAAGGACCACCTTCACTGACACTATTGTTGATTTGAATAACAAGTACACTTGTTTGTTGTGTTGGAAAGTCTTTTTATTTTTTAATGAATGAATAGAAATAATTTCACAAAAAATATTGAAATGGTTTATGGTTACTTCACTCTTTATTTAGATTATCATAATTTTAAACATGTAATTATTGTATTTGTATAATGGATTTTCATAGCTTAATATTGATAGCCTGTTAATATTGAACAAACAAACTTTTTTAGCAGAATGTAACCAAAAACCAAATCAAATCAAATCAAATCAATTCACTTTATTGTCTTGATTTGATTTGATTTGATTTGGTTTTTGGTTACATTCTGCTAAAAAAAAGAAAAAAAAGAAAACCAATGTGATTTTCAATTGTTCTGGAGTAAAAAATTTATTTTTAAATGCTGGTAACCGGTTATAAAAGGTTCATTTTGTTCTGATATTTTTTTCATGAATCCAAAGGCCAAAGGGTTTGTCACAGATAAGTTTTGTAACAACAAAATTTCATGTAGCCTGAAAAAAATTAAACATGTGCTTTGATCCTGAAAGAAACTGTTGCATCACACATTTTTTTGCTTAATTGCCCGTTGTTGATGTCGCATTCTGAGAATGAAGACCTTTTTTAACAACTTTGAATAATTCAGTGGTTTCCAAGTCTTCACTGAATAATTGTTAGATATGATGCATTAATACAGATTTGATGCAACCGGTTTTTGACTCAACTTGTAAATAAAATTATACTTAACTGTCAAATAACTGCTTGTTAGTCATTACTAGAGTACTGTCGTTTTAAAAAGAACGTTATTAACCGTTCTTTTATTTTGTTCTAACCGGTTACCATTTGGAAAGGAGGCTGTGGAACATCTGAACTGGAATGTAAAAATATAGTTTTGCTCAGAAAAAAAACGAAATGAAAAACATTTAGTATTTAGTCCCTGGTGCCTAAGAACAACACTTACATTTGGCAAAATCCCTGTAATGCAGATTCTCCTGGCTTTCTGCTTTTGAAGAAGAAGTCAAGTCAAGTCAAGTCAATTTTATTTGTATAGTGCCTTTCACAACACACATCGTTTCAAAGCAGCTTTATAGAAGTTCAGCATTAACAGACGATAAAAATGTAATGTCTATAAAGTCGATAAATCATCATCCTTGTGCAGGGCTCCAAACTGCGACTAAAAATGGTCGCATTTGTGACCAAATAAATTTATTTGCGAGTGTAATTTCTGTCAAGGTCGCCATTGGCGACAGTAAAAATTTACTCCCTTTGAATTTAAAATGTGCATTACATTTCCCGAGATACATTACAAAAGTTTATATCAAGAAATAGCGGGGAAAACGGAGTTCATTGCAGGAACTAACCATTTCAAAAAAGAGACTGTGAGAAAACACGGTGACAGTAACAAGCATAAAAAATGCACGTGATCACATAATTGCGAAGAATGCTCCACAGACTACACTGTTAGCATGTGCAGTTTTAAGAAGCTGTACACAGCTCTCCATGACAGGATCTGGTCATTCTGAACCACCTCAAATGTTGTGGAAACATCTGGTTCTGTCATCTCATGAATGTATTAACATAGCTACAAAGAATGAAGAATATTTAAAATGTTATTTTTGTCAGCACCACAACACTTGGTGCAGATGAAGAGAAGAAAATGTATATTTGATGAGACTACATGCAGTTTCACAAAACGAGAGTCATTAATGCATTCTTCAGGAAAATAGGACAACTTTGCCACATATTGTATATATTTACACTACAGTGTGGTCATACCACAAATTCAAAACATATCTTCTTATCTGAGAAAATATTGAATCAATTGTTATAGTAAGTAAAATAGTAAAATGACAAATAATTTTAATAAAAAAAATATTTTTATAATGAAATGGTCAGTTATTCAATCACAGTAAGGAGGGAGTTTTGAGGATATTTTCTAATCATTGTTTTTTGTTTTTGAAAAAGATACCAGGGCCTGTCATCCTTAGTGTTGTATGCATGACATACAACAAGACATGCCACACACTGACACTTTTTCAATTATTTGCCTGTCATTACTGAAAACTTACAGCCAGTGGCACCCACATAGTGCCCATTAAATTCCATTTGCACATTAACATTTGTCCTTTATCCATCAAACTGACCGTACAACTGACTGTGCTCTTCGGAAGAACTAAGAGCTGAAGGTTAGTATGATATCTTGTTTTGTGATTTATCAGCACCAATGTTACTTATGCTAAATGCTAGGCCAGTTCCAATTAACTCTATATCAATGCACATTGGTCCAAAATGCATGATGACACAACCAAAGCAATGCATTGACAGATATTGAGCCCATCTGAGCGTAATGGCTGTTTTTTTCATGTAGCAGGCAGTCTCCGAGACCTGGCTTGCTGGGAATCTATTGCATGTTGTTTGCCTTTATCTTAACAGATGCTTCAGATGATGCCATTAAAGTGTGTTTGTGTTTGTGTTCAATGGCCTTCACTAAAATGAGTTCATTTGGTCCTGTGTTTTATGTCATTAGCCTCCTGATTGAACAATAATTGCTGAAGGTTTCTGGATCACTATTACTTGTGTTTTTGTGAAATTAAAAATCAATATGCTTCAAATTTGCTATCTGCCTCAAGGACAACAAATTCAAACCTATATTTTTCCTCTCTACCTCATAATGACAGCTGTTGTCATTACACAATTTGAAGTTCATACATAAAACATTTAGGTAATAATTGCAGTCATGAATTGAAACTTAAATTATATTATATGAAGCTTTTAAAGCAGGCCCGCTGTCAGTGGGGGTCAAAGGGTACAGATGACCCCCGGGCTCAAGGCCCATGGGGGCTCATGCAAAGGTCTATAGTTGACCCTTAATGGGATCAAGTACAACAATTACTTATTGACTTATATCACCGAAAATAGAATGCATATGTATTTACATGATAAATACACACATTTTTTATCATTAAAACACATTTCAACTTGTCATCTGATTCTGAGACCCCATCCCCCCGCTGTTATTGCGAAAATGGATCGGTCAAACACCTGGCCAATCAGATGTGCGGAACACACACACACACAATGTGCATTGTGCAAAGCAGGGACTGGCTAGAGAGTCAAAATACCTCAACAAAGGCTAAAATCAGGGGCACAAAAAAGAAAAGAGAGCAAAAGTGAATGACAGAGGTGATGGCCAAATTTCTTGCCAAGCATGACAGACGAAGATGCCAAAAGCGAGGAGCTAGTATAGACTATCAATTAAAACTGCATCTAGCTAGATTAAACTTTAAATAACATTAGCACGTTCACTTAACTAGATAAGATATCAATATTAGATAGATAGATAAATGCCCTAATAAGTAGGGATAGGTACCAAACCCTGGTATTAAACGGGCCCCGATGCTAAATTCTTAAAGGCTGTAGTATTGATAAGCTCCGACGTTATGGTCCTTTTTAACGTTTTGGTGTAATTTATGATCACGCTGCTGCAGCCTCTCTACTCTGTTTCGGAGCTGCGCTCCACACACACACACATACACTAGGGGTGACCAGATCCCAACAAACCAAATGTGGGACAAAGAGTAACTATGTTAATGTGGGACACCTTACCAATGCAGAGAAGTCTAAATATTTTATATGACGTCTATCTAAATTAAAAAATAAACATTGCATTTTTCCCCAGTGCTATGTAGGCAGCGAAGACGGTGACTGGTCCACCTGCACTTGACCCACATGTGTGCAGTTTGATTGACATCAAACAGCCCCTTGATGACAGCCATCCCTGCTTTCTTCACAGCCATGGATACAATTATTTTATTGACATTTTAGATTTGTTTCCAGTGAGATATTGAGTTTGTATAGTGACTTTGCTGTTCTAAACATTACTGTTGCTACTCTAGAAACAACATTATTTTAATAATAATAATAATATATTTTTATCAATTATTTAATAACTGAGAAAAAAAACAAACTGATAAGGAGTATCAATCAAAGAGAATAGTATTGATAAAATCCTAAAGATACCCAACCCTACTTATAAGGAAATTATATTGCAACCTGCTGAAATTACTAAAGCTTGCAATTAGCTCATTTTAGGCCTGAAGTCAGCAAGAAAATAACCATAATATTCCTATGATATCACCCTCTATCAGAAACTGAGGGAGAGACTAGCATCCCTAAACAGTGAGTGTGTGAGTAACACAAGGATGGGTGGGGGGTGGTGGTGGCGGTGGTGGTGGTGGACGATGCTGGAGTCGGTGTGGATGAGGGCAGTGGGGGTTGCTGTTTTTTTGGTTATTATTTTTTTAAATAAATAAAACAAAAATCATTAAGAGTAAGAAAACTCTCTTTATTCAAATATTAGTTCTTCATATTCAGGTTGGCAATGAGCATGTACAAGCACTCTGCACAGTCAAAGTCTGTCGCACCCCCCCGAATTTGTAAAATGTTGTAAAATGATGGGTAACGCACACACTCACACAAATACACACAAGCATGGTAGCATGATGTGAGGATGCAATGTCAGCTGGTGGGTCACGGATTGACAAACTGAGTATCGTCAGCATTTAAGGGCTGCCTGAGGCAGCTGGAGTATCACTGAAATTATCCACCTTTCTGCTAGCCATCCTTCACATTAAAAAAGGGACCACCTTGTACTATTTCACACCATGGAAAACCCACACAGGCAGTTTTCTCTTTCTCTTTCTTTATCTCATGGCTGGTTGATTTATAAGAGTTGGCTGAGTAATGTTAGGCTGTTGCTACATTTGAAGTATGCCTGTGTGCTGTATACCTGGACAGGAAGGTTGACTGAAAAGCGCCTTATTTTGAATGAATGCAAATGAACATTTGTGACAACTTTTAATAGTTTAATTTATTGCAAGCTAACATCACGGCAGCAGTGATGAGATATTTAGTTGCTCAAAAAACTAAATACATCACATGTCTGACACTAGTTATGATGGTTGTGGGTGTGGTTTGCCATCCTATGAGAATTATGTATAAGAGGTAATTAATCTGATTTGTGCAGAAAATAAATGAGCCATCAGGTTCCTACTCCATCATGTCAGTCCTCTCCATTATACTATTAAACTGGCCAAGTTATATTCTCCCTTTAGCGTCAGTCCAACTAGGTATTACCTTTAACCTTATAAGGAATTTTTACATAGATCTACACAGAATGATAGATGTGAGAGAGGTCTCATATCTGATCAACTGTAAATCACTCAGACAATTTTATTTTCCATTCCTCTTTCATCTCCATTGATCGTGAAGGGAGCAAGACAAGACACATAGGTGGGAGTAAAATCTGTGCAGTCACCTTGATGAAAGTCCAGATTTTGCCCGTTGATTCTGCCTGTGATTTTGAAAGGCCTACTGACTTGCTTTCACATGAGCATTACAACTATTCATCTCCAGATGTGCGTGTCAGACGCCCCTGCACTTTGTTTTAAAATGTTTTTCCTGGTACTAAGTGGTAACGTAGCACACAAAGCTTGTAGAATCACAAGGAAATGTTTAAGGCCTATTTTAATCATGTCAAACATATACAGACATCACTAGCAGGCTAGTGTGACTACATTTACATTTACATTGTCATTTAGCAGAGGCTTTTATCCAAAGTGACTAACAAATTAGACACATAGTAAGCAATTTGTCATACAAAGTTTAACAAAATCTGCAGTGTAGGACTGCCAGGTTCTCACAGCGACTGGATTAATAAAGTTGTTTTTTTGTACATTAAGTGCATGTTGAGTGCAGTGGTAAGTACAATTTGTATGGGTTGGTTAAGTGCTCGTGGATGAGATGTGTTTTCAGCTGATTCTTGATTGTTGAGAAGAAAACAGTAGATCCAGTGGAGGTTGGAATTTCATTCCAACACAGAGGAGCAGAGAAAGTGAATGATCATGAAATAGACTTTGAGCCTCTTTGTGATGGGACCACTAGGCGTCACTCATTCATTGACCGCAGAGAGCGAGTTGGAGCATAGACCTGAAGAATTAAATTGAAGTAAAAGTGTGTGGTTCCATTGGCTGGACTGAAAGTCAGAGTCAAAGATGGTACTGGCAGCTAATCCTTCGTCTACCAAAGAGAACGGCTCAGTGGGTCCAGTGCCACCACCCGGTGTCGCTGGAGGAAGCTGCACACCTTGCGGAGGACCATGTGGTGGCATACACAAGGGCGGAAGAGCCCTCTTCTTCTCTCTCTCCCTCTCTTTCCCCTCCCCCTCTGGTGGAAGTGTCCACTGATGCAGGTGCGGGCGTGGCGTCTGGGCCGGCATGCTGGAGTTGCGGGGATCTGGGGCACTTCCCGAGCCGGAGCGTACCGAATACCGGCAAGAGTCAAGGGGGGGTACTCACCAAGCTTTGGTGGACACCGGCTGTAATCAAACCAATATCCCACCAACATTTGGTTCAACCAAAGGCATTGGGCACAGCTAAAATGGTGATGGTGAAGTGTGTGCATGGGGATATTCACAAATACACTGTGGTGACCCTGTCGATTCAATTTCGGGGAACAAAACATAGAGTGGAGGCCGCGGTTAGTTCCTGCCTCACCATCTGCTGATTTTGGGGACTAATTGGACTGAATTTAGAAATGTATTAAAGGGAATATGCGTGGATGGGTCCTGCATATAAGTGATGATATGTGAAGTGTGTGATGCTCTGGCAAGGGAGGCGGAGCCGGGCCGTCTTCATCCGTTCCACGTCATGGGGGGGGGGGGGGGGGGGGGGGGGCTCTGGTCCCTCCCCTCCTCAGGGGATTATAGTGACCCTCCGAAGGTGATTTCCCTCTGGAGCACGAAACCCTCAAGCACGCCTTTGACCAAGTGTAAGAAATATGAAATCATACATGCTGACTGCTACTTTTGTGCTTTGTTTCTGCTCTGTATGTATGTGTGCTCAGTTGACCTCAGAGGCACCCCATGGCCATTGGTGTGCAAGGCAACAAGCAATCTCTGTCTGTTCCTCTTTTCTAATTCCTCTTTTCTGCAGTTCCTCATTCCAAGTAATGGACTTGTCTTCATGAGATGAATAGGTCAGATCTAAAAGTAACAAGATGTCTGGGTCATCTGTATATGGTCCTGTTTCTTTATCTCTCCGGTGTACCCAGTTTCTCCTCCTTAATCATACGAGCCTTTGTTGTCACTTTACTATTGGCTGTTCTTTGTCTCATGAAGAATATAAATAACATGCTTGCTGTAATAAACATTGAGTAGATTGAATAGAAGCCCTCTGTGTGTTGTTGTTGTTGTTCTTTCTCCTCCCTTTGCGAAGTCTTCAGAGACACAGACTCCCGACTGCATTCAACTGGGAATGTACTGAAAGGGACAGAGGAAATCTTGACGGCAGAAGTGTTGTATTCTAGACTACAGCGAGATCCAAGTTTATTCCTAACACCAAGTAAGAGTGATTGATGGTCAACAATTCCACCTGAATGTCGCACTTTCATATCCCTATTTTACAATTATAAACAAGTGGTTGTATAGAGTGATGCAGGACACTCATACGAAGGAAGATACAACACAGCTCTTAATACCACGGAGCTTCCGGGAAATGGTTTTCCATGCGGCTCACTATAATCTGATGGCATGTCACCTAGAGGAAAGAAAAACACTGAACCGCTTAATAGTCCATTTTTATTGGACGGACGTTGGCGGCTATGTCCGCAGGTGGTGTGCGGTATGCCGTGAATGTCAGCTGGTGAACCCACCAGCCACCCCAAATGTGCCATTGCGCCCTCTTCCGCTAATCAAGGTTCACTTTGAAAGAATTGGCATGGACCTTGTCGGGCCATTAAAGTGGTCAGCATGCGGCCATCGCTTTGTATTAGTCCTATTGGATAATGCAATGCGATATCCGGAAGCAGTGCCTCTGAGCGACATCTCAGCAAATAGTGTTGCGGAGGCACTCTTCAAAATAATCTCCCGGGTGGGGATTATGAAAGAAATCCTCACCGACCAGGGCACAACCTTTATGTCATGTACACTACACAAGCTTTATGAACTATTGGGTATTAAATCGATTCGCACCAGCGTTTAACAAATGCAGACAGATGGACTGGTGGAACGATTTAATAAAACCCTAAAGAACATGATTCGTAAGTTTGTGCATGACGATGCTAGAAATTGGGATAAATGGCTCGACTCCCTGTTATTCGCAGTGCGAGAGGTCCCGCAAGCCTCCATGGGATTTTCCCCATTCGAGCTGATGTATGGACGGCGCCCATGTGGGGTGATTGACGTCATGCGCGAAGCTTGGGAGGAGGGACCTTAAAATAGCAAGAATTAAATTCAGTACGTTCTTGATCTTAGAGGAAATCTCCACACACTGGGGCAACTAACACAGGAGAATTTGCTCCAAGCTCAGGAACGATAGAGCCGGCTGTATAACAGGGGAACTCGGCTGCGGAAATTTGCACCGGGAAATAAGGTACTCATATTACTCCCCACATCGAGCTCCAAATTACTCACCAAGTGGCAAGGACCCTTTGAGGTCACACAACAATTCGGGGAACTCGATTATGAGGTAAAGCTACCCGATTGAGGGGGCGCACGTCAAATATATCACCTCAACCTCCTGAAAATATGGAGGGAGGCAGTCCTTGTGACATTGGCTATGGTAGTTCCAGAGAGGGCGAAGCTCGGCCCACAGGTAAACACAAAACCTAATCATAACACTCTGGTCACTTGCGGAGACCACCTCTCACCATATCAGCTCGCAGGTGTTGCCAAAATGCAACAACAATTTGCAGAAATGTTCTCCCCTCTACCGGGTCGTACGAACCTCATCCAGCACCACATCGAGACTGAACCAGGAGTGGTGGTAAGTAACCATCTCTATCATTTGTCCGAACACAAAAAGAAAATAGTTCGGGAAGAATTGGATGTGATGCTTGATATGGGGGTAATGGAGGAATCCCACAGCAATTGGTCCAGTCCGATTGTTCTAGTTCCTAAGAGCGACGGGTCTGTATGGTTCTGTGTGGATTATAGAAAAGTCAACGTGGTGTCTAAATCTGATGCACACCCGATGCGTTGTGTTGATGAGTTGCTCGATCGGTTAGGTACTGCTCAATTTTATTTGACATTGAATTTGAAAAAGGGTTATTGGCAGATCCCCCTGACACAAATTTACAGCGAAAAAACAGCCTTCTCCATGACGTTTGGATTGCACCAATTTGTGACACTCCCATTCGGTTTGTTTGGGGCCCCGCCTTTGCATGCACCTAATTTCTCTCTCCCTTTTGTATTGCAGATGCTTCAGACCGAGGACACTGGGCTGTAATCTTGCAGTTGTGGGGGAGGAGGAGCGCCCGGTGCTGTACATTAGCCTTAAGATCTCCTTAAGGGAGACAAAGTACAGCACCGTGGAGAAAGAACGTCTGGCCATCAAGTGGGCGGTCCTTTCTCTCTGGTACTACCTGCTGGGTGGGCCTTCACCCTCTGATCGGATCAGCCTTTTAAATTCAAGGTGGTCTACAGACTGGGGGCACAGATGGCTGTCGCCGATTTCCTTTCCAGAAATGGGGGGTTGTAGGCAGGTTGGATGGCTCCCTGGAGTCAGTGGGTAGGGATATGTGGCAGCGGGGGCATGGTGAACCTTCCGTCCAGAGAGAGAGAAAGCGGCAAAGGCACTTACACCTGAGCTAAATTATGTCTAACACCTGTCTCTAATTCCAGTGAGCATGTGGAGAGCGGCAAATAAATGGCCACGCCACCGCCAGATAGAGAGAGAGAGAACAACACGAGTGACCAGTGACTGCCGTGTTTTATTAAAGGTTTATTGTGAAGCTAAAGAGTTTATATTGATGTTTATATGTACTGTAAAGCTGAAGTCTCAGAGAAGTTTATGTTGACAAAGTTTGTGTGACACTGATCTGATTGAACTGAGAAAAGCTCACGCAGAGTGTTGAAGGCAGAGAAATAAAGAGCCTTACTTGACTGCATTATTGTTCTCCGTCTCCTCCCTTCCACCTCCGAAACTGGAGTTCTTACACAGTTGTAGGAAAAGTTATGTACCTCAATAACAGTTATGTGCCCAGTGATGTTGTGTACATCGAGAAGAGGAGGGGTCCAAGTACTGATTCTTGAAGAACCCCAGTGGTCAGCTGGTGTGTCTCGTACACCTCTCCTCTCCAGGAGACCTTGAACGATCTGCCAGTGAGATATGACTCAAATCATCAAAGTGCAGTTCCTGTGATGCCCAAGTCAGAGAGGGTGGTCAGGAGGACCTTGTGGTTCACTGTGTCAAAGGCAGCAGAAAATTCAAGGAAGATCAAATCAAATCACTTTAATGTCACACTACCATGTACACAAGTGCAGCAGTAGGTGAAAGTCTTGTGTGCATTTCCAAGCAACATAGCAGTCACAACCACCGTTGTATCATCAGAAAATGTAATGATGGCATTCGCGCTGTGTGTTGCCACTCAGTCATGTGTGTGTAGGGAATACAGGAGTGGGCTGAGAACACAGCCCTACAGGGCTCCAGTGTTGAGGGTCAGTGATGTGGAGATGTTGCTGCCTATTCTGATCTGACCTGATGTCTGCCTGACAGGAAGTCCAGGATCCAGCTGCACAGCGAGCTGTTTAATCCCAGAGCCCGGAATCTTTCATAAAGCTTGGAGGGCACTATAGTGTTGAATACTGAGCTGTAGTCTACAAACTGCATTCTCACATATGTGTTGGTGGTGCGTTTGTGGGCGGTTCTATTGCCATACCAGTCAGGATGCTCTCTACAGTACTGGTTTAGAACCGTGTGAGGATGTGGTGGTTCATTCCAAACTTCCTCAGCCGTATCAGGAAGAAGAGGCGCTGGTGAACCTTCTTCACAATGGCCTCAGTGTGAGCCCGGAGTCTCTTATAAATCTTGGAGGGCACTATAGTGTTGAATGCTGAGCTGTAGTCTACAAACAGCATTCTCACATGTGTTCCTTTTTTCCAGCAGTGTGTATTGTAGATGCAATGGCATCATCAGTGGAGCGGTTGTCGCGGTAGGCAAACTGCAATGGGTCTGGAGAGGTGGGCAGCATAGGGGAGATGTGATCTCTGATTAGCCTCTCAAAGCATTTGCTGATGATGGGGGCCAGAGCAACAGGATGCCAGTCATTTAAACAAGTGATTGCTTTTGTACAGGCACAATGGTGGACGTTTTGAAGCATGTGGGGACTACAGACAGGGAGAGGGACAGGTTGAAAATATCTGTAAAAACACCAGCCATTTGCCTCGCGCATGCTCTGATGACGCAGCCCGGAATGCCGTCTGGACCTGTGACTTTACGGATGTTCACCCGTTGGAAGGATCGTGTTACCTCCGCAAAAGAGATGGAGACGGACCCAACTTCTGTAGCGTCGGCCATGAATGCTCTCTCCACGAGGGTGGTGTTATTGTCCTCGAAATGAGCATAGAATGTATTAAGCTCATCCGGGAGAGAGGCAGCGGTGTTCACGGCTGAGTTTTTATTTCCTTTGTAGTCCGTGATGATGTTAATTCCTTGCCACATACTTCTAGAGTCAGTGGTTTTGAAGCGGGCAGAAGCAGAATGGAAGAGTGGTCTGATTTGCCAAATGGTGGGCAGGGGGAGGGATTTGTAGCCATCCCAGAAGGAGAATAGCAATGGTCTAAAACCCGGTCCCCTCGTGTGTTGAAGCTGATGTGTTGATGGTATTTTGGCGTGATTGTTTTAAAATTGGCTTTGTATAAGTCCCCGGTAACAATGAACGCGGCCTCAGGGTGCGTGGTTTCCTGCTCACTTATGGAGTTCCTTGAGTGCCTGGTCTGTGTCAGCTTGTGGGGGGTGTACACAGCTGTGATAATGGCCGCTGTGAATTCCTTCGGTAGCCAGAATGGTCGACACAGAAGCATGAGTGTAAAGGGATTTTGATGGGCAAGGAGGAGGCAAGAACCGCCTTGGCAATATAAATAATATTTTAATGATGAACATAAAGACTAAACACACACATGACAAACATGTCAGTATATGATCTCTCTCTCCTGCACCATCCTCCGCAGTCGCCCTTTATCCCTCTCAGAGGCTTGATTAGCCTAATAAGGGACTGGGTGTGTAGACTCATGACCTGGCCCCGCCCTCCGCCCTGCCACATTGAGATATTCCAGATCAGGAGAGCAGAAAGTCTTGATAAAATGTAAGCTCCTCTGATCACACCATGATTTGTTGATCATAAAACATACACCACCACCTCTGCTTTTACCTGAGAGGTCTTTCGCTCTGTCCGCTCAATGCAAGGAGAAGCCCGTGGGTTTGATGGCCGAGTCTGGAATCTCTGCAGACATCCAGGTTTCTGTAAGGCAGATAACGCAGCAATCCCTCATCTCTCGTTGGAAAGAGATCTGTGCTCGCAGAGGTTGTTGTTCAGAGACTGAACATTTGCCAGTAGTATACTGGGTAGCAGGGGTCGATTTGTGTGATGTCTTATGAGAACGGCAGCTCTTTTTCCAATTTTCCATCTGCATTTCCTCGGATGGGTAGCCCAGACAAAGTGCTCCGCTGGTGTGTTTGTAAACAGCAGGTCGGCACTGAGGAATTAGTCCGGTTTTTGGTGTGTAATTGCAGAACCAATGTCCAAAAGCATTTGTCTGTTGTATACAATAAGGCAGACAAGATCCAAGACAAAATAACAAAAAAACTGTAATCAAAACAAACAATAAACTGCAGTGTTGTGTCGGAGCTCGTAATGCAGCAGCCATTCTCGGTGCCATCTTGAGTCAGATGGATGGATGGATGATTTGGAGTTAGCTCTTGCCAGTCCCAGGGTTTCAGCTACTGACAAAAGGGCAGTCTCTATTGAGTGCTCTTTTTTGAAGCCAGACTGATGTCTGTCAAGTAGGTTGTTCTGTGAGAGAAAAGAAGACAACTGGTTGAATATGACCCTCTCAAGAGTTTTAGAAAGGAAGGGTAGGATAGACTCTGTATTTGTCAACTACTGTGGGATTATGTGTTGTTTTTTAAGGAGTGGGGTTACTTGAGCCTGCTTGAATGTATTGGGAAAGTTTCCAGTTGTGAGAGATGTGTTGATAATGTGTGTGAGTGCGGGTAAGATCAATGGAGAGGCAGCTTGCCTAAGATGGGAAAGGATAGTGGTCAAGTGGACAGGTGGTAGGACAGTTAGACAGAAGCATTTTGGAGACCTCAGTCTCAGAAAGAGGAGAGAAAGGGGAAAACAGAAGATGGGATGTTTGAAGAGAGCTGTGGGTGATAGGTACAGAAGTAGCAGGATGTAGTGGAGGAGGATAGAGAAGTTGAGAATAGAGAAGAGAAAGTTGAAAATAGTTTGCAGGAATCTTCTACAGATCTAGTCCTGGTAATAATACATTTTAGCACCAGAAACTCTAGCAGAAAAAGAGGTGAGAAGTGACTGATACTTACACAGGTCAGCAGGATATTTTGAGTCTGCAGCCCTCAGCTCAGTTCGGCCCGACAGCCAGGGGCTGTGGCATGTGCTGGCCTAGGGGTAAGAGGACAGACACTATCAAGGCAAGAAGTTAATGTTGAGCAAAGAGTATTTGTAGATTAATTTAAATCAAGTGAAGGGAAATGGTTAGTGGAGGGGAGGGATGTAGAGACTATGGAAGAGAAGCAACAGGGTGAGAGAGAGCGAAGGTTGTGGCAGAAGGAGAAGGAGTAAGAGTTAAAGAAGAAGGGAGAGTAACAGAAAACTGGATGAAGAAATGGTCAGAGATATGAAGAGGGGTAAAATGGGGATTATTGGAGATACAATTATGTATGACTAACTCCTTGTGGGCCATCTGGATGTCTTAATCTGCCAGCTACAAAATCTGTGTACAACTACACAAATGTCCCTGTAGCCCATATACAAACCAGGAAAATTACACATAGGGAAATAAAGATAGTCATGATGTTGACATGAAACTCAAGTGTGTGGTCTCTGTAGATTTGTACTGTATATTAAAGCACAACTGAGCCCGCCTACTTTTTCAGCCACAGGGAGTTTGTCAAATAATTCACAAAAGAGTTCTAAGTCACAAACCAAATTATCCAGCTCAGAGGTGAATCCCAACATTACAAACTTTAATTTGAAGCAAACAGTATTTGAAAACCAGGCACATAGTACAATACTGTGAACTCAACGTCTTTAATGAGGGAATGAACAACAGTCCCACAAAGCATTGCAAATAATGTATTCAAAATCAGAAAATATAAAACTATTAATTAAAAATAGCTGATTTTAAGTATAGTAACAATAGGCCTATGTTTTGATATTATTGCAGAATATTCAAATATATCCAAATATATATGTAATTTAAGAGTGTAGGGAGATTGACTTGATTGCGTCATTTATATGGAGCAAACGGTTACTGCTGTGTTTTTGGTGCACTATGTACTGTATGTTAGCCACAATTCCCTGACTGATTAATCGTTTTCCAATCAGGATCAAGGATAGTATAGTTGTTCACCAAATTTCCACTATTAAACATTATTTTTTTTTAATAATTAAAAAATGAAATATCAGAGACATCAGCAGAAGCATATACCATAGATTAACAACCTCGGAGCTCACAGTGGGTCTGTCTTTAAAAGTTCATTATTTATCATTACAAATCTAACCCCCGTGGAGTAAAGGAATGTGATTTTTTCTTCTGAAACCAGGCCATTGCATTTCATATTTTCAATATTTTTATTAACAGATATTTCATTTAATGTTATATTGAACAGTTCCATATAAAAAAAAAAAAAGTTTTTTTTTTTTTTAAAGACAGTTATCCATAACACACATTGCTTTTAAATCATGAATCTACAGTTACACTGATGCAGTACATGAGTTTCAAACTTGACTATGGAAGCTTAAATAAATGAATTTGAGTTAGTCAAATAGTGATTGACAAAAGTTGGATTTTATAATTGACAAAAAATCCTGCATTTCTCCCATGATTTATACAAACTGTTGGATTACAAATTTCACACACATTTTGAATACAATGGAAGCTGTGGTTAAGAGCTCAAAACAATTTTGTCTGACTAATAATAATGCTCACATAAGAGACATGAGAGGGCTATATTTTTCCCTTTAATGAGGGCAGATCAATCAATGCATGGAGTTTATTGCCGCCACTAGTGACACACTCACATAGCTCAAGATTCAGACAGTCCCTCTTCTGTCTATGATTTGTACTGCATGGTGACTGTTGTTCTGTATATAATTACATTACAGATAAAAAGAGCTTTATTTTTCATGTTACTCTGACAATTAGTGGGAGTTAAACAGTCCTGCTGTCTAAACTGACAGATCACTGAAACATGCCTCACCGCACACAACTGAATTGCCATTGTCGTTCCTTTAGACTAGGATTCTATCAATCAATCAATCAATCAATCAATCAATCAATCAATCAATCAATCTATCTATCTATCTATCTATCTATCTATCTATCTATCAATCTATCTATCTATCTAATCTCTTTGTCTGTCTGTCTATATATATATATATATATTAAAAAAAAAGGAAATATAAAAAAGAAAAGAATAAAAACACCAGTCCTAAGAGCACAGTTCAATCTATATACATTGTATCTAACTTCCCCTTGCTCATATGTGTAATAATGCAAAGCTAATCTTTGGTATGAATCTGGCCTTGTTTATAATATTACAGTTTAAACTTTGAAGACAGGCCCTTCCTTTAGTAGATAACTTTTTTTTCATAACTTTTGTAAATTACATAAGCATGAATATCAACATTTGAATTCATTTGCACTCAGGTCTATCTATAATTAAAATGTGCTTTTTTATATTTTTATAATTATAGTGTGATCACTAAACCCATGTTTCTCTAGCCGTCCACCAGGCTTTCAGTCCCGCTGGATATTCAATCTCTGAGTGTTTTTCCCTTCAGGCCCTCAAAGAATTCAGACAGCCCGGCTCTGCACCACCCTGAGTAGAGGGATCAGCCTGATAACCTGCTGTTCAGAAGGTTCATCATCGCCCTCATTATGAATGAATGAGGGGTGGAAAAAGAAAAATGCATTATAGTTTTTAAAAGTACTTTGGCTTATCCCTCTATTCATTCCAGCTCTGTTGTTTAGCTGCTTCAGAGTGAGTGAGAATGCAGTTCTGAAGGAAAATACCCTCAGAATAGAAAGGCATGTTTTTTCCTGCTGATTAAGAGATCTAATCCAAAGACTGCCAGAACAATCAGACATAATAAGAACACATCGAACAAGTCATATACTACTTTCTTCATGTCTTCTGTGTTAGTTACAGGCACTTCAGTGTACGCAGACATTTGCAAGCATGGTCAATTCACTTGTTTTAAATGTTAGCCCTTAGGAGTAACACTTATAGTCCTTAATATGCATTTGTATAACCTCTTGTGCATGATTATCACTTTAAACAATATTGCATTTTAGATATTACTAGTTCCCTAGTAAACGTCACTATTTCATTTAAAATAAATTTAGCTAAAGTGACAAAAACTCAGTGTTTTCTGTGAAGAATAGTAATTGTTCTCAGGGAGACACACTAAAGACCTACTCAGAATGAATTATCCTTCAAATGATTAGCTTTTTGTAACGACTGTAGTGTCAGGTACAACTTCCCTTATACAAACTGTCATCTCCACATGACTGCTAAAGTACATTGCAATCCTGATTTGAACAAAAGAATTCAATTAATTGATGCCATGGCAACATTAAGCAGATGCAGTCCCACAAATGTTCCAGCATCTCTGGCAGCTAAATGTGTATTGAGGTATTTAACATAAAGATTTGGGGATATTTTTTCTTCAGAAAAGCAATTAGTATGTGAACTATTGCAAGACAGGACCTGGAAAGCCTGGTGCTATCTCTTGAGACTCAGAATGTTAATGAACATTTTGTTGGTTATAAATATTCAAACGTGAATTCATACATGCTTACATGGCTCTGTTTAATCCAGCTCTGACAATGATATTCATATGAGCAAAATAAATACCAAATACCTTGTCGTGAAGCTTTCACCCATCAAGCAATTTATACCCATTTGAGTCCAGTTGGAGGCATATTTACGATAGGTTACTAAATAAGAACTTTACTAATTGAAGGTAGCCAACAGTTAGTTTACTACACTAATAATGAGCACTAAGGAAATATGCAAACCAAGAGCATGAATCAAGGCTAAAGAGGATTAGAAATCATTTGCATGATAAACAGACCAAACAACAACAACAAAAAAATGTAAATAACTAAATAAGAAAACAGAGGTAAATAAACCTTGAAATGAGTCCTTGTCTACCTCCATCCATTTGTGATGTACTGAGTTTATTAATCAATATCTGTGGGCCATAATTACAGTCGTTTTACTTGTTCTAGGAAATGAAGATTCATAAGTGACCTGTAACAAATGCATTATACATTCAGTGGCTAATGAGGTCCCTTTCATGCTTTCATTTATCAGTGATTTAGCAAGTCATCTGAGCAGCAGGAAATTAACTTTACACTTTTTAATTGTGTTTTGTGTTTATCTCGATTCCTTGCCGCTGCTTAAAACTCTAGCAGCTCAATATTTATAGTGCAAGTTTTTGGAGCAGCAATGCATACAATGAATAAACACATCCTCACCCAATTGCCCAGAATCAGCAGAGTACTTCATTAGGTGACCTTCCAAAAAACGCAGTAGTCAATGTTTATCTGTGTAAGTCTGTATAACTACACAACTGAACTCCTGCCAGTTTTAAAACACTTTTATTTATTAACAGTATTGTCTACCCATCTCTAGAGTCATGCATACACAAATGTCTGTGAAACAAAAAGATTAATACAGCTGAACAATTGTAATATATATTACAATTGTTCAGCTGTATTAATCTTTTTGTTAAGACATTAATATATATTAATGTTTGTCCCATTGCAATACATGTAAACAGTTGGACTGGTTTGTTGTGATTTCATGACTAATGACATTTTTAATAGTGAGAGTCTAAAACACATATAACAATGAGACGCTCAAAAACTCATCATGTTTTCCTTGGATGTCCTGACATGCTTGAGTGCCCTGCCCAAGGTTCAAGTCTTATCTTGATAGAGCAGGCTTGTGAAATTATGCAAGTGGTTTTGAAGGGAAAGTTCTCCCATTCGCTCTCACTGTTTGTTTTGATCATTTCACTTTACTCGCAAGGTTGTACATTGAATTAGTATGATCCTTATTTTTTATTGTAATACAAAATCATTTCTAAAAGCAAACGGAGAAAAACGGTTTTATTCCCGTACCGCATGTGAATCCGAAAGTCTCTGTTTCCTCAAATCTGTTTTCTAAACTGAAGATCCGCCTTCACTGCAGAATGATTCGTCCGTTCATGTACACAGAGCTTTTCGCGCGCATACTGTGGGTGTGCTCTCGGTCAGTCAAAATGACTGACACCTTGAATGCACCATGCCCCGCCCCCAGCTGCCGATGCTATTTGAGCAAGAGACGGCTGCTTTATTCACCTAGAGCTGGTGCCGGAGCGTCGTCAATGAGAAGGGAACGCCGCGTTCGGAAAAAAAAAAAAAAAAAACGCTCAGTGTTTAGCCTACACCATGATTTGCACTTCAGTTTCGTGTTTGTGGACTATATTTTGCCTTCATTTATGTTTTTGTGTAAACATTGGAATAGCACAGAACACAAGAGAGGGTAAGTGGTAAAGTTTCCTTCATTGCCATGCGACCACTGCATCCTGACAGCGGAGCGCGAGCTGATTAGAAGTAACGAGCAAATTAATAGTAAAAAGTGAAGAAGCGAAACATTGTTGTTATGCGATACAACACGACTACTGCAGATAAATTATCGCAAAAAAAAAACAAAAACAAAAACAGTGTAGTCTGGTACTTCGGTGCGCAACGTCATACAAACAGTCACGGCGCTCCACCAGTTTTTATCTCACTTAGGATATTGTACTCAACGCTGAACGTGTCTGATCTTTTAAATGAGTGATTCGTTTGACGCACAGATTACTGATTTATATTTGCAGACAGCAACTAAGCAGAAGGATGTGGTAACATATATGTGCTGTTGCGGTATTATCATGTTAATACCCCCTCTCAATATGTATCTAGTTAACCTTAACCTCCATAACTCTATCTTGTATTTGCTAGTTATAATTTTCTCGTCTAATAGTAAAAAGCATTTCATGATTTCTATTCACGGCAACGAGGGAACAAAAACCGACGACGCGTTTGGACAAATGTAGGCTATCACCACATTTGAAAAGAATATCTCGATGTGCTTTAACCAACCAACTGAATTTTTGCCATATGCAGTTACAACATATGCCAGTCTTTTATTTAATAATACTCCAAAGAACCCGGATTCAGTCAAGTAGTAAAGGGATCACCGTGGATGAAAACCGCATTCAATCACTAAACAATTCAAGTGCTTCTGTATACTTACCGACTTACTTATACTTACTGACTGTTAGAGCAGTACTTATGTAGGCTACTGCAAGTCTCTATATATCACACGTTAACAAAAATCTATATGTATCCTTACAGGAAAATTTTGTTAAAAAAATATTAAGATATGTAATAGAACTGACATAAAATGCCTATAAGATTTCATAGCAAATGCTTCCAGTTGATCTTATGGCTGTTTGCTGTAGTTCAGTCTGATGCCCATCGATTAGCCTACTCAGGTAAACGCGCAATGTAAAAATATTTTTTAAAAGGTAGTTTCTTTAATTCGTTCTCCTTCTAATTACACGCTGTTCTCCGCAAATTCCCTTTTGAGAGTTATTAACAAGCTAATAGAGTGGCATCGAATAATTTTTTAACGGCGATCAAAGGCCTTTTTGTCAGCTCTATTTTAATCGTGGGATAGTGCGAAATCAGTTTACCATTTAATTAAATGCATCTAAATGCAGCTATTAATTTCAAAGTGTGTCATAACCCGCGCGCTTGCGTGCGTATCCGTGATTCCGTGTATCCTCAACGTGGCAAACAAATGCACTTTTAGCCACTTCTTGATCACATTCCAGCGGAAACGAACTCATCAAACAGCACGTGTCCGTCAATTACTGTGACACTAACAGGTGTCGCGCGCAGGTTTCGGAGGTGCGCGAGGTGTCTATTGTCATACATCTCGTGAAAATGGGTCAAAGTCGCGCTCTCACATTTAGACTGTTTGTGCTCCATCTTGAGCTATTTAAAATTCTACAAGAATGTGAGTGAGATGTGTGCCAGAGGTTACAAACTTTAATCATAAATAAAGGTGCATTATTTCAAGTATGCGCTTTATATCTCGTCGGCAGTGATCCTTTTGGATTCAAAGGCGCAGCAGACAGAATTGGAATGGATATCGTCTCCTCCAAGTGGGGTAAGCAGTAAACTTTTTTTTTATATACACACAAACATTTAGTTTCAACACTTGTTTTATTTTAAGTGTAACCTAAAAGTATGTGTTTGTCTGATGTATTGTTTCTGTTCATTTGTCAGTGTTTGTAGCTACTTCAGAGCGTCGTATGATTCTTTAAAAAACTGAGTTATGAATAGGTTTAAATGTTTATTGAAGTGGCTGTTTTTAAAATTTGTTTTTGCATCTTGAACTCATTTTTACCGGTTTGACACATGACATGTAAAATACGCGCGCTTTTGTGGCGAAATAAGGCCTGAATATAACAATTTTTTCTCCAGAAGAGCGCCAAATCTATTTAGCCAAATTAGAGCGTTATGTTCTTCAGATTATACTGCTTTTGTTTTGTTCCGAAGATCTTAGCGTTTATATATATATATATATATATATATATATATATATATATATATATATATATATATATATATATATATACATACATACATATACACACACACACACACACACACACACACACAACTGTTTTAGAAACGTAGGCCTACCGAAACGACAAATCAGAATCACTTTAGAATTTTACATGACAGACTTTTTGTTTATCAGGTAGCATGCTGTACATTAATATTAATAGCTAATGTACTTAATTCGCAACATAACTTTACTAATTACATTTAGTATTATTATTGGGCATGCATTAATTTATGCACTACAATAGTGAGGTAATTTTTTACTAAATGATAGGCCTACTTGTGTATACTTCTTATTTATTGTGTTAACACTGAAAGTGACTGACACCTATTCCAGTCTGCAGAACTGCACACACAATAGCAAATTTTTGCTTTGTTTTGTTAATAATGTAGTTTGTGAATTCATGCAAAGGATGTAAAAATTATGCAGCTTTTGAGAGTTGTGTATTTGTTCACACAGAGAGCAGTTTTGACATGCTGTAACATTCTCCCTTGAGGTTAGTTTTGAGCATTTTAGCGTAAGACACAGTATAATCTTGGCGATTAACTTAATTTTTCTTGCTTTCAGTGGGAAGAGATCAGTGGCTTGGATGAAAACTACACACCCATTCGCACATACCAGGTTTGCCAGGTCATGGAGCCAAATCAGAACAACTGGCTACGGACTAACTGGATTGAAAAGGGTGATGCCCAGAGGATTTTTGTGGAGCTGAAGTTTACCTTGAGGGATTGTAACAGTCTTCCAGGGGTTGTGGGATCTTGCAAGGAGACGTTCAACTTGTACTACCAGGAAACCGATATGGAGGTCGGCAGGAATATAAGGGAGAGTCAATATGTGAAAATTGACACCATAGCTGCAGACGAGAGTTTCACTCAGGGCGACTTGGGGGAAAGAAAGATGAAGCTGAACACGGAGGTGCGGATAATTGGACCTCTCTCCCGCCGAGGCTTCTACCTTGCTTTTCAGGATGTGGGGGCCTGTATCGCTTTGGTCTCCGTCAAAGTTTATTACAAGAAGTGTTGGTCAATTATTGAGAACCTGGCCACGTTCCCAGATACAGTGACAGGGTCAGAGTTTTCATCATTGGTGGAAGTGGAGGGCACATGCGTCAACGATGCAGAGGAGGAGGCAGACAACTCTCCCAAAATGCATTGCAGCGCAGAAGGAGAGTGGCTGGTACCTATTGGGAAATGCATATGCAAAGCTGGATTTCACCAGAAGGGAGATGCATGTGAACGTGAGTTGTCTATATTTTAATTTGCTGTCTTCTACACACTACATTTGTATGGAAATACATTCACGGCTTGTATTAAAGTGCCACTGATTAACCTTATGCATGACTGAGAAGGGAGGACCGTTGCTTAATTATTAAGCATTAGGTTATTATGTGTAGGACACACTTTTGTGTCCATTTACCAAGACACTCGTTGTTCCTGTTGTTTGGTTAGGTGCCCAAGTATGGAATTATTCCATTGTTAAGTAATTAATATGAATAAACCAAACCAATACAGTTACAAAAACAAACATTGCTGAAAAATACACCAAAAAAAATGTATGAAAAGAAAAGCTAAGAACAATTAAATAAGGCATGCTCATTGGGTGAAAATAATAATGCTTGATTAAATGTGGGAGCAAAAATCTTTGGCACAATAATTGGGATCCCTTTTTATCATTTGATTTGTGGGTTATTAATTCATTGCCATAGTTGCATTGACACTAGATTTAAATGATAACTAGCACTTCAGCTTTGCTCAATGCTCTTCAGAAAGAGCCTCTTTCCTCGCTCCCTTTCTTCATCTCTCTTCTTCTCTTTCCAATTGGCATTAGGCTAAGCCAATCATTTGCAAATGACACTTAAGTCTGGAGAAGGTTCAGCCCATTCCTCTTACTCTCTCTGGACCTTTGAAATGACCCTGACCAAAAAAAAAAAAAGAGAATACAAACTGCAGACATTCAGTTACATTTAGGCCCGGGGATATTTGCAAAGAGTCCAAAAAGGAAACACAATCACAGTTGCCTCTGAAATACTTTTAGCTTCATCCGCCTGCAATTAAGGATAAAACACACTCAGTCCTATCAACTTCACTAATGGTGATAAGAGTTGTTTTTTGGCAGTCACATAGCTCTTGTGATTAGGATCTGGTGAGAGGATCACTTGTTTTTTTTGCATGGTTTAAGTGGCCTGGCTTAGTCGCCCACCCTATTCTTTGTTCTGCCAATCTGGGTCACCTTTACCTTTATAGATGATCAAATTGCAGACCAGCAATGATTTTATCAGAATGTGCTTCTGAAGGTTTCGATAGCTTTTATACTCTGCACATACTCGTCTACATCATTAAGTTATCATGTGAAGGGTGCTTCAAAACACTATTATGTTATCAAAAGCTAAAATAGGCAAGCCGTCTGATGTGGCTGTTCCATGCTGAGAGGTTGTAAAGCTTAAATCCATTTTGAAAGCCAGAAAGGGAGCAAAGGAGAAAGTTGATGGTGCTTCTATATAAAGAAATGTGGGTTATTTGGCACACATTGAGCATAATAAAAATGATGTTTTTTTTTTACCTACTTCACATGGAATTTTTACTCACTCATAAAATACCACCAAAATATATTTTTTTAAACAGTTAAACTTGCATGCAACTTTCAGCAACACAGGACATGTCCCATTCCGAACTCTTAGGAAGTTTCAAATACTTTGCCAGAGAATTATTTGCTGTCACGAAGCCATTTCGCATTCCTCAGAAACAAACAAATACTGTCACCCATTTAGATTCAATCCCCTTGCATTGTCACTTTATGAGTTGTTCGTCGCTGCTGGCATGAGTGGTTGTGATATTACTGCTGTAGTTAATCTAAATAAAATGAGCATGAGACTGCAGCATCAGCACTTCCTCTTAGAGATCCTCGCAATATTAAATTGCCTGTTCTGAGTTTACCCTCGAGCACCAACCAGACTGAAAAATACTGGTGTTTTTTTCCCCTTCTGTCAGAGAAACAGTGGTGCAGTGCACAGTATCTGGGGTTAAGGACCTGTGAGTGACATGGGTCTTTTTAATATGGAGGACTGATCTTACCTGGAGTATACAGATCATGTTGCATCTCTCTCGCTCTCTCTCTCCCTACCCTCAAGGCAACGGCCAAGACACTGTGACCCTAATTTCTTCCAAAGCTCAGTTTTTTTTTTCATTTACACCATCTCGGTGTGTTCTGCAATAGAATTTGTACTACTTATATGCAGATGTACACACAAACAGGCACTCATGCATACAGAATAAAGTAAAAAATATCTTACATTCAAACTTTAGTGGGGAAACAACAAGGACCACCAAAATGTTTGCTTTGATGGTCTCATTCATCAGATGTCTGATGGAGGCAAATCTTTAATATTTTTCTTCCTCTGACAGTATATGTTCTTGTGTCCGACTGTGATGTTTTTCAATTACTTTTCTATAGAAATATGCGCTAGATGGACATCTTTGAATCGTCTTTTTCAACTTTTAAAAATGTTTCTCAAGACACTTGGTCTTTGTTCCTTTCCGTTGCTCTCTGTCCAACATTTTATAATTTTTTTTTTACCTAGAACGTGTCCTGTTTTTTTTTTTTCTTTTTGCCAGACACATGTGCTGGCCTCAATGACAGGGATAACTTTTCCAGCAATCTGTTACACAGAATAATTGTTATGGCTGTTGAAACAATCTGAATTATTCAGCAGCATGCCAGAGTTTATTTGCATGAAGCAAAAGTAAAAATAATGGCTATTCATTTGCAAAGCTCTGTTCAACAGTGGCTACTCAGAGAAAATGAAGACACTAAGTCCTTTAGAAGGCAGAAAAAGAGTCCTTGTAGACAGACATTGATTGCTTTGTTTTCATATAGCTTTTCCCTGCAATCCGTGGAATGTATGTTGCTCAAACTTAACAAATCACAATACTAACCATATCTCAACCATAGAAATGCTTAATATTAACAGATAGTTGAACCACTCTTCCAGTTTGTGACTTTTACATGGCAAGCCTCTGTGTTCATTATTCAGACAAATAATAAATAAAAAATACTTAAATGAGCCAATATTCCTCGCTAGCCTTGGCTAGCATGCTTAAAGGCAGAGCTACTGGCAATGGCAGGGGCTGACGCTCTCCATCTCCCAGATGTCAAATAGTTGGACAGGAGTTAGTCAAATCCTGATGGATTGCCAGAACACAGAAGGAGGGTTCTAGCTTTGGAGACAAGCTACAACAGTAGCCAGGGTGAAGGGAAGCTAGCTGACAAGCTGGCCCCAGAGCAAGGCTCAGAGAAGGCCGTGCTTTGCATTTCAAATGATGCCACCAGGAGTTGGGGGTGGACGGAATGCATAGAGCCCTGACACACAAGTGATTGATAAGGTGTGAAAGTAAAGGCTACACACGGTCATCAGTTAGAGAACTGTAAGTTAGCTTAATTATTCAAATGGAGGTGAGTTCCTCTGGGAAACCCTTTGGGTCCAAAGCTGTCAGGGTTAGACTCACACGTTGATGGATAATGGTCAGGGTCTCGGAGAGCACTGTTTGTTTCTCCCACTTGGTTTTGTCAGATGGAAGGTCGCTTTGAACACAAGAGTTAAATTATCATTGTGTTGTATTGTCAATCAGCTGAAGCAGGACTGTCAGTTGGTGGCAGTCCAGTTATTGATGTGTTGTAGTTGCTTCATGTTCTAAAATCATAATTTCCTGTTGTTTCTCAAAAAAAAAAAAATTCTTAGGTAAAATTAAGAATATTTAACAGTACCCGTTGTCCTATGTAACTGAAGTAATAATTCACCTAAAAATATAATTAAAATTTTTAGGAACCCACAAGTAGTATTTATTTTACACAGCTGTCAAGCTCCAAAAAAAGCACATCAATGCCAATAAGTCAATATTACTAATGCATGATATTCCAAGACTTCTGAAGCAATTCGATAGATTTATCAGACTGAAATTTAGGCCCTATGTCTTTATTCACAAATAATTATTACTTATCGCACAGGTTCATTTCCAGAATTCAAAAACAGACATGAGCTTTGGCACCAGTGAATATTATCAGTAAGAAAAGACTTACATTTATGTAATATTTTGAACATGAACTAACTCTTTAATGTAAACATTAAACAGTCACTGGATATTCTTTGTAAATTTAAGCCATTTACATGTAATTTGAACAGAAAAGAAAAGGAAATTTTTATACAAGAAAAAGCCTCCAAAACTTCTCTCTCTCTCTCTGTCCTTATCTCTCTCTCTCTGTAAAGGAGAAAAGTGTTCAGTTATGTAATAAGTTATTGATTTTGCTCTTAGGAAGAGATTGAGCTGCTGAGTCTCTTGCTCTGCCGGTTTCCCAGAGGAGAGTCACTCTGACAACACAACCCTCCCTGATGCGCACTGAGCGTTAAGGCCTTCAACCTGGTCACATATCACTTTCACCCGGTCACCTCGGGCCAAAGCTGCACCAAGCACGCATTCACGTACGCGCACACACACACACACACACACACACACACACACATACACACACACACACACATATGGTTGCTTTGTTGCTTTTAACACAGTGTCCGCTTGTCCAATTGCATCCATTAGTACGGATGAATAGAGAGCAATTCGAAAAGAGAAGTGTGTGTGCCAGCGTTTAGGCAGCTAAAGAGGGTAAGCCTTCCATAGTATGGGTGCATATGTGCTTATTTGTGGATAAAAGAGCGTTTTGCTGGGTGTGTCTGGCTTTTCCCCAGCTAAAAAGACTAAGCCCAAAATCTGTGTATGTATGTGTGTGAGAGAGGGTCGATGGAGATGTCGGGACCTGTTAGTGCTGCTGGAGTTGCGAGCTGGGCGGTTGCTGGTAGGGGGTCTTTGTTTGGAGGGGAAAGAAGCCATAGAGGTGGCTCCTCAAGCAAGCCAAGGGTCAAATAGGCTCATCCATCTTCCAGCCTGGCAGTGACCTGTCAGTCCGGCTGTTCACGTTACTAAACAGAGCAGGCAGGCCTGCATTGTGCAAGCTGCTCTGTTTGCAACCATGTGTAAATGAAGTTAATATTCACTGACCTCGTGCTCAGCCCGTGAGCTACCCTGGTGACACTACAGAAATCACACAATTACAAGTGAAACAACAAAGATTCCTTTCTGTTCTCATCGGCTATTTATTTCACATAGCTTCTGTGTTTTTGTTTGCGCTGTCAAAACACATCGCTTGATCTAATGGCGGATTTCTCTGTTGAGTCACATTTGGCTTTTTGTTTTTAGTTCACATTAGTAGATTGGTGCATTTTATTTCTGCATTGAACATGACAGAACGTTCAAAATATGTGTGTTTGATCTAATGCTGCATTTCTCTGCTAAGTCACTTTTGACTTTGTTGTGTTTTTAGTAGTTCACTTTAGTAGATTGGTGCACGTTATTTAGGCATTAAACATGACACAACGTTCTTTGAATGTTGTCAAAGTATGCCTGTTTGATCTAGTCACATACAGCCTTTTGTGTTTTTAGTCCACATTAGTAGCTTTGTGCACTTTGTTTCTTCATTAAATGTGACTGAAATTGTGTATTACCAATGTTGACTACAATTGGAGTGAGTTTGTGCAGAGAGTAATTTTACTTAAGAAAATAAAAGTTTATAATAAAGATTGTCAAAATTTCTTGTCATGATAAATCTTGCTTACTCATTAAATTACAGCAGAAGTCTGGGCATTTAAAAACACATTTAGCAAATGACCATGTACTTTTCCTTAAATAAAAAATAATTCATTCTTAAATGTATTTAATTAAAGTAATTTAATTATCAATTTCAGTTATTTTATAATTACTATTGGGTCAAAAGTACCCTTGGAAATGAGTGTCTTAAATTTTCCCATAAAATCATAAAATAAACATGAACAATGTTTGTATGGAAGGCCGTTTTTGTGTCCAAGGAAACGTTTTGTTTGTATGTACCTGATTTCATATTTTCGGAAGTCAAAGTGTATTTTTACAATAGAATCCTCCTGGATCAAACGTTTAAACAAATAGCTTGTTTGTTGAAGCTTACCAAATTCACAATCCACTTTCTGGATCGTTCTACATTTGTCGTGCTCTGTAGGCTTTGTGGGGGCAGAGATGCAGTTTGTAAATGAGAAGCAGACAGAATTCTCCTCATAAAATGAGATTATGGAGAAGAAATGTCACACACGCACGCACGCACACATACACACACTGTCGTCCCTCTGCCAAGTTATTTCTGAATGTAACTTGAAATTAATGCATTGTGCCAAAGAAGAATCAATAAAATTAGAAAGTAATGATTTTTCTACATTTCTGTGCAGAGTTTATTATTGAAAGCTATAAATGTGTGATGCATGTTAGTTTTTCAATGGTGATGCCAGGACTTGATTGAGTGCTGTATTAGTCTTCAGGCCCCATTTATGAATATGGATGGGTATTAGAGCAAGTGTGGGTGGCTATTGGTGTGCGTGAGAGTGCGTTTGTTCAAATGGTTGTGCGTTCATGCATGTTCAAACTAGTCATGGCTGAACTAGGCTTTATATTTAGGGACCTCTGCTGTTTTTTTGCTTTCACTTAGTCACCTCTGTCACAGCTGCAAAGTCATCCAATGTATGTGTATGTGTGTGTGAGAGAGCTTGCTGATGGTGGAGGATTTCTTTAGATTTTATTAGTTGTGGTAGTTGAGGGCTCTTTAGGAGATTTGATCTGTTATCTTCCCAAAAAAGCATTCCCCTTCTCAGATTTTTAGTCTTGTATCATCTTTCTTCACATTCAATGGAACAGTTGTGCTTCTTTCAGTACTTCTAGTAAACACACTCACACAAAATATGTGTTAAAAGCTAACCCAAGATGATAAATGGTCATTGTAAATGTCATTTTAATAGCCGAACCCACATTTTATACTACTTTGCATCCAGACAGAAGTGATATCTGCCGAGGCAGAGCGATGCTATAAGTGATACGCGGTGTCATTTATTTAATGTTAAAATCTTCTTTGTTTTCCATTAGCAAATCCATGCAATAAATCAGGTGGCACAATGTGGAAAAGGAAGCGCAGGTGCCTCAGGATATGATTATTTTTCGATTCCCAATCAGTCGCAAACAACAGGCCAGAATTTACACTGGGAAGGAAGCATTTCACCTAAGGCATTTGCAATTCCGGTGAAAGCACAAAACCTGTATTAAAACTCTGTAAAAGTTTCATTTTATATTTCTTTTTTTCCTGCTATCACAGAACATCTCATATGCCATGCCAGCCATTTGGGCAGATGCTTTGAGCCACTGCTGTATTTAACAGATCAAGATATTTTTTTGGTCTGTTCAACAGCAATAACATATTTGTAGATCCCTTTTCAGAATTCTGTAACAATTTCATGTCCATCAAATATTTGTGTGTAATTTCCTGTTATTTTTATAATTTTACCATAATCAGATTTTTGTGCAATCTGCCTCATTTGAGAAATGAGGAGCAAGTTGAAAAATATGTTCTTGGCATCGATGATGACCATCTCCAGCCAACAAAAATGCGACTGTGAAAGCATAATGCATTCAGCAGTAATTGCAATTGCATTAGATATAATATTGTTATTCTCTGCTGTTGTTTAAAATGTACATGCAAAAGAGGACCAAAAGTTTGCCATTATTCAGTGCACAACAGATCATTGAAATGTGTTTAGCTTAGCTACATGCAAATGACTTTGGGGTTTTGGTTTTGGTTTGACTATGCCGCTGCAACTTTTTCTCAGTGTTTCCTTTTTCTAACACTGTTTTTTTTTCTTTATAACTAATACCTTTCACAATTAGCATTTTTGTTAGTCCATTCTAATACGTACATTTCCTGGAAACTCCATTGGTGTAATTGCGAAAACATAGATCCTAATTTTTGCAAAGAGTGTAACTGGCACCTCTTTTTCATTGTTGCAGGTTAACAGCTGGTTTTTGGCACGATTCATGATGTTAACATTTTAACTATATTTAGGAGAGGGCTCTGACAGGCTTTGATCTGCTCTTTCTTCACATGTCTTGTTCCCTCTGAGGGCTTCAGATGGCATCCTGGTGTGTCCTTCTGCACAGTGTAAGAGAATGCTAATCTTCACTTTGTTTCTGACAGAAAGCTACTTATCTCTCCTTCACACAGGTAGCTGACATGAATTAGATTCTTGTCTGCACGTAAAGAGCACACCTGTTTGCTTCAAATAATGCGTGGAGCACTATGTGAATATTTTAGAAGAAGATCCATCATTTGAAATTTTAATCTGACATTTTCACAACTCAATAATCCAAGTTTTTTCTGTAACATTTACGGCACTTCGTCTCAGTCTAGCAGCTGTTTAAGAAATTGCAAAGGGCTTAAAACTGGACCCCATCCTGGTGTGTTGCTTTCTTTCTGCCTTTTGATTCTTCCTCCCTTCCTTTGTGCCCTCTGCGTTTCCTGGACTTGAGTAGATTTCTCGCCCTCTTTAGAGGAAAGATTAAAATGCTTGATGCTCAAGGGCTGACAGCATGGAAACTGGCTTTATATGCAGTACAAGATTGAGGGGTTTGGGGTCCTCTCCTACTACTTTCATCAATAGATATCCTTTTTTTTTGCAGCCAGAAAGTACAGAAGAAATATGGAGTTCTGAAAAGTCCACTACATGTACACAAATGTTAGGAGTACATGTTATTTAGTGGTGTGAATCTTCACTGGCCTCACGATTCGATTGTGATTCAAAGAGTAACTATTCTATTATAAAACGATTCTCGATGCATCACGATGCATCTTGTTCTCCAATATCTTTCTTTTTTAAGTTTCTTCAAAAAAACTTTTTTACTCTATTTTTTCACTTTCAGATTTTATTTAACTGCTGTTCTCCATCAACACTCACTGAATACTATTACTTCAACTGATTATATTATTATTTTTGTTTAAGCATTCTAAATCATTTAATAATATTTAATAATTATTTAAAATTAATCTAAGCTATGCTATTCATTTTCATTTTTAAGCACAAATGAAAGTTGCTGGTCCAGGATGAGAGAGATATCTGCTTCAATGAGAGTGCTGCTGTCAGCTTCTCCTGTCCTCACCTGCACAGGTGATAGTAAAGAGGTTTAAATAGCACAGTTGTTGCTTCAGAAATGTATTTAAGCAATTTCCTCTTACTCTAATTGTAGACAAGGAAATGTATGTCTATGTATTTATGGAATTTTCTGGGTTGTTGGGTACCGTTTGATTATTTCTTGACAAGATTCATTGTTGTAAAAGAAGAAGGTAATGCTAAAACTGATGTTTGGAATTATCTGTGAGGAAATGGTACCTCACATAAACATTTTGAAATTATTATTCAACAACAGATGCAAGAAACATCTTGTCAAGACAATCACTCCAGGCAACATCAGACTTATCAGTCCTTCCCTGTCTGTCACTCACGTCAACGTTGTGTCGAAGAAGCGACACTAGGGTTCTCTCTTAAGAGCCTTGCGCATCTCTGAACTTGAGAAAAGGCCAATGAGAAATTGGCAGACAGAACTTGCAGCTTTGCCCCTGGGTGCTTCGATAACGCTTTTAAAAGAGCATATTTTCACTAAAAGAGTTTATTTCTCTAAAAAGCAATACACAGCGGCATTGAGTGTCCTTTTCAGGATGCGTCTTTATAAAAATGCCCTTCCACCCCTGTGTAGTTCCTGGATGCGGTCACGTTCTCTGACAGTCACAGATGGGCGAATGGCGATTTAAAAAAAGAAATCGCCATTCACTTGCATTTTAAGGACCTACTGAGCTTGGAAATATTTCTTCAAATGTGTTCTGGAGAAGAAAGAAAGTCATACACACCTGAGATATCGTGAGGATGAGTAAATAATGAGAGCATTTTGGGGTGAACTATTCCTTTAACAAATAAATGTTTATTGTAGCCCAAATGTTTATACAGACTTCCACAATTAAGTTCCACAATTAAGTTTGTGTGGTTTTAAAGATCAGAAAAAAACAAAGTTTTGAATGACCTATAATGTAACATAAAGATAATTTTTAAATGGAAAAAAAGACAATTCTGTCATCATTACTGTTTCAAACATGTTTAACTTCTTTCTTCTGTGGAACACAAATGGAGATGTTAGGCAGAATGTTAGCCTGAGTCACCTTTCCGATTCATTGTATGGATAATTGGAACAATTGAGCATGAATAAATTATGAACATTTTAATTCATTCATTCTTGAAAACAAACTATATAACCACCTCAAACTTAGACACCAAAATAATAATTAGAAAATGAGCCATCAAACATTGACAGTTCTTGCAAGGACACAACTAAAAAATGTCAGCAAGCTGGACGTAAACTAGAACAGACAGAAAACTCTGTATCTAAACAGTATCTAAACCTTTCAGAGTTTTCTGTTGTTGAGTGACTAGATGCAGTAATGGTTTTTGTGTGATTGGCTTGCACAGAATACAGATTATGATGTTTAAAGAGCCAAGTCTTGGTATTCTTTAGCAGAGTCCTCCTACATTATCAATGGCATATAAGAAACACTGACTTAAGAGGGCTGTTTTTTTTCTCTCGCTGAAACAGAGGGCTTGACCACTGAAAAGTAAATTTACTGACGCTAGCAGTCGCTGCCTTCTAAAGAGTCCGAGTAGAATGTCAGGCTGTTTTAATCTCTGTCTCTGTTGATCTGTTTAACCTCAACCTGTGTTACTAAGGTGCTGACTAATTTCTTTGTGCATGTGCAATAAATGAGGTTTGTGTTGCCTGCTCTCTGTGTCCATGTCAACAAGCACATCCCATTAGCTTGCCTTCATGCAAGTGGCAGCTCAAATAAAGCTTTCTCTCAACTAGTGCTTAAGCAAATGTTTTAAACAGCCTAAGCTAGTGCTTTTTCTTTGCTCTTCACAATTTAGCAGCAAAGCAGTTATGTTGGCAGGACATGCTTTGAATTGAGAACAGAAATGGGCAGTTAAGTGGAGGATATTGTCTCAGTGTCAGTTTCATAGATTGGCTAGCATGCTCTCAAGAGCTGCTGGCACACTGGGTCATGTAGCGCTAATTCAGTCATGATTACATGCTAGCAGACATTATGCAGCATGGCTGAAGGAGGCATAATTGGGAAGCCTCTTCTTTTTCCTCCCACAGAAATATATCTGTCAGGAAGCAGAAAACAAAGCTATAATTTTTCTCCTCTGTTGCGGGTTAGCTTGATGCTAGCACATTTTTATTTTTTTTGGCTTTTTCAGCTCTAGTATTTGCACGTTTGTGTCGGTAGGGCAGGAATTTGTGCCCCAGAAATGGCTGTGTTTTTGCTTGTCACTCATGGTAAAACCAGAGAGGTGGAGAGGAGACAGGTCCCCCGTGTCAGCGCTACATTTGATTTGAGGCCTAATTTGCTGGTTGGTTGCTTGTGTAAACAACTGAGGGATGCTTGGGCTTCTCAGACACCATGATAAACAAATCCAGATCACACAGATGTAAAAATAAACCATCCATTCTTCAGAGACTTAAAAAGCCAGTATGTTGGTAGTTGCGAGTCCTCCAGTTTTGGTGATTTGTGATAGCGCTAATCTTAGTGTTCACGAGAGAGCCGCTGAAAGCTTGTGGCCAGGTCTTGAGCTCTCAAGCTCAGGCGGGATCTTTCTCCCATACAGATAGGCTCAGAGCCCAACACTAAAACTAACAGACAGACCAGCTTACCTGGAAAATGGTTTCTATTTTTCTTGTTGTTTCTTGATCTATCTTTTCTTTTCTTTTAAAATACAGTAAGAACCTCCTGTTCAGCGACATCAAAGCAAAAACATATGTAATAATTACCATGCTGCTTTATTATCAAAATTAACAGATGTTTTCCCATTACATGTTGAATGTTCATTATTTATTTTTTGTAACTGTATACTTAATGACTTAATTTACAACAAAAAAAAAAAAAATTATAACAATTAAATGCATCCTAAATATACTACTGTGTGTGTGTGTGTGTGTGTGTGTGTGTGTGTGTGTGTCTAAATTCTATATTCTCGTTTTCTGAACCATGGATGATAATACACTTTGCTAGCACCAGCTCTTTTGTGCAAAATTACAACAAGAACTAGACTTGCTGCTTTCAATTACAAGTCCTCACTGGTAGTAAAAGATCCCAGATAAAATCACATCCCTTTCCTCCTCTTGCCAGCCTCAGAAGGCTCTTGTTCTTTGCATCACATAGCTCTACCATGCCAGTATTCTGAGCTAAATAAACAGTGACAGGGCTTTCATGTAGCTGAAAATGGAGCTGAAATGGAGATACCGTATCCTTTAGCCACCCCCCATCTCAACAAGGTGGTGTTTAAAACGAGTAAACCGACGACCTCCTGTGCGATCTCCATTTTAGTCTTGTCACGTAAAACTGCTGTATTTTTTCCTTTTGAAGGCCCTGCAACAATGCTGGAATGAGATCGAAAAACTGGGACTGGAATTGGAAATCAGTGGTGTTGTGTCCCTGGTAATAATCATTAAAATGCATTGCAGTGAACAAAGTAATATTTATCCTGGGGATGCGGGCATGGTTAGGGTTTAAGAAAAATCATGTGGGCCTGATTCCCTCTTTAGGCTGAAGGGGGTTTTAAGCAAACAGCTGCTAAGTGTGGATTAGTGTCACTCAGAAGTGCAGACCAAAAGGCCAAACCTAAAATAGCTTATTTCTCTCATGCTTACAGACTTGGCTTGGACCAGAAAAATACCTCCGTTTATGGAATCACCCAAAACTTGTTTTAAAGGAATAGTTCACCCACAAATGACTTTTATGACTTTTTTCTTATGCAGATTGCAAAAAGTGATATTTCATGTGTGCTTCATACACCTTAAGTCATTTTTACATATTTAAATTCAAATATGCATTGGCGGCCAAAAGTTTGGATTAATGTACAGATTATGCTGTTTCAGAAGGAAATTGGTACGTTAATTCACCAAAGTGGCATTCAACTGATCCCAAAGTATAGTCAGGACATTACTTATGTGAAAAAGCACCATCATTTTTATCAAATCTAGACAGTCCCAATTTCCTGCAGTCATCTCTTCAACACCTTATCCTTGAGTAATCATGCTAAATTGCTAATTTGGTACTAGAAAATCAATTGCCATTATATCAAACACAGCTGAAAGCTATTTGGTTTTTGAGGTTCCACAGTATGCAATATATTGGCATCTCTTAAGATCAATATTAGGTAAAAAATGGCAAAAAAGAAACAGCTTTCTCTTGAAACTCATAACTCAATCATTGTTTTGAAGAATGAAGGCTATAAAATGCTTTAAATTGCAAAAAAAAAAAATGAATATTTTATACAAAGGTGTACACTACAGTCTTTAAAGACAAAGGACAACAGGCTCTAACGAGGACAGAAAGAGATGTGGAAGGCCAGATGGACAACTAAACAAGAGGATAAGTACATCAGAGTCTCTAGTTTGAGAAACAGACACCTCACATGTCCTCAGCTGACAGCTTTATTGAATTCTACCCGCTCAACACTAGTTTTGTGTACATCAGTAAAGAGAAGTCTCAGTGGTGCAGGCCTTATGGGAAGAATTGCAAAGAAAAAGCCACTTTTGAAACAGAAAAACAAAAAAGTTAGAGTGGGCAAAGAAACACAGACATTGGACAACAGCTAATTGGAAAAGAGTGGTATGATCTTAACCCCATTGAGCTTCTGTGGGATCAGCTAGACTGTAAGGTGGTGAAAAGTGCCCAACGTGATAGCTACATCTATGGCAAGTGCTGCAGGAAACGTGGGGTGAAATGTCAGCTGAGTATCTGGACAAACTGACAGCTAGAATGACAAAGATTTGATGATAACTCTTTTTTTTTTCAAATTCTATTTACAATTTTTCATGTTATTAATGTCCTGACCATACATTGTGATGAGTTGAATGCCACTTTGGTGAATAAAAGTACCAATTTCTTTCCATAAGAGCAAAATCTGTACATTATTCCAAACTTTTGGCCACCAGTGTATTGATCGTAAATAAAATAGCAATAAACAATGATTTCCTTTTAAGGCTTTAAAAACGTATGAATGGCATGAAAAATTATGTTTAAATATCAAAATATTTCAAAATACTATGTCTCCCATTTTGGTCAACTTTAGTTTTGGCCAATTTTACATTCTCACTTGTTTTTAACTCATATATTTTATATATTTTAAATATAAATAAAATGTAATTTTTTTATATACATTTTTATTATATATTTATTATATTATTCAATAATAAAAAAAAATATTTCCTAATTTCTTAACTTTCATATGTAATTTTAATGCTCTTTGATTAAACCCACGAGCCCACGAAATCTGATTGGAATTTGAATGTCCAATAATCGCGGTTATCTCAAATAATAAATATTTTTTTAATTTAATAATAATTGATTATTTAATAATCATAACAGGCTTACTACCAATGAATTATGTGTTTGTTATTGTCTAATTATAATGCAGATAGTAATATACGATCATGGTGCTTTATTGGAAATTCTGCCCATATGGTCAGATTAAATAAAGTGTGGGAGTGTATGACTCATTGTCACTGGAACGTGTGAGGGTGCTTCTTGTGCATAGCCTAGAGTAATCTGGCCCTAATTTCTGCTTTGTCTCTGATCCCCGGCTGCCTGTGGGATGTCATTTTTTCCCCTCATAAAAGGTGAAATACTGAAATAATCCATTTAAGTTTCCTATTTTCCACCGTAACCTTGCCTCTAGGACATCTCTGAATGCTAGAGGTGGTGTGAAGGCAGGCGTGCTTATGTGGAGATCAGGAAAATTAGACCTAAGCATACATATTTGAATCAGTCTCTGCTTAATGCAACGTATGACTGCATGCATGTGTATGTTTGAGTGTTTGATCCAAACACCAGGTGTACAAAATGTGATTCAGTGCTCGTTCAGTGCTATGTTCACCATTGTCCTCTATTTTATCAGGATTCCCATGGTCATAGAAAACAAGTCAAGTTTTTTCTAGTTTTGTAGTTATTTAAACAGCTCTTTGTTTCTTTCTCCATGCAGCCTGTGGTCGTGGATTCTACAAGTCTTCATCTCAGGATCTTCAATGTTCTCGTTGTCCTGCGCACAGTTATAATGACAGAGAGGGCTCGTGGAGATGTGACTGTAAGGATGGCTACTACAGAGCCCTCTTGGACTCCCCTTCTGTCGCCTGCACAAGTGAGTGAGCTGTTTGTGCTGTAAAACCCTTCTCTGGTCTTCCCATTCCAACAGCTTCATTCTGTTCCCCCTCCCTCCTTCCTCTTTATGTCGTTATGATTGCACATTGGCACGTCTCCTTCCCTCTCAATAGAAGCTCATGATTAGCCTAGCAATTGTCTGTTTCCTGTCAAATGAGTTGGTAATTACAGTCAGAAGTAACAGAAGAAAGTCCCAGCAGTTATTTCCTCTCTTCCTCTCTGTCCTTTTACTGAATGTTCTCCTCCCCTCCCTTATAATTTCCTCCTCTCCGTTGCTCTCCTATCCATTCATCTCCTGTCATCAGCCATCTCCTTTTGAATATTGCAGTAATGCTTGAGCCATTGATGACTTATTTAGACAGGCCAGACAAGGGTGAAAAGAGGCAGGGAGGGTGGGGTTGATCTATCTGGAAATATGCTCAAGGACAGGTTCAATCAAATAGAATCCCAGAAAATGTTCTTTTTCTTGATGAGTGAAAAGAAAAGGAGAAGGAAAGAGGATTGACTATGAAATACATTCAGGAAAAGTAAGGATAAAAATATTAAAAAATCAAATAGTGATTGTTTTGAAAAATATTGTGATTTTTAACACCTTATATAATCATACTTTCTTAAAAAAGGCATAACATCAATTTCAAAAGAGATGATCCCACCTCAAGTGATTTAATATAATTGTTGCCCAATGCTCTCAATCAGAGAACAAAGAAAACACAGGCCTTGAATAGACATATCAGTTGCTTTCTTTCTCCTTGCAAGTACACAACAGATCCATTACTAACCTGACCACGGTCTGGCTGTGGTTAATCTTTTTGGACATAAAAATGTTGACATTAATGCTCTGATCTTTTGTTGATGAAGTGCAAAATACATACAGAAGAGAGGAATTAAGAATCATCTTGTTTCACTCCCTGGCTTTCAGGGGGCAAGTAATTGTGAAGTCATGCGAGTTATAGAATGTAGAAACAAAAGGCCTTATTACTAAGGTGATTCAGAAACACAAAGTGTTGCAGAGATGATGTATAACAGAAGTGTTGCAGAAGTACTGCATCAGAAATGCCTCAGATACAATCTAGATTTTGTGTGTGTGTATTGAAGTTAAAGAGGAAACACAGATTCACAATGAAGTACATGGGATAACTCACCCAAAAATGAAAATTGTGTCCTCATTTACTCTCCCTTCTGGCCCAAACCTTTTAGTTCTTCCTTAGAACACAACAAGCAATGTTAGGCAGATTGGCAGCCTCAGTCACCAAATCATTTCCATTGCATATATTTTTCCATACAATGAAAATGCGAGTTACCTTACACCGTTTAAAGGATTAAGAAAAAGAGTTTTAACACACCTAGGTTCCTTCTGGAGAACGCAGCTTAATGTAACCATGCAAACGCATAAGCAGTGTTCTAACCGGTTAAGGAGTGCACAGGATCGTGAACAGACCGGATAGCAAACTTCATAGGATGGAGCCCAACAACATGTGAACACTGCAGAAATAATTCAACATTTCTGGGAGAACAGTAGGGAAAATCACATACACTATAAACTAAACCCATTTACATGCATCAATGTAAAATATCGGCTTTAAGGTTAACTTAACTTTATTGTCCCCGGGGGAAATTTTGCTTGGGCACAGTGCAAATTTGTTTCATAAAAAAACATCACAAAAGACAACACAAATCACAAAACACATCAACAAAAACCTGAGAAGCATCGACATGTTGTACGTTACAAGAAGAAAATATAGACACAGAAGAAAAAGGACATTATTGACAGCGCAATTCCATGGATTAAAGTGGAAGTGCTAAAGTGCTAGTGTGGTTGTTGCACATTACTCCATTGTATTGAAGTTTGTGTAAAGTGCATATGCTAAGGTGCTAGTATGTATATTGCACGTTACCCTATTGCACCGAGATCACAAGTAAAGTGCTGAAGTGCTCACATATTTAATGCCCACAGTTCTATTTCACATTGTTCAGCAGCTTAATGGAGGCTGGCACAAATGATAATTTTAAGCGATAAGGCTTTTTCTTAGTGTAACACAGTTCAATGGAAAGGAGGAGGCGAGAACCGGCTTGACAATATAAATAATATTTTAATCAAGAACTGAACCAAATTGACACGCATCATACGGGCAGATGCCCGTAAATGTCTCTCTCTCTCGCACTGCCGTCTCCGGTCACCTTTATCCCCCTCAGGCTTCATCGGCTCAATTAGGGTCCGGGATTGCAGAATTGTGACCAGGTCCCGCCCTGCACCCTGCCACACTTAGATTTGCATATATGTGCTTGTACAAACGTTGAAACAGTGAAGTTCAGGATATGATGTGAAAGGAGTTAAAATGTCAATCAAAACAAAGAGATTTAAGCTTTGAGGGGGTTAAAAAATCTCTGAACAAACATAAATTGCATTGCTTTTGAAGTTGTGCCACAGAGAGTGTTTTGGAAATACTGTCCTCTCCAGACTTGTCTTAATTATCTCAGGATTAAGATATTGTGGCCATCTGAATTGTCTGGTATGAAGATTTCTTTTTGGGATTTACAGCCGCATGGAACTGAATGGTAATTGGGGGTGAATTTACATTCAGTTAATTAACACTTTGATGGACAGCTTTTTAAATGAGCAAGGTGTAAACCTACAGAATCTTAAGATCTGTCAATATGCACTCAGCTCCTCAGAACATGGATTAAGAACGGCCTTAATGAAATTCACATTTCAAGAGTGAAAGGAATTCATATTCACTTGTAGTGTTCTGAAGAGAGCTCTGTCAGTGTTGAAAACAAACAGTTCGGTTGTTCCGAGACACTCAGTTATGTGAGTATTTCAGTACACCATAAAATAATCCCAATGGCATGACATTAATTCACCCGGTTTACCACAATCTGTGAGCCGTTAAGATAAATGGGTGATACTCAGGCAACCCTGCTGTGCATGAGGGAATCTTTCGGGAAGTTATTTTTTTCTCCTGAAATAGAACGTAAGAATGGAGTTCTTGACAGGTTTCAGATTTGACATCAATTATTCCCCAGCTGTGCATGGTGTCAGTGCTAGCAAGGGTCTGGAATGGGGCAGGGGGAGGGTGGGGCTTTGTGACACAGAGAAAAAGAGAAAGATGGAGAGAGAGAGAGAGAGAGAGAGAGAGAGCGAGATTTGAGATTTTAAAACTCCTTTATTACAAAAATAAAATATGAAACATACCTTTAATAACGTACCCAAAATTTTCATTATTTCACAAAAATTTTTAAACATACCTTTTATACCATTCTCAAAATATATATAAACAAAAATTATAATAAAATAACAATAAATAAATAAAAGAAAACACATAAGAATTCTCAAAAGAATTGTGCAAAAAACAAATCACCTTCAAATACAGAGCACGCAGCCTCATTACATCACCAAATACCTTCAAAAGTAACAAGATCATTCATTGATTTATAATAATAAAAATCAAATCAATACTCTTGACTGCACCAGATTTGAAAATAACGTAACAATATTTTGTTCTGAATTTTGTTCTATTTTCTTTTTCCTGCTTATGTATATGGCCAATTTTGCCTGGCCTAAAACAAAATTCTGAAAACAAAAAACAAAAAAACTGACAAACGAAATGTTTCTTCAACACATATTTAAACCCCAAAATGAATGTTTTCAAAGAAAATTTGAAGTTTCTAAAAAAAAAAAAAAACTGTATTTTCTTCTAGCTTCAAAGAGAACAGCAAACAGGGGAAGGATTCTTCAGGGTTTGGAGCACAGGAACCTTCCCAATACTCCATCAACAAAGTTTTTTCTGTTGTTTTAAGAAACGACTGCCATTTCAAAAGCAGTTGTGCAATTTGACGAGTGGGCCTTATTCCCAAGTGTTGAGCAAATGCTTCATCATTAATAAAATCTGGTCCTGATATTTCCAGCAACTGGCCCAAAGTAATAATTTTATTATCAATAAGTATTCTACTAAGACCTGGAAAAAAGCCACAGACAGACAAATCCAAATGAGCTCCATGAACTAAAGACTCTTCTAGTAACCAAAAAAGAGACTGTGATTTATCTGCTTTTTGAATAACAAACAGACTCCAAACCTTACAAATATTCTTGTAAAATATTGGCAAGTCAGAGGTATTCAGTTTAAGGGGATGCTTTAGGGAATGTGATTTGTCCAATCCCATACCACCAAGGCTCCGTAGAATCACACATGCAGCAGCACACCATTTTGAATCAGATGAACCAAGTCTTTGCACAAAACACAGACGAAAAGTTGCTATTCTGCTTTGAAGATGCACCAAACCATGACCACCCTGTTCCTTGGGCAAAAATAACACATTCTGTGGGACCCAATATAATTTATCCCCCCAAAAATCTACTAAAATTGCCTGGATTTTCGCCAATAATTTGTGCAGGAGGATCAACGCAGGCAAATCTGTGCCATAATGAAGAAGCAGCTAAATTATTAATTATTAAAATACGCCCTCTATAAGACATCTTTGGGGTCAACCATTTCCATTTTTCCAAGCGACTTTTAACCTTCTCAATAGCTCCTTCCCAGTTTTGTTATATTACTATCTCATCACCCAGAAACACTCCTAAATATTTAAAACCTTCTTTTCCCGACAATAAACCTTCAGGGAGATTTGGTTTCCCATTTAACCATTTTCCCAACAGTAGTGTTTCACTTTTACTCCAATTTACACTAGCAGAGGATATATTTTTAAAAGTTTCAAGCAATTTTGCTAAAATCTGTATATCACTTTGCTTGCTAATAATTACTACTATATCATCAGCATAAGATGATAATATAAAATTACTTTTGCACTTCGGCAGGCAAGTTTGATTCTTAACTGTTGTAAAAACGGTTCAATCACCAATGAGTAAAGCATTCTAGATAAAGAACACCCCTGTCTAATACCTCTAAGGGCCTTAAAAGAGGCACATAAACCACCATTGACCTTGAGAACACTCTCAACGTCACTATAATGGACTTTTATCTGTTCTATAAACTTTTGACAGAACCCAAAAGCCTTTAACACTCTCCACAAATAACAATGCTCTACCCGATCAAAGGCTTTCTCTTGATCCAATGAGATTAATCCACAGTCAAAATTAAACATCTTGGAGACATCTATAACATCCCGTATCAGAGAGATATTATCAAATATTAACCTACCGGGAACACAATAGGTCTGGTCAGGATGGATGACTTGGTCTATCACCTTGCTAACCTGTTAGTCAGGGCTTTTGAGAGCAGTTTATAATCGCTACAGAGTAGAGAAACGGGCCGCCAACACTTGATATCTGTGAGATCACCCTTCTTCGGTAAGAGAGTAAGGACCGCTCTGCGGCAACTCGGAGGCAGCTTGCCTCCAACCAAGCTGTCATTCAACACCTCCAGTAGATCTTCTCCAACCTGTGACCAGAAAGACTTAAAGGAATTAACTGGCAAACCGTCAATTCTCTGAGCCTTTCCTGACTCCATGCTTTGGAGGGCCTTGTTCAGTTCTTTCATGCTCAAAACAACATGAGATCTTCACATTAACTTCCCCTGATACCTGGGGTAGATCATCAAAGAATTCGCAATCATCTCTGTATTGCGTTCCGATTTCATTTTTATATAAACTTTCGTAGAAATGAACTGCTCTCTTACGAATGTCTACAGGGTCTGTTAGTAACACTCCATACTCAAGCGCGCAACGCATGGATAGCCCTGTTCTGCCCATTCTTTTTCTCTAGGTTAAAGAAAAATTTGGATGGTGCATCCATCTGGTCTACACTCTGAAACCGTGACCTGACCAGAGCCCCTTGTGTTTTAACCCCCAGTAGGTCAGCCAACTGTGTCTTTTTAACTGAAAGAGAAACCATACAGCTTTGATCACAAGTGTACTCTGCAAACTCTTGCAATTTTAAAATGTCAGTCTCCAAGGTGTTCATATTCAGAATTGCCTCTCTAGTGACGTTTTGAGTATACTGTGTACAAAATTGTTTAATTTGAACTTTCCCAAAATCCCACCAAAGGATTCCTTTGTAGTTCTAAATTCATACCAAAACAAATTGAACATATCTTTCAAATACTTGTCATAATAAATTGGTGTTAAAATGCCAATATGCACTCTTTGGTTTGATAGAATTTAAACAATGCACCATACAATGATCAGAAAAAATCTAATAGAACATCTTTTTACTATACTGCAATGATGCTTAAAAACAAAACCTATCCAATCTTGCTAGGGAAATCACTCGGTCACAAACATGAGTCCAGGTATATTGTTTTTGTCCCCCATTAAACTGTCTCCATATGTCCGATAACTCGTGTGTCTTCATAAGCTGAATTAGACGTTTACGAGAAGGCAAATGAGGTTCAATGTGATTCCTATCTACTCAACTCTGTGCAATTAAAATCACCACCCAAGAATAAATATTCCTCTACACAGCAATTTTGCAGAATTGAACACAATGTGTTTAAAAGTAAAAACAAAAGTAACATTTTCAAAAGAAGCTCTTACTTTCAAAAGTCTACCTTTTATAACATCTTCAACCTGATAAGAGCGTGGACTAAAGCCCTTATTAAAGAGAATGGCAACTCACCCACTAAGTGAGGTATTGTGGCTCAAAACAGAAAACCCATCCCATTCTTCTGCCCAATCAGAAGCATTTCTCAAATCACTATGTTTTTCTTGTAACATAACTACATCTATTTTTTTTCTGTTTAATCACTTCAAACACATCTGCTCTTTTTCACTTTTCTCTTGCTCCGTTTACATTCAGAGTTGCAATATTCACTTCACTCATACTTAATAAAAAAAAGCTAACAACCATAGAAGCACCCCCCCCCCCCCCCCACACACACACAACACCACTCTATTAAAATTCATGCCATTAGTTTTTCTCATTGACAAACTCAGAATTAACTTTTTTCACTATCTTTTTCAGATGATATACCTCCTTATTTGTGAAAGAACCCTCCATCATCAAAAGCCTAGCTTTCTCAACAAACTGTTTTAAGTCAGGAAAGTAATCACTAACAATCACCCATCTCTTGGTAGCTTTGAGAAAAAGTTTGATGTCCTCCACTTCATAACTGCGGTAGAAAATGTCGCTCTGAGTAAAACAAACGCTAGAATCCGACGCCTCACTGTTACTATGTTTCATCTCTATCAATAACTTCAACGTCAGTATTCTTTTGCAAGTTTATTTTGAGTTTTATAAAAAAATGTCCTTTTCAATGGGACTTTAAACCCAGTTTGTTCCGTCTCCATTACAATGTCTGCACGTATATCTCCCAAAATGAGAGCATCATTTGTTTGTTTTTCAATTATAGTAAGAGTTTTTTTTGGCTTAGTATTTAACTCCTCTGCAGCGCCCGCTCTATCCTCCGCAGCTGCATTTTTAGAACTCACATCAGCTTTCTCCACTACACCTGACTCTGCTGGATGCGGACCAGTCATTGATATTCCAGCTTCAGCTGCCTCGTCAACACCTGACTCCGCCGCATGCGGACCAGTGCTTGACAGACCAGCTTCAGCTACCTCCTCAACATTGTCTGATTCTGCTTCACACGGACCAGAATTTGAAGGTCCAGCTACAGCTGACTCGCCAACATTGTCTGACTCCGCCGCACACGGATCAGCCCCTGACGGACCAGCCTCAGATGACTCAACGTTATCAGACAAGTTGCTTTCTTTATATTTTCCAGGGCACTTGCGAATTAAATGACCAACTTTTCCACAGTTAAAACACTTAATTTTATTCGTTATTGCATAAATAATATAGTCAAAATCATCAACTCGAAAATGCAGAGTCAAGTCCAGCTCAGTATCATCTTTTAAGACCATATAAATGGCACCAAACCATGTTTCAGCAGAGGAGATTCGCTACCCATTGATATCTTTTTAAAACAAGAAACCAGTTTACCGCTACGTGACTATACTCCAGCCAGTGTATCATCACTTATAAACGGAGGAATATTTGATAAGATCACTTTTTTTGAGGGCACTGAATGTGGAAGAACTGGAGTAAAAAGATTATCAGTAATTACTCCTGTTTCCATTGCAGTTTGCCTACCGTAACAACCGCTCCACTGATGATGCCATTGCATCTACAATACACACTGCTCTCTCCCACCTGGAAAAAAGGAACACATATGTGAGAATGCTGTTTGTAGACTACAGCTCAGCATTTAACACCATAGTGCCCTCCAAGCTTGATGTGAAACTCCGGGCTCTGGGCTTAAACAGCTCGCTGTGCAGCTGGATCCTGGATTTCCTGTCAGGCAGACGTCAGGTGGTTAGAATGGGCAGCAACATCTCCTCAACACTGACCCTCAACTCTGGAGCCCCGCAGGGCTGTGTTCTCAGCCCACTCCTGTATTCCCTTTACACACATGACTGTGTGGCGACACATAGCTCCAATGCCATCATTAAGTTTGCTGACGATACGACGGTTGTAGGTCTGATCACTGACAATGATGAAACAGCCTACAGAGAGGAGGTGCACACTCTGACGCGCTGGTGTCAGGAGCACAAACTCTCCCTCAACGTCAGTAAAACCAAGGAGCTTGTGGTGGACTTCAGGAAGAAAGACAGAGAACACAGCCCCATCACCATTAATGGAGCACCGGTGGAGAGAGTCCTCGGTGTCCACATTACTGAGGAACTCACATGGTCCGTCCACACTGAGGCCGTTGTGAAGAAGGCTCACCAGCGCCTCTTCTTCCTGAGACGGCTGAGGAAGTTTGGAATGAACCAACACATCCTCACACGGTTCTACACTAGTACTGTTGAGAGCATCTTGACTGGCTGCATCACCGCCTGGTACGGCAATAGCACCGCCCACAACCGCAAAGACCTGCAAAGGGTGGTGCGAACGGCCAGAAACATCATCGGAGGTGAGCTTCCCTCCCTCCAGGATATATATAACAGACGGTGTGTGAATAAAGCTCGGAGGATTATCAAAGACTCCAGCCACCCGAGTCATGGGCTGCTCTCACTGCTTCCATCAGGCAGGCGGTATCGCAGCATCAGGACCCGCACCACCCGACTACATGACAGCTTCTTCCCACAAGCAATAAGACTTTTGAACACTTGATCCCTCACGATCAACAATCAGCACTGCACTTTATTAATCCTCATTCTGTCAATATATTCTCGCTCCCAATTCAGTCAGTGTATATATATATATATATATATATATATATATATATATATATATATATATATATATATACCCTTCTCTAGTGTGTGTATTCTACATTGTGTGTATTGTGTACATTTGTTATGTAAATTGTTGTGTAGGTATGTGTACATTTGTTATGTAAATTGTTGTGTAAGTTTGTTATGTAAATTGTTTTGTGTAATATGTTGTTTATTGTAAAGTGGTTTATGTCTCGTCACTGTCATTACTGCTATGTTGCTCGGAACTGCACACAAGAATTTCACCTGCTGTTGCACTCGTGTACACAGTAGTGTGACAATAAAGTGATTTGATTTGATTTGATTTGATTTGTTTAAACCAGTTCATTTGCTTTCTCAACTGTGCTAAGAAAAATAACAGTAGCATTATTCATTCTGGAAGACAACGTAATGTTATCGTACCCCACAGCCTCAACCACAGCTATGCAACAATCCTCAACACTCACCGCAGATGCCACTTTCACTCCATGGCGCCGCGTGAGATTACTCAAACACCGCACACCTGGGGCCGACATGCTTCCTTCAATAAAACAGGTAGCTTGCGGCCCTAAACAAAAAATTTAGCACGAGAAAAAAAGAAAAAAAAAAGAAAGATAGAAAAGAAGTAGAAAAAATTTATAATAATAATTTCACTCACAAGACGCACTCACACCACTCCGTCCACTCGTGCTCAACAATCACATCGGAAGTGAGAGAGAAAAATTGAAAAAGAGAAAGTGAGCGCAAATAACCCACATACTTCCTCCAACTCATCCAACTACCTGGAATCATCACCTCCATTTGTTGACGTGCCCCTGTGTGTGAGACTTCCTGTCTTCCCATTGTTGCTATGGGATGGGATTATAGTAGTGTAACCAGCCTCTCTCATCCACTGCTCTATGGCACCATCCCTCATTCTGTCCTTGGCTCTTGCTACAAGTGAGGCCAAAGTTCAGGCACTATGTTTGTAGATTAGGGATTAGTGGCTGGACGGTTTGCACATGGTTCGCAAGCGGCGGCCCTTCTGAATCTGCCTCATTAGTGGGTTGAGTCCTAATAAGTGGAGGAGCGCTAAGACAGCCAAGAGCTGCTCAAAGTGCAGATAAGATCTGGATTCCTGAGTAAAGCTCCAGTACAGCTTGGCCTGAGACTTTAAGCCTTGTTTATACTTTCGCCTGGCTCCGCACTGCGAACCTCCCCAAACGGACAAAGCGTTTATACTTGATGCGCTTGCTGTTGTACTATTCTTTGAAATGAAAGGGGGTGACTCTGAATAATCGTGTTCTAAACAAACAGGAAGTAGCTATGAGAAGAAGTAATGCAAGCAATTACTTTAGACATAAGCACAAAGTTGGTGCTTAGTGCTAATGTAATTGCTCACATTTACAAAATCAGGCGATTATGTTCAACCAGCAATGCAGATGTCTCTTTATGTATAGAGATAAACAAATGTTATTACAGAATTATTACTATGTATGGCTGCCCATTAATGTAAATGTCTCTTTATGTATAGAGACAACAGAATGGGGTTAATTATATCGCCATCAGTGTAGTGTAGTGACTTGTGTATATTTGTGAAGACACTGATGAATGAAAACATGGTACACCCAAAAAACATGTCTTCAGCCTTTTGGTTTATTCCTCTTCCAACAGTATGTACAAAACAAATCTAAGCCAATATTTTTTTAAATATTATGTAAATGAATTCTTATTTTAACTAATAACTTTAAATAAATAAATAAAAATAAAAAAAGTTTAATTACTTTACTTAAAAAGTGTAGTATAAAGAGTCTATGCTTTGTTGTCCCTCAAGGCCTCAAAAAAGCACCTGATGGTGTTTGAACTTCACATCAGACTGCTTCTTTGGGTCCACTTTCGCCAGCATGTCAACCATAACTACAGTAAATCTGTAGTCTTAATTGTCCTGCTGCATGGCACTTTCCCTCTCCTGGTCCAGCTTCTCCAATCTCCTCAACAGAGCATCCTCGGTGTTCTGTTTTCGTTTACACAATGATCCTGTAGGAGATGGAGATGGTGACTGGAAGGAATGCTATGCAATGCCTCTTGGTGACGGTGCATGCAAGGAGGGCAATGATGGAGTTGAAGATGCTGGAATTTGGGATGTTACAGGAAGTGGGGAGATGGGAGGTGGTGATGGTGTAAGGAGCTGTCGGAGGTCACAGTGTTTGGTGTTGCAGACTTGTATACAGACATGTATGCAGATAATGATGATCCAGGTGACTATGTGGCCGTGGAGCATCTTGTCTCTGTACGTTCCTCTCTGTTCATGTTATCTACCTCCTTAAAAAAAATCCAATAAGTAAAAAAAAAATAATTAAAAAGCACACTGTGAACACAGAAACTGTATCATAAACAAGAATGCAAAATCTACCAATTAGTCTCCAGTTGATTTATACTTTTTCAGTAAAACTTTCAAAAGCCTGGGTACACAATTGGCTTCACCCATAAAACACCAACCAAACGAATGTATTTAAATCTAACTCAGAACAAATTGTTCAATGATCATTCTTTGTGCTAAAAAGCATTAGAAATAAGACAGATTTTCTAAATGAAACACAAGAGTGTTTTCTCTGGTTTATCTTTTTTTGAACACTGCACACAGGTCACAAACAAACAAATGAATGGTCAGAAAATTATTATATATATATATATATATATATATATATATAATATTACACAATATTATATTACACAACAGTAGTAATCAGTACTATATATGTACTCTATGTTCCAAACAGCGACCCACCAGGAAGGTCAGACTGAATTCTGGCTAACTGAAATGTTATTAAACCACAATGTTTTTTTGCTCACCTCAACTTCCATATTTGATTCTGGTCACCGCTTATTCCATGGACTTTTCTCTTGGTTTGACAAACTTGTATCTTAGGCAGGTGGTTTTAATGTTTTGGCTGATCGGTGTAGTCAATGTTATTAACCAGCAGACGATGATGCCTACTACAACATACAAAAATAAAAATTTTGAACTGCACAAATCTCCATATGCCAGATGTTTATGGGACAGGAAAGCCTTACTTTAGGCACATTGAGTGTAATGTGCTCACCGTGCATTAAAAAAACGTGTGCTTTTTTAACACAGCAGTGCTAAATTATCAATCCATCAGCAGTTCATTTTTTTTCTCAAAATTTTGGATTACATTTAGAACATTGTCAAATCACATGTATGCAAAAATTATAGACTTCTGGTGGCCTTAGGAAAGATGGATGGATAGATGGAAAGATGTATGAGAACGTTTTATGCGCCTTCAAAGAGCATTTTACTAAATTAAATGTAGCTTGCAATAACATAGTAAATTGTTATTAGAGTTGATGTTTTAATTTAGATTTTATGCTTTTTTTATATTTTGCATTAATTTAATCAATAGACCCTCGACGGAGTGAGCATTAAAGAGTGATTTGTTTCATTGCTACCTCAGTCTTAATAGATATGCTCAATGACAGCTTGACTCAACTGTGAATTTTAAAATAAACAATCCCTTGATCTTTGCCACTCAAGAAAAGAGTAGAATGAGATGGGCTTGCCAAACGAAGCCATTAGTATTTTTATTATTTTCCTTAAAGTTAGCCATGGAATTAGAATACTAAAGCCCCAGGAGGATAAGTATGTGTCTGTCTGTGTGTGTGTGTGTGTGTGTGTGTGTGTGTGTGTGTGTGTGTGTGTGAGAGTGAGAGAGAGAGAGAGAGAGAGAGGCTCTCCCAGAGGGGAATGGAGTAGGAGGGGCATCATTAGCATCTGTAGGCGAAGTTATGCTTCTAGCTTGAGAGATATATATGGAGAGGAGAGAGCTGGACCACATCTCTTCACCTGCCACAGGTGGCCCCTTTCATCTCCAATGTTCACCCATTCCCCTCCTACTCTGATGAATATGGATGGAGGTGTGTGCCATTAACCTTAATGAGAAGCACACTTTAAGTGTCACATTAAACATTCGCAAAATTATAATGCCTACTCTTTCTCCTCATTGCATATGCATTGGGTGTTTTGTTCGTAAATGTCTCCAGTTTAGCAGAACGGCTGCACTGTTCACACATGGCTCAGGAGAAAACTCTTTACCTGGTGCTGAAGAAATCTAACCAAATACACATCTGCAACTTTGGAGGTGTTTCTGTAAAATGTACAGCAGTGTAGTTGTCTTTAGTATGGACAATGATTGATTTTAATGCACGATCAATAAACTCATCACATTGGCTATATATGTGCGATATATCCAGTCGGAAAAATCACTGCCATTACCTCAAAGCAATTGGCTGCCATACAGTATTTTTTGCCTCTTAAAATGCCCCAAAAATGCTCACTCATATCCACTGATTCCACACCAAAGGACACTTGTGGTTAGTTATTTAATTTTGAGGGACAAAAATAAAACCTCTCCAAACCAGCAAACCCGTTATGCAAGACCACCCCAAAGACGAGTTGTAATAAAAGGGATATTGCACAGGCATTGGTGCTGTTATAAAAACATTAGGGATGATAAAAGTAAGCGCTTGGTGGTTGGATAAAAGTAGCAAAGTATAAATCACTGCTTTATGAGACTTGCCAGATTCTTTGGCACTGGTGGGGATTAGGGGATGATGGGTTGTTTTCCACTTTGGTCATCCGTCTGTGAGCTGGTTATTGTAGGCTGAGTGGAATTCTGTGCTGTTGCTGTTGTCAGGGGCGATAAATCGCTCATGATCTGACTCTTAAGTTCTGGAAATGACTCAGACTCCCTGTCTTTCATGGCTCAGACACCTGGCAGGGTTATTCTAGTATAGAATTTTTTATTTAGTTTTATTTACATTTTATTTTCAAAATGGCATTTCAATTAGTTCAATTTTCGTTAAGTTTTCACTGTTTGTTGTAGTTTACGCTAAACTACATAGGATAAAATGTATAGATGGATGAATAGAAATATAGATAGATAGATAGATAGATAGATAGATAGATAGGTAGATAGATAGATAAATGGACTAATACTGCTGAGTTCGTCTTTCCGTTTCATTATTCAAAACTGTTTGCATCCATTTGACCAATGTAAGTTGTTGATCCCTTCTACCCCGATTATGATATATTATATTAATATTGATTTTATCTCCATGAAATGTGTAATTTCTCCATAAAACAGTTCAACCACAAATAGAAATTGGCTTAAATAAATGTGACTGGTGGGCAAACATTGGCTGTGAATGAAAACACCCACTCGTTAATTAATTCTCTTTATTGTGAATTCTACAAGTAGGGAGTGATTGCAGCCTGTTCTGAGGTCAAAGAAATGGGATCACTGTGCTCTATAAGTTCAGGGTGCATGATTCGCACTAATTTTTTTTTAATATCTTGTATTTTATTCATATCTCACAGTACAGGAGAATACGGATGTTTCGGCCTCCTGGCCTTCCTCAGTATGTAATTTTGTTTTACAACGGCACAGGGTTGTTTTTTTGTTTTTGTTTTTTTATTAAGTCTGATTGTTTCCCTGGTGTGGGCTTCAACTTCTAATTACAGGTAATTGGAACACTCAACAAACATGATTCTCTCCTTAATTACTTAACAAGCTTGTTAATTAGAGAGGACATCTTAGTGCATGTGTGAAGTGATCCAATATGTTAAGCAACTAGTAGGGCTGCCCCTGACCAAAGATTTTCCTAGTCGACTTGTAGTCGTTAGTTTAAGCCATTAGATGACTAGTTGTCACACGTTTATGATATTAATTGAATTACTTAAATATATATTTTTTGGGGGGCAACAGAAAATGGTTTAAGTTCTAGGGCTGAGAAGGAATGTTATAAGCAACATTGCTAACACTGTTCTGCATTACAGAGAAATACTAAACCATAACAATGAGCCTTTAAAATCAAAATTTTACAAGCGCACATGCAAAGCGAGCCGCAGCGACACCAGCAAAAGCAGTAATGAGTCTGAATGTGTCAGAAAAACCAGCAAGGAGACTGTCTGAACATTTTGTTAATTAATAGAGAGAAATGCACATTAAGTTAAACCTGTAATAAGCGAGGTACTAATTTAGCTTCCCCACTCCCCACGAACACTTGGATAAGCCTAATAGCGCATATTTATCTAAGATATCTAACATTAGCGCGAGCGGCCATGCTAAGTGGCTAAAATTAGGCTACTTACATGTTTCAAATGATAAGCCATGTTTGAAGTCAATGAATGATAGTGGAACGTTTGCATGTCACCTTCTTGAGGTCATCATTTACCCTCACTAAATTATCCTACACTTTGGATTTCCTGCCAAACATAATTAATTACTGCATGGACCAGCCGTGTAAATGATCATGTCTGTCCGTGTGACTTACTGACTGTGTGACTTCAACTGTGTGACTTCGACAACCGGCCAATTCAAATTTAGTTGACCAAGACTCTTCTCATCGACTAACGTTTGGTTGACTATTAGGGGGCAGGCCTAGCATCTAGTGCCTTTCATATGTCCATATCACCACCTAGAATCACATAAAGAGTTCACCAGATAGGACTGAGTACATATTAATATAATCAAATAGGATGCATACAATTCACCCCATCACAGTATATGAGCAACTATAAAATCATGAATACATCAAGTCATATTTGACAAAAATAAATGGTGATCTGACACAACAAGCACGTTCATAAATCAATATCACCACCTATAGTCAAGTGAAAAAAATTATGAATGGCAAAGTGAAATACAAAATAACAGTACAATAATGATTTCTATTCTACTGCGTATTGGTGAGAGACTATTTAGTGATGCTTAGAGGTAACAGGAGAGATTGAAATCCTCATTAAGGCCCAATGGAGACATGGACTTCAAACAATACATCCAATAAGCTTCCCATTGTAGAATATTTTTCTCCACATTCCCACCTCTTCTGAAACCATCTACCTTTTCAGTTCCTATACAGGTTAACTGTTTTATATTATGATTACAGTCATGAAAATGTCTAGAGATTGGCAAGGTACCGTCATGTCTTCTAATTGCTGATTTATGTTCCCTTATACACATTTTGAAAGATATTGATGTCTTCCAAACATAGATTAATGAACAAGGGCATTTTAACATGTAGATCACATGTGATGTAGAACATGTGATCAATGAGTTAATATAACATATTTTTCCCATATGTAAGTCTGTGAATTGATTGGTTCTTATTATAGAGATTACAGTTCTTGCATGGATGGTTTCTTTTCTGTAACTGCATCAGATTTGACCAGTTTATATGCTAAGTTACGGGATCGTTTTTGAATGAATAAGATAGAATGTTTAAAAATGGTGAACACACAACCGCTCGACTCTGAACAGCCTTATTGCGTCCTCCTTTGTACCCGTATGTCTGGGGGAGGGACATGCAAATTCTTTTCGCCAATTTTTCATTGGCCTTTTCTCAGGTTCAGTGGCAACCGAGGCTCTCAAGAGAGTTCCCTAGTGTCACTACATCGACACAACGTTGAGTGAGTGATAGAAGGGGAACTGACCATATTGTGTTTCTGTCCATAGACTTCCAAAAAAATTTGGTATTTAATGTGTTATTCTGCTTTAAAACTAATACATCAAGGAAATTAATCGTATTTTGATCCCTTTCCATAGAAAACGAAATAGATTCCAGTCTTGAATTTAAGAAATCTACAAATTCAAATAGTCTTCTCTGTCCCTGTCCAAATTAGAAAGCAATCATCAATGTACCTCATCCATAATTTTATATTTTCTATGAAGGGAGTATTGTTGTGAACATTGTCAACTAAAATTTTCCCATAAAAAGACTGGCATAATTCAAAGCTAACAGTGTTCCATGTATTTGTAAATAAAAATAATTTTCAAAATAGAAAATAATTATTTGGCAAAACAAACTTGGTAAGTTCTGTAATGAACTCTACTGGTCTATCAGAGTTTTCAGATGTTTAAAGAATTCAATTTATTCCAAACCTTCTTTATGGGGAATGGATGTATACAATGAGGAGACATCTAATGTTACCAGCCAACCATTTGCTTCTAATAAGGTTGCAATCAATAATCAACAAATTGAGAATACTTTTCTGTTAAAGAACCAATACTTGAAACTATTGAGTGGTATGGATGATCATTACTGCATTTGTGGATTTTTGGAAGAGCATACAACCCTGGTATCACTGGATGATCATTTATCAAGAACTTAAATTCCTTCTCTGTTATCCATTTATTTTTGACAGCTTTATTCACTAATGCATCAAGTTCTGATTTATAATTTGATGTTAGATTGAACAGTAATTTAGTGTAACATCTCATCCTTTAACATATCTTTAACCTTCCTTACATATTTGTATTTATTTTGTATCACTATAACCCCTCATTTGTCTGCTTTTTGAATAACAATAGATTCTTCTTGAGATAGCTCTTGTAATGTATGTCTTTGATTTGTGTTTCCACTTTTTAATAATTCCCCCATGTAATTTTCCACCAATCTGCAGAATGTATTAACTGAGGGATTAGATATTTGAGGAGTGAACAAGCTTTTAGCTTTAAACACCATAGAGCAACTGTAAGTTCTTGCAATTTGTGATGGACCAAAAATAGACTTTAATTTAATCTGTCTCATATTTTTAACCAGTTCTACTTTGACCAAAAACGGGTTAGTAATACGGGAAGGAATGAAAGATAGACCTTTGTTTAATACTGTTACATGATCCTGAGATTTCTCTGATAATTTAAACTCTACCTTGTCCTTTTCATTGTCTTCCACCCCCATGACCCTCTTCTAGTTGGTTTAATTTTGTTTTGTTTTTGTACAGTCTGATTTTCGAGTTGGTTCTGAAAAAAATTTTTTTGAGGTGGAGGCAATGCTGTAGGTAGTTGTTGCAGAAGACATGGATGAATTGGATTAATTTGATTCCGAGTATTGGCGATGTAGGGCCCATCTTGTGTTGTAATATTTTCTATATGGTGAACTGAACATCAATTTGTAGACTTTAATTTCCTTGTAATCCGAGGTGCCTCGTTGAGACTTTCGTAGCTTGAATTTTTTTAGACTGTTCTGAAGGGATCTAATCAGTTGATTACAGTCACCTGTGATTGGTCAATGACACATGGCAGCCATGAAAAGATCAAACATTTAAAAAATTTGCAGTATGTACTCCAAACAGTTCTGCACGACAGTGCAATTGAATTCTCGTAAACGGGCTTGACAAGTGGAGGCGTTTCCATTTAGACACCTGGCGCCTCTTTTCCTATCCCAAAATGAATAGGGAACTCACGGTTACCACATATCCAATGTTACTGCCTTTACATAATACTTATAGACATTTTTTCATTCTATGTACCTGCTAGTTTAAAACCTGGATCGGATCTGCCTACACATGACATTTCATCTGTAATTAATGGTTTCAGATTTCATGATGCATCATAATCATTAGGTAGAGACTCGTAATTGCATCGAATCATTTTCAGAGCAAATTGTCACACCCCTATTAGTTAAGTTTCAGTTTTTCCAGCTGTTAGTTTTATTTTTATTTTAAGTAATGAAAGTGTTTTAATTTAATATTCATTTTCTTTAATGATAATAACACTGCCCGTGCACTCAATACCCATTGGCCCACTAATTAAATACTCCTTTGAAGATGAGTACCAATAGTAGGAGGAAGATAGTGTATCTACCTTTTTGTGGTTTTATACAATATCCTGTGTTCATTATTGCATCATTTCACTGCTCAAATCACTTCCTGGTCTACACTGACCTTGGCAGAACTCAGGTTCGACTCCCCAGCATTCTTGAACATAACATCTTTATGTATCTAGGTTACAGTAAAATTGCATGTCAGGATTTTCCAGGGGATTGGATTACTTGTATCCCCTTGGAGTATGTGTCTGAGGAAAGAAAGAATAGGAAAAATCCACAACTGTCTGGAGTGCCTTTAACATTTGTGTACTAGTCACATGTTATCTAACAATACTCCAATTTCCCACTACAGGGCCACCATCAGCTCCTCAGAACCTGCTTTACAACATCAACCACACTATTGTCAGCCTGGAATGGACCCCACCAGCCGACACAGGTGGTCGTAACGACGTGACATACCGGATTATATGCCGGCGATGCACCTGGGAGCCAGAAGAGTGCTTCCCTTGTGGCAGCAATGTTGGCTTCTCACCACAGCAGAGTGGATTAATGGACACCTACGTCACCATCACGGAACTCTTAGCTCATGCGAACTACACCTTTGAGGTGGAGGCCGTGAATGGCGTGTCCGACCTCAGTCGTACCCAACGACTGTTTGCTGCTGTCAGCATTGCCACGAGCCAAGCAGGTAAGACGTTTTGGGCTTAAAAGACAGTAAAATGCGGTAACTACACATTCAGTCAAAATTGGATTATGCCAGGAATTTACATGGAATAGTCTCTTAGCCTATGATCCATCCTGTGACAGATGGTTTCGGCTCAACTATGTTCAGATTCAAAGAAAACAGTGTGAAATTTTTATAATCCACAAATAAAACTTTGAAGCCATTCTTCTCAGTTTCAGTGCTGGCATAGATAATGTATTTTGCTTTTGCAGGGCAGTGCATATCTGGTTTATCCATGTAGTGCTAAAACTGCCTTTCACTTTCTATATATCATCAGCATTTTTATTTTTGGGCACTGCACTTATTTACTTTAAAGGCATATTATAGGCTACAAGGAATTTCCAAAGTTCAGTATGTAATAAATACTTTGGTTTTCTTTGTTTTGTTTCTTGAGTGGACAACAATCTCATTACGAGCTAGCATATTTTCCAGCAGCTACATTTACAGAACAGTCTGCGCTTACCGCCGTTGAGATAATTGAACAAATTATCTGGCAACAGTTTTCCTGCAGTTCATAAGTTTCCCCTTTCATTTTTATTGTCTGTCAGGATAGCCACCACCTTTAAATATCACTCACAGTCACCAAGGTTGACATTTCTGCAATAATCTTTGTTTCATTTGTGATAAATTATATGAGCCATCACTTGAGCCACAATAATGAAATGGGTGTTAAACACTTGCATTGGTGCTGAAGTCTTACAAATATTATTAGCTTGACAAGCTCTCTCGTGGTTGGAGAGTCGGAAATAGAGTGTGTCCCTCTTTCTCTCCATCTGTCTTTGACTTTCTCAATTTGTCTATCCCTCTCTCCCTCTCTCTTTCTCTCACTCATTGTAATTTAAGAAATGTTTCTCAGACTGTACATACCAGAGAAATGCCACACAAGTTCTTTTTTGCCTTTTAATGAACTATTTTAATGGATCTACAAAACAAGATTTCTCTTTCATGCCCAAGCATCCATGAAATACAATTTGAATTTGAAAGCATACTGGCTATGGTCATTAACAAGAGGTTAGATGAGACTGATTGCTTAACAATGTGCTTCAGCAAACTAGTGCCTAGTATGGATTGTTGGTGCACGTTCACTTGAGTGGAAATCAGCAGGGGCCTGTAAATACAATATTATATTTTTTGAGTCACTATTTAATAATATTTCAATAATTTTAGATTTGATCCAAAAATTTGATATACACCGATCAGCCACAAAATTAAAACCACCTTCCTAATATTTTGTAGGTTACCCTCGAGCCGCCAAAATAGCGCCAACCCACATCTCAGAAAAGCATTCTGAGATACTATTCTTCTCACCAAAATTGTACAGAGTGTTTATTTGAGTTACCATAGACTTTGTCAGTTCAAACCAGTCTGGCCATTCTCTGTTGACCTCTCTCATCAACAAGGTGTTTCCATCTGCAGAACTGCCCCATACTGGATGTGTTTTTTTTTGGCACAATTCTGAGTAAATTCTAGAGATTGATGTGTGTAAATTCCAGGAGATCAGCAGTTACAGAAATTCTCAAACCAGCTCGCCTGGCACTAACAATCATCTACGCGATTATCTAATCAGCCAATCGTGTAGCAGCAGTGCAGTGCATAAAATGGTGTAGATACGGGTCAGGAGCTTCATTTAATGTTCACATCAACTATTAGAATGGGGAAAAAAATTTGATCTCAGTGATTTGGACCATGGCATGATTGTTGGTGCCAGATGGGCTGATTTGAGTATTTCTGTAACTGCTGATCTCCTGGGATTTTCATGCACAACAATTTGTAGAACTTACTAAGAATTGTGTCCATAAAAAAAAAAACATCCAGTGAGCAGCATTTCTGTGGACAGAAACAGAAGCCCTTGCAGTCTATCAAGGAATATGGCTGGACTTACAGTATATACATATAACCGTATGTTTCGCCTTCTCACACACTTGTCCTGAGTGGCGGTCAGTCTCTTTTTTTTTCTCCAAAAAATATTATCAGAAATCAAATGTAAAATATTGATGCTTGGCATTAGAATACCAGTGCAGTATTTTGAGGTGAAATATTGCAATACCCCCCCCCTCCCCCCACCCCAACGTGCAGACACACAAACACGAGTTGACTAATTCCGTGTTGTTTAGAAAAGAGATCCCACCCTCACTTACATATTACCCCCTGCATGTAAACCTCAAACTCTCATTTTTGTTGTTTTTTAATGGTTTGCAAAAAAAACAAAAAAACAAGGCCAGGTACAGGATAACATAAGCAGCTCACACATAAATGTGTTCATAGAGAATTGAGAAAAAAGACAATGAGAGAGATAGGATAATGACCAGCATTCAGTAAAATGGAGGAATGGGGTCGAGGAGTAAGGGGGGGGGGGGGGGGGGATGATGTACGTTTCATGACAGAGATCGAAACAGGGACACACACTGGAGTAAGGAGCCACAAGGTCACACAGACAGCTAAGAAGGTTAGGAACGGGCAAAAGAGAGAGAAAAAGGAACAGGGAAATGAAGGGAAAAGACCCTTGTCTTAGAGTGGGAGCCGAGCGTAAGTATGTCTGGCATACTGACAACAGACAATTACACCAGCCACACTTGGCAATATTTAGTCATTAGTTATTGTCAGATTGAGAAAATATGTCAGTAAAGCCCTGTTTTCTGTAGAGGTAGTAGTTACAGGTTTCATATTTCATGTCTATCAAATTGCAGAATGGGCCACGAAGAGTAAAAATGGAGAGTAGGGTTAAAATGTCCCTTGCAAGAGTGAACAGATAAGGCCTATTGCCAAGGGCTTGCAAAGCAAAGAATTGTCATTTTACAAATTATCTTTTGGTAATTATTTTCTCTCTCTCCGCTATGTCATGTCAGTATTTGCTCATTGCACAACCACTGCACAGCAAATGGATCAAACTTCACTGATATCTCCAAGGGTAACTTTAAATAATACATTGTAATTTAACTTAAAACTGCATATTTAACAGTAAACTGAATACTTATAACCCCAAATTACATAAATATTATAGTTAATAGTAGGGGTGTGTAGCGAAGCCATTATCTGTATTTGTATCTGTATCTGCTCATATGACAAAAATGTCTGTATCCGTCTCTGTATTTGGATAAAACCAGGTGTGGGCGGGGCTTAAACCAGAGCTATAATTATTATTAAAAAGCTTTTATGTATTTTTTTTGCTTACCAGATAAAGCTGAATTTTTAGTCTACATTAACTGTGGAATATGTTGTGGTTTCTCCTGGTATTTCAGATATTAATGTTTTTTTTGTTTTTGTTTGCCTGTGCATGTATAACAACATTATTCTGGAGGCAGGAGGACAACATTATTAAGTTATATAATAATAATAATAATAATAATATTGTTACATTTATATAGCGCCTTACCAGATTTCAGAGTTCCCTATTATGCTTTTGGGATTTTACCTTTAGTGTGTAATAGAGCTGTCTGTGCATGTAAAAGTCTGCAAAGTCACAAAGCACAAAGTCAACTTAAAAGGGAGTTAAAAACTTGGGTTAGTGTTGTCACCATGTCAACAAGACACTGTTGTCTTCACTGTGAAAGCAAAACCTCTTAGTTTGGACTTCCAAAGGCAGACAAATTGAAGAATCAGTGGTTAAAATGTATTTTTACCACTATTCCTCAGCAGTACAACCACAACCAATGCTGGATTTTCAAGACAGTTACTCCTGAAAATGGTGCAATTCCCACTTTGTTGGGACAAACTGGCACTGCAGGATCACAACCTGTAAGTATGCTTGATTTTTTGTGGATTAATCTGCTACCGAGTGTTCAAGTGCAGAGTTTTGTGTGTAACTACGGTGTACACCCAGTGCACAGCTGTAGGCCTCTGCTAACGTGCTAGCCAATGTTATTGTGTTGAAATGGTTTTGCTAATTAGCTGTGGAACCACTTTTACCTACAATTGTGTAGAATCAGATTCTCGAAATTGTATAAATTGTAGAATTGTAGAAAGCAGATTGTTTGTCGTTCTTACTATCATGAATAATGATCAAGTGTGGAGATGGATTTATTTGTACAAACGTTCCTTTTACATCTGCAATCAACTGTAGTTCTCGGATAACTTGCTATGTAATGCTATTGTTTTGGTAACTGTTTACTATTCAGCTGTGGGCCACTTTTATCTACAACTGTGTGACAAAATGGTCGATCTCAAGAGTCTTACATAATTATATAATTTCAGTCTGTAATGTTACAGCCACTATCCATGGTAGTCCACGGATAACTTGCCCACTAACTGGGAGTAAGCCTCTGCTCTCCATTCATAGCTCGGGCGAAAAAAGTTCATCTACACCCATTCCAGCAAAAGATGACTAAATTAGATGCATTATGTGTCTTTTACTTGAAGCTTTGTTAGGTTCACAATAATCAACAGTGTACTGGTATGAACACTACAAAATTAAAACTTACCACTATGAAACTTCCTGCACAAGTCATGCTTGCGAAGGTGGTTCAGGTCGATCAGCTTGCTCTTCGAAACTTTCATTATCGGACTCAGACTCAAACTGGTATGGCAAAAGCCAATGCCACTGTTACTGTAGAAACAATAGTGTTAACAGCTGTTAAGGAAGCGTGAAACTCAGGCTCATGGTAAGGGGCGTTACATTTCTGATGCGTGGTTGAACAATCACAAAAGACTGGGTCAGCTGACCAATCAGAGCAGACTGTGCTTTAAAGAAATGGGGGCTTTAAAAAGACAGGAGCTGATTCAGAGCGTTTGAGCAGAGGATGAAAATAGGTGTTGCAGTATGAGGAAACATTATGTGTTTTTGAACATTAAAGCATGTAAACCTAATCTAGTAGACCCCCAAAATAAAGCCATAAACCTGTAAATTAGTATATTATGGGCTCTTTAACATTTAAAAATGTAACAATTTAAATAAAAAGTTTTTCAGTTTCTTCGTTTTACATAAGGAGGAATATTCATAATACAGGTGCTGGTCATATAATTAGAATATCATCAAAAAGTTGATTTATTTCAGTAATTCCATTCAAAAAGTGAAACTTGTATAATGTATACATTCATTCCACACAGACTGATATATTTCAAGTGTCCATTCCTTTTAATTTTGATGATTATAACTGACAACTAATGAAAACCCCAAAATCAGTATCTCAGAAAATTAGAATTAGAAGTCTTGGACTTGCGAGTTTTCAACCGGGCTTTGCACAAACTCCCGTTCAAAATGCTCATGACAAAACACATCTTAACTTGTGTCCGGCATCTAGATTGGTTTGCAGCGGTAGACCTGAAGGACACGTACATCCACATCCCAATTCTGCCTCGACACCGACCCTTCCTATGGTTCACCCGGCTCAGAGCATCTCTTTTCTCGGCATGGAGTTAGACTCAGTCTCAATGTCAGCACATCTCACCAATGAGCATGCACAGTCTGTGCTGGAATGCCTCGCCTCCTCCTGGGTTGGGGCACCGTGCGCAACGGGCACACAGCCGCGGGCTGTTGGAAAAGGGCCCCACTGTGCTGGCACATCAACTGCCTAGAGTTGCTGACTATTTTCTTTGCCCTGTGGAAGTTTATCCCGTTAGTATGAGCAGACATGTCCTAATCAGTTCAGACAGCACCACCGCTGTAGCATACATAAATCGCCAAGGCGGCGTACACTCCCGCCACATGTCACGACTCGCACGACTCAAGTCGCTGCACACCTCTGACATCCCCGGCAACCTCAATGTGGTAGTGGACGCGCTGTCACGTCAACACTTGCCCGGTGGAGAGTGGAGGCTTCACCCCCAGTCAGTCCAGCTGATTTGGGAACGGTTCGGCAAGGCCCAGGTAGACCTGTTTGCCTCCCAAGAGGCCTCCCAAGAGACCTCCCACTGCCCGCTCTGGTATGCCCTAACAGAGGCTCCCCTCGGGGCAGACGCACTGGCACACAGCTGGCCCTCGGGGCTGTGCAATTACGCATTTCCCCCAGTGAGCCTTCTTGGACAGGTGCTGTGCAAGGTCAGGGAGGACAAGGCAATTTTGGTGTTATTAGATGTTTTATTATTAATTTTGTTCTATTTCGACTGTAACTACTGACTGGGTTGTCTTGTATTGTGGTGTGGACATTGTTTTGCCCCCCCAACACACACACACACACTCTCGCACTCAATATGTTCTGGTGACGACCCTGGAACAGATTCTAACTTTGCAAATAACTAAATGATATAGCTGCCCACTCTGTTATGGTTTAATTAATCACCTTTAATATTAAGCCCAGGATTATTTTGAATACAGCAGGCTACTATGATGACAAACTGATAGGACCCCTAGACAATCAGCTCCTTGTTTAGAGTAGAGATGGAAGAATTTAACCCTATCTGAGCGCACTGAATTCTCTGCTCACCAGAGCCTCACAGACACAGTTTTACTCCTGGGTTACCACAGCAGTGGCTGACCACCTCATAATGGGTGAGAATGGAGCTTACTGAAACAATAAGCTTGTGGCTGGTCAGACAGACAGGGCCCTCATTAGCACTCATGACTATATCATGGCCTTAAGTGTAAAAAAAAGAATGGCATCCTTTAAGCTCAGTCCAAGTCTTATTAACATGGGAAATACCTATAAGAATTTAAGGAGAGAAAAGAACAGGAAAGGATATTTGGAATGATGAAAAATAATTTAAGACAGAATTAAATTAATAATGAGCCTATGTATGGGTCTGTAGCGCTATATTGCTGTTTGTTTGAGCATTCCGACCAACTCAACATAGCAACAATGGTTCAGCCAATGGCTTGAGTTTAGGTTTGGATTATGATAAATGGTAGATGGGGGAGTGATGATTTATTTATTTTTTTTACCCCAAAGGCTAGGGTATACAGTACTTAATTTTTCCATATGCTGTTACATCCCATGCAGGTTTGAACGTTCTATATGTCTTTGACCATGAGCCCATTCGCCGAATGCACGCTACAACTTGTGGTACACTTTAGTACAGTCAGGCACATGTGCAGAGGACGTGTCTAGAAAAAACACGGACAGTATGTGCATACTGTGCTGATAACAAAATTTGCATCACACGCGCTGTTGCGAGAGATGTAAAGGTGCAGTAGGCGGAAAGCCAAAGTATATCTTGGTTTTAAAATATATGTCATTGTGGAAGTGTAATATTTAAATTATTTATAAAAAGAATAATATTAGCCATCTATGAGGATATGTTCTGTTAAATATACAGTACATTTAACAGCAGTAAAGCAGCAAAATGGAGGCAAGGCTGTGAGGATAAAAGTGGGATGGATGAAAGAGGGAGAGAAATTGAGGGGGAGCGAGACCCTCTCGTCGCTCGTCTCCATCTGCATGTGAATAGTCTGTGCTCCAGGCACCAAGCGTAGGAGTGAAAACAGTAAGGAGAGCAGAATGCAAAGGTGCGGAACCCAAATCCAGATGGCTACACATCTGATGAGGAATTTACACTTCTCCTTAATTATCCTGAGAGACAGAGAGAGAGAGAGAGAGAGAGAGAGGTGGCAAAAAGAGAGCAGAAGAACAAGAGCCAAAGAGATCTGTCCACATGAGAGAGAAGCTACTCAAAGTAGTCATTGTTCCTCCAAAGCCTAATTACTTCCCTGTTCTCCTTGAAATGGGATTAAATAGCAACTGCTTCTGCATTGGCAGGTTCATCATCTTCATTTCTTTTTTCTTTCTCCTTTCACACGTTTTTCCTCCTTTGACGCCCCTTGCCATTCCCCCTGCAGACGATTGTGAATTATCCCCTCTCTCCCTTTCTCTCTCTTTTTTAATCGCAATTCTTTTTTTCTCTTTCTGGAGGACTGCATGGGAAATTTGGTGAAGAGCATTTTAATCAGCCTTCTATTGTCACTTGACATCTCTGTAGAGATGCCCTCGAATCTCTCTCGCTCTCCTCTTCTTTCTCACTCTATCATTTTCTCTATCTTTCTAAACAACAGCCATTGTTTTTCCTGATAGTCTTGAGCAGAAATAGCTTGCATAATAACCATTAATATTTATTCTAGATAGGGCTTCAGAGGAGAACAGTGGAATCAGGCGCCGAACAACCCTGCCATGGCGGCAAATTCAGCGGCAGATGCGAGCGAGCGCCTGGGTACGTGGAGATGCGTGGTTTAGATGCAAACAGCATGCGCTGTAAACAGATTCAAAGCGAGGGAGGGCGAGAAGCTGTGGAAATTGATTTTTAATGATTAGGTTACATGTCATAGGAGCATGATATGCATGTTGCCTGCTGATTGCTGCCTCTGACTGTGGACCGCTCCGGATGTTGCAAAGTGTTGCAAAGTTGTATTAAGTGTTTGATAGGGAAGCACATTAACCCAGTACTCTGCCATGCTACTCTTTATCTTCTGCTTAAGAGAAAGAAGACAAAGGGATAGTTCCCCCAAAAATGAAAAATCTGTCACATATGCCTTTCTTTCGTGAAACACAATAGGAGATGTTCGGCAGAACGTCAGCCTCAGTCACAATTCACTTTCATTACATGGAAAACAGAGCAGCATGAATGTTCTTCAAAATTTCTCCCCATGTGTTCCACAGAAAAACAGTTTGTTATATAGTTTCGAAACAGCACTGAGGGTCAGTGAATGATGATAGACGTTTCATTTTTGGGTGAACTAACCCTTTAAATAAGAACTTTTTTCTTTAATGGGTCACAAAAGTTTTTGTATTCAACTCAGTTTTTCAATGGTATAAATATGAGGCAATTATTTTTTTTGTTAAGGACTATTTTTAACTTATCTCAAAGTGCATGAGACATGCAGAACTTCACATGGGTTCTTCCCTCTCGGCTCTTGGAGAGATTCACTGTGTAGGGCACCTCAGACCAAGTGTTATACTTTGATCTTGAAAACCTTTGCGCTTTGAACTGTGAGAATGAGGTAAAAAACTCAGGATGTTCTTTCATGTTCAGGGCAAGTCTGGTTGACATTAGCAAAGGACTAGTCAATCCTTGCCAGTGTTTTAAATAAAGCTGAGCTCAGAGAATCCAAATGTGGCTGATTTCATCTCATATTTCACATGAAAAATGTTTTAACCAATGTCTAAATGCAATGCACAAAACCACCTTAAAATGCAAAAAAAACATTCTCATGCCCCGGACTGAAAGATGATACCAACGGCAACTCTTCTGTAATTAATATGGCCACATTTTCGACACGTTATCACTGCAAATTGGATACCTGTTCAATACCCCTGTGAAGAATCACACGTTGGGGAACAATAAGGCCATTGATGGTCTCTGCAAAGTCCTAATCTGTGGCAGGGACATTAAACAGAATGGATTGATTGATTCCTGGGATTCCCAGTTGGCCAGTGCAAGGTGGTGTAATTTTCTAGTTAAACGGATCCTTCAAGCCTCTTTTGTAGCATTTATAGGCCATTTTATGTTACCTGAGAGCCCTTTCTCCCTTCTTCTCTCTCATCCTTTGCCACTCTTTCTCTCTCGCTTCCCTCTTTTGGTAATTCCATCTGTGGTAAATTGATAAGAGCTGGACCACTCACCACAATTCAACAGATGTGGTTAAATCACTGGTGGTCTGGCTCACACTGGCCTCAGCAGCCATGGGCACTTAACCTGTGGCATTGTGCAGAATGCCTCCTTATTCGTCCATCACCCAATCCGTCAGCAATGAATAATTTTCATGGAAGGTGCACTTTAATTACTTTCCCATTTAAATGGCATTGCGGTGGCCTATCTAGGTCATTAATCTCCGTGAGGATCCAGTTGCAAGACCTTTAATGCTGGCAAACGAAGCCCCCAAAATCCCCCAGAATCTGCTCAGCTTGACTGAGTGCAGTCAAGTGTCTCCCTGCAGCCAGTGCTTCAGTGTGTCCTTTTGAACTGGCTGCATGGAAGTGAGAGAGATAGAGGACTACTTTTGTCTCTCAGCATGAGCAAGAAGGAGAAAGCCAGCCAGCCACCTTGACCTGTTGGATTGAGTGTGTGCATGACTTTTCAATGCCCAACAAGTGGATAAATGGTATTTAGTATTTTTACTGTATGTTAGATTTACTGTACAAACAGTGACTGCTGTAATAATGATGTCATGCTCAACAGGGAGTGTGTCAGGTATGAAACGCATCACTTATAGTATTCAGTTTCATTCCCCTTCCGCCCCTCTACAGCTCATATTTTCTCTCCGTCTGAAGAGAGGATACCAACTCATTCAATTATTTAGATACCTGTGAAGCAGCAACAACGTTTGCAGACAATGTTCTTCCCCCTCATCTCCCCTCCCCTGGTTTTGCCATGAAATCCTTAGTCTCTCTTTTAGTAAAGCAAGTATCAGATACGTCGAAATTGAATTCAATATTTTTGTGCAGATCTGGCTCAAATGTCTCCATGTAATTGTCACCACCTTCTGGTCTTTCCAAATCGTTTCACCTGAACTGTCACAGATTTGTTGTTAGCAAGGAATCCTACATTGGATAAAAAAAGCATCACATAATGCTGGTGGCCATCACAGTGGGCAGTTATTAATGGGCAGTTCTAACTGATAGACTTTAATTGAATCTGACTGGATAATTCATAGAGGCTTTTTGAAAACTGCTTCAGTGGGGAATGAGTCTGATGACGACGTTATGAGGATATTTTTAAACCCAGACACAGTCAATTGCATCAGACACTGCACAATATGATCCATAGAAGCACAAATGTTTTTTTTCTAGCCTGTGTTGAGACTGATTACAAGAGGCTTGATATATGTAGCCTGTCCATCCGTCCATCCATCCATCCATACATCCATTCATCCCTCTGTCCATCTATCATTTTTTTTAAATTTTGTATTAAATGATACACCACTAGTAGAGAGAAGACAGGAGGTAAGACATGGAACAGAACCGACACAAGCCGGATTTGAACTTGCATCACTTGCATGAACACCACAACCATTTCAGAGCATGTGATTCAGTATTAATTTTTTGCAAAGGCACTTACTTGTTTGTTTTTCAACAAATGGAAGGAACTTTCTATTGACTTCTATTGTTTTGAGCTACTGATTTTACCCTTAACTTTACCTTCACACAAAACATTGTGTTATATTTTTATTAAGACATTATTTGTTTTGTTTTTTTGAGTACGCTCTTATCCTTGTGGGGACCACTGGCTAATTTTAAGTTTTACAATCCATGGGGGAACATTTGGTCCCCACGATGTAGGCTGAACCTCACACAGTCACACATACAGACAAATGCACTTGTGCATCTCGGTCTTACTGTTTACATGCAACATGTTTCTCCTGCATGCTGTTCCGGGGTTAGAGTGTATAATAGAGGGAGGTACTGCGGCAAAGTGAGACTAAATCGAGATATGTTTCACTGGTGCCCTAGACCAGCTGCCACATCTACCCCACTCAAGAGCCAACTCAATGCCTTGACAGCTCACACTTACAGTGTAAGAGAGAAATTGTTTGTGCATGGGTGTGTCAAGAGGATAGGGGAATGTGTATGTGTTTAAAAGTGTGTAAATGAGAGTGAGTGTGTGTGCCATGCATGTGAAATACAGCTGTAGAGGGAATTCTTTAACCCAGTCTGTTGCCAGTGTGACAAGCACACATTTAAGTGCCAAACTGAACAGCATCACCAGCCTTCTAATGTTTGGCCAGTCTAATATGGTACTTCTCTATGACAAAAGCTGTCAAACCTCAGAAAAATTCAAAGTGAAGACATCAGATTTGTACACGCACATTCTTACACAGGTAGTAAAGTAAGTGTTAATGAGATAGTTCAGCTTAAAATGAAAATTATGCAATCTTACCTTCATGTTGTTCCAAACTGTATGACTTTCATTCATCTGTGGAAAATACACTCACCTAAAGGATTATTAGGAACACCTGTTCAATTTTCTCATTAATGCAATTATCTAATCAACCAATCACATGGCAGTTTCTTCAATGCATTTAGGGGTGTGGTCCTGGTCAAGACAATCTCCTGAACTCCAAACTGAATGTCAGAATGGGAAAGAAAGGTGATTTAAGCAATTTTGAGCGTGGCATGGTTGTTGGTGCCAGACGGGCCGGTCTGAGTATTTCACAATCTGCTCAGTTACTGTGATTTTCATGCACAACCATTTCTAGGGTTTACAAAGAATGGTGTGAAAAGGGAAAAACATCCAGTATGCGGCAGTCCTGTGGGCAAAAATGCCTTGTTGATGCTAGAGGTCAGAGGAGAATGGGCCGACTGATTCAAGCTGATAGAAGAGCAACTTTGACTGAAATAACCACTCGTTACAACCGAGGTATGCAGCAAAGCATTTGTGAAGCCACAACACGCACAACCTTGAGGCGGATGGACTACAACAGCAGAAGACCCCACCGGGTACCACTCATCTCCACTACAGATAGGAAAAAGAAGCTACAATTTGCAAGAGCTCACCAAAATTGGACAGATGAAGACTGGAAAAATGTTTCCTGGTCTGATGAGTCTCGATTTCTGTTGAAACATTCAGATGGTAGAGTCAGAATTTGGCGTAAACAGAATGAGAAAATGGATCCATCATGCCTTGTTACCACTGTGCAGGCTGGTGGTGATGGTGTAATGGTGTGGGGGATGTTTTCTTGGCACACTTTAGGCCCCTTAGTGCCAATTGGGCATCGTTTAAATGCCACGGCCTACCTGAGCATTGTTTCTGACCATGTCCATCCCTTTATGGCCACCATGTACCCATCCTCTGATGGCTACTACCAGCAGGATAATGCACCATGTCACAAAGCTCAAATCATTTCAAATTGGTTTCTTGAACATGACAATGAGTTCACTGTACTAAAATGGCCCCTACAGTCACCAGATCTCAACCCAATAGAGCATCTTTGGGATGTGGTGGAACGGGAGCTTTGTGCCCTGGATGTGCATCCCACAAATCTCCATCAACTGCAAGATGCTATCCTATCAATATGGGCCAACGTTTCTAAAGAATGCTTTCAGCACCTTGTTGAATCAATGCCACGTAGAATTATGGCAGTTCTGAAGGCGAAAGGGGGTCAAACACAGTATTAGTATGGTGTTCCTAATAATCCTTTAGGTGAGTGTAAAAGGAGATGTTAGGCAGAATGTTAGCCTCAGTCACCATTCATATTCATTTAATTTTTTTTCATGCAATGACAATGAATTAGGGTAAAGTGTGCATATATATATATATATATATATATATATATATATATATATATATATATATATATATATATATATATACATACACACACACACACACACACACACGCGCGCGCGCGCTACCAGTCAAACGTTTTTAAACACCAACACATTATTTATTATAATTTTCTTTCACATTTTAGAATAATAGTAAATCATCAAAACTATGGAATAACATAATGGAAATATGCAAATTATGTTGTGACTAAACAAAATCCAATAATAAATCAAAACTGTGTTATATTTTATCATCTTCAAAGGTCACCCTTTGACTAGAATTTGCAGACATGTACTCTTGACATTTTCTCAACCAACTTCTTCATCACCCTGGCTGTGTTTCTTTAATTATATCCAAGTAATCAATTTAAAAAACATTTTTAAAATTAAATTTTAGTTTTATAATGAAATCAGTAAGTATGGTTGCACAATTATATTTTTGTCTACATAACTCATTTAAAACATCAGTCAAGTGTTTTAAAACTTTTCTCTTCTCTTTACTGTTGTACATGAAACTGGTGTTTAGTGGGTAGAATTCAATGACATGTGGACATGAGGGGTGTCTAGTTCTCAAACTAGAGACTTTGATGTACTTATCCTCTTGTTTAGTTATACATCTGGCCTTCCACATCTCTTTCTGTCCTTGTTAGAGCCAGTTGTCCTTTGTCTTTGAAGGTTTTAGTTTACACCTTTGTATGAAATGTTTCGTTTTTTGGCAATTTCAAGCATTTTATAGCCTTCATTCTTCAAAATAATGATTGACTGACGGGTTTCTGTAACGTTTGTGGTCCTAGGAGTTAGACGCAGGAGTAGGTAATTTAAATCCTTTTATCTTAAACACAGGAGTATTACAAACACTGGAGTAGAACAAATTTAACAATTCAAACATAAGACACCCAACATCACTATACTCAATTCAAGGACTGATAAAGACTGACAAAACACACACACACACACACACACACACACACACACACACACACACACACACACACACACACGTGGGGATAATGGAGTGATTAGGGCAGTGATTTCTGGGAAGTGTAGTGAGGGAGAGACTTCAAAATAAGAGTACATGAATCAGGTGCAGACAGACTATGACATTACCCCCCTCTTTAAATGGGCGACTCCTGGTGCCCAAAGACAGATGATGGAAGGGAGACTGAGAAGAAAGATCCCAGGAGGACGATCGGGGCCTGGGAGGCGGCTTCAGGGCAGGGAATGGATCAGGAGGCGGCCACAGGACAGGGACTGGTTCAAGGGTTCTGGGAGGCGACCGCAGGACGGGGACTGGTTCATGAGGCCTGGGAGGTGGTCGCAGGACAGGGATCGGGTCAGGAGGCCTGGGAGGAGGCCACAGGACAGGGATCGGGTCTGGAGTCCTAGGAGGAGGCCACAGGACAGGGACAGGAGTCCTAGGAGGAGGCCACAGGACAGGGACAGGGTCTGGAGGCCTGGGAATGTGTGGAGCCATGGAAGGCGGAGCCATGAGGACTCTTGGGGCGGAGCCGTGGAAGGCTCTGGAGATGTGGACATGGAAAGCACTGGCTGAAACAGGGGAGAAGGTGCCCCCTTCTCTTTCTGCCAGCAGGGAGTGTGGTTACGTGGACGGTCGAGGCTACAGGCGCTGGCTCTAGGACGGTCGAGGCTATAGGCGCTGGCTCGCTGACCGTGGCAGGCGTGGACTCTGGCTCGCTGACCGTGGCCGCTACTGTTCTCTGCAGCAGTCAATCGGCCACTGGAAACAGGATAGGGTGAGCCCCCCCAAAAAATAATTTAGGGAAGTTGGACGGAGTGGAGATACCTTGGAGACTGGGGCCATGGAAGGCTTGGGATTTCCGCCATAACCCTCTAGGAGAGGAGAGTAAACTAATAATTGAATAAAGTCGGAGAAGGGTAGCGAGGGTAAATCAAGGACCAGGGTGGCTGCAACAATCAACCAGGGGGAAATTCCCCACCTCAGGAAGCACAGTTGATCGATGGTAATTTAACCCCATACCATAGATGGGCTTAAGGTATATGTCAGGTAAGCCTGTAGTTGCTGCGAGGTGAAGGAACCTGGTTAAGTACTCCATTAGGGGGAGATCCTGGAATAAGGCCGTTGGATCCATGCTCAGTGAATTTGGAATCCTAAGTAGTTGATAAAACGTTCCAAATTCTTTGTATTGGTCAGTCCTTCTGTAACATTTGCGGTCCTAGGAGTCAAGGAGATAGGAGACGCAGGAGTAGGTACTTTAAATCATTTTATCTTAAACACAGGAGTAGAGCAAACGCTGGAGTAGAGCAAACGCTGGAGTAGAGCAAACATCACTATACTCAATTCAAGGACTGACAAAGACTGAGAAAACTGGAGGGTATATATACACACGTAGAACTTAATGAGGGAATGGCATACAGGTGGGGATAATGGAGTGATTAGGCAGTGACTTCTGGGAAATGTAGTGAGGGAGAGAACTTCAAAATAAGAGTCCATGAATCAGGTGCAGACAGACTGTGACAGTTTCTAGAGGAAGCTGTTTCTTTTTTGAAATTTTTGACCTAATATTGACCTTAAGACATGCCAGTATATTACATACTGTGGCAACACAAAAACAAAGACAAAGACAATGTTAAGCTTAATTAAATTAACCAAATGACTTTCAGCAGTGTTTGACACAATAACAAGTACATTTCCTTCCAAAACAGCTAAATCTGTAAATTATTCCAAACTTTTGGCCACCAGTGTATATATATTTAAATTAATATTTCTGTAATTTATTAAATTAATTTCTTTAATATTAGGCGAAAGAGGATTCCTTTCATACTGTATGCAAGCAAATTGAACATAATGACTTAAATATACCCAAACAAATTGGAATTGAAAGCTTGTAAATCATGATACAGGCAGGCCATTGAATCGTGACATGCTGTATGTATTGTGATGTATCGTGGTATATCGAATCATGACGTGTGAGGTGGCTGGCAATACCCAGCCCTGGTTAGGAATGATATGAAGATGAGTAAATTATAGCAGATTTTTATAACAATTTTTTTTTTACAATTATCCCTTTTATTTTCTGTAAAGCTGCTTTAATACAATACATATTGTCATTGGTTATTGACGTAAAGCCAAAACATCATGATGGTGCAAAATCATAATATCCATATTTTAGGGAAATGGACATTGTTTCGTGATGAAAAGGCTAAAGATGATGGGAAAGTTCTCCTTTTTCTCATTATACTGTTGTTCATGGTCTCATCAATGCACCATCTCCTGCGGAGAAGGAAACTAATTATTATGTCTTCATCCCAGTTCTTACCTTCTCCTATTCTCTCCATTAGCCATAGAAATTCTTAATGAGTTTTAGTCCAACTTCTTTTGGCTTGGGAATAAGTGTACAAGGGGGAAAAAAAAACTCCTCCCTGATTGGTACCTGCACAGAATTATCAACTTTTCTGACAACTTTTATTTGTTTCATAAGCATAGCATGACTCTAAACTTTATTTTCATCTCAAATACCTGCTGGTAGTCGTAAGCTATACGTGACACTGACACACACATAAACACACAAACATTCCTTGTCTCTCAGCCATATTGCTCCAGTGCCTTTTCATCAAAGCTGCTGGACGATATGAGGGCCATCTGGTCTCCTGACTTTTAATGTTTGTAGTATAAAACAACAATAAAAAGATTACAGTATCCACACACACACACTCAGAGAGAGAGAGAGAGAGAGAGACAGAGAGATCTATTCTGCAGACAGATGGAAAACACAGCTGGAATCGACACCGTAAAAGGGTAACAGGAGGAAGAAAGGATGCTGGGATAGTGGAGAGTGACCATCAGCTTTGAAAAATGTATGTCTTATCCAATACCAGGTGTTCATTGCAGTGAAAGGCATGCTGCCTTTTGTTTTGGACAAGCTTTGATTAGCTTTAATTAAAATAATCTCATGAATCAGTAACTCATGATATGCAGGGGCCCAAATAGTATTTGGACACTTACGCTACGCTTAAATGCATAATTAACTTTGCATTATTTAACTAACATCAAACCAAGTGGCATTTATTTTTAAGTGTAGCAAATGTAAAATTTTCAAGCTAAACATTTAAATATATATTAGATATAAATGTTTTTAATTTAAAATATTTAAATTGATAGTTCACCCCAAAATTAACATTCTCATAATTTAATCACCCTTCTGTCATGTGTCTGACATGCTTCTGCAGAACACAAATGAAGACAATGCAAGTGAATGGGTGGCAAAATTTTGAAGCTCCAAAATCCACATAAAGGGAGAACAAACGTTATCCATAAGACTCCAGTGGTTAAATCAATGTGTTCAGACATGATATGATAGGTGTGGGTGAGATACAGATCAATATGCAAGTAATTTTTTTATCATATATTCTCCTCGCTACCCAGTAGGGGGCAATTTGCACAAAGAATGTTAGTCATCAAAAACACTTGAAGAATAATATGAAAGTTGAAGGGAAGTGGAGCAGGGAGGAGAATTTATAATATAAAATGACTTAAATATTGATCTGATTTTCACCCACAACTATACAGCCATCCCAGGTGTGTATGACTTTCTTGGACTTTCTTTCTTCTGCAGAACACAAATGAAGTATTTTTAGAAGAATTTTTGAGCTCTGTATGTAAAAGCAATTCATACGATACCAATGGTTAAATTAATTTCTTCAAAAGCGTTAAGATCACTTTGGATGAGAAGCAGATAAATATTAAAGTCCTTTTCACTATAATTGTTTTCTTTCGGTCACTCTCCAATACCCGTCCACAACGGAACTTGGTTCCATCTGCCTCTCACGTGATGTAAGCACGTTGGCATGTTCAAGTGAGAACTGACGTGATTCAACCGGAATTACAGCTCAATTTCTTTACAAGAGAACGCTGTTTTTTCTTTCATTTCAACATGCCAGCCTGATTGCATGGAAAGTCATTGGAGAGCGACCATAAGTAAACAATTATTGTGAAAAAGACTTAAATATTTATCTGTTTCTCACCCAAAGCCATCGTATCGCTTCAGAAGACATTATTTAACCACTGGAATCGTATGTATTGTTTTTACTATGATTGTCTGTGCTTTTTGGAGCTTTAACCCTCTGGGGTCGACGGACGTGCCGGTGCGTCCTGCTGGATTTTTTCGTCATTACAGCGGAAACAACATAAAATTCTCCTTCGTTTTGGGGCATACAGATAAGTGTAAGACATCATTAGAGACTATAGTCTACTTTAATTTGTGTACACTCACAATAACAACAAAACCTTGTGCTTTTGTAAAATAAAAAATGGGTGAGCTGTCAGCAGTCTCTTGGTTAGCAAGCAAATATCTGATACACATCACAAAAATGAACTGAAACTCTGCGAATACTTATCACACAAACATGAAACATACACTCACCTAAAGGATTATTAGGAACACCATACTAATACTGTGTTTGACCCCCTTTCGCCTTCAGAACTGCCTTAATTCTACGTGGCATTGATTCAACAAGGTGCTGAAAGCATTCTTTAGAAATGTTGGCCCATATTGATAGGATAGCATCTTGCAGTTGATGGAGATTTGTGGGATGCACATCCAGGGCACAAAGCTCCCTTTCCACCACATCCCAAAGATGCTCTATTGGGTTGAGATCTGGTGACTGTGGGGGCCATTTTAGTACAGTGAACTCATTGTCATGTTCAAGAAACCAATTTGAAATGATTCGAGCTTTGTGACATGGTGCATTATCCTGCTGGAAGTAGCCATCACCATGTCCATCCCTTTATGGCCACCATGTACCCATGTACATGGTGGCCATAAAGGGATGGACATGGTCAGAAACAATGCTCAGGTAGGCCGTGGCATTTAAATGATGCCCAATTGGCACTAAGGGGCCTAAAGTGTGCCAAGAAAACATCCCCCACACCATTACACCACCACCACCAGCCTGCACAGTGGTAACAAGGCATGATGGATCCATGTTCTCATTCTGTTTACGCCAAATTCTGACTCTACCATCTGAATGTCTCAACAGAAATTGAGACTCATCAGACCAGGCAACATTTTTCCAGTCTTCAACTGTCCAATTTTGGTGAGCTCTTGCAAATTGTAGCCTCTTTTTCCTATTTGTAGTGGAGATGAGTGGTACCCGGTGGGGTCTTCTGCTGTTGTAGCCCATCCGCCTCAAGGTTGTGCGTGTTGTGGCTTCACAAATGCTTTGCTGCATACCTCGGTTGTAACGAGTGGTTATTTCAGTCAAAGTTGTTCTTCTATCAGCTTGAATCAGTCGGCCCATTCTCCTCTGACCTCTAACATCAACAAGGCATTTTCGCCCACAGGACTGCCGCATACTGGATGTTTTTCCCTTTTCACACCATTCTTTGTAAACCCTAGAAATGGTTGTGCGTGAAAATCCCAGTTACTGAGCAGATTGTTAAACACTCAGACCAGCCCGTCTGGCACCAACAACCATGCTACGCTCAAAATTGCTTAAATCACCTTTCTTTCCCATTCTGACATTCAGTTTGGAGTTCAGGAGATTGTCTTGACCAGGACCACACCCCTAAATGCATTGAAGCAACTGCCATGTGATTGGTTGATTAGATAATTGCATTAATGAGAAATTGAACAGGTGTTCCTAATAATCCTTTAGGTGAGTGTATGTCTAAAGAAAGATTAAAATGTCTACTTTTAAATAAAACAATTCAAATTTAAAACAAGTATTCTCCTGCAATGTAATTGGTATGAAACAAAGTGATGTACAATTTCTCCTGGCTCAGCTAATTATCCTAAATGTGATCACACCCATGGGCAGAGGGCGCTATTCATATGGTAATGTGCTGAGGCAATCAATGCGAATGTAAACGCCCTCGACTATGCCATAAAAACAAAGTTCATTCACTTTTCTGCACATTTGAAAGACAGCTATATATATATAAGCTATATATATAAAGACTTTACATAAGTCTTTATGTAAAGAAAATGTATAGTCAGATTACTTATTTTAACTTAAAACTTGATTTTGATCATTAAGTCTCCTCACATTCATTCTCTTTCTGTCACATTCCTCATTGATAGGCCCAGGGGAGGGGCCTTTCTTCTCCTCAGGTGTGAATTACAATCAATATTCATGATAGTTCACGCCTTCTCGCATATGACCTTTCTAACACTAAAAGAGTCTTACAAAAGTTCAATTAATATATTGTTTTGTATGAATGAGTGATCAGGATTCACATTATTTTGTAGCAAAAGCTCCAGGCTACAAGATCCAGTTCTCAAAAGACTTGTGGACAAATGTTTAGTATGTGTTATATGGCTTTATTTCAATGACTTAAAAATTTTGTTTTTTCTCAAAAATACAAACATGTACACATGTTGCTCACATATTATTGTAACCCAGTTTGTTTTGAATACAGTGTTATCAGACTTTAGCCATTAATGTGTTTTTAACCAAATGTCAAGGCATGTCAGATCTCTTCCAGGGCCCAAAACACCCTCAGACCCCAGAGGGTTAAAGTGCTATTCATATCAACTTGCACCTACAGAGCTTAAATATTCTTAAAATCTTAATTTGTTTTCAGCAGAAGAAAGTCACACATATGGGATGGCATGAGGGTGAGTAAATGATAAGAGAATTGTAATTTTGTGATCAGTCCCTTTAAAAGTAATTGAATATAAGGCTCAGAAAAGTTAGAGAAAATGCCTAGCATCATATTTTAGCAGCAGCTGACTGGCTTGAAATGATCTTAACTGCAAGCATTCATGCATTTTAAGTGTAATTTAAAATTATCCAAATACATATTTGATTTTACTTCTGTATATATGCAGAGAAACATTAGATTTTTTTTTTTTTGTTACCCATTTGTGTCCTTTTGGACTACTGGTACTTTCTAAAGCCAGAGAGCTGTGCCTAAATATTTAGCCTTATGCTTGGATTTGTAAATGGTACCAAGCCAGGAGCTTTGACAACAGCACAATGTCTGAGGAAAATAACTATTTCAGACCCGATGGGAATGCTCAGTTGTTTGCTCTTTTGTTGTGTTTCTACTTTTTATTCTGGTTTATTTATAGGACTCTTTCCCTTTGTACCTTCCTTTGCAGGGAAGAATGTGATTTTTCTTCTTTGACAGTTCAGAGGAAAAACCTGAAATTGAGAAAATGTAGAGCATACTGTACTTTGTTTCTGCTTTAGAGCAAAGTGGGTGCCCACTTTCACGTGCTGTTAAAAGAAAAACAAAACAAAACATGAGCTGCTGTCTTTGTGTTGCTTTGTCTGTTTTTGCTGACCTTTCCCCTCTCTCTGTAGAAAAGAGAGAAAAAGAGATCGAGCATGGTCTAGACATGTGTGTTTCTGCTTTAGAAATTTCACAGTCTGTAAACAGGTTTAGCCATTATTCAAACTCACAGTGACAAACATTAAATATATATATATTTTTCTGTCAATATTGGTTTTGATTGTTAAATGAATTGCCCTTCAAAGTAATATAGGCTTTGCATAAATAATTTAATGTTGAAAGTAGGCCTATATAATAAAAGCTAAAAGTCACTGCTGAAGAAAGGAAAACAAAATGGGAAACTTTTCTCAAGCTCCCTATGACATATAATGTTATGAACATGTCTCTCTTAACTAGCATCCTCCACTTCAGGGGAAAAAAACTCTTATCATCATAGCAAAAAAAAAAAAAAAGTACCATGATTGCATGACCCTAACAAGACATTGTGTCCACCCAGTCTGGTCATCATAAATAGAAATGTAAGCTACTTTGCCTTTTTGGGCAGGTTTGGGAACAGAGGAATCCACTGAATGGATTTTCTAACTCTTTTACCCCTTAACTAATAGAAGAGGTGGCTCAGTTTAGATGAAGTGAAAACTTTTTCATTTGCATAATACAAAAGCAACATCCTCCAATTAACTGCTGACAAAGTGGATTTGGTTTCCTTAAGAAAACAAGTCTGGAGCACAAAGACAGGCCAAAGGCAGACCTTTTGTGTTTTGTGAAGCTGGAGTTGGGCTTGGTGACAATTTATTCAGCACCTTTAAATATGTAAAATCACCAATTACAGTAAAGCTCAAAAGCTATTCAACTGACTGAGAAAATAGTAACACCTGTTGATCTTTGGCTTGTTGCTGGGTTTTTACCCTGACCCATTGTCTATGCTGTGTCTATTGTTATGAGGCCTGTGTCTATGCCAGCTACAGTGATGGTGGTCTTCAGTTCAGTCTCCTCTCATCATAGACTCTCCTGTGCCTTGATTAGATTGGTTCAGTCTAAAACAGGGGGAGGGATTATAGATTTGGATGGCTATTGGTCTGGTTTAATAGTGAGGGATTAGAATAATTCAGACTAATAAACAAAGACCAGACAAGAGCAGATTTTTTTATAGCTGTGTACTTTGATTAATGGTGCTTGTGTTAGGCTGACCACTTTAGGAGACAGCACCATTAAGAGTGATTCAAGGCATCGGGTACTGATTAGTTCCATATGGATGGAGAGTCCACTTGACTGAAAATTCAGTGGCAGACATCTTTGTTACGTGTGGTGTGTTCCAGCGTCTGCATTTTTATGTATTGTCCATCTTTTCCTGAGGGACAAGTAGACGAAAAGCTGAATTTTTAATGAAGCTGAATTGGGGCATTTGAGTTTGGCAATGCTCCAGACTTTAATCAGCCAGGGGATTTCAAAGGATCTGTAAGACCTCTATGATTTCTACCCCCTCACATCACAATACTTTTCAATTGCAGTCAGACTAGGGAATACTTTGTTGTTTTTTGTGTGTGTGTCGTTCTGTCTTGTGCATGTTGAAGTGTTTAACCTTTAAAATCTGCACCGATGATGCGTAAAGACTCTGTACTGTGTGCATGTCTTGAAAAACAAGGCTACATGTGGACAGTCAATGCATACTGTGCAGATAACAAAATTCACGTTGCATGCCCAGCACGCGAGACATGACGGCACATGGAAATCCGAAGTATACTTTGGCCTTTTTATAGACCTATAGAGAAGGGTTATTATACTGTAGCTTTGGATTAAAAATGAATTGAATTGTATTTGTTTTATTTCTATTTGATTTTTACTTTGTGATTTAAATTTAGTTTTGTTAGTTTTCAATCTATGATTGTTAGTTTTAGTTTAAATAGAGTTTTCAAGGTTCAATTTAGTTTTTTTATTTTATTTTAAGTGTTTTGGGGCTGCCAAAGGTAATGCATTAACGGATATATTTTCAATATGTTCAACGTTGTTAAATTTCTCATGGCTATCTAGTAGTATTTTCATGTTTCATAAAATGGTAGGTTGTAGAGGTTTACAATGTCATAATATATTGTGTATTATAAACTACAAATATATTTAATTAGTGGTCATTTTTATTTGATAAGTTTTGGAGTCATGAAAATGTATTTTTGTTTAATTTTAGTTTTTCCAATTATAATAGGCCATGTCTACACACTAATACACCAATGCATTTTATACATTTTGAAACACATTCATTTAAGTTTAGAAAACACTCTCTTTTACCGCATACTTTGGAAAATGATGACATTAGGAAACTAAAAAAAGTTAAATGAAATGAAAGTTGCAAAGAAAAGTTTTCATTGTAGTTTTTATTACCAATACCAACACTGTTAGAGAAAAAAGGGGGGGGGGGGGGGCAAGGGAAAGAGTGATAAGGTAATGGGTGAGGGAGCTAGATTCATATTACACACCAATCAGATTTTAATTTCGCTACTTCATAGTTTTGATGTTGTAAGCAACCCGCAATAACACCCTCCTCTGGCTAGTAAGAGAGGCTGGATTTGATCCTAAATTAGAAAACATTATCCATTTAATGGAGCAATTTCACCAAGTACCTTCAGTAATTACATAATGACACAAGGTGTTATCTAGAGGCCACCATATGTACAGGACTATTTGTAGAATACTTTAAGTGGAGTAGCTGAAAGCAGAGCAGTGCCAAACTGAACTGTACTTTGTGCTTTAGATGTGTTATGGTCAGTCATTATCTGGTGTGTCGTTTTAATCACCTCATACCTCTACCAACTTTTTCACACATAGTGCATTTTTTTCCCCTGATTGTAGGTGCCTTGTGATCTCTGCTGGACTGCTGTGGCAGTTCAATAGGAGACTGATCACTGTGTTTCCCTAAAAACTCATATAAAACTGATAATAATGATGAATAACATAAATGTACTTGTGTCTAGACCATTAGTGATGTTGATGAGCTTAAAAGCTCACTTTTATTGCCTACACTTACTTGAATACAATGTTAATATGGCCCTTAGATTTATACAATAATGCCACTAGTGAAATCTGACACTAAAGGCTTTTATGTCCTTGTCCCATTAAAGACATCTGAAAACCCTACACAGCGCTCTACTGCATTATGGAAAACTGGTATAGCGACTGTTTGAAGAAACTGTGTGCTAAAAAGAGTTTCGTGTTGAGGTCTGTTTGTGTCAAGATAAGGCTTTCATATGCAAAGATATGGTAGCATCATGCCAAAATGTTGTGTAACCAGAAATGATAGTGATAACATACATACATACTATCTCAAATACACCAAAAAAACAGATGTGTTTACCTCAGGACTATTGCTTTCTATCACATATAGGTCAGGGTTCAGGCCACCAGTAGCACACCAGCTTAAGAGTGACCCCTTACAGCTATGAAATGTATTCTGTTTTATCCATCAGAATATTGTTATTCTCATTTCATAAAACAGGATTAGGGACCAGCTGTCTTGAGGGATGAGAGTCGACTGACCCTCTCTTTTATCTCTGCACTGTATGTTGGGTACTTGGACTGCTCACAGGCACTTTGAATTGTAGCGATTAAGTAAACTGAATCTGCAATGTACAAAGCGAGATATGGAGATATGAAGGGAAAGACAAAATCCAGAGAGAGACAGGGGAATTTACTCTGTCAACTGTAAACCAGGTTTGAGTTTCTTAGCGTAACGTTTTGGCCTAGAAAGCTTGGAATAAATAAAGACATGGATGAGAGAGAAAAAGGTCTTAGGTTTATACATTTGGGTCCAAAAGTCCTCATTGAAAATGTGGGATACAAAGTCTTAATTGTAACACAGAAATCAACAAAAGGTTTTAGGAATTAAAAAAAAAAATTCATGGTGGGAAAACATAACCGGTTTTGCACAAACTTGTGGAGTCCATGCCAGCTTGAGTGCATTCTATCACTGATAATAAATTAGGAGTATGCAAAATAGAAGCATTTTCAATAGTGTCTCAGACTTCTGGATCTGACTAGTACAGGTTCCAGGATTCAGGTTAGCTGAGAGAACATGCAAAAAGTTGGCAAATGCTCTCATGTTTTATGGTTTGACTCATTTAATGGGAAAGATTGAAAGAGGAGCGTTTTGGTAAACCACGGTTGAGTAAGTAGAGAGAGAGCTTTATTTTAGCTTGTAGAGGATCCGTCAGCAACTCACAGGTTCTCACACTAAAGTGAGCCTGATGGATACGAGAATCTTTCTCTCTTCTGAGAGAATAATCAGCTCTTTCTCACTCTGATCACCCTATTCTCAGGCCAGTAAGAACAAAATCAAAGGGAAGAATAAAGGCACTGAAATCAGCTTGAACTTTGAGCGACCGTTACATTTTACAGTTCCCTCAAAAAGTCTGTTTCCCAGAGCCAAAGTATATTGGGCCATGAATCATCACATTCAGAGTATTAGAAACATCCTGTTAATTGATAACAAATCATCATTACAGGTGCGATCAAAACAGATTGTTTTAGGTATCACGATCTACGGACTAACCACTGAAAATGCACAGAGTTGCACTGTATCACCTCCCCAGTGGGAAGTCTCATTAACAAATCTGTTTCTGGTTCCATTTCATCTCGACATTAATCACAATCAATGCAAGTTTATGTACACTAACAGAACAGAGCAGCGGCTCTTTCTGGACCTCATTATTTGTAATCCGATGGACCATTAGCACACAGTAATATCACAGGCCAACAGAAGCAAGAGTGTTTGGAATAAATTTTGAGATACAGTACATCTGCACGTACCAACAAGGGCTTTGTCTAAACAAGGTTAAAAGAGCTATGTGGCGGCTCTTCATACGCAGCTGTGTGTCATCGAAGGGATTCCTTCACGCTGTGTTTTTTTGTCACAATGCATTTGTAAAGATCACATCAAGCCCAGATGAGACATAAAAATCATAGGGCTGTTCACCTGCGATGACAGATACATGCAAACAAACACATTTCACATCTGCTTGAAACAGGCAGAAGTCTTGCGCAACATTAGCCGCAGTGTTAGACGAACAGCTGGTGGAAGATGGTGTGCGAGCGTGTCTGGAATTAGTTTGCCGTTATTCAAGATGACCGTCCATCAAAGTCTGCTCACTGCAGCTGGGACGAACAAAGCCAGATTCATCACAAAGCAAGCCCATTGTGAAGTTTACAGATTTGTTGTAATGCATGTCCATGACACTTATGTGATTGTGGAATGTAATGGGCGTGTTAGCTGGAATAACCAGAACAAATATGAGCAAGGTTTACTCAGATGAACACAGCATGCAATTTGTCTAAAGTGTAAAGCTGAATTAAGTTACTTGGGTGACGTGGGCATGTGGGGTCTTAAGAAGTTTGGAAACAAAAAACAAACAAAAAATAAAGCTAAGAAATGGGTCTCGGATCAAAAGTTTGAGAATTCCTGAACCGTTATTTCAGATTAGTTAAATATTTAAATAATCTTAATTAACATGTTAATTAGGTAGCCGTAAATAATACTAAACCTGAAAAAAAAGTAAATATACCAGAAATACCGAAGGCCCGCTTTGATCTCCACATGAAAGCGTTACAGATAGCGTAACGGAATGGTGATTCTAAAAGTTTGCATGGCAAGGAATGTGGGAGGTGTGCACAGTAAACATTGAAAATGTGCATTTGGCCATAAAAAAATAAAGTCCTGACAAAATTATACATTCATTGCAATATACTGTACATACTTCAGACTTATTGAGCTTTTTGGGAGATGTTTAGATCTTACATTTTTTTACATGTCTTTCTATTTTAAAGAATACCCATGCTTAAATCCACTGAAATTATTTTCCCTACAATCATACAAAATAAAAAATAAAAAATGAAATAAAAATTCAAAACTACTAACCTTGGGCACCTTGTAACCTACAGTTACTTACCAGAAACACACACACCTGCACAAAATTCACAAATATCATATGTGTGGCTGTATCTGTATGTTTCTAGTTGTGTTCGCCTGAACTAGTGCCTGTATTGAATGTCCGTGAGATATGTTAACCACGGGACCTGAGTGAGTGTGTCAGCACGTATCTGTGTGAAGTAACCGTGACAACAACCTTAGCAAAAAAATCTTATAGTAATTCTCTCCATCACTTGCAGGATAACAAGAGGTCATTAAAAAGAGAGAGAGAGGACAGGAGTAGGGGTCCAATCCGTAGGGTGGAATAGAAATGTTCCTGCTTCGTGAAAGGAAAAAAGTATTTTCTTTGTTTAGTTTTAAGGCCCAGACAGCCTTTTCTGTTATTCATGTAATATTTTCTCTGGCTACAAGCAGAATTTCAGTTTGTTGAACAAGAGCAGTCCTCTCTTACCCTTCAATCTCTCATCTGTCTCTCTCTCTCCCATTTTATCTACCTACCTTGCTCCCTTTGATCCAATTTGGCTTTAACCGAGCATGCCCAGGCCTTTGCAGACGTGTCCCTCTCTCTGCCTCTGATTGCGGTGTTTAGGCCAAATAAAACATCACGTTCAGACCTACCTCTCTTTTCCATTTTTCCCCTTCTCTTCATCACTCACTGTCTTAGAAAGCAGGCATGCAAATGGAAGGCCATCAAATAATTGCACACACTTTTGTGTGATTCTAATTCCAGTTCCCATCAGGGAGTGTGAGACTCTGTGAATGCAACAAGGTCTGATCAGCCTATGTGGTCATATTTCAGTATGCGTAAGATAAGTTTCTTCATGCGATAAGTTTTTCTAGGCTACATGTTCTTTTAAGAAAGATCAATGACCCTGATTTTCAGTTTAGTCAACTCTCTGTGAGTGACTAAACCTTGGCGCTCACACAAGCCTTAATCAAAGGAAAGCATGTAACTAGAGAAAATACAAAAAAACACGGTTCCCCCACTCAGATTTGGTCTCTGGATTGGGTTCTACCAAAGTGGACAGCATTCAAACTGTGATTAAAGAGCATATGAGGTCTGATTAATATGATTGTATTATTGATGACAGAGGTTTTGGAATAATAAATGGCTGTTTATGATACCATTATTCTTGGAAACGCTAATGCAGTTTTAATATTCATCACTCAGGTGCCAAACATAAGATTTGTTCAGCGCAAGAAAAAAGTCAAGAGACATCGATAATTGTCCTTGAACACACGCAAAATCTAAAATATTAGCTGTTGCAATATTTCTCTGACCCTGAAAAAACCCATCAGTTTAAAGCACAGCTTGTTTTGTGAATAATCTTAGCATTTCAGTTCTGACGGGGCTCAGATATGCAACCAGTGCACCGTGTGTGTGTGTGTGTGTGTGTGTGAATTGCATGGGCCTCAGGCATTACTTTGACATTTCACTGAGATGAGAAGGTTGGGGTCCTTCTGCCTGTTTAGTGAGTCCTTCAAATGTGAATTGTCACACAACCTCTGTTTTATTAAGATGAACAACAAAAAGTACACATCATTTTAACATGTGTGGGCTCGCTGCATGGCTCAGAGAATGTCTTGTAGTTTTGTATCTTCTTGTATTGCCAAAAGTCAGGTTGGCAGCATTATAAGCTGGAAGAATAGGGCAAAATTGGCCTCCATCCCGGGATGTTCATCCCTCATTTCAGTTGCATCTCTCAGGGTTGGGTATTTGCTCTAATGGTCTTTGTGTTTGGGAGTCATTGTATAAAATGGCCAGTGAGAAGGGTCATGAAGGACTCTGGCATATTTTTATGATTACATCACAACCCCATAACCCCACCACTGCTGTCTGTGTTTCGCTGCAAAGTCTGTAATTAGAGTGAGGCATGCACATTTGTGTATATATGCGTGTGTACACACTCAAAACAGAGGCCAGTCTCAGCATGAGTGAACTTCCAGTAAAGTACAGCTAAAATAAAACATGAATAATTCTCAAGAAATCACATTTACCCCAAGCCTCTGTTTCGTATTTTCTATCTTGTCACTTATTTACAAAATGAGAATGCAGAAATTGCTCTCAAATCTAGAGCAAATTTACAGTTGCTTCCTCATCTGTTGGCCAGTTGTTAATCAGAAGGTTTATTGGTGACTTGTCGGCAAGTCACTTGGGCAGCTCTTGGCTGCAGGTGGGCTGCATAATGTCAGAAGAGGGTTTTCTCGAATTGATGCTATGGTGGAGTTGGGAATTGAATATGGAGTGCTGATGTGTGTATTGTGGAGATGAGGTGCTTGTGGCTGAGGCCATCATGCTTGAGTGGAGGGGATGCTGGGTAGCCTGTTAAAATCCAGAACACTGTCTTATCCAGCACATGGGAGTCAAGTCATGATATTTCTATTTCGTCTCTCTTTACCTACAGCAGAGACTAAGGGATGTGTGAGGATGTCTCTCATTCTGTCCCTTAATGATTCCTCATCTACAAAATGAGAGCGTAATTCTGCCATCACTTTCTTGAGAATGATTTCTCATAATATTTATGTATGTGACCCTTCAAATATTCTTTGCTTTAATATTAGAAATTATTGAACAGATGTCTGGGTGATTGTAATAAAAAAGTATGTTCTTTGTAATATAATAGAAAAATTACCACAAAGACAACATGTACTGTATGAAACCACAGGCATTTTATACCTGCATCCTATTTAACAGTGTTCACTCTCGAGACCCAAAATGAGATAGGATCGTGAAATAGAAATAATAAAATGTTGATGTCAAAAGGCTGCGCATTACTTTTTATTTGCTGTAAATTCATCTGTTACTTGGTGAAATCTAGCCATATTTGACAGTTATCAACATTGATAGGTTGTGTGACATGCCCTCATCCTTGAAAACCATGAACAAAACTATGTGAATTAAAATAACATACAAAACATTTATATTCTGCCTATGTTGCATTAAATATTTTGCATATTGTTGGGCATACACTGTAAAAAGTGGTTACCTGTAATTGTTACCTTAAGAAGTTTATACTTGATTCTGCTCTCTTTGGTTGGTGTAACCTAATGTGTTCAGGGATGTCTGTGATGTAAAAAAACATTTTTGATTTGGAAAAAACATTTTTAGGTTAACATGTTTTAGGTGTATGCAGCTCACTGTAATACTGATAAATATTAGGGAAGTCAGTCAATTAAAATTTTATATACTATATATATATATATATATGCCAATTCATTAATCACTTATTAATATTTACTGAGAACGGCCTCCAAATAAGGACAAATTAGTAGTAAGTCAAATCATTATTTTAATTAAATAAAAAAATTATTTTCCATAAAATTAATAATGATAAATTAACATGTTAAATCAATAGCCCTAAAAAAATATATGAATAAAGTGTTTGATTTTAAGTTAAAAAAATTACTTCTGTACGCTAAAATTTTTTTGGACTTTTTTGGGTCACCACATAAGGAAAGACATTGGCGGGAGACACTGATGTAAACATGGAGACTTCTATGTAGTGCATGTTCAGGACGACTGGCTGGGCCCAGCAAAACTGTGAGCCCTAGTATTTGACCCGGAGTACTTAAATGCGGCCCTGGAGATATTTTTAAGCTCTTCAAATATTACAGCCAATATGTACACAGTATTTCAAAAGGTTGTAAGACAAAAACAAACAACTTGTATCTGTTACTAACATTTACTTAATTTAAAGGAAACACCAAGCAGACTAGACTTCACTAGCTCAAACCCTGTACTTTATACTTTCACATTTAGTTGTAAGAGACTGGCCTTTTCACTTCTAAAGCATCTCACGGTTTGCCAAAAAGCTTGGGCTTTGATCCCTGAGAGAAATAAAAGCTTTACTTAGCAGCTTGAGTGATTCCTGTGTGGAGCACCAAATCAGAGCGTTCCCCTGGTCCCTCTCTAACTGAAAGTGACAAAGCTCTCAGTAACGGTTGTTGGGAAATCACATTTCTGTTTGGTTGTGTGCAACGGGAGGATACCTGGGCCAGGGGTCGAGGGAAAGACAGGGGTAGAGAGAGCGAGACCACAAGACAGCATAAGAGAAAACCTTGTCTCGCCAATTCTGCCGGTTCCCTCAACATTCATCAAAACGATGGGCCATCATCTTCTGCTTACTTTATTTTCTGAATCACTGAGGCTCTACCGACAGAGTGAATTCTCATCTCCTTGCTTTCCTTTCTGGCTTCTGTCTCTTTCTTTCCCTGAGTTTTGTCCTCTTTCTCTTTCCCACTCTGTCTTTCATTACCCCATCAGTCTCAGCTTTCACAGCAAATGAAGAGATTACACAAACATACACGCATTCTTATGTCTGAGACCAACAGTAAATAGGCACACACATATATACATATCTGGGCTTGTGAAGCTAGCAACATCAGCCATTCTCTCTCTCTCTCACACTCTCTCTCTCTCTCTCTCTCTCTCTCTCTCTCACACACACACACACACACACACACACACACACACACACACACACACACACACACACACACACACACTCTTTGTGATAACCTGGGGCAATAATGTGGCAGATCTAACTCCAGCATTTTCTGTCTCTCCTTTCACATATTAATTTTCACACCCATTCACACACACACACACACATTCTCTTTCTTGGGAGATGCCAAACACTAAATATGGGTCCATTTTTTTCTTTTACTCTTCAAAATGTCATGCTAAGTAATGTCGATTACGTCAGCCCTCATTTGTGTCCGTCCAGCAACAGCTCTGTCGCAGATCATGATGTTTTCAAAGGCCTCTGGAAAAGCTGTCTGCTGGAGGCCCAGCTCTATTAAAGACCCACGCTCCAGCCGAGAGATATATAAATAAATCCATCTAACGACAGGAATCCGCAGAGAGGACAATCCACCCACCGCCCTAAAGCCCCACCTGGTGTGTGCAGTTTTTCTTTAGTCATACATCAAACTATAATCAACCCCAAAAATGAAACTTCTGATCTTCCTTCTCCTGTATCCCCTCAAAGAAAGAGAACTGCAATGCAGCGGTCCAGAGCATGTTTGTGGAGTCGTTTTATTCGGGGTCTCTCAATAAGTGCCTAGCGGCTAAGTACTTTGATAGTTTTGAGCTGGATGAAAAGAAATCATGGACGTGAGAGTGTCAGCCTTGACTTAAGTGGCTAGATAATTAAAATACTTCAAAGTTAAAACTATGCAAGCAAGGCAGAGAGGGAAATAACTTCTCTTACATAATGAAATGACATTCTAGTGCTTTTCACTTTTTGTATTCTAGAAGTTCCACAGCCATCAAACAGAGGAAGAGAGTGAGAGATAAAAGGAGCCAAAAGTATATAAAAACATACAGGTATAATGTATCCCTAATGCAGAACATGATAGAAGCTTGCTTCTGTTTGAATTAACTTATGCATAATGAGGCTAAAGAAGGTCACTAATATCTGCTTTTATGTCACCCAGCCACTGCACACAACGTTTTCCCTCTCACACAGTCGCTTTAGGACTGACGAAACAATTATACGATTTTCTGCTGCGCTAGGCCCTTACGTGCGATAAAAGGAGGAGTGGGTTGACTCGCTCTGAGGTAAGCATGTCATTAATGATAGTTATAGGGCAGTGGTTAAACATACCATGGGGAAGGTGCAACTGTGAGTCAGTGAGGGACACATTTCATCCATATTAACACTGAACTCAGGGTCTCTCTTCCAGCTAGCAGATTTGAGTCAATATGAGGGCTGTCACCACGCTCGATTCTCAATTACCCAGCGAGTTCTCAGTGGAGAAGGGATGCCGGTCATTCATGGTTGTTTATATGGAAAGTTTGATCTCTGCCATATATGATGTTAAATGTGAAAAGGAGTTAATCAATAGTTAGCTATTTAGATTGTCGCTTCCATATGTGAAATTTGGATGGAAGGATGGACGGGTGGACAGATAGATAGATAGATAGATAGATAGATAGATGACGGACGGACAGATAGATAGATGGCAATCGATTGCAAGTTAACAAGTGGCAATCAGGCTTGTCAAAACTAGCAAAGTTTTTTTTTGTTTGCTTATGGCTGAACAGATTTACTTGTCAACAGAAATGTACCTCAGAGATCCTGAAAGTAGTGAATGTTTGTTTATATAGTGTATATTCAAAAGGAGCGTGTGCTGATTAGTAGTCTTTGAATAACAAGGAAGCACTTCATGTTCAAGGCTCTACAGGAGAAATAACACTAGAAATAGCAGCAACTTTTATTTCTCATATCAGGTTAAGAGAGCTGTGGCTATTACTCCGAGAGACAGTTACAGAAAGCCACTACGGAAAAAGGGCAGTCACTTGAAAGGGGCAAAAGATCCAATTACACCAGTACAACTGGTTCTGTGGTGTACAAGTGTGCTCTTTAAATGGCTGTGTTCTGCCTGCATCGCCCCACTCCTCACAGGTAATTGACACTCTCTGCATACAATCAATGTGGACAGAGGTGGAAAACAAACATATATTCAGAGACATTCAGACTCCTTTGACTACAGCTGAAAGTAGGAAATCACTCCCATACAACAGCCAGTTTCTCTATCAGCCCAATACAATAGTTTCCAACTGAGCAACAGAATAGAGTTCAAAAAGACTTTGTGCATGTAACAGACTCCTAAATACATCTCCATGATTGCTTGTTAAATGGTAGCTAATAGTTTTCAGTGAATAGGCTATTAATGAGGTCTGAGGAATTTGGCTGCTGTAGTTCTGAGTGTGTGTGTGTGTGTGTGTGTGTGTGTGTGAGAGAGAGAGAGAGAGAGAGAGAGAGAGAGAGAGAGAGAGAGAGAGTACGTTAGTATGGCTTACCTTCAGTTCTGGATGGCAAATTAGATTGTTTTAGTTGGATTACACTAGATATGTCAAAACACAATTTAACTGTTGCGGTTTTGGGCCTGCGCTTCCATCCATGGTACTGTCAGCCACTGCGATAGCCATAATAAGGTTTTAATCCTTAGTCACTCATTATCATGACGTCAGCTCCAAAACAAAATCCTGGGTTAAACAAGGTCGTGACACTAGATCCTTTGTGATCCTAGAACACTGAGCATGATATGGAGACATCCCCGTCTCTATCACTCTGTGACTCTGTCTTTCTTTTGCTCACACACACGGATCAGTAAATTCCTATCAAAGACTAATTCTCTTTTTCCATTCCATCTACTTAAGGGAATTCTCTCCTTTCCTACATTAACAGATGTCCAGTGAGAGTGGACACTCATTATGGTTTATATGCATCAGTGCTACATTTCCTTACAGATCTTCCAAAATGTCCTCAGCCAAAGGTTGCCTTGTGAGATTTGAATGGATCTTATTTCTACCAGAAAGACTCGGGAGAATAATACTGAACAATTAACCATTTATTTACAGCTCGGCAAACAATATAAAGATAAAAGTTCTTTGGCATAGGCCCCATCCGTAGCTTGCAATCCGGGGGTCCGGACTCTGCATTTCCTGCCTGGCGATGAAGGCAGGGGCGCAGCCGACCCCCAGTGAGGTGGTGGTGTGTAGAAAGGAAGGGATCATCTTGGTGGTGGGGAGGGTGGAGGAAAACGAAAGCGTCAGCATCTGTGAACTCAGACATGTGTAAGTACCCATCTTTTATACTGCAAGTGTTAGAACGCGATTGGATAGATGAGAAGGTAATGAGTGACGTAACAATTGAGTCTTCCTGGCAGAACTTATGCTAAAGCTTCCATTTCTGAGGTTATTAAAAACAAGAACTTTAATTTCAGCTTCCCACAAGCTTCTCATTTAAAATTTATACAGCAGTTAGAAATATAATAACAAGCCAATGTACAAAGAGTGCAATAACTTTGTAATTGAATGACAATTACAGCACATTGGCAAAAAATAAATAAATAAAATCAAAAGAATTTACAGACCGTTTGGGAAGTGATGCTAAAAGGAGTGAAAAAATGAGATGGCTGGGAACACGACAGCGGGGTTACAATTATATTTGTCTCTAAAAAGCATTTGGAAGGGCTCACCAATCTGCGGGATTTAAGAGATGCTTCCGTCTGCGTCGGCAGAATTAATTTGACTTAACTGACATTCATAAGCCAGACGTTGCAGTTTTACTCTGACTGGGATAAGGCTGTCTTCTGCTGTTTGCTCGGTAATTGAAATTTCCATTATGGGGTGTAAACATTTAGGAGCCACCAAGTAAATATTCATCAGAGCTGCAGTAGTGACTGAGACACATACAAGTGTGTGTCTGTGTGTGTTTGTCAAGCAGTTACTGAAATTGAATTAATGCAATGGAATAGTGTATTTTGTTAATATGTATATGAATATATAAGATATACGATGTTAGCTCAGTAAGGGGTTGACTGTCATGTCATACTTTTTAATTTGTAATATTTCTACATATGCAAACAATATCTTTCTTTCTTTCTTTCTTTCTTTCTTTCAAACAAACAAACAAACAAATGTTTTTCCTTCCAAACTTTCTTCCAAACTTCCTTCGTTCCAACAGAACTTCTGACCAAACATCTTAATGACAATATTACCAAAAATATATGTACAGTTAAAGTAATAGTGCTGAATTGTAGAAAATAAATAAATAATTATATGTATATGAAAGAGAAAATAAAGGGAAGGTTAAAAAAAAAAAAAAAAAATACATTATGAGAAAACAAAATATAATGGGGTGGGGGGGTAATAAATTGACAGAGTAATAAATCACAGTATAATCACAGAGTAATTCTAAAGAGTAATAATTAATCATTATTATTTATTTCTCTCAGCCCCATCGCAGGTGAGCGAGGTAATAAAGGAGCGAATCCAGCAGCACAGCGTTCAGCTCTCCTGGCAGGAGCCAGAGCAACCCAATGGCATCATCACCGAATATGAGATCAAGTACTATGAGAAAGTGAGTACACACTACCCGCTCCAGAGCACAAGCTATTCATAAATGTATGTGTGTGAGTGTTATTCAGAGAGTGAGAGACGAGTGGTAAAGACAGAATTACTGTGTGTCTACCTCCCTGTATTCATCCCAATACTCATGCAATCCGTCCTCTCCTGCATGACGTTCTCAGCGCACATAGCTTGCAGTCAAATACTCTGGATCCTTCCCCTCTAATTGTTATAATGAATTAGACACTCATACGATTTTAATTAGACTGAGTTCTTTCACTGAGCCCACGCAAACATATACATGAACATATACAGGTTCAGCTTAGATTACTATAGCTACTCTCATGCACATCTAAGACCACTTTAGACACACACACGCAAACAGGCACACCAACTTCTTAATGCCTGAGATTTTACCTGAGCATCTGTTCAATTGAAAAACAACTTGCAATCCCTTGCAGGCATGCACGCTCTGTCACTAAAACATTAATCAGAGTGTAGTCCCAAACACACACACACACACACTTAATTTTCTTCACCTCAGCCAGCTCTCCTACATTGGCCGCCTCTCACTGAATACCCTCAAATCCATTATAAAGCACAGCTTCATAGTGTCTACACCCAAACTCATATGTCAGCTAGCCAAGCATGAGCAGAAAGGTCCAGTGAATTCGCTCAGTAGGCCTCAGTGCTTGGCCGCTTGGGTTCCGGTCTTTTAGGCAGTGTGAAAGCAGAACCAGTCTCCTGAGTAGCTCTCCTGCATGTAGTGTGTCCAGTTTGAAAATTAGAAGCAAGCTTGACTTCACTCCTAACAGCCTGTGGCATTTAATTTAACTTTTTTTTCTGCTGACATCAAGGAGAAATAATTTACTGATCCGTGGAAAAATATATGTTGCTGATGAAGCTGTGTTGTGTCATGATGTCACAGATGTGTTAGCTAAATCCATACATTTAAAGACTGCATTACAAGTCTTGATATGCACAATTTTGTTTCCTGTGTTGATGTATTTCCTATTGAAACAGGAAGTTTGGGTGAGATACTGTATATTGAAGGGTACGTTCCTTTTCCTTTTTAAATTCCCAATAGTTTTTAATTGCATCACAGTACTGAACTATGATTTGCTATTTGCTAGTTGGTTGTACATGGTATTAGGGGGAGGGACATTCTCATTCTTGAAAACAGATTAAAACGTGTTCAGTATGAACGGCCCCTAACACTGTGTGTGGGTGTGCATGTGTTTTTTTCTAAAGCTCTCTTTGACATCCCATTTCTAAAACAGCTTGTTTCTGGTTACCTAGGTTACGGGTAAAATTCTGTGATATTGCCTCTGCTTGAACTCTTCGCATGTGAAAAGGGCCAAATGCTCAAATATTGGCTGCCAAACACTTGAGCGTAATAACCCCTCTCTGTAAAGAATTTGTAAATGTAATGCTTTTATTGTGTTTCGTTCTTTTTTTAACTGAAGGACCAGAAGAATCGCATTTACTCCACCGTTAAGACAAAGTCAACTTCAGCCACAGTCAACAATCTGAAGCCAAGCACAGCATATGTCTTTCAGATCCGGGCATTTACCGCCGCAGGATACGGCACATTCGGCCCCAGACTAGAGGTCACCACCAAGGAAGAATCCAGTGGATCTGGTGAGCAAACCAGTATGTGAAACGGCTATTTTTAAGCTATTATTTTCTTAATTTTATATTTTAAATTTTTTCTTAAAATATATCAAGTTAAGTGCTAATTCTGCAAATTTGGCTCCAGTTTAGTTAGGTTTTGCTTTACATTCCTTCTGATTAAAAGTAAAGACAATGGTGTTTCTGTACCTCAACATGGTGTTAACAACTCCAAGGTTGGGGATTACATTCCCACTCTGCAAAAATTATTTTCTTACTAAAAGTATTTTGGACTTGTTTTCCAGTGAAATGTCTAAACATCCCTAAAACAAAATACATTTGCTTGAGAAGCAAACTGTAAGACATCTTGTTTTCAGGAAAAATCTAACAAAATGCAGTAAGGTATATGCTTAAAAAAAAACTACTTGCCAAATAAATGTAAAATTATGAAATTATATATTTATAGAGAAGTTCTTATTCTTTCTTCATTTAAGGTTAAAAAGAAGTTCTAAGTAGCCAAGTAATGATATACTATTTCCGAACATTCAGACACCTGCCACAATGCTGTGGGAGGCGTTTAGAAGTACATCTAAATATGAGGACGCACAGTAAAACCTAACTAATGAGACATTAAAATATGTTAGCAATCTATGAGTATAATTCACATGAGGTCAGTAAAAGAAGCTGTTTTAACCACTCAATGATGATTTAAAGTTATATATATATGCAAAAGAAAATGTGTAATTTGTCTTGTTTATAATATGAATTCATGACGCTAATGCGCTAACACACTATATGCAGCCATAATATGCACCAGTTAAACTCTGTTATTGTGATTTATGATGATACTGATACTACTGCAAATATGAGTGTATAAAAGTGTTAATGTGTAGAATAAAGAAAAAAGAATAATGATATAGGCATATCTTCAGACAGATGTGTGAATGGCAATCACTGCAAATGAAACATAAGTGAATGGGCACTTCAGAGTATTTGAGAAGATTTGATTCCTTTAGCAGATAAATTAATCAAAACAAAAAATAACATGACACGGTCTAAGCAATCGATTTAAATCTACACGCCGATGTGTTCCTGTTGACTGATTTTGACCTACACAGAATGAGCTGTCGGCCTCAAGATAGGTGGAGCTCTAGGTCACACCTGCCAATGATGTGGACCAATGACAGTAAGATGGTGCTTTGCAGCTGGTAAGAATTTTTCCTAAAAGTTCGCCCCAGTGAGCTGTTAAGAACCACCAAAATGAACGGAAAAAAAAAAAAAGTAAGGAAAATTACGCATATACAGATGAAGACCTTGAATACACTGTAAGTTGCTTTGGATAAAAATTGTCTTGCAAATATCCACTTTCTTCCAGATAAGATCTTAGACCCAAACTCTGCCTAAGACACTGTATTTTATTTGATAAGATGTTCTGTTCTGTTCTTTCTGCAGTTTGTCAAAGAGAGCAGTATTTTAGAATCTGGGATACAAACCTAAAAAAAAAAAAACTTACCTGAATGTGTCATTGTTTCAAATGCAGGGCAGTGTATTTCCATCTGGAACTATTAAGCCCACTTTCAGAAACCGTGAACCTCAGAAAGTAGAACCGTGCACTCAGAAAGACCCTAAAATAAAGCTAGCCCCTCCATGAAGCAGAAAGAGGGTGAAAAGGGGGTTACAAACAGTCCCATGCTTTTTGAATGGCTACATTAAAATTCTCAATTGAGCACAAAACATAAAAAAACATAAAAAGCTATAAATGGTTAGTTCACCCAACATTTTAAATTCTTTCGTCATTTAATTGTCAATTAATTCAGAATTTTAATTCTGCTATCCTTTCAGCTATCCTGCTATATCCTCTTTTTAAACATATTGTAAAATAAGTTTATAGGATTTCAGCTGTCAGCTTCTTTTTCTTCAGTAATATATTATTTGCTTATTTGTGTTTGATTTGCAGCAACAGTAATTTCGAGTGAGCAGAACCCAGTCATTATCATTGCAGTGGTGGCGGTGGCCGGTACAATCATCCTGGTCTTCATGGTTTTTGGTTTCATCATAGGGAGAAGGTACGCTCTCGCGGCCTCCATTGACTATCCGCTACTGTGAGTCTCGTACGCTCTCTCAGTTTGCCTGTTTGCCACCAAAGCTGTAGAGTTCACTTTTCACACCCTTGTCCACCTGCGTGTGATTACACCCTCACCCACCATTATGTAGTACACTGTGGGAATTACCTCAGATGCAATTACCCCTTGTCACAAGCCCATGCTGTTACACCGGATTGTGTGTGGTTACCCTGTACTGTGACAGCATACACCCAGAATAGGATTTGGAAATTTGAATCCTTCCTTCTGAAAAGTCACAACTTTTTACTTGTTACCAATTGCTAAATCAGAAATGTTTGTGTTTTTCCATCTAAAAAAATCAATCATTATGTTATATCATTGGAGAAAGCTAATTGACATGAATTCTTGAATCCGATTTTCACAAGCCCGATTCAGACCACCTTTGTTGCTCTGTAAGAAATCTGTTTAAAATCAGATTTTTGTAAATGTGTCTCAGTCTGAACGGTCAGATCGGATTTCTTGTGGGGTTTTTTTTGTTCTGTCATTTGTTGTGCAATGGTTTATGTCAGGTGTTACAACAAGTAGACCTCTGTCATATGTCATTGCATATATCACCCTATCCCATTTGTTTATGCTCTCTGTTTAATTCTGCTCTCATGAAAACATAATCACTGGCAAAGCATCCATATTGCTAAAGTCTCGTGCATGGTGAACTTACACATAAGGTTACTCTGTAAAAAGTGGTAACCTGCCATTATTACCTACATTTATTATATTACAAGAATAAAGTCTAAATATTTTGATAATCTCATAACATGCCTTTTACAAGACTAAATTCATAGTTTCAAGTAGCATTATGTGATTAAAGTCTTAATATTTTGAGAATAAAGTAAAAATTACAAGAATAAAGTCATAGCATTATCAGAATAAAGTAGCATATTGTGTGAATTAAAAAAAAAAGAGTATAGTGCGTCATTATCACAACGATAGAATGTGAGCAGCTTCGTTAATGCAAGAAATTAATGTGGAGGATTTAGTTAAATCATGCTTTGGGATAGGATTTAGCAATAAAAAAATCCTTGGTCTTTTGGCACATCGGCCCAGAGATATTAGTATCCGGACACTGCAGCTGTATTATTGGAAATTACATTTATTTAGGAGAAGGAACCAGATATTCGTGCAGTGCGGCTTGGCGTAGGTGATGCATTCTGCTTTTTTGCTGTTTTTTGCTCAAAAAACAATAGTATAACTGAGGATGTTACCACAAGAAATGTCTTGAAATGGGCCTGTATAATTCACAGCAGTTCCCGTTATGTTCTTGCACCTCCCTTGACAGGTGCCTACGGATTGAAAACTCCTGTACTAATACACATCACAACCTCATTCATGAACGGAGAGCTCACAAAGACTTCCCACAAATTCAGCTCGGCTAAATTGACAACAAAGTTGCACAGACAATGTTTTCACCCGTTAGTGGTGTTTACTGTATGTAAAAACCAAGACGCTCCACTTTGTTGTTGTCCACCACATCACTTTGATGTTACTTTCCTCACGACTTATTCTGAAAACTTTTCAACTTTATTCTCATCATGCTATGACCTAATCCTTGAATTTATAGATTTTTTGATGTGGCACAAAAATGCCGTCATAGAATTTAGGCACATAATCAAATTTTTTAGGTTGACATTTTTTTAAGTGTACTATGACAAAAAAAAGAAAAAGATTTGTCTAAATCCGTCCTAAAAATCGGATAAAAGAAAACGTCTAGGTTAAGGATGTAACCTCCGTTCCCTGATGGAGGGAACAAGACGTGTGTCGAAGAAGCAACACTAGGGGTCTCTCTTGAGTGCCTTTTGCATCTCTGATCTATGAGAAAAAGCCAGTGAGACATTGGCAGACGGAATTTGCATGTCCCACCCCCGGACATACGGGTATAAAGGAGGGGAAATGCATGTGTTTCATTCAGGTTTTTCTGTGGATCCGAAAATGGTTTGGCCACAACAGTGGCTCGGTTCAGCGACGTGGCCGGGAGGACACAACTTCTCATTCCCTCCATCAGGGAATGGAGGTTACATCCATAACCTAGACGTTCCCCGTCTGTCGCTCACTTCGACGTTGTGTCGAAGAAACGACACTAGGGGTCCAATTTAAATCATGCCATGACGTATCGTGGAAGGCAGTCTTACCCAGTTCCTATTCTTTCAGGGGGAAAAGACCCTGCGGAGATCACACCTGCCCAGACTGGGGGAGGTAAAGAGTGGTGAAATACATCACATGGGCTTTTAGGTCACATGTGGAGAATGGCGCTGTGGTAGATCCTACCTCATTGGGAGGGAGGAATTGCTACAAACACGGCGACTGGGGGTCCGTGAGGACTGCCCAAGGGAGACGCGGGTCTGCTTGCAAGGGGAACGTACCATGGAAAATACACACATGGGGATAAGTCCACATAGGGGCCCGTCCTGTGGAGCACCTATTCCAGTACAGGGTAGATCGAGTTCCCGCATTGGATTCAGTCTGCTAATTCCTCCGCTGAATTCACGGGCCAGAGGGCTAGGGCGGAGTCAGTGTGATCTCCTGGGATACGAGCGCACGGTTTTACCTCAACAGAGGGAAAGGGCACTAGGTGCAAGCGAGCCACCTGGTCAGTTGTCATCGTGTTACCGAGTTCTACCGGCTCGGACCTGAGAAAACACAGGACAAAACCGACTCAATCCTGAGATTGTAAAATCTCTTAAAGGTATTGGGTGTTGCCCAACCCGCTGCTCTGCATATGTCTGCTAGTGCTGGCCAGGTGCCTCTGGCCAGTGCCCACGAGGACGCAACACTAGACAAAGAGCTGCTCAGAACGTCTAAAGCTCTGCATGCGGTCTAAGTAGATATGCAAAGCACGTAACGGACACAGCAACGAAGGGGCTGGGCCTGCCTCCACCCGGGGCAGCGCTTGCAGTTTCACCTCCTGGTCCCTGAAGGGAGTGGTAGGAACCTTGGGCACATAGCCCGGTCGCGGTCTTAGGATCACATGAGTGTCTGCCGGACCAAACTCTAGGTAGGTGTTGCTGACAGAGAACACTTGCAGGTCCCTGACCCTCTTGATGGAGGTGAGCGCGATCAGGAGGGCCGTCTTCAGGGAGAAGGCCCTGTGTCTGACTGATTCTAGCGGCTCAAAGGGAGATCTCTGAAGGCTCGAGAGGACCACTGAGAGATCCAAGGAGGGGAACAGGCTTGGCCGGGAGGGATTTAACCTCCGAGCCCCTCTTAGGAACCTGATAATTAAGTCATGCTTAAAGTCTTGCCGTCTACTGTGTTGGGGTGGGCCGGCGATAGTGGCTACATACACCTTCAATGTAGAGGGGGACAGCCTCCCCTCCAACCTCTTCTGCAGGAATGAGAGCACTGACCTAACTGCGCACCTCTGTGGGTCTTTAGCCCGGGAAGAACACCAATTTGCAAACAAGCACCACTTCAGGGCGTAAAGTTGCCTGGTAGAGGGGGCTCTGGCTTGGTTGATCGTGTCTACGATGGCAGGTGGTAGATCAGCTAGATCTTCCGCATCCCGTCCAGGGGCCAGACGTGGAGGTTCCAGAGGTCTGGGTGTGGATGCCAGAGCATGCCCCGTCCCTGAGAAAGAAGGTCGTGAGGTGTACCAGATCCGAGAACCAAGTCCGAGTGGGCCAATAAGGAGCCACTAGAGTGACTTGTTCCTGGTCCTGAATGAAACAGATGCATTTCTCCTCCTTTTATACCCGTATGTCCGGGGGCGGGACATGCAAATTCTGTCTGCCAATTTCTCATTGGCCTTTTCTCATAGATCAGAGATTCAAAAGGCGCTCAAGAGAGACCCCTAGTGTCGCTTCTTCAACACAACGTCGAAGTGAGGACAAACGGGGACCTGATTTTCCCTGCAGTGTGAACAAAGCTATATTGCTCCACTGCATGACCATCAACACTGAATGCTCTGAATGCATTGGCATTCAATGTCAGTTAAATTTATGACTGAGTTATTCCCAACAATAAGACAGGATAATTTCCAGCTCTAGGCAAATGTTACTGATTCCGGAAGTTTATTTTTCCAAAGCCTTTGCATTCAAGTCTTTCTGATAGACAATGTAGCAACATATGCAATGCAAATATTTGGCATCTACTGTAATTCATTTATCTCAAAGCTCATAGCATGAAACATAATAAATAACAGAACAGAAATTAAAAGTATTTCTGTTCTGTGTCAAGAAAGATATTCTGATGAAATCAATTTTTTTTCAGGATTTCCTCACAGATTGAGATTGAGCAGAGCAACGTTGCACACCATAACCATTTGATGCTTGTAATCATACGTCTGGTCACTGTTTGCCATAAATTAATTTCACTTTGTTTCTTCTGTAGGCACTGTGGCTACAGTAAGGCAGATCAGGAAGGGGATGAGGAGCTCTACTTTCAATGTGAGTGCCAGCTTTCATCAGCTTATTATACACATACAAATCAGTGGTGCTCCTGGAGATTGACCGTCCTGCTGAGTTTAGTTCCAACTCTATTCAAACAGCTAAACCAGCTAATCAAGGTCTTTGGACTCACTCTCAAAAATTACAGTCAGGTATGTTAGAGCAAGGCTGGAACTAAGCTCTGTTGTTAGGTTGGAGCAAGACTGAACTGCTGTGCTAGACTTCATTGACCATGTTCATGTTAGCCTTAGTAGATGTACACTCTCAAAAAGGCTACAGTTTGATAGAATATCTAAAACGTTCCTTTGAATTCTCACACACAAAGAGTTCAGTGAAAAGTATGGTCTTTATGGTCTACAGTTCACAAATAAAAATTAATTATTTGTATAGAAACATGTAAATGAATTGGCTTAATTCAAGTCAGAAATAGTATTTTACATATTTTAATCAATCTGTAAACATTAGGTTACACCAACAAGCAAATTTTTAAGGTTAAATCAAGTAGAAATAGTTTCTTAATGTAAAAATTACTGGTTAGCTCTTTTTAAAGTGGGATGTATAGTATTATAGTATAGTATAGTGTATTATTGGAGGTATGGGTCGTGTTAGTATGTCTTTTGCTTTGAGAGTGAGAGATTACAAGTTTAAGTCTTGCTTCTTGAAAAAAATCTCTTCTTTAATAAACATTGCAATATTTTTTCTGGAACGGGAACATATGATTGCATATTATTTCTTTATTTAAATGCTGTATAACTGTGCTCTAGAGAACAGTGTTGCTCTTGGTTATGCCTCAGTATTAGATTACCAACTTTATTATTATTTTTTAATAATTATTGTTTATTTATTTTTATGAGCAAAACTGAAAAGTGGACTTTCTTTTTCATATTTCAACCAAATGTGTCAGAAATCGATTACAACCCAGTTTACCTATTGAACATTGCATAAAATCCATGAACCTTATAGAAGGTTCGAAGGCTGCATCCTCTGGAGGTCACATTTTCAGCCGCATACGCCTTCGTATGTGACCTTCTTTCACAGGAATTCGGAGGATGCTTGAGGCATGATCCTTCGTGGGCACTCACAACCCACAATTCTTTGCTTCAACGGAAATGTCTAAAATAAATTATGCCAATTTGTCAAAAATATGATGTTCAAAAAAGCTATTACATAACCATATATTTTTAGGGGGGCTTACACGGGGGCTGATGTCCTTCTAAATAGGTCTAAGAAACATCTATGGTGAAAAGCTAGGCTAAAACCCTTATAGAAACAGGCCATTAACAGATATTGAACCACTAGACCACCTAACTCCAGATCGTCAGCTAAAGAGAGCTCTCAGACCTTTTTGTGTTAAGATGTTCCTCTAGGTGTTTGACTCTTTTTGATTCCCTGCTCCCAGGCCTCTTGGCCAGTAGGAAGTTTTCTCTCAGCACTCCCTAATGAAGCCCCTGGAGATAGCGTTAGCGACAGCCTCCCTAGACTTGCTCTGCTAATGATCAGTGCTGTGGGCAAACTGCTGATTTGGAAACAAAGGTTCAAGGTGGCACAGCATGCTTGTACTGGGGCAGCTCAACCTCACTAGCATGCTGGCCCACACGCTAAGATAAGCACTGCCATTTCCATGCAAAACACTGCCAAAAACAGCACCAAAAGCTCCAGATAACATCTGTCGAAACTTATGAAAAAAGCCTGCTCTGCAACACACAACCACAAGATGCTAGCTGGGTTGACAAAAGGCAGTTAAGACGTGCACCTGACTTCTAAGCCCAATTCGTCAATCGCGTTGTGCGGGTTTGCATAATATATAATATCCTAGATGGATGAAGCAATTATGGCAGGCGAGATGAAGGGAAATTTCAGCTGCCATTGCATATGGCTTGAACACAATGCAGGCCGTCTGCTGGTGTCATTGTGTAGGCCAACTCAGCCTTGAAGAGCTGGGGGACTCTCTGTTCTTCGGCATTGTTTTTGTTGCAAATTAGTTATTTAATTATTCGTTAACAACATTCAATTTTAGTAGTTTTCATTGCAGCATGATGTAGCCTATTAGTTTTTGCATCTCATTAAATGTAGATTAATGTAGAAGTAGACAGGTAGCAATGTTATTGTAGGATTTGATTAGATAGTAAGACTGGGTGAACACATTAATTGGGGCTAACATGATAGAAAGTGTTGATGTTGCAAATGGACAACATTAAGTAAAATATTGCTACCTGGACTACATGGTTTATCAAATTCTGTCATCATTTACTCATCATATGACTGACTGTTGTCCATAGAACACAAAAGGTTAGATTAATTTGTATTGAATGGAAAAGAGATCCAATTAAAGTGAATGGTGACTGAGGCTAACAATCTGATTAACATCTCCTTGAGTGTTCTATGGAAGAAAGTCAATAGGATTTGGAAGAACACGAGGGGGTAAATGAATATCTAATTTTTTATTTTCTGGTGAACTATCCCTTTAACAATATTATTAATATTCAATTTGGCTCACTCTTTGCCTCATGGAGAATTGCAGTAAAAAAATCTAACTCAAACAATAGCTCAGACTTACTGTATGAAATACAATATCCAGTGAGTGATTGCTACGAATGCTGCTTGCCATGCTATATGCATAAAACCTTTTCGGCTCTAATATTAGAAGGTTACCAAGAAAATGTTATACCGTTTTCATAAAATATGTGTGAGAAATAAAGCATAGGTTTTATTATTTGATGAAAGAGACCTTTTGACACGCTATCTTCCATCTCATTGGGCTGTTTAGCTCACAAACCTTGTGTCTACCCTCCAGTAATCGCATCCGTCCATCAACTGCTTTCTCTTTATGTGCGGCATGCATATTTAACCGTAACAGTAATTCTCTTACCCTTCTACAGTTAAATTTCCAGGCACAAAAACCTATATTGACCCTGAAACCTACGAGGATCCAAACAGGGCTGTCCATCAGTTTGCCAAGGAGCTGGATGCGTCTTGCATTAAGATTGAGAGGGTTATCGGTGCAGGTGAGCTCTTCTCCTGTCTTCTTCTCGCTGCCTCACTTTAGTCACACACCTCTCTCATTTATCACAATGACAGTCAAATATTTACACTCTCGATAGCAGCCAGAACATCTCTCTGGCCCTTGGTTATGGATAGTGCTGCTGCAGGATTGGTTTATAATTAATATGTCTTCTCTTATGGCCAGGATGCACATAAATGTATCGCTGTTGATGAATTGCAGCCGCATCCCTTTTAGTTACAGACTGCATAAGTGTGTTAGCTAGTCCTCTATATAGCATATCCAATTATCTGCTCTCCTGGATGCACTCCCCTGTGTACAGATGCATAGCATAATATAATGCTGAATCCTGCTGTTAGCATGACTGATGTGTATTAAGTACCATAGGTACAGGTCACAGTGTTAAGCTCTGTGCGGATCTCTTTAACTTAACTTAGGGATGGTTTGTGTGCATCACAGGAGAGTTTGGGGAGGTATGCAGTGGACGGCTGAAGCTGCCAGGAAAGAGGGACGTGTCCGTGGCCATTAAAACGCTGAAAGTAGGCTACACTGAGAAACAAAGGCGGGACTTCCTGTGTGAGGCCAGCATAATGGGCCAGTTTGATCATCCGAATGTGGTCCATCTGGAGGGCGTAGTGACCAGAGGTGAGCAGTTCATAAACTTCTTTTCCCAGGCTTTCTCTGACATTAGACTGAGCTATTCTAAGGTCAATTGTGATCAGAGGTGTATAATTGATATGAAAATTGGAGGGGAAACATTATAAACCTGGCTGAATATTAATTAGGAGATGTAACATTTGTCCAGTAGTTTTAACTGATTTATTGAAAAGCAGGTAAGTGCATGCATGTTAGTTTGTTCGATCAACTGCAGTTTTAGCTGGTTTCGCAGAGGCATCTGCTTAGTGTCAAAGCTGTCGTTTTTGTGACCAGCTATTTTTTTACTTTGCACTGCAGCCAAGCAATGCAAAGATCTTAAAATATTATGATTATTGGACAAACATTGGGGGAACAACTTTCTAAACGTTAACATTGTTTGGGAACTAATATTGTTACAATTTCATCTTGTAATTAGGATAATATTATTTGTGGCTCAGATTTTTTTATTTTTATTTTATAAAATCCAGAACTGTTTATGACACCTCAGAAAACAAAAGAATCCACTGTTGTACAATTTTCTGCGAATTGTTTCTCATTACTGCTTTCATACAGTGTGGGCTGCACTTCACTTTAATAGAGTCTGTTCTTTGCTCTTTTAGGAAAACCAGTCATGATAGTAATTGAATACATGGAAAATGGCTCATTAGATGCCTTCCTCAGGGTATGTATAAACCACCCTCGACAATGTGGTCAGTGAATACAATATCTGTTCTGTTCATAACTCCCACTGTGATTCACCATTCCATTGCTCATTCTTGTGTCGTATTACGGTAGTAAGTGTAAGTCAGTGTTGGATTGAGCGTGTCTGGTGTGCACTGGAGATGGAAAGACAACTGCATTTCTCTGTTTGTGCTTGCACAGAAACATGATGGGCAGTTCACTGTGATTCAGCTGGTGGGAATGTTGCGTGGTATTGCAGCAGGGATGAGATACCTTTCAGACATGGGCTATGTTCATCGTGATCTGGCTGCGCGAAACATCCTTGTCAACAGCAACCTCGTATGTAAAGTGTCCGACTTCGGCCTGTCCAGAGTGATTGATGATGATCCTGAGGCTGTCTATACAACGACGGTGAGTCAAGTAAGCTGCTGTTGACTCACCATACCTGTCTTAGAATCCAACGGCGCTGTCAGAATAAACAAATCAAGCCGTGCATCAGAGAAGATACAAATATAGATACAGCTTTGTGCGTGTCTGTGGCCGCACTTTGTGCACTGTGAGGGTAGATCTGCTTAGACAGCTATTGAATATCTATTCTCTGATTAATGCTTTTAGAGATGTATTTCTCAAACTTTTTTCTTGCATGCCTGTGGTAATACAACTGCAGGTCATACACTATGCTCTGCAACTGACCTTAAAGGAATAGTTAATCCAAAATGTTCCTCATGTTCTAAACACGTATGACTTCTTTGTTCTGTGGAACACTAGTTGTTTGGCAGAATGTTTGCATCAGTCACCATTTAATTTAATGGCATCTTTTTTTTTCTTCTTCTGCCATACAATGAAAGTGAATGGGGACTGAGGCAGTCAGTCCCTAACATTATGTTTAGAATCTCCATTTATGTTCCATAAAAGTGAGTAAGTCATCCAGGTTTGGAACAACATGAGGTTGAATAAATAACATATTTTCATTTTTGAGTAAACTGTTCCTTTAAACTGTAAATATTGCATTATCAACATATAAATCAAAACTGAATACACTTAAATCACATAAATGGTGAAATCATGTACATTCAACTGACATTTGTAAAGTGTAAGTACTATGACAGTAATGTTACCTGTATAAACTTAATCAGAGCATCATAAAATCTATAGATATATTAGAGATATAGCTGGAGCTTTTAAGAGTCTTTGTTTAGAGAAAGCTACAGGGTGTAATGAATGGGATTTTTACTGAAGACTCTCATCTGCACTTTACTGAACAGGGTGGAAAAATCCCAGTTCGGTGGACAGCAATGGAAGCCATCCAATACCGTAAATTCACATCAGCTAGTGATGTGTGGAGCTACGGGATTGTCATGTGGGAGGTCATGTCCTATGGCGAGCGACCATACTGGGACATGTCCAATCAAGATGTAAGTTACTGTCTTCATACTGACACATACAGATTAAATGTGATTCTGGAAATGGAAAGTTGTAGGCATAGAGTGGAAATGAAGGGTTGTGCAAATGTTTACTTATTAATGCGGTTTACATCAGGGATATAGCAGTAACTATTGTCTTGATAGTTTTGTTCCGAGTCAGTCAAATCATGTCTATATCAATTCACCAAATCATTAAAGTCATCACTGTAGGTTTCCTACTACATTCATTCATACACATTTATTTGTTGCAGCTCAATTATACATTTTTTATTAGTTTAAAGTTCTGGTATCTCCATCTCTTATGCTGTGTAAACAAAGAAAAAATGGGCAACAGCAATCTGTTCCAGGCCCTTTCCCTTATTTGCTAAAAAAAGGAAATGTTTGCAAATAAGTGAAGTCTCTTGTTGGTTCAGCTTAATTTATAGCCTTGTAAAACCCCAGTTTCTACTTAAAATCGAATAAAAAATATAATCACTTACAACAGTGTTTTCACAGGCCACAAACCTTAACAAGGAAGTAATTAATTGATATTTGAGTATTGGGACAGTTTTCCAAGCAGGTCTGACGTTTTAAAATGTCAAGGTAGATATCAACATAATTGTCAGGAATAACCTTATATCAATTATATATTTTGAGAATAAAATGGTTTAATGGATCCCTGCAACAGAATAGAGTGTTTTGCATGTAGAATGCCTTTTTGTATTCCGGTACACTTTCATACTTAATAATGAGAAATTATAATGTGTGCCAAATTTATCATTAGCAAAGTTCAATCAATTCAAAGATATCTGCTTATCCATGCAAAACCTTTGAAACGATCCACGGGCCAAGCTTTTGTCTCAGAGAAATTGGGAGAGCAAAGTGCTGTTCATCATTCTGCTCACAGCCATTCAGGGTTTTCGAGAAATTCAGATATGGTCGCAGCTAATAATATGTATGAAGAGAAGTGTTGTTAATCCCTCGCTGTACATAGGCACTGTTCTTGTTTACGCTGCACTGTTAGGCAGATTCTTTGTCAAACTTACGCAAGCTTGAACATCCTCAGAGAAGGTAAACAAATCTTATCAGTGAGACTAATGATGACTTATAATTCCCCTCACATTAGCAATGTTAGCCATCCACAGTAGCAACTAGCTTGTATCAGTCGTAAATGTTATTATTTTGCTTTCGAAGATTTCCCTTTGGTGGAGTGTTGAGACTTGTCAGGCTTCAACGTCAGATGTTCTTATACCCAGTCAGGGGGGAGGCAAACATGTCCTTGTGGGATGCAAAAAAAAAGGAAATATTTATATTTCTTCAACTCTTTCTGTTTTGACACTTTTCCTTCCAAATCACAAGCCTTGTTTGGAGAGATGCGGCAAGAATGTCAATTGAGGATTTGGAGAAAATAAATGGTCTGCTTCCACTATTCCTTGGAAGGATATCAGAAAAATGCTAGCACTGGACAAGCCAATTCCATTTAGTTGACTGAGATTCAAGTAGTTCAATCAGTTTAGGCCCAGCATGCTGAGTGAGAGAACAGGTGGATTTATTATTTTATGGTCTCCTTACGCTCATAAACCCAGACATGTGGAGCTAGTCAACTGGACTGCATTGATGTCCAAGCAAAAATGAAATCATCCTTGGTTTATACTGTACCCCTGTTAGCTTAATTATTAACTGTTAATTTCACAGACTCATAATGGAATGACAGTCAAGGGCAGCTGTTGAACGGACCCTTTTTTGTGTGCTGTCTTTATTCACATCCAGTTTCAGCAGTTGGTGCCCTTTCCAGGCACTCAGTCATCTCTAATAACCAGTATGAGAATAATCACATCTGGTTACCTTCCTTTCCTCTGTCAAAGCTTGTGATGTGATGAGGTAAACCACAAAAGTTTTAGTCAGCAAAGCTTCTGTTTACAGCATCGTGATTAAAGGATGAACAAATGGAGAGAGGAAATAAAGAGAGAGCTGGACATGCGGGCAGGGCTGTGCCTTTGTGTACGTTTTATGTTTTTTTGGATACTAATGGCTACGCTGCTTGTTTGAAATTGTTCTTGTCTTTTTGCGTTCTCTCTGTCTTTTGTTCCATCTCGTGTATTCTCTCAACATATCTCTTAACCTCTAGGGTGAGTGTCCTTGTATTTGAGCTCAAAAACCTGAATCTTAATGACTTACCACCCACAATCTAGTTGCTAAATGTGCTGAAATAAGTCATTAAATGCCAAAAGTATTATATTTTAATTATGATATTATAAGAGTCATTATAATTTTTTTTCATTGTAAAAACTGTCCATTTTATATAAATTAGGATCATTATAGATTGCTATTTTGCTGGCAGTGTTAATGTTGCGTTGTTTTTGCCTGCTTTCTGCATTGAAGGGCATTATAACTGGGCATATATCCAGACCGATGGACCGCGGTTTAGTCAAGCGCACTTTCAATATTAAAAGAGACGTTTCAAGCTCTTGGATTGCACTGGAGTTTAGTCTTTTGCATCCTCCACAAGTAAGCACTCGGAAATGACCAACGATATCAGGAATTGCATTTTACAAATTGCGTTCAGCACTTGTTTATTAGCACGTTTGCACTGTTGCCTCATTTCAAATTGTAATACCTTTATCAAACTAATCTTGAAAACGAAGCACACAAATAAAATAAACAGTGGAAGCACTTGTCAGATTCGTCTTTTGTTATGTCTTGTGTCCTTTCTCTACCTGTCTTTAATTCTTAGTCACTTCCCAATTATACTATATATATATTATATTATATATATATATATATATATTATATTTATTATATTATATTTTTCTATTAAACTTTTTCTCATTCTCCATCTCTCACTCTGATCTTGTAGGTCATAAAGGCTATTGAGGAGGGATATCGCCTTCCTGCGCCCATGGACTGCCCTCCTGGCCTCCATCAGCTCATGCTGGACTGCTGGCAGAAAGACAGAGCAGACCGGCCCAAATTCGACCAAATCGTTGGCATCCTGGACAAAATGATCCGCAACCCCAACACATTAAAAACGCCAATGGGAACGTGTACACGGTGAGGACGCCCATTCAAGTTTTACTGCCCACCATTATCCATTTCAAGGCTGTTTATAGACCAGCTTTGCTTTTATGATGTTTGGAAGTTTGCTTGTTATGTTTTATGCTCAATGCACCTGACTGCAATTTCTTTCGGTCCTTTTATAGGTTCACGATTAAATTTGCGAACAATTCCATCTGTCCTGTACTTGATTTATCCGCTAGGGTTACAGAGGAAAGATAAATCCTAGGGAATCAATAAAGTGAAACAGCCTTCATGCCTTCATGTTCGATAACATGGACTTTAAATCAATTGTTATAATGAGTGTTTGAGACTTTAAAGCCTTGTGGGAGCTGCAGCCCCTAGTGTGGTATTAGTGAGAGAAAGTGTGCTTACAGTCACAAAAGGATCTTTGTTCTCACATTAAGGATATCACCTTTTAAAACTTGGGAAAGAACACTTGGTCTATTTAATGCAATGTTCCAGGTTCAATACAAGTTAAGCTCAACCGACAGCATTTGTGGCATAATGTTGACTACCACAAAAAATTATTTTGACTTGTCCCTCATTTATTGAAAAAAAAGCAAAAATTATTTACAGTAAAGCTTTTAGAATGAAAGTGAATGAGGCCAGTCATTAACATTAAAGTACACACTGTTTTAAAAGTATAGCCACAAGACCTAAACATTATAAGTTTTAGCATGACTTTACTATGGAAAAAGGGATTTATCTGCATTCATATTGCAGGTTTTACCTGTGTTATGTCTTCGTGACATGTAAATTGTAATATGGGAAATAACTTTACAAAGATAAGATAAGTAAGCTATTTAATCAGACTAAAAACATTTTAGAATGTATAATGTTTACACCTTGTGGCTCTACTTGAAAAAGTGCATATTTTAATGTTTTTGGCCCCATTTACTTCCATTCTAAGTGCCTTACTGTAAGCATGCTTACTGTTTTTTGTTTTGTTTTGTTTGTTTGTTTGTTTGTTTGTTTGTTTAAAGGATTTAGATGGCCAAGGAGGAGGCGAGAACCGGCTTGTCAACATAAATAATGTTTAATAATAAACTTAAAACAAAGGACAAACACACACATGATGGACATGTCCGTAAATGATCTCTCTCTCGTCGCATCACCGTCTGCCATCTGCCTTTATCCCTCTCGGAGGCTTGATAAGCCTGATACGGGATCGGGTGTGTATCATCACGACCCGGCCCCGCCCTCCGCCCTGCCACATTCCTCCCTCGTTCTTTCAGGCTGGGAAGCCCCCGGCCTGACATACAACACCCCCCCCCACCCCCCCCTTTCCCTGGGGAGGGGCGTGCCTTCCACGGCGTCTGCCGGCAGGTCATCCCGTCTACCTGGATGAGGGAGGGGACAAGGGGAGGGAAACAGAAATAATTAAAATGTGGGGGGGGGTACTTCCTGTAACAGTGTAGTACCCCCCCCCCCCCCAAAAAAATTTTAAAAGAGAGTAAAAAGGCCAATGCAGAGCGGCAGTGAGAGAGAGAGAGGAGAGAGAGATAAAAATAAAAAAAACCTACTCGCCGGTTCTCCGATACACCGTCACATGGTCCTCGATCACTTCTCCACCCTCTCAGGCGGACAACAGCCGCTTCTCGGAGTTAGACTCATGACCCCCGGCGGTCAGAGTGCCCCTCCGCATTCTCGGCGACTCGTGGGGACACTCCTCCGCCCCTGGCAGCGGCCCTACCGCTCTAGGCGGTCGGGGAGACACTTCCCTCCTCCCCTCGCGGACGGCGGTCTTTCTTCGACCTCTCCGCGTTTCTGGGGGATGGCAGGGCTCTCCTCCGCACCTGGCAGCGGCTCCATCGCTCCAGGTGTTCAGGGAGTCCAGTCCCCACTTGCCATGTGGACGGCGGCCGTTCTCTGCATCGGGGCGGTCAGTCTACTCCCTCCCCCGGTGGATGGCAGCGGTGCTCCCCTGGGTGGACGGCAGTGTCGAGGACTCCGCGACGGGTATCCCTCCTCCTTCCCGGGTTTCGGCACCAGTGTAAAGGATTTAGACGGGCAAGGAGGAGGCGAGAACTGGCTTGTCAACATAAATAATGTTTTAATAATAAACTTAAAACAAAGGACAAACACACACATGACGGACATGTTCGTAAATGATCTCTCTCTTGTCGCACTACCGTCTGCCATCTGCCTTTATTCCTCTCGGAGGCTTGATTAGCCTGATACGGGACCGGGTGTGTATCATCACGACCCGGCCCCGCCCTCTGCCCTGCCACAGTTTGTTTGTTTTTTAAATGAGAGATGAGTATTTTTCTTTTTTGTGTGTGTTGATCAACATTATGACACACATGCTATCAATTCAGCTTAACCTGTATTCAACCCAGAGCAATCCTTTGTTCAAACTAACTAACAAGTAAACTATGATTAAACAAGACATTAAGGTTATGGGTCACTTAAATGCAGTTGCCAATTGCACATTAAATCAGGTAGCATATATTTTAAAGAAAGGTAGCACAAGTACACTTGTAAGTTTTTAAATGATAAAACAGTAGACATACAGTATATGAACATTTAAAGTATAGTACATAATGTTAAAGTGATGAACTACATCTGCAGTTAATCTGCCTGGTGTTGGGCACATGTGTGAATTTGAGAGCAACTGACTTGTTACTTCCACCTAAGGTGATGACCTTGGTGCCAGATGGTTAAAATTAATTACAAAAATGGAAGTCTGTTCTGAAAATAATATAATAATATGTGTCTCTTCCTGCTCTTCAGACCCATAAGCCCACTGCTAGACCAGAACACTCCAGATTTCACCACTTTGAGATTGGTCAGCGAGTGGTTGGGAGCCATTAAGATGGAGAGATACATAGACAACTTCACAGCTGCTGGATACAGTTCACTTGAATCAGTCGCTAGAATGACTATCGAGTAAGAGAACATTGTTTTGATCTTTTGGAGCTCCATAGACATGCATTCTCTCACCTCAAGTGAACTGTCTATGAGTAATTCAGCCCTCAGCTCTTTCACAATGTGATTCTGACTAAGCACAGAATTTGAATCAGTGCACTTTGAGTCATACTCAGACTTGTCATGTTTGTAGTTAATATGGCCTTTTCTGTTTCCTTTTGCTCCATTAATGAAATACACTTCAGATGCTTCGTGCTCCATTGCTGTGATTTATGAATGTTGTGTTTCTCCTTTAGGGATGTAATGAGTTTGGGAATCTCATTGGTGGGCCATCAGAAGAAGATCATGAGCAGTATACAGACTATGAGAGCCCAGATGCTGCATCTTCATGGAACGGGTATTCAAGTGTGATGGGTGTCAACAGACTTCCGGATCCACTGAAACTGAACTCTCCAGGACAGCACCGCAAAGTGTGTGACCAGTGATTATCACAGCAAAAAATATGATCAAACAAATCAACAACAAAGAAAAAACACTTTCGGTGTGCTCAACCTTCCAGAACTGGCAGAATCATTCCTTTGTTTTTGCGAAGGATTTTGGTGAAGGTGCTGGATACCAAGAGACAGAGAGATCAGGCAAGAGAGAGAGATCAGGCGAGAGAGAATCTATATGGACTGTAAACTCTCAATGCTCTGACGAACTCATCACATCACATTGAGATGAAGCATTTTTGAGGATTTTTATGCTTTATATGGACTATCTTTTATTGTCACAATTGGTTGATTTGCTCATAGCTAGTATACATTTTATTTTATTTTATTTTTTAATCAAAAGGGTGAATAGAAAAAATAAGCAAATCCAATTGGAGAGATTACATTTGTTTTGATTTGTAATAACCACATTAAGTTGATGTGGTGCATTACTCTTCTTACTCGATTAGTGTTAGCTTGTGTTCCTAGATTGGCACGAAATTGACAGCTGGGTAAATTGTCTCATGTGGAGGGAAAGAGACAAAACCAGAGGCTGAATGTCGACAGAGGAGGTTTGCCATCTCCAGCCAGCACTATTTACGTGAAGCTTTTTCCAGACAGAAGCAGTGGCATTGAGACTTTTACATCAAGTAGAAATACACCACTGCTTTATACACATATGGTTATATGAAGCTCCTGTGTGTGTTTTGACAATTCAGATATTAATTAGTACAAAGACAACTGAGAACCACTTCAGTTGGATTCTTTTTTATGTACTACAAAAACAATTATGGTGGCAATATTCTATTCAAAGTTTATATTTACCACATGAATTTGATCTGTCAGTGCTGTTGTTGAATGTGTCCTTTTTTAATAATGATTTTATTTACCATAAACGCATGTTTCCATAAAGATCCAGGTTAAAGGATAAAGTTTATAAATTAAAGTATTTTAATTTAGAACCAAAATGTTCAGTTTCAGCAAGGAGTTCAGTATTTTATTACATTTTTGTTTAGTATCAGTTAGTTTATTCCTAGTGGAAGACTGACTTTTAAAATCATAATGTTGTGGTGTAGTAATAATGCCTTAAAAAAGCAAAACAATTGCTCTTAATTTTAGTTTCTTAAATTATTTGCTGAGTCAGGGAGAGACTGACACATATGAGCAATAATTACTCAAGGCTGAGTTTGATTTGAGGTTCTGTATAGACTTTACTAGAAGTTACTAATCAGCAGCAGTGCTGTGGAATTTGGCAAGTTAGAAATGTTGAACCTATATTCAGTAGGAGGTTTTCTTCACCCAGGCTGTTCTGTTTGTGTATTTCGTCTACCTTCAACTTTACCTGTTCTTCTGTTGTGTTAAGCTCAAAGATGAGAAACAGGCTTTTTTTTTCTGCCTCGAATATGTGTTTAAGCTAAATTTATAGTGCCATAACAACCTGCCACTCTTACAACTGAATGTTGCATTGAATTCGTCTGGTCTTTCAGTTGTATACTGTTGACACTTTTAGGTTTGATTTGCTGGGCTGACATAAATTCTCCCATTTACTCATATTGGTGCACAAAAGTGTGTTTTTTTTCTATAAAAATGTGACACATTTTAAACATACAGAGCACACTGGAATGTTATTCAATATTATTGGCTAGAGTATGCCAGTCTTTTCATGACAACCTGTGGCATTTTTGTTGATTAGAACGAGTCAATACTGTGAAATTGTCACAGTCACTGGAGGATTTAGCTGAATGTCTGGCTCTTCTGAGAAGCCATCATCTAATATGCTGTCATGAGCGAGTAGTAAGGTCTGAATCCAGCTGGTTTATGTGTGTCTCTCACAGATCAAATCATGCCCTGGTTAGAGGCCTATCTATGATCCACTCTCCATCCATCTTGCTAACCTCAGCATTGAGTCCATGCCAGGCCTTTGAATTGAGTGTGAGCGTAAAGGCTCTCAGTCAGCACAAACCTCCTGAGCTTCAGCGGTAGCTGCAGACACTCAGATCACGCTCCCCATGCTCTGATCTCACACTCTGGGCCTCCCTGGGCCGATGCAGCCCCTTATCCTCTCCTTGTGGATCCAGGGCCCCTGTAGGGATAGCAATTTGAGCCAATTTGAGATTATCGCCTGGATTCAATCAATCCCACAAAGAGGCCATCATACGGGTCAATGAAAAATCTGTCAATGTTTCCTTCTTTTTCTGCTTTGTGCTATTTTTAACTTTTCTGGTTTGACAGTAGTAGGATTTTTGTCAAGACTGTTTGTGCTGTGGATTGATTGAGTTCATGGTACATCAGGGTATTGTATTGAAGGCTTAAAGACAGTAAGAAAATACAGAGACCCCACCTAGAAGAAACTGAAATGGAATATTCCAAAGAGTTCAGCACTGTTGATTGTGTCAGAGTAATCACAAAACCAGAGGACAATTTGTATTTGTTCTAACTGTAAAACCTGTACATTTTATTTATAATTGTTGTTTCTTACCTTTTTTTTTTTTTCTTTTTCACACTTGCACTCTGTAGTGAGCTCATTGAAAATGCACTATATTTTTCTATCTCACACGCAGATGATTATTGTCACCCTCACTATTTCAGTTGTACATATTTTATAATTTAGGACCAAAGAGAGCTAATAGGTTTCCATTTAATAATATTATGTTTTTCTTTTTTTCTTTTTTTACTATTTTCTCTTTTAGGTTGAAAATGTGCAGTAATAATGATTTTTTTCAATTTATTATTTATTTATTTTTCTGTGACAAGAGTATGGGAGTATTTGTTAGTCAAAAAAGTATTTTCCCCAACTGAGAAACTGTATGGTCATTTACTTAGACAATTTCGTGTTACCATTTTTTTTTTTTGTTTTTTTTTGTTTTTTTTTTGTTGCTTTGTAACCTTTGTAATAGACTGTACATATATTTTTTGAAATATAATGCAATCTCTGTAGCTGTGTCTGTGCCTTTAATTGCTCTCAGTGATTATGTTAAGACTGCATTTTTACTGTTTGGGCCATATTTGATTTCAACGAGTACCAAAAAACATTTCTAAAGGCTAATATAGTACTAGGGATTTTTCCTTCCCTGCTAAAACCTCTCTCACTTAAATATTCACATATTACGTATTGACATTTGGGATTCATACTACATGTTAAATGCATAATAATATGTTTTTGACTATATTATACAATCCACATATATGAGCATAAATGAAAAGAAAAAGACAGAAAGGAAAAAGAAAGATGAAGGAAGATAAGGAGAGATATTTGTTTGATGACCCTGCTCATGACAGGATCCAGGATAGTGTCATGTAAAAGACATTACCCAAAGTCTCTAAAATGGGGAAAATTAAGCCATGGCCCCTTTGAGAGTTAAACAAAGAGGCCCTAATGTATTCTTGAATAGTATATCTCAGCAGATATTCTGGTATTTATGTATTAACTCAAAGAGAATCTTGAGTTTATATTGTCCAAAAAGCCAAGGGGAAACAGTGCTTAAACAAACTGTACACATGGCTGCAAAAAGACTTTGGCTCAAGTTCTTTCGCTCTCAACAGAGAGAGGACAAGTGAAGCTGTTTCTCCGACAACAGCCCATCCCTAATCCCTGCTAATCTTTCATCTATCAAAAATTACCAGACTGTGTTTTACTCTTTTGAAATGGTGCAACTGATTCCATGACATTTACAGTTCAGTGTTTGCTGTTAAGAATATACTTCCAGATCTTCTCTTGCATTCATTGAACAAAATGAAAGGCTGCACCAGATCAAGACTTGGGCCAAACACGTCCTTGTGCTAAAAAAGGGAGACGCAGCGAATGGCATGGAACGCAGGTGTCTTGAGACACATTTTTTAAATGTTGAAGTTCTTAAAAATGCAGTGCTCCTATGCAAGACACTTAAAAAATAAAAAAAAAGGAATTGCAATGCAATGGCCAAAGATATCCATCAAGAACATGTTAACATTGAAATACTATTTTAAAAATACAGCGCAAACGTAACCAATAAAACGTTTCTGTGAACAGCCATATATCCTCAAATAAATCTGGCTTTTGCAAGAAGAAATTATACTTAAAAAAATATAATAATATTTGTAATGAGCCCAAGCTTGAACAATCAAATCATTATCATGCAATTTAGATCCAATAAAACTCTCAACAATCAGACATAATTCATAAAGCTAAAACTGTCTGGAAAATACTTAGAATCCCTGTCAAGCCTAAATTCATTTATCTTTTCACTCCGCTGAATAAAAGATCATAGACCCCTGATTTAGATAACAGTTGGGCTGTTTATTAGATTGGGTATTTGGGGAACTCTGGCAATGTAAATAGCAGGTAACCTGTAGACTTTTTCTGCAAATCAAATTTGAAGAATAATTTGATGTTCTGTAGCGGAGGAACTTGATAGGAAATTTTTGATAGCAAGTCATGTGAGTGTTAAGGCAAGATGTTGCCCAGCTGTTGCTTTAAGCTTCACGTCTGGATTCTTGTTTGTGTTCTGTCCATTTTCACATTCTTCAAAGTGTACAACAGTCTGTCTCAAATTTCTTTATCTTGTACATTGGCAGTCTGTGTTCGTACAGTTTGACTGGAAACTAATGCTGCTTTTCCTTTGTAAAGTCTATGAAGTTTAAAACAACAGCGTAAGCAAGACCTTTAAGTAAATGGCAAGTTTGGTTGGGCACGCTACTTTTTGATTCATCTCTATAGTCATTCATGTAGGAGGGGACTGGGCCATTGAACAATGGGCTATAGTTTCAAAAGTGGACTTCTGAACACATAAATTAACTCAATAATGGGGTGAGGGAAATAGCTTTTAGAGATCACAGTTTTCCGATAACAAGCTTTTGCTATGTTTTTCACAGTCCTTTGTAATCTTTTGTTCCTGCCAATTTGTTTCTGATAGTGAAAAAAATGGCCAGGTGGAAGGTCCAATCTTCATTAATATATTAACTTTACCTGAGACTGAACACTTGTCTGTGCTATATTCTCTCCCAAATATCACACATCACAATCTGTGTCTTCAACAAACTGCTAATTAAAAACTTGGTCTGTGGGTCTATTTCCAATGCATGCATTATTACATTGTTGTGGCATCTATATAAAGGTGAGAATGAGAGGGGATGTATTAGACACTGCTTACAGCTCTAGAGCATAGACATGAGGGTATGTGTATTTGTTTGTGTGTGTGTGTGTGTGTGTGTGCATGCCTGTGTGTTTGACATTAATGAACGAAGTATCTGTCATAAACTGTTCATTCTGTCAGTTGTGCAAGTGCTACATGACTTGATCGCATTCATATGTCAGCTTTCACTAATGAAAACAGCTCAACGTGAAACCTGCTTTATGTTTCCTTAGAGATTCAATCTAACCTAGCTCTACAACACAACAAAAATGCATTTAAAGTTATAATATACTAGGAGTAGCTAATTTAACCTATTACTTTAACCAACGATCATTCAGTTTCATGAATGTAATTGTATTGTCATTGGAATACAACAGATCCAGCTACAGTACACTACAGTTTGATAAATGTGTATAAATTGTGTGTCCTTTCTCCTTTTATTATTTTTCCCCCAATATTTTAATATACTCATTCTTTGCTTGTTATACAATACCCATGGGAATGTGATGAACTGTATAATTGGAAAGGTGCAGAAAAGTTTCTGTGTAATTACCATCCGCATGCACTTTGATGCAATAATGATAGCAGAGTCTTTTCTTTGCCAGGGGATTCAACATGCCTCTTCTAATAACATTAATAATCAGCCATTCATATCAACATGGTGAAAGGATATGTCTTTTTCATGTGGTGACTGAAGACACTCAGCTCAAGGCATACACTGATATAACCAACATCTCCATTTACAAATGCAAATTCTATGTTTCCCGAGTGGAATTTCAAGTCAATATTATGGCTTTTACTCTTTTATATATCCAAGAGTTTAGCAGTAAATGGAGAGTGATAGCGTGACTGGACTGAGGAAGATTGTATTGTTTATTAAAAGCCTTTTAGATGCTCTTATCATTTCGCTGCTACACTAAGACAATTTCAGTCGGAAAAATTTAACTGCCAAGGATCCACACATTTCCTTTTTTATGGCTAGCCTCATGGCACCTTATGACATTAAGTATTTAAAGGAGTCAGTAAAATATGTGTCCCTTCCCCCATCCTCTCACATTTCCTGAGCAGATGATCAATGGATCTCTGATGGATCTGGCAGATATGATGAGCACAGAGGATCGGGATGAGTAATAAAGTTGCCACCATTAGCTGGTCTGTGGAATAGGCAGCTCATATTTGGAAGGACAGAGATTTCATTTGTAATGGTAAATTGACTGCAGGTGTGAATGGAAGTAAAAATTACCATGGCATATGCACCATCTGAGACCCAAATTTAAAGGGATCAGGATTACATTTCCAAAACCAAGAAACAAAATAGGTCCTTGTCAATTTTAGACTTTAGAAACAGATTTTCTGTGAAAATATTAAATATTCTTGTCCTTTTCTTTATATTGAACCACACTGTTGTTAATACAAAAAGCTAGAGCATTGGTTCTCAACTGGTAGGGTGCGACCCACCAAATATTTTGGTCTGATAGGGTTGTGGAAAGCAGGAAAAACAATGCTTAAATGTAAATTCTAAAAATTGGTTTCTACCTGATTTATTTCTACCTGATCTAGCCCTTAAAATTAGTTTTGTTGATGTAACCTGGTATATTCAAATTGATTCAGTGATTTTAAATATTATTTCTGTCATAAATTAAGTGTAGGATAGAAAAATAAATAGGTATATCTACTTTTATGAGGGTGGAGAAAATGCAATTTGTTGACTGATGACTTTAAAGGCTGTGCAATCCAATCAAACAGTATTTTGATGCAAATTCATCTGTCAGTTATATAGTACTGTAAAAAGAGGTAATAGGTATATATATATATATATATATACCTATTACCTCTTTTATATATATATAATATGTGTGTGTGTGTGTGTGTGTGTGACAGGGCGGAGGGCGGGGGCGGGTCATGATGCTACACACCTGGCCCCTAATCAGGATAATCAAGCCTCAGAGATGGATAAGGGCCAACTGGAGACTGCAGTGGGACAGAGAGAGAGATTTACGGGCAGCTGTCCGACACCTTTGTGTGTTTGTCTTTTGTTTTATTCTTCATTCAATTATTATTTATATTGTGAAGCCGGTTCTCGCCTCCTCCTTTCCCTTTAACCCCCTTTACACTGGTGCCGAAACACGGGAAGGAGGAGGCGAGAACCGGGTTGACAATATAAATAATAGTTTAATTATAAAACTGAACCAAAGAGACACAAAAACACACAAAAGGTATTAGACAGCTGTCCGTAAATCTGTCTCTCTCTCTCGCACTGCAGCTTCCAGTCGGCCTTTATCCCTCTCTGAGGCTTGATTAGCCTGAGGGGCCAGGTGTGCGGAATCACGTTGTGATTCCTTTAAAGTCATCAATATATATATATATATATATATATATATATATATATATATATATATATATATATATATATATATATTTATTTATTTATTTATTTTGTTTTTTTTATCAATGACTTTAAAGGCTGTGCAACCCAATCAAACAGTATTTTGGTGCAAATTCATCTGTCAATTGATAGTATGGCACTGTAAAAAGTGGTAACCTCCAAACGTTACTTGACTGAAAACAGTTTAGATGTTACCACATGAAGTAGATTTTTAGTTTTCAGTGCAGTACAATACATAGGCCAATGTTTGTTCTTTATGCATTTATTTATTTTCCTGTTATGACATCTTTGTGCCCTTGGAAAAAAAAGTGCTTCATGGTGTAAAATCTAAATTAACTGTTTTTCTTCAATTGAAAAATATTTTTAAACATCAATGAATCAACCTGAATACATTAGATCAGGTAGAATTAGATCCTTAAAGTAACTCTTGCAGGTTACCATTTTTTGGAGTGTATTACATTTCATATTTAATTTTAAGGACATTTTTGTGACTTTTGAGCAATAACCAACTTTGTACGATAACCAACTTTGGGTGCTGTGTTGAGAACCACTGAGCTAGAGTACTTTTCAGGAAGAGAAAAAGTAAAATGATAATCAAAGTGTGCAATATGGTTCAGTAATTGCACATTAAAATAGATGCATGGTATTTTAACATCCCATCCTCCAAAAAGTGTATTTTTAACTTTTTTTTAAATAGCAGTGGTTGTAGAGGAAAATAAATCTTGCAGATCTGACATTCGCAATATGCACATGTCAAATGGCCTGGATCTGCGTGGGCTTTCTGAATATGAAGGGTCAGAGGTGGTGGCCACGCAAGTGTCTGCCTGGCCTCAGACTTCACCAGACAGTAATGCAAGGCACGAAATGCTCAACAGATGGGAGAATAGCCCATTGTGGATAGGGTGCAGGGAAAGATGTGTGACAGCATTGTGACAGCATTATCAGTTCATCTCACAAAAGATGTGGGATATTACTCATAATAATGGGCAGAGTATGGAGAATCCCAGAGGCTTTGATGATCTGGGATATAAGATGAAACAGTGAAAATCTGCCAATCTCAGTGCCATCTGATCACCGAAACACACTATTTAAACAACTGACCACAGTTCCCAGTTACAGTAAATAGAATGTAGACAATAAATAAATATAGTCACACTTTACATTATGTTCACCATGTTACACACCTAACATAATAATATAATTGAAGATATAGTATGTCATTTCTGCGCCACTAGCACCACAGAACGGACCTGCAAAAATAAACAATGTTTTCAAAACAGCTTTCAGAGTATGCCCATCATCTGCTGTTGATTGAAACGTCAGATATTCCCACCCCAACTCACACCATTTGTTGAGTAACATTGTTGGGGCAGGTCTAAGTGGGTCAATTCTAAGCTACACACACAGTTTTATAGTGCCACAGAGACATCCACTCATGTTATTTCTTCCTGCATTGTATGTCACGTTACAATAGCCTGGTGAAGGATTCACATGTGATAAATGTAAGGAATTAGTCAGGCTGACAGAGAAGTTTAATGAGTTAGAGACATGCATCCCAATGCTAGTGGAGGTCAGTGAGAAAGGTAAGCCGGTAGATACTGTTTTGGATGCAGACAGTACAGAGAGCAACACACACACTTTGGTTCCGGCTGTAGAGCCCCTGCAGCAGAGTGTTTGGGTGACATCTCGGCGACATACTCGCTCAGCAAAGATACACCACTCTCCCATTCCTGTTAGGGTTTTCAATCGTTTCTCCTGACTCAGTGATGCAACCACTGAGAATCTTGTTGAAAGATCCCATGTTATTGGTTATTCTATTGTAAAGAACGTGGAAATAGAGACTCCAGCCACTATTGTTAAATTAATTTTGGGTGCCAGAGCATCTGACATCAAATCAAATTGACAAGTGCTGGCTAATGGAAAACGTAAATTTTCTAAAATTGTTATTCATGTCAGCACTAATTATGTCTGGCTTCACCAGTCTGAGATCACTAAAGATAATGTTAAAAAGGTGTGTGAATTTGCAAATACGATGTCATACACTGTAATATGCTCTGGCCTCCTCCCTGATCATCATGGTGAAGAGGCTTATAGTTGTAACGATCCACACCGTCTTTGGTTTGTGTACCTTTTTATTTAAGTTTTTGGCACTTTTTATGTTCCACATTGCCTTTTTTTTATGCACTCTTATTTTGAAGTCTTGTCATGTCCTGTTTTCCCTCCATGTCTATGTGTCTGATTTTCATTGGTTCATTGTCTAATTATCTTGTTATCAGTTCTTATTTATCATTGGTTTTAGTTTATTGTCTTGTTATCTTGTTTTGAGTTTTGGTTTTCCATTGGTCTATGTTTCCCCTTGTTTTGTATTTAAGCCCTCATGTTCACCTTGTCCTTTGTTGGTCGTTGTCTGATGTTTGCTCAATGTTTGATGAATGTCATCACTGCCCATCACCGTGTTCCTGCTTCTACCCCTCGTGGTTATTTTGTTGTGTTTTCCTTAGTTTCCCACCATGGTTATTTCTTTGTTCCAGCTCTTCCCCTTTGATTTAAATTCAATAAAGACTGCATCTTGATCCTCACTCCTCGTCTGTCTCGTGCGTTACAGAACGACCAACCAAACATGGACCCAGCAGCCTTGACACCCATGCAGGCTAATCTCCGGCTTCTCAGCCTCATACAGAGGGATCGTCCAATAGAGCCCCACGTCAGTGAGTTTCTTGAGCTGGCCTATTTTTCTGACTTCCCGGAAACCCTTTTGGTCGGAATTTTCAGGGCCAATCTAAACCCCTCGCTTGGGGAGCAGTTGCCACCAGCGACCCCCTGCTGGACGCTCCACGACTTCGTGGAGGAGACCCTATGAACCTGCGGTTCTCCTTTCACTGTGGGTGTTGTGGAAGAGGGCTTTACCTCGCCCCTCCAGGTGGACATCCCTCAGCGTTCCACGCCTGCCACGGCCAACAAGCCAACGCCCACGCCTGCCACGGCCAACGAGCCAACGCCCACGCCTGCCACGGCCAACGAGCCAACACCCACGCCTGCCACGGCCAACGCGTTGCCAGCCTCGTCCGTCCCAGTGCCAGCATTGCCAGCCTCGTCCGTCCCAGTGCCAGCGTTGACAGCCTCGTCTGCCAGGAGAAGGAGGAGAAGAGGAAGGGCTTCCGCTCACCAGTCTCCGCCTTCCACGACAATCCAAGAGCCAGAGCCTGTAGCCTCGACCGTCCCAGAGCCAGAGCCAGAGCCAGAGCCTGTAGCCTCGACCGTCCCAGAGCTAGAGCCTGTAGCCTCGACCGTCCCAGAGCCAGAGCCAGAGCCTGTAGCCTCGACCGTCCCAGAGCCAGAGCCTGTAGCCTCGACCGCCCCAGAGCCAGAGCAAGAGCCTGTAGCCTCGACCGCCCCAGAGCCAGAGCCTGTAGCCTCGACCGCCCCAGAGCCAGAGCCTGTAGCCTCGACCGCCCCAGAGCTAGAGCCTGTAGCCTCGACCGCCCCAGAGCCAGAGCCTGTAGCCTCGACCGCCCCAGAGCCAGAGCCAGAGCCTGTAGCCTCGACCGCCCCAGAGCCAGAGCCAGAGCCTGTAGCCTCGACCGCCCCAGAGCCAGAGCCAGAGCCTGTAGCCTCGACCGCCCCAGAGCCAGAGCCAGAGCCTGTAGCCTCGACCGCCCCAGAGCCAGAGCCAGCGCCTGTAGCCTCGACCGCCCCAGAGCCAGAGCCAGCGCCTGTAGCCTCGACCGCCCCAGAGCCAGAGCCAGCGCCTGTAGCCTCGACCGCCCCAGAGCCAGAGCCAGCGCCTGTAGCCTCGACCGTCCAAGAGCCAGAGCCAGCGCCTGTAGCCTCGACTGTCCAAGAGCCAGAGCCAGCGCCTGTAGCATGGACCGTCCAAGAGCCATTCCCCTTTGAGCCTCCCGAGCTTCCCAGCGCTCCGCCTCCCGAGCTTCCCAGCGCTCCGCCTCCCGAGCCACCCAGCGCTCCGCCTCCCGAGCCACCCAGCGCCTCAGTCACCAGAGCCTTCCACGCCTCTGTCACCAGAGCCTTCTGAGACCAGTGGCCTCCTCCCTGGCCTTCTGACCCTGTCCTGTGGCCTCCTCCCTGGCCTTCTGACCCTGTCCTGTGGCCTCCTCCCTGGCCTTCTGACCCTGTCTTGCGGCCTCCTCCCTGGCCATCTGACCCTGTCTTGCGGCCTCCTCCCAGGCCTTCTGTCCCGTGGCCTCCTCTCAGGCCCTCTGACCCTGTCCTGTGGCCTTCCTCTCCTTGGCCTCCTGACCCTGTCCCAGTCCTGAAGCCATCTCCTAAGCCTCCTGACCCTGCCCTAGCCCAGTGGCCATCCCCTAGACCTCCTGACCCTGCCCTAGCCCTGTGGCCATCCCCTGGACCTCCTGACCCTGTCCTAGCCCTGTGGCCATCCCCTAGACCCCCTGACACTGTCCCTGCCCTACGGCCATCTCCCTGGCCTCCTGACCCAGTCCCTGCCCTATGGATGCCTCCCTGGCCCCCTGACCTAGTCTCGACCCCGCAGCTGCCTCCCAGACTTCCCGACCCGGTCCCCTCCTTCAAGTCGTCCCCTCGGTCCCCTGGGCATCTGCCTGGCCTCCTTGGTCTCCTGGCCGCCCACCTGTTTTGTCATGGTCTCTCTGTCCTAGTCTTGTCCCTCTGTGCCCCTCGTGTCCCCTTGATCTGCCTGTTCATCCCTGTTTTCCGTTGTCGTTTTGCCCCTCCTTTGGTTAGGAGCGTCTGGGATCCGCTCCTTAAAGGGGGGGCTCTGTAATGATCCACACCATCTTTGGTTTGTGTACCTTTTTATTTAAGTTTTTGGCACTTTTTATGTTCCACATTGCCTTTTTTTTTATGCACTCTTATTTTGAAGTCTTGTCATGTCCTGTTTTCCCTCCATGTCTATGTGTCTGATTTTCATTGGTTCATTGTCTAATTATCCTGTTATCAGTTCTTATTTATCATTGGTTTTAGTTTATTGTCTTGTTATCTTGTTTTGAGTTTTGGTTTTCCATTGGTCTATGTTTCCCCTTGTTTTGTATTTAAGCCCTCATGTCCACCTTGTCCTTTGTTGGTCGTTGTCTGATGTTTGCTCAATGTTTGATGAATGTCATCACTGCCCGTCACCATGCTCCTGCTTCTACCCCTCGTGGTTATTTTGTTGTGTTTTCCTTAGTTTCCCACCGTGGTTATTTCTTTGTTCCAGCTCTTCCCCTTTGATTTAAATTCAATAAAGACTGCATCTGGATCCTCACTCCTCGTCTGTCTCGTGCGTTACAATAGTAGATTAGTGTCACTGAATGGCTGGATGTCTTAGTTGTGTCTAAAGAATACAATAGGATTTATAGACAATTGGAAGAGTTTTTGGGGGGAGACCTGACCTGCTAAAGAGAGATGGACTACTTCCCTCCAGGGAAGGTGCCGCTCTCCTCTCTAGTAATTTGGCTCATAGTCTTAATAATGATAGTATTTGACTAACTGGGACCCAGGTCAGGAAGCAGACAAACTGGTTAATCCGAACATCTGCTGGCCGCCTTGAGACGTCACACAGGTCACATAAACTACAACACATAGAAACTGTATCACCTAGATATCTCATAGAGACTTTGTCTGTTCCTTGAACTACCAAACAAAAAACTCTCCCCAAATAATTTAGAAAAACATTTTATGAAGGTCAAACTTGAACAAAACAAACAAATTAAAGATAAACATCAAATAAAGGTAGGGCTACTAAACATTATCTAAGATATCTTTCTTATAAGGCACTAATTGTAAAATACATTATTACAGAACATAGTTTGGAATCGCTCTGCTTGACTGAAGCCTGGCATAATCTGGAAGAATATATGTTTAAATAAATCTACTCATTACCTCGTCTCTTGTATGCTGCAATCAGCTAATGTTACTCAATCTGCACCATGCTTTTGTTCAGGTTGAACTATTCTTTCGACCACTAAAGATAGCTTCACTAGTAATCTTCCAGATCTATCTCATACACTCAGTAAACCCCAAAGCCTAGAAGAACTTGATGAAATAATGAAACAATAAATAAATACAGTCATCTCTAGCACTCTTGATAGTAACGCACCCCTTATATTAAAGAAAATAAAGAACCTCTTAAAAGAGGTATTCCCTGTAATCTCAGAACCTCTTCTTAATATTATTAGCTCCTCGCTATCCTTTGGACATGTTCCTAGAAACTTTAAAATGGCAATTATCAAACCGCTTATTAAGAAGCCACAACTTGATCCTGGAGAACTCCCTAATTATAGACCGATTTCAAATCTCCTGTTTATGTCGAAAATACTAGAAAAGGTATTATCCTCACAAATATGTTCATTTCTATAGAGAAATAGTATATATGAACAATTTCAGTCAGGATTTAGGCCTCATCACAGTACAGAGACTGCACTTATCAGAGTTACAAATGACTTATCATCTGATCGCAGCTGCATTTCACTTCTAGTGCTTTTAGATCTTAGTGCTGCATTTGACACAATAGATCAAAACATTCTCTTGAATAGGCTAAAGAATTATGTTGGTATATGTGGAGTTGCACTGGCATGGTTTAGGTCCTATTTAGCAGATTGCTAACACTTTGTCTATGTAAATGAGGAATTGACAAACCAAGCAAAAGTAAAGTATGGAGTGCCACAAGGATCAGTTTTAGGGCCTCTGCTTTTCTCCATGTATATGCTTCCCCTGGGATATATTATCAGGAATCGTGGAAAAACTTTCCACTGTTATGACGACAATACCCAAATTTATATTTCTTCAAAACCTGATGAGATTTCACAATTCTCCCAATTCAATAATTAAGATCAATAAATAAACTTCAATTGGTTCAAAATTGCAGTTCTCTGACGAGAACCAATAAATATGATCATATTAGTCCCATTTAATCGTTGTTACATTGGCTACCTGTTAAATTTCTTATTAATTTAAAAAAACTGATGCCAACTCCAACCATAAGACATGGGATACTTAATATGCCACTGCCTGAACAGACCTAACCACAATTACCGGCCAGGTTGAACTGCGATGCCACTCACTGATCTCTGCTTGCATCACCTCGGACTACACTCTTGAAATGAAATACATAGACTATCAATAAATTGCAAACAAAAGGACAATTTAATCTATGTGAATTTCTGCAGTTAATCCAGGATGGACTTCAAATACATTAGTCATTAATCTTATAGTTCATACAAAATCTTTTTTTAAACACTAGCCCTTAACATTTACTTAGATTAATATTTTTAAACCATGACTTGCACTATACATAAGTAATATTGGCATTATATTCATGATGTTAGCCAGAGAGGAACTGGCTCCTACAGTGAGTCTGGTTTCTCCCAAGGTTTTTTCTCCATTATCCAACATCTTATGGAGTTTTGTGTTCTTTGCCACAGTCGCCTTCGGCTTGCTCACAAGGGTTATAAATACAATTAATATTTAATTACTTATTTTTAAACACAATTCACAATCGTATTTAATCAAACTAAACAATGATGACACTTAAGACATTATAGATATAAAATGTGTATATTCTGTTAATGCCTGATCTTCTGTAAAGCTGCTTTGAAACAATGTGTGTTGTGAAAGCGCTATACAAATACAAATTACTTGACTTGACACAGTGTTGACAGTTTTTTAGAAAATGAACCTATGAATTATAGTTGTCTGTGTATATTAAGCTTGGATAGTAGAAAATATATTAACACTAAAAAGTTTAAAGTTTTATACTTTAATATAATAAATACTTTAATAACAATTGTAATAATATAATACATTTATAATTACATGCTGCTATACAAACTATTTACATATTATGTAAATGTTGTATATTATATTATTCAGCTCAGTAAATGAAAACTTTGAAGAACTCCTAAATCCCAACATGCCCTCTATGCTAGATGCAGAGCTGATGGAGGATCAGATTCTATTTCCCTGGGGGAGGTCACTGAGGTAGTGAAACAACTCCGCAGTGACAAAGCCCCGGGGATTGATGAGATTCGATCAGAAATGCTGAAAACTTTGTATGTGGAGGGGGTGTCATGGATGACACGCCTCTTCAACATCGTGTGGAAATCTGGGACAGTGCCTAAGGAGTGGCAGAACGGGGTGGTGGTTCCCCTCTTCAAAAAGGGGGACCAGAGAGTGTGTGCCAACTACAGGGGTATCACACTTCTCAGCCTCCCTGGTAAAGTTTACTCCAAGGTGCTGAAGAGGAGGGTGCGGCCGATTGTCGAACCTCAGATTGAAGAGGAACAATGCGGGTTCCGTCCTGGCCGTGGAACGACGGACCAGATCTTTACTCTCGCAAGGATTCTGGAGGGGGCCTGGGAGTATGCCCATCCGGTCTACATGTGTTTTGTGGATCTGGAGAAGGCGTATGACCGGGTCCCCCGGGAGAGACTGTGGGAGGTGCTTCGGGAGTATGGGGTGGGGGGGGTCCCTTCTTAGGGCGATCCAATCCCTGTTCGTCCGAAGCGAGAGCTGTGTCCGGGTCCTCGGCACTAAGTCGAGTTCATTCCATGTGGGGGTTGGTCTCCGCCAAGGCTGCGCTTTGTCACCAATCCTGTTTGTGATATTTATGGACAGGATATCGAGACGTAGTCGGGGTGGGGAAGGTGTGTGGTTCGGTGAGCTGGGGATCTCATCTCTGCTTTTTTGCAGATGATGTGGTCTTCATGTCATCATCGGTCCGTGACCTTCAGCTCTCACTGGACCGCCTGGCAGTCGAGTGTGAAGCGGCTGGGATGAGGATTAGCACCTCTAAATCTGAGGCCATGGTTCTCAGCAGGAAACCGATGGAGTGCGTACTCTGGTTAGGGAAGGAGGTATTGCCCCAAGTGAAGGAGTTCAAGTACCTCGGGGTCTTGTTCACGAGTGAGGGGACAATGGAGCGGGAGGTTGGCTGGAGAATCGGGGCAGCGGGGGCGGTATTGCACTCGCTCTATCTCACCGTTGTCATGAAAAGAGAGCTGAGCCGGAAGGCAAAGCTCTCGATCTACCGGTCAATTTTTGTTCCTATGGTCATGAAGGTTAGGTCATGACTGAAAGAACTAGGTCGCGAGTACAAGCGGCCGAAATGGGCTTCCTCAGAAGGGTGGCGGGCTTCTCCCTTAGAGATAGGGTGAGGAGCTCAGTCATCCGCGAGGAGCTCGGAGTAGAGCCGCTGCTCCTTTGTGTGGAAAGGAGTCAGTTGAGGTGGTTTGGGCATCTGGTAAGGATGCCCCCTGGGCGCCTCCCTAGGGAGGTGTTTCAGGCACGTCCAGCTGGGAGGAGGCCTCGGGGAAGACCCAGGACTAGGTGGAGAGATTACATCTCCACACTGGCCTGGGAATGCCTCGGGGTCCCCCAGTCAGAGCTGGTTAATGTGGCTCGGGATAGGGAAGTTTGGGGCCCCCTGCTGGAGCTGCTGCCCCCACGACCCAACTTCGGATAAGCGATTGAAGATGGATGGAGCTCAGTAAATGCAATCAAACTGTAATTTGAAAACTGTTATGCAAAGTGTGAGAATGAATACATATATAGCTTCATATACAGTCAGGCAAGAATGTGGCAAGATTGTGTTGCATTCATTTCAATAATAATAATGCACTAAGCACATACTCTGTGATCAATTCCTTTGATTGTAAATCTGGCTTGGAAATCATACTCTTTGAATTTGACCAAACATCCATGTGAACTTAATGGATGAAAAGCCCAAACAGATTAATTTCATTCCACTAAACAGCAGTCATGAATAGCACTGAGAAAGATATCTGAACACTGAACTGTTTGGCAGTTTCTTATTGCTGTTGCTATCCTTGTGCAATTTTAAATGTTTTTACTCATTTCAGTAATTACACATTGCCAACCATAGAATAATCAGCCTGAATGCGTAACATAGAGGAAAAAGACAGAGACATAAGTTGCTACTCTCTAATATGCAGTGAATCATTTACACGGCAGCACTGCGAGGCAGTAGTCATGGTGGTAACAGATGTTTGGCTGATGATATGGTAAGATGGCAGGTTCGGATAAACCCAGCTGACAACAACTAAACTGTGGCAAATAATCAAGGCTTAACGTAATAGTCACCCACTCACATGAACAAGAGGCAGTCATTAGGCTAGTATGTTTTGAGGGGGCTTGGATATGAGAGGAGCAAAGATAGTTGGAGTGAGGAGGTGGGACACAGCGAGAGAGAGAGAAAGGAAGAAAGAAAAAGAGAGAAAACTGAGGCTGTAGCGGTACACCACCCGGTGAGCAGCGTGGGTCGATACCCTGATGCCTCTGTAGGGGGTAGTGATACTGAAGCCATTGATTGGGCCCCAGTCTGTTACTGATGTGTTTAAATGGGAACACAGCTGAACTTTAAGAAGGGAAGCGGAGTTCTAAGAGGCAACAACAGAGATGAAGTATTGATTACTCCCTGGGGTATAAGGCAATGTAATCCCACAACAGCATGAGGGAATTTGCCATAAAATTTGTCTAAATTGAGCTATCTTCAAAGATCACGGCAGGACTATTATAGCTTTCAGGGCTGGTGTGTTATTCTACAAATTTAGCCCTTATTGTTGTTAGGAATAAGTGTTTTGCTGTTTTGTAGGCAGTGTTGTGCTAGTTACTAAGAAATAGTAACTAGTTACAGTTACTAGTTACTTCATTAAAAAAGTAACTCAATTACCTTTTTGATTACTTACACCAAAAAGTAATGCATTACTGTTAAAAGTAACTTTTTAGTTACTTTTTTAAAGAACGTTCATTAATGTTCCCATTAATGCCCTTTTATGCGTTATGGTCTATACAAACACAAAACTGACTTAAACAGAAAGTAATTTTTAAACACTGTTTTATTTAAGTCAGACCAGCACAAACTGAATATATCACAAGGATTTCTTAAATAAATAACAAAACGAGCTGAATAATCAAAAACTAAAGTGGCTTCTGCATCATAAAAGCTGTTGTGTTGAGCCCTTAAAAATGTTCCTTTCACAGCTTAAGTATGAAAACTATCAACAATGTACAACATAAAACATTTTGAAATAAATAAATGAAAGGAATCTGAATTATTCAGAATCAATTTCGAGAAACTCAGCACCAAAAAACTGCTATTATTGACAAACATAAATGATATGCATTAAAAAAAAATAAAAAATATAAATGCTGTTTAAATATTAAATCTATGAGCAATTTTCAACCCAACCACAAATTAAGAGTTGCATGTCACCAACTTATGTAAAGTAAGCTGTGTGTATTCAAAGTGCAAAATCTGCTGTTGTATATTTCCATAAAAATGTAAAAACAAACAAACAGCATTTTTCCTAGCAATACAACGTAATGCATTTTATAATGCATAAAATTAGTGTTCTAAGATATAACAGAAATGTCACTGTGGCTACTAAACTAACCATTATTTTAAACAAACAAATATTTTTTAATAAATGTCTGCAGTGGTCGCGATGTAGTCTAGCCCCTCAAATCTCGTCTTCAGCTCACTTTCCATGTTTGAATATTCTTTATCCAAGTAGTTGGAAAAAGTTTTTCGTCCCATTTGCTGTGTGCCGCTGACGCCTGAACATGTTATCATGCCAACGAGCTGCCTGAACGCCGGCGATTCCACAGTAGAAACAGGCTGCATGTTTTCAACAACATACCGTGCTATAGCTTTGTTGATCTGTCCCTGGCTGTGGCTAATAACAGTCCGGTTGAAATCTAGTCGCTGTTGTTTGGCTGGAGGGGCATGACTCACTTCGAGTGTGTCCACTGACACCGGGTTAGCTTCTAGCTTTGTCGAGGAATGTCGTTTCTGGAGGTGCTTCGACAGATTGGAGTTGCTGTTTTTAGCAGTAGATAGGACATTCGAACCAGAAAGACAGCTTACATTTCACTAAAATATTTTTGTCTTTATGTTCAACTAAAGTGAAATAATGAGCATATTTCCACTTTGAAAAACTCGTCTTGCTCTCGTCTTGACTCGCCATGACTGCCGCGCATACTTGAATAAACGGAAACACGCCCACAGTGCGTCTGCGTGCTTACAGTGCATCCACCAATCCTACAATGCGTCGCTGCTGTAAACAGGTTAGGCTGTAGGCTACCTCAGCCAAAATTAATTAATTTAAAAAGTAACGGACAACGCACCATATGGTAACGGTAACGGAGTTAATTTATTTTAAAAGTAATGCGTTACAGTATTAGTTACTGTCAAAAGTAACTGCCCAACACTGTTTGTAGGTAAGGGAGTACTTTGACTAAGCGATAAGCTGTAGTTGTTGGTGCAAAAAAATATTTGTATCCTTTGTTATCTAAATCCAAATGAATGACTGCGAGTGTGCATTATGTCTGTGCTGGTTCTGTTGTCATAATGTATTGAGAATGAGCACACATGTGGTTCATTAATTACTCACTCATGCTGTTCCAAACCCATACACTGAGTAACACAAAATTCTCACTTACAAAAATGTTGTAACGTTTATGCTTATCTCAATAACGATAATAACATAATAATAATAATAATAATAATAATAATAATAACAAAATATATGCCAATGGGGTAAGAAATTAAAATAAAACTTGTTTCAAAGGAAAAACAAGTATAGTTTTCTTACCCTTTGGCAAATTTTTTAATTTTTTTTTAAGCATGTGAACCCCACTAAACTTTGTTAGATTTCTCTGAAAATAAGACTTAAAATCTAATGTCATTCTGGTTCTTAAGTTATTTTATATTGTTTTAAAGATGTGTAGATGTTTTAACTGGAAAAATAAAACAAAAATATACAGTATAGGTACGAAAATAACTTTTCAGTATATGGCTTTCTTCTGCGGAACACAAAAGGAGATGTTTGGCAAAATATTAGTGACTGACAGCCTCAAGGACACTGGACGAGAAGTGCCATGCCATGTTGTGGCTAGGGCACGGCACAGGTATCAAACACAGGGCACGTTGATGCGGTTCAGGTGGCAGACAGTACACACAAAAGTTACCAAGGTTTTTTCAAGGTCAAGGTTCTTCAAGATTTTATGGAAAATATGTGAATTGCTCTCTTATATTTGAAAATATCCGAGCAGCCTCCGGAGTCGTAGATTGGCGCCGCCGACTGACACTGAGCGGCAATGCCGGTGTGCTTACTTTCATAGAAAACTATTGTTTTGAATTTTAGAACACACCATGTCATCTTCCAGATGCGTCCAGTGTGCGACCCCCTTCAGTCTCCATTCACTTAAATTGTAATTGTAAATATGCCTCAAAATGTCTCCTCTTGTTTCCCATGGAAGAAAGAAAATTTAAGCAGGTTAGGAATTGAATGATGGTGAAGGTGAGTGAATGATGACAAAATTGTATTTTTATATGAACTATCATTTTAATATAGGTCTACAGACTATGAAAACAAAGAAAATATGCATTTACCAGAATTGCATTACATTTGAGTTTAGCTTTCTGACATATTGTTTCTAAACTTCCACAACTAAATAAAGAGCATTCATGCCTGCATTGTGCTTAGTCGAACTCTAGTGTATTGAAAAACTGCTTTGATATATGGGGTACATATCCCCTGCTAACATTATGCAGTGTAGTCATTGTAAACTGGGTTAGCTTACTGTCACCTTGACCTGTGGAGCATTGCACATTAAGATAAGGATCATGTCCCCCTTGAACAGAGCTTATGATGTTCTGAGTCTAGCATTAAAACATGACCTGAGCAATACAGTTACAGTATATCTAACTGATCAGTGAAAACATGGTCTACTTGTATCCTTAGGAGGAAACAGATAAGAAATAATCAAGCAATGATGACCACGCAGTGACGAGGAGGAGAACTTACGGCCCAGCCCCCAATCAGGCTAATCAGCCAAGGATAGGGATAAAGTTGAGCCGGACGTGACAGTTCAAGAGAGAGAGAGAGAGCCACACGCAGCTGCTGTGTGTGTGTTTATGTTTGTGTCTTTTTGTTTACGTTTTCATTAAATATTAATTTAAATTATTCAGCTGGTTCCCACCTCCTCCTTTCCCATTTGAGCCCCCCTGTTACATTGGTGCCAAATCTTGGGAAGGAGGAAGGATGCGCTGTAGTGGAGACTGCCAGCTGTTAGATCGTGGAGGGGTCGGAGGAACAGCTAACATCCGCGAGGGGAAGAGGGGCTCACTGTCGGCTGCCTGGAGCGGTGGAGCTGCTGCCAGGGGCGGAGTGGCTCGCTACCCATTTTAACAACCCTATTACACACGCTTTGTATTTAGAACCATGACAGCTATAAAATCGTTTTAGAAAAGACAACCTCTTGGCCTATGGTTTGGCCCATGTGACTCACTGGCCCTATTTTAAGAGTGCTACGCTATACCATAATTCATAAGCGCAAAATCAGTGGACATAGCCATGAAGTTTTGGTATTTTCGTGCAAGCTTGTGCTAAGTCTTGGCGCAAATGGGTTGGAACATGCTAATGGGCTGGGTCAAGTGCAATTTAATTTGGAGGTTCTTCTCTGGTTATTGCAGTGTCTGTGTCCTATTATATGGTCCAATCCCTCATTCCTAAGAGGTTAATAGAGTAAATGGACTGTATGCAATGAATTAGAAGAATAGAAATATGGACACAGAAGTAGGGACTTAATTTGATGTTCCACCATATAGGTAGAGTATGGACATGCACTTTATTACCACCTGCTGTTTGAAACTCAACACTGCAAATATAGGTACTGAATTAAGACTTTGCACTGAAAACATGCCTGCTTTTGAAACATCTTAGTGCAGTGACATATTTCTCAGGAAAATGGCAAATTGTGCTTTGCGCCAATTCATTGCAATACACCCACAGTTTGCACACATTGTTCTGGATTAAATTGGGGTTTATTTGACTGAATGCTGACACCTACTGGTTATTATAAGAACTGTAGTGCATTAAGTAAGTAGCAGTCATCATGTTTTAGTCAGAGCACATTGTGGAGATCTCAAGGCTGCATAAATGTTTTTCTTGCTTATATATTTGCACCTGAGAAAGGCATAATCTGTATGTTTTATACACTAAATCGTTTGTATGTGATCTTATTATGTGGATGTCATAAGATTGTGGATTTGTTTGAGTGTAATCCATATTTTGATTACAGAATCTGTCACGTATTCATGTTTTTGTGCTTTTATGTTGAAAGTGAAACATATTCTTGTTTAGCTCCCACTTTCCTGTTTGTTTTGTAGTCCTTTCGTAGTTTTGTTTCATGATTGGTTCTCCCTGATTGTTTCCCCAGGTGTTCCTCATTCCCTGATTTTTTTCCCCAGGTGTTCATTGTTTTCTCTTGTCTATTTAAGCCCTTGTTTCCCCTGGTTGTTTGTCAGTCTTTGCATGTATTGTCTATGCACTGTGCATGGTTCCCTGTGTTTTTCTTTTCTTTTTAGTCTGAGTAGCTTGTTTATTTTTCAGTTGAATAAATCTGCTTGTAGATCCTACATCCTCGCCTGCCTCGTCACAGTTGAATAATTCAACTCAACTTGTTCCCTTTACAAAAAGCTTCACTATGATGCAGCGCTTTGCTAAGCGCTATAGGGAATGATCCTAGTCGTGAACGAGCTGTGAATATGTGTGTAACACGTCAATGAACATTGACCGGAATTTATAGCCTCGGCTGATGTAGTAATTAGATGCACCTGTGGCCAGGCTATAAATGGATGCGTCACCAGGTGTCATCAGATCCTCTTTTTTCAGAGCGATTCTGTGTGTGTGTGTTTCACAAACCCTGTCAAAACTTTCTTTCCTCTGCTAGAAATTAGAATTTGTGAGGCAGTGTGAAGTGAACCTTTTCTCCTTTCTGTTCTGTCTAGAAAATATATATATTTTTAAAAGAAAGAGAGAATGACTGAAAGCCGTAAACGATGCGTGTTCCCCTGTTCTCGCTCTATAGCTGAAGAGGACACGCATCAGTTTTGCTCTGTTTGTTTGGGGGAAGAGCGCGCTGCTCTCGCGTTGCAGCAGTGGGGGTGCGAGCACTGTGATTTGCTTTCAGGCAAAGTGCTTCGCGCTCGCCTCGCTTGCTTCTGGGAGTCAGACCTCTCACTTAATTTGTGGGGCTCTCATATGGATCTGGCTGAGGAGCGAGAGACGGGTTCATCCCTTTCGCTCGCTCTCTCCCCAGACTCAGCTGATCCTCGTAAGCCTGAAGAGTGCCTCGGCACCTCTTCAGTTCACGAGGACACTGAATCTCTGTAAATCCCGCGCATAATAATATAGCGGCTGCGGAATTAAGAGACAAATGTGAGCATTGCGATCTGCTTTCGGGCAAAATGTTTCGCGCTCGCCTCCCTTACTTCCGGGAGTCACCACATTTCATTTGTGGGCCTCTCGCATGGATCTGGCTGAGGAGCGAGAGACGGGTTCGTCCCTTTCCCTCGCTCTCTCCCCAGACCCAGCTGGTCCTTCCCGTGATCTCGAAGCGCGCTTCGGCGCCTCTTCGGTTCACGAGGGGGGCGGAGCGCTGAACCTCTGTACATTTCACGCACAATAATAAAGCGGCTGACAAATTACTCGAGGTGATTACGCAGGCTGTGGCCAGACTAAAGCTAGACTGACCACGCGAACAAGAGACCCTCAAAACTAGAAGACAAATTTCTGTCTGGTGGCCAAAATAATTAAATAAATAAAAGAGGGAATGGAACTCTATATCAGTCCCTTCCTATCTTCTATGACATCCATAACAAGTATTGTCTTTATGGAGGAAATGTATACTTCCCGTCTCTTCGTGCCCTCGACGTTGGTGTATTCAACTTTCGTGGGTGCTGAAGCTCGGGGGTATTCGGTGATGCCGCCAGTAGAAGAGACACCTTTTTCTCTCGCCTGGCTCGGCATCATCGCTAAAGAGACCTACTCTCCCCACAAAGCTGTGCAGGACCACCTCCATGCTTGTGGGGAAAGCTTATCAGGCAGCAGGTCAGGCTGGTGTTGCCCTGCACACTATGGCAGTGTTACAAGCGCACTAGGCTAAATCTGTTGAATGACCTGAGTGTGGGCACCTCACTCAGGGGGAGGGGCCGTCGGCCACCCAGCCCCGCCCCGGTCCTTCTAGACGGGAGGCTCTAAAACAAAACGTGGCGAATCGTGCTCCCCCTCGTAAAGACTGTGGTCCAGTTCGTCACCCTCAGCAGCCCCCAATGCAAGACCTCAGGGGCGTGATTTCTAAGAAAAAGAAACCCTGACGGTCTTGTACCCAGCCTTGTGGGGGTAGTTCCCCTCGGGACAGGGCGCGTGTCTCATCCACTTCAGCCCTCCCGATACCCTCACGAAACCTCTTCACTCCCGCCGCCTTTGGTGTTTCGGGTGATAGAGGCTTCCAACAAAGAGTTGGGTGTACCGTTGCTTCCTGCCTTGATCCAGGACACGGAACACTCAACATCCCCTCAACAGGAAGTGTCAGAATTAATACCCATCTCAGAGAACCTGGCAGCATGGAAACATCTGCCTGGTATTTCTATGTGGGTTCTAGAATCAGTAGAAAGAGGCTACAGAATTCAATTTGCTGGGTGGGCGGGGTGCCCCCTAAGAGGCATTCTAGCTAGGACCTATTCATAGGGTAAGACCCCCTTTTTTAGACCTCTAGAGTCAGCGTTTGGTAGACTTCTGACTCTCAAGATGGTTTTTCTTATGGCAATTACGTCTCTAAGGAGACTTGGGTACCTACAGGCTCTGTCTCATTTGCCGGCCTGTTTAGAGTTTGCCCCAGCTATGACCAAAAGCATTCTTTACACCCTCACCCTAACTACCTGCCCAAGGTGCCTTTCGCGACCCTTGGCCGGTTATTTTCTAAGCCTTCTGCTCCCTGCTGTTTGTAACACCGGAGCAGCTGTGACGACAGGCAACGAGAGAGGATCTAAGTGCAGCTTTTATTTAGCACAAAACCAGGGAAAACAAGGAACAAGAAAAATCACGGGGAACATAGCGCAAACCAAATAAAACATGAAATAACTAACAGAGGAAACAGGGAAACCAAGGACTTAAATACATAAAGGGACTAACAAGGGAATGAGGAACACCTGGTTAAACAATCAGGGAAAGAGAACTAATCAGGGGAAAACCAATCATAAAATAAAACTACAAGGGACTACAAAAACTAAAAGGGAAACAGGAACAAAACAGGAACTTCAAAATAAGAGCACAAAAACAAAAGACAATGGTGAACATGACAGCAGCTAAGACTTCTCAGACTTCGTCTAGTCTGTACCCTTCAGACTTATGTCCACCGCATTTGCTAGTGGCGTAAAGTCAGGGCAGCAATTCTTCTCTTGGGGGCGGTCACCTCCTGGAATACTGTCACTTTGGGTGAGAGACATTATTGCCCGGGCCTACGAGGCGTGCGGTCAAGCTTCGCCAGTAGGTTTTAGGGCGCCCTCTACCAGAGGGCTCTCTTTCTCTAAAGCCTTGGCTAGAGGTCTCCCTCTGCAGCAAGTCGTGATGCGGCTGGCTGGTCCTCTCCGCACACATTCATCTGGCTTTATGGTCATGTTACTAGATGTTCATGCTACCCCGGGCTCTTATGCCCTTGGGTTGACATCTACGCTCATGTCTAAGCAAGTTTGTGATGCGGCAGGCTGGTCCTCTCCGCACAGATTCTTCAGGCTCTATGGTTTGGATGTTCATGCTACTCCGGGCTCTTACGCCCCTGAGTCGACATCTACACTCATGTCCATGCAAGTTTGTGATGCGGCAGGCTGGTCCTCTCCGCACACATTCTCAGATCTTATGGCTTAAATCTTTCATGCCTGAACAAGTTTGTGATGCGGCAGGCTGGTCCTCTCCGCACACATTCTTCAGGCTCTATGGTTTGGATGTTCATGCTACTCCGGGCTCTTATGCCCTTGAGTCGACATCTCAAACTCATGCCTGAACAAGTTTGTGATGCGGCGGGCTGGTCCTCTCCACGCACATTCTCAATTTCTATGACAAATTTGTATGGGTTGGATGTTTTGCTTTCCCGGACTCTTATGTCCTTGGGTCGACATCTCAAGCTCATGTCTAATCAAGTTTGTAATGCGAACTTTATGGTTTAGATGTTTATGCTACTCTGGACTCTTACGTCCTTGAGTTGACATCTCAAGCTCATATCTGAGACCTCTCGTGTTTTGTGAGCACACTTCACAACCGTAGGGGTCCTGACAGCCCCAGTGCGGCGGCGTGGGTATTGCGTTCCCCATAGCGCTTAGCAAAGCGCAGCATCATAGTGAAGCTTTTTGTAAAGGGAACGTCTCAGGTTACATGTGTAACCCTTGTTCCCTGAAAAAAGCGGAACGAGATGCTGCGCTTCTTTGCCACACTGGGACGTCCCAGGACTGCTCTTCAAAAAGAAGTATCTGACGACACCTGGTGACGCATCCATTTATAGTCTGGCCACAGGTGCGTCTAATGACTACATCAGCCGAGGCTATAAATTCCGGTCAATGTTCATTGACGTGTTACACACATATTCACAGCTCGTTCACGACTAGGATCGTTCCCCATAGCGCTTAGCAAAGCGTAGCATCTCGTTCCGCTTTTTCCAGGGAACAAGGGTTACACATGTAACCCGAGACGTTTTATGTTATATATTTTCCACGTTTATGTCTAAATATGCATATGGGCTAGCAGTTACACTGTAGACATTCCTTCTTGAAACCCATCCCAGACTTTTTCTTAATTTGGTTAACAATGCCAACAGTTTACATAATTCATTACAGCTCCCATTTATGTAGATTGCATGATTAGTAAATTAACCTCCATGCCTCCATTCAGAAATAATTGTTCAGAAGAAATTTTGATTTTGGTGATAGCTGTTTATACTGTTGTGGTGAGTATTGTACATCTGTTGGAAATAGGGTTGAGGCAGGGTACGTGGCATTATGGCAAGGAGGAATGTTCTGGAAAATGATACAAATGGTTTTGTCACATCTCTTATAACAGAGGAACTTTAGTTTGACGTATGTAGATCACTTACAGATGAGATTTATTAAGAACTCACTCATCTTTCAAAGAAATGAGTGAGATAATTGAACAGTTGCGAGTGTCGCACTTACTGTCACATACATTATGCACTGAAATAAACCAGCCAGTTATTTGTTCCACATGACTATATGCTGTATATGATGCTGAAGTGCAGTGGTTGGTGAAATAGTTTCCTATTCTCACTAAATAAAGAAAATGATCCAAAGGCTACACATTTAATCCATGGAAGAGAGAGAAGCATCATTTTATATATTTTGCAGTCTCCATGGACACAAATACACAGTGTAAAATATCTCCTTATTGCATTGTCCTGACAGGCTTCATGGCATGTGTCCCAGCCAAAATAAAACCCTTAAAATACAGAGATTTGCATATGATTACTTCCCTGTACTTACGGACATGTATTCTTCCTCAGTTAATACGTTAATGAGAGTGAGATGGGGAGAGAGAGAATTGCTAAAAGCTAACCATTTGCTGTCCAAGAATCCATCCTGATGTAAACATACATGCTTGAGGTTTTAAAAACACTATATTGCAACTTGCGGAGGCCACTGATATATAATATAGAACTGGATTGCTGATGACATCATAACTGTAAAGCCACTGCTCTGTCATATTGCAATGCCCAAATATTTGAATTGAATGAATAGGATATCAGCTCATTTCAGCAGGTAAACTTTATCATTCAATCACAGAAATCTGCATTTACATTCCTACAATGCAAACATCCTACACATGTATTTATTTATTTATATAAAGTCGGAATTTCTCCTGTTTCTTGAAAGCCCGAGTGAGTTATATCAGTATCTAACAGAATCCACTGCTAACAAACCAGTGGTGAACAGATCAGATGAATCTGAACCAGTTCACTGAAACTGAGGAAAGATACAAACAGACATTTTCAGACTTATTTATTGTGAACATCTAAGTGTTTGTTCAGAGTTACTTGTTTTGTCTCTTCAAAAAGTACCTTTTTCTCACTTTCACTTGAATAATAGCGTACATTCTCTCCCTCTATCATGGGCACGCAGCTGGCACTCTGAGATGGAGACACGCAAAGCAAAGTTGGTTAAAAATAAACTGATATGATAGGTTTAAATGGCAAACTAACACGTTTATGCCACGTATCCATGTATGTCTACAGAGAGCACTTCAACATGAAATCAAACAAATCCCAAACATTTAAGGTGATATATAAATACCCGTCTGAATTTTGTAATGCCCCTTTTGGAGGTAAGGACGTATTGTCATCCTAAACAAGCAGATATTACAACTTTTCCTACATTACAACTTGTGGAATTTTTTGCCGCTTCCTTTGGTGATTGTTGTGCTGTACTGATAGGCTGAACCAGTTCAATCATTGGCAATCATTGGCGGAGGCACCTGGGGCAGTCCTGTCACTTGGTGCCCTTCGATATAACATGACAAATAATAATAATAATAATAATAAAAATAAACAACTTTAAGAAATTAGTAGATAACTAGAACTGTGAGACAATTTTATTATGCAATAATTTATATTAATTCAAGTTAGATCAGGTGCCTGTTCTACTTGCATAATAAAAGAAAATGTACAAGACTATACATACATATACTGTATATTCAATACAAAAAATTTGAGGTAATCAAATCTGCTAAATGTTAAAGAAAATATTACTGGAAAAGCAGTACACCACATTTTGGATAGAATTGTTTTTGCCAATCTTTGCACCATTGTGATGTATTTTAATGCAACATTCATGAGTCCCTCTGGCCTTTTGTGCATAAACATTTTTGTGTGCATGTTCTCACAGTGCAAAATCAATGAGATGTCGGAGATGAAACGTCAGTATATCAGGCATTCTGCATTGCATACCGTGCTTTAATTTCGCAGTCCTGTGTTTACGCTGAGGGAACTCATCTCTCTCAGAGAGGAGCTAGGGAATAGCAATCAGGATGCTGTGGGGCATCTCAGAATGCAATCGCCAGATCTCAGAGCTATTTCTGTATGTTGCCGCGTGTAAAGATGACTATCGTTCTGTGGGGAGACAGTCGTTGGTTTGGCATCTGTAGGTCACAGGAGGTATTGTCAGAAAACGTTTCCTCGTACATAACCAGAGCTAATTCCTCTATTTCAGAGGTCAATGCCGAAGGACTTCTCTGCCTCTGTGTTAAAGAATATTAATGGATCGGTTCGAGATTGAGATGTGTGTTCTTTTGAATTTTTCTTCTAAGTGCTAACCAGGTGTGACGCGACAAGTTTCCAGAGACAAGGAATTAGTTTGTCCACACTGAACACAAAACTGCTGCATGACATGATACAATAACAGCCACACACACACACATACACACACACACACACACACACACACACACACACACAAAAAAATCATAAAAAAAAACAAATTAATATACAGTTGTGTGAAGCTGGAATTTGGACCACTGAAATTTCACTGTGGGTGGGGCTACACTTGTTACGCAGCAGAAATAGAAACCAAGCAATCAAATGTCCTAGCTATGGTTAGTTTGCAAAAACAACGAAACTGCTGAATTACATGAACAAAATAGTTATATCGCTCATCACTTAAATATGTAAACATGTCTGTGTTTATGCAATTTTTCTTTTCTTGCTATTGTTGAAAAGCATTTCTAGCAGCCTGATATCATGACAATTACGTAACTGTGGCAATATTTCTGCTAAATGAAATTACATGCTTCCTTGCATGTCTAGTTCTGAGGTAAAATATCCACTCTGTGGTGCTAAAAGTGAGTTACTGTAAATTGTCTCCCAAACAATAAAGGTTTTTTTTTAATGCACCATCAAGTCAAATATTAATACATATTGCCTTGCAAGTCTTGCACTACAGTAAAAGTGTTTTGATGTCATAAGATACCATTGTGTGTACTGTAGGGCAAAAAGTATGTGTTTATGCAATGATAATCTGCCGTTTTACTCAATTTAATTTTTAAATTTAATTTGTGTGAAAGTGAATAATATTTGTTGTTGTCATGCCTCTACTGTTCATTTCACCAGAAAAATGGTGCAATATGTACAATGAACCATGTAAAAATGTCAGTACAGTAACGTGATTCTATGAGACCAGGTTGCTTTCTAGGATCCTGAGATGCCAAAAAAAAAAGCATGTGCCTTGATCTCTATGCACTGTGAATACAAGATTGTTGTTCTACTGTCCCTATACAAATAATTAATTTCTGGTTAGGACATGGTGTAAGACTGCAAGGTTATTATGTTTATTAAGTGTATGTCAAAATGTATCTAATATATTTTTTAATTCTTCAATATTAATCATTAAAAAATAATATTGTCCTGAAGTAAGCAAAAGAGAGCTGTGAAATTGGATGTAAATTAAAATGAAATCTTGACAAAGTAGATTTGCCTCAAACTTCTCTCCTCCTCTATGAAACATCCCAAAACTTTGACGTTTATCCATAAATCAAGGTTTAAAGAGCACCTATTATGGTTTTTAAAATATTACCATTCATGTGGTGTGTCATATAGTTTGTGAATGTAAAAAAGTCTGCAAAGTTTAAAAAATCAAAGTGCACGAAATATGGAGTTATTGACATTCCAAAGAAAGAACCGATTCTTAACACCTGAAACGAGTTGTAAGTAATTCCAGACTTACTTCCTGTACTAACCTCCCTAATTTGGTAACAAAAAAAACAGCCTCTGGTCTGTTTACATGTACAGCCATTGCATGCTGTTAGACTGTTAGCCTCTGCTAACCGGCTAACTCACGTTATTGTCAAACTACATATAAACTTACCACTGAGGACTTACATCCTGATCTCGTCGTGCTTGCGATGGTGGTTCTGGTTGACCTTCCGATGTATCTCTATCGTACTCAGGCTCAAATTGGTATGGTAAAATGCTAATTTTTTCAGACGGAGCTGTAACTCGGATATGGTAGTGGCACAGACTGGGAGTTTAGAATGAGTCCTTTAGAACGGATCATTGAAGGAGTTATTTTTGACACTGGGAAAAAAAGTTAATGCTGCAATTTAAATTAGGAGCAAATTAAAGTGTTTTTTGACCTTGGGTGCATGCAAATCTATTGTATGAGAACTTTAAAACAAAATTAGGCACATTTAAAAAACATAATAGGTTCACTTTAAGAGATCAGCCATTACGTGTTGTTTGATTGCAGCCAGTGAGCAAAACACAGCACCATCCACCCTGCCAAGCAGCCAATCAGAAATGTAGAGTGAGAGAGGCTCTGTCATTTACAGTGCTGGATTTTCACTGGATGCACACAGTTTGTTCTGGATAGTAATACTAATTCCATTTTAATGTGTCATTAAAATAAACCCATAAATCACCAAGTACTGCAGTAATTGAGGTTTAGGAATTTACTGGCCTCTGTGGAGACGTAATCCTACTTTTCTGGACAGGAGTGCATTGAAAGGAACGAGAGACTCCTAGCAAACATGAGGGAAACAGACATTATTTTTCTTTTCCTTTTTTACCTCCTTCTCACAATTACCACTCTCAGTGCCACTTCAGTTTAAAGGAATTTTTCAGCATATTGAAGCATGGGTACTGCAGACTGAAACTGAGGTGTTCAGGTGCAAAGTGACAGTAAAACTTTTGCTGGTTTCAGGCAAAACATAGTAATGAGAGTTTAATATTAGTTTAGAGCAGTGGCGTGCAGTCAGCCCCTACAAACCCTTCAGAATAGGGGAGACATAAACCGAGACAGAACTGTTATTCAAATTATTGAAGTTTGGGCAGGACATATCAAAAGCCTTCTCCTTATTTCTTTCTTTCTATATGAAAATGCTTCAATCCCCTTATTGTACAGTGTTGGGTGTAATGCATTACTAAGTAATTAATGACTGTAATTAAATGACTTTTTCATTGAAAAAAGTAAAGGATTACTCTGAATTATTCAGTCATTTAATTACATTTACTTCTGATGTAATTGCGTTAAATACTGAATAGACTATAGAACAATTCTATATAAAACAATAGTGAATTTAAATATAAATTTAATGTCTAATGTTAAAAATATATATATTTTTCTAATTTAATGCTACTCCCTTAAATTATTTGGCCAGTTTATGAATAATTTATTTGATTTTATATGATTTATTTGAAAGTATTTAAATAGTTTGATGTTTATCCTTCTGGTCGAGTTTGATAAGTGTTTTAGAAAGTAATTAATAATAAGTAATGCAATTACCTTTCAGACAGAGTAATTAGTACAGTAATCTAATTACATTGTAGAAGATGTAATTAGTAGTTAGTAATTCATGTATTTTTTAGAGTAACTTACCCTACACTGGTAATGTCCATGTAAGGTCTGAAAACAAAATTGTGCACGTGTTCTGCTACCAGATAGCAATTCAGAGTAAACCTCCAGTAGCCTTCGAAGGAATGCAAAGAGAATGTTGAAGAAAGTGACATTTATCTTTAACAACGCTATTAAAGTGGATTGCAGACAATGGTGCTATAATGTGGGCCCCCATCTTGATAGTTTTGGGTTGAAAGGATCACATGACAGTATCACATGACAACAATAAATCATCACTCTCGAATATCTCTGTTTTTCCTGTCCACACTACAATGCGAAGACGCCACTTGGGAGATTGTTTTTGAAAAGCTCAGTTTTCGCTGGACAAAAACGTGTAAAATGTGTTCATCTATTTAAAGTGTATTAAGTTAATTTAGAAGTACACTAGCACATAGATAGCTTCAAAGTTAATAGACATGGACTAAAAGCCATAAAAGTCCTACACGTAGTTTACGTGTAGACCAGGTGATTCTTGGTGTGGAAGCAGCTCATATGGTTTTGGGTTTGATAGAATTAGAGGATGTTCCAGAGCTCAGACTATGCTAAGGATGAGCTGTTGGGAATGCCAATGTCCCTTAAATATCCCCTGCATTTTTTTTTATTTAATTTTTTTGTCCAGAGGTGGATGAGTGTGCAAGATAATCATGGTATAATTGATATACATTGAAAGACAGCTGGACAAGGAATCCACAGCACTGTCCTGCTTGGCTGGTGATGCATTAATTACATGAAAACATATTTTGGCTCCCACTGTGCGCCTCAAATTAAATAAATTCCAATCTGATTACAATAATAACAACAAAATACATGGCTAAGGAAACATTTTGTTCAACTTTAGAATCTTTGCAACTCCTACCTTGATTGCTGAATCCAATCAAATGATTATTTGGACAGAGGTTGAATTACGGCTTATCCTTTCAGTACTTCCCCTCCGCTTGTGGCCATATGTGCTACTTCTAGCACTCAGCTCCCAACTGTGGCTCCCCGTAGCTGTTTGCATGCAACAGAGGCCACAGCCCGGTTAACGGCTTCGATAGGCCGGCTAAATCAGGTGAGGGTAGCCATCGGGTCTATGACTCTCGATGAGATAGGGATTTGTCTATCCCAGCATATGAAGACAGATTCTGGCAAATTGTGTGGATGAGACACAAGTCTGCTGAGAGCAGTCAAGAAGGCGGTTCCTGCAAGCATTATGGAACACGAAGAGCATAACATGACACAGAAGATGTCCTACAATCCACTGTGCCTAGTCCCATCTCCAGACGTCTTGACTTTTCTCTTGCAACTGGATTCATATGGGAATTGGGAAGAGAGGGTGAGGCTGATGCTGCGCAATTCTTCCTCTCTTAAATCCAAATCAAGCGCTAGTCTTAACAGCACTACAATACTACCACCATTTTCTGAAGTCCTGAGGCCATGGGTGAGTGACAAAGCAGCAGGTGTGGAGCTGTACACTATACACTGGGAGCTGTAGTCACAGACCTGCTCACAGGAAGCTCAAGTCTAATGGTTGCTTTTTGCTGACCGAAGCCTACCTGGGTAACTGAGCAGCCAATTTTAGGAACGCACTGCTCACCTCTGTTGAATGAGGAAGGGGCTAGAAAATATGCCCTAAACTTTGCATGCTATACTACACCCTGGCTAGATTACCACGTCTGGTGGGGATCCAATTTTGGCGGTCGAACAAGCAAAACAAAACAAATAAAATGCAAGGAGACACCACTCACCATTGGCACTTGGATTGTGCGCATGCTTTTGGACAACCCTACAGCAGACAAATCAGAGAGAAAAACAGCCCTAGTTGCTAAAGAGCTTGCAAGATACAATATTAACATTGCAGCCCTGAGTGAGACTCGTCTTGCCCCTGAAGGTCAGCTGACTGAACCTTGTGGTGGATACACTTTTTTTTGGTGCGATTGAGGCAGCAATGATGCTTAAGTTGGATTCACCATCAGGAATCACCTTGTATGGAATAAAGACAGTTTCTATGAAGAACTGGACACCGTACTGTCAGCTGTGAGTAGCACAGACAAGCTGATCCTGCTCTGTGATTTCAATGCAAGAGTAGGCTGTGACTCTGCAACTTGGAAGGGAGTCGTTGGAAGACACGGAGTAGGCAAGTGTAACAGTAACAGCCAACTCTTACTGAAGACCTGTGCAGCACAAAACTTCCTCATTACCAAAATGACTTTCCACCAGCCAACCGGAACAAGACCTCCTGGATGCTCCCCCGCTCAAAGCACTGGCACATTATCGACTGTGTCATTGTCAGTAAAAAGGACAGGCAGGATGTCAGAGTGACTAAAGCCATGTGTGGTGCTAACTGTTGGACAGATCACAGGCTCATTGTATCCAAAACTGACTCAAGAGGCGACCACAAGGCAGCAAGGCAATGATAAGGATCAACGTGTCCAGGCTGAAGGATTCCAACATAGCTTCAGCACTGGCTGAAAATGTAGAAACAAAGCTTAAGTCTTACACCTTGCAAACAGAGCAAAGGACGATTGGGAACACTTCAGGGATATTATCCTTTCATCTGCACTGATGTTACTAGGCCCATCTACCCGCAAGCAGCCTGACTGGTTTGACAGGGTTTGCTCACTGAAAATCATTGCCCCTAATAGTGCCCATCATCGTATTCCACGAAAAACACCTTTATCAGAGCTGAACTTTTGAACTTTGAACTATGAACGTTTCAAAGAAGGTTTCAGAATAAATAGCATATGATTACTACAGAAGTTGCTTTCAGAGACATGTTTTCAGATTACATAATCACAGATATTTAGGGGAGGCTAATGAAAGAATGGGAGGCCTGAAGCCCCCTAAATAGGGTCTAGAATTGCCTATGCATTTTTATTGGTGTCCCACAGCTACATATCTTTGTCAAAATGTTATATGTGTCAGGTACACTCCAGTCCAAAGACAGCCTTTCTGCCTTTGTAACTTTTCTCCCTCCATTTAGTCAAGATTGAGGGAAGTTGGTTGAAAGGAATCACATCTTTAATAGGTGCACCCTGACAATAAAAGCACATTAACCTGCTAGCATGAGCTCCTTGCCCATTCCTGCAGTGGAACTTAGCAGGTCAGGGTTAGCAGGACCACTGAGACCAGAACCAAGTCTGCATGACCAGCCGCAGTCTGCTGCTGTCACCCGCTGAGGTCTAACAGAGGCAGATAAAAAAAGATGTTAGGAACACTGATGGATTCCAATCCCATTTCATATTAGCCATATCAAAGAATATTAAAATAAAAAATCTTCAGCTGCCCACTCTGAAGCCGTCAACAAAGGGAGAGGATAAAGGCTGACCATAGACAAGACCCAGGGACCCTGATCTCTCTTCACAATAGCCTTTACAATAGCCTTTACAAACACATATCTAGAGCCTTAGACACTATGATCAAAAAAACAGTCTGCTGAGAAATTTAACAGAGAAAGGTAACAATGCCATAGAAGTTTTTGGACCTGCATGTGGAGACAAACTGAGAGCTTTATTGTCCATATCCAAACTTTTATGCTTGCTTCCTTGAACATTTTGGAATGTCCTCAATTATGGTATTACGAGGTTCTTCTCCACTGCAGGGGTCTCTGACCTTGCTCTAATCTCAAAATATGCCAACTAAACTGACCAATGAGGGAGGGTGTTCAAAGCCCCCCCCCCCACACCCAAGCAGAACTGAGATAATTATCCCAGGATTTCTCTGATCCCCAATGTTCCTCACATCTCTGTGAGAGAATCAGCCACTCATCCAAGGCACACTCACCCTGCCTGCAGGAGACATAATTACACAGCCTTGTTTTTCCCTGTGGAGTCCCCCCACTTCACAATAGGTTTAAGGTTGGGGGGACTCTTTTTTTAAATCATGCCTCTGTGTAATCCTTGGGATAACTTCATTTGATTACTTCTCAGACGTTATTTAATCACAATTTACACTCAGCCAAAAAAAACAAAAAACAGATGAAACTTTTTAAATTAAGATTTGCATGCAAGAACAAAAGGGACAGAGCAAACATCTATAGGTTACTGATTTAATTTAAGCTGGGGGATATCATTAATATTCCCTAGAGTTACATTTAAAACCAATAAAAATATCACAGTAATGATGCCAAACGGTCCTGCAATGCTGTTCTCTGCCCTTCTCTATTTACTGAGCACAAAACTGCACAAGAACCTGAGACTATATACTATCCTATAAAGGCAAGTGACAAAGCAACAAGGACGAAGACATAAAAATAGTGAATACAGCAGAGGTGCTACATAGCAGTGTGGGGCAAATCGAAAACAGCATGTCAAAGATAATACTGTACTAATATTCTTACACCAAGAATACATATTTTAGTTATTTTTCTCACATAATTGTTTTTGCTTTAATTAAAAGGATGTCCATGCAGATTATCTGTACAGTTAGACTGCAAGGACTTCTGTGTAACAACAAGAATGCTGGAAACAATGTATGCTGTTCTGTTAAGTCGTTTATTTTATTGATATTGATGTATCTATGCTTTATGCTAATTCTATAGCTTTATGAGTTACTAAAAGAGGAAGTTCTGCACTTGTTGTGACAAGCACTGATTTCTAGTGAAGATGAATGAAAAACAAGTGAGTAAACGATTGCAATATGTCACAGTTCTGAATCACAATACCCTAAACAAGAAAAATCACACTTTTGCAGTATCTTATTATGACCTAGATATCAATATAATATCATATCACCAATTCCTTGCCAGTTCCTACCCAAAGGCCTGTAGTGCCCCTACAGGATTACCAAACAACACTTGTTTCTGCCCTAGTCATGAAACTAATATCTCACTTCCTACTAATGACTGAACGTTGGAGGGAAGACACCAAATGTGGGAGAGAGGGATGAGTCTCGTAGGACTTCTGCTTCTTCCCCTGCCCCTCGGCCACTTGAGAAAGTGCTCAGTGAAACTTCAAATCTCTGCCTGAGCTGGAATCTGGGTCAGCCAGCTATCGCTGCCACCACACTGCTGCATGGATCTCTGCATTTTGAAGAAGAATGCAGAAAAAGTGCTGTAGTAGACCAAATAGTAAGGCTTAGCACATGGTCGACAGGATGCATATAGATCTATGCATTTTGCATGTTATGTCTATATGCACTGCAGATTATTTCCTCTTGAGTCCTGCCATGGTTAGCATGTGGCAATGACCCAGTGTGCTACATATAAATCAGATTACTGTACTCCTTTGGGAACACCTGTATTTGTCTCTCGTATTAAAAGCTGCTACTGCTGAAAACAGCATATTAAATGTAAAAAAACATAAGGTGATAAGCCATCTGGTCCTGGTATAAAGTCATTATAGCTGAGTTTACCTACAACACGTATGAAAAGTACATGCGATTACAGTCACTTTGAAATATGCCACATGGCAAGAAATTAAAATGAAAAACTCATATTAGTTTATCTTTCACAGGGATTTTAAGAGAAATGTTTTAACAATAATGAATCAACCACATGCTCTGCTGTTTAAAATTCCTGCCTCTGGTTGGCAGTGGTAAGGATGTGGTATACTATAAAGCCCACGCAGGGCTGTTAGTTAGTTTTAGACAGACTGAATTGTAAGGGTGCAGTCACGCTAGAGGAATGCTACACGCCACATCCAAGATTTTTCAAACTATTAAACACTGCATAGTTTATTTTTCTTTGACCAAAGTCGTCAGCCAGCCACCAGAACTCTTGAAGCATACATACTGTAAATTCCAGCACCAATGATTGTAGCAGAATTGGGCTAACTGATGTTTTATGATATGCATTCATGTTCCCTGTTGTGTTTTGTTCTTACATTCATTCCATCAGCATTGTAGGGTTGATCTATTTTGGAAAAGACAATTTATTGACATTAACTGTTTTTGACAAGGGTTAAGGTAAAACAGGAGGTTTAATAGGTGCAACTGTGTAGTAATCTTATAACAAAGTAATTAGTTATGTTCATTTAATTCAAAAGTAGTGTAAAACGTTACATTTTAAATGTTTTAAATCAGTTTTAAGTTACTAAATTTCAATTGAATTTACTACTTTTAAGTGCATTGTGTTACACATATTTATAAATAAGATTTTTATGTAGAATACATTTAAAGCATGAATAATGTTCTCATGTATATATTTTTGCTTTTTCTGCAACAGCTGAAAGGTGTGTAGACATTACAATAGATATTATTTTGAATTTGTTTAACGTAAACATACAATTTTCTGTGAAATTTGCTTTAGAAAGTAACTAAGAAAAAAAAAAAAAAACAGTAGAAGTAACCAGTAATGCAATATGGAATAAAATTTATGGAAGGAATTTGTAATCTATGTAAAGCAATATGGAATCAATTTTATGGAAGGAATTTGTAATCTGTAATGGATTACATTGTGAGTAACGTATCCAACACTGGCAATTGCCAGTTAGCGAAAGCAGAGTGATTAAATTATTTGTTGTATTCTACCCATGTAGATGTACACAAGGTCACTCCACTTAGTGCATTAGCTTTTCATGCAGCATGATTTTAATGACAACTAAGTCATTCACACCAAGTTGCATATGTCTGGAATGAACATCTTGTGGCAACTTGGGTCAAATGTATTTATGAAACTTCTTGAGTAAGAGGGCTAATCTAAGATCAGTTTTTGTCTTTTGTATGTTGCTGTATAGAGCAGACTGATTTGAGTTAAGACAAAGAATTCATGATATGCATGAAACAATACATATCACCACTCTAAATTAATTAGTCTTGTATTAAAACAGAAAGGTTCAGATGTTCAGAAAAACACAATGTTTGAAATATGATGGGTGTTTTGAGATGTGCATGTCACTGTTATTTTCCTATCTATGTAGATCTTGATACAACAGTTCCACATGCTGCAATACATTTAGAAAGAAAACTGATATATATATATATATATTAGGGCTGTCGATTTAACGTGTTAATTCAGTGCGATTCATTTTACAAAAAATAACGTGTTAAAAAAATTAACGCATTTAATCGCATGCCCCCGGATCATAATAAGGAAGATTCCTGAGAAATGCAAGCTTGTAGTACCACCGGTTAACTCCAGAGGGCAGTAAGTGAAACTTCAGCTGTATGAGCGACACACCGTTTATTCAGCGAAGAAAACACTTCAGTAGGCGTTCTTGCATTCAAAACACTAGAAGGAGCGCAAATGCAATCTAAGGGCTCTCAAGATGCATTTAGAGATTGAGTATTAAAATATATTTAACTTGGTACATTGTCCTAAACATTTTATGTTTATGATGCAACGCACCCAAGACACTACACAAGCATGTCTGACGCAGGGTGTGGCTGGATTGAGATGGTACAAAATTTGTAAGTACTACCCCACTAATTATTTTCTTGTAGAGAGATTTAATTGTGATGTCAATATATTCTGTACATTTTGTGGTCTGCAGGCAGAAACATTTTTTCATTTATTTTGGAGTTGTCCCTACTCGACTTGTTTTTGGTCTGATTTCTGCAAGATTGCTAGAGATCATATCATTTCCAGCTTTCAACTTTGTTTTGAAAATGTTTTATTCTGTTTTTTTTTTTTTAGCTATGACATGTCTCTTCATAAGAAATATTATTTGAAAAATGTTCTGCTTTTGTTGACAAAGTATAGTATTCATAAATCTAAGTATGGTGGTTATAATATATACATATTAAAATTTTTAATTCAGCAATACCTAAGAACAATTTGACTAACAAGAAAGCTGTAATGTGTATTGAAATATGCAAACAATTTGATATTTTTATTTAAACTGTTTATTTATTTTCCTTTTTGTTGTTGTTTGTTTTAATATACCTCTTGGCTCTAGATGTAAAAGTTTTGTAAGCATTAATTAAAAATAAATACAGGTGTACATTGACGGGTCCTTAAACAAGTCCTCACAATAAATCTCCAACTGATTGACAAATTCTCTTGTGAAATGGATTACTGTGAACTGTATGGCAATGATTGACTTATGATCAATAATATGGTAGTAAACAATACATTGTATTCTAAAGCCGCTTTTGTATTGTCTTATCAATGATTAACTCTTCTGCCACAAGAATGCAATTAATTTTATTTATCTGAATATATATATATATATATATATATATATATATATATATATATATATATATATATATATATATATATATATGTAATTTTTTTAATATTTAAAGATAACTATGATATAAATATGTATAATCATTATATAATTAATTATTGTTATATGAGGGCTTTCTCAGCAAATATTTGTATATGCGATTAGTCACGATTAATTAATCGGGACACCATGTAATTAATTTGATTAAAAAATGTTATCGATGGACAGCCCTAATATATATATATATATATATATATATATATATATATATATATATAAACAATATTCTGATATTCCTGTGAGAATTTGGCCCTTAGGCACTATGAGTTTTTCATTATTAATACTGCTGCAATAAAAAAATATATATATTTTTAAGTTCAGTTTAAGCTTAGTGTATCTTTTAAATTGCCAGAGTTGTCTTTTTTTATGAGAATATAATGGGAAACCACCCTTTTAATAAGGGGACCCATTATAATATGTTTTTAAAAGATAACTACTGTACTGTAAAACTTAAAGTGCTACTCCATATGACTAATCAGAAATGCAAATGGATTTCTTATGATCTCACTTGCTTTGTTTCATAGAAGTGCATACTGTAATGTTTCTCTCTCTCAAAAAAAAAATTAAAAAAAATAAAAATCTTTCTAGGTCTGTCAATGCTTACCCTGTAAATGTCTGTGACACAATTTGAGTTGCTTTTCTCTTATATAAATAAACTGATATGGTAATTGCACTCTTAGGGAGGTGTAAGAGATTGGCAAAAGCTTTTCTCATGACCTGCAGGCCACAAAAGAATTTGTTAAATTCCTCCACAAAGGTCTTGAGCAAACATCCCAAGAAGTGGGAGGCGAAGTTCAGAAACCCAAACATAATTGTGGAAATGCTTGGGACATTTGAATATGAATGATGGTTTATCAACCTCTGTCAAGTACTCCCGCAATTCAGGTTGTTTTGTTGCCTTTGTAATTTGACTTTCATTCAAACTCCATGAGATCCTTGTAATTACGTACCATAATTAAGTTTGTGGCGACGTGATGCACAGCTAAGTCTGGCATGAACATTGAGGGAAAGCTGAGTGCTTTAATGTTTGTGTCGCATACTGACATTGATGTAGAGCTGCAAAGACAACAAGTGTGGTGCGCTATTTCAATGTTTGGGAGAGTGAAATGAAAGGTGACACTTCTGAGTTGAGGAAAAGGGGTGTGTGCTCAACCACTGACTCGTCCCGGGTGCTTGTAATTAACTTTCCCATGATGGGTTCACAATTAATACACTATGGTGTTTATGACAGTTCCGTTAACGTTCACAGTGTTCATGGCAGAAGCCACTGGGAGAGATTTGGGCTTTTATCTAACAGGCTTAAATTGGAAGTTCCTCCCTCCTGTTTTCTCCATTTGAAGGATCTAAGGATCTAATTTGAGTTCTTAAATGCAACCTGTTTGTGTGTGTGTGTTCACGCAGCTTCCGGAGAGAGAGAAAACATGCATCTGTTCCCTGTCTGTCTGTCACTCACTCGATATTGTGTCGATGAGTTGACACTAGGGGTCGCTCCTGCGAAGCCCAGACATCTCTGTTCTTGTGAAAAGGCCAATGGGAAATTGGCATGTGGAATTTGCAACACACACAAAAAAACAGTAATATTTCTCTAAAAGAGTGGCGCAAACGAAAAGTGTCTTTTTCAAGATGTTTTTCTGTTTGTGTTTATTTTGTGGTTGCGGTCAATGTGTCTCCCCATCTGATGGCCATGATTGCTACCTTTCGTGTCTGGGTGCCACTCACACAGAGTCAGTGTTCATGGATGGTTCCTGTCCTCACTGCGAGGACATGACCACGGCTACGTTGCGGTCGCGTCTCGCCCTCGTAAGAGCGCAAGCCACTCTAGCAGCTTCCCGACTCAGTCCTTCTACCTACGGGTTTGAGGCGGGGTCGGTTAGCACTGGGGGCATTATGCATTATGGGGACCTCAGTGGAAGCCTCTCCGCCAGGTATTCCCCCACAGACCTCCCACTCCCCGTCACGCTCGTATGCTCCAACCAAGTGCTGGGGTGAGGTTGCCGGTTCGTTTCATGGTGGACCCGCAATCTCGTTCGGGGAGCCTGACGACGATGAGCTTTCGATCGCAGCATCGGAGAGCGGGTTCGTCATGTCTGACGCTGAGGACTCGGCTGGACTCCCAACCTCGGGTGCGGCGGCTCAGTCGCAGGCTGATGCTTGCCCGGGCAGCCGTGAGTGTCGGGCTGGTAAGCAGACCACTTCCTCCCCCGCCGGAGGGTCGGGTGGAAAATCCTTATTTCTTTACGAATTTTATTTCTCCACATGCCCAACGGGCTGCGGTACCCACATTTAAAAAAAAGAGCAGTTTCCTCAGCCCCTGGGCTCTATTTCCGGTCTCTCCGGCCATTGTTATCACGGCCGCCGGCCACTGGTTCTCATTGGCAGGTACGGCGCCCTGGAACTGGACCTCCCGCTTCCACGCACCCAGCCGTGGTACAAGTCAACAGTCTCCATGGGCCACGAGGATGAAAACCATCCTCCCCCATCCCTGGCTGTTCCGGGAGTGGTCACAAGGAGCCAGGTAAGTGCTTCGATGTGTCTATACTCAGCACCCGCCCTCCGCCCTGTTACAAGGCCCCGCCCACTGGTACTTGTGCTCCCCAACCCGTCGCGTTGGTTGATCAGTACCATCCGACTCAAGGTTCAGGTTCAACGGCGTCCACTCCACCGCAGTGAGAGGCGAGATCACCGCTGCCTTGCGTGCAGAGATTGCATCCCTTCAACAGAATGGCGTGATAGAGCCTGTCCCTCCAGCTGAGGTGAAGAAGGGGTTTTACAGCCCCTACTTCATCGTACCCCCCAAAAATCATAGACCTGCAACTTCTGAACCAGGCTCTGCACAGAATCTCATTCAAGATGCTCATGCAGAAATGCATTGACCATGCCTCCGGCATCTGGATTGGTTCAAGGTGGTAGACCTGAAGGACACGTACTTCCATGTCTTGATTCTTCCTCGACACAGACCCTTTCTTCAGTTTGCCTTCGAGTATCAGGCATATCAGTACAAAGTCCTCCCCTTCGGCCTGTCCTTGTCCCCTCGCACTTCATGAAAGTGGCAGAGGCAGCCCTTGCCCCACTAAGGGAAGTGGGCGTCTGCATCCTCAACTATCTTGATGACTGGCTAATCTTAGCTCACTCGTGGGGCATGTTGTGTGCTCACAGGGACCTGGTGCTCAGGCACCTCAGCCACTTGGGGCTTTGGGTCAACTGGGAAAAGAGCAAGCTCGTCCCGGTTTCAGAGCATCTCTTTTCTTGGCATGGAGTTGGACGCGGTCTAAATGACGGCGCGTCTCACCAACGAGTGCGCGCAGTCAGTGCTGAGCTGTCTGCATGCATTCAGACAGAACACGTTAGTCCCACTGAAATACTTTCAGAGGCTCCTGGGGCATATGGCATCCTCAGCGACGGTCACGCCACTTGGGTTGATGCATATGAGACCACTTTAGCACTGACTACAGTCCCGAGTCAAGAGACGAGCATGGCGCCACGGCACACACCGTGTCCTTGTCATGCAGGCTTGTTGCTGCTTTCTCAGCCCCTCTTAGGTCCTCTTAGTGGCCCCTCATTGGCCCTCTCGGATTTGTTTCTCGGACCTCATGCTCTCCGCGACAGCCCCCCCTGGCAAATTCCCCTGAGGAAGGACCTTCTTTCTCAGGGACGGGGCACCATCTGGCACCCGCGACCGGTCCAATGCCCAAGGTTCCCACAACCTCTTTCAGGGATCAGGTGGTGAACCTGCAAGCTGGCCGGGTGTATCACTTGTGCATAGCGCCTTTCCCTTCCCTTGAGGCGAAGATGTGCGCTCTTTCCCCAGTTGCGTTCACATGAAGTGTGAACCCTGGACGTTCTTCCTCCCTAGCCTAGCGGCCGTCGAGTCTTTGGAGAGGCTCACTGCCGCTCCAGTACGGGTGTCACCCAGGCCCCCGTACTGAGGCAAGTGCTCCACATGTGCTGGTTGTCCCCTAGGCAACACCGTGTGATTTCTATTCCACAAAATGGTTTCCTTGCCAGTAAACCGCGTCTTCCTTGGGCAGAGGGTTGTAGTAACTCCTCCCCCCTTGGGTAGGACACCCCCCAGCTTGGACCATATATTTGGCCCCCAGCCGAACGATTTCATTCCTTTTTGGGGAGAACAATAGAGAGAAGGCCACAGCTGGGCAAGCCAGTCCTTATACTTCTGAGCAGTTAGCTGTTCGCTAGATGCAGGGGACCGCTTCATGCCTGCCAGTGTGTTGGGGGTAGTTATGCGATGGCTTGCTGTGCTGGCTACGAGGCACACAGAGGTCTGCCCGTATCGCACCGCCAGTCTGCGTAACTCGGTTCAGCTCTTGTGACGTTTTCCATTGGGACCCCGAGTGTCAACTCATCAACACAACGTGAGTGACAGACAGGGAACATCTCAGTTACTGATGTAACCTCCGTTCCCTGATGGAAGGAACGAGATGTTGTGTCCCTCCTGCCACAACACTGAACCAACCCCTGAAATGGCTGGGTCTTTGGCTCGGCTCCTCAGTGTGATACCTGATGTGTGTTTGCAGCATCTCTCCTTTTATACCCGTATGTCCGGGGGAGTGACATGCAAATTCCACATGCCAATTTCCATTGGCCTTTTCTCAAGATCAGAGATGTCTGGGCTCAGCAGGAGCGACCCCTAGTGTCAACTTATCGACACAACGTCTTGTTCATCAGGCAACAGAGGTTACATCAGTAACCAAGACATTTTGTCCTTCATATATGTTTTGTATTTTCTTTCATTATTTCTTTCTAATTATTTTCCATCTACCGAATATACCTGTCGGTCAGTCGGTCAGCATAAAGTGTTAGTCCGACTGAGGGAGACTTGTTGGTAAAGCTATATGCCTGGTGGTGACAACAGCACAGCAGCATTCAAAATACAACAATGCTGATCTTTCCATCAGGGCTCATGCACACTCAAACATACTACTGGCGCTTCTCAAAGAGTCAGTGAGGAAAAAGTATGGGACATATCATGTCAAATGAGACCAACCGGTCTTGGTGTCCAAGCCCTGGCTGTCTTCCCTGTGGCTGGAGGCCAAGCCCTGCAGAAACAATCCCGAATCTGATTTTACCCTTACCCAGTAAAAATAGGTAAGTGAAGGTGTATGAAGTTATAGCCAGATCACGGACAATAAATACTAACCAGCCTTTTTTTTGCTTTTTGCCTTCAGCTGGGTCCCTGGCAGCTTTTCTCTCAGCAGGCTAAATGCTTATGGCAAACTCCACTGGTCCCTCATTCTGGGAACAAGCTACTCAAACAAGACATATTGAGATGGGCTCAGAGAACTTAGTACTGAGAAACTTTTGGCCCATCCCATGGATGCCCAGAAAAAGCATGAATAAAGCATGACTTCTACTGGGCAGAGAGGTTACTGAGTTCGCCATTGGCTTTGGTTAATTGTGTGCACAGCGGTCCACACTGAGACCTCCAGCATTTGTTTGCTTTCACGCACAGGAGGGTGGTTGGGGGGGTAGAACACCTTGCAATTGCCTTGATACTTCTGGGTCAACACAAAAGAGCTGGAATGTCTTCAGGTCCTGTCAGATTTGGTTCATCTCCCCCGAGAGCTGATAATTTTATTGTGGGCTAGTATAGAGTGAGATATTAATCCTAATTATGCAATACTTATGTCCCTATTGAGTATTTTGTTCTCGCTACTAGACTTGAGGAAATTCCCCCCTGTCCAATGTTGTGAAAGATCTTGCAGGCCATTTGCATCCATTGGGAATATTCTCAGAAGGGATAGTTGCTGACGGGCTTCTGCAGTGTAAAAGAGAGAGATTTTATTAGGTGATAGGGATAGTTCACCCAAAAATGTTGTCAACATTTACACTTTCTTATGACTTCTTTATTCTGTGGAATATATAGTAAAAGGAGATGTTAGACAGAATGTTAGCCTCAGTAACCGTTCACTTTCATTGCATCTTTTTTTTTCATACAATGAATAAAGTGAATGGTGACTGAGGCTGTCAGTCGCTAACACTCAGCTTGACATTTGAGTGAGTAAATGATGGCAGAATTTCAATTTATGGATAAACTATCCCTTTGATGTTTGTGTTTTCATGGAAATGTTAAGGCTGATTTTCAGGCTAAGGCTGAAGTGTTGGAAAATAAACTTACTAAAATAAATAAATGCAGTAAGGAAACAGAATGTGCTTTATTTAAATTATGGTTCATTTCAACATCAGTTACTGGTCAATTTTTTTTAGATTCAGTTAGAGTAATTACATTTAAAAAGTAGCTTTTGACTTGAAGTATGTATGGCATGTCAACTATTGTACACTACTATTGTATTGTAAATACATTCCTTATACTAAGTCATGTATCTGGACAGAATTTGAGTTCTTAATTGCCCAAGTAATTCAAAAGTTATTTAAATCACACTTTTTACCCCTCCTTTCCCCTCTTTTTTTCTGTGGAATCTCAAAGCAGCACTCCAACTGTGGAGCTCACATAAATCTTTTATGACTGGTGACTAGGGGTTTTTAAAGCCTTTAATTTCCTTAACATAATGTGTGGTAATTAGGCTAAATACACTGGTGTTTAGTTCTGTAAATGAGTGGGAACAACAATTACTCCTTTTCACCAAAATATGTCAGCGTTGGGACTCAAGTCTGTTCATACAGCAATGAAAACATTGTACTGAAATTATTATAAGAACAATTGATTCCTGATGCAATGTCTGATACCATTAGCTCTGTTCCATCCTCATAGTTCTTTCAGAACAGTAACCACTGTGTGTCATTCTATATTTCAGAAAACATCTGTTACAGCTTTTACTGCATTTAACAGGCTTAACATGTGACACTGAAATTTATACAGCATGTAACTGGGGTCCCTGGTCTGTATTTCTATCCCCCAAGGGGGACCTTGGTCTGAAAAAATAAATAAAGTAATAATAATTAAGACCCCTGTTTTATAGTTTACATTTCAAAATCCTACTTTGAAATAAAAATCAAGCAAAGAAACCACATAAAGCACAATGGAAATGTTTCATGTACACCCAAATTAGTGGAAAAATTAGCAGAAAGAACCAAGCCAATTGAAGGTTATTGGTAGAATCTAATGGAGTTGAGGACTGAGTTTTATTCCAGGCCAATGCATGACTGATATGCATGGCTTACTTTAGTAATTGTCTTGGTGCACTGGACCCAGAGATAGCCATACTGTAGCAATCTTTGCAGTACAGTAAGGTATGCCATAAAATGGTTTTCAGTGTGAATTATCACTTCAAGCTATCCCTCGGGCATGTCTGGGCCTCAGGAGTGCTCAGCACTGTCAAGGTAAGCATCAGTAGTAAATATAACAACAGCACCGGTTAGGTCTCAAACAGTTAAGAACACATTCACATACCCAATTATAAATAATACCATTAGTCTAGCAATAGGATAATAGCTAAAGACAATGTTAATTTTTTTTTTCTGTTTTCAAAATCAGATGACTGCAACATGGAGTATATGGTCAATGCAGTACTTTGCAGGTATTTGTGTGTGAGATTTATATCCTCATACCTACTGTAGGAATCAATAATACAGCATTCTACTGTCTTTTAAAATACATTTACAGTGATATGGCCTGCATATCTCCAATCCACTTGCCTTTTTACATAATGAACCAACTTATTACAATTTAAGTTATGCAGTAAAAGACACTTACTCCTCTGGCACTGAGCACTATATTCTGGTTACATTTTGGTTTAGTTTCATTCTTGGCTCAGAGTTTCTAAGTGTGCCCTAGGGTCTTTATAATGTATAGAATAAAACAAATCTCACTTACAGAAGTTCTATAGGAGACTCAATGCTCAAAGCTTGGCAGATGAAAGGCAAATAACTGGATCAGTCGAGACTCCTATGCAAAATTTAAAGAATACATTTATAATCTTTGAATATGAGCATGCATTGCATATTGTATATAATGATTTTGGAAATGCAACCAATAATATCTGAGAACACGTAGCATTGCAGGAAATTATTTTGCCTTTGATCCTCTAATGCCAGTGAATCAGTAAATAGAGATTAAATGTTTATGAGAGAGAGTAGGCAAACAAAGAAGAAGAAAATAGACAACATAAGGCCAAGCAAGTAAGAAACCTACTAAAACAGTACTAAAATCATTATGTGCCTGATGTTCTTTTTCATCATAGAGCATGTTTGCCCACATATACAGCCACTCCTGCACAAGATTAAAAAAGATTGATGTTGGACCTTGTGATACAAGGGGATGAGGCAAGGTATGATGAAGAATGGACTTGTGTATGTCCTGTTCTTGTTCCCGTTCAAGGCTTGTGCACTGCTTTCAAAACATCAGTACACAGTGTTCTAAACATTCAGCAATAAATACCATGACCCAATGTTGACTATATATGAGATTTAAAACAAATTATATATATATATATATATATATATATATATATATATATATATATATATATATATATATATATATATATATAATGAAGCTGAGTAGGGCTTATCTGTTCATTGTAGTCTCATCTCTTATTATAATAAGCATTATACTTTAATAGCCCATTGTACATTATTTAACTTGATATAATCTTCTTTCTTTTCTGGTAACACTTTAGAATACTGTTTCATACTTAAAGGAATAGATTCTCTCATCATTTACTACCCTCATGATATTCCAGGTGTGTATTACTTCTTTCTTCAGCAGAATACCTTTAATGAAAAATAGAAAAATATCTTAGCTCAGTAGGTCCTTAAAATGCAAGTGTATGGTGATCAGACATTTGAAACTACAAAAAGAATAGGCAGTCAGCATAAACATCATACAAACAAATCCAGCAGTTAAATTAATGTCTTAATTATAGCTTTTGGTGTGAAAAAGATCACTATTTATGTACTTTTTAAATATAAATCGGTCAGCAGCAGTATATGCATGTGATGTAATGGCAAGAATGCTGAATTCATGCGGTCTTCATGTGAAAAATTTGCATTGACAAGTTACAGATGTAATATCATGTTCTTCTCTCGGTTGAGACATCTAGGATAAGCACACAAACACACCATTGTAAGTAAAGAATAAGATACAAATGCAGATCAAATGAAAAGGAAGCTTCTGCACAGCATTCCTCTCACTCAGTTGTAAACAATGCTGCTCTTCTGGGTGTGTTGCATGTGTGTCAGTTCTCACTTGAACATCCCAACACGATTACATCACACACACACATTTCGTTGCCAACTGGTAGCTATGCGTTATAGTTAAAAAGTATGTCAATATTGATCTTTTTCGCACCAAAAGCGATCACTTCTCTTTAGAAGACATTAATTTAACCACAGGACTCGTTTGGATGATGTCCATCCACATTTTAAGGACCTACTAAGCTGAGATATTTTCCTTTTTTCTTCAAATGTGTTCTGCTGAAGAAAGGAAGTCATACACACCTGGGATATCATGAGGGTGAGTAAATGATGAGATAATTAAAAATTTTGGGTGAACTAACCCTTTAATAGGTAACTATGCAGGAACTAATTCAGGACAAATGAGTAGTACTGCATTAACAATTTAGTAAAAAAATTAACTAATCAGTAAGTAATATCGAACTGTAGTGGTTCACTTTTAGCTAATAAATAATTGTGGACTTTTCTATGCCACATAGATACCTTTTAACTAACTATGGGTAAATAATAATAATGTGACATGGGGGGGCATGGTCATGTGTCACTCTGTGGGAGAGGTAGAACGGTAAGGCTCATCAGCTGGGTTGTAATTATCTGAACACCTGTCTCTCATTATAGTGATGGTGGAGGGAGACCTGAAAAGGCACACCAGAGTGTCAGGTAGAGGAGAGAGTGTCCAGAAATACGATGGTACAGAGAGAATGTGGACTGTTTAGAGTGCTTTCATTTAGTTAAAATCATTTGTTTTATTACCATTTATTGTGTATATGTGAGAATAAAAGGACTGACCTTTAACCTGCTTCGTTGTCTCTTAACTCCTACATTTTCCACGTACTAAGAACTTTCACAGAGGTGCTGAAAACCAGGCTTTGAAGGAGAACGTAAATATGAAGTCCTCATCACTGGGGAAGTCTTAAAGACCCTCACCACCATCCAGCAAAACCAGCACCAGGCCCTCATGGAGGTATGTCTGGAGCAGGAACGACGCTTCCAACTCCTGCTCCAGGCACAATTGGAGGACGGCAGGTTCTCCGGAGCCTAATTGCCAGGGAAGGGACTGGCTCTGCAAACTCCCTGGACACAATGTTATCCTGAAAACGTTTACTGCCGTGTTCCAAAAGACTAAAAAAGGTATATAATGCAAATTCTGATTGGATTAGATTACAGGCTTGATGGACATGAAGTTTTCATGTTTAAATAATTACTAGATTCATTAAGTTATTAAAATTCATAAAAATAAAATTCAAATAAAAACTTGAATATACCTCTCCTCCTATAATGAACACACACACCCATACATACTAGAGATCTTCATTGGTCCACCTGGATCTGAAAACCTGAGGTCCAACCCAAGTAGGGTGTCCAGACTACCCGTTTTTCCAGGGACAGTCCCATATTCAAGCACTTTTTCTAGTGACCCTACTTTGTGAATCATGTTTTGTCCAGTATTTCCCCTCCCCTAATATTTCTCTATCGCCTATGTGGCTTTCTCAGTCATGTGAGTATTCCAATCAAAATTAGCCAAGGATACAGCTTGCAAAAAAATTATAAAATCACACTGTGTTATTTGAAGTACATGATTGGATTAAACTATCCAATCATAATCCCCTTTCTTTAGACATCCAGTTAGTGAACTGATTAAAGAGTCCATTTGATAGAGCACACAGATTAAAATGCGGCTGCAAAAATGTCAAGGATGCATACAATTAATGAGGATCTTCAAAAAGAGTTTACATTTCTAGAAAAGGAGTCACAGACAGAGCCTAGTAAAGTGAGCTGTGAGATTTGTGGAGCTCACTTTTCCATCGCCCATCGAGGCCGCACCAACATCACGCAGCATATTCATACAAAAAAAGCATGTGGATGCTGCTAAAAGAAAGTGTGCCACACCAAGTGTTAGCAATGTTTATGTGAAGCAAAGTTCCAAATCTGACAAGGTGCATGCAAGTGAAAGAGCTTTTGCTTATTATTCTTTTGTGCATAACCATACCTTTGCACATTCATGACCTGAGAAAAGTCTTGCAGGCCAGGCTGGAGGAATCATTCACACCCTCTGATATTAAAAAGCAGTTGGATGTCCTGGTTGAAGCTGGTGACATGCGAGCGGATGATTTCTTGTGTAGTCAGAAACTTTTATTCAGCATCGGTGGATTACCTTCAGAATTGGTGCCGTTCTTTGGAGAACACAGAAAAACTTGAGTGGGCCCTACTGAGAGACATCCTAGAGTGGAAAGACATTCAGAGCAGCTTTGAACACTTCTACTCCAGAATCCCCACTCTCAGTTTGATTGACGAAACTACACTCTTTGATGAGGGGGCTTGTACGAAAAACATTGTCACTCATCGCATCACTGAGTGGACCCTGAATAAGACGGCCAGGTCTGAGAGATAAACAGACGTTTTTTGTGAGCTTGAGAGCAAGACCATCAACATCTGAGTCTTAGCCAAGGTCGTGGATTTTGTTTTATGCTTGTCTGGTACATCTTCTTCTGTGTGGCTTGTGTTCCCATTAATGAATGCAGCATGAACACCGGATAAATCTCGACTCAGTGTAACAGTCATGAAGGCAATGCTTTTTGCACATCTTAATTTTGGACTCAAATGCTCTGCATTTTACGATAATCTCTTGAAAGACAAGCACACACTGAGAAAAACTGCTGCCAGTTAAAACTACAAGGTGACAACAGTTGCGGATGCAGATGCCTCTACTTTGCATTAATCTGTACCAAGGTAAGGATACGTCAATTTAATTTTTGTTGGGATGGGGCTGTCCCATTTTCCACAAGCAGGAATATGGTCACCCTAGACCCGAGACCCATGTAGGTTCTTGTCCAAAACTTTAATGGGTGCCTTGGGCATGGGTCAGTAATTATATTAGTAGCCTCCAGACTCTGGTAATTTTAAATAAATGTGATTTCACCGAATGGACCTGAGAAGGCCATAATTCGTTTAAAATATGGCATCTATCATTATAGTTTTGGAAGTTTAACAACATTTTCACAATATTGTCTGCTGGCCCTGAGAATTTGCCACTGCTTACGGAATAGTTAATAGTTTTTCCATATTAGTTACTAAATAGTTAATCTAGTACTACTCATTTGTCCTGCATTACTTTCCTGCATAGTTACCTATTAAGTATGAAACAGTGTTCTAAAGTGATAATCCTGTTCTTGTGCATTTTAGTTCAGACCAGTGAATGTTTGAGCTTTGATAAGTGCTTGGCTTCATGGTATAAGCAAACCTAACAGAATTTGTGTTACACTTCCTCGTTTAGCTCATTTGCATGTCAGAGACAGTTTAGGGAAATGGCATCATTATGCTTTATTTACATAATTTTTAATTTAAGTGATGGTCACTGTTGGATATTTGGATATAATTAACTGTGTTTGGCTCAAATGAAAAATGCAAAGCACAGTTTAATTGCCTTTTGAAGACAAAATATAGGCCTAATATATAAATAAAGAACCAATTATGTGTTATAGTATCACAAAAACATGTTCTCCTGGTGCATCACAATCAGAGGAACATAGCCACAATCTAAACATTTAGCTATTGTTAAGCTAACATTCTAGCTCATAAATAATGCTATACTAGAAATATGCACTTGATATATATTCAGATTAACACAATTCTGTAATTTTTTTATTGTATGTTGAAAAAAAATCACAAGAATTGACAAAGGTATGAACAATCTGCATGATTAGTGAGACTAAAAATGGGCCACACAGTCCAGTTTTTACCTGTCAGTTTACCCACCTAATAAACTGTTGAATCTCTGAATCTGACTCTCTCTTTCTCTGTAAAAAATCCCTTTAGGACCAGATGCAATTGTCCATACCTGGGTGACTTACTGACAAGCCCTTTTTTGACATTCCTGTCCAAAGAGAGGGAGGCCATCTTGAGATCTTCATTCTGCCACCAATCAAACCAGCCTTTTCCAAGTACTGTACTGTCAAGCCATCCAGTTGATAAGTGCCATACACCCACCTCCATCTCATGCCAACGAGTGAATACCTTTCTCGGTGGAATTCTTTCTTACCTCATGTTTGGAATGAAGAAAATAAACGTGTTACCAAGAGAGAAAAAAAAAAAAAAAAAAATATTTGTTGAATGTGAAATAATTTTGAGGAGATTATTCTTGTATTTCTTCTTGTTACATTAATATCCTCACTGCTTTTGTTCCCTGAGGAGGTCTCTTGCATGTATTCTCCCTGCATTCAAAGCAATTGTTTTTCAATTGATTGTGCTTTAAATTGATAAGTGAATGAGAGGTGCATTAAACGCTTAATCATTAATTTCACATTGTGACATGAATAAACAAGACCAGATCAAAAATCTGAAATGGATCAGAATTACTTTTTGTGGGCAACAAATGGCTAATGTGGTGAGAAGAATGAAAATGTTTAGCTGTGTTTGACAGGAAGTGAAACAGTTGAGGTCCTGTGGCTCTAAATGTACTCTATGCTAATGACCTACTATAAGCCTGTGGAAATTGCTGTTGGTATTGTAAAGGTGAAATGCTTTGTTCTCCAATGAAATGCTTTCTTGGGTCAGATCAAGAGAAATACAATTATGGTGCTTTGTTTCAGCTTTTGAAGGGATGGCACTTTATAACAGCTATTCTACTGTAGAGGAAGAATCGAGAAGTGAATTAGGATTGAGTGTGTAACCATGTTAACTATATTTTATTGATGTGTATCACTATGGGCTACAGTAGGCTACCACATTTTTCAAAATGTTATGCCTCTTCTGACCTATGTAACTATGTACTGTATACTGTATTTATATATTTATCATTCTGTGCTTTTGTTTTCACATGGAACACAAAAAGAGGTAGCTCAGCTGCAGTCAGGCTTTGCCTTTAGCAACACTACAAGATAATTATAAAAAGTAGCTAACTATATTGAATTTATTTAATGAAGAACATCTTTATTTTAATAATTATAAATAATGTGGGGGCCTGGGTAGCTCAGCGAGTATTGACGCTGACTACCACCCCTGGAGTTGCGAGTTTGAATCCAGGGTGTGCTAAGTGACTCCAGCCAGGTCTCTTAAGCAACCAACTTGGCCTGGTTACTAGGGAGGGTAGAGTCAAATGGGGTAGTAGAGTCACATGGGGTAACCTCCTAATGATCACAATAAGTGGTTCTCAATCTCAATGGGGCATGTGGTAGGTTGTGCGTGGATCGCAGAGAGCATCATGAGCCTCCACATGCTGTGACTCTCCGCGGTGTCATGCACAATGTCTCAGAAGCAGAGGCAACTGAGCCTTAACCACTCCCACCTGGATTGAGGTGAGTAACCGCACCACCACAAGGTCCTACTAAGTAGTGGGAACTGGGCATTCCAAATTGGGAGAATAGGGGGATAAAAATAAAGAAATAATAATAATATAAATAATGTAATTATTTAATATTTAGTTCAGTTGAGAGTATTTGTCTGGCACAAAACAATGAAGATCTCAAATATGGGAATGACAAGATTTGCATTTACGCTACATAATGAAATACAATTTGTAATAAATTGAATAATTAACAGAAAAACATTTACACCAAATTGTGATGGTGAGCCTGTGGAGCAGTCTCCCATCAAGGGATTTTACTCTGTTCAAAAGAAATTATTTATTGTTTTAACTCACCATTTTTTGTAATATTTTTGGGGGTTTTGTTCATTTCAGTTATTTAATGTGTTTTAATGTGCAAATATTGTTTATCAATCCTACGTATTGTATTTGATAATTTTTTTTACTCTAATTTTATCTCTCATTATCTTTTGTTCTTATGTATTTATTCAATTAAATTGTTACGTATGGAGTCAAGTTAAGTCAAGTCAAGTGGTTTTTATTGTCGTTTTGAGGAATTAGACAACGTTCCTCCAGGACCATAGTGCTATATAAAACAACATAGGACAAACACAGAACCACATGAGACTACACAGAAAAAATAAAATACCTATATAAAGTGCACGTGCAAACGTGTGCAAGAAGTACGGGACAGTACAATAAATTACTAACAATGAACAGGACAATAGGCACAGTGAGAGACAGTGCAGCGCCGACCAGTACACAGTAGTGCAAAAAGATGACAGTTTCTAAAAATGCCAAATGTAAACATAACATACTATGAGATACTGTTCTATGGACATAGCAGTTATTGAGGTACCAGACAGTTAAAAAGTGACAATAATTAAAGTGCAACTCAGGACATGTGTGTGTGTGTGTCAAACCAGTCTCTGAGTATTGAGGAGTCTGATGGCTTGGGGGAAGAACCTGTTACATAGTCTGGCCGTGAGGGCCCGAATGCTTTGGTACCTATTGCCAGATGGCAGGAGGTTGAAGAGTTTGTGTGAGGGGTGTGTGGGGTCATCCACAATGCTGGTGGCTTTGCGAATGCAGTGTTTTTTGTAAATGTCTTTGATGGAGGGAAGAGAGACCCCGATGATCATCTCAGCTGTCCTCACTATCCTCTGCAGGGCTTAGTGATCCAACACGGTGCAAGTTCCAAGCCAGGCAGTGATGAAGCTGCTCAGGATGCTTTCAATAGTCCCTCTATAGAATGTAGTAAGGATGGGGGGTGGGAGATGTGCTTTCCTCAGCCTTCGAAGAAAGTAGAGACGCTGCTGGACTTTCTTGGTAACAGAGCTGGTGTTGAGGGACCAGGTGAACACCAAGGAATTTGTTGCTCTTGACGATCTCCACAGAGGAGCCGTCAATGTTCAGCGGAGAGCTTTCACCTTGTGCTCTCCTAAAGTCAACAATCATCTCTTTTATTTTGACGACATTCAGGGACAAGTTGTTGGCTCTACACCAGTCCGTTAGCCGCTGTACCTCCTCTCTGTATGCTGACTCGTCGTTGTTGCTGATGAGACCCACCACGGTCCTGTCATTGGCGAAATTGATGATGTGATTCGAGCTGTGCATTGCTGCACAGTCGTGAATCAGCAGAGTAAACAGCGGTGGACTGAGCACACAGCCCTGGGGGCCCCAATGCTCAGTGTGGTGGTGGTGCAGATGCTGTACCCTGAGGTCTCCCAGTCAGGAAGTCCATGATCCAGTTGCAGAGCGAGGTGTCCAGGACCAGCAGGTTCAGCTTTCCAATCAGGTGCTGGGGAATGATTGTGTTGAATGCTGAGCTGAAGTCAATGAACAGCATTCGAACGTATGAGACCTTATTATCTAGGTGGGTGAGGGCCAGATAGATGGTGGTGGTGATGGTGTTGTCTGTTGAACGGTTTGGACGATACGCGAACTGCAGTGGGTCTAGTGAGGGGGGCAGCTGGGTCTTAATGCTGATTGGTGTGAGTGCGACGGGACGGTAGTCATTGAGGCAGGACACTGAAGACTTCTTTGGCATGGGGACGATGGTGGTGGCCTTGAAGTACGCTGGAACGACGGCGCTGCTCAGAGAGATGTTGAAGTTGTCGGTAAGAACATCTGCCAGCTGGTCTGCACATCCTCTGAGCACTCTGCCAGGAATGTTGTCTGGTCCAGCAGCCTTCCGTGAGTTGACTCTACATAGAGTTTTCCTCACATCCGCCGTGGTAAGACAGAGCACCTGGTCGTTGGGAGGAGGGGTGGTCTTCCTCGCCACCACATCGTTCTGCACTTCAAACCGAGCGTAGAAGTCGTTCAGCGCATCTGGAAGGGAAGCATCTTTGTCACAGGCAACTGATGTTGTCCTTTAGTTGGTGATGGCCTGGATGCCCTGCCACATGCGTGCGTGTCACCGCTATCCTGGAAGTGACTGTGGAAGTGACTGTGGATTCTCTGGGCATGTGCACGATTTGCCTCTCTGATGTCTCGGGACAGTTTGGCCCTCGCTGTTCTTAGGGCTGCCTTGTCGCCTGCTCTGAAGGTGGAGTCTCGGGTCCTCAGCAGCGTGTGCACCTCCGCAGTCATCCACGGCTTCTGGTTGGAGCGTGTGGTGATGGTCTTGGAGAAAGTCACATCATCAATGCACTTGCTGATGTAGCTGGTCACTGATGCTGTGTATTCCTCCAAGTTGGTAGAATCGCCATATGTTGCAGCCTCCCTGAACATGTGCCAGTCAGTACACTCAAAACAGTCCTGAAGAGCAGATATGGCTCCTGCTGGCCAGGTTTTCACCTGCTTCTGAAGCGGTTTTGTGTGTCTGACAAGCGGCCTGTATGCTGGAATTAGCATAACAGAGATGTGGTCTGAGTAGCCGAGGTGGGGGCGGGGCTCCGCCCGGTATGCGCCTGGGATGTTTGTGTAAACAAGATCAAGCGCGTTCACCCCTCTCATTGCAAAGTCCACATACTGATGGTATTTAGGGAGCACTGTCTTGAGATTCGCATGATTGAAATCTCCGGCGACAATAAACAGTCCGTCGGGGTGAGCGTTCTGCAGTTCGCTCATAGCCCCATACACTTCACAGAGCGCTTCCTTAGCGTTAGCTCTGGGAGGAATGTAAACTCCGGTTATGATAACAGTGGTGAATTCCCATGGTGAATAAAAAGGTCTGCATTTAACAGTCACAAGCTCCACCAGTGATGAGCAGTTGCTGGAGACTAGAATAGTAGAGAACATGACCATGGCAGCGTTGCGGTTGCAGCTTTCATTTCGCAAAGTGAATGCCACTTCAGCCGCCACAACAACCCCCCCCACCCCCCAAGCTTCACTCCTTCTTACCATGTGATTGAGGACAACCCGGCAGGGGCTGGAGGCGATTTGGGGATGGCAGCAGGCTCGGTATCGCTGGGTAAATCCCTATGAAACACCCACCCCCCTGGGCATTTGTTCTCCCTCGAGCCCCTGGAAATTGGATGATGACATTGACGGTGCATCAGAGAACGTTCAGGCTTCTGATGCAGAGGACTCGACTGGGCTGCCACCTTCTGGTCAGCCTGCCCAGTATGAGGCCGACGCGAAGATGGCCGACATGTTTGCCTGGGCCGCCGTGAGTGTGGGCTTGGACTGGAACCCTCCGTTGTCCCCACAGCCTACATGGCTTGATGATTGGTACCTTGGGTCAGGGCACCACTCTCAGCCATGCCCCCCCAGTACCTTTCTTCCAGGAGGTGCATGACAAGTTGACAAGGTCGTGGAGGGCAACTTTTACTGCCTGGAACCGGCCTCTTCACTCATCCACTCTCACTACCCTTGACGGTGGGGCGGCCCATGTGTACATGGAGGTCCCCCAGGTGGACAGAGTGGTTGCGATCCACCTATGCCCTGAGAACACCGCCACCTGGGTTCCGCACAGCGGTTCTTCTAAAACAGTTCCAGAGGCTCCTGGGGCATATGGCATCCTTGGTCGCAGTCACGTCGCTCGGGTTGATGCACATGAAACCGCTTCAGCACTGGCTTCAGACTCGAGTCCCGAGATTAGCATGGCGCCCATCTCATTTTCTGCGGACTGGAGTCCCCCTACAGCAGGTGTCCAGACATGTCGTGGTCACAACAGACACCTTTCAATGGGGTTGTGGCACCGTGTGCAGTGGGCATGCAGCCGCTGGCTCTTGGATAGGGCCCCAACTGTGTTGGCACATCAAAAATCTAGAGTTAGTTGCTGGCTGTATTCCTTGCCCTGCAGAGGTTTCTCCTGCTGATTCGGGGCAAGCACGTCTTGATCCATTCAGACAGCACCACGATGGTAGCGTACATAAATCGCCAAAGCAGCACTCACATCCCCGGCAAACTCAACACAACAGCGGACGCAATTTCTTTGCTTCCCAAGACAATTCCCACTGCCCCCTCTGTTACTCCTTAACAGAGGCACCTCTCAGGACAGACATATTGGCACATAGCTGCTCCCTGGGGCTGGGCAAGTATGCATTTCCCCCAGTGAGCCTTCTTGCACTGGTGCTGTGCAAGATCAGGGAGGACGAGGAACAAGTCACCTTAGTGGCCCTTACTGGCCCACTCGGACTTGGTTCTCAGATCTCACGCTCCTCAGGACAGCACCTCCTTGGCAAATTCCCCTGAAGAAGGACCTTATTTCCCAGTGACGGGGAACCCTCTGGCATCCACGTCCAGACCTCTGGAACCTCCACGTCCGGTCCCTGGATGGGATGCGGAAGATCTGAGTGACCTACCACCTGCAGTCGTAGACATGATCAACCAAGCCAGAGCTCCCTCTAACAGGCAGCTTTACACCTTAAAGTGGTGCTTGTTCACAAATTGGTGTTCTTCCTGATCTGAAGACCAGCAGAGATGCGCAGTTCAGTCAGTGATTTCATTCCTGCAAGAGAGGTTGGAGGGGAAGCTTGTCCCCCTCCACCTTGAAGGTGTATGTAGCCACTTTTGCGGCCCACCACGACGCAATGGACAGCAAGTCCTTGGGTAAGCACGACTTTGATTTTCAGGTTCCTTAGAGGTTCCCAGAGGTTGAAACCTCCCTGGCCAAGCATGTTCCCTTCCTGGGATGTCTCAGTTGTCCGTTCGGGCCTTCAGAGATCCCCCTTCGAGCCACTTGACTCAGTTGAGCTCAAGGCCCTCTCCTTGAAGACGGCCCTCCTGATAGCGCTTGCTTACATCAAGACGGTTGGGGACCTGCAAGCGTTCTATGTCAGGGGCACTTGCCTGGAGTTCGGTCCAGCAGTTAATCACGTCATCCTAAGACCGCGGCCGGGATATGTGCCCAAGTTTCCTTTGACCCCCTTCAGGGATTAGGTCATGAACCTGCAAGCGCTGCCCGGGAGGAGGCAGACCCAGTTTTTTTGTTGCTGTGTCCGGTAGGTGCTTTGCGTATCTATTTGGACAGCATGCAGAGCTTTAGATGTTCTGAGCAGTTCTTTGTCTGCTTCGGCAGACAGCGGAAAGGGAAAGCCGTCTCCAATCAGAGGTTAGCTTACTGGGTCATTGACGCTATCTCTTTGGCCTTCCAGACCCAGGCCGTGCCCGCCCCCTTGCTGGTTCGAGCATACTCGACGAGAAGTGTGGCATCCTTGTGGGCACTGGCCAACGACACCTCCTTAGCAGACATCTGCAGAGCAGCAGGCAGGGTTGAGTTGGTCCCATCCTGTGTTTTGTCAGGTCCGAGCCAGTAGAACTCAGCAATACGGAACAGCTGACCGTGTGTTTCCGCTTGCATGTAGCGCGTTTCACCAAGTTGATCCAGTGCGCTTTCTCTCCCAGGTTAGCCACTAAGCTCTCGCTTCATAGATGTTCTTCCTCCCTAGCTTTCTGGCCTGCGAATTCAGCAGAGGAATTTGCGACCAGACCCACTACGAGCCACAAGTGCTCTGTACTGGGGTAGGGCTCCACAGGTTTAGTCCCTCCTCAGGCAACACCTTGTGATGTATTTTCCGCAGTATGGTCCCCTTGTCGGCGGACCCGCGTATCCCTTGGGCAGTCCCAATGCCCCCGGTCACTGTATTTGTATAGCTCCTCCCTCATCAGGTAGGACCTACCACCGTGCCACTTCAACGTGTAGCTTGTCAAACCATGAGGTGTATTGGCCACATATCATCTCCCACTAGTCTGGGCAGGGTGTGGTCTCCGCAGGGTCTTTCTCCTCTGAAAGAATAGGATCAGGATAGATCGCCTTCCCCGACGCATTTCATAGCGTTAAGGTTTACGCTCTATGCGAGAAACATAGAGAGAGAAAAGTCTGCGGCTGACTGGCTTGCTTCCATGATGGTCATGTAGTGCCTGTTCCCCCCTTAGGGATGCTGGGAACCTAAGACACCTTTTTCTGGGGGCGTTTGGGAGGTTTACGTGTGGCCGAAACAGTTCTTCTAGCACGCAGTTGCCTGCTTGCACCTGGGTCAGCAGTTCACGTAACACATGCATTTGGCTTTGAAATTGGAATGGAGGGAACGAGACGTTGAGTCCCCTTTGCCACAACACTAGACCTACCAATGTAAATGGCCATATCTTATTCTCGGCTCCTCAGTGCAAAAACCTGACTGACAGACGCACGCTCGCTTCCCTTTATACACGTATGTCCGGGGGCGGGACATGCAAATTCTGTCTGCCAATTTCTAATTGGCCTTTTCTCAAGTTCAGAGGTATGCGAGGCTCTCAAGAAAGACCCCTTGTGTCACTACATTCGACACAACGTCTCGTTCCCTCCATCAGGGAAGGGAGGTTAAAACATTAACCATGACGTTTTATGATTGCTTTTATACACTTTTTATTTGCAAATTTTGCACCTCCAACAACATAAACATCTTTTTAGAATGCCATTCCTGCTTCTAGGTGTGATCTCTCCTTGTGACTACTCCATATCACACAAATACAAATACTAAAACTAGCAAACACACTATTCTATATAACAAAATTTAAAATAGAATGGTAAACAACAGCAAATTAACTAAATACTGTGTATTTTGCTCCAAAAATGATAAGGCCGCAATGACTTGAGGACAGGGGGACAAGTGAATTGGTAAATAATTTATTTGAACTGGAATATGTAGAGTAGCTATGTACATAAACCATCCAAATGTATCAATACCCTGAAAGGAATTGGGACTTCCCGAAGCTACAAATTATTGAATTGTCAACCGTTTAGTTAAATCAGTTAATGTAATGTGAACATCTTTTGGACTTCTAAAAGCTACATATGATACAGACAGTGTGTTTTGACAGTAGTTACTAAATCCCCAAATCTATGAAACTGCATTCATAATGGGGTTCAGCTGGACTAGACACACCCAGGCCTGATTCCTGCCAGACCTTTTCAATCAAATCAACACATACATATAACTTTTTCAGCTGCATGAATTTGGCTAAAATGTCTCACCCAGTGGCACACTATGCCAAGGTCAAAATAAGTTCCAGAAATGCTGAGGAAAAGGGTGATTGAAATACATCAGTCTGGGAAGGGTTAAAAAGCTATTTCAAAAGCTCTAGGACTCCAAAGAACCACAGTGAGAGCCATTATCTCCAAATATAGAAAACTTGGCACAGTAGTGAACCTTCTCAGAAGTGAAATTCCTCCAAGAGTGCAGCAACGACTCATCCAGGAAGTAAAAAAAACTATGACAGCATCCAAATAGATTGTTACTGCACTGTTCATGACTCCACTATCAGAAAGACACTGGCCAAAAATGGCATTCATGGAAGTGTTTCGAGGCGAAAACCACTGCTAACCCAGATGAACAATAAGGCTTGTCTGATTTTTGCCAAAACACACCTTGGTGATCTTCAAACCTTTTGTTCTGTGGGCTGATGACTCGAAAGTGGAACTGTTTGCAAGACAGGGGTCCCGTTACATCTGGCATAAATCAAACACAGAATCGAACATCATACCTACGGTCAAGTATGGTGGTGGTAATGTGATGGTGTGGGGATGCTTTTCTGCTTCAGGGCCAGGGCAACTTGCAATAATTGAGAGAAACATGAATTCTGCACTCTACCAGAAAATCCTAAAAGAGAACGTCTGGTCATGAGTCTGGGAGTTAAAGTTCAATCACAACTGGATTATAAAGCAAGACAATGATCCAAAGCATAGGAGTAAGTCTGCATGTGAATGGCTCAAAAGAAGCAAAATTAAAGTTTTGGAGTGGCCTAGTCAAAGTTCTGACTTGAACCCAATTGAGATGCTGAGGCAGGACCTTAGATGGGCAGTTCATGCTCGAAAACCCTCCAATGTGGCTGAACTAAAGCAGTTCTGCAAAGAAGAGTGGGCCAAAATTCCACCATAGCATTGTGAAGAAACCAGGATGGGGGGAAATACTTTTCCACAGCACTGTAGCTTAGGAATAGTAGAATTTGTTTTAGGTAATAAATAATAGTATAAAGTTTTGCAAAGACTAATTTCATTTAAATTAAAAAATAGCTCAAATTTTGTAGGTGTATCATGTAGGCAGGCAGACAGGAACAAGCAAGGTTGAAATGATGATGTGTGAGAACCCAAGTGCCGTTTATTATACAGTGCCAACAAAACAAACAATTTGACTTGACTTAACTAGACTTGCGTAGACTTGACAATATTACACCAACAATACTTGACCAAGGACTAGAGAACATGAGGGCTATAAATACACAGAATAGGTAAACAAGTTAACAAGACAACCAATGAAAATGCAAAACTGATAACAAGACAATGAAACATGAACCAATAACAAGACTAAACTAATAACAAGATAAAAACTTGTTGTAACATGAACCAATGAAAAGACAAGACCAGGGGAGTAAATAAATGAATTACAAATACTCAAGTTACTGTAATTAACTACTCAACACCCCCCCCCCCCCCCCCCAATTTTTTTTAAGTAGTTTAATTTTTTTTATACTTACATATTAAATGCTGTAACTGTACTTTTATTGATGTAATTAAACATCTACCATCTATCATATCTCTTCTGAAGACATGAATTAAACAACTGGAGGCACATGGAATAGAAAAATCACATGAATCAGCATAAAAGTAGTCTGAGCTTCAATATTTTAGCGCCGAATCACTTTCATTGTATGACAAAAAGATCTGAGATATCCTTCAAATTATAATCTTAATTTGTGTTCTGCAGAAGAAAGTCATAGACATCTGGGATGGCATGAGGTTGATAAATGATGAGAGAATTTTCATTTTTGGGTGAATTATTCCTTTTTAAGCGTGATATAGCCCCTGTGCCAAACAACTTTTCCCATACCTGCTCTACCTCCTCTATTGTGCATGACATGACGTGCCAAGTGATCGTGGTTATTTTGCATTTTTTTGCAAAGTTGGTTTTATGCGGTTTTATTTTAAAAATTTTATCCTACACATAAACTGATTTTAATGTAATTGTATCATACATTACGATTTTAAAATTTTTGGAAGTAACAGTACTTCTGCTTGAGTTTGATTTTTCAGAACTCTTTCCACCCCTGGACAAGATTGATAACAAGTTAACAAGACAATTAACCAATGAGAACAAGAAACATGATCAAATGACTAGACAAGGTAGTGAACTAATTTCAAAATAAAATACCTGAAAACATAAATATGATAGTACGCCTACACATATAAACTGATAGTTCCTTAAACATCTTGATTAACTATTCAAATCAATTGACACTCTTAGATTATGGGGGATGAGGGCCTTTGCATATTGTCTTGGAAAATGGGATGCCTTAGAGGCTAAAAGGTTGAGAACCACAAACATGATCACGCAGGAAGTCTGCATATTGTTTCCGAGAGTCCGTGCACCCTAGGACTGCCACGTTATGCCAAATCTCTGACAAGTGCCATCTCTTATCAAACATTTTTTAATCAGCTCCAGCATGTTTACCTTCTCCTTTGGTCAGCAATGTGGGAGACCCAGGTTTGGACATTACACAATTTAGAAAATTCAACATACTGTTTCCGATTTCACTGTGAGATCAGTCTGTAACCACTGTGTGGCATGGGGACGTGGTCGTGTGTCAGTCTGTGGGAGAGAGAGAGAGATCGGTAAGTCTTGACACTTGGTTTGTAATCAACCCCTAACACCTGTGTCTTGTTATAGTGATGCGGAGACATAAAAGGAACGCCAAGAGTCCAGAGAGAGAGAGAGAAAATGGAAGGCAGACCGTGTTAACGCCGATATTTACGTTTACCATATTGTTTATGTGCCCCTGTGTTGAGAGAATTAAAAAAATTCACATCAAACCTGCTTCACTGTCTCCTGACTCCTCCATTGCCAAAACAAAGAGTTTTACAGTGGTGCCAAAACCCGGGTTTGGAGGAGCGCTGCTATGGAGTCTTCACCGCTGGCCAAAGTCGTTAACACCCTCTCACCAACATTCAGCAGACACAACACCATGCCCTCTTGGAGGTTCGCCGGGAGCAAGAACAACGCCTTCATGTCGGAGTGGGACCAGTGCCACCACCCGGCGTAGTTGGATGGCGCCAGCTGACAGAGGACTACATGGCGGCGTTCCAAGGAGGCGGGCGAGGCAGTATCTTCTCTCTCTCTCTCCACTCCCTGTGTCTTGTGTTCCCTCCCCTCCCCCCCGTTCCCCTCACTCCCGCCCAATTCTGGCTCCTCGGAGATGGGGAGGCCCGCCCCGACCCCGGTCCAGTGGACCCTTTCCCTTGTCTGCCCCTTCAAACCCCCCTATCTCTCTTCGCTATTCCCCCCAGGTTGGCGAGCCCGCCCCCACGAGTGCGGAAGGAAGACCTGGGCCGGTCTGCTGGAGCTGCGGTGAAATCAGACACAGCCAGGAGCGGTGTCCAGTGATGGAGGTGGGGACACTGGTTCGGATCCCCGACGGTCCACAGGCCGCCCCCGATCGGGCAGGAATGTATCGCATACCGGTAAGGGTGAAGGGGGATACACATTAAGCTTTGGTGGATACAGGTTGTTCTCAAACCTCTATCCACCAACACTTGGTGCAAGGCAGGCCATTGGATAAAAATAAACTGGTGAGGGTGAGGTGTGTGCATGTAGACATTCACAAGTATCCAGTGATTACCGTGGAGATACGATTCAGGGGAAAAAGGCATAGAGTCGAGGCCGCGGTTAATTCCCGCCTCACCCATCCACTAATCCTGGGAACCAATTGGCCCGGTTTTAAAAATTTACTGAGGGTAATGTGTGTGGATGGGTTCTGCAGAGTAGTGGCGCGGGGTGTGACGTGCGATACTATGGCTGGGGAGGCGGTACCGGGGCCGTCAACGTCAGCTCCGCATCAGGATGACACAGACGAGGGAGTTCCCGTTCTCAGGGGCTTCCCTGAGGGGGACTTCCCTCTGGAGCAGTCGTGTGACGAGTCCCTCAGGCACGCCTTCGACCAAAGTGGTGTGCGGCGTGCCGGGAATGTCAGTTGGTGAACCCACCGGCCACCCCAAAAGCACCATTGCGCCCGCTGCCGTTGAACGAGATCCTCTTCGACTGAATTGGAATGGATCTCATCGGGCCATTAGAAAAGTCTGCACACGGGTATCGCTTTGTGTTAGTTCTGGTGGACTGTGCAACGCGATATCAGGAAGCGGTGCCTCTATGCAACATCTCAGCACGCAGTGTTGCGGAGGCACTCTTCAAAATTATCTCCCGAGTGGGGATTCCAAAGGAATTCATGTCATGTACACTTTGAGAACTATATGAATTATTAGGCATTAAGTCGATTCGTACCAGCGTCTACCACCCACAGACCGATGGACTTGTGGAACGATTTAATAAGATGTTAAAAAACATGATTCGTAAGTTCGTACAAGAAGATTCTAAAAACTGGGATAAGTGGCTCGAACCCCTGCTGTTTGCAGTAAGAGAGGTCCCGCAAGCCTCCACCGGCTTTTCCCCGTTCAAGCTACTGTATGGGTGCTGGCCACGGGGTGTGCTTGACGTCATACAGGAAAGCTTGGAAGGACCTTCAGATAGTAAAAATAAAATTCAATACGTTCTTGACCTTCAAGCAAAACTCCACACTTTGGGACAGGTAACACAGGAGAAATTGCTCCAAGCACAAGAACACCAACGCTGACTGTACGACTGGGGCACTCGACTACGGGAATTTTCACAGGGAGATAAAGTGCTTGTGTTGCTGCCCACCTCGAGCTCCAAATTACTCGCCAAGTGGCAAGGACACTTTGAGGTCACACGACAAGTTGGAGATCTCGACTATGAGGTTAAGCGAACAGATAGGAGAGGGCACGTCAAACCTACAACCTCAACCTCCTCAAACCATGGAGGGAGGCGGTACCTGTAGCCTTGGTGACGGCGGTTCCGGAGAGGGTGGAGCTCGGGCCGGAGGTATCTCTCAAAGCAAATTCATTCACCCCGGTCCCTTGCAGAGACCACCTCTCACTGTCGCAGCTGACAGATGTTGCGAGACTGCAAGCGGAGTTCGCAGACGTATTTTCTCCCCTGCCCGGTCGCACTAACCTCATAGAACACCATATCAAGACCACCCCGTGTGTGGTGGTTCGTAGCCCCTCCTATCGTCTTCCTGAGCACAAGAAAAAGGTTGTTAGGGAAGAATTAGAGGCAATGCTCGAAATGGGCATAATATAAGAGTCGCACAGTGATTGGGCCAGCCCAGTAGTTCTGGTACCAAAGAGCGACGGCTCGGTCCGTTTCTGTGTTGACTACCGGTAAGTGAACGCATTGTCCAAATTTGATGCTTATCCAATGCCGCAAATTGATGAGTTACTTGATCGGTTGGGCGTGGCTCAATTTTACTCAACGCTGTATTGGCAGATCCCTTTAACTCCAATGTCCCAAGAAAAAACTGCTTTTTCCACACTGTTTGGATTACACCAATTTGTGACACTTCCGTTCGGGTTGTTTGGAGCCCCGGCCACATTTCAGTGCCTTATGGACAAGATCCTCAGACCGCACACGGCGTATGCCGCCGCATATCTGGATGACATTATAATTTACAGTAATGACTGGCGGCAGCATTTGCAACATTTGAGGGCTGTCCTGAGAGCGCTGAGGTGGGCGGGACTCACGGCCAACCCGAAGAAGTGTGCAATTGGGCGGGTGGAAGTTAGGTATCTGGGGATCCACTTGGGTCACGGCGATCGCAGCCTGCCCGGCACCCAAGACCAAAAAGGGAGTAAGGCAGTTTTAGGGGCTGGTTGGCTACTACCGAAGGTTTTTGGCTAGTTATTCTGATGTCACCAGCCTGCTGACTGACCTTACTAAAAAGGGGGCTCCCGATCCGGTCCAGTGGACAGAGTCTTGCCAACGGGCCTTCCTTAAGGTAAAATCCACACTGTGTGGGTGGCCGGTTTTACATGCACCTGATTTCTCTCTCCCCTTTATTTTGCAGACTGATGCATCTGACAGAGGCTGGGCACAGTGCTCTCGCAGGAGCTCGGAGGGGAGGAACGACCAGTGCTCTTTATTAGTCACAAGCTCTCCTTCAGGGAGACAAATTATAGCAGCATTGAGAAGGAGTGTCTTGCGAAGAAGTGGGCTGTTCTGACGCTCCGCTACTACCTGCTGGGGCGGGCCTTCACCCTCTGCTCCGATCACGCCCCTCTGTAATGGCTCCACCGCATGAAGGATACTAACGCGCGGATCACTCGTTGGTATCTTGCTCTCCAGCCCTTTAAATTCAAGGTGGTCCACAGGCCGGGGGCGCAGATAGTTGTGGCTGACTTTCTCTCCAGAAATGGGGGGGGGGGGGGGGGGGGGGCAGACCGGATGTTGCCCCGGCCCGAGTCAGCGGTGGGGGCATGTGGCGTGGGGACGTGGTCGTGTGTCGGTCTGCGGGAGAGAGAGAGAGAGAGAGCGGTAAGGCTTGTCACCTGGTTTGTAATCAACCCTAACACCTGTGTCTTGTTATAGTGATGCGGAGAGAGACATAAAAGGAACGCTAAGATATGTGTTAACGCCGATATTTACATTTACTATATTGTTTATGTGCCCCTGTGTTGAGAGAATTAAAAACTCACCTCTAACCTGCTTCACTGTCTCCTGACTCCTCCATTGCCAAACCAAAGAGTTTTACACACTGCCTTATATGTTTGCTGGTATAACTAACAGAAATCACCACAAGAATTTTTAAAACCTCTACACCAGACTAACACAAATGCATTCTGAGACACTTTTAATGTATCTTGGTAACACCAGCTTTTGAGTCTCTTGCAAGAAAGTTCAACGACCTTTCATAAAGTATTATGTAATATTTTATATCGAAAAGTGTAAATCAGAACCATGAGAAAGCTCCATGATTGATTGACTTCTGACATAAAGGCAGTTGCTGGGAGGGACTCGTGTTGCCTTTAACATACTTTTTGGCACTCTGTCAAAAATGTTCTTAGGGGTTTAAATTTCGATGGATGAGGGACTGGAATGTCATGCTAGCCTTGAAATTATATCGTCTCTCAGCTATCAAATGCATATTTCATTCAAAGACTGACTCAACCCAACAAATTGGACACAATTTATGTTTTAAAAGTGTTGAGCACCACTTGAAAGTGCTTTACCAGACAGAAGGGGAGAGTGAGATTGAAGATGATTTAAGTAAGCTAAGATGCTAATATGTGTTTTCAGAAGAAATTATTTCAATTTACATTCTGCCCCTTTCCAGTAAAGCCATTTAAGATTGTTTTCTCCAACTTGTCCTCGTCTGATTGTGGGGAAGGAAGCAACATCTTGGCAGGAATTTTGGCGGTAAACCAACACCTGAGCAGACAGGATTAACAGGGGTTTTACTTGATCAGAGCAGGACTCCAGATGACACTCTTGAGGAAGAATGCATTATGAACTGACTAAGATGCCCAGGCTTAGTTAGAGCAGCACGATAATCTAAAATGCTCATGGCTACATGAGGTGTGTACATTTTGTGTATGTTTGAGGATCTAAAAAATTTCAGAAATGAATAATGTTAGCTTGAGATTACATGTTAAGTTAATAAATATAAATACATATAATATATCTTACAGTAATCATATAGCAAAATCATCCTCAACAGCTCTCTGATGTCTCAGAAGTAATATTGTTTCATTGTCACAATGTCAAATAGTGACATGTGGTGTGAAAGCATCTTACAGCATTCTAAATCAACAAAATGCATTTTTAATTTAATAAACTAAAAAAGACTTCAAATGTCTTTTCATTGACTCAGTATGAACAAGCTAACTTTTATTTAATGAACATCATGGTTACTGTTGTAACCTCTGTTCCCTGATGGAGGGAACGAGACATTGTGTCGAAAGTAGTGACACAAGGGGTCTTTCTTGAGAGCCTCGCATACCTCTGAACTTGAGAAAAGACCAATGAGAAATTGGCAGACAGAATGTGCATGTCCCACCCCCGGACATACGGGTATAAAGGAAATCGGGCGTGCGTCTGTCAGTCAGGTTATTGCACTGAGGGGCCAAGAATAAGGTACGGACGTTTACATTGGTAGGTCTAGTGTTGTGGCAAGGGGGACCTAACTTCTCGTTCCCTCCATCAGGGAATGGAGGTTACAACAGTAACCATGATGTTCCCCTTCTGTCACTCACTCGATGTTGTGTCGAATGTAGTGACACAAGGGGTCCCTTTTAAAAATACCATGCATTAGACCGTGTTACGTGCACTGCTGACACAGGTGCAAGCAAGCTACTGCGTGCTAGAAGCAACTGTATCGGCTACACGTAACCATCCCAAACACCCCCATAAAAAGGTGTTATATACAGACCATAGGTTCCAAGAACCCCTAAGGGGGGAACAGGCAACTTGACTATCATGGGAGCAAGCCGACCAGCCGTGGCCTTTTCTCTCTCTATGTTTCTCGCCAATGAGCATAAAGTGGCTGGGGCCACTTAATGCTATGAAATGCATCGGGGAAGGCAATCTTTTCTGTTCCTATTCTTTCAGGGGGAAAAGACCCTGCAGAGACCACATCCTGCTCAGACTGGGGGAGGTAACATGTGGCCAATACGTCACATGGATTGTCAAGCCACACATGGAAGTGGCGCGGTGGCAGGTCCTACCTGGTGAGGGAGGAGCTCTACAAGCACAGCGACCAGGGGCATTGGTAGTGCCCAAGGGAGACGTGGGTCCGCCAACAGGGAGACCGTACTGCAGAAAATACATCACAGGGAGTTGCCTGAAGAGGGAATTAGGCATGTGGAGCCTGAACGTTTCATGAAAAGGACGTTCACCATATGCTGTGTATTGCTTTTTTGTGAATGAAAATACTGTCTTTTAGAGGGGAAAGAAATACCTTTCTTTTAGAGGTATACACTCTTTTGCAGAAGCGCTGTTGAATGCCCAGGGGCGTGGACTGCACAGCGTTCAGAGAGGGAGAAAGTCACTGGAAACGTGCCGTAGATCCAACAGCAATGCTCTGAAAGATGTGAGTTTAACAGTAGTGAGATTTAGATTGCTGCTGCACAACCGATCGACTCCGAAGAAAAAATCTGATAGACAGACGCAAGCCCACTTTCCTTTTATACCCGTTTATGTCCGGGGTCGGGACATGCAAATTCTGTCTATCAATTTCTAATTGGCCTTTTCTCAAGTAAGACCCTTTGTTTCACTACATTCGACACAAGATGTGAGTGAGTGACAGAAGAGGAACTTTTAATAAAGCATATTTAAACTTAAATTTAACATCACTTCACTCTTTCAGTTCCCATTTTTCAGGTTAGGAAAGCAATTCAATCCCTTGCAAAAGCACTGCCAGTGATGGACATGAACTTTAGGAATTTCCACATTTCTTTCTGAGGCAGGTTATATGTCTTTCAAGGGTTGTCTAATGAAATACAGTTCACAATTATATTTACCAGGGTTTGTTCTTTCTTTCTTTCTTTCTTTCTTTCTTTCTTTCTTTCTTTCTTTCCTGTCTCTTTACCCCCTTGAAAGACAACAAATATTGATATTAAAATAATATTTGTTGAATGAAATTATAACTTTAAAGTCCAATAGGGGTGGATTGGACTTCATCTTCGTTAGGGAAAATGCTGCAACAAATCCAGTCACATTCAAAACAGTAGTCCAGGGGCCTCATGTATAAAACTCTGCTTAGTTTTCTTCCTAAAAGTGTGCGTAAGCACAAAAGTCAGATTTTGCATACGCACAAAAAAAAAAAAAAAAAATCTGATTTATAAAACCATAGTTCCAGATTTTAAGTGTAGGCTGTCGAAACAATAGCCTTAGCCTCATTCAGCTCTCTACCTTTGCCATTAACAAACATGCTGAATGACAAAACAATATTAATAATGATACTGTTGTTTTAAAATTCAGTGAACATATTACTAAACACTAGTACATTAAATAAAGCGCAACATGCACATATTTCTTATTCCGATAGTACAAAAGAAAAGCACTTTTGCTCACCAGGACGAAGCTACCACCTCTTCCATTTGCGGCAATGAGGTCAGAGAATAGTTGGGTCAAGTTCAACGGCATCTTCGGATGGTGTCAAAAACACGATTACACCTAAACAAAAATGCCAAAATTCTGTCCCAAATGATTTAAACAAGGCAAAAATAAAAAGTGTGGCAGGTGTTGTGACATTTTTAGCAGTCAATGAGCTTCCACTACGTGGAGATCAGAAAACATTTAACAATGAGGAGAATTGCATAGTGCGGCAGCAGGGGCTTGGTCACCGGGGGAGAAAGCGGTAAGGGCGCTTGCACCTGAGCTATATTATGTCTAACACCTGTCTCTAATTTCAGTGAGCATGGGCAGAGCGGCATAAAAACGGCCACAGATCCTCTAGAGGGGGGAGAGTCCAGTACCGCTTTCTCCCCCGGACGGGCGTTTGACCACGCCCATGCTGCCACATATAGCTGCAGGGTTTTTTGCCAAGCTGTTTAAATATATGTTGAAAAAAAGATAAATACCTTGCTCACATTATGTCAAGTATCTCAGAAAATGCAAAGTACAGTTCCAGAACCATCCAGAATGAAGTGATTGAAATTTTGTAATCCATGGTTCTGAAAAAAATAAAACAGAAATATGACACTGGTGATCCAGCTGCATTCTGTTTACAAAGTGATGGCACAAGGGATCGGTGCAACATTTAAAATGTGTCTGTTGTAATTCGGTTTGTGTGCAATGGTGTGCCAGGGGAACATCTCATTGGCTTGTTAATATTATAGAAGTAGAAATATTAAGACACTTGTCTCATACAGGATTCAGTTCTGACAATATACTGAGCCAGTGTTATGATGGAGCATCAGTGATGAGTGGTGTGTGAGGCAGTGTTCAGGCTAAATAGCAAAAAAGGGTGGGCAGGCATATCCGTAACATCCACTGCTATAAACACCCGCTTCATCTCTCCATCATACATGCAATTCAAAGTGAACCTTTGGCCAAAATATTCTTTGACTTGTCAGGCTCCCTTTTTCAGGCATCATTTTGTCTGTCAGACGTACAGTTGCCCATATATATCAAGAGGTTGTTAGATATCTGCTGGACAAGTCATTTTGAAGTTACCAAATATGTTGTGGAGAATGAGGAAGTTATTCTTGACATTTATTCCAAGGTTTCCGATGATGACAATGCCTCGGTTGACCTTGCAAAAAAGCTTCTGGGCTTCTCTCTCAGCTGTAGCGATGCCATTTTTTTAACCAGCAAATGACATCCTACAGTCTCACCATGTTGATTTGTGCAGTGCAGCTGAATTACTGTAGGTATCTCTGAGACACTCTCAGACAAAATGACAGTCAATTGCAGCAGTAATGCACAGGCATGTCTACTGATGAGCACTCACCAAAACATCTAAAAGATATTAATCCCTCCCCTTTGCTGACTCTGTCATTTTATCACCTATAGGGCAAGAAGGGCAGTCAGGCTCTGAATGTTCCACTGAAGCTCTACGGTGACAGATGTTAAACATTGTTGATACAGCTGTATCAGAGATGGAAAACAGGTTTTCCACAAAAAAATGTAGAGGTGATGCAAGCCCTCTCATGTTTGATGCCAAAATCCAACAAATTTCTTGATATTCAGCTGCTTGAGCCTTTCTGTAGTCTTGCTGGGGTTGCAAAAAGTGAGGTGCATAGTGAAATTCTTGTTGCCAGATCAATGCTGACCAAAATGCTTACAACTGATGCTGACTGTTTGGCTGTTTGCAAATTCTTGCAGGAATAAAAAGATGCATTTCTAGGTCTTCATAAACAGTATGTATCTGCCCTGGTCATGGGCGTTTCTACTGCTTCATGTGAGAGCTCATTCTCCACTCAGGTATGAATTTTTACACCATTTCATCGCACAATGCTTCATGAGAGGAAAACAAATCTTGTATTTTTAGCTCATGAAAAATCAATAACACAGGAATTGGACATGGATGAGTTTGTGACAAATTTTCTAAAACAAGCAGAAAGCTGTTGTAAATATTATAGTAGAGATATCAATAGTTCGATGTCTCGGACCCGCACCTGTTGCGATAAAATCAGAAATAATCAAAATAAAAACTGAAAAAATATTAAATAAAAAAAAAAAAAATATATATAAAAAAGTTCTTCAAGACTTTAGAACGCCTGGCCAATATTTTTTAAAGCTAAAACTTTTAAAGTTGAGTTTAAGGATGTATGTAGATAATGGAAGACAGACAGACAGACAGACAGATAGATAGATGGTTCCAGGTTCTGTTAATTAATAAATCCCAGCTAAAGGAAGACTCTGTGTACATGCATGTGCTGTCCTTTTAGGGGATGTTTACACGACAACGTTTTCAACTAAAAACAGAAATCTTTTTATGCGTTTTAGGCGTTTTGGGGCCTGATAATGCAAACTTTTGAAAACGGTTTTCAAAGTGCACGTTTCTGAAAATGATGCCATTATCATCTTGTATTGTAAACATCATTTTGTAAACATACAAAAATTAGAATTTATGAAAACGATGATGTCATGCGCATGTGTATGACCAGTTGGAGTCCTGTGCTTTATAGACCAGGGTCACTTGTAGTAATAAAGCAACCTCATCGTCCGTCCACACAAAATTGCTTGATGCTATTGCCATATTCATTGTTTGTATTCAACCCTCTGTGAAAGAATTTTGTGCACAGATGTGTATTGTTTCTTTACAAAGTGACAGCATCAACTACTTGCCCGGCATGCATAATACAGTGTTTTTAGTCGTTTTCGTGGATCCGTGGTGAAAGGGAATTGTTTTGACAACGTTGATGTCTGTATGCAAAACATTGCCGTTTTTATTACATCGTTGTTGTGTAAATGTACCCTTAGTTGTTGAGTGGCTGATTGGCCCAAAAGCACGTTGGTCCGCCAGATTACCAATCCAGCCCTGTGCACCATGAAAAAACAATGTTTATTATGATATGAACTTGTTTTCAAAGAATATAAATACCCCTTTTCAAAATGTTTTTATCTTTGCAGACATAAATCTAACCTAAGCAATTTCGCTTCTCGGAAAATATTTTAAATCATTTTAAGGGTGTTTTTATCGAGAAGATAAATATTCAGCATTGGAAACAAAACGTCTAGGTTACGTATGTTACCTCCGTTCCCTGATGGAGGGAACGGGACGTTGTGTCGAAGAAGTGACACTAGGGGTCTCTCTTGAGCGCCGAATATGCCTCTGATCTATGAAAAAAGGCCAATGAGAAGTTGGCCGACAGTATTTGCCTACCCTGCCTCGGACATACGGGTATAAAAGCGAGGAAATACGTCAAGTTCATTCAGGATTTTTCTGAGGATTTTTCTGAAATGGTCTGGCCACTACAGTGGCTCGGCTCAGCGACGTGACTGGGAGGACACGACATCTCGTTCCCTCCATCAGGGAACGGAGGTTACATACGTAACCTAGACCTTCCCTGTCCGTCGGTCACTTCAACATTGTGTCGAAGAAGCGACTCTAGGGGTCCACTTCAAATCACGCCATGCGCTGAGCCGTGTACGTGTACTGCTGACACAGGAGTGGGCAGGTATTTCACATGCACAAGTGACCAACTGTGTCAGACTGTGCGTACCCTTCCCCAATGCCCCAAAAAAGTCATCGGAATCCTTCTGGTTACCCTAGAGGGGAACAAGGTGACGCTTGCCAAGCCTGGCTGGGCCTCTTTTCTCTCTATGTTTCTCTGCATAGAACAAGAACAGCCGGGGCCCTTACACGCATCGAGTGAAGGGGGTCTTACCCAGTTTCCTACTGTATCAGGGGGAAAAGACCCTGTGGAGGCCACACCTGCCCAAAAGGGGAGGTAAAGGTGGCGAATACATCACATGGATTTTTTAGGCAACATGTGGAACGTGGCGCAGTGGTAGATCCAACCTCAAGGAGGGGGAGTTGCTACACCATAGTGACCAAAGGGAAGCTAAAACTGCCTAAGGGAGACACGGGTCCACTTTGTAAGGGGACCGTACCGCAGAAAATACACACAGGGGGAGTCCTTGTAGGAGTCCCGATCTGTGGAGCACCTATTCCAGTACAGGGTAGATTTGAGTACCCGTAGTGGACTGGGTCGGCAAGTTCCTCCGCTGAACTGTGGACCCAAAAGATGGGTGGGATCTCCTGGGAGAGAAAGTGCACAGTTTGACCTTGGCCGAGGGAAAGGGCGCCAGGTGCAAGCGATTCACCTAGCCAGATTGTCAGCGTGTTACCGAGTTCTACCGGCTCGGACCTGAGAAAACACGGGACGATACTGACTCAACCCTGAGATTGTAAGATATCGCAAAGGTATTAGTTATTGCCCAACCCACTGCTCTACATATGTCTGCTAGGGAGGTGCCTCTTTCCAGTGCCCACGAGGACGCAATACTCCTTGTTGAGCGTGCTAGGACCAGCATGGGGGGGCACAGCCTGGGTGTGATAGGCCAATGAAATGGCATCCACCACCCAGTGGGAGAGCCTCTGTTTGGAGACAGTGTTCCCTTTCTGCTGTCCCCCAAAGCAGACAAAGAGCTGCTCAGAGCACCTAAAGCTCTGTGTGCGGTCCAAATAGGCATGCAAAGCAAGTACTGGACACAACAATGAAGGGGCTGGGTCTGCCTCCTCCTGGGGCAGCACTTGCAGGTTCACTACCTGGTCTCTGAAGGGTGTGGTAGGGACATTGGGCACGTAGCCTGGTCGTGGTCTTAGGATAACATATGTGTCTGCCGGACCGAACTCCAGGCAGGTGTCACTAACAGAGAATGCTTGCAGGTCCCCGACCCTCTTGATGGAAGTGAACGCAATCAGCAGTGCCGTCTTTAGAGAGAAGGCCCTGAGTCCAACTGATTCTAGCGGCTCAAAGGGGGGTCTTTGGAGGCCCGCGAGGATCACTGAGATCCCAGGAGGGGAACAGGCTTGGCCGGGAGGGGTTTAACCTCCGGGCGCCTCTTAGGAACCTAATGACTAATTCGTGCTTACCCAAGGACTTGACGTCTACTGCATTGTGGTGGGCCGCAATAGCGGCAACATACACCTTCAGGGTGGAAGGGGACAGTCTACCTTCCAGTCTCTCTTGCAGAAATAAGTGCACTGACCTAACTGCGCACCTCTGTGGGTCTTCAGCACGGGAAGAACACCAATTCGCAAACAAGCACCATTTCAGGGCATAAAGTTGCCTTGTAGAAGGGGCTCTGGATTGGTTGATCATGTCTTCAACCGTGGGTGGTAGACCAGCTAGATCTTCCGCGTCCCGTCCAGGGGCCAGATGTGGAGGTTCCAAAGGTCTGGGTGCGGATGCCAGAGCATGCCCCGTCCCTGAGAAAGAAGGTCTTTCCTCAGGGGAATTCGCCAGGGAGGGGCTGTCGCGAGAAGTACGAGATCCGAGAGCCAGGCCCGGGTGGGCCAATAAGGAGCCACAAGGGTGACTTGTTCCTCGTCCTCCCTGACCTTGCACAGTACCTTTGCAAGAAGCTCACTGGGGGAAATGTGTACTTGCGCAGCCCCACAGGCCAGCTTTGTGCCAGTGTGTCTGCACCGAGGGGAGCCTCTGATCGAGCATACCAGAGCGAGCAGTAGGAGGTCTCTTGGGAGGCAAACAGTTCTACCTGGGCCTTGCCGAACCGTTCCCAAATCAGCTGGACCGACTGGGGGTTAAGACTCCACTCTCCACTGGGCAAGCATTGTCGTGACAGCGCGTCCGCTACCACATTGAGGTTGCCAGGGATGTGAGTGGTGCACAGCGACTTGAGTTGCTGCTGGCTCCAGAGGATGAGACGATGTGGCGGGAGCGTACGCCGCCTTGGTGATTTATGTACGCTACCGCAGTAGTGCTGTCTGACCTGATCAGGACGTATTTGTCTTGAACTAACGGGAGAAACTTCCGCAGGGTAAAGAAAACAGTCAGCAACTCCAGGCAATTGATGTGCCAGCGCAGCGGGGCCCCTTTCCAACAGCCTGCTACTGCGCGCCTGTTGCACATGGCGCCCCAACCCAATCTGGAGGTGTCGGTCGTGACCAAGACTCGTCGGGACACCTGCTGCAAGGGTACTCCTGCCTGTAGAAAGGTCTGTCCAGGGTTTGAATGTTTTATTGAGAATGTGAAAATAAATTCAACAAAAGATTCTCCTCCCGGCACTCCACCGGGAGACGGAGTGGTCTTACCAGCTCCGGAGCTAACGTCTCGGGCTCTGGGTCGAGCGTCTCAGGAGCGCCTGGGAGCCTTCCGGGACCTCGAGAGGGTCCATGAGACGGGGGGGCGTCTGCTTCCTGCAGGGTGCTCAACGCTAGGGGCTGAGAGCTGGGCCCGTTTTATTGAGGCGGAGCAGGGTGTTTCATAGCCGCAGGAGGATGCCCTCGGCGAGCAGATGGGGCATGGCCCATGGCGGCAGGTTTGCGGCGGGGCAGGATGTGTGAAATGGCCTCCGTCTGCTTCACCGCTGAGGACTGCTGGGCGGAGTCGTCAACGGCGCCGCCGAATGGACGGAGCTGGGAGACGGGGGCATTCGAGAAGGCGTGCCTTGTCAACCTCCCACATTTCGACCAGGTCCAGTCCATATATTGCGTTTCTGGACCACAAGGGTGGCCATCGCCCGTTTGAGTGCCGGCACTTCTGACCTTCGTGGTCCGGGGAGTGCGGTTGGTCATTGAGCGCAGTTCCTGCAGCACATCAAGAACAGGACTACCCAAGTGCAAGTTTTGAAGCACCTTGGCCTGGCGTTGGTTGCAGGAAGGGCCATGGCGTGCAGGGCGGAAGCGGTCTGGGACCGCTCCACTGTCGAGGGTAGTGAGAGCAGAGGAGCGAGGAAACCACGGCTTACTCAACTCGTCATGCACGTCCGGGAAGAAAGGAACCAGGAGGGGGCACGACTGTGAGCGGCACACATGCCCGTGGGACCAATAAAGTAGCCGAGAGGGTGGGGGCAGGGTTTACCGGTCCAGCCTCGTGCTCGCGGTAGCCCAGGAAAGCATAGCGGACCTCTGTGCATCAGGCTCAGACTGGGCGAGCAGACCCGATGGTGGCGGCCCAGGCGAGTCATCAGCATCAGATGCCGCTGTAATGCTCTGAAACCGCCAGCCGGCCGTGAAGCGGGCCGCACTCATCCCGAGCTCGGGTTTTGAAGCAAGCAAGCGCGTCGGGGAGGCAGGTGGTTCGAGGGGGTTTACCCGGCGAAACGCAACCCGTCATTATCCCCAAATCGCCTTCATTGCCCGCAGTCTGCCCCAATCCCGTAGTAAGGAGGCGAGGCACGGGGGGCAGCTGAAGTGGCTTTCCCTCATGACAAAAGAAAGCCGCGACCGCAGTGCTGGAATGGCCATGTTCTCACAATGAGAACATGAACCACTGGAGAGAAATCACTCATCCCGAGCTCAGACAGAAGCAAGCAAGCGTGCCGGGGAGGTGGGTGGTTTGAGGGGGGTTTTCCAGGCAAAACGGAACCCGTCATTATCCCCAAATCGCCTTCATCGCCCGCTGCGCCTGCCCCAATCCCGTAGGAAGGAGGCGAGGCACGAGGGGCGGCTGAAGTGGCTTTCTCTCATGACAAAAGAAAGCCACGACCGCAATGTTGCCATGGCTGTGTTCTCGCACTGAGAACATGAACCATTCATAAAACGCAGCCTGCATGCGATCGCAGCCCAGGCACGTGAGGCAGCTTTTATAATCGTGAGAGGTGGGGAGAAATCACCGCATCCACAAATTACACAGGGGTGGAATGGCATCTTTATAAAGACTCGTCCTGAAAAGGACGTTCAACGCCGCTGTGTATTGCTCTTTTAAAAGAAATATCACTCTTCTAATATGCTCTTGCACTGTCGAAGCGCCCAGGGGCAAACTGCACTGCCGTGCACGGAAGGAGAAAGCCGCTGTAGTGCGCCTTAGATCCAACAGCAGAGAGCATCAGAGGAATAGGAACGGGTGTGTGACTCACAGCTCGCTGCAGTACAACCATCGGCTCCGAAGAAAATTTCTGAATGAACTCGACGTATTTCCCCGCTTTTATACCCGTATGTCCGGGGCGGGGTATGCAAATACTGTCTGCCAACTTCTCATTGGCCTTTTTTCATAGATCAGAGGCATATTTGGCGCTCAAGAGAGACCCCTAGTGTCGCTTCTTCGATACGATGTCGAAGTGAGCGACAGACGGAACAAAAATTATAAAAATTCTTTGTGCAGCATATCATCGGATTACTACGATTTTAAATTTGACTGGTAGCCTATTTTATATTCAAAAAAGAGCTGAATGGCAAATGTATTTTTCATAATGTTTTTATTAGACTAGAACGCACATTTGACAATGCATTTTGTGTGCATTGATGTACCTGTTTGCAGCTGTACAATACTGTTTCTGATGAGACATGTCTTCCCAATGGTCCGTTCGACTACTGAATGTGACCAGCTTTAGCTAGTGTTCGTTTTACCAAGCCATTTCACATCAGTAAAAGTCAAGTGCGCATTGCATTACAGATAATCTTTATTCAAATGCTGTACTTATCTCACATTATTGTAATAGAACAGAAAATATCTCAAACTAAGAAATCTAAGCTGTCATTTTTAGTTACTGTATGTTCCTTCTCTATGATGACATGGGAAAGTTCACCAAACGCAGTGCATCCCAAACTAATATTTCCCTTTTACTGCTTATATTTGAATGCCTTTTCATTTAGTTACATAAAAATAATATAGCCTACCATTGACTTGATAATGATTACTTCTGTTTCAAGTGCTTAACTACATACTTTTTATTCTAAATGTGAATTAAATTAAAATCAGAGTTTATAATCAGTCTGTTCAGTTCATTATTTGTCCATCTGGAGTCGCGTATTCACACACACTCCAGTAAAAGAGTGTGTACGCACAGTCAAGAGTGGCCGGAGGGTGCGCAAATATTTAGGGTAAGTTTATTTTTTATAAATTACGATATGTTCATGGGAAATGGATTACACACATGTCAATGCCCAATTTGTGCGTACAAAACATTTATACATCAGGCCCCTGATCTTTTCTCAAATTAGAATGATGAGCTTCTTTAATATTAAAATCAAAAGCAATTATTCACAGAAAGGAAACAGATGTGCCCCCTGAATGTATTCATAAAGATACATTGTGCTTTATATATTTTACAGAACATCAGCCTGATATAAACCTTTGCCTGTGGATATTCAGAGAAATGTGGCTATGTGTCAGACTCTGTGGTGTAGTAAAAAAGCAATCTTGCTGTAATCCATATCTCTCGCTGACTGTAATTGCTCCTTTGAGCCTCGTACTTACACAAGTATGTGAGAACATGTGGTCAGTGAGCCCTGGATGCACCAGATTTCCATGAAAACATCAGGGATCAAAAGAGTCATCATCAGGGAGCTCATGGGAAGGAACTTGACATGTCATCTCAAGTTATAACATATCCAGACGTGTGATGGGGCCAGAAACTGTTTTTCAATGAAAATGTATACAAAAAGACCAAAGGCACAGCATTTAAATAATGTATACAGATCTGTATGTGTTCAATGTTATACTTGTGAGCATCATCCTTACTGCATGTTAAGACCAATTTTGTGTTTGACTGCTCAGTGACCCCCATCTTTGGTTGGGACATTGTAAGTCAATAGGAATACAAATGAAATCGTGATTGAATGAACCATTTTCCAGTCCACTTTGAAGGGTGAACCATCATGATAGTAATGCTGTAAGTGAATTCCCAATAAAACTGACTCAAATAGTGAGTTTTGATTGACCCTTATTATTGAGTCCAAAACCTTTTAGCTCTCCAAAGCTCTCACAGTGGATGGTAAAGTCTTCGAAGGGAATAGGGCATAGGGTGATCCCTTCCGAACCCAGTGTTTTCATGCTTTGCTCTGTCATTCTTCTAAAGTCTTGCTGACTACCTGCATAGCCTGCTGTAAATATTGGATCATTTGTAGCACAAGTGTCATCAAAAATAAATTAATTGTAAATTAAAATGAGTTTATATATATATATATATATATATATATATATATATATATATATATATATATATATATATATATCATTGGAAGTATTGCCCGCTCCCTTTTTTTAATCTGCAGCACAAGAAATCTAATTGGGTGCAGACCTCTATAACAGATGACAGAAAAGAGAACTTATTCACTGTAAAGTACATAGTGCCTACAGACTGTAACTGGTAATCTGAAGGTTACTGGTTCAATCCCCACAGCCACCACCATTGTGTCTTTGAGCAAGACACTTAACTCCCTGTAATAAGTGCACTGTAAGTTGCTTTGGATAAAAGCATCTGCCAAATGCATAAATGTTAATGTAAATGTTATTTAATTAAATCGCAGAATTTTGCGCTTTAATAATCACACTGGGCCATTTAAACAACTGCTTATCCGGAGCCTCAATTTAAGTTGCAACAGAAACATGTTAATACTGTATAGTAAATGTAATATTCACTTAAACTTATATTCACAATATTAATAATTATAATAATATTTTTTTAAGCAATATAATAATAATAGTGCTGGTGTAGAGAATAAATGTTTTCTGGATGCTCTTATATATACTTTAATGCTCTGTTGTGCAGCACTCTATTTGAAAAAAATAAGACTAATATTATTTAGATAATTGTTGCTATTTTAATTGTGATTAATTTTCTTAATATAATTTACATTAAAATACTTATTTTGTATGGGGCATCTGCTTGACATAATTTATAATGAAAATTGTTTCTGAATTACTTTAATGCTGTTTATATATAAGTAAACACAGTGCCTAATCAGTTAACTTCACTTTAATAGCATGTGAAACAAAGCTGAAAATTAATAACAGACATATTTGTGATTGGTTACAATGCTATGCTGCTGTCTTTTGAGATGGTAGAACCCAGGAACCTGAATGACTCCACTGCTGTACAGTGCTGTTTAGAATGGTGGTGGGGGGGGGGGGGGGGGGGGGGTCAGTGTTGGGTGCTAAGAGCTGATTGGTTGGTCTAGTGGTAGTATTATTGTAATTGATGAAAAAGGGGCTGGGTCTGCCTCCTCCTGGGGCAGCACTTGCAGGTTCACTACCTGGTCTCTGAAGGGTGTGGTAGGGACATTGGGCACGTAGCCTGGTCGTGGTCTTAGGATAACATATGTGTCTGCCGGACCGAACTCCAGGCAGGTGTCACTAACAGAGAATGCTTGCAGGTCCCCGACCCTCTTGATGGAAGTGAACGCAATCAGCAGTGCCGTCTTTAGAGAGAAGGCCCTGAGTCCAACTGATTCTAGCGGCTCAAAGGGGGGTCTTTGGAGGCCCGCGAGGATCACTGAGATCCCAGGAGGGGAACAGGCTTGGCTGGGAGGGGTTTAACCTCCGGGCGCCTCTTAGGAACCTAATGACTAATTCGTGCTTACCCAAGGACTTGACGTCTACTGCATTGTGGTGGGCCGCAATAGCGGCAACATACACCTTCAGGGTGGAAGGGGACAGTCTACCTTCCAGTCTCTCTTGCAGAAATAAGTGCACTGACCTAACTGCGCACCTCTGTGGGTCTTCAGCACGGGAAGAACACCAATTCGCAAACAAGCACCATTTCAGGGCATAAAGTTGCCTTGTAGAAGGGGCTCTGGATTGGTTGATCATGTCTTCAACCGTGGGTGGTAGACCAGCTAGATCTTCCGCGTCCCGTCCAGGGGCCAGATGTGGAGGTTCCAAAGGTCTGGGTGCGGATGCCAGAGCATGCCCCGTCCCTGAGAAAGAAGGTCTTTCCTCAGGGGAATTCGCCAGGGAGGGGCTGTCGCGAGAAGTACGAGATCCGAGAGCCAGGCCCGGGTGGGCCAATAAGGAGCCACAAGGGTGACTTGTTCCTCGTCCTCCCTGACCTTGCACAGTACCTTTGCAAGAAGCTCACTGGGGGAAATGTGTACTTGCGCAGCCCCACAGGCCAGCTTTGTGCCAGTGTGTCTGCACCGAGGGGAGCCTCTGATCGAGCATACCAGAGCGAGCAGTAGGAGGTCTCTTGGGAGGCAAACAGTTCTACCTGGGCCTTGCCGAACCGTTCCCAAATCAGCTGGACCGACTGGGGGTTAAGACTCCACTCTCCACTGGGCAAGCATTGTCGTGACAGCGCGTCCGCTACCACATTGAGGTTGCCAGGGATGTGAGTGGTGCACAGCGACTTGAGTTGCTGCTGGCTCCAGAGGATGAGACGATGTGGCGGGAGCGTACGCCGCCTTGGTGATTTATGTACGCTACCGCAGTAGTGCTGTCTGACCTGATCAGGACGTATTTGTCTTGAACTAACGGGAGAAACTTCCGCAGGGTAAAGAAAACAGTCAGCAACTCCAGGCAATTGATGTGCCAGCGCAGCGGGGCCCCTTTCCAACAGCCTGCTACTGCGCGCCTGTTGCACATGGCGCCCCAACCCAATCTGGAGGTGTCGGTCGTGACCAAGACTCGTCGGGACACCTGCTGCAAGGGTACTCCTGCCTGTAGAAAGGTCTGTCCAGGGTTTGAATGTTTTATTGAGAATGTGAAAATAAATTCAACAAAAGATTCTCCTCCCGGCACTCCACCGGGAGACGGAGTGGTCTTACCAGCTCCGGAGCTAACGTCTCGGGCTCTGGGTCGAGCGTCTCAGGAGCGCCTGGGAGCCTTCCGGGACCTCGAGAGGGTCCATGAGACGGGGGGGCGTCTGCTTCCTGCAGGGTGCTCAACGCTAGGGGCTGAGAGCTGGGCCCGTTTTATTGAGGCGGAGCAGGGTGTTTCATAGCCGCAGGAGGATGCCCTCGGCGAGCAGATGGGGCATGGCCCATGGCGGCAGGTTTGCGGCGGGGCAGGATGTGTGAAATGGCCTCCGTCTGCTTCACCGCTGAGGACTGCTGGGCGGAGTCGTCAACGGCGCCGCCGAATGGACGGAGCTGGGAGACGGGGGCATTCGAGAAGGCGTGCCTTGTCAACCTCCCACATTTCGACCAGGTCCAGTCCATATATTGCGTTTCTGGACCACAAGGGTGGCCATCGCCCGTTTGAGTGCCGGCACTTCTGACCTTCGTGGTCCGGGGAGTGCGGTTGGTCATTGAGCGCAGTTCCTGCAGCACATCAAGAACAGGACTACCCAAGTGCAAGTTTTGAAGCACCTTGGCCTGGCGTTGGTTGCAGGAAGGGCCATGGCGTGCAGGGCGGAAGCGGTCTGGGACCGCTCCACTGTCGAGGGTAGTGAGAGCAGAGGAGCGAGGAAACCACGGCTTACTCAACTCGTCATGCACGTCCGGGAAGAAAGGAACCAGGAGGGGGCACGACTGTGAGCGGCACACATGCCCGTGGGACCAATAAAGTAGCCGAGAGGGTGGGGGCAGGGTTTACCGGTCCAGCCTCGTGCTCGCGGTAGCCCAGGAAAGCATAGCGGACCTCTGTGCATCAGGCTCAGACTGGGCGAGCAGACCCGATGGTGGCGGCCCAGGCGAGTCATCAGCATCAGATGCCGCTGTAATGCTCTGAAACCGCCAGCCGGCCGTGAAGCGGGCCGCACTCATCCCGAGCTCGGGTTTTGAAGCAAGCAAGCGCGTCGGGGAGGCAGGTGGTTCGAGGGGGTTTACCCGGCGAAACGCAACCCGTCATTATCCCCAAATCGCCTTCATTGCCCGCAGTCTGCCCCAATCCCGTAGTAAGGAGGCGAGGCACGGGGGGCAGCTGAAGTGGCTTTCCCTCATGACAAAAGAAAGCCGCGACCGCAGTGCTGGAATGGCCATGTTCTCACAATGAGAACATGAACCACTGGAGAGAAATCACTCATCCCGAGCTCAGACAGAAGCAAGCAAGCGTGCCGGGGAGGTGGGTGGTTTGAGGGGGGTTTTCCAGGCAAAACGGAACCCGTCATTATCCCCAAATCGCCTTCATCGCCCGCTGCGCCTGCCCCAATCCCGTAGGAAGGAGGCGAGGCACGAGGGGCGGCTGAAGTGGCTTTCTCTCATGACAAAAGAAAGCCACGACCGCAATGTTGCCATGGCTGTGTTCTCGCACTGAGAACATGAACCATTCATAAAACGCAGCCTGCATGCGATCGCAGCCCAGGCACGTGAGGCAGCTTTTATAATCGTGAGAGGTGGGGAGAAATCACCGCATCCACAAATTACACAGGGGTGGAATGGCATCTTTATAAAGACTCGTCCTGAAAAGGACGTTCAACGCCGCTGTGTATTGCTCTTTTAAAAGAAATATCACTCTTCTAATATGCTCTTGCACTGTCGAAGCGCCCAGGGGCAAACTGCACTGCCGTGCACGGAAGGAGAAAGCCGCTGTAGTGCGCCTTAGATCCAACAGCAGAGAGCATCAGAGGAATAGGAACGGGTGTGTGACTCACAGCTCGCTGCAGTACAACCATCGGCTCCGAAGAAAATTTCTGAATGAACTCGACGTATTTCCCCGCTTTTATACCCGTATGTCCGGGGCGGGGTATGCAAATACTGTCTGCCAACTTCTCATTGGCCTTTTTTCATAGATCAGAGGCATATTTGGCGCTCAAGAGAGACCCCTAGTGTCGCTTCTTCGATACGATGTCGAAGTGAGCGACAGACGGAACAAAAATTATAAAAATTCTTTGTGCAGCATATCATCGGATTACTACGATTTTAAATTTGACTGGTAGCCTATTTTATATTCAAAAAAGAGCTGAATGGCAAATGTATTTTTCATAATGTTTTTATTAGACTAGAACGCACATTTGACAATGCATTTTGTGTGCATTGATGTACCTGTTTGCAGCTGTACAATACTGTTTCTGATGAGACATGTCTTCCCAATGGTCCGTTCGACTACTGAATGTGACCAGCTTTAGCTAGTGTTCGTTTTACCAAGCCATTTCACATCAGTAAAAGTCAAGTGCGCATTGCATTACAGATAATCTTTATTCAAATGCTGTACTTATCTCACATTATTGTAATAGAACAGAAAATATCTCAAACTAAGAAATCTAAGCTGTCATTTTTAGTTACTGTATGTTCCTTCTCTATGATGACATGGGAAAGTTCACCAAACGCAGTGCATCCCAAACTAATATTTCCCTTTTACTGCTTATATTTGAATGCCTTTTCATTTAGTTACATAAAAATAATATAGCCTACCATTGACTTGATAATGATTACTTCTGTTTCAAGTGCTTAACTACATACTTTTTATTCTAAATGTGAATTAAATTAAAATCAGAGTTTATAATCAGTCTGTTCAGTTCATTATTTGTCCATCTGGAGTCGCGTATTCACACACACTCCAGTAAAAGAGTGTGTACGCACAGTCAAGAGTGGCCGGAGGGTGCGCAAATATTTAGGGTAAGTTTATTTTTTATAAATTACGATATGTTCATGGGAAATGGATTACACACATGTCAATGCCCAATTTGTGCGTACAAAACATTTATACATCAGGCCCCTGATCTTTTCTCAAATTAGAATGATGAGCTTCTTTAATATTAAAATCAAAAGCAATTATTCACAGAAAGGAAACAGATGTGCCCCCTGAATGTATTCATAAAGATACATTGTGCTTTATATATTTTACAGAACATCAGCCTGATATAAACCTTTGCCTGTGGATATTCAGAGAAATGTGGCTATGTGTCAGACTCTGTGGTGTAGTAAAAAAGCAATCTTGCTGTAATCCATATCTCTCGCTGACTGTAATTGCTCCTTTGAGCCTCGTACTTACACAAGTATGTGAGAACATGTGGTCAGTGAGCCCTGGATGCACCAGATTTCCATGAAAACATCAGGGATCAAAAGAGTCATCATCAGGGAGCTCATGGGAAGGAACTTGACATGTCATCTCAAGTTATAACATATCCAGACGTGTGATGGGGCCAGAAACTGTTTTTCAATGAAAATGTATACAAAAAGACCAAAGGCACAGCATTTAAATAATGTATACAGATCTGTATGTGTTCAATGTTATACTTGTGAGCATCATCCTTACTGCATGTTAAGACCAATTTTGTGTTTGACTGCTCAGTGACCCCCATCTTTGGTTGGGACATTGTAAGTCAATAGGAATACAAATGAAATCGTGATTGAATGAACCATTTTCCAGTCCACTTTGAAGGGTGAACCATCATGATAGTAATGCTGTAAGTGAATTCCCAATAAAACTGACTCAAATAGTGAGTTTTGATTGACCCTTATTATTGAGTCCAAAACCTTTTAGCTCTCCAAAGCTCTCACAGTGGATGGTAAAGTCTTCGAAGGGAATAGGGCATAGGGTGATCCCTTCCGAACCCAGTGTTTTCATGCTTTGCTCTGTCATTCTTCTAAAGTCTTGCTGACTACCTGCATAGCCTGCTGTAAATATTGGATCATTTGTAGCACAAGTGTCATCAAAAATAAATTAATTGTAAATTAAAATGAGTTTATATATATATATATATATATATATATATATATATATATATATATATATATATATATATATATCATTGGAAGTATTGCCCGCTCCCTTTTTTTAATCTGCAGCACAAGAAATCTAATTGGGTGCAGACCTCTATAACAGATGACAGAAAAGAGAACTTATTCACTGTAAAGTACATAGTGCCTACAGACTGTAACTGGTAATCTGAAGGTTACTGGTTCAATCCCCACAGCCACCACCATTGTGTCTTTGAGCAAGACACTTAACTCCCTGTAATAAGTGCACTGTAAGTTGCTTTGGATAAAAGCATCTGCCAAATGCATAAATGTTAATGTAAATGTTATTTAATTAAATCGCAGAATTTTGCGCTTTAATAATCACACTGGGCCATTTAAACAACTGCTTATCCGGAGCCTCAATTTAAGTTGCAACAGAAACATGTTAATACTGTATAGTAAATGTAATATTCACTTAAACTTATATTCACAATATTAATAATTATAATAATATTTTTTTAAGCAATATAATAATAATAGTGCTGGTGTAGAGAATAAATGTTTTCTGGATGCTCTTATATATACTTTAATGCTCTGTTGTGCAGCACTCTATTTGAAAAAAATAAGACTAATATTATTTAGATAATTGTTGCTATTTTAATTGTGATTAATTTTCTTAATATAATTTACATTAAAATACTTATTTTGTATGGGGCATCTGCTTGACATAATTTATAATGAAAATTGTTTCTGAATTACTTTAATGCTGTTTATATATAAGTAAACACAGTGCCTAATCAGTTAACTTCACTTTAATAGCATGTGAAACAAAGCTGAAAATTAATAACAGACATATTTGTGATTGGTTACAATGCTATACAGCTGCAAAAAAAAAAATCTGTTGTAAATAGCTTTGACATTCTTGACGAACAGGAATAAACAATTGTGAATTAAATAATTGTGCCATCTATTTTTTGTAATCTCTCTATATATACATATTGTTAATTGTGCTGCCCTAATACATTTACATTACATTTACATTTAGCAGACGCTTTTATCCAAAGCGACTTACAGTTCACTTATTATAGGGACAATCCCCCTGGAGCAACCTGGAGTTAAGTGCCTTGCTCAAGGGCACAATGGTGATGGCCGTGGGGTTCGAACCAGCAACCTTCTGATTAGCAGCCCTGTGCTCTAGCCACTACGCCACCACCACTCCACCACTCCACTCTAATACATGTACACACGATGTACAAATAACTACAAATGCTTATCAGATCACCCTGATACATAATACCAGAAAAACTACCAAATACGCAAATATTAGAAAACCTTCCATGTGTCACTCTCTTGTCCCGATGTGCCAATGTGTTTTCACATAAAACAGACAACATTGTGGGTTGATAGCTTTTAAATTTAGGCTGAAAGCAGCACAATCAATGTTCACATCTGTGTCATTTTCCTAAACCCGGCTCCTCAGCTAGGGCCAAGAGAACAGAATATTTGATGAGCCAACATAAATTTCAGCAATTGCTTCACTACAAAACCCGAGGAGTCCACGTGAGGCTTCTGACCACCTGGGAAATCACTCTTTAGGCATCTATAGAAACTCTTGCTTCAGTGTTTCATCTGAAGCAGGCAAGGCCAAGAAGTTACATGCAGGCCTCTGAATGCACATTAGGATGATGCGACTGAAAGAGCTGCTGTGCCCAAAGGGCAAGGTTGTTGCTCAGTGGTGAAGGGGAATGCATATTCATGTGGTGTTGCCAGGTTCAGGAAGTTGAAACTGGAGGGTGGGAAGCTCAGTGGAGGGGCTCCGAGCCGACATGGCGGCAGTCATCAGGAGCGATGCTTGTCTCTAGATGGATATCACAGTGATGAAAGATGAAGTGTGAGCAGCCATCCAAATCTAACAGGCAGGCTGAATGCTGAGCACAAAGCTGGCAATGCCAAAACTTCACACATACATTCACGTACCCAGGGGCACAGCTACATATTTTTGAGGATGCATTCCAGGGAGGTGGAGGGTGAGGGTGGGTGGTGTCCTCTTTTTACATTTTCTTCTTTTGATGGTGGGGGGCTGTGGTGGTTCCCCATTGTGACCCCTTAGTGTGCCACCAGCAGCTCCCTAAATGTGGAGCCCATATGCGTTGCATACAGCGCATATGGTTTTTGCGCATCTACACACACCATAAACACACTTACACTCATCTTTCTCTCGCCCCTCTCTTATTCTTTCAATGTTTTTTCTCTCACTCTTTCCAGGGCTGCCAACTCTCACACACTGAGCCTGAGAGTCACGCAATTGACACTGTTCTCATGCTCTCATGCCACACGTCCCTTTTCTCGGGCAGTGATAACGTTGCAGACAGCGCACAGACATACAAGACAGAGCAGGCAGCACCGTGCAGCAGTGGGTTATTCAGACCAATCAGGGGAATGCAGCAGTACAGCGTCTCTCCCACTCCTCTCGCAAAATTTCTCAAAAGTTGGCAGCTCTTTCTCTCTCTCTCTGCAAAAATAAATAAATAAAATAAAATAAATAAGGTTCTTGTAAGTATTTGCCAATAGGATAAAAAAATAAACATGTTCATACAAATGACTAAAACTCATAATTTGCCACTACACTCCACACCAACACACAATTGATGCACCTTTCCCTTTGGTGCTACTGATAGCATATTGCACAAGCCACCTCCAAGACACAGTTTCTGATCCTAGGGGAACCAGGAATTAATCACTTTCACATAAAATAAGTGTGATTCAGAAGTTGCATTTTAGGTCTAAAATTACATTTTTATCCACTGACACTTTACACTTACTTAGTTTTCAAATTTTAAACCATGACTTGGAACTGGAGTCTGGTCTCTCCCAAGGTTATTTTTCTCCACTAACCAACATCTTATGGAGTTTTGTGTTCTTTGCCACAGTCACCTTCAGCTTGCTCACTGGGGTTGTAAACAGAATTATGAATTAATGATTTAATTATTTATTTTTTATACACAATTTACAATCATATTTATTCAAAGCACACAGTGATGACTCTAAGACTTTATAGATATTACAGTTTTCATTTTCTGTTAATGCATGATTTTCTATAAATCTGCTTTGAAACAATGTGTTTTGAAAAGCACTATTCAAATAAAAATGACTTAACTATTTTGTTACATTGTTGTGTAAATTTTTCCAAGGAAATATTGTTTTTGAAGGCCTCCAAAACTCCTGCCTCTCTTTATACACAAATAACGCAGTCTGCATAGGGCACCAACTCTAATGCCTAGGGGGGCACTTCTTCACATGGCATTGTCATGGAACACCCCCCCCCCCCCCCCCCCCAGTGTGAAATGGGCTTTTATATATGCTACTGTCTGTCCTGGGATATTGTTAGCTTGTGGTAAAATACATCAATTGGCTCTGCTGCTCAGAATCAGCTTTATTGCCAGGTATGCTTACACATACAAGGAATTTGTCTCGGTGAAAGGAGCTTCCAGTGCACAACAATACAAAAACAATACACAAACAGCAGCAAGACATAGATAATAATAAAAAAAAATATTATACACATACGTACATACACACACATACATAGTGCAATTCTAATATTAATCTGTTATCTGTTATGTACAGTGCAAAATACAAATCTGTTATGTACAGTGCAATTATTAATTTTTTTCAGAGGAAAGAAATGGCAGAAGAGAAGAGGTAGATGTGTTGAATAAATATAAAAAGACTAAACTGTGTATTGCACATAATTATTCACAAAGGGGCAATTTTAACTGTTCATGAGATGGATAGCCTGAGGGAAAATAATGTTTCCTGTGCCTGATTGTTCCGGTGCTCCGAGCTCTGAAGCGTCGGCCAGAAGGCAACAGTTCAAAAATGTAGTGGGCATGGGGCAACCAATAATGCGGGGCATGGGGCAACCAATAATCCACTCAGCAGACCGAACTGTCCTTTGTAGTCTTCTGATGTCTGATTTCATAGCTGAACCAAACCAGACAGTTATTGAAGTGCAGAGGACAGACTCAATGACTGCTGATTAGAACTGTATCAGCAGCGCCTGTGGCAGGTTGAACTTCCTCAGCTTGCAAAGGAAGTACAACCTCTGCTGGGCCTTTTTCACAATGGAGTCAATGTGTGTCTCTCACTTCAGGTCTTTTGAGATGGTAGAACCCAGGAACCTGAATGACTCCACTGCTGTACAGTGCTGTTTAGAATGGTGGGGGGGGGTCAGTGTTGGGTGCTAAGAGCTGATTGGTTGGTCTAGTGGTAGTATTATTGTAATTGATGAAAAAGATTGTGGTTTCAAGTTCACCTTTTGAAACTTTTTATTTAGATTGCATCCACACATCTGTGGATGTACAGTATATCTTGAGTGGAGACTCATGCGTTTGCATATTTTTTTAGATTCATCTAGAAAGGAGCAAGTAGAGCACGTGTGTGCACTAGAGAATATTACAGCTGTCACTCAACACCACTGATAACATCCACGAGCATTCATTATACCATTCAAAATAACACATAATCGCGTCCGATCGCCACTCCTTTTAACCCACACGAACGAAATGGAAAAATCATGCTTAAAATGTTCCCAAACCCCGCTGGACATGAAGGAAAAGTACCATACACCCAACCACTAAAAAAGTTATATGTCCCTTTACATGAACTTCTGTCAAGACTTCACTGTACCCTAGAAACATGGGATGCATATGAGATTTCAAGAAGACAATATAGAAACACCGATAAGCCACAACATTAAAACCACATTCCTAATATTTTGTAGGTCCCCTCATGCCACCAAAACCATGCAGCATCTCAGAAAAGCATTCTGAGATGCTATTCTTCTCACCTCAATTGTACAGAGCGGTTATCTGTTACCGTAGACTTGTCAATTGCCATTCTCTGTTGACCTCTTTCATCAACAAGGCACTTCCATCCACAGAACTGCCGCTCATTGGATGTTTTTTGTTTTTGGCACCATTCTGAGTAAATCAGCAGTTACAGAAATACTCAAACCAGACCATCTGGCACCAACAATCATGCCACAGGCCAAATATTTTTTTCTCCATTCTGATGGTTGATTTGAACATTAACTGAAGCTCCTGACCTGTATCTGAATTATTTTATGCACAGCTGCCACAAGATTGGCTGATTATATAATCGCATGGATGATTGTTGGTGCCAGATGGGCTGGTTTGAGTATTTCTGTTACTGCTGATATCCTGGGATTTTCACAAACAACAGTCTCTAGAAATCAAAAAAAAAAAAAAAAAAAAAAAAACACTTACAGTGAGTGGCAGTTTTGTGGATGAAATACCTTATTGAAGAGAGAAGTCAACAGAGAATAGCCAGACTGGTTCAAACTGACAAAGTCTACAGTAACTCAGTTAAACAATCTGTACAATTGTGGTGAGAAGTATATCATCTCAGAATGCTGTTATGAGATGCGGGTTGGTGCTGTTTTGGTAGCACGAGGGGGACCTGCACAATATTAAGCAGGTGGTTGTAATGTTGTGGCTGAACAAAAAAGATATTTGAAACGGATAATAAAGACAGTAAGAGTAACAAAGACACAACCAGTAACTAAGACATAAGCTATAACTTTAACAAACTAATATTACTGCAAATGAACAGGATTGACATTACCAGTTGTACAAACAACACTATAAAAATAACTTGATTCAGTGGTACACACAAAAATGTGTCTTGATGTGACATGATAATTTAAGTCTACTTATTTTACGCTCTCCAAAATTAATAAGCTGAAAGGCAGCGACGAATGCATCAACAGGAACATGCATGCGCGAAAGTGTTGACATTAGAGAGCTACTTTCTAGACACGACCACTGACGAGTGCACATGAGCAAATATGGCAGCAATTTGTTCCTGGCAGGCAGCAGATGATTAGGAGATTATCTCTCTCTCTCTCTCTCTCTCTCTCTCTCTCTCTCTCTCACACACACACACACACACACACACAAACACACACACAACCACTTATCTTTGCATTCAACAACAACACCCACACATACTCAACTTAAAAAATTTGGCTAATATTCTGATACAACATTGTACCCTCATCAAAATCAGAGGCAGACATGTTAATGAGAAACCAGACCCAATGTCTATTAATCTTCCCTATGCAGACCCTCTCAACCACAATCTGTCTGATGACCCTTTTTCTTCTTTCACTTAAACGTTATTTGATTTTACAGCCTCCTGTGATTCGGGTGCGAGACTGCAATACAATGATGAAAATCCTTTGAAATTAATCACATAAAAAGAAGATGAAAAACTTTTGTAATTCCTTAAAAAAACACAAGGAAAATGTTAGCTTTTTATGTTCAGTTTCTTATAATATATATAACAGTTAATTCCTTTCCTCTAATCTGATTGTATAAGTGGCATTATATGATTTTTGTATAATTAGAACTGCACTGGAACACTTCACTGTTTGTATTACCTCACTTATCTGTGTTTGTGGCATTTCAGACAAGCTATACGTCTGCAATCAAACCTGCTTTGGCTATGTTGGAACTATTTTCATTAACAGAAAAAAAAGACAGAAAATGCTAATTACTTTAACTTCTTGTTTATAGAACTTTTGTATAGAACGAATCACACTCGTAATCATACGGTTGTACTGAATAACAGCACTCTTACTTGTGTAATATTGCTCAACACATACTTTAATAACACATCTTTACCACACTCTCGTTGACCTTTCTGAATCTATAAATCATTAAACTACCCTCTCAATCCTCCATCTCATAAGATTTAGGGGCAAAAGTGCCTGAACTCTTTCATGCTGCGTTATCATTTCTGAAGGATTAGAAAACTAATTATGACCAACACAACTTGAGTGGCTCTACAGGGCAGTGCAAGACATACACACTCTCACAAACATACAAGAGGCACTGCAAATCTATTAGGCTTAGGGTGAGGATCTGGAAACTGATATGTGACCCCCAACTCTGGTGTTTTTGAGAAAATTGCGAGTAGGACACGCACGCTGGAAAAGATGCAGTCAATTTATACAGTGAGTCTAAGGGATGTAATCTTATATTAATTTCACTATGTTATTTAATTAAAAACCTGTGCAGGAGTGAAATAAATCTGCTGATGGTAATTATTTGCAAATGAACTTCAAGCAGATTTGGAGAGGCCCAGATGATATGAAAATCATAGGAGGCTACTGCCAGCTCATTCTTCCTTTTCTCTCAAAGCTTAGCAAAGTTTATTTTCTGCCTAAATTCATTCATTCATCTTCAACCGCTTATCCTGTACAGGGTCACGGGGGGCTGGAGCCTATCCCAGCTAACATTGGGCGAAAGGCGGGGTACACCCTGGACAGGTCGCCAGTCCATCGCAGGGCCTCTGCCTAAATTACCACAATAAAAAAAAACACCCCCAGAGGAAACAAATAAGAAACATAATGCTACATATAATATAATACAATATAATAAATCACTAATTAAAAATAGTACTTTAGGGAAAGATGTGAGATAAACAATTTCATGTTGTCAGAGAACAAACAGTTCTTTCTATTTTCCACTTCCAACTCTACTCCAATTACCTCACCCGCTGACCTGTAGATCAACCAATCACATTACCCTGTCAACTCTGGACCTGCAAAAAATCCAATAGCTCAATATATTATTACAGCATTCCTCAAACCCCCGCAGACTGCTTTGAATACCCCATCCATTCCTATGAATATACCTTTATACAATAATTGTGGAAAAAACTGACATTGTAGCTCCGTGCCAAGCGTACTAATCATCATGGAAAGTGATTGAGTGCTCAACATGGAAGATTCAAATCTCAATTGATTTCAGTAGAGACGTGATATTCTAATAATGTAATACTGCAATAAGCATAAAGTACATATCACACAAATATTAAAATCCATTAAAATAAAAATCTATTTTTAAATATACAGGGCTAATTTGTATCAATATTTGTTGCTGTATTGAATTAAACGTTTATCATAAAAATACCATTTATTTTATTTACTTATTTTTATTAAGCATATCACAGTGCATTTTGGGATTGCCTTGTCCATTAAGGATTCATGCAATTCTGCTATTTATTTAATTAATTAGCATTTTTTTGTATTATTATTTACAAAGTAAAGAAATAGTTCTCCCAAAAATGAAAATTCTACCATCATTACTCTCAACCTCTTGCTATCCCAGATCTGTATGAATTTCTTTGAAAGATTTTTAGAAGAATATAATGCCCTGTAGGTCCTCACAATGCAAGTGAATGGGCACATACAGATGACATTTGCCCAATACATTTGATCGTAGAAAACATTGCCTGTTTTAGGTCAGTTAGGATCACTACTTTATTTTAAGAATGTGAAATGTATATAGTAAATAATAGTAGAGAAAATTATTAATTTAAGCTTTTATTCCCAGTGGGCTTAAACTTCCTGGCTGATGTCTTGAGATGTTGCTTCAATACATCCACATACATTTCCTCCCTCATGATGCCATCTATTTTCAAAAGTGCATCAGTCCGTCCTGCAGCAAAGCACCCCCACAACACGATGCTGCCTCCCCCATGCTTCACGGCTGGGATGGTGTTCTTCAGCTTGAAAGCCTCACCCTTATTCCTTAAAACATAACGATGGTCATTATGGCCAAACAGTTTAGACAAGAGAACATTTCTCCAGAAAGTAAGATATTTGTCCCCATGTGCACTTGCAAACTGTAGTCTGGCTTTTTTATGGCAGTTTTGGAGCAGTGGCATCTTCCTTGCTGAGCAGCCTTATGTTGATTATGGGACTTGTTTTACTATGGATATAGATATTTGCCTACCTGTTTCCTCCAGCATCTTCACAAGGTCCTTTGCTGTTGTTCTTGGATTGATTTGCACTTATTGCACCAAACTACGTTCATCTCAAGAAGACAGACTGCATCTCCTTCCTGAGTGGTATAATGCCTGCGTGGTCCCATGGTGTTTATACTTGTTGGAAATTGCTCCCAATGTCTAACCAGAATTGTGGAGGTCCACAATTGTTTTTCTTAGATCTTGGCTGATTTCTTTTGATTTTCCCATGATGTCAAGCAAAGAGGCACTGAGTTTGAAGGTAGGCCTTAAAATACACCCCCAGTTCAGTACACCTCCTATCAGAAGCATCTGGCTAAAAATTGTCTAAAGGCTTGACATCATTTTCTGAAATTTTCCAAGCTGCTTAAAGGCACAGTTAACTTAGTGTATGTAAACTTCTGACTCACTGGAATTGTGATATAGTCAATTAAAAGTGAAACAATCTGTCTTTAAACATTTGTTGGAAAAATTACTCTTGTCATGCACAAAGTAAATATCCTAAACAACTTGCCAAAAATATAGTTTGCTAATATAAAATCTGTGGAGTGGTTAAAACGTCTAGGTTACTGTTGTAACCCCCATTCCCTGATGGAGGGAACGAGACGTTGTGTCGGTGAAGTGACACGAGGGGTCTCTCTTGAGAGCCTCAGTTTCCTCTGAGCTTTGAGAAAGGGCCAATGAGAATTGGCGAACAGAATTTGCATGTCCCTCCCCCAGACATAAATATAAAAGGAGGGAATCTCAAAGCTCAGAGACAACTGAGGCTCTCAAGAGAGACCCCTAAAGTCACTTCACCAACACAACGTCAAGTGAATGACAGAAGGGGAACTGAGTATATGAATGGATGTAAACTTCTGACTTCAACTGTAAATTTACAGTTTTACAGCCCAGTAGGTGGCGATATGCATGAAGAATGCAAATCCCCAAAAACAAATGATGAAGAATATGAAAGTAAATATTTATAGTACAAAAACACATAAATGTTGATCTGTTTCTCACCCACACTTATCATATTAATTCTGAAGATATGGATTTAACTACTGGAGTCGTATGGATTACTTTTATGCTGCCTTTATGCTTTTAGAGCTTTCACATTTATGTACCCATTCACTTGCATTCTGAGGACCTACAGAGCTGAGATATTCTAAAAATCTTTGTTTGTGTTCAGCACAAGAAAGAAAGTTATACACATCTTGAATGGCATGAGGGTGTGTGAATGACGAGATAATTTTTATTGTGGGTGGACTATTACATTTAGAATTTGGTCTAAACAACATATCTTAGGCAGCTGCTAAATTCCGTTCTCTTACGTTCTCAAGGTAGTTGTTTACAGCAGGGCAGTCTGCCATATTCGTTGTTCATTTGATTTATGAAATTAATGTAAACTGTATGTGTAGTGTGTGTGGGCATATGGCTATGAGATTAGATCACATTACACATTTTATGAATGACAGCCAACTGAATAATCAAATATCAAGTGTGCAGTTGTGTACATTAGATATTTTCACAGTAAGTTGAAGTTTTAGAAGAAATTACTAATTTGATAAAATCAGAATTGGTACAGATGCAGGTTTGGACTGATTTTCATTGAGAGCGAGAGCTGAGCTGTGTCTGTTTCTCTGGAACTGAGGCAAAGCCACTTAATGCATATGCACTGAATTCACAAACAATCCCCAAAAAATGAAGTGCAGGCAGTCAGAATAGAACATATCTGTTCAAATTATATACCACCGTGACAATACATTTGATTACTCTGACAATGATTAAACTCCTCTCCCATCATATTTCCATGACTTTGCAAAAGTGGGAACAGTTGATTCAGCACATTGCACATCTCTGTTGAAGCTCATGGGGAATTCTAAAGATTAAATTTGTAAACGATATTAGTTATACATTTCTGGAACACTACACCAGACTGAGAACAATCTGAAATAGCCAACATTTCTCTTTCAAAGGGTGGGACTTGGTTCAGGTTTCAGTTTAGGTCAGGGTTTGGCTCTGTTCATCTGTCCCCTGTTCTCGTTCGCTGTGAATGGAGAAAGAAACCTTGAGAGATTCAAGGCTCACTCCATCATAGTAGACTGAAGGGAAGTATGGCTGGCACAGGCTGCAGTTGGTTGTCATCACTCGACACATAGCAGTGGGAGTCAGACATCAGACATGACCCGAGCTGGATCTGGCAGGTTCTGGTAACCTCGTGATAGGGAAAGGATCTTCCTCTTTTTGTGAATTTTGATATTCTAGGTGTTATTAACAGGCTGCAATTTTGCAATCATAATGAACGTGATGGATTGTATTATTTATTAATTTTAGTGGACAGATTATATCACAGCAGGTGCACTGAATGTCAGATTATATATTATGAAAAATATTGTGTTTTTTAGATGTTTTTATCATAATGATTGATTATGATAGATAAGATGTGATCGCGAACGTGCTTGCTGGCTATGCGCACCAGCATATTTTAGTTGCAATGCAAGAAGGGATTCTGAGTTTGTCTCGTCACATAAGCATACAAAATGAGGAGCACAGACGGTTCTAAAATCTACAAGGTTAGCATAGATTAGCATAACGCGGCAGTTCCGTATACATTCTATGGGTGGTACACTGGCAAGGAGACAAGAGTCCATTCTTTTTTAATGGATATCTATAGAGGAGATGCTTCACAATGCGAAATAAACCACTTTTGTGAGGAAACAGCTCATCATTTAATTAATTAACCACCTGTCTGCTAATCTTCAACACGTTTTACACTAAAAAATAATTTTGGAGTGAACTATGTGTGGAGTTTACTATAATAAGTCATGGATGATTTTACGACAGGAAGGTGTCAGTTTACGGCTCTCTCCATTCATTTGTATAGCATCAGCAAACCTTCGTAAAATGCTAGTTGACCGTTATAGCATACACTCTCTCCAATGATAAAAATGTGAAGCACTTCCACATTCCCAGCCCCAGTGGTAAGAATGAGTGACGGATGGAATGGGTGAATGCTCGATTGGACTGACTAGTTTGTATATGCATTATTTGATGTCAGAAACATGGCCGCAGCACTGCATCAAAACAGTGCTCTCTGATGGAAATAGCTTTATAATTTAAGTTAGTGATTGTTTGAAAGTTTGTGACAAATAAAATAAATATATTGTGATGTTGAAAGACTATTTGAACTGCAGGTTCATTATGAAAACTGCATTAGTTCCTCTTTTGCTTGTAAACTGCAGCACAAATGCAGATCGCACCGGTTTGATCATACGTGCGAATGGGTTAAGTGCCGTGGAGCTAAACCATTCAAAGCTTTGTAAGTAGTTGAAGGGTGATTGGGCCTTTATGTCATCCCCAAACTCTGGAACAGTCTCCCCTTACATGTGACATTCACTCCTTCTCTAGCCATTTTAAAATCTTCTCTCAATAGCAATCTTTACTCTTAACTTTTGGTACAGTTTGATATGAGTAAAATCCATAAAATTTTGTACGAGCCAACTCAATTTTACAATTTTGCCCTTAATAATTATGACCCGTCATGAGACCAAGTTAGATTACCAATTTATGAGCAACTATGGCAGATTTCAAATAACATATTTTCATGGGAGTTGTGTGCCAACCAAGCAAGTGCCATTGAGAGGAGGTACATAAGGAGGTACTTTAGATCTCCTTAGGTGGAACTGAAATTGAAGACTGTCTCTTTCTCCGTGACCCAACCTGTGTCACATTAACACGCACATCTCTGTAATTTGACCATCCGTATAATAACACCCAGTCTGGTCTGAACTCAGTTTGGCCTGAAGACATCACCAAGCTTCCTCCCTCATTGGATCAATCCATCATGCCTTCAAGTCCTCTGACCTGCTGCTTGTGTCTGCTGTTTCATAAACACAACTGGACTTTGTTAAAAGCTGGCTGCTGCAACCATCTCACTCTGAAACCTGAAGAAGGGAAATTCACCACCAGCAGAATTCCAGCAGCTGGGGACGTTTAATTCCTATTTATCTTTTGCCAATTTCCTAAATTCTTGGGATGCATCCAGTGGGATCACTCAATACAATTTATCATTACAGAATCTTTTTTAGCCACTCACTCAGATCAATTTTAAAACTAGGTGTCTGGTACTTCTGAGTGAAGCAGGGGTTGGGCCTTTCATACATCGAATTTTGGCACAGAAACATTTGTTCCTCTAAAATGTTCCACCGAACCTAGTCAAAAGTGCCATCGCATTTATGATTAATGTTGTATGCCCGACAAAATAAGCAATTAGCAGAATTACGAGCATTACTTCTTTGATTTAAGACAAGGGTGACAGTAATAAATAATGACCTGGGGGTTTTTGGACATTATTTGTTTATGAAAATAAAAAATTTGACCATGAATTTGATAGAGCTGTGTGATGATTTAGATGATCAGAGCATGCGCGAACCAACTGGCTGGTGTTTTTACGGACATTTTCAACCTGTCCCTCTCCCTGTCTGTAGTCCCCACATGCTTCAAAACATCAACTATTGTGCCTGTACCGAAGCAAGCCAAAATCACCTGCTTAAATGACTGGCGTCCTGTTGCCCTCACCCCCATCATCAGCAAATGCTTCGAGAGGTTGATCAGAGATCACATCTGCTCTGTTCTGCCCACCTCTCTGGACCCATTACAGTTTGCCTACCGCAACAACCGCTCCACTGATGATGCCATTGCATCTACAATACACACTGCTCTTTCCCACCTGGAAAAAAAGAACACATATGTGAGAATGCTGTTTGTAGACTACAGCTCAGCATTCAACACCATAGTGCCCTCCAAGCTTGATGTGAAACTCCGGGCTCTGGGCTTAAACAGCTCGCTGTGCAGCTGGATCCTGGATTTCCTGTCAGGCAGACGTCAGGTGGTTAGAATGGGCAGCAACATCTCCTCATCACTGACCCTCAACACTGGAGCCCCACAGGGCTGTGTTCTCAGCCCACTCCTGTATTCCCTTTACACACATGACTGTGTGGCGACACATAGCTCCAATGCCATCATTAAGTTTGCTGACGATACGACGGTGGTAGGTCTGATCACTGACAATGATGAAACAGCCTACAGAGAGGAGGTGCACACTCTGACACGCTGGTGTCAGGAGCACAACCTCTCCCTCAACGTCAGTAAAACCAAGGAGCTTGTGGTGGACTTCAGGAAGAAAGACAGAGAACACAGCCCCATCACCATCAATGGAGCACCGGTGGAGAGAGTCAGCAGCTTCAAGTTCCTCGGTGTCCACATTACTGAGGAACTCACATGGTCCGTCCACACTGAGGCCGTTGTGAAGAAGGCTCACCAGCGCCTCTTCTTCCTGAGACGGCTGAGGAAGTTTGGAATGAACCACCACATCCTCACACGGTTCTACACCAGCACCGTAGAGAGCATTCTGACTGGCTGCATCACCGCCTGGTACGGCAATAGCACCGCCCACAACCGCAAAGACCTGCAAAGGGTGGTGCGAACTGCCAGAAACATCATCGGAGGTGAGCTTCCCTCCCTCCAGGATATATATAACAGACGGTGTGTGAAGAAAGCTCGGAGGATTATCAAAGACTCCAGCCACCCGAGTCATGGGCTGCTCTCACTGCTTCCATCAGGCAGGCGGTATCGCAGCATCAGGACCCGCACCACCCGACTACATGACAGCTTCTTCCCACAAGCAATAAGACTTTTGAACACATGATCCCTCACGATCAACAATCAGCACTGCACTTTATTAATCCTCATTTGTCAATATATTCTCACTCCCATTCAGTTAATGTGTATATATATATATATATTTATACCATTACATAGTGTATGTGTATTCTACATTGTGTATTGTGTACATTTGATATGTTAATTGTTGTGTAAGTATGTGTACATTTGTTATGTAAATTGTTGTGTATATATGTTGTTATTGTAAAGTGGTCAATGTCTCGTCACTGTTATTACTGCAATGTTGATCGGAACTGCACACAAGAATTTCACCTGCTGTTGCACTTGTGTACACAGTAGTGTGACAATAAAGTGATTTGATTTGATTTGATTTGATTTGTTTTGAGAAAGAGAATGAGAACAGTGGCGAGAGAAAAAATAATTTTGTGAGTTATCAGGTGGGTTACTATCATAAGACTAGGAGCTTGAAATCTATTCAATTTCAGGTTTATGTGTCTCATAATGAGAAGATGAATCTTAAACTTGGATCCCTAGTTTTACTCAAAAACTAATCCTAATCCCAGTATTATGTATACTGTATATTGTTCCCTATCTATAACTCACTCGACGTTGTGTCGATGTAGTGACACAAGGGGTCACTCTTGGGAGCCAGAGGCACCCTCCGCTCTCCCCTGAACCATTGCGGCTCGATGATTGGTTCCTTGGCCCGCGGCGCCACTCACAGCCGCGCCCCGCCCCAGTTCCTTTCTTCCCAGAAGTGCATGAGGAGCTGACAAGGTCGGTGGAGGCACCTTTTACTGCCTGATTCCGATCTTTCAGCTCCCCTGCCCTCACTACACTCGATGGTGGGGCGGCAAAGGGGTATTCAGGGATCCCCCAGTGGATAAGGTGCTCAAGGTACACCTATGCCTACAGAGCCCTGCCACCTGGTGTGGGTGCCCGAAGCTCCCATCCAGGGTCTGTAGGTTTACGTCGCCCCTGACAGACAAGTCCTATGGTGCTGCTTGACATGCCAGCTCCACCCTGCATGCCATGGCTCTCCTGCAAGTCCACCAAGCCAAGGCACTAAAAGAACTGCACAAGGGTAGTTCCGCCCTGGGTTTGATGCAGGAACTGCAATCAGTCTTGGTGTTCCAGGAGCACCACCTTTGGCTCAACCTGGTCGGGATGAGAGAGGCTGACAAGGCACGGTTCCTTGACGCCCCATTTCCCAGGTTGGCATGTTCAGCAACACCGTCGAGGACTTTGCCCAGCAGTTCTCCGCAGTGAAGCAGCAGACGGAGGCTATCCAACACATCCTGCCCCGGTGCAGCTCAAGATCCCGCAACTCATTTGCTCGTCACTAGGAGTAGGAAGCAGATGCCACACTTCTCATGGCCGCCAAGAACCTGAGGAAGGCTTCGAAGCACCCCTGAGATGGGCGACCCAGGGACACGGAGACCTGCTGTTCCGGAGCTGGTGAACTGACCACTTCATCCCACGGTTGAGTGCCGGGAGGAGAATCTTTTGTTTTGTTTTCATTTAATTTGATTGGCAAGATTGGTAGACCTGAAGGACGCGTACTTCCATATCTAAATTCTATCTCGCCACAGACACTTCCTACGGTGTATGTTCGAGGGTCGGTCGTACCAGTACAAGGTATGTTTTGGCCTGTCTCTGTTGCCTCACATCTTCACAAAGATTGCAGAGGGAAGACCCCGTTAAGGGAAGTGGGCATTTGCATCCTCAACTATCTCGATGACTGTATAATTATAGCTCACTCTCGTGATGTGTTGTGTGCACACAGGGACCTGGTGCTCATGCACCTCAGTCGGGTAGGGCTTCAGGTCAAATGGGAAAAGAGCAAGCTCCTCCTGGTTTCTCAGCTGGGAGTTGGACTCAGTATCGATGACAGTCAGTGCTGACCTGTTTGAAGGCATTCAGACTGAAAACAGTGTGTTTCAGAGGCTCCAGGGGCATATGGCATACTGTGCGGTGGCTACACCGCTTGGGTTGATGAATATGAGACCGCTTCAGCACTGGCTCCAGACTCAAGTCCTGAGATGGGCATGGCGCCGCGGGACACACCGTGTGGCCATCACTCTGGTCTGTTGCTGCCTCTACAGCCCTTGGACCGACCTCACATTTCTACGGGCAGTTGTTCCCCTAGAGCTGGTCTCCAGGCACGTTGTGGTTATGACGGATGGCTCCAAGATAAGCTGGGGTGCCGCATGCAACGGGCACGCAGCCGCCAGCTCCTGGACGGGCCCACGGCTATGCTAGCACATCAACTGCCTCAAGTTGCGAAGGTTCCAGCAATTGATCCAGGGCAAGCACGTGTTGGTTTGGGCAGACCACATGGCAATGGAAAACTCGACCGCCGTCTCCTCCTGTGGAATCAGCAGCACCTCAAGTCGCTGCGAGCCACTCACATCCCAGGCGACCTCAACACTACAACTACAGGTTACCCGCAAGGGAGAGTGGAGCTGTTCACTTCCCGAGAATCCTCTCACTGCCCACTTTGGTATGCCCTGACCGAGGCACCCCTCGGTATAAACATATTGTCACACAGCTGACCCTCTGGACTATGCAAATATGCATTTTCCCCAGTGAGCCTACTTGCACAGACCCTGTGGAAGGTCAGGGAGGACGAGGAGCAGGTTGTCCTAGTAGCACCCTACTGGTCCACCCAGACTTGGTTCTCGGACCTCATGCTCTCCCTCGAGAATTCCCCCGAGGAAGGACCTTCATTCTCAAGGAAGGGGCACCATCTGGCACCCACGACCATACCTCTGGAATCTCCATGTCTGGCTCCTGGACAGGAGGCGGAAGACCTAACTGGCATATGTTTATGTAGCTGCAATAGCGACACACCACAACACAGTGGACGGTAAGAGCTTTGGGAAGCACAACCTGATTATCAGGTTCCTGAGATGCGCCAGGAGGTTGAATCCTTCCGGACTGCAACTCATTCCCTCATGGGACCTATCTGTGGTCCTTCAGGGTCTACGGGTAGCCCCTTTTGAGCCCTTGGAGTCAGCTGAGCATTAGGCACTCTTTTTAAAGTCTGCCCTCCTGACTGCACTCACTTCCATAAAGAGGGTAGGAGATCTGCAAGCGCTCTCTGTCAGCAAAACAGGCCTGGAGTTTGGTCCGGGCTACACTCACGTGATCTTGAGACCCCGACCGGGCTATATGCCCAAGGCTAGAGCACAGGGCTGCTAATCAGAAGGTTGCTGGTTCAAACCCCACGGCCACCACCATTGTGCCCTTGAGCAAGGCACTTAACTCCAGGTTGCTCTGGGGGGATTGTCCCTGTAATAAGTGCACTGCAAGTTGCTTTGGATAAAAGCGTCTGCCAAATGCATAAATGTAAATGTAATATAAATGTAAATTTGTAGTTAAAAATTATATAAGTATTGTTTTGTTTCTAAAGATAATCAATTGTTTGGGTTCAGAAAAACTTTATCTGTTGACTGGAGTCAAGTGGATTATTTTGATGCACCCTAAATACAGTATATAGAGGAGGCCTGAATGAAATCTTAAAAATCTTAAATTCTGTTTTGATGAAGAAAGAAACTCAGATACATCTTGGATGGCCTGAGGGCGAGTAAATTATCACCAAATTTTCATTTTTGGGTGAACCTATTACTTTAAACCTCTGGGGTTTTTTCGTCATTACAGCGGAAACAACATAAAATTCTCCATCATTTTTGGGCATACAGATAAGTGTAAGACATCATTAGAGACTATAAAGGGTCTACTTTAATTTGTACACTCACAATAACAACAAAACCTTGTGCTTTTGTACAATAAAGAAAATAAAAAGGGTGAGCTTTCAGCAGTCTCTGGGTTAATCTGAAACACGTAACAAAAATGAACTGGAAACTCTGCGAATACTTATCACACAAACATGAAACATGTCTAAAGAAAGCTTAAAATGTCTAATTTAAAAAAAAAAAACTATTCAAATTTAAAACAAATATTCTCCTGCAATGTAATCTGTATGAAACAAAGCGATTACAGTTTTCCTGGCTCAGCTAATTTATCTCTAATGTGATCAAACCCACTAGCAGAGCGCGCCATTCAGACGCTAATGTGCGGAGATGATCAATGCAAATGGTAAACGCCCCCGACTTGGTCTTAAAAACAACAAGTTCTTAATTTTTCTGCGCGTTTGAAAGACAGCATGATATACACTTGAGAAAACTCCTGGATAGTGACGAAGAGTTACAATTTTCCTCAGAAGAAGAGCGGGACTCAGATGAACATTTGTATTATGAAGAGTGACTTGATCCAGCCGAGGATACAATTTCAGACGAGTAAGTCAATTCGTTTTAATTAGCTGACATGTTATTTTATAGAAACTTGAACAAATTTACTAGTGGGAGTGTTTCCAGACTTGCCAGCCAGGATTCGGAGTATTGACATTTGAAATGTGTCCTAATAAGCAAACAAGTTTTAGTTACATGTAAATGTTGTTTCGGCTAAAGCAGGCATTTAAATTGTATGCTGTATGATATAAATATGATATGTAATATGATATAAAAATAATATGAATGTTTAGATTATATTTTATCTAGTGTTTATGCTGCCTCATTATCATCAACAAAGCTTGTACTTGCAAATATGTGTTCAGGTGTAAATGAGTAAAATGCACTTTAAATATCCCATATTAGAAAATCAGCATATCAGAGGGTTAAAGTGTTTTTGGATCATTCTGCAGACAAAAATTATAAAATATCTGTCCAAGAACATTTAGTATACAAAGAACAGGAGACGTGGAAATTCAGATGTCATCAAGGAACTTTTTACAGCTTTATACTGTTAGTGCCACCGAAGAGATGGTAAGTCTATCCTTCACAGCCTCGTTGCCATTACCATTAAAAATCAAAGATGGTGCTAGCGTGAATAAGGTCTAGAACGAAACAGAACACAGGGATACTTGAGACAAGTTGGACTATTTTTAATTCTATTTTAACTTTATTAACTTTTACATTAAAATTATGTGAAATTATACAATTACAACCAGTAGACTGCTGCAGAGGTCCACTCTGCCTGGTTGTAGCAAAAATACATATTTATTTTTTAGATCTTATAAGTTCTACATTTGGATATATATTTAGACATAATCAAAGATGAAAGTTGAAGACTTTCAAAGTGAAGTGAAATTTTGTGTGAATTTCTTTAAACAAATTTCAGAATTATCACTGTATAATGAACAAATGCTTACTGTAGAACCTGTATAAAGCATGTTGCTGTAGATCTGCAAAGCATCATGGTCAAATTTATTTGGCGGGTGAATTCTAAAGTGAAAATATTTTCCTTTGAATCACAATACAGTCATTTTGAGCGGGATTTTTTTTTTCAGCAATAATCTGTCATTGCTGATGGCACACTTTGCATTATTTCCAACACACATGTTTTTTAGTTTTTGTAATGGGAGTATAACGATATGCTGATGGACACCTTCTTTTCTCTACACTATTTTGTTGCAAGAGCTTACTCACAAGATTCCACACTTTCTTCAGATTTTGTAAGGTAACTTTGCTCATTATTTTGGAATGCTACGTTAATTTTTAGCACAATTTCCACATGTAAAGTTACCTGTGTTTAACCTTAAGAGTGCACTGGGAGAGAGAAGTAGAGAGAGAGAGACACCCTCCTTAGTTAGTATGCTGGTGTGCATAATATTACCAAAATAAACTATTTGCATATTACATTTTGATAGATTTTGTTTTCTGGTGACATTTAGGTTGATAACGTCATCAGTTACATTAACAATATTGGTTGAAAGTTAAATTGGAATTGTGTGTGTGTCTGCATGTGTGTGTTGGTGCTAGCTAGCTCTGTTTGGAGAAGCTTGTCACTTGTTGTTCTCTTGCTAGCTTCCATGAGGCATGAGCAAAACATTTTTGATAACTTCATGTTTTTTTTCTGAGCTTCATCATAGGGAAGACTGCACCATCTAAGTTGGATAAATTGTTGCTAACCTAACTTGAGCATACAGGGGTTTCATTCCCGACTTGTGGAAGCATATTACATTCCACTCTATTACGATTTATTTCCCATTTTTAACTGTCACAGGTTATTTTTGTACCATTTTGCTCTTTTCTTTCAGGCTGAGTAGTTGCAGCAAAGAAAAAAAAAAACCATTTCAGCTACACAGGAACTAACTAGTATGCATATATGTTTTTCAAGTGCAAAAAAAAGTTGTTTCTCTGCAGACACAATCCCTAGATATATCAAGCATGTTAAAGTGCACAAAAACCATAAAAACTTCCATGTACAGGTTTCCATGTAATTTGAAGACAAGTTGTCCATTACAGACACACATGTACCAAAACCACACAACACCAAAACCAGCTAATGTATATGTGTGTGTGTGTGTGTGTGTGTGTGTGTGTGTTGTTGTTGTACCATGCTATTGCCCTTTTATTTAGTGTTGTCAGTAGTAGACACATATTGTGGCATTTCAATTGGGAAGAAATGAGTCAACAAAAATTGTCAAAGAGCGATCAGTCTTGTCTATAAATGTCTACATTAGTTACTAATTCCTTCCACTTCAGGGAAGCAGAATCCAGTTCAAGAACAATAAAGTCAGTCTTAGACATTAGACATTCTACATGTTTTGGTTCATATTTAATTTGTGTTTTTATACATTTCCACTTTTATCTGAACATGTGACAGAGTTTTCTACAAAGTGATGTTTCAGTGTGTTTTTTCACATTGAATCAATGTTTGTCAACGATTCTCATAAAACAAATGTAAAACAATAGAGGACTTGCACACATCTTTATGATTGACAACTCCTTCCCTTTGTTTTTTTCCCCTTTCTTTTATTTTTGTCTCTAGAAGTACATTCAAATTAACTAAAACTTCTCAAACAATAAATCAATCATTTTAAAACTCTCTAAATATTTATGAAAGATTAACAAAATAATTTCAGGACATGCAGTTTATATTGTCAGGGAAACTTAAAGATGATACAAAGATGCGGCGGAGGATGGCGTGAAGCCTCCACACGCGCCATGTCTCTGCCGTAATGTGCTCAACAAGCCACATGTTAAGATGCGCGGGTTGATGGTCTCAGACATGGAGGCAACTGAGATTCGTCCTCTGCCACCTGGATTGAAGCGAGTTACTATGCCACCACGAGGACTTAGAGTGCATTGAGAATTGGGCATTCCAAAGTGTAAACTTTCACACAGTGAAAAAAAAAATCAACTGTCTAAAACTCTTTGATCTTTGTGTGTGTGTGTGTGTGTGTGTGTGTGTGTGCGTGCATGTGTGTAAGCATGCTTGCTTGCTAAGTATTACTGCCTCACCTTTTCATTTATGTGTGTGTGTGTGTGTGTGTGTGTGTGTGTTCTCAGTTCTGAATGTGTTATGGTCTTACCCCTACATTCCTGTGTGTGTGTTCTGCATTTTGCATGATTTATTGATTTTAATTGACAAATAATAAAAAAATGCTCGTTTTATCCTGTCACCTAGTGTCATGATCCACTGTTGTCTGGCCTGTGTTTCTCCTGTCATCTGCTGCCCATGGACTACACTTCCCATAATTCCCTGCTCTCATCACTGCCATCTGTCTTTCATTGTCCTCACCTGTGTATAATTTAATCATTATACTTTGTGTATTTGAGCCCTGTTGTTTTGATCATTCGTTGTCAGTTATTGAATGTATTCAGTCCCGTGTCTTGACCCAGATCCTGTTCCTGATCCTGTTCTTATTCCTGTTTTCCCATCGTGGTTGTTTTATTTGTTCCTGTGTTTTCGTTTATATTCCGAGTTACCTGTTACATCTTTTGTTTTTCTATTAAACGCTGCATTTAGATCCTCATCCCTCGTCTGCCTCGTTACACCTAGTAATTTCCTACATGGGGTCAAATTTGTCCCCGAGCATCACAAGTGTGAATTGTTTTGTTTTTATCACACCACCACAAAACTTCAGTCCAGCCCATTATGTGTGAGTGTGTGTGTGTGCACAAAGCAAATGTAGGAAAAGTCACCAAATCTAATGCCACTGAGGTGAAGGAAACCATATTTTTTAAGGGAGCAAATTTCAAATGGGCATAAGGGTTAATAGTGGCAGGACGCTCAAAAAGAGTTAAAGGCTTAAGATGTCCGTTGGAATGCATATGGCTGTAACAGCAAGTTAGACTTAGTCTTAATTTGCATGATAAACCCCTCTCAGAAAAGATATACGAGCATGCTAATTAAAGCACCGTCATTAAAACTATAAAAAAAAGTAAAAGATTAAGTAGATGACTAATTGACTAGTCAGTTGTTGCCCATCCTTAATTTGTAGTTAACTGATGATAGGAAGCAAGTCTGAAATGTGAGATCACTTTTGACCCTTTTGCCCAGTAAGTTCATGCTGATATCTTGTGAGCTATGTTTTGGGGTTCTGGTTTGGTTGGCTTGCACCAGCTTTCCATCAAAGGCCTTAACACGAAATCTCTTGACCCCAGTATGGTCCACACGGGTGCTATCATGGCAGCATTTCATTCAGCATCACATGTTGAAGTCTGAAGGACTTTACCCCTGTGTATGTGTTTGTAAGTGATACCCACAACCCAAACCCTCAACAGTATCCCACAGGCTATTAGTTTTGTTTAGAACTCCTTGCCCAAAACATGTTATAAAAGACAGTGAAGGCTAGCACAGGCCCTCTTTTCAGGTGAATTAATGAACACTGGATCCTTTATACACAGGGGATGTCATGCCTGAACTGGCAGGCATATTTGGATACAATGACAGTGAAGCTGTTCCTTAGCAGTGCTGATAACCAGGGCCGGATTCAGCCGGCCGCACTAGGGGGTGCAGCTAGAATATCAGGGGGGGCAAGTCATTTAACGGAACATTTAAATTTGACAAATATAGTGATTTGATTTATATTGTGATATATCTCGATATGGCCAGAAATAAAAAAATATATTGTGAAATGAAAAAATCCTATATCGCCCAGCTCTAATCTATCAGCTCCTTTGATCCATTTGATTTGTCTTATAGGTTTTATGTTGGATGCCCTTCCTGACACTACCCTCTGCATTTACCCGGGCTTGGGACCGGCACAAACAGGACACTGGCTTGTGCCCTGTTGAGGCTGCATTTATCTTTTTTTTTTTCTTTTTTTTGTCTTTTTTTTTTTTGTCTGTCTGTCTGTTTGTCTTCCTGTCTGTCTGTTTGTCTTCCTGTCTGTCTGTCTGTCTGTCTGTCTGTTTGTCTTCCTGTCTGTCTGTCTGTCCTTTTGTTTTTTATTTCAATCTTTTTTTTGTAAATTTTTTTTTCATTTCTTTAGCTCTGTACACAGCATGGCTTATATCAGTCATTATAGCATCAGTCGTCTGCTTTTCTTCGCAAAAGTTCTAACAAATGCGTCCATATCGAGACCTGTTGTTATGGCCTTCTCATGAGCCAGAATAACTAAATTTCTTTTTCTCTCATGTAGCATAGTACGGCGGAAGGGGGTAAGAACACGAGACAAAGTGGAGAAAGAGCTCTCGCATGATGCAGATGATATTCCAATCACAAGTGAGGTCACATACATGCGATGGAGCTGAGGAAAGGCATTCTTATACCCGTGTAGATATGTGCAAATGGTGGAGAGGTCTACAAACTCTACGTTCTCATCATCATTAGTCTTTTTGAATTCTTTTTCCAACATAATTTTTGCGACAAGAATCTCATTGGAAAGTTTGTCACTGTCACTTTTTGCCATTTTTTGCAGAGGACTTAACATGGCAACATCCAGAAAAGAGGGAGATTGTGGTTGAAGGCAATTAACTGCTTTCATGAGATCCAGATTGCTTTTGGAGAATCTTGTCTCCATCTCTACAATGGCGATGTCCAAAATGTTGAGAAGAGCTCTCTTCAGAGCCTGGCTAGGAGTCATGGAGTCTTCTGCATGGCCTACAGTGGACGTAACAACGCTACCTACGAGCAGTGAGCTCATTGTTCTTTTTCTTTTAGCAGCTGGTACAGGCATGCTGGTTAATGTCTCACTCTCCTCATCTCTCATCTGCTTCAGAGCCTGCAGAGATGCACTGACTACTTCTGAAGCACAGCACAGGTCAACAGAATGAGCCTGCAGCATAGCATTTGCAGACTTCAAGGAACCCAGAACTTTAAGGAGGAATTTTCCTATTTCAAAGAAATGATGCCTCCTTAACATCATCAACAGCCCTGATGCCTCTGTACAGATATCAACAGCAGCGACTCTGTCCTCTGTAACCTCAGACAGGATACTCAGAATAGCATCCTGATTCTCCACAAGACACTTGGTCACATCATGGTGGCTTGTCCACCTGATCTCCAACAGTCGTTTAAGGGAGGGAACATTATAGTTCTGTGACACATAATGACGGTGAAAAAAAGAGTGCAGTGATCCTGATAGATGAAAAAAGATTTTTGCACACGGCTCTCCTTGCATTGCATGGACCACGGCCAAGTGCAGCTGGTGGTTATAGCAGTGGATATAAGGAATATCTTTCCCTACCTTCTTTTGCAATAAGGCCTGAACCCCACCCCTGACCCCACTCATGACAGAAGCTCCATCATAGCACTGACTGATAATTTCAGCTGCACTATAGCCTGAGTCAGAAAGATGCTCAAGAATTTGTGTGGTAATAAATTCAGCATTTAACTGACTGAGGTCAAGCAGGTCAATCAGGTGTTCCTCTGGAATGCCTTTACAGACAAATCTAACCATGATTGACAGATTCTCCACATTACATCTGTCCCTCGTTCCGTCACTTTTGATGCAAAACCCAGCATAATCTGCTTTGTCATAATTACCTTTTATCTGATTTAATACCATTTTGGCCAGTGTTTCAATAATTTCATTTTGTATGTTGTGAGAGGTGTATTTTGCATTTGGTGGGATGTGTTTGTTAATTTCATTAAATTTGGGGTCCTTTGCCAGTGTGTAGTCAACCATTTTTAAGAACAATCCTGCAGAGAAATCATCATCATTTGAACTTTCCACACTGCCACGAAGTGGAAGTTCATTTACTGCTAGGAACTGAACTACTTCTCCAATTGTTTTAATATAATACCTATTTTTTTCCATTTGTGTGGGCCCTATTAAATTACAAATGGTCTCCCCTGTGGCCTCTCTTTGGGACATTTCAGACCAGGCTTTTGCATTTTTTATGTGGCATTGACTTGATGCGTGCTTTGAGAGTCCCTTGTCCTTTTCCAATGCAGTTTTCCAATTAGTAAATCCTTGATTTGTGAAAACCAAATCCCTATCATTGTTCCCCCCAAATTTCTGACACGGGAAACAAAAGCACGCATCAAGCTTTGCTGAATATTCGAGCCATGGTCTCCCACGATACCAACCTGGGCAAAATGAGCGGGAGCTCTTGCCAAAATTACGTTTGGGGAAAACCAGAGCTATGGGTTGTGACGGTGCTTCAGTGTTTAAGCCTATGTTGTATTCATCCGCAACAGCCATGGATGGGCTGGGAACGACAGGGGATTCGGTCTCTGCTGCAGCTAATGCCCTAGCAGCCTCGTTGCTGCTGCTGCCAGTGCTAGCTTTAGCAACCAGAAATCGCCGCATACTCAACTCGTCACTCGGTGCAAATTACAAGAGAAAGCGATAGAGAGATATAGAGGGAATGAGAACACGCTTTTACAGAAAGAGTAACCAAATAATTTCAGTGACTGACGGCGAAGGAAACTCAAAACAGGGGCTGAGCTCAGCTGACGACAGTGTGTCTGCGTGCTCCGCTCTGCAGTGACTGACTGAGACGTGAAGCTCAGCAGTTCACAAGCGGTGAAGCGACTGGCCACGCCCTCCCATCTACCAATCAGTAGCTACTTTGAGGGATAGAGAGCAGAGAGCGCTCACTCTGACAATTTTTCTTGAAATGTTTTTTAAATTTGGGATCTTTGCATGCCATCACGTTTGGGGGGGCAGTCACGGCATTTGGGGGGGCATTGCCCCTCCTTGCCCATGCCTATATCCGGCCCCGCTGATAACTATAAGTCATATTTTATTGTTTTCTTATAAACATTCACCGCCCCAATTATCATCTTTTCTTGAAGTCTGGAACATGTTGTTTGTTTATAACCTTTTCCCTTCAAGTGAGTTTAACCATCTGTTTCCTCAATTTCACCATCCTTATCTCATTCTCTTTTTAATTATTTCCATGAATTAGGCTGGACAGACTTCATTTAAATCTTTGGTTCAAATTAAAGTGGATTTAGGTTTTAGTGATGCAAACTTTACAAGACAAATTTTGTTGAAAAAAATTAACAAAATTAATTATTCATTTTCAGATAAAAATTTATTCTGAGATGAAATATGGTATGAGACATTGTTGATCCATTTGTAAATTATTGTCAATTATTAATGACAATGGACTTCATCCTTAAAGAAATAACTTCTCATTCAGGCAAAATTAATTAATTAAAGTAACGTCGATTCTTTCTCCCGTTATGGTAAAAACTAAATCGCTGGATGTCTTTCAACACACATTTTTAGATTGATTCACTGGATCAAAGGTGGCAATCATTTAAGCAACTTTTGCCATGGCTGATTTTCTATTCTTAATGTTGTTGTTTTCGTTTCAGTTTTGACTTGAAAATGAGCAAAAAGTCTTCTATAACTTGATCTCTCTCTCTTAGTACACAACTGTAGACTTACGTATTTATCACAACAGTAAAAGATCATAGATCATGTTAATTATTATTATCTTAAGATTCATTTTGGCATCTTGTGATGTAACAATTAGCATGTCTGTGCAAATATCCGTAAAAGTCACCTAAAGTGACACTTATTCACTGGATGAAGTGACGATTCTAAGTCTGCTAAAAGGCTGGAAAAAGTTTTGAATTGAATCTACCATCCACTGAAAACTCATAGATCTTGCAATCAGATTGTTTCTTAATAGCATAGGCTTTACTGAGCACTGTGGTCTGTGTACTGAATAGATATTTTGCGATATTATATTATAGATATTATAGATAGAGTGTGTGTGAATGTTTCCATGGTGAAGTGCCATTTTGCTTTCTATGCACCAGAATGTACTGTACATTAGTGTTCATGTGGCACATATCACATTATTGTAATCAATCAAATTATCAAAAACAATAACTGTAAAACCACAAGATTAATTAATAAGTAAATAATATTTTTAAGACTTTTTGTCCACTAATTACACCATAATTACATTGTAACAAAATTTTTAAAACAATAAATTATAAATTGTAGTCAGAAAAAATAATATTAATATTAATGTTAATTACTTGTTACTATGACTATTTTGACTTAAAATAAATACATTTCTCAGTGTTTCACTTATTAACACAATGCAGGACAATGGTGTGTCACCAGGTGTTGATTTGGATGTTTTTTTTTTGTTTTGTTTGTTTGTTTTTTCCTGAAATTGCTCAGGTTTAATACAGTAAAGAATTAGTATGTGTGATAGGCGACCACTTTTGTGGAAAAGCAATTCTGAACACAAAAGACTGGAGGAGAGTGGCTTTTTGATGATAAGAAATTGGCACAGGATGAAGACTCATGGTTTTGTGTAAAATCACAGTTTTCAGACATGTTGAAAAGAAAAGTTGATGTGATTTCACCACTGGTTCTCTCATCGTAGACACTCAAAAATAATAAAGTCTCAACATACATTACAGTACATTTGTTCAGCTTCAGCGCAATGAATGAAACTGATAATTCCTGTAAATATATTAACAAAGAATGTATGTTCTTTTAAATAGGTACTGAATTGGTAGTAATTCACTGATCATTATTGTTTGGGTTTTAAACGAACCATTCATGACTGATCTCAATTCAATACCTGTCTGTTGACAGAAACCAGAATAAATTAATGGGACCAATGTACATTGAAAATGGCTTAAATAGAATTTGAATATATTGTACATATGGATTAAAAAAATAAATAAATCTAAAAAACAAACTATCCCAATGGCAATTCCCATGAAATGTGTTATAATTCTAAGAGTTTTCCATTGGTCCCCCAGACTCTGTGACCAGTTTAGCCAAATAAGACTTTAACTGTGTGCTTTTGTGACATTTTTTAGAGATAAGTGTCATTGTGTCCTTTCAAACACTGGGTACAAAATATGTGTCTAGTTTTGTGTAAAAACTTGGAATTTGTCTGTGACACAAAAGATAATTTTGTTATTCTTGAATAGATTAGTTTGGTATGTTCTTATCTCAAGTCAACACATTCCTTCACTTTTTATGGATAAACATCGGGCGATATGTGAGCACTTCCCCCTCCACACACCACCAGTATGTAATGTCTGGCCTTCGGCAAACACTTTCTGCAGTTTTCATCTGTCACTAAGCATTGTGTGAATGCCATGAAATTAAGCAGTTGGCCTTCCTACTTAAATAAGTAATCACTTCACATTAAACAATAGGAAGCTGAGAGAAAGTAAATAAAAACATACCTCCTGCCACTCTGACTGTTTAGAAGCAAACTCGATGAATCCTCCACCCATTCAGACCCTAATTTCCAACATTGTAGGAGTTAGTGAAATGTAATTACTGGAAACACTGGTTGAATCTAATGCAGAAGGCATTATATATATATATATATATATATATATATATATATATATATATATATATATATATATATATACGCACACACACTGTCATGGATCCACCAGGCTCTTGCTCTCCCTCACTGCCAACACACTCCGTTCACTCTCACATGCTGTTGTGTTGATCACATGCACCTGCTCTCCATTTGTGGCTTATTAAGGACTGCATGTATACCCAGCCTTCACGCACACTCTTGGTCTGTTCTCATCGTCAGTATCTCAGAGAATCCAGACTTCTTGACTCTGTTCTACCTATGATTACAGACTCCCTAGTTTGCTGATACTTACCTGTTTATACTTACGGTTTAGTGTTCTCCTCGTCAGAGTTTGGTGTTGTGTATTCCCACATTATCTCCCCTGTGTTTGGACTCTGCTGTGTTTACGTTCCCTACAAATATCAGGACTTATGTGAGCTTACTGATCATCTGCACATTGTTACATAACACTGTCTGGATCTAACTAGCCAACTGTCATCATTGCTACCATTTTTGTGTTGTCTCACCTGTTGTTTACATCACTGCTTCAAATCACCTGTTCAATAAAGTGTGTGTGCCCCACAAAGTGCAGCCTAGTGATTTAAATCATCTTGGAGAGTCCACATCTTTCAGTATACATCATCTGTTTGCTTTAATTGTGTGAAGACTAGCAAAGCAGGAATGTTCTTATGCTTACAGGTTTAGCTACTTGCTGAATAAACCATACAGGCCCTCCTAGTCTGTTGATATGCACCCCCATTTTGAGCACAAACCATGAAAATGACATACCTGAACTTAAATGGTTGTATTTACTGAACCCTTTGGAGTATGGACACAGTTGTAGTATCTTTTGAAAGAAGACACTTTGGGCTTTATTTCCATAGTTTCAGAATTAATATATATTGTTTTTTTTTTGTTTTTTTAATTAGAGAATCTGAAGTTTATAGTAATGGAAATATTTTGTGCTGAACATATTTTTATAAACTAAAAAAAGCAATACTAAAAGTACCAACATAACCCAGAAATACAATGTACTCAAAGCCACAAGTCTAAAGAAGTTATGTTTCAAATTTGAAGATGATCTAACAAAAAAGTTGGTTCCTGCAAGCTTTTTTCTCTGTAATATCACTGGAAGCATACATACAAGACGACACAAAATCTGACTGCACCAAATAGACTTTGGTGACAGGCTTGTTTTATTTATGAGTCTCTAATATATAAGATAATATACAGTTTTACAACATGAATGCTGCTCAGATTGCATAGTTTGTTGAAGAAAGATGATGAAGGGTAAATCTTTCAGGCTAGATTTCATGTAAACAATGGAGAATATATAGCAATATTTCTCAGATTTATCACTTTTATGGACAAAAAGTGCTATTGGATATTTTTCAATGAACGCTTGTCATGGACAACTGACACAAGTGTGGCGAACTGGATTCATCTGGCGATCACGTTTACATAACTGATGTTTGAAGGCCCATTTTTGATATTGCGTTTTTTTTTTACTACTTTCTGGAGTAGTGCTATACTTTATATTTTGATAGAGGCATCATGGCACTCAATATGACAGCTCTATGCATTAGCTAGACCAGCCAGACAAGTCTTGTTTATGTGATTTGAGATAAAGAAGCTCAATTATTGATACTTATGTCATCATATTTTCTTCCTGATTTGAAATATGTTAATGGAAAATAATCTTGACCAACAGATTTGAAGATTTTGGCCTTTCTCCATTCAAGTAGATAGGTGCAGTACTTCCATAAATGGAAATACAGAAGCTGCCCAGAGGCTTTCCAAATATGGCCCCTGACTTAACTAACTTGCCTTAAGGGGACTTTGGCTCAGTTCATTTCAGTTCATTGAGGTTTTACAGGCTGTAGGATTGCGTGCTGGGACTCTAGAGTTTTTGTACAGAATATTTCTGTTTATCCATTGTCTTTATTGACCCACAAGACAAGTCTCCATTTTTTATAAGACTAATGGACTCCAAGAGTCTCTATCTTTCTGCTAACCAAATCTGCTTTCTTCTTGTTTTATTTACAGCTGTTTCTGACCTCTTAATGATAGGTATTGTTTTCTGCAGAGTGCTTGCTTGTAGGATTTACTTTAGAACTCAAATATGTTAGATAATAAACAACTGTCTAGCCTATTAAAAGGAACTGCAACCTGCATACTTGTTTTTATCATGCTTTAAAGGTTTTCTTTTCCTGGTGCCTTTGTAAAATGCGAGGTATGAAGAAAATATACGAAAAAGCACAACAAAAGAACCCTTTAAACTCTCTGGATCTCACATCTTTGACTCTTTCAGCTTCATGAGTTTGTCTTCTAAGACTTTCAAAGAGGAAAGCAAGCTCAGTTTTAATTTCACCCACATAACCACAATGGCTTTCCTCACCACTTAAAGATGGAAGAATGCTAATTTAACTCTCAGCCCTCTAAAACGTTTCTCATCCCTTGTGTTCTTCACAGATGCTTTTTAAAAACATCTTCTAAACCTTCAAAGACACTTGTTCTATTTATTTCCCCTCAATCGTTCTACTGTGTGGTTTTGATATGTCTCTCTCTTCTCCCACCAAAAGTGTTTCAAGGAGGAGGCTAGAGACACTGTGGACGGCCTTGGATGTGCAGTCTTTGTAGTGTGTCCAAGACCCTTTTCTCCTCATCAAGAATTCGGCTTCAGTGTGGGCTGCCCTTGCTTTCCTTTTCTGTCTTTCTCTCCTTTAAACCTTCAAGCTGGAGTTATGTGGCTCTAAATGACCCGGCACTTCACCTGGGCAGCTATTGATCGCTATCATGCAGGACAGAGTGGAAGGTTCAGCTTTCTGAGGTAAGCAGGCGGTTTAAACTACTTGTGTTGAAGAAATGGAAATGGGAAGGTCATCAAATTCTGGGTCTCTGGGGTAGAAAGGCATGATATCTTGATTGCAGAATCTCAATTTGCTTTTAAGCTGTGCAAGGCTATGTGTGTGTGCGAGAAAATGTCTGCATGCAGTGTTAAACGTAAGAGTATGTTTATGTAAATTTTTTGCCCTTGCCATGTTTGCCCCTATTTAGACTATACATTAACAACGTCAGTCTTAATGAGAAAATACAGGAGGGTTTAGACTCACAATTGACCAGGAAAAGTAAATAAATACATCTTTCAACTTAATTGCAATTGCTGCATCAGTTTGCAGAATAAAAGCACTTTTATCATTATACAATACACAATCCAACAATACATTATATCCTGTCGAGGGACACTCAATTTTTTGGCCAATTGGTTGAATTTAAGATTATAATCAAAATATTAATAAAAGGTCAATGTTTTTTGGGAGGGATTTTCTCATGGGTGTGTGAAAGACACAAACCGCTGAAATCTTGATACATTCCACACCATAAACTTGAGCAGACAGACAGACTATTCATAGAAACATGTGAATTAATAAGAGGAATATACATTATGAATATAAAGTTGCAAGAAAAATGACATGAAGCCTTGAGTTTATCTGGATTTTTTCATAAACTGATCATAACATTTGATTTGATCTTCAACTAAGCTCCAACAATAGACAAACACAGTCGGCTTAAACATATTAACACACGAGCAATGATACGTCTTTAGTGAACACACAGTTTCAACACTCTTTGTGCAAGGTGAAAATATGTGAACCCTTGGATTTAATAATTTGTTTACCCTCTTTTGGAAGTAATAAACACTAAACATTTCCTATAACAGTGGATCAGAATCCATGGCCTTTTTAATTTGTATTATTTTAATGTTTCTTAAGGTTCACTTTTAATATTAGTAAAGGTTTTTTTGCACAAAAAGCAGTCATATACTTACGAAATATTATAATTTTCCACCTTTATTCTGACACTCTGTCAGAAACGCTCAGTTTTGGTGCTGCTGGTCCTTTAAGAATGGAGAGTAAAACACCCACCGTTATGATTTAATTTCACTTGAGCATTTGGTTCTTTTTGTGCACAGTAGGCAATCGTACATTTTGCAGCATGATGGCCACACAATGTGGGTGACTGAGTTTAAGGTTTGCAATGTTGATTTTCTTTCACCGTGTTGCATGCCCAAGTGTACACCTCATTGGGGAATCAAGATCTATTATCATTTTTATTTATTTTAGAATTGCGTGCCTCTGAAACCTAGCTGTAACCTCCGCTCATTACATTTCCGTATTTCAAACAGCACATTGCATTAACAGCATAATGCTTTTTTCTGCATTATATGATCAAGTCAAACCAGGGGTCTAATTAATTTACCACAGTTATGTTTTATATTTCATTACTCATTCTGGTATCATTACAATGCAGAGATTTGTATTATATGGATATATAAGTAATATAAGTAATTTATTCTGATATAAGTGATAGGACCATGTTTCAATCAATGGGGACTTTCTAAGTATTGGGGCTTTATCACTATGTTCCAAATTTCAAAGCTCATTACATAGTTTAACAACTTTGTTAGCCTCACAACATAACATTTTTATTTCAAGTATCACTGCATTTCTGTCTCTGCTCCATTCACTTTTAATTTGCTCATGGTTGGTGCAGTTATATTTAACCTTTTCATGACTAGGGTCTAAATTCCTCTACAGTGCCCCCTGGAGTGAGTTATTTTTGCACGTGACACTGCACAGCCAGTAGAAGGGGCAGAATGTAGACAAGTATTTTAAAAAAAATTTATTTAAAATTTTTATTTCTTGTTATATATAAATATTGTATATAATATAGTAAATGTCAACAAATGGGTTATGTCTGCTGTACTGTTTTTTTTTTTATTTAGTTAGTTTTTATAGTTGTAAAAAAACAAATGAACATCATCTCATCTATTCCCATGCCACTCACAGCTCCACTCTGGATGTTTAAATAGGTTTGCAAAAGCTGGGCATTCCTTCTCCAGTGAAAAACCATGAGCCCCTCAACGTCTCTTGAATTTTCCGGCACTACGCTCGATTCCCCCAACACGCATGCTTCTCTCTAGTTTCTGTCTCCATATGCGATCTACCATCCCTTTGAGTCACCTTAATTTCGCATGTGCATTTTCCTCAAGTACTCTTTCATCCCCCACCTTTTCACACTACCCATTCCATGGAAATCCTTTCCGACAAGGTATTAATTGACGATGGATGCTCCAAACCTCAAATCATACACACTCAGCGTAAGATCTGATGGTGGCCTGGGGCCACTCAATGCTTCATTCACATACTCTCATCTCTCACAGTTATCAAATTCATGCATGTCTGTCCTCCTGCAAAGATATCATATTATCATTTCCACCATACTCACCAGGGCTTCCACAGTCCCAATCATGGTTTTCCTTCGCATAGGTACTGCACAAGCCTAGCTCGCTATTGTCGGAGGGCTCATAATAAAATGTTGTTTATCTTTCAACAAAGGGTATTGCACAACAACGTCACCCTTATCGAAAGGATTTATGCTATGTTGTTCGTCTTTTGCTAAGATATTCCACAAACACCGTCTGCCCTCGTTGGATGGTGCATAATCAATCGTTGTTTATCTAGGAGTGGTGGTGGTGTAGTGGGCTAAAGCACATAACTGTTAATCAGAAGGTTGCTGGTTCGATCCCCACAGTCACTACCATTGTGCCCTTAACCAAGGCACTTAACTCCAGGTTGCTCCGGGGGGATTGTCCCTGTAATAAGTCCACTGTAAGTTAAATAAGCCTTTATGCTAAATGCGTAAATGTAAATGTAAATCTTTCAACAAAGGGTATTGCACAACAAAGCCGCCCTTATCAAAGGGGCGTCATATTTTGTTGTTCATCCTCTGGAAAAGATATTGCACAAGCATAATCAAACATTATCAATCTTTCAGGAAAGGGGTATTGCACTACAACGTCACTTTATCATAGGGCCCTCACATTATGGTGTTATCCATAGCAATGATATTGCTCTAACATTCACCCTTAACGTAGGGCTCACACACATACGTTGTTTGTCTTTCAACAAAGGGTATTGCACAACAATGTCACCCTTATTCCAAGGCCCACATGAGATGTTGTTCATCCGCTGACAAAGACATTGCCAGACAATGACCACCCTCGTCGGAGGGTTCTTACCATACATGAATTATCTTCAGCAAGGGATTGCACAATGTCGCCCTCATTATAGGGCTCAAATGAAATGTTGTCCATCCTCTAACAGATGTTAAATTAACGTTCTCACGCAAGCATGGCTATCTTCAAGCAAGGATTGCTGTTTCAGTGTGCTAACAATTTATTGATGACGTTTATGCTGACTGTCTGTGATTTTTGGAACTTCAAAGAGAAATCACCTTTCACTTGCATTTTAAGGACCTACTGATCTTAATAAATATATATATATATATATATATATATATATATATATATATATATATATACACATAATGTGTTCTGGTGAAGAAAGTCAGTCACACACATCTGGGATATCATGAGGGTGAGTAACTAATGAGAGAATGAAAGAGGACTGTTTTATCAGACTTTGTTTGTCTATCGTTATGACCAGTTTATATAGAAATCTTGGAAAAGCATAAGGTTTCACATACGTTTCCCTGCAACTGTAAAATGACACATTTTAAGCTTTAGTAAAAGAGAGGCAAGCAGTGAAAACAAGTCCAAAATACAGGCAGACATTTTCCAGCAGTTGTAAAGAAACCACTATGATCCTCGATGACTTCACTTAATCTTTACGATCTCCATCTGTCATTTGCTGTTAAAGAGAAAATTAAACAGAGAAAAAAGACATACAAAGAGAAAGAGAGACTGAGAGGGTGGAGATGTACACGTACTTATAAAAGATGCCTAGACAAGTTTGGTAAAATTATGTTTATTTTGTCTTCGAGTAAAAGACATGTTTATAGGGAGGAGCCATCCCATCAATTCGATAGAGGGCAGAGAGGATTGAGTTTCCCCCAAATTCATTCTCTGTCTCTTCCCCCTCTCTCACTCCATAAATGTCAGTGACATCTTTTTATGAGTCACCCTGTTATAGTCTGTAAAGCTACCTGTCCCAACTTGATGTATCTTTCATCCCAGAGTGGGAGACAAAAGGAAAAATATTTTCCCCAATTGAGTCGTCTATTGTGACATAAGCATTTATAACATAGAAAGTCAAAGCCTCCAAATTATTTCCCTTCATAAAAATAACCGGTGTTCAACAAATCTACATGCAGCATTTGACATCTCGAAAGCTTGATTTTCTATGACGTAACCAAAAATATGACTATAAGTTCATAATTTTTTTAGCATTTGCTGGATCACTGAAATCTCACCTCTTTTATCTTCTGTCTGTAAACACCTTTTGAGTGCCTTGTCCCATTGCTATCATTACCATATCGTGCAACCATTTGCTGAAGTATGAATATGTTATGGACATTGCCTGCTTCTCTGGGCACATGGTGGGGAAATAGAGGACTTTGTCAGACCACTGGTGGTCCATCGGAATGCCTGTGGGCAGTTGGAGCACTATCTCTCTCACTGACACATCTGGGTCTCACATTAGCCTCTCCAGTCACATGGAAAGGTCAAGCACGAAATGTGACGAGTCTGACTATTCAACACAACATGAGCTCTGATCCTATTTGTACACAAGTGTCTCATACTCTCTCTTCATTTCTCACTCTTGCTCTCTCTCTCTCTCTCTCTCTCTCTTGCTTTCCTTTACCTCATATCCTCTGTTATTCTAGTTTATCTTCCCTCAGCTACCACATCTCTTAATGCAGACAATTAGCTAATTGCTTGGATATTTGCGGTGTGAAACGACAAAATCCTGGCTGTCATTTTGCTTCTCCAGCGCAGCATCTTGTTCCGCTTTTATCAGGGAACAAGGGTTACACTCAAGTAACCCGAGACGTTCTCTCCCATTTAGCACCACTGTAATAAAGTGTGTGGGAAAGATACATATAAGATGTTATTGATAAAGTAAATTGAATCCTTTGTTTAATTCATGGGTTCAAGAACACAAGTAACTGATCTGTTACACAGAATTATACCCTTGTTAAAATGATTTGTCTCCATAAGGACCTGCCTCCATTAGATAGACCTAGTAAAACACAGCTGTTCTGATCATACAGCATAATAACATCAGCACCCTTGTGGCCTGCAAGAATTCCAAAACAAGAGACTTGCTCTCTCAGCACTCACTATTTGTCAGTATGCGTGGCACTGCCAGTTGTGGCAGGAAATTGAGTTGGAAATAGTGTCTCTTATACTCTTTAAGTAAAAGTCTTAAAAAAGAATTCAAAAGAACTTCTAAATGACAGCTCAGTTTGGTTTTAATAATTGATTGATCCATTAGCAGTAGAAAGCTGTCTGAGTTCTCTATCATGGAGTGCTGGGGGTGAGATTGTTGTCTGTTGTATCTAAAAGTTACAGACATCTGGTGGAAACTAATGATCTGAAGAATGCAGGATACAATAGAAAATATGCACATCCAAACCATTGTGTCGTTTGTTTGGGGAGTGATTGTAGCCTACGTGACTCCTCAACATGCGGTGCAATGCAGCAGTATTAATAATGCATTGGTCAGCAACCCACTCACCTCACAAAAACAATGTCTTAAGGCCATATGTTCTGTGTATATGTGTTGTGTTATGACTCAAATTAACAGCAATGTATCCTAAATGCTTTTAACAAGTGAATAAAACAAATGACAACCACTAAATCTAGAAAGCTGAGGAGCAAAATAATTTCAGTTTTACAATACTTTATCCTACCTCAGGTTAATTCCCAGAAGATTTTTGTGTTGGTTTTGTTTTGCTCAAAGGTTACTGTTTCAAAGATCAGGAGACATAATTGAATTCTCAATTACATTGTATCTATAACTTTATCTGTACCTATGACAACATTTTTTGTTTCTATATATCGAATAGAATTTCATCTTAAACCGAAAGTGCATCAGAATAAATGAAATGCCCATTTTAAAATGTTACTCTATTACATGTACAGTTTCTATAAATAAAATATGCCTTGTATATGTCTATTCATAATAATAGCCTAATGAAAGTAATAATATCAATAATAATCATCTTCGTCATTATTATGGAATTATTATTTAATTCAATTATTCTTATCAGTTGAAGCTAAATTTGTAGGCCACATTAACTGTGGAATGTGTTTTTAACTGTGGTTTCTCCTGAGAATTTCTGACATTAATATCTGATAAAGCAGCATTTTTGTTTATATATGTGCATGTATAACAATGTTATTCTGGAGGAGGTGTAAAGCAATTGTGAAATGTCAAATGCTAATTTTGCAGTGAATATTAAATACAAACTCAAACATTAAAAAAATAAATAAATAAATCAATATAGCCTACTGTTACGTCTCCTGTTAGATCCTCACTCTTCGTCTCCTCATTCGTCACAGAACAACTGACCATCTATGGATCTAGCAGTTCAACAGGCCAACTACCAGCTCCTCTGCCTCAAACAAGAGGACCGGCCAGTGGAGGATCACATTAGAGAGTTTCTGGAACTGGCATACATCTCGGACTTCCCAGAGTTTCCCTTGGTGTCCTTCTTCAGAAGGAATCTCAACAGTTCACTGAGGGAGCTGCTGCCACCGATGACTCCTAATTGGTCACTCCAGGATTTTTTGGAGGAAACCCTTAGAGTTAGCGGCTCTCCGTTCACTGTAGGTATTGTTGAAGAGGGCTTTACATCTCCTCCCACAGTGGTCGCACCCCAGCCTTCCATGACTCGTCCCTCCACGCCTGCCATGGCCAACGAGCCAACGCCCACGCCTGCCACGGCCAACGAGCCCACACCCACGCCTGCCACGGCCAACGAGCCAACGCCCACGCCTGCCACGGCCAACGATCCAACGCCCACGCCTGCCACGGCCAACGAGCTGCCTGCCTCGTCCATCTCAGAGCCAGCGTTGCCTGCCTCGTCCGTCCCAGAGCCAGCGTTGCCAGCCTCGTCCGTCCCAGAGCCAGCGTTGCCAGCCTCGTCCGTCCCAGAGCCAGCGTGGTCAGCCTCGTCCGCACGGAGGAGGAGGAGGAGAAGAGGAAGGGCTTCCGCTCTCCAGTCTCCGCCTTCCACGGCTCCATCCTCAGAGCCAGAGCCAGCGCCTGTAGCCTCGACCGTCCCAGAGCAAGAGCCAGCGCCTGTAGCCTCGACCGTCCCAGAGCCAGAGCCAGCGCCTGTAGCCTCGACCATCCCAGAGCCAGAGCCAGCGCCTGTAGCCTCGACCGTCTCAGAGCCAGCGCCTGTAGCCTTGACCGTCCTAGAGCCAGCGCCTCTCGAGCTTTCCAGAGCTCCGCCTCTCGAGCCTCTTAGGGCTCCGCCTCTCAGAGCTCTGCCTCCCGAGCTTCCCAGAGCTCCGCCTCTCGAGCTTCCCAGAGCTCCGCCTCCCGAGCTTCCCAGAGCTCCACCTCTCGAGCTTCCCAGAGCTCTGCCTCCCAAGCTTCCCAGAGCTCCGCCCCTCGAGCTTCCCAGAGCTCCGCCCCTCGAGCTTCCCAGAGCTCCGCCCCTCGAGCTTCCCAGAGCTCTGCCCCTTCTCCCTGGCCTCCTGACCCTGTCCCTGTCCTTTGGCCTTCTCCCAGGCCTCCTGACCCTGTCCCTGTCCTGTGGCCTTCTCCCAGACCTCCTGACCCGTCACCTGTCCTGTGGCCACCCCCCAGATCCCCTGACCCCGTCCCTCCTGACCCATCCCCTGTCCTGTGGCCTCCACCCCGGCCTTCTGACCCACTCTACCCACCCGATGTCCGCCCCCCCCCCCCCCCGAACTCCTGACCCAGCCCCCACCTCAAGATCATCCCCTTAGTCTCCCTGGTCCCCGTGGTCTCTCCGTTTGCCCCTTGTGCCCCCCCCCTTGACCGTCTGTTTGCCCCTTGTGCCCCCCTTTGACTGTCCGTTTGCCCCTTGTGCCCCCCTGTACTGTCCGTTGGCCCCCCACCCCTAGCCCCCCCTTCACACTTCCTTTTTTGTTTTGGGGCATCTGGAATCCGCCCCTTTGAGGGGGGATTCTATTATGATTCCCCATTGTCTGCCTTGTGTTTTTCCCTCACCTTCACTCCTAACTACGTTTCCCAAAATTCCCGGCCTTAATCACTCCCTCATTATCCCCACATGCCTGTCATTCCCTCGTTCTGTTCTGTGTGTGTATATAAGGCCTGTTGTTTCTCCAGTCCTTTGTCAGTTGTTGAATGTCTTCTCTGTCCATCACCGTGTTCCTGCTTCTACCCCTTGTGGTTATTTTTATAGTGTTTGCCTCAGTTTACCCATCGTGGATATTTCTTTGTTCCAGTGTTTTCCTTTAAGTTACTTTCAATAAAAAGCTGCATCTAGATCCTCACTCTTCGTCTCCTCATTCGTCACACCTACAAACTGGTTACAGTCCCATAAGTCTATAAGGAATATTTATGATATTAGGACACCATTATTTAGTTAATTTACATGTGCAGAATGCAGTACATCTAACGCTGTAGAATAAATGGCAAGAGCAAGCCTCTCTAGTTTTTCCAGAAGAGAATAGAGGGGAAAATAATAATAACAATAATAATAACTTTGAAAAATTTTAATAAAATATTATAGCGCTTTTCAATATCTCAAGGATACTGAACGTTCTGAAATTTAGTTCAGTTTAAAAGGGGGATGAGAGTGGGGTAATGCTTTAGTTTCATTGAATCACATGTCCAGGAGAATTCTCAATAGATGTACACTCTATATAGAGCATTTAACCCTTTTTGGAGCATTTTAACTCTTTTCGGTCTTAACTAGAGAATTACCTTAATCGCAGATGTGGAAATAAATGTGGTCAACTTTAAGAGACGGATAGATAAGCTCTTCTGTTAAATCATCACTTCAGCTCAGGAATGTAACATCGCGCTCAGGTTATACATGGAATATATGGGATTTATTACTTGTGTGTTGTGATACATTAACATAGACATTTCAATAAGTGGAAAATATATATAATGTAATATTTAGGGCGAGCGTACACTGTGCGATTTTCGGCTGTCTTGCGAGCTCCTGACCGATTTCTTGCAGTTGGGAGAAATCGCATGGAAATAATGGTTTTTGTGTGGTCTCAGTGTGGCCATCATACGAGAGGAATTATGAGTGGAGCTGAGGATCTAACGAGCAATTTATGACCTGAAATTTTTCCAATTTTCCAATTTCTACAAAATTATCGGGCACTGTTGGCTTGAATTTGTAAGGTGTGTCTGTGAGGTTGAACAAGCTGATTTGTCAATCTACCAGAAGTTGACCAATTAAGAGGATGTGTAACAACTCGCACATTTTTCTTTTTTACTCCCCAAGCATGAGTCTGGTGAAACCAAGGACTAGAGTAAAAGTTCTACCTGTCATTCAACCGCTGCGCTAAAACAAGATTTTTAAACTTTGCTAGGTGCTGCTTTAAAGTCCTTTCACACAAGACCTCACAGATATTCTTCAGTGTATCTGCTGTCAAGATGCAAGCCATGACACGGATGAGAAGCAAGCAAATCTGAAGCTGAATAATACAGCCTACTCCACTAAAATAACAGAATTCTGTGCTAAATGTCATGTTTGCACTATGATTATTTCTGATGTATTCAATCAGGAAATCAGCCTATCTTTGAAATCTGAATCTGTCAAATATTGGACAACATTTGGAATAATTTTCCATATTTGTTTTTAATTGGTGGATACATTTTCAGCTAATGCAGCCCCTGGCCATGCTGGTCTTCTTTTTTATTTGTAAATCGCAAGCTTCAAGGATATAAAAAAATCTCCTCATCTTTATGTCATCGCTTTATGTTTTATAATGAGAAATAGCACAAAAAATTCCTTTGGAATTCACCAGGCTGAAAAGTTGTGTTGTGTCCCACTGCATCTGTACGATTATGACTTATAACACGTGAAGGGGCTCACAACCTCCCGACCACCCGAGTATCAAAATTCACACCGGTACGACCGGTCTAAATTTACTCTCAACAAGCTCCAGATGCATGCAATTAAAGGAGACCACAAATGGAGTCGAGACCACGGCCATCTGATCTAAAATCACAACATGCACATTTTCATTGATAAGGTTTACATTTTAGTAATACTGCCATCACAGACTAATACATTTGTTGTAACTTTTGATATGTTTATTTTAAATGTTGCTTTATCCTTGTGCTTCTGGTACAATCAGTCAAACTAATATTTTTTTCAATACTTCGGATTAATTTGGAATTCGTTTTGAAGTCATTATTAATTCTTTTCTGAAAAACAGCTTTGGGTCCATCCCTAGTAGAAACTATGTAATGCGAACGATGTGATATTAAACAATAAAGAGCTGTCTTTAATGAAGTTATGCACGGGGTGGAGTAATTGTCAGAATAATGTGCAGGACTTAAATGCAGATCAGTTTATATAACAGTTTATTGAATATCAGCTAAATTAAGCAGGGAAAGCAGACAGGCTGTGTGAGAATCTGCTGGTGTCTCACAGGCGGAGAAGCTGGGTAACCCAGTCCTGGTTGGAATAAAGGCAGACCAGTGGAGAAGGAAAGCCAGGTCCTCGGGGTCTAGGAGGAGACAGAGGAGGCAGACAATGGGCTGGCAACACATGAGGAAAGAGAAGTTAAGTGATAACAAAATAAAGTAACATGAAGTGGACTATCGCTTACAAAATAACAATACGAACGGAGAGCAGACAATCGCTCCGAAAACAGATGGCTAGAAAAATACCATGAGTAAACAATTATGTACTATGCAGAGATAAACCAGCAAAGAACTGGTGAACGGAGGGGAAATAAATACACAAGGGGGAATAAGACACAGTTGATGACAATCACACAATGAGCCGGCATGCTTATAACCCAACAAGGAAACACATGTGTGCCAGCACATGACTGCTATCAACACAGAATACAAACAACACCACGAGGAGTGACAAAACACACACACACACACACACACACACACACACACACACACACACACAAAGCGGTAGCCACTCAATCCAGATCCCCAACAGTACCTCCACCCAAGTGAGCATCACCTGGCGCTCCACAGGGCGCAGATCTATAACGCTGGTCACAGGCCAGAACCAAACATCTCTCCTCTAGACCATACCCCTCCCAATCCATTAAATACTAATGCCTGATGTGCTCCACATGCATCTGGGGAGATGTCAGCCAGGTACGTGAAGACAAATGTATTAATTACGTCCTGGAACATGTCATTGATGAGCGTTTGGAAGACGGGGGAGGGGGTGGGGGGGTGGGCTGGTAAGGTCAAACGGCATGACCAAAGATTCTAAGTGCCCCATGGGGTTGTTAAATGTCATCTTCCACTCATACCCCTTCCTGATCCTCACAAGGTGGTACACATTGCAGAGGTCGAACTTTGTGAAAACGGTCACCCCCTGCAGCAACTTGAAAGCCGAAGAATCATAGGTAATGGGTACCTGTTCTTAATGGTGATGTCATTCAGCCCCTGATAGATGATTCAGGGGCACAAAGACCTGTCCTCTTTGCTAACAAAGAAGAACCCCATGCCGGCCAGGGACAAGGAAAGGCAGATGCCAGTTTGAGAGAGAAACACACACACACAGCTGTGAGTCTCTCTTTCTCACTCAAACTGGCATCTCTGGCTCCCCTTTATCTCACTCTCCTGTTGATCAGTTGACTCAGCGCTGGCCGTGCACCCTCATGGCCCAGCCACATCCTCCTCCTCATCACAGAGATTAACAGTGCAGTCTTACGGGCGGTGAGGAGGTAGCAATGTGGCCCAGGACTAGCTGAAGATGGCAGACCAGCGGAGAAGGAAAGCCAGGTCCTTGGGGTCTATGAGGAGACAGAGGAGGCAGAAAATGTGCTGGCAACACAGGAGGAAAGAGAAGGTAAGTGAAAACAAAATAAAGCAATTTGAAGCAGACAATTGCTTACAAATTTGAAAGAGGGCAGACAATCTGCCCAAAAAGATAACTGGAAAAATACCACAAGCAAACAACTATGTTGCACTCAGAATAAATCAGCAAAGAACTGGCGAATGGAGGGGAAATATATACACGCAGGAGATTAAAACACAGATGATGAAAATCACACAATAAGCCGGCACGCTGATTACCCAACAGGAAAACACACGTGCCGGCACATGACATCTGTCAACACAAAACACAAACAACACCACAAGGAGAGACAAAACACACACACACAGAGGTGGCCACTCAATCCAGAGCCCTGACAAAAATAACTTCTGCTGAGATACAATGGATGCCAAATTAAGATGTACCTGAACACCAGGAAGCCATTTATTGAAAGAAAGCTGCTTACAATAAGACACAAACTATGTTGGTAATGATGGAACTTGTGATCATAATTGGCAAATTATGCTTTTGGGAAATGCACCCAAGCTTGACATCAGAACATTGGCTCAACAAATGATGTGAGTTTGAGGCGATAATATCTGTTTGCTCGACCAGTGGTAGACAAGGGGAGTGTTTGGGAAAACTGTTTAAAACAGTTGTTATTTTTTCGATTCCATGTGGTGACTCTAGTGCTGCAAAAATTAAACACTTGAGCTTTAATGTTTATTACACAAATTATGTATAATAAACTATTGGTACACAATAATTAAGTGTACACAAATTATGACAAAAAAAGCTTTCTCAGGTGGAACTGCCTAATCCCACGTCAGCTCATAATCGTGTCCAACTCTCCTTCCCTACTGCATCAAAGGGAGACTAATTAACAAATTACATAGTCTTCACTTCTTCTCATCAGATTTCATTACATCTACAAACAAACACTCCCACAGTGGCACTCCTTGGCTATTGATGCCTGGTCACATCTCTATCATGCACAGATTGGCTCAAATGACCTGTCCATCTAAAGTTCAGGGGTCAGCGGATATTTTGACGTAAAAATATCTGCGATGAAGCTACCTTGAACATGTAAACTTTAAAGAATGCGTCGAAGTTGTGTTAGCTCTGTCGGTTAGCTCGAAATGCTACGTCTATACTACGTGGGTGTTTATTGATATATAAATGTGTTATGGACCAAATACTTTGTTGAATTGGATTGTATGGACCCTTAACAGTGTAACTAAACCATTTTTGATGGAATGAAGTGGATCAGTAGAGTAAGATGAGCTTTATAGGTGAGTTTCTACCATTTTGTATTTTTTTATTTTGCTGTAAGTTGTCTGAGAAATACACCGATTGTACCCGCTGTGTTAAGTGTATATTAAAATGGTTTACATCGTTCGAATCACAAGAGTCTCAGCTTTCCAACGATGTAAGATATGTTTATCTTTAAATTTTTTAGTTTTTGTATATCGCGAAGTTATTGCGCAATAGTATGTTACGTGGTGACGACGACCCGTCGGGCTTTTAAAAGGTTAAAGGTCCCCTGACATGAAATTTTCACTTTCTGAGGTTTTTTAACATTAATATTAGTTCCCCTAGCCTGTATTTGGTCCCCTCGTGTCTAGAAATTTCATTCGGTGTAAACCGAGCTTTGGCTATCTTTCTCTGCCTGTGAGAAAATGACGCTCAAACGGGCTGATCTTGAATCTCCTCCATATGACGTCATAAGGAGGAAAGGTTACCTCCCCTTTCTCTGCTTTGCCCTCCCAGAGAATTTGGCCCGCCCATGAGAAAACAAGCTAGGAAGTACGAACGCACGCGCGCGCGCGATTTTAGTTTTTCCAAGAGAAATATCATTGCGTGTGAACGAGCGAAGCACAACAGTTGCTCAATAATTGGATGCACAAATGATCACCGAAGTATTTTTTTACTTCCTTCATCCAATCCCCAGAAGGATCAATGGATTAATTTCATTTATTCTGGAAATGCACCGACACAACACACCAAAGTTTTGCATGTCTGCGCCAAACATTTCACAGACGACTGTTTCCACAACATGGGTCAATTCAGAGCTGGGCATGCTGAACGTATAAAACTAAACTCTGGATCAGTACCAACTCTCTTTGGCTCAGCTACAAACCTCGGACAAGTAAGTCAACAAATGATACATAATTGCTTTACTATTTATGGTTACCTAGCTTGTTACACATAGAATGTGGCTGTAACATTAGCTATGCAGCTAACAGCCGAGTTACTGTCACTAATGTAAAAGTAGATAGCATCAGGTATGTGTGTGAATACACACACTGTAACGCAAGTGTTGTACACTTCTTTGTTATTTGGATAACCGTTCTCCTGTTGGTGATATGACGCGCGCGATATCCGCATTTCAAAATCGCAGAGCTTGATGTAATTGTAATAATGCGCATATATATATATATATATATATATATATATATATATATATATATATATATATATATATATATGCAGGTGTTGAGTAGAGTTAACTCTTGAGGAGTAAATCATTGGTTATGTGTAACATGACTTCAGTATACGGGGACATGGAGTACTTTGTCATTAAAAAATAAGCTACATTACAGTCTTCTCTAAACTAGAAATATTACTGATATAGATGCTAATACAGCGTTAGCTCCATGATAATAACTGTAACCGCATACGTAAAACATCCGAATATAGTACAGTATCCAGACGTAATATTTTAAACTAACCATTCGGAGACGTCCTGCTGGAGCCGTTGAGTTGCAACTACTTCATCCGTTGCTTCTCCATCCGGATCAGACTCTGGGTCAAACTGAAATGCTTGAACGACTGCGTGTCTGCGTGCCATTGCAATATATCCAATGTAAACATGCATGGTTCCATTGCCGCAAGATGGTCAAGGCCACACCCACCCTACACCTTGCCCCGCCTTTCTCCTCCTCATTAGCATTTAAAGCTACAGACACCGAAACGGCACGTCTGAAGGAAATCTCATTGTGGGTTGGCTTGTAATGGCTATAATTCTGTACCAAGGCTGAATTTTGGAAAAGAGATTTCAGATACAGTACTAGGGACCACTAAGGCCTATATCAAAGCCTACAAAAAGAAGCATGTCAGGGGACCTTTAAGTATATGCTTATTTAAATCCAAACTGTAATTTTTTTTTCTTGGCCAGGCAGTGTTTATTCTGTAAATATATAATTGCTAAATTCTTGGTGAGGTACAACTCTAGCCAAAATCCTAAAGCAAGCTCCACCAATCAGAGATGTCTTTAGTTCCATGGAAATGGGAATCAACCGCTACTTTAAGCCTTTCATTAATTTATAAGTCTTAACTATATTGTAAATCACATGCCATGTTTTTGTATTATTGTTCACAATTTAAAGGTGTCATGAAATGGAAAATCTAATTTTCATTGAAATTTAGTCGTAACTGTACCATAAAAAATTATATTAATTTCAGAACTCAAACCTTCCTCTCCAGTCTAAAAAGTGAATTTATAGTTCCCACCTTTCTTAAATGTCTCATTTTAAAAACTGTGCATTGTGATGTCATGATACATTGCCCAGTTGTATTTACATCCCCCACGACATGAGTCATCGCACCCATGGCCCTAAACAGAGAGGGGATAGGGCTATTGTGACAAACTATCCCTGAACACCAAAGGGGACCCATCTGGACTATTTTTAATTTTTATTATTATTTATTTATTTGCATATGACATGCATTAAGCAGACGTCTTTGACCATTGTCATGTTTATTGCACCACTTTTAAAAGACGCAGTGTCAAATTACAATTCAGAAAATTAGATGCCATTCCATTTCATTCAGCTGCTCTGCGTCTTACTGTTCTTGCGCCCATTTGCGCTATTTGTAATTGTTGGTGTATATAAACAAGCATTAGCTGGATGTCTTTGTTTGGATGCAATTCTGGTAATCTTTGACTCAGTGCACCTATGTTTCAGAGTGCTATGTGGTTAATATCAGCATGGGCTGCTTGTAAACCAGTCACAAAATGGTTCAAGCTTTGCTGTTATTGAAGAATTAAAAACACTTGGACTTGACTCCAAAACAGTGAGTAAACAGTTTGATTCATGAATATTTCATATATCATGATTGTTTGATAGTTTATGTTGCTGCTGTGCTTGAGAGAATAGTTTAACATACTCAGATGCAATGTATTGGATGTGCATTATGTGTAAAACCTGAAATTCAGTTGTATAATGTTGGGGAGAGCTTGTTCATTCTCTTCCAATTGAGTTTCAAATATGGCTGTATTTGAGGGGCTGCATGATGTTAGCCTATCAGAACAGTCAGATGTTGAGTTTTTGAGACAGCAGGCCAGAGACAGGTGGAAAATTATCATTTATCACTAAACTATGACAGGTTTGTTGCAAAAATATTTACTGACATTATCAGTGAAACTTAGGGAAGATAATAAAATTCTATAAAAAAAATTTGACTTATCCCTTGGTTATTTAAGACAGAGCCCCAGGGGTCCACAGACCCCAGTTTGAGAAACACAGGCATAGACAATCATCAGAAATTGATTTGCTTGTTTCTCTATTGAATAAGCTCCCATGGCTGAAATTCTGAAAACATTTTTGCAAGAAAAAATGCATAAGTGAAAGTGACCCAGTTTTCTTGACTGCTGTCTTGCTCTCTGCATCTTCAATAGTGGCTAATTTATGAAACCAGCTGTATATTATGAATCACATGAAATGTCTATATAATGAAGCATTTGTCAGGGTACTAGCTGTTTGTTGACGATTGACTGCATTGAATGGATTCTCAACCTCTGAATCTGCACGAGTTTGATGAGCCCGCCATAAAACCGAAACCTGGCTAATGCCGCAGTCGCTGTAGTAACTCCAGGCACATTCTCAATGCTGATATATGGTGTTGGACTAGCTTTGTTTAGCTATTGCTTATCTAATCAATGTTCCCTTTACAAAAAGCTTCACTTTGATGCTGCGCTGCTAAGCGCTATGGGGAAACAATCTTATTGTGAGCTGCTCTGAACATGTGTGTAACACGTCAATGAAATTGACTGGAATTTATAGCCTCGGTTGGTGAGATCATTGGACGCACCTGTGGCCAGGCTATAAATAGGAGGCGTCACCAGAGTGTCGTCAGACATTTTTCTTCAGAGCTTTCTCTCTGTGTGTTTTCACAAAACTCTTGTTAGAAAATTGTTTAAAAATCTAAGTCTTTTCCTTCCTTCTCTCTTTTTATATATATATATATATATATATATATATATATATAAAAAGAAAAGAAAAAGGGGAAAATGGCGGAAAAACAGGGCAAACAATGCGTGTTTCCTTGTCAGTGTTCTATGTCTGACAGGGACACGCATCAATTTTGCTTTGTTTGCTTGGGGGAAGAGCACGCTACTCTTGCGTTGGAACAGGGCGGGTGCGCGCATTGCGACCTACTTTCGGTCGGGATGCTTCGCGCTCGCCTTGCTTACTTCCGAGAGCCGGCACCCACACTTCATTCGTGGGGCTCTCGCATGGATCTGGCTGAGGAGCGAGAGACGGGTTCGCCCCTTTCGCTCGCTCTCTCCCCAGATCCTGCTGGTCCCTCGCGTGATCCTGAAGCGTGCTTCGGCGCCTCTTCAGTTCACGAGGGGGACCTCCATTCCCTTGGGTCAGATTCTGAGTTAACCGCATCTGAGCGCTCCAATCGCGATTCTAAATCTTCGGAGGAGCTGCTCGATGTGGTTACTCGCGCGGTGGCCAGGCTTCAAATAGACTGGCCACGTGACCAAGATCCCCCCAAGCGCTCTAAGTTAGAGGACAGATTCTGTCTGGTGACCAAGGGAAGGGAACACCTCATCAGTCCCTTCCCTTCTTTGATGATCTCCATGACGAGCTTTCTCGTTCTTGGAATAAACCTTATACCTCGCGCATTCACCTGCCCTCGACGTCAATATATTCGACTATCGTGGGCGCTGAGGCGCGAGGGTATTTAAAGATGCCACCGGTCGAAGAGACACTTGCGGGTTATCTCTCGCCGGGTTCGGCATCGTCGCTTAATAAATCTGCTCTCCCTTCTAAGCCATGCAGGGTAACCTCCATGCTGGCCGGGAGAGCATATCAAGCGGCGGGTCAGGCTGGTGCTGCGCTGCACACCATGGCTGTCTTGCAGGCGTACCAGGCTGACCTACTAAAAGATTTGAGTGCTGGAAGAGGCCTCGACGACGAAGCTTTTTCTGAACTTCGTCGAGCTACGGATTTGACTCTCCGTGCCACCAAGCAGTCAGCCCGTGCTATTGGCCGGTCTATGTCCGCTTTGGTTAGCACTGAGAGGCACTTATGGCTTAATCTATCCGGCATCAAGGATAAGGACAGAGTTTTCCTCCTTGATGCCCCAGTTTCGCCTTCTGGTCTCTTTGGAGACGCCATGAACACGGTTATCTCCAGATTCCAGGAGGCGAAAAGCCATGAGGAAGCCTTTGGGCAATTCCTTCCTCGTCGCACTCAGGGGGCGAGGCCGTCGGTCACCCAGTCTCGCCCTGATTCTGTTAGGAGGGAGGTTCAGAAACAGAGTGTGGCAAGTCGTGCTCCCCCTCGCAGAGATTGGGGACAGGCTCGTCACCCTCAGCAACCTCCCAAACAAGACCTCAGGGCTTGTATCTCCAAGAGAAAGAAGCCCTGACGGTCTTGTATCCAACCCCGTGAGGGTAGTTCCCTTCGGGACGGGGCGTGTGTATCATTCACTTCGGCCCTCCCGATACCCTCACAAAACCTCTTCACTCCCGTCACCCTTGGTGTTTCGGGTGACAGGGGTTTCCAACAAAATGTTGAATGTACCGTTGCTCCCTGCCATAATCCAGGACACGGAACATTCGACACCCCCTCGACAGGAAGTCTTGAAATTAGTTCCCATCTCAGAGAACCTGGCAGTGTGGAAACTTCTGCCAGGTATTTCTATGTGGGTTCTAAAAACAGTAGAAAAAGGCTACAGAATTCAGTTCGCTTGCCGCCCTCCGAGCTTCAACGGCGTGGTTTCCACTACCGTAAGCCCGGAACAGGCATGTCTACTTCAGGTAGAACTGCAAAATCTCTTGGAAAAAGGGGCCATAGAACATGTTCCCCTTCCAGAGAAAAAGTCTGGCTATTACAGCAGATACTTCCTGGTCCCCAAGAAAGGGGGGGGGTTGCGTCCCTTCTTAGATCTTCGTGCCTTGAACCGCTCGGTCAAGACGCTCAAGTTCAAGATGCTAACAGTCAGGTCCGTCGTGTCTCAGTTCCAACATTTCGATTGGCTGGTCACGATCGACCTCATGGATGCATACTTTCATATTGGAATTCTGCCACAGCACAGGAAGGTCCTGAGGTTCGCTTTCGGGGACGAAGCCTTCCAGTATCGGGTCCTTCCATTCGGCCTAGCCCTATCACCCCGCACATTCACGAAATGCATGGATGCAGCACTGGCTCCGTTGCGACTCCAGGGCATCCGCATTCTGAATAATCTAGACGACTGGCTGATCCTATCCCAGTCTCAAGAACTGGCAGTTCAGCACAGGGATATCGTCTTGGCTCATCTAGGTTCTCTGGGTCTGAGACTCAACGCCAAAAAGAGCGTTCTTTCCCCGACCCAGAAAATTTCCTATCTAGGGGTTATATGGAATTCGATCACGATGCAGGCACAGTTGTCTCCCGCTCGTGTCATCTCCATTCAGAACTCCCTGAGCATTCTCAGGCTAGGTCAAGGTTGCACTGTTCTTCAGTTCCAACGAATATTAGGTCTCATGGCGTCTGCGTCCACGGTGATTCCTTTGGGCCTTCTCCATATGAGACCATTTCAGCTGTGGCTAAAAGCCAGGGGGTTTCATCCAAGGGCCAGTCCCCTCAGGCAAATAAGGGTTACGCGCCCAGTGCTTCGTTCCCTTTCTATGTGGTTCAGACCCCGGTTTCTCACCTTGGGTCCCACTCTTGGTGCGTTGTGTCGTCGCAGGATGCTTACGACAGACGCCTCCCTGACAGGTTGGGGTGCGGTCTTAAGTGGTCGTCGAGCCCAAGGGGAATGGGAGAGTCATCAACTCGATTGGCACATAAACCGCCTCGAGCTGATGGCAGTATTTCTGGCCCTGAAATACTTTCTCAAACATTTGAGAGGCTGCCATGTCCTTGTGCGGGTGGACAACACAGCAGCAGTCTCCTACATACATCATCAAGGAGGCCTACGTTCTCGCCACCTCAATTTGCTGGCACGTCGGATTCTCCTTTGGGCCCAGGGCAAGTTAATGTCACTCAGGGCAGTCTATATCCCTGGACGCCTGAATGTGGGAGCAGATTTTCTGTCCAGACAAAACTTACCATCGGGCGAGTGGAAACTCCATCCCGAGGTAGTACAACAGATTTGGGAGAGATTTTACAGAGCCGAAGTGGACCTCTTCGCCTCTCAAGAGACTGCGCAATGTCCCCTCTACTTCTCTCTGTGTCACCCAGCCCCCCTGGGTCTGGACGCGATGGCGCATACATGGCCCAGAATGCGCCTGTATGCGTTCCCTCCGGTTTCTCTGCTCCCGGGAGTCCTGGCCAGAGTTCGCCAGCAAGGGTCTTGCCTCTTATTGATAGCGCCTCGCTGGCCGAACAGGGTTTGGTTCTCAGAGATGATGTCTCTCCTAGACGGCTCGCCCTGTGCGATTCCGGACAGGAGGGACCTTCTGTCTCAAGCACAGGGGACAATATTTCATCCCCGGCCCGAATTGTGGAAACTTCACGTTTGGCCCCTGAAGGGTACCAACTGAGGGACACAGGGCTGTCGCTTGGGGTTATTGAAACCATTCTTAGTGCTAGGGCTCCCTCCACCAGAAGAATTTACACCAATAAATGGGGTGTCTTCGAAAGGTGGTGCAGTTCACATGATGCAGATCCAGTTAACTGCCAAATTGTTTCAGTTCTGGAGTTTCTGCAGGAAAAACTGTCAGCAGGCATATGCCCCGCTACTCTCAGGGTTTATGTGGCCGCCATTTCGGCTTGCCACGCCTTGATTGACGGGGTGCCTTTAGGGAGACATCCTCTACTCGCCCGCTTCATTCGTGGAGCCAGGCGACTGAGGCCTCCCGTTAGGGCCAGAACTCCTTCGTGGGACTTAACAATAGTCCTGGAGGCTATGGTCGAGACCCCTTTTGAACCTCTGGAGTCAGCGTCTGACAGACTTCTGACTCTCAAGATGGTCTTCCTTATGGCTATTACCTCTCTTAAGAGGATTGGGGATCTACAGGCTCTGTCTATTCTGCCGACCTGTTTAGAATTTGCCCCCGGTATGGCCAAAGCAATTTTGCATCCTCACCCTGATTACCTTCCTAAAGTTCCTTTTTCGACAATACATCCTGTCACTTTAGAAGCCTTCTGCTCCCCGCCGTTTTTAACGCCGGAGCAGGAAATCTGAAGAGCCCAGTCCGTGCCCTTCAGATTTATGTCCACTGCACAAGCCAGTGGCGTAAATCAGGGCAATTGTTTGTTTGCTATGGGGGCCGCAACAGGGGGGCGGCCGCTACTAAGCAGACTATGTCACATTGGGTGAGGGATGCTATTGCCCTGGCCTATGAGGCGCGGTCAAGCTTCGCCAGTAGGTGTCAGGGCTCACTCCACCAGAGGGGTCGCTTCCTCTAAAGCCTTGGCTAGAGGGGTCCCTCTGCAGCAAGTTTGTGATGCGGCAGGTTGGTCCTCTCCGCACACATTCATTAAATTCTATAGTTTGGATGTTCATGCTACTCCGGGCTCTTACGTCCTCGAGTCGACATCTCAAACTCATGCAGGAACAAGTTTGTGACGTGGCGGGCTGGTCCTCTCCAAGCACATTCTACAATTTTCTACATGGGCTAGGATGTTTTGCTACCCCGGACTATGTCCTTGGGTCGACATCCCAGGCTCATGCCAAATCCAAGTTCATGGTACGAACTTTTGAGTTAGAGCCCTTGGATCGGCTTCTCAAACTCATCTTTTGACTTTGTGGGCTAGATGCTCCGCTACTCCGGACTCTTATGTCTTTGAGTCGACATCTCAAGCTCATGTCTAACCAGGTTTGTGATACGGCAGGCTAGTCCTTTCCGCACACACTCTTCGGATTTTATGGTGTTAGATGTTCTGCTACTCCGGGCTTATGCCCTTGAGTCGACATCTTAAGCTCATGTCTGGAACCTCTCGCGTTCTGTGAAAACACTTCACAACGATCAGGGGTCCGGACAGCCCCAGGACCGCTCTTCAGAAAAATAATCTGACGACACTCTGGTGACGCCTCCTATTTATAGCCTGGCCACAGGTGCGTCCAATGATCTCACCAACCGAGGCTATAAATTCCAGTCAATTTCATTGACGTGTTACACACATGTTCAGAGCAGCTCACAATAAGATTGTTTCCCCATAGCGCTTAGCAGCGCAGCATCTCGTTCCACTTTTTTCAGGGAACAAGGGTTACACAAGTAACCCGAGACGTTTTCTGGGTACTTAATGGTGTGACAGAGAAAAATTGCAGAAGTACTTGTCATCTTTATTAGATATTAGAATTTAAGGCTGCCTTTTGAAAAAAAATTATTATCAGCGCTGTAAAAAAATTATAAACTTAAACAGTTATTCATTCTGCAAGTTTCGGATGTGGATGTGACTCACCAAATTCTTATTGTGAGCTGTCCATATTTATTCAGACGTAAATGTATTTACACAGCAACAATCATGGGAAAACAATGTATCATGCGTGTCAACATTAGCCCATATACAGGGCCACTGCTGGCCAAATTGATGCCCTAAGGTATATACTGTATATTGTGGCGAGATGACTATGAATCAATTAGCGTCACCCATTGCAACCACAATTAGAGATACTTCTCTGGCTGATGGGGCACAACTGAACTGAATCAGTTGGGTGAGAAGGAAGGTGAAGATTCTCAGAGCTCTAACTAGCTCTTTGTTCTCTCCCACAGGCAGCAACTAAAGAAAGGACACCCTTGCACCCACCAATGATCTCACTTAACCATAAGAGAAGGGATCTCTTTCACCGCCCATGCTGCCCACAGCACTTCACATGATGCCTCACTATCCAGCACCTGCCAAAGGATGTCAGCACTGCACACACTCACTCTCACACTGCATTACTTGCCCTGCCCACATTGTCAGTAATGCACCCTCTTGGGTGATACAGCATTTACCTATATCATGCTTTCTCCTTTCCTATTTGCCCTGCTGCAATATATATATATATAGTTACAATTACAGTATGCAATAGACTGGCATGTCTTAAGGTCAATATTAGGTCACAAATGGCAAAAAAGAGACAGCTTTATCTAGAAACTCGTCAGTCAATCGTTTTTTTTGAGGAATGAAGGCTGTACAATGCTTGAAATTGCCAAAATACTGAAACAAAATTTTATTCAAAGGTATACACTACAGTTTTCAAAGACAAAGGACAACAGGCTCTTATGAGGACAGAAAGAGATGTGGAATGTCAGATGTACAACTAAACAAGAGGATAAGTACATCAGTCTCTAGTTTGAGAAATAGACGCCTCACATGTCCTCAGCTGACAGCTTCATTGAATTCTACCCGCTCATCTACAACATGTTAAATGTACAACAGTAAAGAGAAGACTCGGGGGTGCAGGCCTTATTGGAAGTGTTGCAAAGAAAAATACACTTTTGAAAAAAAGGTTAGAGTGGGCAAAGAAACACAAACATTGGACAAAATATTGGAAAATACATAAAAAAACATAATTGGAAAAGAGAGTTATGGATCATTGAGCATTTGTGGGATCAGCTAGACTGTAAGGTGCGTGAGACATGCCCGACAAGACAGCCACATCTATTGCAAGTGCTACAGGAAGTGTGGGGTGAAATGTTACCTGATTTTCTGGACAAACTGACAGCTAGAATGCCAAGGATCTGGAAAACTGTCATTGCTGCACATGGAGGATCTTTTTATGAGAACTCTTTGAAGTAGTTTAAGAAGTTCTGAATATTTTTTTAAATTGTAATATACATTTTTCATGTTATTTTTGTCCTGGCTATACATTGTGATCAGTTGAAGATTGCCACTTTGGTGAATAAATGTACTAATTTCTTTCCATAAGAGAAAAATCTGTACATTATTCCAAACTTTTGGCTGCCAGTGTGTATGTGTATATATATATATACACACACACACTTTTGTAATGTGTAAAGTGAGTGTAATGTCGCAGAAATGTTACTGACGTAAATTTTTGCCCACCAGTTAATGGAAACAATTGTCACACTAGCGAACTTCATGTCCAAATTCTTTTAAATTCAGTACAGTAATATTGCTCTAATCACACAAATTAATGATTGTCATATATTGTGACCAATCATGTTTATGTCCATTAACTCGTATAATGTACCATAATGCCAGAAGAGCTTGTTTTTACATACAACAAAAAGAAAAAGAAAAGATTGCCAGTAACTAGTTTCAACATCATTAGCCTCACACATCACTCTTTCCACAGTTCAGATCCACTGGAATGGACAGTAGCAATTAAATAATTTTACCATCAAAGACAACAATCTTAACGTGAATGTATCGTCTGTGAAGTTTCAGCTCAAACACCCTACAGATAATTTATTATACCATGTTATAAATGCCTCTTTTTGTGTGGAATCAAAAACACACTGATTTTGTGTGTGTCTCTTTAAATGCAAATGAGCTGCTTTTCCCCGGCCCATTTCCAGAAGAGGGCTGTGCCTATACAGCTGGTGCTTCGGACACTACAGCAACAATTAATCAGAACCAATATGACTGACAGCGTAAATACCTGAGTTCAGGCAGAGATGGACTGGGAAGATAAATTATAAATTATACATCAAAATTTGAGCAGGGCGATGTTCGCTGTCCTTTTCTGCATATCGCTGCGCCATTTTGTGTTCCGTTCTGCATTACACGTCAGCTCATTTTAGCTTATGGTGGCTCATTCGGCCCGTTACGAGTCCGACCCACTGGCCCGCTCGGTTCTCCTGATGGCCAGTCCTCCCCTGATCGGCCCCAAAATGCATTGACCCACTGGGAAAATGCCCTGTATGCAGATTACAGGTCCAGCCCTGAGTTCAGCCATATATGTATGAATAATATATATATATAGTCTCCATGAATACAATCAGAGACAATGGTAACTTTAGCTGCATTAGCTGTGGAATCAGCTAACAAGCATATTCGGAAGGGTGTTTGCAAACATTCACAATATATAAAGTACGATACTTACATCTTCAGGATATAAAGCTGGAACACGAACAGTTAGTACTGATCCATGCTTGAGAATATTTTTTTTTAAATCCTGCTTTATATTGACACTCATTCACAAAACAGTCCAGTGTAAAATGTTGTTTGCAAAATGTTTTGCGCAAATGTTTTTTTTGTTTTGTTTGCTGGGGTGTTCCATGACTGCTACCGTGTCCTTCAATAAAGTATAACGTTCAAGTAAAGGCAGCCGATGGAGTTTCTGGTGCCACCATAAGGTGAGATTGTGCCCACTTAGGTAGTTGGTGCCATACACAGACTGCAAAATATGTGTATAGGGAGCGGTGATACTGATTACACCTGCCTGTTATTTCATTGGTCTCAAAATGTATATATCATGGAAATGTGCAGATAGGGCTACATATTCTGTTAAAGAAGATATAAAATATATAACATTTACATTTAATTTTATTTTTCACGTAAACATGCTCACTCATTTATTATTACATTCAATCAGTCACTGACTACAATTTGCATCACTAAAAATAAAAAACACTGGCAAACCGAAGCAAAAGCACAAAAAGCATTCGTACCCATGCTTGTCAGTTGGTGTAAGCAAAATAACATTTTCATGTCAGTTTCAGCCTTTATAAATTCCAATTTGTTCCTCACTTTTGAAGTATAGGATCAAATCCATGGACTTTAGAATCAATACTGATCGTATGTACGAACACAGCATGCAAGGAGTGCTTCTTGGGTGTAAAATAATTCCCACTGATGCTCTTTGGATTAGGGATATTCTGTTCAGATGCTCTAGTAGCCCAAGGTACTCAGAGTAAGGCATTCATTTAAAAAGCCTTTATTAGGTCATGGCAATTGGATTAAAACTGTAACACTTGGGACATTCTCCCTAGTGGCCATTAGTGATTGCTAGAAGAACGTCTCGGTTACGTATGTAACCTCCGTTCCCTGATGGAGGGAACGAGACGTCGTGTCGAAGAAGCGACACTAGGGGTCTCTCTTGAGCGCCGAAAGATACCTCTGATCTATGAAAAAAGGCCAATGAGAGTTGGCGAACAGTATTTGCATACCCCGCCTCCGGATACGGATATAAAGGCGAGGGAAATACGCTCGTTCATTCAGGATTTTTCTGAGGAGCCGGGAGTGTTCCGGGCATCTCAGCGGCTCGGCTTAGCGACGTGGCCGGGAAGACACGACGTCTCGTTCCCTCCATCAGGGAACGGAGGTTACATACGTAACCAAGACGTTCCCCGTATGTCGCTCACTTCGACGTCGTGTCGAAGAAGCGACACTAGGGGTCTACTTCAAAACTCACCATGCGCTGAGCCATGTACGTGTACTGCTGACACAGAAGCGGGCAGGTATTTGTACGTGCACAAGCGACCAACTGTGTTCAGGCTGCACGTACTCTTCCCCAATGCCCCGAAAAAGCATCAGCATCCTTTTGGTTACCCAGGGGGGAACAAGGTGACGCTCCCAACTAGGGAACGGGCCAAGCCTGGCTGGGCCTCTTTTCTCTCTATGTTTTCTCGGCATAGAGCAAGAGCAGCCGGGGCCCCTACCACATCGAGGGAAGGGGGTCTTATTCCTATTCTTTCAGGGGGAAAAGACCCTGCAGAGGCCACACCCGCCCAGCAGGGGAGGTAAAGGTGGCAAAATACATCACATGGCCACTTTGGGCATGTGGGAGGAAATGGCGCGGTGGTAGATCCAACCTCGAGAAGGGGGGAGTTGCTACAACACGGCGACCGGAGGGCAGCGAAGGACTGCCTAAGGGAGATGCGGGTCAGCTCGTAAGGTGACCGTACCGCGGAAATACACACAGGAGGAGTCCCGTAGGAGGCCTGATCTGTGGAGCACCTATTCCAGTAGGGGTAGCCGGAGGTACCCGTAGTGGACTGGACCAGCACGTTCCTCCGCTGAACTGCTGCGGGCCCGAAGGGCTAGGGAGGAATCAACCAGGGACCTAGGTCCTCTGGGACAAAAGCGCACTGTTTTGCCTTGGCAGAGGGAAACGGCGCTGGAACAAGCGGTTCACCCGGTCAGATCGTCGACGTGTACCGAGTTCTACGGGCTCGGACCTGAGAGAACACGGGACGAGACTGACTCAACCCTGAGATCGTAAGGGTGTTAGGTGCTGCCCAGCCCGCAGCTCTGCAAATGTCTGCTAGGGAGGTGCCCCTCACCAGTGCCCATGAGGATGCCACGCTCCTAGTGGAGTGGGCTCGAACCCGTAAGGGGGGGGGGGGGCATGGCCTGGGTGTGATAGGCCAACTGAATGGCATCCACCACCCAGTGAGACACCTCTGTTTGGAGACAGCGTTCCCTTTCTGCTGTCCTCCAAAGCAGACAAAGAGCTGCTCAGAGCGCCTGAAGCTCTGGGTGCGTTCCAGGTAGGCACGCAAGGCACGTACCGGACACGACAGTGAGAGGGCTGGGTCTGCCTCCTCCCGGGGCAGCGCTTGTAGGTTCACTACCTGATCTCCAGAGGGCGTGGTAGGAACCATGGGCACATAGCCCAGTCGAGGTCTTAGGATCACATGAGTATCTGCCGGACCGAGCTCCAGGCAAGTGTCGTTAGTAGGGAACGCTTGCAGGTCCCCGACCCTCTTGATGGAAGTGAGCGCGATCAGCAGGGCCGTCTTTTCAGGAGAGGGCCCTGAGCTAACTGATTCTAGCGACTCGGGGGGGATCTCTGAAGACCGGCGAGGACCACCGAGAGATCCCAGGAGGGGAACAGGTTTGGCCGGGAGGGGTTTAACCTCCGGGCACCTCTTGGGAACCTGACGATTAAGTCGTGCTTACCCAGAGACTTGTTGTCTGCTGGGTCGTGGTGAGCTGCGATAGTGGCAACATACACCTTCAAGGTGGATGGGGACAGCCTCCCCCCCAACCTCTCCTGTAGGAACAGGAGCACAGACCTAACTGCGCACCTCTGTGGGTCTTCTGCCCGGGAAGAACACCAATTCACGAACAGACGCCATTTCAGGGCGTAGAGTTGCCTGGTAGAAGGGGCTCTGGCTTGGTTGAACGTGGCTACGACTGTGGGTGGTAGACCAGCTAGATCTTCCACATCCCGTTCGGGGGCCAGACGTGGAGGTTCCAAAGGTCTGGGTGTGGATGCCAGAGCATGCCCAGTCCCTGAGAAAGGAGGTCCTTCCTCAGGGGAATTCGCCAGGGAGGGGCTGTCGCGAGGAGTACAAGGTCCAAGAACCAGGCCCGAGTGGGCCAGTAAGGAGCCACGAGAGTGACTTGCTCCTCGTCCTCCCTGACTTTGCACATCACCTGTGCAAGAAGGCTCACTGGGGGAATGCGTACTTGCGCAGCCCTGAGGGGAGCCTCTGAACGGGCGTACCAGAGCGGGCAGTGGGAGGTCTCTCGGGAGGCAGAGGGGTCTACCTGGGCCTTGCTGAACCGTTCCCAAATTAGCTGAACCGAGTGGGGGTGAAGCCTCCACTCTCCGCCAGGCAAGCGTTGTCATGACAGCGCGTCCGCTATCACATTGAGGTTGCCAGGGATGTGAGTGGCACGCAGCGACTTGAGTCGGTGCTGGCTCCAAAAGAGGAGATGACGGGCGAGTTGTGACATGTGACGGGAGCGTATACCGCCTTGGCGATTTATGTATGCGACCGCAGTGGTGCTGTCCGACCTGACTAGGATATGTTCGTCCCGAATTAACGGGAGAAACTTCCGCAGGGCCAAAAGGACGGCCAAAAACTTGAGGCAGTTGATGTGCCAACGCAGCTGGGCCCCTTTCCAACGGCCTGAGGCTGCGTGCCTGTTGCAAACGGCGCTCCAACCCAATCTGGAGGCGTCGGTCGTGACCAGGACGCGTCTGGACACCTGCTGTAGGGGCACTCCAGCCCATAAGACACAGGGGTCTGTCCAGGGGTTGAATGTCTGACGGCAGGCGGGGGTGATTGTTACCCGGTGCATGCCGTGGCGCCATGCTCGTCTCGGGACTCGGGTCTAGAGCCAGTGTTGGAGCGGTCTCATATGCATCAACCCCAGTGGCGCGACCGCCGCGGAGGACGCCATATGCCCCAGGAGCCTCTGGAAAAATTTTAATGGGACCGCTGTGCCTGGCCTGAAGGCGGCAAGGCAGTTCAACACTGACTGGGCACGCTCGTTGGTGAGACGTACCGACATTGAGACCGAGTCTAACTCCATCCCAAGAAAAGAGATGCTCTGAACTGGAGTGAGCTGGCTCTTTTCCCAGTTGACCTGAAGCCCCAGACGGCTGAGGTGCCTGAGCACCTGGTCTCTGTGGGCGCATAGTAACTCTCGCGAGTGGGCCAGGATGAGCCAGTCGTCGAGGTAGTTGAGTATGGGGATGCCGGCTTCTCGGAGCGGGGCAAGAGCTGCCTCTGCGACTTTCGTGAAGACGCGAGGGGACAGAGACAGGCCAAAGGGGAGTACTTTGTACTGATACGCCTGGTCCCCGAACGCAAACCGCAGGTAGGGGCGGTGTCGGGGCAGGATGGAGACGTGGAAGTACGCGTCCTTCAGGTCTACCGCTGCGAACCAATCTAGATGCCGGACGCAGGTTAAGCGTGAGCATTTTGAACGGGAGTTTGTGCAATGCTCGGTTGAGAACTCGCAGGTGCAAGATTGGTCGTAAGCCGCCGCTTTTCTTGGGTACGATGAAGTAAGGGCTGTAGAAACCCTTCTTCATCTCGGTTGGAGGGACAGGCTCTATCGCGTCTTTGGCCAGAAGAGTCGCGATTTCCGTGTGCAGGGAGTGGGCGTTTTCAACGTGTACTGCGGAAAAGCGGACGCCCATGAAGGGGGGCGGGGGCCTGGCAAACTGAATTGCGTAACCGAGTCGGATGGTCTGGGCCAGCCAGCGAGACGGGTTGGGAAGTGAAAGCCACGCATCCAACCTCTGCGCTAGGGGCACCAAAGGTACGATTAATTTTGACGTACCCGGCGGGGCTTCGCAGCGGGGCGGAGCAGGTAGGGCAGCGTTGGGCGGCGACAGGGCGACCCGCTGCTGAGGTGCTGAGAAGAGACTCAAGCACTTACCTTGCTCCGCACACCCAGCAGGGGGCGGGTTAGCGACTGAGGAGGAGGTCCTGGGTAGGCATCCTCTGGACTCGTCGGAACCGGCCGGCCGGGGAACAGTCGTGGGGCTGAAGACGGGTGGTCCGTGTCCAGGGGGCCAGGACTGTTGATATCTGGGGGCAAAGTGCCGTGAGAACGGCATTTGTGGGCCAGGTGACCCAGAGACAAAAGGAAATAGCTCATTACAAAGAATATGAGAATGTGAAAATTAATTCAACAAGAAAAAATTCTCCTCCCGGCCCTCCACCGGGGACGGAGCGGTCTTACCAGCCTCCGGAGCTAACATCTTGGTCCCTGGGTCGAACGTCTACGGACAGCCTGGGAGCCTTCCGGGTCCTCGAGGGGGTCCGTGAGACGGGGGCGTCCGCTTCCTGCGGAGTGCTCGACGCTGGGGCTGAGAGCTGGGCCCGGGTTGAGGCGGAGCAGGGTGTTTCATAGCCACAGGAGGATGCCCGTCGGCGAGCAGACGGGGCATGGCCCATGGCGGCAGGCTTGCGGTGGGGCAGGATGTGCAGTGGCCTCTGTCTGCCTCACCGCTGAGGGCTGCTGGGCAGAGTCGTCAACGGTGGCGCCGAATGGACGGAGCTGGGAGACGGGGGTGTGGGAGAAGGTGTGCCTTGTCTGCCTCCCGCATTTCGACCAGGTCCAGTCCACAGGTGCGTTTCTGGACCACAAGGGGTGGCCATCGCCTGTTCGAGTGCCGGCGCTTCTGACCTCCGTGGCCCGGGGGCGCGGTTGGTCATCCAGCGCAGTTCCTGCAGCACATCAAGAACAGGACTACCCAAGGTGCAAGTTTTGAAGTGCCTTGGCCTGGCGTTGGTTGCAGGAAGGGCCGTGGCGTGCAGAGTGGAAGCAGTCTGGGACCGTTCCACCGCGAGGGTAGTGAGAGCGGAGGAGCGAAGAAGCCTTGGCTTTGCTCAACTCGTCGTGCACGTCCGGGAAGAAAGGAACGGGGGGGGGGGGGGGGCGTGGCTGTGAACGGCGCACCTGCCCGCGGGACCGATCAAGTAGCCCGGGAAAGCATAGCGGATCTCCGTGCGTCAGGCTCAGGCTGGGCGGCAGACCCGAAGGTGGCGGCCCAGGCGAGCGATCAGCATCCGATGCCGCTGTAACGCTCTCCGATGCAGCGGTGATGTCATCCAATTCTGAAGCAAGCAAGCATGCCGGGGAGGCGGGCGGTTCGAGGGGGTTTACCCGGCGAACAGAGCCCGTCATATTCCCCAAATCGCCTTCATCGCCCGCGGCGCCTGCGCCGATCCCGTAGGAAGAAGGCGGAGCGCGGGGGGCGGCTGAAGTGGCTTTCTCTCATTACAAAAGAAAGCCGTGCGACCGCAATGATATAACGGCCATGTTCTCACACTGAGAAGATGAACCATTGGAGAGAATGCTCATCCCAAGCTCAGACGGAAGCAAACAAGCCTGCCGGGGAGGCGGGAGGTTCGAGGGGGTTTACCCGGCGAACAGAGCCCGTCATTGTCCCCAAATCGTGTTCATCGCCCGCGGCGCCTGCGTCAATCCCGTAGGAAGGAGGCGAGGCGTGGGTGGCGGCTGAAACGGCTTTCTCTCATTACAAAATAAAGCCACACGACCGCAATGTTGCCATGGCTATGTTCTCGCACTGAGAACGTGAACCATTCATAAAACGCTGCCTGCGTGTGATCGCAGCCCAGGCATGCCAGATAGTGTTTTATGACCGAGAGAGGTGGGGAGAAATCACCGCATCCAGAAACTACACAGGAGCGGAAATTACATCTTTATAAAGACGCGTCCTGAAAAGGACGTTCAACACCGATGTGTAATGCTCTTTCAGAGAAATAAACTCTTTTACGGAGAGAATCACTCTTTCAACACTTTTAACTCTGCGCTGTCGAAGCGCCCAGGGGCAAACTGCACGCCGGCAGTGAAGAGAAAAGCCGCTGTAGTGCGCCGTAAATCCAACAGCAAAGCAGAGCGTCAGAGGATCAGAAGCAGGATCAGTTGTGTTACTCGCAGCTGACTGCATACACACGACCATCGGCTCCGAAGAAAATTACTGAATGAACGAGCGTATTTCCCTCGCCTTTATATCCGTATCCGGAGGCGGGGTATGCAAATACAGTTCGCCAGCTCTCATTGGCCTTTTTTCATAGATCAGAGGTATCTTTCGGCGCTCAAGAGAGACCCCTAGTGTCGCTTCTTCGACACGATGTCGAAGTGAGCGACAGACGGGGAATTGACTTTTAGTTTGAAGTTCTGTTTTCCTTTTTTTGTCTCTGTTCTCTGTGTTCCCCTTGATTGATCCCAGCTGTGTCTTGTTAATACTTGTATATATATATATATATATATATATATATATATATATATATATATATATATATATATATTGCCCTTGTTTTCTCTCTGTCTTTTTCAGTTGCTAACCTTTCATGGATGTAAAGGTTTGTTCTTTTGTCATGTATAGTGATTGTGCTCTTTTTTTACATCAGTAATGTCCTGACTATACTTTGTGATCAGCCATTTTGGTGAATTAAAATATCAATTTCCTTCCGAAACAGCAAAATCTGTCCATTATTAAATTTTTTTGGCTGTCAGTATACATACATCCCAGTACATTCAGAAATACAACAGCTAGACACAGCAATATAGGATAATATGAAACACGTGCACGTAGCGTTGTAATCAGAATGTGCAAAGGAAATTACTGTATGTTCTAATGGGTTTGCACAGGTTGTAGTATAAATATGAAAAATAAAATGTTAAAATAGTGGTAATACTTGCAGTATTGCACTATACTGTATTATGGCTTAGGTAAGCATCATATGATGAAGTTGTTTAGATGCTTTGTCTATGACAGTATTATCCGTGCATCTGCTATAGAAAAAAATGAAGTAGCTTAAATGTAGCAAACTTTGGCATGATAGCTTGAATTGTAACTTAACACTTTCTCTCAAGTTTAGTTGTTAGCTCCGCTTAACAAATTTTCCTGTTGAGTAGCTGTTAGCTTAATTAACAAAATTATTTTAGTAGCTTACCCAACACTGCCTATTCTCATTATTGTTCTCACAATGAAGTATGATTCACCGGTAGTTCATGGCAATCCACAGGTGAGTGCAGACGACAAATCTCTTCCTCATTTTCCTAACCCTGAGCTCACACTATACAAACACTTCCAAGATCATAAAACACCCAGTGAGAATGAACAGATTGGCAGATTGTGAAGACCTTGTCTTTTTCCTTCTATTTTTCCCCCGTCAGGTCTTATGGAGCTTTATTGATTGGCCTGGCAGAAAATCACACTGCATTTGAAAAAAGAAAGAGAGAGAGTAAAAAAAGTCATAATCCGAACAGCAGGCTTCCTGACTGTGCTGAACACATTCGCCTTAAAACCGTAGGTGCACAAGCCCAGTTAGTTCCACCGGTGATGGCAAAGTGACTCCGAACGCTTGAGCCATGGATCGACCATGGTGCACAGGTGCCGTGAAGTCTGAGTAAGGCTATTCTCCTCACATCCAGAGGCTCTGTAAAAATGTCTCACAGAGACAGCTTCTGAATGACCTTACCTGGGCTGACTGTAAACTTAGAGCTAGAAGTTTAGCTCAGCTATAAAGGGGTGCAGCTTTCTAATAGGCACAGCATAGTGGTAAAGTATCTACCTGTCATACCTCATCTTGCTTGATACACCACCACTCCCTGTATCTCTCTGGCTGGACAATTACTATCCAATTCCAATTTATTTCAACAAAGCACTGATGTAATGAAAATGAATTAGAATGCAGAAAATGTGTTTCTCATGAAATGGCCTTGCCAGTTGAACATGTTCACACTTGGCAGATGGCTATGGGGGTGTGCTTTAATGTGAGTGGAACTGTGCTTTAATGACTAAGGTGGGTGCAGAAAACATAAAGCTTTAAAACTGTTGCTATAAGCATTTTAAATAAAGCTTTAGGATTCAATGGAAGCTGAATGCAAAATTAGAAACCTCCTAAGTGCTCCTATTGCAGGACCACAATCAAATGTGCAAGGAGCCATACAGGAATCTAAACATGGTCATACTACTGAACTGAAAAGAAATGGAAAAACTAACATTCCTACATGGCAAGGAAGTACTTCTCATACACAGGAAGCTCCTTGGCACAGCAAACTAATTTCCCCATTAATCCTCATTCACTAATCAGTGTAATTTTAGACTCATTGGATAAATAGTCTCACTTTATATGTTTTACATTACAAACCACAAATCTGCAGACACAGTCATTGAAATAAAACTAAATAAAACTAATTATACTGCAAAAACAAACTACTATAATTGGTTGAGTTGCAGACACTAGTGATATAACAGTTACCGTTTAACAATGGTTATGACATATAGTACCATTTGTTTTAAAATGCTGGCTTGGAGACACTGAGAAAAGTAATTTGTTTTAGTCAGAGACTTTTCTCTATTCTCAAACTTTGACTTCAAATGTAATGTAATACAATGATGGAATCTCAGATAATGGTCAAATAAATGGCTAACACAAAATATTGAGTCAGCTATATGTGAGACAATTATATTGTTTAAAGCTGTTTTCTCTGACACCAAATGGAACTGCAATATATTTTCAAATGTTTCCTAAATACTTCCCCTGTCTATAGTTGATCAAACAAACAGATGGTCCTGCCCCAAACTTGTGCCATTGGTTGAGTCCGTGTTTGTTGTGTCCATTTGTCAGGATGTTAAAAAAAACAAAAAACAAAAAAAGAAACCAGAGCAATGTTTTTATAACTGCACAGAGTTACAGTGTTTACCATTTCAGGAACACTGTACAGTGTTTACCATTTGAGGAAATCAACCAACACATAGGACTGATACAGTAGTAATAGTAGTATTATAATATGGAAAGAAAGAACACAAAGTTATTTCATTTATGTTTGCAGATATAATCTCTATTTTGTTTCACATATTTGGAATTGTTGGGAGTGAGCAATATATATTGAAGGAAATTACATTATCACCAAGGTCTAATGTCTCCACAAGGCAGCTAGGACACTTTAAAGAAAGAAGAAACTGCTCACCATGAAATACTGAGTATAGTACCACAAACACTGGAAATACATCATCTATAACAATGTGGCAGGCACATCTTGTTCAATGCTCAGGAATCTGTCTCATCTTGGTTTATACTTTCGTTGCTCTCCTGACACACCATGTAATATTTTACTGACAAACTTTCTTATTTTATACACAACATTCAATTTATATTCAACACCCATGCCATGGTACACTGACTTGTTAAAGAGGGCTGAAATTAAGTGTTGCATATGGAAGGCACCAGCGGTGCAGCTATGATCGTATATGTATGTGCCTAAGAGTATAAACGTTCAGAGATATAGCTCAGTGAATGTTAAATTGTACCAGTATATTATCATTATCATAGCACTTTTTTCACAATTGTGCTTCAGGACTGATGGATTTACTAATAGATCTTTCCTCTGATCACAAACCGTAGTGCTCAGTTCTTTGGAAAAGGGCATAGAGAACACATTAAATTAAACTCAGTTTTCTCTCACTGGAACAGAATACTTTTATATTTGACTCACAGATCATTCAAATCACCACAGCCAAAAACGACCAAGCAAGTTGCCATCACAAATCAGAGAAGGGGCTCATCAAAATAATTTTCTTTATCTGCACATTTAAGTGGCATGAGTCATTCAGGTCTATATTAAAACTAATGAGCTTTATAAGTCTCCTATCAGGAAGACTTGCAGACTTGAGTGAAATTTAAGATGACATTTATTTGATGAATGTAAAACGTCTCGGATTACTTAACAGTAACCCGTGTTCCCTGATAAAAGCGGAACGAGATGCTGCACTGACTTAGTACTTTAGAAACAACTTTAGGTGTGACCGGCTGTGAATATGTGTGCAACACGTCAATGAAATTGACCAGAATTTATAGCCTCTGCTGGTGACATCATTGGATGCACCTGTAGCAGGGCTATAAATAGATGCGTCACAGGCGCATCGTCAGGTATTTTGTCTGAAGAGCAGTCCTGGGGCATCCCAGTGTGGCAATGAAGCGCAGCATCTCATTCCACTTTTATCAGGGAACAGGGGTTACAGTTAAGTAACCTGAGACGTTCCCTGTCAAAAAGCTACACTTTGATGCTGCGCTGACTTAGCGCTTTGGGAACAAGGATACCCACGCTGTCGCACTGTGGATGTCCAGACCCCTTATGGTTGTGTAGTGTGCTCACAAGAGCGCAAGAGGTCTCAGACATGAGCTTGTGATGTTGATTCAAGGACATAAGAGCCCGGAGTGGCATGAACATCCAATACCCAATGCGACATAGTCTGCTATCTGCAGAATGTCCAGAACTGAAGCAATCTGGCAGTTAACTGGATCTGCATTATGTGCACTGCACCACCACTTTCAAAGACACCCCATTTATCGGTGTAAATTCTTCTAGTAGAGGGAGCCCTAGCACTTAGAATGGTCTTGATAACATCAGGTGAAAGCCCAGTGTACCTCAGTTGGTACCCTTCAGGGGCCAAACATGAAGGTTCCACAGCTCGGGCCGGGGATGAAATATTGTCCCCTGTGCCTGAGACAGAAGGTCTCTTCTGTCCGGAATCGCCCAAGGTGAGCTGTCGAGGAGAGACATTATCTCAGAGAACCATATCCTGTTCGGCCAGCAAGGTGCTATCAGTTGAATCAGGCTGTATTTCATGGCCAGAAATACAGCCATCAACTCGAGGCATTTGATGTGCCAATCAAGCTGATGACCCTCCCATTCCCCTTGAGCTGGACGACCACTTAAGACCGCTCCACAGCCCGCCAGGGAGGCGTCTGTCGTTAGCAACCTGCGACGGCAAGACGCACCTAGATTGGGACCCAAAGTAAGGAACTGGGGTCTGAACCACATAGAACGAAGCGTGTGGTGCGTAACCCTTATTAGCCTTAGGAGACTGGCCCTTGGATTAAATCCCCTGGCTTTTAGCCACAACTGAAATGGTCTCATGTGCAGAAGGCCCAAAGGGATCACCGAGGATGCAGATGCCATGAGACCTAGTATTCGTTGATACAGATGAACAGTGCAATCTTGGCCCAGCCTGACTTTGCTCAGGGTGTTTTGAATGGACACAATTCGAGGTGGAGACAATTGTGCCCGTATCGTGATCAAGTTCCATACAACGCCCAGATAGGTAATTCCCTGAGTGGGGAATCAGCCCCTGCTTTTTTCAAAGCAGCATTAATGTGCAATTGAAGGTGCTTGGGGGGGAATGTGGAACCAAATGAAATAAGTTTATTATTTCTCTAAGGACCGTTTCACAAGACTTTGGTGAAGACTATATTAAATGTCACGGTTACTGTTGTAACCTCTGTTCCCTGAGGGAGAAGACGTTGTAGACGTTGAGAATGAAGTGCCACAAGGAGTTTCCTTGGGAGCCTTGTGTAACTCTGAACTCGAGAAAAGGCCAGTGAGAATTGTCTCATTCCCTCCCTCAGGGAACAGAGGTTACAACAGTAACCGTGACGTTCCCCTTCTGTCACTCGCTCGACGTTGTGTCGAATGAAGTGACACGCACTAGTCCGTGTTAAGTGAACTGCCGACACAGGTTCAAGTAGGCTGCTGCATGCTAGAGGCAACTGTATCGGCAGCCACGGCCTTTTCTCTCTCTATGTGTCTCGCATGGAGTGTGAAGTGACTGGGGCTATCTTAGCGCTATGAAATGCGTAGAGGAAGGAGATCTTTCCCGGTCTTATAATTTCAGGGGGAAAAGACCCTGCGGAGGCCACATCCTGCCCAGACTAGGGGGAGGTAACATGTGGCAAATACACCACAAGGGATGTGAAGCTGTATGTGGGAGCGGGAGTTGGTTGCCTGGTGGAGGGAGCTCTGGCTTGGTTGATCGTATCTACGATTGTAGGTGGTAGAGCACTCAGATCTTCCGCGTCCCTTCCAGGGGCCAGACGCGGAGGTTCCAGAGGTCTGGGCGCTGGTGCCAGAGGGTGCCCCATCCCTGAGAAAAAAGGTCCTTCCTCTGGGGATTTTCCAGGGAGGTGCTGTCGTGAGGAGTGTAAGAGCCGAGAACCAGGTCCGGGTGGAACAATAAGGAGCCACCAAGGTGAACTGTTCCTCATCCTACCTGATTTTCCACAGCACAAGTGCAAGAAGGCTCACTGGGGGAAATGCGTACGTGCGCAGCCCCCAGGGCCAGCTGTGTGCCAATGCATCTGTCCTGAGAGGAGCTTCTTTCAGGGAGAACCAGAGAGGGCAGCGAGTGTTATCCTAGGTGGTAAAGAGATCTATCTGTGCCATGCTGAATCGGTTCCAAATCAGCTGGACCACCTGGGGGTGGAGCCTCCACTCTTTGCTGGGTGAAACCTGTTGTGAAAGTGCATCAGCCGCCTTGGTGATTTTTGTATGCTACTGTTGCGGTGCTGTCTGAATGGATCAAGAGATGCTTGCCCCAAATTAGTGGGAGAAACCTCCACAGGGCAAGGAATACAGCCAGCAACTCAAGGCAGTTGATGTGCCAATGCAGCTGGGGTCCTGTCCAGGAGCACCCCATTGCACATGGCGCCCCAACCCTGTTGAGAGGCGTCTGTGGTGACCACGACACGTCTGGACACCTGCTGCCGTCGACCGCATCCAGGTACTACACAGAGGCGGATGGGCATCTTGAAAAAGACACGTCCTGAAAAGGACGTTCAACGCCTGTCTGTGTATTGCTCTTTTATGATTGAAATCTCAAACTCTTTTAGAGAAACAAACACTTTTAGGAGGGGAAAACACTCTTTTTGGCAGTGAAAGCGCTGTTGAAGCGCCCAGGGGCGTGGACTGCATAGTGTGCAGATAGAGCAAATGCCAACTGTAAACGCACTGTAGATCCAACAGCAGTGCTTCTTACCAGTAGAGGTGAGTGGAACAGTAGTGAACTCAGCTTGCTGTTGCACAGCCGCTCGGCTCCGAAGAAAAAATCTGACTGACAGACGCATGCCCGCTTCACTTTATACCTGTATGTCCAGGGGCGGGACATGCAAATTCTGTCTGCCAATTTCTCATTGGCCTTTTCTCCAGTTCAGAGGTACGCGAGGCTCCCAAGGAAGACCCCTTGTGTCACTTAATTCGACACAACTTCGAGTGAGTGACAGAAGGGGAATTGTGATGCCATGCTACCTCAGAGTGCCCACAACATGAGCTGTGTCTTTCCTAGTAAGTAGGTCATAGGGATGATACATTATATTGGACAGTGCCCACCACGTGATTTAGAGCGAAGAGCGACCAACAAAACAGGGATATCTTACTGAATGGAGTGATGGGACCCCATACAATGAGCACTTTACATCATGACATGCCTGAATAATGATCTTAATTCCTCGATGGGGAACACTCGGGCATGCACCATGGTGAATGACATGCGAGTAAACATTGACCGAGTTACCCTCATGTAATCTATATGCATTGTCATTACTATGAGATTGAATGCACTGTTGACATGAAATTTTGCCTTTTGATATTGATGCAGATGTGTTATGATGAACAGACAGCATAGGCAACAGAAGGCCTAGACCCATGACTAAATCTGAATTAATTTGATGGATATGATAAGAACTATTTCTGAAGGAAATCAGCTGCAGCCTGAGCCAATGATTTTGACAGACTTGGCGAGGAGTGCACGCCTTCTGCGCTGGGTTGTGCATTCCAATTGAAGATTTGGAGGCTCAATTGAGGGAGATCTCCAAAGTGAATTAGATATGGGTGAAGATTTGGGTTTGCTGGTTGTTTATTCCCCATTGGTTTGATGCAGGCAGAAGTTGAGATAAAGTGACAGTGTTGTTGGGAAGGGAAGGCGGGCTTCCAGAGGTGTTCTGTGCAATGGTTCTCCTGTGGCCTGGAGAGGTCTGAACATGTCTATTATGATTCCGCAAGGGAGTGATCGCAATTAGAATCCGGAAATTTGCAGACATGTGTTGCGCGAGGACTGCTGATTCTGGATAAAAGGTAAGAAGCAGTGGATAATTCCGTGTCCATAGCTGGATGTTAGCTAGTCAGAGAGCAAAATGGACTTGATGTCAGACAGTCCTATAGAATGATGTTGCCATGTTAGCACACTGAAACAGCAATGTGATAGATTGTGAGCAGATTTATAAAACAATGGCTTACATGTGGCTAGGAGTTACCTAGCTAATGGTGCGATGATGTACAGATGCTAGTCTTCAAGCTAGAACTACGCTGCGCTTACATCAGCCACTGCAACATGGTTCGGCTTTCAACAACATATAAACATAAAATTTCCATTAAGGTTCAAACTCCCTGTTTTGCCTACGCTGGACTCTCCTTCTCCTTCCACACTCCGCTCTCCCTCTCCCCGGACTTCTGATCTTGAACACCTGCACAAAATCACACAGTTAATCAAGGATGCTACAAATACTCACCTCACAGACAATCTCTGTCAAGTCTCACATAGGAGATTCTCATCCCTTTCACCTGTTGAGTGGATTTATTCTCAGCGTTATTTCCTCTGGATTGTTCCCCTTCATTCCTTCTAATCATGTGTGGTATTATCTCCATTGTTATGCACCGTTGTTACTCACCTGTAATTTTTCTTCCATCACTGCATTCATCCATCTCTGTGATCACCATTATCCATCTGTCTACTACTGCTGCTTCTTAATAAAGATCCCCACTTCTGGGTTCACTCTCATCATCCATGTGTTTGTCAACTTCCTGACACCCCCACTGTGCTATGGCTAATGACCTGACACTGAGATAAGACACAGTCCGTACGTTAGACAAGTAAGGTCACTCGACGGCTATATTCGTAAAGCCTCTGGGCATCCATTTTTAGTTATGCAATTATAGCTCCTATCTACTTGAAAGGGAAAAGACCAAAATCCAAAATTGTTGGTCCTTCTTAAGTTTAAATAGCATATTTCATATCTGCAATATAAAACAGAAAACAGTAGTAGCCTATAATGAATTGTGCGTTAACGCTTTAGATTACAGCCCACAATTTACAGTGTAAATACACCAAATTTACAGTGTATGTTTTTTGTATTAATAGTGTAACTACACAGTTTATACTTGTAGGTATAAGGGAACAATAAGGAAAGTATGGGGAATCCTGGAAAATTACAAATAATTTATACTGTAAGTATTTTGTAATTAAGGGGTAACTATTCTAATATTACGTGGTATATGACCTTATACTATGCTAAACAACAATCTTACTTTGAGAGCAATTAAGCAAGAGCATACACAGCATACCTTTTTGTAATAATAGTCTACCTACACATATAGGCTACTGTTTTTTAACTATGGGGTACATACTCTATTATTACAGGATACATACGTTTTGTTTTCTTCACTACTGTCTTCTGATCGAGTTTTGGTTCCTTGTCATTGTCGCCTTTAGCTTGCTCATTGGGGCTTAAATGACTATTAATATTCAGAAAATATTATTGAACTAACTGTATTGACACTATTGGATGAGAACACAAAACTTGAACTGAATTGAGCTGAATAATTACATTACCTTCTTGAGCTACTTTACAGCTGAAATTGAAGTATTTTTCATAATTGATGTATTTTGAAACATTACTGTTATTTTTCTGTTATTACTGTTAAGCTGCTTTGAAACAATCTGCAGCCTGAAGTATAAAGCACTATATAAATAAATGTGTTCGCTGTAATTTTTTTTAGCTTATCGCGACCCATTCGTCCCGTTTTGGGGCTGACCCACCAGACCCCTCGGTTCTCCCGATTGCTAGTCCTCCCCTGAATGGCCCCAAAGTACATAGGCCCACCGGGAAAATGTCCGGTTTGCCAGATTACCTGTCCTACTATGCTCAACAACAATTGTTTGGGAGCAATTAAGAAAAAACATACACTGCATACCTTTTTGTAATAATACACATTATATTATACATATAGGACTAGGTATTTTTTATTTACTAAGGGGTACATATTCTATTATTACAGGATACATTATGGAGGTTTTTGCTATATGATTTTATTTAGAAATGTAATTCAAGGCTACTTAGCTGATGAAAGTTTGCTACATACACCAAATAACTTGTTCTGCTATTCTGTTTGAATGGCATTGCAGTCCATCAAGGTGCAATTCAGTGGAAAACAAGCTTACTAGGAGCTTGCATATTAGAAAAGCGGGATCTATTAATACAAATATTTATAAAATTAAGATATAAATAATCAAAAGATTAAAATAAACTAATTCAGAGCAAAAAAAATAAATAAAATAATATAGGCCTAAATGCTCAAGCGCTCACATATTCTTTGTGACTGTCTGCTCAGACTAACAGCCTCACATGTTTTTCCTGTCAATCAGACACGCAGCGTCAATCAATGAAGGAGGGTGAAGCCAATTTATTATGTTGTTCAGATTGTATTCATTTTTAATTGTTACATTTATATGCACTTTGTTTATATACATTAAAGAGTTATACCTTAAATGCACATGTGAAATAGCATCCTTCTTTTTTACATTTCTTTCAATTTGTGGGATGCTGCAGTTTTGCAAATTGTTTCTATTTTTCTTAGATATGGTGCAATATTCTATTATCAGTACCACCGCTACCTACGCACACCAACTCCCTAGAGGGGCACCATCTTACCCTAGGAGGGCACCAGAAAGTCCAGCGGCTGGATTACTCGCACGTTATATGTTATTCAAGGACCCGAAAGCGGTTGAGGTACACAGACGATAGCTTCACACTCATATCACACAAAAAATGTTATACTTTAAATGCAAATGTTTAATAGCATTCTTTTTCATAACAAACCAATGCATTTTTAAATACATTGTGGTTAAGGTAGAGTATGATTTCATTTAATAATTTAATTAGAATTGTTATAACACCATTCATAGTCAAACTATCGCAAACTGTTTGACTTGGAAAAAATACAAAAACATTTTTTTTTTTAAAGAGCCATTTTGGAGCCAAAAGAGCCTGCTCTTTTTGGTGAGCTGAGCTGAATGAGCCGGCTCACTGAAAAAAGCCGGAATCCCTAAATTACTAAAAAAAAAACGTATCCCCCTGAATTACCAAAATTTACCACTTTCCAGCAATTCCCAGGAAATAAAACACAAATATAACATGATACAACACAACACTTGCATCTTACTGCATATATACAGTAGCCTATAATTTATATGATGCTTTGATAGCAAAGTGCATCTGACTTAGTTTGGTCTTCCATAACTGTAATTTAAAGTGGTACTTATTACCCCTTTATTCCCCAAACTTTGCATATTGTTCCCTTATACCTACACATAAGTAATTTATAGGTACACTACTATTACAAGAAGGTACGATGTAAATTCGGTGTACTTGTGCTATCAATTGCGGGCTGTAATATAAAGCGTTACCAATTGTGCTTCTTTAGCTTAAATCACATTATGCAGTCTGACAGGCAATGTCTCTCTCTAAAAAAGTGATTGGCTCTTTTTATTAATTCACAAATGCTGTTGACTGATCTTAAAATGTATTGCACCCACAATATTAATTTAATGGTAAAGAGACATTTCCATTCTTACAGCTGTGTTTAGTGTTACAATTTCTCCCATTCATAAATATCCAATTGATCCATCTCATCCTTTAATGTCTCTGGATAAGACCTAACTCCAAATAAAACATTATAAGGGGATGAATTCTAAGATATTAGTGCATTTTTTTAACATATACTGTATGTGACAATTATGTTACTGGCTAGGTTAGTTCACCCAAAAATGAAAGTGATCCCATAATTTACTCACCCTCAAGACATCATAGGTGTATATGACTTTCTTCTTTCAGCTAAACACAATCTAAATTATATTAAAAAATATCCTGGCTCTTCCAAGCTTCATAATGAGAGTGAATGGAACCTTAGATTCTGAAGCCCAAAAAAAGCACATCCATCCATCAAAAAAGTAATCCATACAGCTCCAGGGGGCCTTCTGAAGCAAACCGATGCGTTTTTGTAAGAAAAATATCCATATTCACAGGACATGTCAACTTCCCAAAGTTTTTCTTATTTTAATTGTAATTTTTAATAATATTTAAAAAATATTTTAATATTATTTCTACTATATGTAATAAAAAATACCAACAAACAGGTATGGTAATCATGGCAAAGATCACTTTTCAAGACTTGAAAAGTATTGAATATGACCCCCAAAGTTTCTCTGAGACATCTGTGTAAATGGGGTGCCAAATGTTGTCTTGGAGGGACACAGCACTTGCTGTGTGCATCAGACCTCTGCAGTGAGCTAAATGTCAATCTTCTAGCTGACTAAATGTCAGGAAATATAAAGTCACTTTCACATCTTTCATAGCTCTGACAGCTTCCTCCCCGATAAACACACACTTCTGCTGCTGCAGAGCAAGAGGCTTCTACTGCACTTAGCACAAAGAAGTGGGGAGCAAGAGGGGAGAAAAACGCTGAGAGAGAGAGAGAGAGAGAGAGAGAGAGAGAGAGAGAGAGAGAGAGAGAGAGAGAATGAGTGTCTTGTCACTATATCGATGTGTTGCAGACCTGTCATTTCTGATTGACCACCCCATTTAACGTGGCACTCAGATGAGTTCTCTTTCATCTGCTGTTGCAAAAGAAGTCAAGTCTTTTTTATTTGTATAGTGCTATTCACAACACACATATTTTCAAAGCAGATTTATAGAAAATTATGCATTAAAAGAAAATGAAAACTGTATTATCTATAAAGTCTTACAGTCATCATTGTGTAGTTTGATTAAATATGATTGTAATTTGTTTATAAAATAAATAATTAAATCATAATTGTATTTAGAACCCCAGTGACTGTGGCAAGAAACACAAAACTACATAAGGTGTTGGTTAATGGAGAAAAATAACCTTGTGAGAAACCAGGGGGCCAGTGGGGGTTAGTTCCCCTCTGGCTAACCAGCATGAATATAATGCCAATATTAGTTATTTATGTGCAGTGCAGGTCATAGTTTAAAATGAGTAAACTAAGTGTTACGGGCCAGTGTTTATACAAAGATTTTGTATGAACTGTAAGATTAATGACTAATGTCTTTGAAGTTCAGCCTAGATTAACTGCAGAATTTCACATTAATGCATTGTTCTTTGTTAACTGGCCAATTAAGCTTTTGTTGGCAAATAATTGAAAGTCAATGTATTCCATTTTAAGAATGTAGTCCATCATTAGACCATCATTAATGCAGGCAGAGATGAGTGAGGTGCACCACAGTTCAACCAGCAGGTCATTTTGGTGAGGTCTATCCTAAGTCTAAGGTTCAGGCAGTGGTATATGAAGTATCCCTTGTCTTATGGTTGGAGTTGGCATCAGTGCATCCCCTGAAGTCCATCATAATAGACTGAAGTGATGTCTGGCTGGCACAGGCTACATTTAGTCATCATCACTCAGGGAAACATAGCAGTGGAGTCTGACACCAAGCAGGAACAGAGGTGGATCTGGCCAGCTCTGGTTACCTCGGGATTCAACAAGGAAACCAATAGAGTTAAAGCTGCAACCAGCGATGAACGGGCCCTCGCACCCTGGTGCACATTGGGGCTGCTGTGCCAGGGGAACGGCATTCAATTTTTGTAGCACTTTTATGTTAAAATATATTTTAATTCTTCAGGTCATGTATTTGTATGTACTTATGAGAGGACAAGAGAGTTAAGGAGGTAAAGGATTTTTATTTCACAACAAATTTTATCAAAGATACGGAAATAACATCAGAATAATGATACTGACATATAGCCTGACAGAATCTTATATCACAGCAGATAACACAACTAGACAACACATTTTTCTCAGGCAGTTTAGTAGGGCTACTTCAGTTGCATCTGACTGGAAAGTTCATTTTTCCAGAGGTAAGACACATTACTTCACAACAAATATGACTTTTATAACTATACATCAAAACATGTCACTTCAAATAAATTACACATTAACATTTGGAAAAATCTTATTACAGACTTCATTACAATGGAATACGCATCTCCCCTTCATAATTACGCATCTGAAACTGACCTCTGCCGTCCAACACTTTCTGACCTCTTACAGCTATGAATCCTTTCTCTGTTTTCAACTCCGACTCCTCCCACCTTCTTAATCAACCCATGAATATTAATGCATTTTAGTTGTTTGAACTTGTTTCTGTCATCATTGTTATTACTATCTTTACTGTTACTGTTATGATTACTATTTTCACTTTTATTTTTTCATTGTTGTAATTGCTGTTGTTGCTGTCTTTTGCTTTCACCATTGCGATCACCACTGCCATCATCATTATCATTTATTATTAATATTATTATTATTATCATTATTATTATAATCATCAATATTGCCATTGTCAGTGCTGTATTGGAATTAAGTGTCATTGTCATCACTACTGCAATAATTTCCCCCTTATCTCTTCATGGGTTTTTAATGCACCACAACATAGAATAGGGAAAAAAAAAAAAAAAAAAAAAAAAAGGAATATGTATATATGGAAAACCTCACAAACACCAAGGCAGGCAAGACAGGCGAGAAGTGGTTTCAACGGGACAGCATCTCTGTCCCAATTTGAGACACTCTCGCACTGTACTCCCTCTTTTAATGCACCTTAGACATTGCACATAACACACACAAAAAATAAAAAATAAAAATAATATAAAATAGGAAAAGATAGGGACTGATGAGATGTGGGGGAAGGTTATCTTGTATTATCTTATTATATCATCTTTTATTTTATACAGGACTGACAATGGCAATTGTTACATAGGAGGAAGGATGGAAATAAAAATCGACCAACACAATATTGGCAATATGGTGGTAGTGGGGAGTGGGGTGGTGATGGTAATGACAATGGTAAAAAATAAAAAATGGTTACTTTGTTTACGCATACACATACACATACCCACACTCACACCCGCTCACATACACACTTAGAGCAAACACTTAAATCATTCTTATGTCACTTCTGGAATTATGGATTTATAAGGTTGCTCACTACTGCACTATGTTGGTTTGTATGTATGTCTGACTGTTAAATAAAATTTAAAAAAAAAAAAAAAAAAAAAAAACATGTCACTTCCTGTTGGCAGTAGGTGGTGCTATGACTATAACTTAATATTGGCATGTAGGTGTATTCAGGCCGGGACTGTTATCAAACATGTAAAGATTGGGGCAGATTGGACATTGTATGTTTGACTTACAACCATTTATGTATCATGGTTTCATGGTGAAACATCGAAATATGCCAGGCTGCCATGGACACGCCGTTCGAAAAAAACTCAAAATCTTCACAATTTAGCATCGCACAGGCCTTTAGATTAGACTGACTGAATATGATGTTGATCTGATTTAATCTCTAGGAGGAGTTTTTTAAAGCACGAGGCATGGAATAACTGAGCAAAAATTTAAGAGAAAAATAAAAATGTCTGACGTCTAGTTGGGTTTAAGATATGGCTCTAAGAGACCTTGTTGTACATGTTGACATGTTACATATGCCTACAAATTTTCTTACGTGTATGTTTCACATAGAAATTTGTCAGGCCGCCACGGACATGCCGTTCAACGAAAACTCAAAAGCTTTGCAGTTTAATAGCACCTAGGCCAGTGGATTAGACTGACCAAATATGATGTTGATCTGATTAAATCTCTGAGAGGAGTTTGTTAAAGTACAAGCCCTGGAATTAGCTGTTGTCATTAGGTGGCGCTATGACTATAACTGAATATTGGCACGTAAATGTGTTCAGTCCGGAACTATTATCAAACTTGTGATGTTTGGTGTAGATTGGACAATGTACGAGTTATAACAACTTCCTGTTTGACCGCGCCGTGCAGTGAAAACTAAAAAGTTTCAGAATTTAGCATTGCCAAGACCTTCAGATTAGATTGACCAAATATGATGTCGATCCGATGAAATCTCTAGGAGGAGTTTGTTAAAGTACGAGGCCTTGAAAAACGGAGCAAAAATTTGAGAGAAAAATAAAAATGGCTGACATACTGTTGTTTAGGGCATGGGTCCAAGAGACTTATTTGTAGGTCTTGGCATGTTACACATGTGTACCGAGATACGTACATGTACGTGAAACATGGCACGAGGCATACAATGCTGACCTTTTGTAGGCTATTGAGCCATTTGCCACACCTCATTCTTAAACCCATAACAAATGTAAATCTTTGCCACTTCTGGTGCATGTCTGAAGTTTAGTGCATATTAGAATATGTTTAGGCCCTCAAAAATGTGATTCACTTTGGAAAAGAATATGGCTGCAAGCAGCGATGATGGGCCCAAGCACCATGTGTCTATTTCTACTCAGTGGTTTTCGGAAAAGAATGCATGATGGACACAGCAACAACTCAACATTAATGTAAACATGGACCCTAATCATACAATGAGTAATAAATATACGCCACCATTCCAGTTTGACTACAACTTCACAAAATCTTCGATCAGCAGTGTTTAAACAATTTAAGCAATTGGGGTCTGTTGTAAGTGCCACACTTCCTGCTGCAAGTTGGTGGTGATATGACCATGAACCACAATAGCATGTGATTAACCCCCAAGAAAAAAAAAAACATACAACTCCATTTTAATCTAAATCACAAAATGCATATCTATCTATCTATCTATCTATCTATCTATCTATCTATCTATATCATCTTTAATTGTTATTTTAAATTTTTTGCTAACTGATTAATTTGACATTTTTGCTAATAATTAAATATAATTATTTATCGAAAAAATATGTAGATCAATATACAGATTATATTGTAATTAAATTATTTACCATTTTTATTTATTCATAAACCGACTTTAAATTAAATTAACGAATGTAATTCATGGTATTAGGTGTTAAGAATTTTAATATGAGCACAGAAGTCATTTAGGTTTGTAATTTCGTTGTAATTCTGTTTTTCTTTCAATTTTTTTCTCTGTGCACTGTCAAAATAAATGAAATACATTAACTTTGAGTATGCATTCGTTATTCATACGCACAACTGTTTAAATAGCCTCTAAATTAATATAGGACCAATGAGGACACAAATTAATTTAGAATACCGCATCTTCGCCCATAGAATAATTATTCAAAGCATATATTACCAACTGGTTACCTACAAAGAACTAAAGAACGTAGTTACATATACTTCATATACATATCGTACGAAAGAGGGATCCCTTCTAGACAGTAATTGTAATTGCCACTCATTACATATACACATTATGAAATTGTTTTCTATTATTTTTATATTTCATTTCATATTTTTATGATATTTTATTTATATAAAAATTAAGACATATGTTTATTAACCATAAACTTTAAAAACCAAGCATGCCAAATACCTCAAAATGTGAATATGCACAAAAGAATGATGACATTTAATGCATTGCCATGGCAACAGTATTAAAGATATCAAGAATTTTAAATCTGCTCTGTTTTGACATTATATAAAAAAATGTTAAGCAATTAAGGTTAAAATAATAGGGATATTTTAAAGTCTGTTAACAGTGGCACACTTCCTTCTGCCAGTTAGATGCACTACAACCGTGACCCACAATAGTCACATCAATGTGATCAGCCTGTAAGGACAAACATTTGGATCAATTTTTATGTTTTTTATAAAATCAGGCACTAATAATATTAGCGTAGATATCATAATTTTTTTTTGCAGAGTTATAGTTTGATACATGTTTCTGGTTCTGGCAGACCTAACTAAATCAGCCTAATTGTGAGTTTGTGGATAAATTAGTTGTATGCCTGGCTAAATAGATGAGCATTTAGTCTAGACTTAAACTGAGTGAGTGTGTCTGCATCCCGAACAGTGTTAGGGAGAATATTCCATAGTTTAGGAGCCAAATAAAAAAATCATCTACCTCCTTTTGTGTATTTTGATATTCAAGGAATTATTAACAGGCCAGAATTTTGCGATCGTAATGAACGTGATGGAATATAGCGTGGTAGAAGTTCACTTAAGAACTATGGATCTAGAATATTCAAAGCTTTGTATGTACAGTAGTTAAAAAAATTATTAAATTAATATGAAATTTAAAATGTAGCCAATGAAACGATGATAAAATGGGGCTAATATGATCATATTTCTCGGTTCTAGTCAGCATTCTGGCTGCTGCATTTTGAACTAATTGAAGTTTATTTATTGAGCTTGCTGGACATCCTCCCAGTAATACATTACAATAATCTAGTCTTGAGGTCATGAATGCATGAATTCGTTTTTCGGCATCAGCAACAGAGTGTATGTGTCGTAACTTAGCAATATTTCTGAGGAGGAAGAATGAGGTTTTTGGTCCAGTAATTAGTACCTCCTGTTTTGTCGGAATTGCGTAGAAGGAAATTTCTTGCCATGCAATCTTTGATTTCATTGAAAAACTCTATTGATAAAGCTAATTTGAAAAAAAAAAAATAGAAGTTTCGTTGGGTTTCGAAGAAATATATAGTTGGGTATCGTCAGCATATGTGGAGAATATTCTACGATCTCTGATAATATCTCCCATGAGATGCATATATAAGGAGAAATGCAGAGGCCCTAATACTGATCCCTGTGGCACTCCATACATAAATTTTGTTTGATTTGACAATTTTTGTTTAAATTTTAGAAAAAAATTGTGCTCCAGGCACTGATCAACCAGAATTTAAAGGAACCGTTCAGATGAAAATTTGAATTCTATTGTAATTTACTCACCCTCATGTCATTCTAAACCTGTACGACTTTCTTCAGTATGTGATAAACAAAATGAGATGAATGTCCTGGTCGGTCTTGTAAACACAATGGCAGCTGACAGTGTTGTGCTTTAAAGCTTAAAGGGATAGTTTCACCAAAAATATATATTCTGTCATAATTTAGGCTTCTGACCTTCATGTTGACTTTCATTCTTAAATGGGACACAAAAGGTTTTAATGAATATTGTGGTCTGTCTTTTTTAATAAAATGGCAGTGGATAGTGCTTCACTTTAAAGGTGAACCCAAAAATGAAAAATTGCTGATAATTTATTCACCCTCAGGTCATCCAAGATGTATCTGAGTTTCTTTCAAACCAGAATTTAAGATTTTTAGGATTTCATTTCAGGCCTCCTCCTTTAAACAATGCAAGTGAATGTACTCCATTATTTGAAGGTCCAAAATGCATATTTAGGGTGCTTCAAAATAATACACAACTCCATTCGCCAAATAAAGTTCTTCTGAACCCAAACGATTGATTACTTTTAGAAACAAAACAATACTTATATACTTTTTAACTACAAATGTTCACTTCCGTACATCTCTGTGACGCGCGCTCATGAGAGGGATGACGTAAACTCGTTGGTAATGCCACGTGTCAGGTGCAGGAGGCAGGAAGCGTACCTACCAAATGGATAAATATATGTGAATTGAAATGCTTGTTTGTACTATTTGTCAGTTATATAAGGGGCCCTTAAAATTATATTACTCCAACACCTTTGGTATTCCAAACACCTTGGTAACAGATCAGTCCAATGTAAAACAGTCACAAAAGCGCATTGATTTACATTTTTTAAATCAAACAAAAGCAATTTGTGAAACTAAAACAAACTTTACACTAATGCATCAGTTTAGCATTTATGTGTGAATTACTGCTCCATTTTCAGTGTAATTATGTCTAGTAAAACATCACTGGGATACTTCAATGTTTGTATCAATCTGCTTGTCTGTGTCTGGCAGGTTCCAGACATGCTGCTAGCCTGTGCATTGCTCAGTCACACAGTTGATTTTCATAGCAAAAATATACTAAATAACTAGCCACATGGTTTCTAAAATGTTAATTAGAAACAATTGGTTAATTGGTTTACAGAACTGTTGTATAAAACCAGTATCACATGTTTTGGAAGTACATCTCCGGACAAATAGTGTGAATCAACGTTTGTCAGAACACACAGGAAATACTAAAGCTCACCCTGGAAAATTGGCATTGGAATGCATACAAATACACATTTGGGCATAAATCTTCCCACAGCTCAATAACACTCCTCCAAACTTTTTTGGCTTTCTTATGCTCATATATTTTTCTAGATGTAATGATGAAAAGATGACTACTAATTAAGTGCTAGCTATGGGGTTTTCATTTCCTCTCTCTGCATGTGTGTCTGGCTCAGAATCCGTCACAATCTCCCAAGCTTCATTAGCTCTGGGCAGAATCACACGCAGCTCAAAACCTTTTCTTTACTTCTGCATCGCTGCTGTCCACCTGCCCTGTAATTAATAAAGTCCTGCCATTTATCGTGCCTCTCCATCTTGATCTCTGATTTGCCTGTCAGAAGCTATTAAAGCCTACTCTGGAGACCCACCGTGCACCAGCAGGAGGCCATGTCAGAATCACCTCAACCTAATTTAGTGGGCATATCGCAAACCTGCAATGGATTCTAAGAGAAGCCCTGAAACAGTGTTCATTGGCAGCATTTTGATATTTGTAGCAGCTACGTTTTGTTTACTATTTGCAAGTAAACTGACTAAATCTGTGGACATCAAGAGCTGTGTTCAGTAGTTTTACAATAGCATAGTATGAACTTATTTTCTAATTTAGATGCCTTTTATTTAAAATGAAAGTTTGTTTAATTGTGTTCTTGAAGATATGTCCCTTTGGATTTTCCATCAAAACTTCACACACACTAAAAGGCACTTAGATTGTTAAGAGATGTAATAAATCAAATCTGGCAGTTTTTTTCAGAAACAAGAAGCTAGTGTATGAGGAATGCACTATATAATCATTAAATACAATAATCATTTTGCCAGATGCATGCAAACATCCAATATTCTTTATCGTTAACACAAACAAGACTAGACCAGGGTTTTTTTATTTAGTTTTTTTTTATTTTTACTTTTTGATGCCAAGAACCCACAAATATATGATTATCCCCTTGCGAGGAACCCACGTTCTATGTGCGATAACTGTGCTTTGCCATATCTGTAATTCGATGTGGCATGGCACTTCTTGTCCAGTGACATTTTGACTTTTAAAGCTACTTTTTGTATTGTTTAATTTTTATGACAAATTGTCTCCCAAATTCCAATTATAAATATTTTTAATTTAGAGCATTTGTTTGCAGAAAATGACAACTGGTCAAAATAACAAAAAAGATGCAACACAATACTTATGTATTAACTTAGGAGCTCAGAAATCAATATTTGGTGGAATAACTCTGATATGTATTCACTGCTTTCATGCCTCTTGGAATGCTCTCTACCAGTCTTTCACATTGCTGTTGGGTGACTTTATGCCACTCCTGGCTTGTGGCCATTCATCTGGAATTTAGTGAACTATCACTCAACACTCAAATTCACAGCATTGACCATTAGAAAGGTGGCTGTTTGGCAGTGATCTCTGTGTAGGCGGTGCTTTGTACATAGCTACACCGAATATGGTCACAATGAACTAGTGTCTAGCATTGTCTATACAGACAATACTTTGTAACTGCACCCTTAAAATTTTTTTTTGTTGTGTTTAGGATTGGTTTGTTAGCTAGCCGATAAGCTTTACATCCAGTCCTGTCTTCTTCACTTGAAAAAAAAATTGCCAAGCAAGAGTAAATATGACCAAGCATTTAAAGTTGCCACATTTTATATATTCATTTGTGTACAATTTTACACAATGTAAGTTCTAAATCAAATTTTTGGTAATTACTGAGGTATAGCTCTAATTAATAAACCATGAAAAGTGTCAATTACTGCATTCAATTTCCTGCTGCATCAGTTGTTTTTTCAACTTGCAAACTGCTTTCGATGGGCCACAAAAATGATCTTATTCTGGATGTGCCATTTGCCTTTATGGTCAATGGTTACATGGACACCGTAGTGTTCCCAAACATCATCAATGTATCGAGGACCTTCTAAAAATATTTAGATAACATTTTTTTGCTATTTTGCCCAGCCCTATCCACTATGATTTCATCTAGTCATACTATATAAAATTTGTTTGATAGTTTTAAGCCAGATGACTCAAATCAGAAGTCATTTGGCTCATCAGGATTACAAAGCTAATAAGCTAAAATGCAAAGCTAGATAGCACAATGCAGTTGAAGCAGGTGAATGAGTGCCTTTATTCCATCAAGCTAGCTCATCTAACTAACTCCTCTATTCTTAGCTCCAGTGAGCTTCTCTCTTCTTCATCTTGCATGAACATCCACCGAACATTCAAGGTAAATGAACAGAGGAAATCAGAAACATTATTAAATGGATGACCACAATGGGTAATATAACATTTTCTATACAATCCAATAGATAAGACATTTTCTGTCCTGAGAACGTCTGATATGTACCTTTTAATGTGTGTGTGAATTTGTCATGTTAGCAATAGCAACTCACAAACTCCACCATTCTCAGCTCCAGTTGCACAGTAGGATTCATTCAGGCATATATTAGGCACCTAATATTCAATGCAAAAGAGTATTAATTACCATATGTAGGAAATCAAAAATGCATTCACTGCACATGAATCACAGCCTAACACAAGGTAATACTAAATTTTATGTACAGTTAATAGAACACATTCTCTGTCCTGAGGCCCTATCGAGAATTGAGACACTCGAGTACCTATCAAGGAAGAACGCATTTTAAAAAAAAAAAAAAAAAAACTTGGTCATTACTGAGGTATCTGTAACTGTAAGAGACCACGTGTACCAGTTTTTTCTGCACCACTTTTCTGCAGCTGTGCTCCCCCACTGTTATATAAATAAATAGAAAAAACTGTTGTCACATCGATGTACAAGTTGCATGCTATTCTATTCAGATCAGAAACTTTGCTTCAAAGTCTGCCAGGAGACGTGCCATGGACAGTGCTCTGACCTGCAGAATGAACTCAACATAGCAGCCAGCAGCTCAAATTTTTAAAAGATGAACACACTCCCGCATTTGCAGAGCAGAATTTAAAAATAGTAGCATTTGGGTTAAGCCTGGGTCAATGGCAGCGAACATACCACAGAATAGTTGTTGTTTACTGGATGTGCATTTCATTAAAAATAATTAATCTAAACAGCTTACATCAGTTCACAATCATTGTCCAGCCATGATGAAACAAAGAAAAATGGTGTCATGGTAATTGATGTAAAATCGGGAGGATTAACATAATCGGGAGGCCAGGGAGGAGCCAGCGGATGATCGCGAGGGCAGGGAATAGCCTGCGGATGACTGCGAGGCCAGGGAGGAGCCTGCAGATGATTGTGAGGCCAGGGGGCTGACCACAGGGCAGGGACAGGATCAGGGGGTGGAGCTGAGTCTGGGGAGGTGGAGCGAAAGGCTGTCAGGCAGAGCCGCTGGAGGATCAGGGCATTAAGACTCAGGGGGAGGAGCCATAGGTGGAGCAGGTGGAGCCCTAGGAAAATCTGGGATTTCATTCTCGGGAGGAGTTGCTGGAGGGGGAGCCTCTGGGAGAGTGGAAGGAGCCGGTGGAGGAGGAGTCTCTGAAGAGTGATGGAGCCACCGGAGGAGGAGTATCTGGGAGAGTGGACGGAGCCGCCAGAGAAGGAGCATCTGGGAGAGCGGACGGAACTGCCAGAGGAGGATTCGCCATGGTCAGAAGTGCTGGCAGCAACTGGGAAACAACCTCTGTGGTCATAAACACAGGCAGTGATAGAGGAACGAGCCATGGGAGGCTCGAAGGGCCGGGCCATGGGAGGCTTGATGAAGGAAAGCTCCAGAACCATCGAGGCTGGGTAGAAAGTGATCTCCGTTGGAGGGAGCTTGGAGACCACTGGAGCCATTGAAAATTCCTCTAGGGCTGGAGCTGGCATGAAAGCTGGCACAGGGATGGACGAGGCTTGTGACACTGGCTCTGTGACAGATGAGGATTGCAATGCTGGCTCTGTGCCGAACGAGGATTGCAACGCTGGCTCTGTGACGGACGAGGATTGCAACGCTCGCTCTGTGATGGACGAGGCATGCAACGCTGGCAGGCATGGGCATTGGCTTGTTGGCTGTGTCAGCCCAGGCTGTTGGCTCGTTGGCCGTCACAGGCCTGGATGGCGAGGCCGTGGAAGGCTTGGAGGAAGGAGCCGTGGAAGGCTTGGAGGAAGGTGCTGTGGAAGACTTGGAGGAAGGAGCCGTGGAATCCTCCCTTAATCCTACCATGAAGGCTGATCCACTGAATAACAAGGCCAGAAGCTGCATCAGGGTCCAGGGGCATTTGTCATAAGGCAAAAGTGACCTAATTGGCTCATTTAGTCCAAAACGAAAGAAATCCTTAAGTGCCAGATCGTTAAAGTCCACTAAGTCAGCCAACTCACAAAACTCTGCCATAATAGTCCTCCAATGAATGATTCCTCTGACTGAGATGCAGTAGCTGTATGCTGGGTTAATGTTTGGTCTAGTCTTCTGTCAGCAAAGAGCCAGAAGAGAGAGAAGTTAGTAATCTCAAATGCAGCTTTTCATTTTCAACTACACACAACAAGTGCAGAACAGTGATGTCATCAATTTGACCCATGTGAAACACAGGCAGATGCAAATATTTCACAACTCTACTCAACAATAATCCGCTGACTGATAGTCTATTGTATTTATTTTGCACCTGGCATACTGGTATGCATGCACATAAAGAGTCCTTCTTTGTTTGAACGGATGTTTGCAAACACGTAAAAACTGTTTAGCTCCCTTCTCAGTGACAAGCGGGTGTCAGAAACAGAAAGTTGTGCAGCGCCACCTTGAAATGTCAGCGCCATCTACTGTCAGGGAGTGAATTTGCACTTTTCAGCCCGTCCGTTGTGTTTTTACAAATTGGTGTGAACAGAAAGATCACACTTGAAAATCTAACCAAATTTTCCCTCCAAACATTTCGGTCAGTGTTAGCAGGCCTTGAGGATATAAATAAAATTAATCACATTGCATGGGTCATGTTACAAATAACAAGCTGGATGCTAATGCTTTGCTGGTCCTGGGAAGTCTTGCAGCCATGCTGCTGTTGTGTTGTGGAAGGTAGAGATAGTGAGGCTGCAATTTAATGAAATAGTCTGTATATGCTGCGTGTTTCAAAGTGAAGATGCAGCTCATAATAAAGTGTATGCGGTTCAGCTTGTAAGGTTCAGAATTTAAGAAAAATGGGGAGTAAATAATGTTCTGATATTTTGAATGGGATTTGGGATAAACCCGCTAGAACAGCTCCCCACAATTTAGACCAGGTAAGATATGTGTTAACATTTGATAAGAGCAATATCAATGTTCGGTGACATGTTTCAGTTAAAGTGAGTGATAGGACAATGAAGCTTCTGTTGCTGAAAAACCTGCCACCTTTCCTTTAGAAATGGAAAATATGCAAACATGCTATATTATATTAGTCTATAATAATATATTTTGTTAGAGCCTATATGTTATGGTACTAATAAGAACTAATGGAAGAACAAGAGTGATCACTTAAATTACAATATAGTATAATCACACAAATATATTATGACATGTTATAATGCTTTTAGAGTTATTCCAAACATAGTGTAATTTAAAAAATGCATAATTTTCAGTTTTGATTTTTGGCCCAGTGTAAACAGAATTTTTTCGATTTCAGCCAATAATTTATTTTGGTGCATCTCTAAAAAATAGTCATTATATTTCATGCCATATTGCCCAGTGCTAGCTACAACATTACAGTAATATTAATATGATATGATAATGATACAGTCACATACTTACTGTTACGAATGCGGGCAGACGAGGAGTGAGGATCTACATGCAGGTTTTAATGGGAAAACAAAAGAAGAACAGGTTAACTCCAGGACAGATGGCAAGGGAGAAACACAGGGCAGACAACAGGGAACCGTGACATAACCCCCCCTCATAGGAGCGGATTCTAGACGCTCCTAAAAAAACCCCCCCAAAAAACAAAAAACAAATCGTCCAAGGAGTGTAGGAGGGGTTTGGGGCAGGCAGTCCAAGGGGGGCACAAGGGGCAAACAGGCAGTCCAAGGGGGGCACAAAGGGCAAACAAGCAGTCCAAGGGGGGGCACAAGGGACAAACAAGCAGTCCAAGTGGGGGCACAAGGGGCAAACAAGCAGTCCAAGGGGGGGCACAAGACAGTGACTGGGTCAGGAGGTCAGGGAGGCGGCCAGAGGACGAGGAGTGGGTCAGAAGGCCTGGGAGGCGGCCACAGGACGGGGATCGGGTCAGGTGGCCAGGGAGGCTTCATTGTCGGTGACGTGGAAGGCGGAGATATGGAGGACTTCAGAGGCAGGGCCGTGGAGGACTTCAGGGGCGGAGCCGTGAAAGGCAGAGCCGTGGAAGGCGGAGACATGGAGGAATTCAGGGGCAGAGCCAAGTAAGGCAGAGCCGTGGGGGGCGGAGACACGACGGACTTCTGAGGCGGAACCGAGGAAGGCTCAGGAGGCGTGGAAGGCTCTGGAGGCGTGGCCGTAGAAGGCGAAGCCATGGAAGGCGGAGACATGGCGGAATTCTGAGGCGGAGCCGTGGAAGGCTCTGGAGGCGTGGAAGGCTCGGGTGACTGAGACGTGGGAGGCTCGGGTGGCTGAGACGTGGGAGGCTCGGGTGGCTGAGACGTGGGAGGCTCGGGTGGCTGAGCCGTGGGCGGCTCGAGAGGCTGAGCCCTGGGCGGCTCGGGAGGCTGAGCCCTGGGAGGCTCGGGAGGCTGAGCCCTGGGAGGCTCGGGAGGCGGAGCCCTGGGAGGCTCGGGAGCCCGAGCCCTGGGAGGCTCGGGAGGCGGAGCCCTGGGAGGCGGAGCTCTGGGAGGCTTTCTTCTCCTCCTCCTCCGGACGATCGAGGCTACAGGCGCTGGCTCTGGGACGGTCGAGGCTACAGGCGCTGGCTCTGGGACGGTCGAGGCTACAGGCGCTGGCTCTGGGACGGTCGAGGCTACAGGCGCTGGCTCTGGCTCTGGGACGGTCGAGGCTACAGGCACTGGCTCTGGCTCTGGGACAGTCAAGGCTACAGGCGCTGGCTCTGGTTCTGGCTCTGGGACGGTCGAGGCTACAGGCGCTGGCTCTGGTTCTGGCTCTGGGATGGTCGAGGCTACAGGCGCTGGCTCTGGTTCTGGCTCTGGGACGGTCGAGGCTACAGGCACTGGCTCTGGTTCTGGCTCTGGGACGGTCAAGGCTACAGGCGCTGGCTCTGGCTCTGGGACGGTCAAGGCTACAGGCGCTGGCTCTGGCTCTGGGACGGTCAAGGCTACAGGCGCTGGCTCTGGGACGGTCAAGGCTACAGGCGCTGGGTCTGGCTCTGGGACGGTCAAGGCTACAGGCGCTGGCTCTGGCTCTGGGACGGTCAAGGCTACAGGCGCTGGCTCTGGGACGGTCAAGGCTACAGGCGCTGGCTCTGGCTCTGGCTCTGGCTCTGGCTCTGGGACGGTCGAGGCTGGCAACGCTGGCTCTGGGACGGTCGAGGCTGGCAACGCTGGCTCTGGGACGGACGAGGCTGGCAACGCTGGCTCTGGGACAGACGAGGCTGGCAACGCTGGCTCTGGGACGGACGAGACTTCCAGCTCGTTGGCCGTGGCAGGCGTGGGCGTTGGATCGTTGGCCGTGGCAGGCGTGGGCGTTGGCTTGTTGGCCGTGGCAGGCGTGGGCGTTGGCTTATTGGCCGTGGCAGGCGTGGGCGTTGGCTGGTTGGCCGTGGCAGGTGAAGACTGGAGAGCAGAAGCCTTTCCTCTTCTCCTCCTCCTCCTCCGGACAGACGAGGCTGGCAACGCTGGCTCTGAGGCGGACAAAACTTCCAGTTCATTGGCCGTGGCAGGCGTGGGCGTCACAGAAGCTGGAACCGGGATAGCGAGAGGTGGTTCCTCTGCAGCGAGTGTCTTCAAAATGAGGTCCACATACTCCTGCCAGGTGTAATCCCCGGTCTCTGGTAAATTCCACCATCGGTGTTTGGGTAGATCGAGCCTATACGCATTCTTCAGCGTGTTGTCATCCCAACCGGTGTAGCTGGCCACGCTGGAGAAGAAGTGGGTGAACTCACGGATATTTAAGTCCGCCTGGGTAAGTTCCACGAAGAACGCTGCTAGATCCATTGTTGGTCAGTAGTTCTGTTACGAGTGCGGGCAGACGAGGAGTGAGGATCTACATGCAGGTTTTAATGGGAAAACAAAAGAAGAACAGGTTAACTCAGAATATACAAAAACACAGGGAACAAAATAAGACATCCACGAGGGGAAAACCAAGATATAAACAAGAGAAACATTCAGGAAGGGCATGGGCAGAACACGGTCAAGAACATACATTTACATTTAACTACTGACAGTGAATGGTGGAACAACAGGACTTAAATACACAGGGATAGTGATTAAATTAAACACAGGTGATAACAATGAAGCTGGCAGTGATGAGGACAGGGAATTGTGGGAAGTGTAGTCCAGGACAGATGGCAAGGGAGAAACACAGGGCAGACAACAGGGAATCGTGACACTTACTCAAAAGTTCTGGTTCACATATCTCTTAAGTGTAAAATGCCATTAATTTTCTGGAAAAAGCTGTAGGTGTGAAAATATCTAATATAATTAATATTATAAGTGAAACAAAAAAATAATAATTTCCCTCGTGTTTTATTCTTTTCTAAAATTAAATTTACTTTAAGGGTTAGTTCACCCAAAAATGAAAATGATCCCAAAATTGACTCACGCTCAAGCCATCCTTGGTGTATATGACTTTCGTCATTCAACCAAACAGAATCAGAGTTATATAAAAAAATATCCTGGCTCTTCCAAACATTATAATTGGAATGAATGGTTCCTTAGATTTTGAAGCCCAAAAAAGTTCATCCATCCATCAAAAAAGTAATCTTCCGTAAGTAAAAAATGTTCTGATTATTCCGATAATCTCCTGTGATATGTCATAATCTCGTGTGTCATATCCTCCGTTACCTGATGGAGGGAACGAGACATTGTGTCGATGTAGTGACACTAGGGGTCTCTTTTGAGAGCCTCGGTTACCTCTTATCTTTGAGAAACTAGCATGGGAGCAGGCCGTGCCAGCCACGGCCGTTTTCTCTCCATAGAGTGTTAGATGCAGCTGGGGCCATCTAAGGCATTATTTTCTGATCCTATTCTTTCAGGGGGAAAAGACCCCAGGCAGAGGGAACTTGCCCAAGGGAGACGCAGGTCCACTGACAGGGGGACCGTAGCACGGAAAATACATCACAAGAGATTATCTGAATAATCAGAACATGTGGAGTACCTGTTCTAGTACAGGCAAGTCTGTGCCTGCGTTGGGTCTGGCTGCGAACTCCTCTGCTGAATTCGGTGCCAGAGGGCTAGGGAGGAAGGACATCCAGGATCCATACATCTGACCAGCTGTTACGTATTACCAAATTCTACATGTTCTGACCTGTCAAAATACGGGACGAGACCGGCTCAACCCGGAGATTGTAAAATCTCATGAAGGTATTGGGTGTTGCCCAGCCCGCCGCTCTGCAGATGTCTGCTAGAGAGGTGCCATTGGCCAGTGCCCACAAGGTTGCCACACTCCTCATCGAGTGTGCTCGAACCCGCAATGGGAGGGGCACGGCCTGGGCCTGGTAGGTGAACAAAATGGCATCCACGATCCAGTGGGCAATCCTCTGTTTAGAGACAGCATTCACTTTCCGCTGTCCACCAAAGCAGGCAAAGCTGCTCAGTGTGTCTAAAGTTCTGCGTGCGATCCAAATAGGTGCGCAAAGCATGCACCAAACACAACAACGCTAAGGAAGTTTCTGCCTCCTCCCGGGGCAGCACTTGCAGGTTCACTACCTGATCCCTGAAAGAGGTCGTAGGAACCTTGGGAACGTAGCCCGGTCAGGGTCTCAGTATGACGTAAGAATCTGCCGGACCAAACTCCAGGCAAGTGTTGCTGACAGAGAACCCTCTTGATGGAAGTGAGCACAATCAGGAGGGCCTTCTTCAAGGAGAGGGCCTTTAGTTTGACTTAATCTAGCAGCTCAAACGAGGCTCTCTGAAGGCGCGAGAGGACTATGGAGAGATCCCATGAGGGGAACAGGCATGGCCTAGGAGGGTTCAGCCTCCGGGTGCCTCTAAGGAACCTGATGATCAGGTCGTGCATTCCTAACAACTTACCGTCCACTGTGTCATAGTGAGCCTCTATGGCAGCTACATAAACCTTCAAGGTGGAGGGGGACAGCCGCCCCTCCAGCCTCTCCTGCAAGAATGAGAGCACTGACATGACTGTGCACCTCTGTGGGTCTTCAGATCGGGAAAAACACCAATTTGCGAATAAGCGCCACTTTAGGGCATACAGCTGCCTGGAAGAGGAAGCTCTGGCTTGAGTGACCGTGTCTACGACGGCTGGTGGTAGACCGCTCTCATCTTCCGCATCCCTTCCATTCCAGAGGTTCGTTTTGTGGTCTGTTCTGCATAACGCGGCGCCTCATTGTTGCTTTTCGCGGCCCACTCGGCACATTTCGCTGCCGAACCACCGGCCCGCTCGGTTCTCCCAATGGCCATTATGCCCCTGATCGGCCCAAAAGTGCGTCGGCCCACCGGGAAAATGTCCGGTATGCCACATTACCAGTCCAGACCTGCCCCTCACCAATTTGTTTGGGATGAGCATTTTACATTGCCGTAACTGTCTAGCTCAAGTTTAGACAGACCTGCAATATTTGGATATTTATTTTAAATATTTTATATATTTAAAATAAAGAGAGAAATGTTTTTTGCTAGCACCACCCAACGGACGACGTGGCGCAGACCAATCTCACCAGCAATGCGTGAACCACGCATCTACAGCTACATGTACACTAAAGAAAATCAATAATTCCTTACTTAATTCATTACTGCTTTGATGAAGTTAAGGGGTTTTCCTGCTGAAGATATTGAAGATCAGTATGAAGTTATTACATTTATTTAGCTTATTATCTTTCACATTACTACATGTAAACATGTGTTTTTTGACAAAACTTTGAAGAATTGCAATACAAGTTATATAGACCAGGGGACTGCCAAGGTAATGTTATTTTAACTTTCACATTGCAATTTCATACAATGGCTAGGTTTTCAAGGCTTTTCCATATGCTCATGTTAATCATACTGCTGTACATTTACACAAATGTCCTTAAACGTCTAGGTTACGTATGTAACCTCCGTTCCCTGATGGAGGGAATGAGACGTTGTGTCAAAGAAGCGACACTAGGGGTCTCTCTTGAGCGCCGAATATGCCTCTGATGCATGAAAAAAGGCCAATGAGAAGTTGGCAGACAGTATTTGCATACCCCGCCCCTGGACATACGGGTATAAAGGTGAGGAAACACTATGAGTTCATTCAGGATTTGTCTGAGGAGCCGAGAGTGTCCGGCCACAACAGTGGCTCGGCTCAGGGATGTGGCCGGGAGGACACGATGTCTCGTTCCCTCCATCAGGGAATGGAGGTTACATACATAACCTAGACGTTCCCCGTCTGTCGCTCACTTCGACGTCGTGTCGAAGAAGCGACACTAGGGGTCCACCTCAAATCACACCAAGCGCTGAGCTGTGTACGTGTACTGCTGACAAAGGAGCGGACAGGTATTTCACGTGCCAGCATGACCAGCTGTGTCAGACTGCACGTACCCTTCCCCAATGCCCCATAAAAGATGTCAGAATCCTTCTAGTTACCCAAGCAGGGGAACAAGGCGATGCTTGCCAACATGGGATGGGCAGAGCCTAGCCGGGCCTCTTTTCTCTCTATGTTTCTCTCATAGAGCCATACGGCTGGGGCCCTTACCGCATCGTTAGCGCATCTTACCCAAATTCCTATTCTTTCAGGGGAAAAAGACCCTACGGAGACCACACCTGCCCAGGAAGGGGGATGTAACTTGGCAAAATACACATGGGCCTCTTCGGTCACATGTGGGAAAGAATGGCGCGGTGGTAGATCCAGCCTCGTGGAGGGGGGACTTGCTACAACACGGCGACCGGAGGGCAGTGAGAACTACCTAAGGGAGACGTGGGTCCACTCGTAAGGGGACCATACCACAGAAAATACACACAGGAGGAGTCCGCATAGGAGGCCTGATCTGTGGAGCACCTTTCCCATTGCAGGGTAGATTTGAGATACCCACAGTGGATTGGGTCAGCAATTTCTCTGCTGAATTGCGGACCCACAGGGCTAGGGAGGAATCATCCAGGGAGCCGAGTGAGTGGGATCTCCTGGGAGGGAAAAGAGACTGACTAAAGAGACTGACTCAACCCTGAGGTTGTAAAACCTCGCAAAGGTATTGGGTGTTGCCCAACCCACAGCTCTGCATATGTCTGCCAGAGAGGCACCCCTAGCCAATGCCCACAAGGACGCAACACTCCTTGATGAGTGTGCTCAGACCGGAAAGGGGGGGGGGGGCACGGCCTGGGTGTGGTAGGCCAACAAGATGGCGTCCACCAGTGGGAGAGCCTCTATTTGGAGACAGCATTCCCTTTTCGCTGTCTGCCAAAGCAGACAAAGAGCTGCTCAGAATGCCTGAAGTCGTGCGTGCGGTCCACGTAGGTGCGTAAGGCATGTACCAGGCACAGCAAAGTAGGGGCTGGGCCTGCCTCCTCCCGGGGCAGCGCTTGCAGGTTCTCTACCTGGTCTCTAAAGGGTGTGGTAGGAACCTTGGGCAAATAGTCCGGTCATGGTCTTAGGATCACTTGTGTCTGCCGGACCGAACTCCAGGCAAGTGTCACTGACAGAGAACACTTGCAGGTCCCCGACCCTCTTGATGGAGGCAAGCGCGATCAGCAGGGCTGTCTTTAGAGAGAGGGCCCTGAGTCCAGCTGATTATAGCGGCTCGAAGAGGGATCTCTGAAGACCGGCAAAGATCACCGAGAGATTCCAGGAGGAGAACAGGCCTTGCCGGGAGGGATTTAACCTCCGAGCGCCTCTTAGGAACCTGATGACTAAGTCGTGCTTACCCAGAGACTTGCCATCTACTGGGTCGAGGTGAGCTGCTATAGCGGCAACATACACCCTTAAGGTAGAAGGGGACAGCCTCCCTTCCAACTTCTCCTGTAGGAATAAGAGCACTGACCTAACTGCGCACCTTTGTGGGTCTTCAGTCCGGGAAGAACACCAATTTGCGAACAGGCACCACTTTAGGGCGTAAAGTTGCCTGGTAAAAGGGGCCCTGGCTTGGCTGATCGTGTCTACGACGGTAGGTGGTAGACCAGCTAGATCTTCCACGTCCCATCCAGGGGCCAGACATGGAGGTTTCTGATGTTTGGGTGCGGATGCCAGAGTGTGCCCCGAAAGAAGGACCTTCCTCATGGGAATTCGCCAGGGAGGGGCTGTCGCGAGGAGTACGAGTCCCGAGAACCTGGCCCAGGTGGCCCAGTAAGGAGCCACTAGGGGGACTTGTTCCTCGTCCTATCTGAACTTCCACAGCATCTGTGCAAGAAGGCTCACTGGGGGAAATGCGTACTTGCGCAGCCCCGAGGGCCAGCTGTGTGCCAGTGTGTCTGCCCCGAGGGGAGCCTCTGATCGGCCATACCAGAGCGGGCAGTGAGAAGTCTCTCGGGAGGCAAACAGGTCTACCTGGGCCTTGCCGAACCGATCCCAAATCAGCTGTATCGCCTGGGGGTGGAGCCTCCACTCTCTGCCAGGCAAGCGTTGAGGTTGCCGGGGATGTGAGTGGTGCGCAGCAACCTGAGTTGGTGGTGGCTCCAAAGGAGGAGACGACGGGCGAGTCGTGACATGTTGCGGGAGCGTACGCCGCCTTGGGGATTTATGTACGTTACCGCGGTGGTGCTGTCTGACCTGATTAAGACATGTTTGTCCCAAACTAACTGGAGAAACTTCTGCAAGGCAAAGAAAACAGTCAGCAACTCTAGGCAATTGATATACCAGTGCAGCGGGTCCCCTTTCCAATGGCCCGCAGCTGTGTGCCCTTTGCACACGGTGTCCCAACCCAATTTGGAGGTGTCGGTCGTGACCAGGACGCGTCGGGACACCTCCTGCAAGGGTACTCCTGCCCGAAGAAAGCAGAGCACTGTCCAGGGTTTGAGTGTTCGGCAGCAGGCGGGGGTGACTACCACACTGTGCGTGCCGAGGCGCCATGCTCGTCTCGTGTCTCGAGTTTGAAGCCAGTGCTGACGCGGTCTCATATGCATCAACCCCAGCGGCGCGACTGCCACGGAGGATGCTATATGCCCCAGGAGCCTCTGGAAAAGTTTTAAAGGAACCGCTGTGCCCGGCCTGAAGGAGGCAAGGCATTTCAACACTGACTGAACACGATTTTTGGTGAGTCGTGCTGACATTGAGACCGAGTCTAACTCCATGCCGAGAAAAAAGATGCTCTGAACCAGGGTGAGCTTGCTCTTTTCCCAGTTGACCTGAAGCCCCAAACGGCTGAGGTGCCTGAGCACCTGGTTTCTGTAAGCACATAATAACTCTCGGGAGTGGGCCAGGATGAGCCAGTCGTCGAGTTAATTGAGTATGCGGATGCTGGCTTTTCGGAGCGGGGCAAGGGCTACCTCTGCAACTTTGGTGAAGACGCGAGGGGACAGAGACATGCCGAAGGGGAGGACCTTGATATGCCTGGCCTTCGAACGCAAACCGAAGGAAGGGTTGTGTCGAGTCAATATTGAGACTTGGAAGTACGCGTCCTTCAGGTCTACCGCTGCGAACCAATCTAGATGCTGGAAGCAAGATAAGATGTGTTTTTGCGTGAGCATTTTGAACGGGAGTTTGTGCAAAGCCCGGTTGAAAACTCTCAAGTCCAAGATCGGTAGTAAGCTGCCGCCTTTCTTGGGTACAATGAAGTAAGGGCTGTAGAGGCCGTTCTTCATTTTGATTGGAGGGACAGGCTCTATCGCATCTTTGAGTAAAAGGGTAGCGATCTCGCTCGCCATGTACTGCGGTAAAGCAGATGCCCGTGTAGGGGGGGCGGAGGCCTGGAAAACTGAATTGCGTAACTGAGTTGGATGGTCCGGTCCAGCCAGCATGACGGATTGGGAAGTGAAAACCACGCATCCAAGCTCCGTGCTAGGGGCATCAAGGGGACGATTATTTTTGACATACCTTGCAGGGCAGAGCAGCGGGGCGGAGCAGGTGTTATGGTGATAACGCGTCCTGAGGCTCTGATGCTGAGAAAGGACTCAAAGCACTTACCTTTCTCCGCGCACCCAGCAGGGGCGGGTTCATGACTGAGGAGGAGGGCTGGTAGAGGCGTCCTCTGGACTCGTCAGAACCAGCCAGCCGAGGAACAGTCGTGGGGCTGAGGGCGGAGGGTCCGCGTCCAGCATGCCGGGACTGTTGAGGTGTGGTGGCAGAGTGCCGTGAGAATGGCATTTGCGGGCCAGGGGACCCAGAGACAAAGGAAATAGCTCTGTTATTGAGAATGTGGGAACCCGGCAAATGAAATAAATTCAACAAAGGATTCTCCTCCCGGCCCTCCACCGGGGAACGGAGTGGTCTGCTTACCAGCTCCGGAGCTATCGTCTTGGTCCCTGGGTCATCCGTCTCAGGAACGCCTGGGAGCCTTCCGGGTCCTCGGGGGGGTCCATGCGACGGAGGGCATCTGCTTCCTGCGGACACGTGGGCTGAGAGCTGGGCCCATGTTGAGGCAGAGCAGCCTGGTGTTTCTTCACAGGGGGACACCCTCGGCAAGCAGACGGGGCATGGCCCATGGCTGCAGGCTTGCGGCGGGGCAGGATGTGAGAGATCGCCTCCGTCTGTTTCTTCACCATGGAGAACTGCTGGGTAAAGTCCGTGACGGTGCACCGAAAAGGCCGAACTGGGAGACAGGGGTGCTGAGAAAGCGAGTCTTGTCAGTGTCACGCATCTCGACCAAGTTCAGCCATTGATGACTTTCCTGGACCACGAGCGTGGCCATCGCCTGCTCGAATGACTGCGCTGTGACCTTCATGGCCCTGAGGGTCGAGGTCGGTCACTGAGCGCAGTTCCTGCAGCACATCGGGATCAGGTATACCCACGTGCAGATCTTTAAGCACCTTGGCCTGGTGGACTTGCAGGAGGGCCATGGCGTGCAGGGCGGAAGCGGCGCATCCGGCAGTGCTGTAGGCTTTTGCAGTCAGTATAGACGTCGTCCTACAGGCCTTGGAGGGGAGCACAGGGCGACCCCACCAGGTGGTCGGGTTTCCGGGGCACAGGTGGAGCGCAACAGACCTATTCACCTGGGGAATCGGCGTGTACCCATGGGCCGCTCCACCGTTGAGGGTAGCGAGAGCGGATTAGTGGGTGGCATGCACTTCCAGGAAAAATGGGACCAGGGGTGTGCACAGCTGTGAGCGGTGCGGTGTTCCCAGGAACCAATCATCCAGCCGTGATGGCTGTGGGGAGGACGGAGGGTTCCAGTCCAGCCCCACGCTAGCGGCGGCCCGGGCAAGCAAATCGGACATCTGCGCGTCCGCCTCAGCCTGGGCATGCTGACCCGAAGGCGGCAGCCCAGGGGAGTATTCTGCGTCTTATGCTGCGCTCTCCAATGCAGCGGCGAGCTCATCCACTTCTAGCTCTAGAGGATAGGCAGGCTGGCCGTGAGGTGAGCCACTGTTGCCTCAAGCACGGACAGGAGTCAACGAGCATGCCGGGGGGCGGGTGGTCCAAGGGGGCATACTCGGCAGAGCTGCACCCACTGCCGTCCCCAGATCGCCTCCAGTGCCAGCGGCATCGTCCTCAATCCCGTGGGAAGAAGGAGCGATGCGGGGGGGGCGGCTGCTTTCTGTTGAAACCGCAGCGCTGACATGGTCATGCTCTCGCATTGAGAGAATGAGCCATCCACAAACGCTGCCTCAGTGTCATCGCAACCCAGACACACGAGACAATGCCTGTGGCCGTCTGAAGCGGAGAGCACTCTACCGCATCCAGGAACTACACAGGGGCGGAAAGGCATCTTTATAAGGATGCGTCCTGAAAAGGACGTTCAAAGCTGCTGTGTATTGCTCTTTTAGAGGAAAATACTCTTTTACAGAGAGAGAGAATCACTCTTTTAAGAATTAAAACTCTTTTAATTTTGCACTGTCAAAGTGCCCAGGGGCAAACTGCACTGCCGTACAGAGAAGGTGAAAGCCGCTGATGTGCGCCGTAGATCCAACAGCAAGCAAAGCGTCAGAGGAACAGAAACTGGTGTGTAACTCGCAGCTGACTGCTGACACGACCAAGGCTCCGAAGAAAATTTCTGAATGAACTCATAGTATTTCCTCACCTTTATACCCATATGTCCGGGGGCGGGGTTTGCAAATACTGTCTGCCAACTTCTCATTGGCCTTTTTTCATGCATCAGAGGCATATTCGGCGCACAAGAGAGACCCCAGACAGGGAAGGTAAAATTTCGCTAAAACTTGTTCCTGATATTTTTAAATCTAACTTCCAGATATCACATCACTGCAGAACAACTTTAACAGTTGAGGGAAACTGGAATGTCATGGGTTTCCATTGCAAATATTCTTGGCATTGGCTTGTCAACCCTTTCTTGATTGCGAGCTGTGTTTGGACTAGTAGAAAATTATGATACCATTGCAAACAGTTAGCTGAATGACATAATTAGAGACATCACTGCCCACTTCAAATGTTGGTGAAAGACTGGTACAAGGTAGGCTGCACATTATTTCATTATAACGCAGTATCTGTTGTTTATAAGCTATGAATATTTTTATAATGAACTAAATAATCTTTTAAATAGTCTGTTTTCAATTATATTCTTGTAAATCATATTTCTGAAATGTATGATATTCGTATTGTTTAATTTTCATTGTTTAATTCAAGGAAGCATTAGAGTTCAAAGGCATCTGGTCAGAGAGAGAATCTGTTTTATGAACCCAGCAGGGGTTTGCAGAAGACATCTCATTAGAATAAAAGTGTACAATGTAAGAGGATCGAACCATTTATGGTATTTAAATTGGACAATATATTTGAAAATATATATTTTTAGTTGTTGCTATTGTAGCGTGTCCCAACATTTGTCTCACTTTCATTTATTAACGTCACTGACAGATGACACAGATGATTTGTGGTTTCATATTAAAAGTTGCCTGAAAAATTATGTTGTTTACAGTTATAGTAGTAGCTTTAATTGCACAATAATAGGAAGTAATTAATTAACACCACATTACTGTCTTCTGAACAACATTTAGCTTTATGACAGTTACTGTATCTCACATTTTTAAGCAGCCAAGCTACTGAGATTTTTAAGTATTAAATCAAATCATGTTTTTATACACTGTAAAAAGTGGAAAACCTACAATTATTACTTTGAAGAGCTATTTTTACTTATGCTTCAATTGTTTAAATAAACCTCTTTTATTTCTCCTCAAGCCATATTGACTCTAATCACAAACTGATTGCATGGAGATTTGGTCTTCATGGCTGCATTTATGGATTCAGCAGAACAGTTATTTATTTGAGATGTACCACAAACAATCGTGCCAACACAGTACTGTCATTCTTTCAAAACGCTGTCTTGGAATTTGGTTTGCCATTAAGAATATGGGGAGACAGGTGTCAGGAAAATGTATATTTTGCACAGTATACGATAGAAAGAAGAGTAACAGTCCAAGGAAGTTTGTGTGAAGAATTGAACATAACCAATGAATTGAACGTCTCTGGGTGGATGTAAACAGGGTTGTATCAGATTTTATAGGCAGCTTTTCCAGTATATGGAGTATGTGGACATTCTACACCCAGATAATGAGATGCACTTATGGTCCTTGTGATACATCTTTGTTAGTAGAAAGTTCAACAGTCCTGTGATAAATTCGTCAGACAATGGAATTATCACAGTCTGAGAACAGAGGGTGCCATGAGTCAACTGGCATTGTAGAATTCTGGATTGATTATTAAGCCAAACCTTGTCCTTAATACATCTGACATAGAATATGACATTGACTCTGTACATGCACATGAGAATGACACACAGGCCATCACACTTCCAGAAAGCACTTTTAGTGTTAGTGTTGCAGATATTGATAACCTTCAAACATTGCTCGATCCCTTATCAGATGTTGGAAATTATGGCATACAGCATTACTTATTTGTTTTTAACTATCTGTCATCTTGCTACACATAATTAGAATTCACACACAAGACACAAAAGAATTCAGAGTTACAAATTTTAATTAAAACAAATGCATTTAAAAATCCATAAGAACACATATTTCAACCTTATTTTGAGATTCAAGTTAATCCATAAAACAGAAACATTTGCTGAGTATATAGTATTATATTTATAAGTATATATTCTGTAAATTGTTTAACAATAAACAATTATTAAAATGCTGTTTTTTTTTGTACTTTCAGACAAAAGTAGTCCTGTTTTTTCACCTAAACAAAGAGTCATTACAACTGTAATTTTGAACTGTTGGCTGGCACAGCAAAAGCTATGAAGTATGAAACAATTTCAGGTTGAAGTGAACTATAGCCTGCATACAAATATGTCTATAGTGTAAAATATAGAATATTTGGGAAATATGAAGAACCTTATCAAGAACAAGATTATAAATATGGATAGCAAATCTAAATATTCCCAAATACAACTGATCCTTTAACTGCATCTGTCAGCAGGTTCTCTAATTCTGTTACCTCTTGGTAAGAAAAGCCCCATTGAACAAGTTGATGCAAAAGGGAGTCTCCGGCATTCATTCTGTTGTGTGTAGAAGTCAATCTCAGCCTATTTGGGGAGTAGAATCAGCACCGGACATGAATATCAGAAAATACTCAAAGGTAAGAGAAGACACTTTTTCTGTTAAGCACATTATAAAAAAATCAAGTGAAACAACAACAAATAAACCTCATAAAAAAAACAGCATTAGTAATGAAAATACATGAATTACATTGATGGGCCAAAATATTATGACCAGTCACAGGTGAAGCAAATATTGTTGATTATTTCCTAACAAGGCCACATATTAAGGTCTGGGCAGATTAGAAGGTAAGTAAACAATCAGTTCTCATAATTTACGTTTTGGATGCAGGAGAAATTGGCAGAAATAAAGATCTGAGCAACTTTGACAAGGGCCAAATTGTTATGGCAAGGAGACTGGTTCAGAGTATCTCTGAAACGGCAAAGCTTGTGGGTTGCTCACGGTCAGCAGTGGTGAGAATTTACCAGCAGTGGTCTGAGGAGTGACAAACCACCAACCGGCAACAGGGTGTTGGGCGCCCAAGCCTCATCAATGCATGAAGGCAATGAAGGATATCACTCCATGCCTCGGCAGATCGGTGCTTTTTTGCCAGCACGAGAATGACCAACAGCATATTGGTGGTCATAATAGTTTGGCTCATCTGTATATATAGCACCTACCCTGAATGCTGTTGAGTAAACATTCCCAAGCAAAGATGGTCTCCTCTTCAGTCTGTCTGTGGTTGCTGCCTTCATCACTCCAGTCCACAAAATGAAGTTCTTTAAACTCACTTCTTGACAGTGACTTCTGTGTGTTAGTGAACAGGAGCTTGAAGGCTATCCAGTTGTTTTATGACCAGGCTATAAACTCATTTCAGGAAGGCCAGCACTGTAGATCCAGGGAACCCAACATTCTGCAATCCAGTCACCAAGAGTGGCCTTCAGTGAAATTAGGTCTTCCACACTTCTGCACTGCTGGATCTAAAAAAAACAAAAAAAAAAAACAATTTTAGACAATATTAGATTACCATTTAATTGTTCATAGTTGATAATACCTTTTGCAACATTAACTTTCAAGTCTTGAAAATCAAACCCATCCAACTGCCCTTCCTTTCCACACATCAACATATATGAAGCCGAATGAAGGGCTTTAATGCCTGGGCCTCCATGAATTAGTGACCAACCAATGAGTTTTCCACCTGTGTAAAACCAGTTATGTTTAAGGCTGACTGGTTGTAGGCAAAAAAAAATCCTGGCCTTGTTTTCCTTCAAAAAATCCAAGTGCTGACTATGCCTCAATCATAAAGAGCCTGATGGAAAGAAAATTATATTTGACAAGGAGCAGTGAATAAATATTATGTATATTTTCATCTCAATAAAAAAAATCAAGAGTCACAATATTTTTACTAAGTAAAATTTCAAGTAAAGTTAGAATTAGGTTAGGTTTAAATGTGTATACCAAATAAAAACTTAAGGGCACAAAGTGCAGTACACAGAATAAGATGTACTTTATTTTTCTTTGAGCATTTCTACCTTTAAGATTCAATATCTCTTGTTTTTTAAAATAAAATGATTAAATAAAAACACACTGTAAATTTAAAAACACAATACTTTTTCCCTAGTCTTACAAATTGTTACTTCCTAGTATCATACATACAGTATCAAGAAACAAACTGTCTAAAACTGTCAGAGAGGGTGATCCTTGAATCCATGTGTATGTGAATGTTCTTTAGCCATTATAATTTTCAAGAAACCACCTTTTTCAGGCTAGTGGTACAAGTGCATAAATCAACCTAAACAAAATTGTTTAAAAACTAAATAGGTCTCTGACAGAGCTTGGCAGGCACTGTGGAGAATTTTTTACCATCTTGCAACAACAATGGCACAATTGTGTGTGTGTCAAGATGGTCTTTCTGGAATGATGTCAGAATGTCAGCCAAATCTGCTTCCTAAAAGTTTGAGACAAACCAGAATATTATTATTATATTATTATTTGGTATACATTTCACACAAAGTGCCTGTTTCATACTGTATGTACTCACAGTGTCTGAATTGGTGTATCTGAGAGAGCCCAACATAACAGATTCTTCTGTTTGTTAGAACCATGAAGTCCTCCATTAAAAAGACGAAATAAAAAAAAAAAAAAAAAAAAAAAAAAAAACATTGTCATTATTTACACACTGTCAAGTTGTTTCAAACCTGTATGGAATTCTTTCAGGTATCAACATGTAGTAGTAATAATAATAATAATAATAAAATAACAAACCCATTCTGAACTTCGGTGCTTGAATGTTCTTCATTTGCTGGTGCTATAACCCTGTGGTTCACCTAAAATATATATTTCTAAAGGTTTGACATATCACAGAGATATCGCAAGATCACCTTTAAGTGTCAAATTTAAAGCACATTTAGCTATTGCCTCATTAAAATTCTGCTTAACATCTCCTTTTGTGTTCCATGCATAGAAGGACATAAAGGTTTGGAAGAACATAAATTAAAAAAGTTCAATTTTGAGGGGAACTATCCCTTCAATTTTTCAATTCAATCTTTTATCAAGTTATTCTGTTGATAACAAAATGTATTATGAAAATGATGTTACTAAAATACATATGTATAAACTATAAACAGTGGGCCATTTTATGTACTTACTCAATGTTGTGTTGAAGTTTTGATTCATAAATAGAACGAATGTGCTGCAAGACCTTTTTGGAATTCCAACGTTTTTGGAATTGTACTCCACTTGTAATGCAATGCATTATTGTATTATTGTAATGCATTATTTAGGAGTTGGACATCAACAGACATCTTCCACACCCTTCTCGATTCTATTTGACGGCAAAATAACACGTGTTGCATATGATCAAGCTGGAAGAGCTTAACACACCTTTGGACACACATGCACAGTTTGTCTGATCAGTGACCTCATGCTTTTTTGTTAGCCTTATACGAGTTATTCAGAAGCAAATATTTGACGTTATTTTCAATGTAAGTGGAACAGAGTTGGTTTGTTTCTTGAATATTAACTTATTGTAATTGTATCTTTTAACATGCAGCTGCAGCTATGAAGAATCCTGTCATTTCTCTCACTGTGGAGGCAGAAAAATATATGAAAGATTTTGTATGCTTGGCCCTAGGGAGGGTGTAATTAGGTTTTATTTTACTGTTTTGTATATAAAATAACGTTGGATATTTTTTTTTTTCATAATATTATGTTAATATGGCTTTTTGTTAGAATTAATTGATAGATTTCTTTGTATATTGTTAGTACATTTATTTGATCAAAACAGCAATTGTAAGTTCTGTATTCTAAGTTTAGAGTATTGTGGTTTATGTATTCAATAACTTTATGATTATTCCATTTGGCTATTGTAAAGTGCATTCAGGGAAGTTTATATTTAGTGGCTGTATTTTAGAGCAATAAGTAATTTTTGTCATATGGCATTAATGGAAGGGTCATAATACAAAGACGTCTGTGCTTCATACATCAGATGTCTCGCAGATGTTTGAACATCTGATTAACATCTTTAAAAGAGCATCGTTCTAAATCATAAACGATGGATGTCACTCTGAGAGCTGGCAGCGACATCTAGGTGATGATGAGCAAATGCTCTAATATATACATCTTCCGGATGAAAATGACAACATTGCACAGACATCTCTGTGATATATGTGTGCTATCTTGGATTTGATTGACTCTTCTCGGTAGCTTTAATCGACAAAACACAGAAGAGCAGCGCGCTGAAAAGGGGTGGGGCTGAATAAGGTCAGATTGTAGCCTTTTGTGTTTTAATAATCACACTAGGACATTCTACGATTTTAATTTGATTAATTGTCCATATTAATGTAAAAGAAGCATCAGAGCATGTGCTCAAAGCGTGGTGACGTAGTGGGCTACAGCACATATCTGTTAATCAGAAGTGATCCCCACGGTCACCACCATTGTGTCCTTGAGCAAGCCACTTAACTCCAGATTGCTCCCTGTAATAAATGCTCTGTAAGTCGCTTTGGATAAAAGCGTCTGCCAAATGCATAAATGTAAATGTCTGAACGTTTGAAAGCAGTCGTGTGTCAGTCAGACTGCATGCGGGTACTGAGTTAAGTCGGTGCTTGGTACTACCGGTACTGCAGAAACACTGGTATAGTTACATCTTTAATTATTTTATTACCGATTTGATACAGAAGTACTGGTACTAGGTTGGGAAGTATAGCAAATGGAGAAGCTGGAAAAAGTTGCCTGTAGTGACAGATCAGTTTCAATGAGAGGGGTAGTCACAATCCTGTATAACTGCCATAAATGTGCGATAAAAAAGTGTAATCCAAGAGCTGCGAGGGCTGCACCTAGTGTAGAACATTGCCAGCATACACTAGGATCTGAGGCTTAAACTGGCTGGCCTGATGATGGCAGAATTTTTTCTCCCTTTAAATCTTTTTTATATTTATCTTGTAGTTGGTGTTGACAGCCAGCCCAGTGGGAAAAGTTTCCTGCACACTGTGTGGCCAGCCCATCTCTGGATCCTTGTTTGACCCTGCCTGAGAAGAGTATCACACATGCACTCTGAAATTGTATTTTGTTGAAATCTTATTGATAATTCAGAGACTCCCTTCATAATTCAGCCTTTCTAAACACAACACACAAATACAGCCACACACTGCTTGACCTCATTAGGGAGGAAGTTAAGGAGAGGTATGTGATGGATGGTTATCTATTGCAGGAAGCTTCTATAGAATACATTTCGATCAGAGCTCACCTGATATGTATATCCTTGCGGCACTTAAACAGTTCATAAATCTCTCCTGCAGAGATCCAGCAAAATTATCAAGACCTTTTCTTTTCCAAAATCCAAATGATCTGGTGGTTGAAAAAAGATCCACTCATATCCTCAGCACTGAGATGGCTCACATGATATTTGTCTGAATAAATACTTGACAGATTAAATAAATACATGAATAAATACAAAAAAAATAAAATAAAAGCATCTGTTCCGACAGTCTGAAAAATCCTATAAGATGTTTGAAATTTTTAACATCACTTTGAACTGCATCTTAGATGATTTTAAAATCGACTAAAGTGCTCGAATGGTGACAACTAATGTGGTTACCAGTGGCGGTTCTAAATTGTATGGCGCCCTGGGTGACCCCCCCCCCTAATTTTTATTCAGACATTTGGAACAACACAAATTATCAAGACATTTACAACTATATACATATTAAAGTATATACAAAAATAAGACTCATAAATATCAAAAAGAAGTAACAAAGAAAAATAGAAACAAATTGTAATATAAAGATAAAAATAAAAAAGAGAATCCAATTATTACCCTATTACCCTATTGCTAACAAAAAAACACAAATAAAAATAAATTGCATAAATCCTATATCACACAAAGACACAAATAGAATAACACACTTATAAAGAAGAGAACCCGATTTTTCCTAAACTGGGCACCTGATGGCTTAGAACTTTCCTTATCCATTTGTGTTGATTTGGCTCTTGAGCATCAATAATAACCACCGTCAACCAATCAAGACTAAACCAATTCACCTTGGGGGTGTGCAGACTGTCTGGTTTTATATTATTCTTAACGATTTCACACAAACTAGAAAAAAATGCAACAATATGTCTGTGAAACTATATATTCACAGTATTATGAATGAATTGTGTTTTGTTTTGTAGTGTGACTTATTTTCATTAGTACTGTACAAAGTTAGAGGTGTGCTATTTGATAGATTCCCCCGCTCACCCTACCTCGGGCTTCCAGTGGTCCACAGTCCCACACGGTGACATGATATCGTTGACGTGACGTGCAAATGAGCGATAGAAAGCTGATTGCACAAATGTTACCATTCCGAATTGTTTTTGTGCGTACGCTCCATTCCGCCCCCCAGCATTGCCGGCAAGTTGCCGTCCTGGGCGCTGACCCATGTTGACTATACCTAAATCCACTAGTGCTGGTTACATTTGCGTTTATACGTTTGGCAGACACTTCTATTCAAAGTGACTTATAGTTCATTCAAGGTATATTTCATCAGGATCTGTGTTACTTCGGAATCAAACCCATGAAAGTTGCATTGTTAGCATATTGCGCTTCCAGTTGAGCTACAGGGACCCAGGTATCAGTTATCTTATCAAAGGTTAAGTTGTCAGGACACTTTAAGGGAGACTGTTGGGAACTGTAAACATACGAGCAACTGCCAGTTCTCAAATTAGAGGAAATTAAAATAAATAAATAAAAAAATAGGTGTCAATTTGAATATTTTGGGCACAGACAGCAAACCCATTGTCTAAGGTATATATATTGCAATATTGCAGGTATATATATTGCATGTCTGCAATATATTGCAGACATGCTCACTGAATATAAACCCAACAGATCACTCAGATCATTAGAATCACATCAGCTAGAAATACCAAGGGTTCACTCTAAGCAAGGAGAGTCTGCTTTTAGCTATTATGCCAGCCGCAGCTGGAACCAGGTTCCAGAAGAGATCAGATGTGCTCCTACAGTAGTCACATTCAAATCCAGACTCAAAACACATCTGTTTAGCTGCAATTTTACTGAATGAGCACTGTGCCACTGTGTGTCCGACTGTTTGTACTGTGTTTTATTAGATTTTTTTTTTTTAATTTTTTTATTCTAAACTGTTTTAATTATTCTTATTTTATTATTCTTGTTTTTTTTCTTTTTAATTTCTACTATGTAAAGCACTTTGAATTACCATTGTGTATGAGATGTGCTATATAAATAAACTTGCCTTGCCTAAGGTGCTGGGGCCAGATTCACAAAAATGTTCTTCAGAAAACAATTAAGAAAATTCTTAGGATAAATAATAAGAAGTTCATAAGAACTTTCCTAAGTGAAATTCTTCAAGAATTCATAAAAAGTTATCAAATATTTTCTTAAGAACATCTTAATTTTATTCTTAGGAATAGGCTTTCACATTTTCTGATCAGCCTGCTAATGGAGTTGCCTTGTCTAATAGCCTACAACAGTGTTTCCCAACCACTGTGCCTCGGCCCACTAGTGTGCCATGAAAGAATGTCAGGTGTGCCGTGGAAAAGTATCAAATTCCAAAAAAATAAATATATTAATATAATATAATATAATATGTAATTAAAAATATTAATTTCAGGGATCCAAACTCCTCACCTTTCGGAGAAATTTGTCATTTCGAAACCATAATCGGTAACTTTTGTGATTGTGAAGAGCAATGAATAATGTGCAAAGTGAGTGATATTTATACGCATTAAGTGTCTTGACTTGCATCAGTGCTGCAGAATACAAGTCTATGAAGTGACTTTACACCAAAGTATTTTTCACACACATGTTTTTGTCTTCACCAATAATGTTTTTGAGAGCACAAAACAAGAAATATCTCAAAACTGTTCAAATTAGTGAAGAGACATTGAATGTCTCATAATTTCTATTAATTAAATGTTACCTTATCGTTTACGAATATCAGAGACCCCAGTTATTGAACTCATTTAAATTCACCAAGAAAACACTTAGACCAAAACTTAAATGAGTCCTTTTATTACTTTCTGCTATCAAAGCAAATGCAAGCTTTTTTCAATCTTCCAAATACATGTTTTCAGTATTTATTGTGCACAACTCCCGATTTTTTTACGTGGCAAACTCGTAAAATCGCCCCTCTGTGAGGCTTTCTGCAAATCTTGACATGTGGAGGGCAATACGGCGCTTGACACTGGGTTCAGCCTCCAGAACCAAATTAAAACTGCAACGAGAAGTCGTCTGTCCAAGACAAAGACACAAAATCTAATGACAATTGCCTCAGCCTCAGTCTTCCTTGATGCGTTTGATCATTATTCCTTGATGCACAGGCGAGTTTAAGTCGATGCGGACCAGGAGGAAGATTTGTGTTGTTGATTAAGTTCTGTTCAGTTAATTTTTTACATGTTTTGTTCATATTTTAATCGTATTTATTTTTTGTAATACTGTGTTGTTCATCTGCTTCGTGCGGTGTCTCTGTTGTTCATCTGTTCTCTTCATAAATAAATAAATGCATAATCTGATATATGCTCTTCCTTTAAGTTTGTGATTAAAAATGTGAACTAAAAGAAGAGCTATTAAATGTCTTATTATCATTAAATTAAATTTAATATGAACATTAAAATGATGGGTAATAATAGATTATGACTGAATTTTGCAAACCTGTCAATCAAAATTACGGACGATGAGAAAGTCTAACGCAAGCACTGTGTGATTTCATTTTTATTTATTTATTTTTGCATTGTCGAATTTCAAACATTACAAGTAAACACAGTACTAAGACAGACAGAAAACATGGACAAGTTCTTGAAAAGGACAAATATTGAAGATGGTTAGCCTATGTGGGATAGTGGTGTGCCGTCTAATTTTGTAGTCGTTAAAAAGTGTGCCGTGGCAGAAAAAAAGGTTGGGAAACACTGACCTACAATATATTCAATACTTCAACACTGGAAAAAACGTAACAATAAATGTATCTTTTAACTTTTTTTTTATTAAATAGCAAGCACCTCGCAATAATTTTTTTTCAATGTAAAGTTTCGTGAGATGTGTTAATTTAATGGCATTAACCATCATAGGAGAATTTACTCCCTGCTAACCATTTGCTAACTTTTAATTTGACATGGAGGAAAAGAAAAGTGGTTCTTGTTGAGGAAATTACTGTAAGTAAAAAGTTCTCCTTGGGAAGCTTGATGATAATATCTCATCAGAAATTAAGAGGCAGAAAAATGGGTGGCAGAGGCTTTCTCTGCTGTGCCCAGCTCCAATAAGGATGTGGATGGGGGGTGAAAAAGAAAGTCTCAGCTTTTATTATTATGTTTCTATGAACTCTAAAGATCATGAAAAGAGAGCGCTATATGCAGCACATCCATTTGAATTAGCATTATTGGTCACCACATTAAAAAGCTTCAAAATAACATTTATTGTTTGAATATTGTGATATAATGTACATGGTTTGAAAGCTGAAAATAAAAATCTAATTAATCACAAAACAGTCAGAAATGTGTTTTGGCCTAAAACAAATTTCTACATAAACAGCCCATTGCAACTCAACATGATAGAATGCATCACATTTAAAACAGCCCAATTAATTCATTAAACATCTTACCTTTTAGAATTTAAGACAACTGTGAGGTTATTTTCATTTTAAGATGTTATATACAACAATTTTTAAGAAAAGAAAAAAAAAAGAGAAGCTTCTTTTTTCTCTCTCTCCCTTTTTCTCCCCAATTTGTAATGCCCAAAACCCAATGCGCTCTAAATCGTTGTGGTGGCGTAGTGACTCTCCTCAATCCGAGTGGTGGAGGATGAATCTCAGTTGCCTCCACGTCTGAGACTGTCAATCCGCGCATTTTATCACTTGGTTTGTTGAGCGCATTACATGAGACATAGTGTGTGTGGAGGCCCATGCTCTTCTCCGCGGCATCCACGCACAACTCACCACATTGCCCCACGAGAGTGAGAACCACACATTATAGCAACCACAAGGAGGTTACCCCATGTGACTCTACCCTCCCTAGCAACCGGGCCAATTTGGTTGCTTTGGAGACCTGGCTTGTTCTTTCTTAAGAAAAAAGATAAAAACTTCCTTAAGATGTTTTTTTTGGGAATAGAAAATATTCGTAATTTTTTTCCTTAAGTTAGAAATTAGGAAGAAAATGGTAGTTAAGAAGAATTTTATTTTCTTAATAACGTTTCTTAAATCCAGCCCCTGGCCTCTTGACACAATGAAGTTATGAACTAAAGTTGGGCCTGGCAGGGGCATGGCAGGTGACAAGTTTGACTCTTTACCATCACTTTGGAAGAGACATCTGCCTTGAAGCAGACCAGATCAAAGGGGCGCTGTATCATTAAATAATAATGATGAACTCTCATTGTGCACTGTGTTTGTGATAAGCCTCAGTCTTGTTCTGGCAGATTGTCTTTAGATCTTCCCCTGCCTTCCACCTTGCATTCTCCTGTTATATATGAAGGGTTTCATCAGTGAGATAACAGGTAGGTCATTAAGGCTCCTTCTGTCTTTTTGTGGCATTCTGTGCATAACATTACCCAGCTAGACTCCAACTGAAAGGCAGGGCTCAAAATGCTGTGCTGACCAACAACTTTACTATTTATCTTAAATATGTTTCTTAGTAATATATGTCATGCACAATCTTTTATTTAGGACAGTCATGATGATCTGGGTGTTGTCTATCCTAACAAGGTCAAAAGTCAAAGTACTTCTGGGCATGATTGTCCAAACTGTGCTTACAATGAATAATCTTTAAGATTTAGGAAAAAATATAAATAAATACATTCTGAAATCATTTACTTACCCCCATGTTGGTCCAAAAACATATTACTTATTTATGATGTTCTTCTGTTGATCACAAAAGTAGATGTTAGGCTGCCTCTCCTTTTGTGTCCCACTAAAGAAATAAAGTCATACGGGTTTGGTATAACGGTAGGGTAAGTACATGTTATGTGATCATTTTTGTTGAACCAATAAGTAATTTTTGGTGGTGAAATATCCCTTTAACAACCTTAACTTACTAAAGGCTAATTTATACTTTCACGGCAAACCTACAGTGTATGCTTCACTTAGTGGCCAACGTGTTGGTTTGTATTCATAGTTCTGCATTGGTGTGTCTGCATTGTTCTGTGAGTACACAGCCAAAATGCTAACAATATGTTTCATACATAAACAAAAGCAATGCAATTGTAACAGGTAAAGGTGGGCAAGGAGAAGGTGGGAACCGGCTGAACAGTCAACATAAACTTTTACGATATAAATGAGCTTAAAACAACATGAACCATAACAGACACAGACACACGTGCGTCTCTCTCTCCCCGCACCATCACGGGGCACCACCGCACTGACTTACCCCCCCACCTCTGAAGGGGAGACGCTGCCCTACCCCGCCACATGTGAACCTGGGGGAGTGACAAGGGGAGGCATGGGGAGAGGGAAAGGGTGAGCGGAGACTCAGAGAGAGAGAGAGAGAGAGAGAAAAAAAAAAAGAAACTTGCTTGCCGGATCCCGGACACGCTTTTGCCCAGTCCTCATCCGCTCCTCTGCCCTCTGGCGGATGGCAGCATGTCCTCCGGTCCCTAGTGGACAGAACCATTCCTCTCCTTCTTCTGCAGACGGTAGCAGTTCCTCTGGCTCTCGGCCGAAACCCCTCCGTCCCCTGGCAGACGGCCATAATTTGCTGACAAATTAGAAGTATTCCGTTTCCCTAACTTATGAAATATGATTATTTACTGAACACAAACATACAAACATACGGCCAAATCATCATGCCAATTGGAAAGATTGCGAGTGGAATACAAAACAGTTCACTCACATACCAAATTAATACCATGTAAAGGCTCTGAGAAAAAAGCTTTTGGAGTTTATAAGCTAAACAGATATCTTTTGTTGTGTTTCACTTGTAACTTCATGAAACATTAACAGAATATAAAAACAGAAGATACTCCTGACTGAGACAGTTTCTTTAATGGTCACGAGTCCAAATACAATGTGATATGATGCGTAGATATTAAAATAATCTTGGATAAATGTGACACTACCACAGACATCATTGTTATCATCCTGAGAGCGGGCTGGTTGAAGTTGACCAATCACAGTTGTGTTCTGCGACGATGCGAAGTTAAGTTTTTGAAGAGGTGCACGTCAGGCTACGCCTTAACCGTCATAGCTATGTGTAGACTAAACGCAGAAGAAATTTCTTCTTGCCTCCTTGTACCTTTTATTATGTATTTATTTATTTTTTATTACACCCCTTATTGCTCACCTAGTTTCTTTTCTTTTTCAAGACTTTCTCATAATATTATTGTCTCTTTCATCATATTCAATCAGATTACTGTAGATGTCTTAATTATAGCCCCAATTTCTGTATTTCTTTGACCGCTGTTAGGGTTACTTACTCAACAATGACATTTTAGTTCATGTGCATATCTTTGATCTGGCAAAATTCTGAAAAAAAATAAGAAAAACAGAGCATCTTACTTGATATGGGTAGCTTAGCATAAACTAAATGTCTACAGGAAAGTCATAGCTTAGGAAAGAGGCAATCAATGAGCAGCTTGCCTCTGTTTGAAGTTTACAGTTTTGTCTTTGATCTGTTATTTGGCTGTTATCACTCTGATCATGTGTCACACACTCTTCCCAAATGGCCCAGGTGAAGACCCCTAACCCTGTGACCTCTCACACACCTCATTATTTAATCGGACAAACAAGCAACGTAACAGGTGCCATCGTCTTTGTAGCATGAGCTTTGACCTTAGCGCTAATTATAACCCTCAATGGAGTTCTAATATACACTAGAGCAATGCAAGTGATGGCAAACTTTTTTGGCAAACTGCCACAAGTTTTTTCATTATAGAAAAAAGCATAGTCTAACACATTCTTAATAGACCATATAAAAAATTTGTCTGAAGTTGTGAAATTTCAGCATCTGTAAGTCTTTACTAAAGTGACACTTTAAGATCAGAAAATTAAATTAAAATACTCATATTCGATACTGAAATATTGCTATTGTTTGAAGGTACATCATTTTAATAAAAAACAGCAGCAAAATAATTTATACAAACAAGGAATCTTTGGGAATATTTCTCATTCAGCAGAGTCAGTTCTTCACTATTGTTTATTATTACATATTTTCTTGGAATAAGATGAAATAACAGACAAGTGGTCTGGTGCATGAGCCTTGTTTTCCTCTAAAAATCACACATTTTGAACAGTTTTTTGCTTCTAGGCTATGCTTGTGTATCATGGGCCAGCACCTTAACTGCCCAACTTCAGGCATGTTAATTTTCCAGCAGTTTTAAGCCCCTCCTTCATTATTTGGCAACAAACATCACCTTTCTTGCACTCCGTCTACCACGGTGCATCTAGTTGTTGACAGATGTTGTGTTATTCATGACTATTCGCCACAGAGACAGCAAGCCTGGCACTATGGACAAGCCTTTGATCTTTTTTCAAAATAGGCAGCTTTCTGTGGCACTGCCAGTGACCTGTTTGTTTTAGAGTTGTCGCAAGTGATGTTGCTTGCTGGGATGCGAGGGGATAACAGCCACCTGCATTAGCACCCACGCTACAATCAGCGATGAATATATGAGCAGGGGTGGAAAGAGTACTGAAACATCATACTCAAGTAGAAGTACTGTTACTTCCCAAAAATTTTGTGTGAGTAGAGTAAAAATAGCTGTCCTAAAAACTACAAGAGTAAAAAAGTAGCTCACTTAAATGTACTCCTGAGTAGTGAGTATTGAGGACTGAGTTGCAAAACCTATGCCCCATTATAATGAACACTGTATTCCAACTTTTAAAATACATCACTTATCTATGATAAACACTACATGAATCTGATTCCAAAAAATAAAAGGGAGACATGATCACCACTTTAAATCATAATGTATGAAACAATTACATTAAATTCAGTTTATGTGTTGGGTCTAAATTTCCCTTAATGCCAACAGAGCGTTAGTGTTGTGCATAAAACATGTTCAAACAATGCAAGGAATGCAAAAAAAATGCTAAATAAGCAGGATCACTTGGCACTTCATGTCCTGCACAATAGAGGAGGTAGAGCAGGCATGAAAAAGTTGTTTGGTACAGGGGCTATATCACGCTTAAAATGAATAATTCACCCAAAATGAAAATTCTCTCATCATTTACTCACCCTCATGCCATCCTGGATGTGTATGACTTTCTTTCTTCTGCAGAACACAAATTCATATTTTTAGAAGAATATCTCAGCTCTTTTGGTCTATATGATGAAAGTGAATCGGTGCTAAAATATTGAAGCTCAATAAATCACATAAATCAGCACAAAAGTAGTCTAATCCATGTGCCTCACGTGGTTTAATCCATGTCTTCAGAAGCGATATGATAAGACGTGGTAAGAAACAGATCAATATTTAATTCCTTTTTACTAATTCTCCTCCCTGCTCATCTCCACTTTAACTTTCAGTTTCTTCTTGTGTTTTTGGTGATTCACATTCTTCATGCATATTGCCACCTACTGGGCAGAGATAATATTTTGGCATTCATTCACATGTATTGTATGAACCTACAGAGCTGAAATATTCTTCTAAATATCTTAGGTTGTGTTCTGAAGAAAGAAAGTCATAGACATATGGCATGATGGTGAGTAAATGATAAGAGAATTTTCATTTTTGTCCACATTGTCCTCCTTTTGAGATAGAATGTTCAACATTGATTTAGTTCTTGTATCGTTTAAGCCAAGACATAGTTGTATTCTCATGCTAATGTATGATGGACAATTTTCTGATGTTTGTGACTGGTGGAATGTTCTGCTGAAGTATTGCTCTGCAAATGTTGATACGTTTCTTTATTTATAAAGGTTAATCATAATTATATATTATTTTATCATCTCTACTTTCCTGGTAATTTATTATACCAATTAATACACTCTACATCAGGGGTCAGTATTATTAAAAAAATGAACAATATTTTCATAAAATATTATTATTAAAAATGTCACTGTTTTATTCTATTACATTAATCCTTTTAAAGCTACTCAAGTTATTCGGCCAAAAGTAGTGAGTGGTGTTCTAGTTTCTTTGTTAATGTTGTTTGATTAATAACCTTTATATGACATAGCCTACAAGACAGTGGTCAATTCGGTTACATGTACACTTCAAGTCCAACATTTTAATGCAAATACACTTTTTGTTCCACTGTTTAAATTCACTTTAGACATAATTGACTGTGTTTACATTAAATCCTCATCAAGACGGGCATTTGACTATTTTGGCGCATTAGCCGCCTGACAATCAAACAGCATGCAGCGACAGATGTCAGGAAATAAAAAGTCAGTCTTTTGTATTTCTTCTAGATTAACCAACCAGTGGTGCTCTTGCTATAGCGATTGATGTAATGAACACCCCTGTTCTATATTGAAAACATAGGCTAAATATAGAAAACTACTCAAAAGTTTGATCGAGGACATCTCCCTTTTTTCCAATAAACATCTAGATCATTTTATTGCCCAGCCCTATTGATAACATTGCATTAATCTTTCACAGCAGCCCAATAATCTCAGTGATAGATAGTTAAATTAGAGGCTACATTAAAGACACACATAATTTAGAAAGCAGAAATATGAAATTTACCTCAATATGTTTCTTCAAATTAGAGGCAAGATTAATGATGATATCTGGCTTGAGCCAGATAAACTTACATGACACGATCAAGCAATTGGCCTTTTTCACTGTGAAAATCCCTTCCAGGTACGGTCGATGTTCAGCTGTAAACTGTGCTTGAGGCATTCTCCACATCATAACAGATGGCACAAAATATGCAGCTGCTGTTCAAGTTTTTTACGTGTGATTTGAATTCATGGGAGTCATGAGACTCTCCCTAGCCAATCATGTTGAAAGATAAAAATAAAATCTGAACAGGGAAGTAGTGAGCACAGATTGTGGGAAAATAGAACAGTAAAAGTACAGTTACAGCACTTAAAATGCACTCAAGTAAAAGTATACAATTTTTAAACTACTTAAAGACAATCCTTAAGAAAAAGTAGTCAATTACAGTAACATGAGTATTTGTAATATGTTACTTTACACCCCTGTATACAAGCCGCATGACTGCAGTATGTTAATAAGGGTGCATTTATAAGTATACTGTATATTGATTAAATAATTATACATATATTTGTGCTTGGTGCTATCTGACAGTAATGACAACAGTGCAGTGCACAAGCCTGAATAAGCAGGAAGCTGACAGGCTGACAGCATCAGTGTTGGTGAAGCTACTTTGAAACTGTAGTTTGACAAGCTACAAGCTAATCATAATTTAAAGTAGTTAAGCAGTCAAGCTACCCTTTTGAAAAATTAGTTATCTACACTACAAGTTACGATCAAAAAGTAGCTACATTTAAGCTACTTAATGAGGCAATATTTTTTACAAAATCAAACCAATAATAATAGTAGTTAATAAATGTATGTAATTAACAGTCAAATTAATAAATGTAATAACGGCCATGAAATAAAATGAAAAGATCAGAAAAAAGATCAGATAATTTTTATATTATACTTCACACTTTTCAGTACTCCTGCTGTGTAACTTCCCTAAAGATCACATTTTTAAGACAGAATCTTCTGGGGCTGAAGTTTTGTGCTTGTCACATAATATTTATGATGGATAATATGTAAATAGACACACAGGGCAGTTTTCTCCACTCACATTTCTTCATGCCCAACGCATGACTTTTTTGCAGTTGACATGCAATTGCAATTTTACAGGTCACATACAGAGGTTGCACTACAAATATCTGACAGTCAAAAATGTTCCGCATCTGTTACTCACTCGAAGTTGTGTCAAATGAAGTGACACTAGGGGTCTTCCTTGGGAGCCTCGCATACCTCTGAACTTGAGAAAAGGCCAAAGAGAAATTGCCAGAAAGAATTTGCATGTCCCAACCCCGGACATATGGGCATAAAGGAAAGCAGGCGTGTGTCTGGCTGTCAGATTCTTTCTTCAGAGTTGAGCGGTTTTGCAGCAGCAAGCTGAAGTTTCACCACTGTTCCACTTACCTCTGTTGGCAAGAAGCACTGCTGTTGGATCCTACGGAGCATTTCCAGTGACGTTCTCTCTCTGCACGCTGTGCAGTTCACGCCCCTGGGCTCTTTGACAGCGCTTTCTCTGTCTAAAAGAGTGTTTACCCCTCCTAAAAGAGTTTGATTTCTCTAAAAGAGTTTATTTTCACTCAAAAAAAAGCAATACACGAGCAGGCATTGAACGTCCTTCTCAGGATGCGTCTTTTTAAAGATGCCTTTCCGCCTCTGTGTTGTTCCTGGATGCGGTTGATATCTCTCCAAGACCTCGTTGAGGTCGTGGCTCTCATTTCTTAAGGTGAATGCCACTTCAGACGCCCCCCGCATCACTCCTTCTTCCCACAGGATTGAGGACGATCCAGCAGGCGATGAAGGCGACTTGGGGATGACAACGGGCTCGGTTTCGCCAGGTAAATCCCCTAGAACCACCCGCCCCCCGGCACGCTCGCTTTCTTCCTTCCGGGCTCGGGATGAGTGCAGCTAGCCTTGCGACCAGCCGGCATTCTCCCTTGAGCCCCCGGAATTGGATGAGGACATCGCCGCTGCACTGGAGAGCATCCAGGCGTCTGACGCAGAGGACTCGACTGGGCTGCCACCTTTGGGTTCGCCCACCCAGTCTGAGGTCGACGTGCAGGTGGCCGACATGCTTACCCGGGATGCCGTGATTGTGGCTTGGACTGGAACCCTCCATCCTTCCCACAGCTCTCACGGCTTGATGATTGGTACCTCAGATCTGGGTGCCATTCTCACAGTGCCCCGGCTCCAAAAACCTACAGTACCGGCTCCCCGGATGCAGTCTCCTCTCCTCCGGACCCGCGACTGTCGATCCCCGGCAGGCCGGCACTGATGAGTTCCGAAGACACCATTCCAGGACCTCTTCCTTAGTCTCTAACCCGCCCCCTGCCGGGTGTGTGGAGGTAGGTAAGTGCTTTGAGTCTTTTCTCAGCACTGAAGCCTCAGGATGCACTTTTGCCTCCCGATGCATTATTACCTGCTCCCCTCCCGCCGTGAAGCCCCTCCCGGTACATCAAATACGATCGTCCCGTTATTGCCCCTCGCACAGAATCTGGACGCATGGCTTTAACTGTCCAACCTGTCTCGCTACGTGATTCAATTCACCCGGCTCCCGCCTCGTTTCAGCAGCATTCGCACCACCTCCGTACACGGCGAAAAAGCCAGCGCTTTACGGGCAGAGATCACGACTCTGCTACTCAATGATGCGATAGAGCCTGTCCCTCCAGCCGAGATGAAGAAGGGTTTCTACAGCCCTTACTTCATCTTACCCAAAAAGGCAGTGGGTTGCGGCCAGTCTTGGACTTATGAGATCTCAACCGGCTTTGCACATACTCCCATTTAAAAAGCTCACCAAGAGACAGATTCTAACTTGTGTTCAGCATCAAGATTGGTTTGCGGCGGTGGACCTGAAGGACGCGTACTTCCACATCTCCATCTTGCCTTTGCATTCGACGGCCAGGCATATCAGTACAAGGTCCTCCCCTTCAGCCTGTCCCTGACCCTTCACGTCTTCACCAAGTTTGCAGAGGCAGCCCTTGCCCCACTACGGGAAGTGGGCATCCACATACTCAATTACCTCGATGACTGGCTCATTCTAGCTCACTCTCAAGAGTTAATATGTGCTCACAGGGACCAGGTGCTCAGGCCGTTCAGGTGGTCCAGAGCATCTCTTTTCTCATTAAAGTTAAACTCAATCTCAATGACAGCATGCCTCACAAGCAAGTATGCACAGTCAGTGCTCAGGTGCCTCAGTTGCTTCGAGCCCAGCATGGCAGTTCATCTAAAACAATTCCAGAGGCTCCTGGAGCATACAGCATCCTCAGCCACGGTCGCGCCGCTTGGGATGATTTATATGAGACTGCGTCAGCACTGGCTTCAGACTCGAGTCCCGAGATGGGCATGGCACCTTGGCACATACCGTGTGTTAATCACCCCCTCTTGCTATCAGACATTCAACCCTTGGACAGATCTCTGTTTTCTGCAGACCTTAGTCCCCCCTACAACAGGTGTCCAGACGTGTCGTGGTCACAACAGATGCCTCTCAAATGGGTTGGGGCGCCGTGTGCAATGGGCACGCTGCCGCTGGCTCCTGGACAGGGTCCCGGCTGTGTTCGCACATCAACTGCCTAGAGTTGCCATCTCCTCCTTTGGAGTCAGCAGCAACTCATATCCCTGGGAACCTCAAAACGACAGCCCACCACGATGCAGTGGACGGCAAGTCCTTGGGTAAGCACGACTCGATTATCAGGTTCCTTAGAAGCACCCAGAGACTGAATCCTCCCCGGCCAAGCCTGTACCCCTCCTGGGATCTCTCAGTGGTCCTCTTGGGCCTTCAGAGACCCCCTTTCGAGCCGCTTAACTCAGTTGAGCTCAAGGCCCTCTCATAGAAGATGGCCCTCCTGATAGCGCTAGATTCCATCAAGAGAGTTGGGGAACTGCAAGTGTTCTCTGTCAGCGACACTTGCCTGGAGTTCAGTCCGGCACATACTTACATTATCCTGAGACCCTCCGGGAGAAGGCAGACCCAGCCTTTTCATTGTTGTGTCCGGTACATGTTTTGCGTATCAATTTGGACTGCATGCAGAGCTTTAGCTGTTCTGAGCAGCTCTTTGTCTGCTTTGGTGGATGGCGGAAAGGGAACGCTAAACAGAGGTTAGCTCACTGGGTCGTTGACACTATCTCTATGGCCTACCAGACCCAGGCCGTGCCCGCCCCCTTGTGAGTTCGAGCACACTCGACGAGAAATGTGGCATCCTCATGGGCACTGGCCAAGGGCAACTCCCTAGCAGATATCTGTAAAACAGCGGGTTGAGCAACATCCAACACCTTTGCGAGATTCTACAACCTCAGGGTTGAGTCAGTTTCATCTTGTGTTTTGTCAGGTCCGAACCGGTAGAACTCGGTAATATGGAACAGTCGACCGGGTGTTCCACTTTGACCTTGCGCCCTTCACCAAAGTGATCCAGTGTGCCTTACCTCCCAGGTTAGCCACTAAGCTTTCACTTCCTGGATGATTCTTCCTCCCTAGCCGTCTGGCCTGCAAATTCAGGGGAGGAATTTGCGACCAGACCCACTACAAGCCGCAAGTGCTCTGTACTGGGGCAGGGCTCCACAGGCAACTCCTTGTGATGTATTTTCCATGGTACGGTCCCCCTGCCAGCCTGACCTGCATCTCCCTTGGGCAGTCCCTCTGCCCCCGGTCGCTGTGTTTGTAGAGGTCCTCCCTCTTCAGGTAGGACCTGCCACCGTGCCGCTCCCACGTGTGGCCTGACAGCCAACGTGGTTTATTGGCCACATATCACCTCCCCCTAGTCTGGGCAGGATGTGGCCTCCGCAGGGTCTTTTCCCCCTAAAAGAATAGGATCTGGATAGACCGCCTTCCCCGATGCATTTAATAGCGTTAAGATAGCCCCAGCTGCTTTACACTCTATGTGAGACACATAGAGAGAGAAAAGGCAGTGGCTACCGGGCTTGCTCCCATGCTGGTAATGTTGAAACCTAAGGTCTGTAAATGACACCTTTTCTGGGGGTGTTGGGGAGGGTTACGTGCAGCTGATACAGTTGCTTCTAGCATGCAGCAGCCTGCTTGCACCTGTGTCAGCAGTTCACGTAACACAGTCTAGTGCATGGCGCTTTTGAATGGGACCCCTTGTGTCACTTCATTCGACACATCGTCGAGTGAGTGACAGAAGGGGAACTTCACGGTTACTGTTGTAACCTCCATTCCCTGAGGGAGGGAATGAGACAACGTGGACCTACCACTGTAAACAGCCATACCTTATTCTCGGCTCCTCAGTGCAAAAACCTTGACTGACAGACTCATGCCTGCTTCCCTTTAAACCCGTATGTCCGGGGGCGGGACATGCAAATTCTGTCTGCCAATTTCTCATTGCCCTTTTCTCAAGTTCAGAAGTACGTGAGGCTCCCAAGGAAGACTCTTTATGTCACTTCATTCGACACAACATCTTGTTCCCTCTCTCAGGAGGTTACAACAGTAACCATGATGTTTTTGCTGATGCCACGTTAGTCTGTAGTGTTTGTCCTCATTAGTCTGAGATTGCATCATTATCTGAGATATAAGGGGTATGTGATCTGTTGTGTATGAATATGAAGTAACATATTCATAGAGGACATCCCAACAAATAATTTATATTTGGTTTGCTTGTAGCGCATCAATACAACAAGAGCATCTTTGCTGCAACTCATGTTCCAATAAGATTAAGGGGTGTGTGTTTCATTAAAACCCAGCACTGATGGGCAAAGCATGAATACACTGACACACTGTGTACTCAGAGCTCTGCAAGCCTGTGTCACTTAATCTGTTGTGACATTCACAACAGCACACACACACAAAATGGCAAACTGTAAAACAACCCATCTGTCTTGCCAACATTCCTGCCTGAGCATTGTGAAGTGTTTGTGGGAAGGTGCGGGTGAGTGTTTGCAGTGCTCAGTTTCCCATTAAAAACAATGAGGAGCCCCCATCTGCAGTCTGAGAAGCTACTCTGTGCTTGCGGCCCCTCTCGACCCCTTGAAGAAAAAAAGAAAAAAAAAAAGAAAATGCCCGGTATTCCATTCATTGGCTGGATTTTTTCATCCCCTTGTCTCCTCCAATGTCACTAATGATATTGGTTTCTCTCATCGAGGCCTTTGAGAGGCAACCCAGTCTCTGGCTTTCTTTTGTAAAGATGGAGGAATGGAGGCTATCCTCTTCCCATCTGCCTCTCTCAGAATACATGACAGTAGAGTGAGAAGACCTTGTTGACACCTACCAGCTCTCCCAGTTCCTTTCCTTTAAGTAGAGAACAAAAGATTTTTGAGTGGTCTTAAACAGCATCACTTCCATTGGTTTTTGTCAAGTTATTTCAGTTCTTCTCTACTATCATTCATCTTACTATTCAATAAACAGAGGTGGGTAAAGTAGCCAAAAACTGTACTCAAGTAAAAGTAAAATTACTACCATAAATAATTACTTGAGTAAGAGTAAGAAAGCGTCCAATTAAAATAGTTCTCAAGTAGTAAGTAACTTGTTACTTTCAGAAATTACATAATGGATGTTAACTACCCTATATTCCATTACATAATACACATTTAACATATATTACAGAATTATTATTAATGTAAATTCTGTTATCATTCATCATCACTTTGTTCCAAAACCATATGACTTTCTTCCATGCAACACAATAAGGAGATAGAGAGAATGTTTATCTGATTCACTATTTACTTTCAGTGAATGTTTTTTTCCTCAATATTTAGAAAGTGAATGGTGTCAGAGCTTAACATTCTGTCTAACATATTTTATGTTCCACAAATTTCAAAGGGTCACACTGGTTTGGAACAATGTGAGTGTAGTAAAATGATGACAGAATATTAAATTATGGCCAAGCTATCACTTTAAAGGTATAGTTCACCCAAAAATGAAAATTCTCTCATCATTTACTCACCCTCATGCCATCCCAGATATGTATGACTTCCTTTTATGCAGAACACATATTAAGACTTTTAGAAGAATATTTAACTATCTAGGCCAAAATATTTATGCTCCAAAAACCACATAAAGTAAAAAGCATTATAAAAGTAATACATTTCTTCAGAAGTTATATGATAGGTGTGGGTGAGAAACAGATAAATATCTGTCATTTTTTACTAGACATTCTTCTCCTGCCCAGCAGGGGGTGATATGCAGAGAATAATGTTAATCACAAAAAACACAAGAAGAATGTGAAAGTGATCTGTTCCCTTTTCAAAAAGCTTCACTATGATGCTGCGCTTTGCCAAGCACTATGGGGAATGATCCTAGTCACGAACGAGCTGTGAATATGTGTGTAACACGTCAATGAACATTGACCGGAATTTATAGCCTCGGCTGATGTAGTCATTAGACACACCTATGGCCAGGCTATAAATTGATGCGTCACCAGGTGTTGACAGATCCTCTTTTTTCAGAGCAATTCTGTGTGTGTGTGTGTGTGTGTGTGTGTGTGTGTGTTCCACAAACCCTGTCAAAACTTTCTTTCCTCTGCTAGGAATTAGAATTTGTGAGGCAGTGAAGTGAACCTTTTCTCCTTTCTCTTCTGTCTAGAAAATATATATATTTTTAAAAGAAAGAGAGAATGACTGAAAGCCGTAAACGATGCGTGTTCCCCTGTTCTCGCTCTATAGCTGAAGAGGACACGCATCAGTTTTGCTCTAATTTGTTTGGGGGGAAGAGCATGCTGCTCTCGCGTTGCAGCAGTGGGGGTGCGAGCACTGTGATTTGCTTTCAGGCAAAGTGCTTCGCGCTTGCCTCGCTTGCTTCCAGGAGTCAGCACTCTCACTTAATTTGTGGGGCTCTCATATGGATCTGGCTGAGGAGCGAGAGACGGGTCCATCCCTTTCGCTCGCTCTCTCCCCAGACCCAGCTGATCCTCATAAGCCTGAAGCGCGCCTCAGCGCCTCAGGTTCATGAGGACACTGAATCTCTGTAAATCCCATGCATAATAATAAAGCGGCTGCGGAATTTAGAGACAAATGTGAGCATTGCGATCTGCTTTCGGGCAAAATGTTTCGCGCTCGCCTCCCTTACTTCTCTCCCCAGACCCAGCTGGTCCTTCCCGTGATCTCGAAGCGTGCTTCGGCACCTCTTCGGTTCAACCAGGGGGGCGGAGCGCTGAACCTCTGTACATTTCACGCACAATAATAAAGCGGCTGAGAAATTACTCGAGGTGATTACGCGGGTTGTGGCCAGACTAAAGCTAGACTGGCCACGCGAACAAGAGACCCTCCCCCAAACGCTCCAAACTAGAAGACAAATTTCTGTCTGGTGGCCAAAATAATTAAATAAATAAAAGAGGGAATGGAACTCTATATCAGTCCCTTCCTTTCTTCTATGACCTCCATAACAAGTATTTTCTTTATGGAGGAAATTTATACTTCCCGTGTCTTTGTGCCCTCGACGTTGGTGTATTCAACTATCGTGGGTGCTGAAGCTCGGGGGTATTCGGTGATGCCGCCGGTAGAAAAGACACCTGCGGGTTTTCTCTCGCCTGGCTCGGCATCATCGCTAAAGAGACCTACTCTCCCCACAAAGCTGTGCAGGACCACCTCCATGCTTGTGTGGAAAGCTTATCAGGCAGCAGGTCAGGCTGGTGTTGCCCTGCACACTATGGCAGTGTTACAAGCGCACTAGGCTAAATCTGTCGAAGGACCTGATTGTGGGCACCTCATCAGGGGGAGGGGCCATCGGCCACCCAGCCCCGCCCCTTCTAGACGGGAGGCTATAAAACAAAACGTGGAGAATCGTGCTCCCCCTCGTAAAGACTGGGGTCCAGTTCATCACCCTCAGCAGCCCCCAATGCAAGACCTCAGGGGCGTGATTTCTAAGAAAAAGAAACCCTGACGGTCTTGTACCCAGCCTTGTGGGGGTAGTTCCCCTCGGGACGGGGCGCGTGTAACATCCACTTCGGCCCTCCCGATACCCTCATGAAACCTCTTCACTCCCGCCGCCTTTGGTGTTTTGGGTGATAGAGGCTTCCAACAAAGAGTTGGGTGTACTGTTCTGCCCTACAAAACAAAAAGGCAGTAACTGCATTTTTGGTCAAAAATGAGTTATTATCATTTTCATGACATTCAAGGCATCCTTTGTTATGTGATAAAACATTTTATCTCAAATGTGTGTCGTTTTGGAGAAAAATGGTAGTCGTTTGTACAGTAACTGCAAAAAGCCCTAGTGAAACAAAGCATGAGTACAGTAACATCCATTACTGTGTTCTTGTTATGTTTAACCTAACAAAAAAATAACCGTGTTGCTGCGCAGTGAAGTTACTGTTTCCATGGTGAACACACACAGCTTCGCGGCATCCTCACGGGATGGTTTTAACATTTGCGATTTCACCCTTCTAACTTCACACAATTTTTTTTGGAGATGGCTCAAAGCCGGGGAAAGAAGATGGTCGAACTGGCGTTGAAAAGAAAATACCCGGAGAATGGTAAGTAAGTGACAGATTAAACATTTAGAGGCTAGGCTATCACAATATAAATACCTGTCAGCCGCCAGGGCGGGACTTCCTCTCAGAGGTCCATTCAGATAGCATTATGCTAATTGACAGGCGATGTTTTAAATAACTTTGCTTACCTGCCCCTGATTCTCCCTGCTCCTAGCTGTAACTTTATCCTCTGTAACTTCACATCATCGTCGATACCATGTCATCATTTTGTTGTTCATGTCACAAAGTTATAATCCAACCAGCGGAGGAAAAATATTCAATAACTAGAAAAGCACTCGGAGAGCACTAACCTCTGTCAAGGTAGCCTAATAGGTCACTGAGGCAAAAAATTCCAAATGTCCCGTGTTCCGGATCACCACCAAATGTAGTAATCTGTTCCTTGTCCTAACCCATGTTGTCCGAAAATGTCATCCAAATCCGTACAGTACTTTGAGTTATCTTACTAACGAACAGACAGACAGAAACAGCACCAAACGATAACCTTTGGGCGGAGGTAAAACCTCTAAAGGCATCAGGCTATCCCATAACATCCAAGCAGCCAGCGTGATCTTCTTCGCTCTTATTAGCCTACATGAACGGCGTCTTCTTTTTTTCATAGGCTAATCATTCACGGCGTTGTTGTCCAGCATGAGAATATAACTGTCCATAAACACAGCTATCGGTGTAACAGTTATTCTTTAACGTGACAGGTGTCTGTTCAACTTAAAACACACTCTCTTCGCGGCCGCTGTTTGAAGACTATGTCCGCTGTTTAGAGAAGTTAGCGAGTTGTGAGCAAAACTGACATCTTTCTCTTTACTGTTGTAAGCATCCATGCTTTCAACAAAAACAAACTTCTGCAGAGCGAGCCGGCAGGTATATACGCCCCCCTTAGCTCTCAGGCTCAAACACATTGGTTCCTGTTCCTAAGCATTTATTTATTGCACGGTTTCTTCTTCTGAATATAAAATTATATATTTAATTTGGATTATTTTTTTGATGATTTTATTGTTTATCTTAGTTATCATCATAAGAGTTTGAAAAGCCTTAAAAACACTTAGGCAAAATGATTTTGTTTTGCTCTGTTGAATTGGAGTTTAACTTGCCTATTATTGCTCCAAGAAAAGTTGTTTTGCAGTGCTTTAAACATTGTGATTTGTAGGTATAGCAGATACTACATTACAGATACAGAAACACCTGTAAACACACATTAATCTAATACTCACACATAATAATGTGGTCCTATTCAAAATAAATTGTCCCCATTTGGGCCTTGATACAGCTTAGCAATGTGAGACTTTAAGCAGCCGTTTCAGCACCAGAACAGCTTCCGGGTGGAAAATATTGACCTAAAATGTTCAAATTAGTTTGGGTTTGGTATATCCATGTTCAGGAAAACAAATGGTTCCAATTATTTCAAATACAGTGTATCTAACACACCCAGAGCCCAAGTTGTGGCAAAATATTTTTGGAGAATCTGTAGTTACTGCCTTTTTCCTTGGTATGGTGCCACGTTTTTGGTAAGTAATACAAAGCAAGAATACATTAACTGCAATATAGGGATAAAATATCAAATTAAATATGAGAATTGATGTGTACAAATAATAAGCTAATATAAAGTAACAAAACAGCCACATGTCCAATAATCTACCTACAACTACTTAGGCTGGATGACAGGATAACTTTAAAGTCATTTTTCTCAGTTCTGCACTCTGTGTAGTTACTGCCTTTTTGCTTTGTAGGGCAGTGTTGCTTCCTGCCTTGATCCAGGACGCGGAACACTCAACATCCCCTCAACAGGAAGTGTCAGAAATGATATCCATCTCAGAGAACCTGGCAGCGTGGAAACTTCTGCCTGCTATTTCTATGTGGGTAAAGAGGCTACAGAATTCAATTTGCTCGCCATCCTCCCCATTTCAACGGCGTGGTTCCCACTACCGTGAAACCGGGACAGGCATGTCTACTGTGGAGAGATCTGCAAAATCTCTTGGTTAAAGGGGCCGTAGAACATGTTCCCCTTCCAGAGAAAGAGTCAGGCTATTACAGCAGATACTTCCTGGTTCCCAAGAAGGGTGGGGGGGTTGCGTCCGATTCTAGATCTTTGAGGCTTGAACTGCTCGGTGTTCAAGTCCTAGATGCTGACTATCAAGACGATCGTGTCACAAGCCCAACATCACGTTTGGCTGGTCACCATCGATCTCATGGACGCATATCTTCATATAGAGCCACAGCACAGGAAGTTCCTGAGGTTCGCTTTTGGGGGCGAAGCCTTCCAGTATCGGGTTCTTCCATTTGGCCTAGCCCTATTAACCTGCACATTCAGGAAATGCATGAATGCAGCACTGGCTCCTCTGCGACTACAGGGCATCCGCATTCTGAATTTTATAGACGACTGGCTGATCCTAGCGCAGTTCCAAGAACTGGCAGTTCAGCACAGGGATATCGTCTTGACGCATCTGGGGATTATATGGAATTTGGTCTCGATGCAAGCACAATCATCTCCTGCACGAATCGTTTCCATTCAGAACACCCTGAGCAAGGTCAGGCTAGGTCGAGGTTGCATTGCTTGTCAGTATCATTGAATACTAGGTCTCATGGCGTTGGTGTCCGCGGTGATCCCTTCGGACCTTCTGCACATGAGACCGCTTCAGCTGTGGCTAGAAGCCAGGGGGTTTTATCCGAGGGCCGGTCCCCTAAGGCAAATAAGGGCTACGCACCACGTGCTTCGTTCCCTTTCAATGTGGTTCAGACCCCGGTTCTTACCTTGGGTCTCACTCTAGGTGTGTCTTGTCGTCGCAGGCTGCTAACGACAGACGCCTCCCTGACGGGCTGGGTAGCGGCCTTAAGTGGTCGTCCGGCTTAAAGGGATAGGAGGGTCGTCAGTTCGGTTGTCACATTAACTGTCTCGATCTAGTAAAAAATAACTGTCTAATGGCCGTATTTCTGGCCCTGAAATACTTCCTCCTGAGGCTGTCATGTCTTGGTGCGGGTGGGCAATACAGAGGTAGCCTCTTACGTAAACCATCGGGGGATCCACGTTCACGTCAGCTGAATTTCTGGCACGTTGGATCCTCCTTGGGGCCCAGGGCAGCTCCTGTCACTCAGGACAGCTTTGTCCCTGGATGCCCGTGTATGTGGGATAGCGCAATGTCTCCTCTACTTCTCCCTAAGTCACCCAGCCCCCTTGGGTCTGGACTTAATGGCACATACATGACCCTGAATGCATCTGTATGCGTTTTTGTCCCCCGGTTTTTCTGCTCCCGAGAGTCTTGGCAAGGTTCGCCAGCAAGGGTCTTGCCTCCTACTAATGGCGCTGCGCTGGCTGAACAGGATATGTTTCTCGAATATCTCTCCTCGACGGCTCGCCTTGGGCGATTCCGAACAGGGAGGACCTTCTCATCCCTGGCCCGAATTGTGAAACCTTTCACGCTTGGCCCCTAAGGGTACCAACTGATGTTCACAGGGCTTTATCTTGAGGCTATCGAGACCTTTTCAAGTGCTAGGGCTCCCTCCACTTGGAACTGATCTGGGTAGATTTTACAGGGCAGAAGAAGACCTCTTCGCCTCTGTTGATAGCGCAATGTCTCCTCTACTTCTCCCCGAGTCGCCCAGTTTCCCCCCCCCCCCAAGTTCATATTACAGAACCAGCTAACTGCCAGTTTGCTTCAGTTCTGGATTTTCTGTAGAAAGAACTGTCAGCGGGCACTTGCCTCGCCACTGCCAGGTTCTATGTGGCCTCCACTGCGGTTTCCCACACCTTGGTGGGTGGGGTGCCCCCTGAGAGGCATCCTTGATAGGACCTCTTCATAGGGTAAGACCCCCTTTTTTAGACCTCTAGAGTCAGCGTTTGGTAGACTTCTGACTCTCATTTTTCTTATGGCAATTACGTCTCTAAGGAGACTTGGGTACCTACAGGCTCTGTCTCTTTTGCCGGCCTGTTTAGAGTTTGCCCCAGCTATGACCAAAAGCATTCTTTGCACCCTCACCCTAACTACCTGCCCAAGGTGCCTTTCGCGACCCTTGGGCGGTTATTTTCTAAGCCTTCTGCTCCCTGCCGTTTGTAACGCTGGAGCAGCTAAAACTTCTCAGACTTCGACCAGTCTGTACCCTTCAGACTTATGTCCACCGCATTTGCTAGTGGCGTAAAGTCAGGGCAGCAATACTTCACTTGGAAGCCATGACCAGGGGGTGGTCACCTCCTGGCAGACTATGTCAATTTGGGTGAGGGACATTATTGCCCGGTCCTACGAGGCACACGGTCAAGCTTCGCCAGTAGGTTTTATGGCGCTCTCCTTCTCTAAAGCCTTGGCTAGAGGTCTCCCTCTGCAGCAAGTTTGTGATGCGGCAGGTTGGTCCTCTCTGCACACATTCATCAAATTTTAAGGTTTAGATGTTTGTTACTCCGGGCTCTTATGCCCTTGAGTCGACATCTCAATCTCATGTCTCTACAAGTTTGTGATGCAGCAGATTGGTCCTCTCCGCACACATTCATCAGATTTTATAGTTTGGATGTCCATGCTACTCCGGGTTCTTATGCCCTTGAGTCGACATCTCAAACTCATGCCTGAACAAGTTTGTGACGCGGCGGGCTGATCCTCTCCTTGCACATTCTCAATTTCTATGACAAATTTGTATGGGTTGGGTGTTTCGCTACCCCGGACACTTATGTCCTTGGGTCGACATCTCAAGCTCATGTCTGATCAAGTTCGTAATGCGAACTTTATGGGTTAGATGCTTTGCTACTCCGGGCTCTTACGCCCTTGAGTCGACATCTCAAGCTCATGTCTGAGATCTCTCGTGTTTTGTGAGCACACTTCACAACCGTAGGGGTCCGGACAGCCCCAGGACTGCTCTTCAAAAAGAAGTATCTGACGACACTTGGTGACGAATCCATTTATAGCCTGGCTACAGGTGCGTCTAATGACTACATCAGCCGAGGCTAAAAATTCTGGTCAATGTTCATTGACGTGTTACACACATATTCACAGCTCGTTCACGACTAGGATCGTTCCCCATAGCGCTTAGCAAAGCGCAGCATCTCGTTCCGCTTTTTTCAGGGAACAAGGGTTACACATGTAACCCAAGACATTTCTCATCCACACCTATCACATCACTTTTGAAGATACTGATTTAACCACTGGAGTCTTATGGATTTTTATTTTGACTTGTGTGATTTTGTTAAGCTTTAAAATGTTGCCACCCATTCACTTGCATTTTATGGACCTACAGTAATTTTTCTAAAAATCTTCATTTGAGTTCAGCAAAGGACAAGGACATTATATATAATGCTGAAATATAAACCGAAGCAAGATCATGCTATATAAATGCCTACTTTTGCTATTTCATGACTTTTAAAGTCCTGTGTGGATTCTTATTTCAGTGTAGTTAGTTTTCAGTGTCAACATTTTTTAGATAATTTGTTCTGTATAGCAGCATCGCCTCTCTCTACATGCAGAGTACGTAGCCTAGTGCCTAGGGCACCAACCCCGGCAGTGGATCACTCGCTGTGTCTGAAACTGCACCCTATCCACTATACGGTGCACTATTTCGAGTGTCTGCCATTTTGTAGGAGTATCTGAATTCTAAGTGAGCCACTCATTCCCTACATTTGTTAACTCTTTTTTACCCACAATGCTCTCTAATTAACAATGGTTAATTGCCCACAATCCACCATGGGGAAGATGTACAAGCTGGGAGTTTACTGCTTCCTTCATTCCTGCAATGTTTTATTTCATGCTGAATGTATTAAATTACTTTTTCACAAATCATTACTTGATTAAAATAACACAATAACATATAGAGAGGCAAAACAGACAGATACATTTTAAAATATACAATTTGTTTACTCATTATATTAATATACAGTATATATTAAAATGACAAACAGAATTAATATTTATTGTATTAATTTATTATTTAATAAGAAGAACAAGACCCAAGTATTTTAAAAGTTCATATGTGACGTTGTTTCTGCGACAGCCCCAGGGCTCAACACTTCCTAATTCACTCAATCATTTTGTTCACTCAGTTAGAGTGCACTAACTGCCATTCACTAAATAAGAATGAGTGAATGAGTGACACAGCCACTTTCTTCACCATACGATCGCTTCGTGCCTTCACAAGCGCATGCTTTCTGCCCCTCGCCATGCACATGCAGAAATGCTGTCGGTTTGTGCTCTTGTTGTCAATCAAATGAATGGCAGAGCAAAAGGCATTTACACTTAACTTGGATGTTTACATGGATTTATACAGTTAATCCGCCCGAAGTAGATGCAAAAGTTTCCATTAAATGCATAAATACTGCTCATGACCGCTGACAGTTCTTTCTACAGATGGGTATCTTCAGCTCCCATTCAATAATCTCTCAATAATTACACATTAAGTAAAATTAAAACCAGTTATGTAACGACAGGAATGTCGCCCATTCTAATGAAGTGAAAGTAAAACATTTTCATTAGAATTTTACTTGAGTGAGAGTAAAAAGTACCCACTTTTAAACCTACTATAAAAGTTACTCAAGTAAATGTAATGGGGTAAATGTAGCATGTTACTACCCACCTCTGTCAATAAATAATTCTAGCGATTAGTCTACAAATGTATTTATTTATTTATTTTATAGGGCTGCTGATTTAACACATTAATTTATGTATTAAATCTATACAAAATATATATAAAAAGGGTAAACACAATCATGCCCACGGACTGTAATATCCTTATTTTCCTAACATTGGAGCAATTTCAAATAGGGGTTGCTCTTGAGAGCCCTGAACACCTCCCATTCTTGAATGAAAATTGCCGAGTGGAATTCGCATGCCACTCCCACAGACATACGGCAATAAAAGGAGCTGGAATGCCCACTCCATTCAGGTTTTATGCTGAGGAGCCGAGACACAGTCCCTGCCATTTCAGCGGCTAGTACAGCACTTTGGCAAGAGGGAGAAGTCTCGTTCACTCCATCAGGGAATGGAGGTTACGACAGTAACTGAGAAGTTCCCCTTCTCGACATTGTGTCAATGTAATGACATTGCACGTAACCTCACCCAATGCCCCAAAAGACGTCATGTAGTTCCCCCCACCCCAGAGGGGGAAGTGATGTAGCTAGCATGGGAGCAGGCTGTGCCAGCCTCTAAAGGGTCCGCCGACAGGGAGACCGTACCATGGAATATACATCCCAGGGGTTACCCGAGTAATCGGCACCTGTGGAGCAACTGTCCCAGTACAGGACATATTAGACACCATAGTGGGGCTGGCTACAAACTCCTCCACCGAGTTTTCAAACCATAGGGCTAGGGAGGAAGGACATCCAGGGTCCACGACTTCATGAACTTGACTGGGGTTAAAAGCGCACATTTTCGCCTCAGGGGAGGGGAAAGGTGCTATATAAAAGCGATACACACAGCCAGCTGTTCCATTTTACTGAATTCAACCTGTTCATACCTGAAAGAACATGGGACGAAACCTGCTCAACCCGGAGATTGCAAAATCTCGCAAAGGTATTGGATGTTGCCCAGCCCGCTGCTCTGCAGATGTCTGCTAGAGAGGTGCCATTGGCCAGTGCCCAAGAGGACACCACACTCCATGTAAAGTGTGCTCAAACCCGTAAGGGGGCGGGCATGGCCTGGGTCTGGTAGGCCAATGCAATGGCGGCCACGATCCAGTGGGCCAGCCTCTGTTTAGAGACGGCATTCCCTTTCCGCTGTACAACAAAGCAGACAAAGAGCTACTCAGAGAGTCTAAATCTCTGCGTGCGATCCAAGTAGGTGCACAAAGCATGCACTAGACACAGCAATGACAGGGCTGGGTCTGCCTCCTCCTGTGGTCTAAGGATCACTTGAGAATCTGCCAGACCGAACTCCAGGCAAGTGTCGCTAACAGAGAATGCTTGCAGGTCCCCCACCCTCTTGATAGAGGTGAGCGCAATCAGGAGGGCTTTCTTTAAGGTGAGGGTTTTCAGCTCGAATCTAGCGGCTCAAATAAGTCTCTCCGAAGGCCCAGGAGGACCATGGAGAGATCCCATGAGGGAAAGAGGCATGGCCTGGGTGGATTCAGTGTCCGGGTGCCTCTGAGGAACCTGATTATCAGGTCATGCTTCCCTAGGACATACCATCTACTGCATCGTGGTGTAAAGTAAGTAAAATTTATTTCTAAAGCACACTCAAACACAGCAAAGCTGACCGAAGTACTGTACAGATGAATCTACAATACAATAAAATAAAACAAACACGTCAATAAAAAAAGTTACAAAATAAATAAAAAAGCGACAAGACAATCTAATTTAATACTACAAAACGTTAGAGAATACAAGTGCGTTTTAAACCTACGTTTAAAAATAGACAGTGATGAAGCTTGTCTAATGTCAAGTGGTAGCTGATTCCACAGCCTAGGGGCAGCAACTGCAAATGCTCTATCACCTTTGCGTATACAACGTGACCGAGGAATATGCATTAACATTTTGTCTGCAGATCTTAAAGACCTAGTTGGAAAGTATGGCTGTATCCCTAATATATGATGGGGACTGGTGATTAAGAGCTTTAAAAACAAACAACAGTATTTTAAATTGAATCCTAAAATAAACAGGAACCCAGTGCAGAGGGGCCAGGATTGGTGTAATATGATCCCTTTTTTTAGATGATGTAAAAAATCTGGCCACAGCATTTTGAACCAATTGAAGATGGAAAAGAGAGGATTGTCCAATAATCCAAGGATAATCCAATCGAGAGGTGATAAAAGCATGAATAACAGTCTCCAGGTCTTGAAAAGATAAAGCTGGTTTAAATTTAGAAATCATTCGTAACTGATAGAAACGTCTCGGTTACGTATGTAACCTCCGTTCCCTGATGGAGGGAACGAGACGTCGTGTCGAAGAAGCGACACTAGGGGTCTCTCTTGAGCGCCGAATATGCCTCTGATCTATGAAAAAAGGCCAATGAGAGTTGGCGAACAGTATTTGCGTACCCCGCCCCCGGATACGGATATAAAGGCGAGGGAAATACGCTTGTTCATTCAGGATTTTTCTGAGGAGCCGGGAGTGTTCCGGGTACCTCAGCGGCTCGGCTCAGCGACGTGGCTGGGAGGACACGATGTCTCGTTCCCTCTATCAGGGAACGGAGCTTACATACGTAACCTAGACGTTCCCCGTCTGTCGCTCACTTCAACGTCGTGTCGAAGAAGCGACACTAGGGGTCCACTTCAAATCACGCCATGCACTGAGCCGTGTACGTGTACTGCTGACACAGAAGCGGGCAGGTTTTTCATGTGCACAAGCGATCAACTGTGTTCAGGCTGCACGTACTCTTCCCCAATGCCCCGAAAAAGTCGTCGGGATCCTTTTGGTTACCCTAGAGGGGAACAAGGCGATGCTTCCAACTAGGGAACGGGCCAAGCCTGGCCGGGCCTCTTTTCTCTCTATGTTTTCTCGGCATAGAGCAAGAGCAGCCGGGGCCCTTACTGCATCATGTGAAGGGGGTCTTACCCGAATTCCTATTCTTTCAGGGGAAAAAGACCCAGCGGAGGCCACACCCGCCCGAAATGGGAGGTAGAGGTGGTAAAATACATCACATGGCCTCTTCGGTCACATGTGGGAAGAATGGCGCGGTGGTAGATCCAGCCTCGAGGAGGGGGGAGTTGCTAAAACACGGCGACCGGAGGGCAGCGAAGGACTGCCTGAGGGAGACGCGGGTCAGCTCATGAGGTGACCGTACCGCGGAAGTACACACAGGAGGAGTCCGCATAGGAGGCCTGATCTGTGGAACACCTATTCCAGTAGGGGTAGCCTGGGGTACCCGTAGTGGACTGGGTCGGCAAGTTCCTCTGCTGAACCCAAGAGGGCTAGGTAGGAATTGACCAGGAACCTAAAAGGGGTCTCCTGGGAAGAAGGCACACTGTTTTACCTCGACAGAGGGAAAGGGCGCTGGACGCAAGCGATTCACCCGTCGACGTGTACTGAGTTCTACGGGCTCGGACCTGAGAAAACACGGGATGAGACTGACTCAACCCTGAGATTGTAAAATCTTGCAAAGGTGTTAGGTGTTGCCCAGCCCGCAGCTCTGCAAATGTCTGCTAGGGAGGTGCGCCTAGCCAGTGCCCATGAGGACGCTGCACTCCTGTTGGAGTGGGCTAGGACCCATAGGGGGGTGGGCACAGCCTGAGTGTGATAGGCCAACTGAATGGTGTCCACCACCCAGTGGGACAGCCTCTGTTTGGAGGCAGCGTTCTCTTTCTGCTGTCCCCCAAAGCAGACAAAGAGCTGCTCAGAGCGTCTGAAGCTCTGGGTGCATTCCAGGTAGGCACGCAAAGCACGTACCTGACACAGCAGTGAGGGGGCTGGGTCTGCCTCCTCCTGGGGCAGTGCTTGCAGGTTCACTACCTGATCTTATGAAGGGCGTGGTAGGAACCTTGGGCACATAGCCGGTCGAGGTCTTAGGATCACATATGTGTCTGCCGGACCGAACTGCAGGCAAGTGTCGTTAGTAGAGAATGCTTGCAGGTCTCCGAACCTCTTGATGGATGCGAGCATGATCAGTCTTTTTAAAGAGAGGGCCCTGAGCCAACTGATTCTAGCGGCTCGGAGGGGGATCTCTGAAGACCGGTGAGGGCCACCGAGAGATCCCAGGAGGGGAACAGGTTTGGCGGGGAGGGATTTAGCCTCTGGGAACCGCTTAGGAACCTGATGATTAAGTCGTGCTTACCCAGGGACTTGCCATCTACTGGGTCGTGGTGAGCTATGCTAGCAGCAACATACACCTTCAAGGTGGAAGGGGACAGCCTCCCCTCCAACCTCTCCTGTAAGAACAGGAGCACTGAACTAACTGCGCACCGCTGTGGGTCTTCTGCCCAGGAAGAACACCAATTCATGAACAGATGCAATTTCAGGGCGTAGAGTTGTCTGGTAGAAGGAGCTCTGGCTTGGTTGATCATGGCTACGACCGTGGGTGGTAGACAAGCTAGATCTTCCGCATCCCGTCCAGGGACCAGACGTGGAGGTTCCAAAGGTCTGGATGCTGATGCCAGAGCGTGCCCCGTCCCTGAGAAAGAAGGTCTTTCCTCAGGGGAATTCGCCAGGGAGGGGCTGTAGCGAGGAGTACAAGGTCCGAGAACCGGGCCCGGGTGGGCCAGTATGGAGCCACAAGAGTGACTTGATCCTCGTCCTCCCTGACATTGCACAGCACCTGTGCAAGAAGGCTCACTGGGGGAAATGCGTAATTGCGCAGCCCCACTGGCCAGCTGTGCGCCAGTGCATCTGCCCCGAGGGGAGCCTCTGAGCGGGCGTACCAGAGTGGGCAGTGGGAGGTCTCTCGGAAGGCAAACAGGTCTACCTGGGGCTTGCCGAACCGTCCCCAGATCAGCTGAACCGAGTGGGGGGTGAAGCCTCTACTCTCCGCCAGGCGAGCGTTGTCGTGACAGCGCGTCCGTTATCACATTGAGGTTGCCGGGGATGTGAGTTGCTGCTGGCTCCAAAAGAGGAGACGACGGGCGAGTTGTGACGTGGCGGGAGCGTACGCCACCGCGGTGGTGCTGTCCGACCTGACCAGGATATGTTCATCTCGAACTAATGGGAGAAACTTCCGCAGGACCAAAAGGACTGTCAACAACTCGAGGCAGTTGATGTGCCAACGCAGTTGGGCCCCTTTCCAATGGCCATTGCATACGGCGCCCAACCCGATCTGGAGGCGTCGGTCATGACCAGGACGCGTTGGGACACCTGCTGTAAGGGTACTCCTGCCCATAAGAAAGCAGAGGTCTGTCCAGGGTTTTGAATGTTTGTCGGCAGGCAGGGGTGATTGTCACACGGTCCGTGCCGTGGCGCCATGCTCGTCTCGGGACTTGGGTCTGAAGCCAGTGTTGAAGCGGTCTCATATGCATCAACCCCAGCTGCGCGACCACTGCGGAGGACGCCATATGCCCCAGGAGCCTCTGGAAAAGTTTTGAAGGGACCGTTGTGCCTGGCCTGAAGGCAGTGAGCCACCTCAACACTGACTGGGCTTGCTCATTGGTGAGACATCCAACTCCATACCGAGAAAAGAGATGCTCTGGAATGGAGTAAGCTTGCTCTTTTCCCAGTTGACCTGAAGCCCCAAACGGCTGAGGTGCCTGAGCACCTGGTCTCTGTGAGCGCATAGTAACTCTCGTGAGTGGGCCAGAATAAGCCATAAATCAAATTTCTTTTCTCAATTAATTTCTGACAATGCAAAGAGACCAAAAGTCTTGTTTGATACAATTGACTCTATTCTAAACCCGACTACAAATATTTTATCTGAGGCCTCTTTTGAGCTTTGTGAAGATTTTTTAAAACATTTCACTCAAAAAATAAATGATATTAGAACCTCAATTGTTCCCTCTGAACCATGTCACTTGAAACTGCCCTGTCCTATGAGTTGTCTGTCTAACTTTAGACCTGTCTCTCCAACTCAGCTAGCTGATATAGTCTCTACTATGAAGTGTTCTGGTTCTAAGTAAGATATTATCCCGGCTCGTCTTTGTAAGGATGTTTTTTCTACCATTAGTCCTATGGTAACTGCTATCATAAACAGCTCTTTAGCCAAAGGTGTCGTTCCAGCTAGTTTTAAACATGCAATTGTGCAACCTATGTTGAAAAAAACTCAACTTGATCCAGAAATGTGCAGTAACTATCGACCGATCTCTAAACTGCCTTTTATCTCTAAGTTTTTAGAGAAAGTAGTTTTCGCACAGCTCCAGTTTTATTTGAATTCTTTTAATAATTTGGACATGTTCCAATCTGGATTTAGATCATTACATAGCACTGAGTCAGCTCTGTTGAGGGTTACAAATGATATCTTGCTTGCTCTGGATTCAGGCTCTTGTGTTGTGCTGGTTTTGTTGGACCTGAGCGCTGCATTTGATACCATTGACCACAACATTCTTCTTGAACGGCTAGAATATATGGTAGGTGTCAAGGGCACTGTATTACAATGGTTTGCTTCCTACATCGAAAAGAGGACTTTTTCTGTAAATTTAGGAAATTGTTCCTCGTCATCTGCGCCTGTTTTGTTTGGTGTGCCCCAGGGATCTATTTTGGGACCTTAATTGTTTTCCCTTTATATGCTCCCCTTGGTCCTCATTTTTCAGAAGTACAACATTTCATATCACTGTTATGCAGATGATTCTCAGCTTTACCTTCCAGTAAGGCTTGACACCACTACTCCATTTGATGTGTTATTGGAATGTGTAGATGATATCAAGAGGTGGATGACAAATAGCCCAGTTTGGTCCTCTCTCAACAAATGTATGCAAACAAATCAAGAACCTTGGAGTGATCTTTGACTCTTCATTATTTTTTGATAAACAAATTAGTGCTGTTATTAGAGGAAGCTTTTTCCATTTAAGATCTATTGCAAAGTTGAAGAACCCTCTTTCAAGCAAAGATTTAGAAGTTGCAATTCATGCATTTGTAACATCACGATTAGACTATTGCAACTCTCTTTATTGTGGTCTTCCTCAATCTTCACCTCGATTACAAATTGTTCAAAATGCAGCTGCAAGACTGTTGACTGGGTCTAGAAAAGGGGATCATATTTTGCCTGTTTTGGCATCCCTTCACTGGCTTCCCATTAAGTTGAGTTGATTTTAAGATCCTTATGTTTGTTTATAAGGCGTTGTCTGGCTGTGCACCAAGGTATATTTGTGATCTTATTGTGCCATACTGTCCTGCTAGGGCACTTAGATCTTCAAATCACTTGTTTTTAAATATGTCACGATGTCGCTACAAATTAAAGGGTGATCGGGCCTTTTCTGTGGCTGGGCCCAAGCTTTGGAATGCTCTCCCTTATCATGTGAGGTCTGCTCCTTCATTGGACATTTTTAAATCTACTCTGAAAACACATTTTTATTCTTTAGCTTTTGGAAACTTGTAATTGTTGTTTTTTAGAGTGTAGTCCTACTAGGCACTATGTACAGCACTTTGGATCAATTTGTATTGTGTTAAATGTGCTTTATAAATAAAGGTTGTTGTTGTTGTTGTTGTCGAGGTAATTGAGTATGCGGATGCCGTGAAGACGCGAGGGGACAGTGGCCATCGCCTGTTTGAGTGCCGGCGATTCTGACCTCCGTGGCCCGGGGGTGCGGTTGGTCATTCAGCGCAGTTCCTGCAGCACATCAAGAACAGGACTACCAAAGGTGCAAGTTTTGAAGTGCCTTGGCCTGGCATTGGTTGCAGGAAGGGCCGTGGCGTGCAGGGCGGAAGTAGTCTGGGACCATTCCACCGTGAGGGTAGTGAGAGCGGAGGAGTAAAGAAGCCTTGGCTTTGCTCAACTCATCATGCACTTTCGAGAAGAAAGGAACCGGGGTGAGCGGCGCACATGCCCGCGGAACCGATCAGGTAGCCAGGGAAAGCATGGCGGATTTCCGTGCATCAGGCTCAGGCTGGATGAGCAGAACCGAAGGTGGCGGCCCAGGCGAGTGATCAGCATCCAACACTGCTGTAACGCTCTCCGATGCAGCGGTGATGTCATCCAATTCTGAAGCAAGCAAGCGTGCCGGGGAAGCGGGCGGTTCGAGGGGGTTTACATAACATCTTTATAAAGACGCGTCATGAAAAGGACGTTCAACGCCGCTTTGTAATGCTCTTTCAGAGAAATAAACTCTTTTACAGAGAAAATCACTCTTTCAATGTAACTCCTTCAAACTCTGCGCTGTCGAAGCGCCCAGGGGCAAAGCTGCATGCCGTGCAGTGAAGAGAAAAGCCGCTGAAGTGCGGCGTAGATACAACAGCAAAGCAGATCGTCAGAGGATAGAAGCAGGATAACAGTTGTGTCACACGCAGCTGGCTGCATACACGACCATCGGTTCCGAAGAAAATTACTGAATGAAGGAGCGTATTTCCCTCGCCTTTATAACCGGATCCGGGGGCGGGGTATGCAAATACTGTTCGCCAACTCTCATTGGCCTTTTTTCATAGATCAGAGGCATATTCGGCGCTCAAGAGAGACCCCTAGTGTCGCTTCTTCGACACAACGTCGAAGTGAGCGACAGACGTGGAACTATTTTTCACTACTGAATTTGTCAGACTAGGCCCAAGTCAGAATCTTAGATTCACCTTGGCCACTAAGATTCCTTTCATGCGAGTTAACATGGTGGAAGTGTTGGCCAATCTTGTTAGCAAGAGCGCTTCTAGATTCAGCAGAACCAATAATAATAATTTCAGTCTTTTCATTGTTTAGCTGGAGAAAATTACTGGATAACCACTTTTTTATGTCTTCAATACATTCCAAGAGAGGTTGAACAGAATCATCTGATTTCAATGGCAGATAAAGTTGTGTATCATCAGCGTAAAAATTAAACAAAATATTATGTCTTCTAATAATATTTCCAAGAGGGAGCATATACAAATTAAAAAGAATTGGCCACAGAATGGATCCCTGCAGAACCCCACAGAGAACAGGAGCTACAGATGAAGAGATCCTATCCATAGTAACAGAAAAAAAACTATCTGTAAGATAAGATTTAAACCACTGTATTGCTGTGCTCTTTATACCAACCCAAAGTTCCAAACTCGCAAGGTGAATGCTATGATCCACCGTATCAAAAGCAGCAGTAAGGTCTAACAGAATTAATTCAGCACTTTTCCCTGAGTCAACCGTAGACAGTAAATCATTAAATACTTTCAGCAAAGCCTGCTATGATAAGCTGTAAAATCTGATTGTAGAGGTTCAAAATGTCTGTTGATTTTAAGATTGGAAGTAATTGGGATGGCGCCACTTTCACTAACAACTTCAACAGAAATGGTAGCTTGGAAACAGGCCGATAGTTATTTAAGCAATTTTGATCTAAGCCCGGTTTCTTAAGTAGAGTTTTCACAGCTGCATGTTTCAAACATCCTGGGACAATACCATTTTCTAGGAAAGAATTTATAATTATTTGTATACTCGGACTGATAGTTGCAAAAGCCGTTTTTAAAATATTACATGGAACAATATCATGTGGAGAGGTAGTGGGCATCATATTACTATCCATTTCACTTAGATCAGAGAGAGAGACATGCTGAAAACCAGAGAAAACAGCAGAACCAGTAACCAAATTAAATACAATACCTGATGGAGTATTAGTGAAAGACGAGCGAATGGTAAAAGTATGAATGAAAAAAATAAAGAATTTGTCACAGATCGCCTTAGAGAGAGCGACATTATAATGGCAGTTTGGATTTATCATCAAATTCGTAGTTGAAAATAAAATCTTTGGTCTATTAGAATGTGTATTAATAAAATTTGAAAGGTAATTTGCTCTTGCCAACTTGGACGCATTTTGAAAGGTCTTTAAACAATCTTTATAAATCTCATAAGAGACAGTAAGGCGATCTTTCTTCCATTTCTACCAGAAAGACTCGGGAGAATAATACTGAACAATTAACCATTAATTTACAGCTCGGCAAATAATATAAATATAAAAGTTCTTTGGCGTAGGCCCCATCCGTAGCTCGCAATCCGGGGGTCCGGACTCTGCATTTCCTGCCTGGCGATGAAGGCAGGGGCGCAGCCAACCCCCCAGTGAGGTATGGGAAGGGACCATCCTGGTGGTGGTGTGTAGGAAGGAATCATCTTGGTGGTGGGGAGGGTGGAGGAGAACGAAAGCGTCAGCATCTGTGAACTCAGACATGTGTAAGTACCCATCTTTTATACTGCAAGTGTTAGAACATGATTGGGTAGATGATAAGGTAATGAGTGACGTAACAATTGAGTCTTCCTGGCAGAACTTATGCTAAAGCTTCCATTTCCTCTCAGCTGTACGGCAGGTATCCTCAAAGACCGGGTATGTTCATTTTGCTAATAGAGAGAATTTTTTTGTTTTTGATTGTATTGCACCTCTGAAGTACAAACAATCTAATATCGTTAAGCAGAATGAATAAAATAATAAAATTAACTCATCAGGGCTAGATGTGGTTTGAGCAGGTTCCGGAGAACTGTCCGAAAAATTAGTAATAGTGCAAGAATTAATAAAACGGGAATAATGGCCAACAGGCTTGACATTAGATAGAGGGCTGTAAGCAGTAATATTAAATATAATGGGCTTATGATCTGAAAAACATGCATCTTCTTTAACAATATTATCAACAGGAATTCCATAAGACAAAATAAGATCAATAAGAGCCTGTAGCTAACGCACAAACTTAAGTGGACAAATATTTGACAGATTTATTCCTCCAACTTGTGTGGCCGTGGAGGAGCAGAGAGAACAGGTGGACAAGTCGAATCCAGGGTAATAAGCAGATGGCATGAGTATCTAAAATCCATGGCACGACGAGTCAAATGAAGACCCCCATAAACTGTTTTATGCAATAGAGGGTCAAAGTTTGCAGATGTGAAACACTCACTTCCCTCCTAATCCTCACACGAATACCACCACGATTCCCCACTTCCTGCAGTGTTTCCTTTGGAGGGGAATATAGCAAGGCGGCCGATTTCAGGAATTTAAAATTGTGGTGATCGTGTAGAGCAAGGCATTCAAGGAGATGAGTTTCCATAGAATATTTGATCTGGATTAAAGTTTGCCGGTCATAAGTCAACACCAATTGGTTCAACACCAATCAAAAGCGTCAATATGCATAATACACATCGACATCGCCAGTACGCTCTCCAATGCAACGATCGAAGACTCATCCTGCTCTCAGGCCCCAAAAGAGACGTCATGCTGGCTGATCTAATTCACTTTTCGCTAAATTTAATATTTGAAATGTAATTATATTATTTAGGGGCCTTTCTCCGCAAATATTGATCTATATATAAAATCTACTCTTATTTAATTTTTATTTATTTATTTACATACTATCAATTAATTCTTGGAATGTTGTCTTGAAATAAAATGTATTTGTATATCTGAAGAGAATTTGCTACCTTTAAGAATCAATGTCCATTTTAATGGACATCAGGACATTTCAGTTAGTGCAGGTGTTGCTCTTCTTTTCTCTTTTATCCCAAGGTTCTATGAAATAGAACTTGTTAAAGGTAGTCTTTTAAAAGTGAGAGCACATTTTGAAAATTAAGTGTTTGTATTTATTTGTGTGTATGCACAAACTCTAGCTATAGAGAGATTTGTTTTAGACACTTTGAATAAGGTGTTAAGCAGATTTGGCAAAAACATTTTTATTTTGGGTGAGGGTTTTAAATGTTTTGTGGATAGAATCGATAGGAATCATATTGAACCAAATGATGCCTCTCAGAAGTGTCTTTCTGAGAAAATTGAGACTCATGTGTGAAATTTGGAGAAATCTACATAGAAACCAAAGACAGTATACATGGGTGCATTACAGGGACAACATCATCTCTCCATGGCAAGGCTTGACCGTTTTTACATTTTCAAGCAACACATTAATGCTTTTAGATGGTTTGTGGTTAGGGGGAAGGAGGAAGCAGGAGTCGACAAAACATTCCACATGGGACTAATTTACAACAAACGAAGATCTGTTTTTAATGTTAATAACATCAAATACTGCTTTTCAGCAAAGTCCTCAAAACACATTAACACGCAGACACACCCACAGAACATGCGAGCCAGTCTCTCTCTCTCTCCCTCTTTATAACTCTTCCCAGCATTTCTGCAATGGGATACAGCTGTTAATCATCAAGAGTGCGCTCTGGTGTGAACTCTTACCACGCTCTCTCTGAACAAACGCTCAACCACGCCCCCACCTCTACAATGTTCTTTTATTAGTCCTTTTGGGGTTTCGGACCTCAGTCTGGTCAATGTGCTGTTAGTTAAGTATTTGTAAAGTCAAGGAGTGCTTACTGGCATTTTAAACACTTTTAAGTGATATTAATTTTAGAGGAATATTTGCTTTTTTCTGGAGTGAAACAAAGTCCAATTTTCTTTGTTTGCAACAGTGGTGAGATGTGGCAAAGGAATGTCACAAGGAACTTTAGAGCTTTAAAAACAATAGAAAATTAAATATTGGAGCTCCAGAATTTGGTAGATACAGCAGGAAGTCATGATCTTATTAAAGAAAAGAAGGTTGACCTGCTTGATAAAAAAGTAAGAGGTGCACTGGACTGCACTCGTTTTCAATATGTGTCAGAAATGGATGTTCCAACTACATTTACATTTATGCATTTGGCAGACGCTTTTATACAAAGCAACTTACAGAGCCCTTATTACAGGGACAATCCCCCCCAGAGCAACCTGGAGTTAAGTGCCTTGCTCAAGGGCACAATGGTGGCCGTGGGGTTCAAACCAGTGACCTTCTGATTAGCAGCCCTGTGCTTTAGCCACTACACCACCACCAACAACTAAGTTCTTTTTTTAGTTTAGAGCAAAACATTTGTCAAAGAAGATTTATTCATGCTCTACGAATGGAGTCAGGACCACTGTAGACAGAGCCAGTTGATATTTGCCAACAGGCAACCACATTTTATGCTGAATTGTATAAAAGCGAATATGTGGGGGAGCAGGCACAGGATGACACTGCCTATGCTGATGACTTATCAATGTTCATTAACAATCAGAGTGATGCTATTATTTTGGACAGTATTGTAAAGGATTTTGTCAGTATGTCTTCTGCAAACATTAACTGAATTAAGAGTGAAGCCATTTTAGTAGGGGAGTGGAAGTCCCCCAGACCTGCCAGGTGGACTACATTAGAAAAGAGGGGTTTTTAATACCTGGGAGTGTTTTTGGGAGACATAAATTCTGTACTGAAAAACTGGAAGGGGTGTTTTGAAAATATTAACCCATTCATATGTACTTTGTAAATGGGCCCCACAGAATAGCATCAACACATTTATGTTTCTACAACAGCCAGTAATGTTACAAGCTGCCAGATTCAAAAAAACTTTTGTGCTGACACAGGCTGCGCTGGTCAAGCGTCTGTTATTTATATTAGCTCAATCAGTTACTCATATAGTCTTTTAAACTACATAATATGTTTATTTTATATACATACATCCAACTCGTCATCAAAGTACCACAATACAAATTTTACAGCTCTTTTACGCACAGTCAATACATCAAACACGATCTTCCTCCGATGCATGCTGTCATTTGTTTACATTAGTAGCAGTTGTCATTCGTCAAACAAACAGCTCAAAGAGTCATTCAAGCACACAATATGTTTATTTTATGTAACAAACAGCCAAATTGTCACCAAAGTACTATGATAATAGTTCACAGCTTGTATATGCACAGACATTATATCTAAATCCGATTATCCAGTGCAAGCAGCCAAGTCTGTTTACATAAACACTTGCCACACACACACACACACACACACACACACACACACAATGTCTGTGATGTCAAAGTGCATAGGCAAACCAGTCTGCTAATATTATTATTATTATTATTATTATTATTATTATTTACAGCTATAAAATCTAAATAAAGTAAACAAAAAAAGTACAGCAGACATAACCATTTTGTTCACATGTTTACTATATTATAAAAGACAGAATATTTTATTACAAGAAATCAAAAAAATGTAAATAATAAATAAATAAATACTCTTCTACACTCTGCCCCTCTCTACTGGCTGTGCAGTGTCATGCATAAAAATAACCATTTCCAGGGGACACTGCAGTGGAATTTAGACCCTACTCCTGAAAAGGTTAAGGGTCTTTTGAGTAAATGGAAATGGTTGACGTTACAATATTCTTATAAGGGCGCATTCTTATTATTAACAACCTGGCAGCATCATCTTTATGGCATAAGTTGGCTTGCATTGATCCTCCGCCAAATCTGGGACCGCTTACACTGGGTTCCATATTCCATCTTATATCTACCTAAAGATGAATCAGGCCAAGTACTTTTAGGGCAGTTGTCCAGTAGAGTTGTGGCTTTTCGTCTACAGTTTATCCAGAGGCTCTTTAAAGGCCCACAGGATCTAACATGTAGGCTTATGACATGCAGAATATTACATATCATGGGGGATTTGGGTTTGTCAGATCCTTGATTTTTATGGACCCCAAAAATCTTGATATCTCTGGGCTATCTAAATTTTATTGAGGAATGTTTAAAGTATGGAGTCTATTTAATGTCCAAAGGAGACTCTGCTGCCTCCCGACATCGGATGTTGGGGGAGCCTCTGATTAATGGGGTGCAGTTGGACATTACTAATGGGTTACTCTTGCACTCACTCACCAGCTATGTAAATCTGTGATTTAAAAAACTCTGCCACCTGGTTGAGTTATCTGGATCAGATTTCTCTCATGTTGCTGACTTAGCAATGCATGTGATCTATTCCTGGGATGGTTCAATTGGTGGATCGCTGAAGAATTTTATTTTGGGGACATCAAAAATGGCTACATACATTAGTAGAAGGGACAAAATAGAGCACAACTCAGATCATGATGTAACAACTATTTTTTCAAGAATTGTAAGGTCAATGGTAGGTAAATCTGGCCTATATACACACACACAAGTAAACCAATATTGTTTCAGCCTATTAGACAGGGCTCAAGAAAGCACTTTGTAGTCAGAATATAAAAGAACAACTGGTCTCAAGTTCTTTGACAGGGATAAGTACCCTTTCTTGGGAAGTAATGCCAAGACAGCTTTTCTACAGGATACAGAAAGTGAGCTCTCTTTGAAGCATTTTACCAGTTCTTCATGTAGATTAGACCCGATATAACTCCAAAAATGTTTTAAAAGTCTATAGTAAATTAATTAATCCCAGGTGCATGTCCCGGTGTCAGCAGATGTATAGCTATAGTGAGTTCTTCCAAAATTAATTATTTGTCCAAGTCAGCTTGCTCAGCCTTACTGAGCTGGGGAAGGCCTTCTAAGAACTATTCAGCACATTGTTCATCATATCTCTTTCCTCATCCTCATCTGTTTCCACATCTCTTTACTTTAAAGACCAGAATAAAAACAATTGTATTTCTTCTAATTTCTTCTCTATCTGTAGTTATACATCAATCTGGGAGTCTGAGACATGTCATACACTGACCCTTCACTGCAGTCTTCTCAAGGTTAAAAAAGAAATGACTCAGGGCATCCATGTCTTTTAGTCTAGTGTATCAAGATTATTATACTGCTCCTTTAACTTTCTCTTGAAGCAGGGAACTCAGCTCCAGCCTTTTCATCTGCAACACCTCATTTCTGCCAGCTTGCACTCCATGTGAAATTCCACTTTCAATGTCTCTTATAGCCTCCTCCACCTTTTTTATGGCATGCTTTAAACAAACATTTGAAAAGGTGGTATATTGTTTACAAAAAAAAAAAAAAAAAAAAAAAAAAAACACATTTTAGCTTTCCTGAACTCCCACTACTGACTTAGAGACTCAAAGGTCCTCTTTTTAGATTTCCACTTTCCAGAAAATGTTAAAACTTTGTCAGAAAACGTCATCTTCATCATTGTTAAAGTGCTAGTAGAACATACTAACACATTGTGTCAGATGCAGAAGCACCGTAGTATGATGATGGTCAACAACCAACCAACAGGCCTAATAACACTATCAATTAATTTAGGTCTAAGTCCCTGTGACATATCTGTCACAAGCAATTTAACAATAAACTGTTCCAAGATTAATTTTTCTGACAGAGTTTTAAAATGTTCTAATCTGCACAAAGTACTGGTAAGCTGATTGAAAGAGAGCTTGCTTCCTGTATCCTCCAGAAGAGCTGTCTTGGCATTACTTCACAAGAAACTGGACTTAGCCCTGTTATAGAACTGGAGACCAGTTGTTCTTTTATGTTCTGACTATAAAGTGATTTCTAGAGCCTTGTCTAATAGGTTGAAACAATATATAGATTTACTTTACATATAGGCCAGACTTATTGTGTCCCACATCGGACTATAATAGACAATCTGTTCCTCATGAGAGATGTCTTAGATGTATGTAATATGCATATATTGGAATTATATCTTTGGATCAGGAGAAGGCTTTCGGCAGAGTGGATCATGTTTTTTTCTGTTTTTAAAGCTTTTGGTTTTGGGGAGGGGTTTGCAGCCTTGGTAGGTCTCTTTTATCATGGGGTTTTATTTATGTTTAATGAGGGAGGGGGGCTCAGCCGATCAATACCAGTGGAGAGGGGAATCAGGCAAGGCTGTCCAATTTCTTGGCAGCTATATTATTTAGCTGTTGAGCCACTTTTGTGCCATTTAATGGTATGGTAGGATGAACAGAATTAATCCTCGAATGCATGGGATGAATCCTCGAGAGCAGCGTTTAACAGGAAGAGCCTTTACTTTTGTGTGAAAAATGTACACAGCAGATAAACAAAATCTAACTCTGGTGTACAAATGGGTTGAGCACGGAAGTCGACGTGAGGGCATATGGTAGGCTATGTTTGAATTAAAAATTTTGCTGCGAAGATGCAGGCTTATGGTGAGCTGTTTAGGGAAGGCCTGCAGTCTTCATATTGTGCAACAGCCAGATTGTGGTCAGTTGCTAGGTGGGTGATGGTTTGTTTGGTATGAGTGGCATAATTTTGGTTACAGAGCAATGGAGGCTGGAACGCATGATCTGAAAGACGTGCTGCGTTTGTGGCACGTGACCAGTTGCACTGTTTACTTTGTAGTGCGAGGTTTAGTCGTATGGCCCAAAACATGCCACAGTTACACCACCTGGACAGCACATTTGTGCTGCTTTGGTATATTATGAGCTAATAAAAAACATGGATGCCTGGACGTAATTGTTTGCTAGGCTAAATGTCAGGGATGTGTGAAATGATGTCAGGAAACATGCTTGCATGAGCATAGGAATGACATCAATTAAAGTTGAGTGTCCAGATGAATACCATGGTCTGATGTTTATTAACTTAAGCTTATGAATTGGAGCTTTGTAGATTTGTTGTCCAATGTAATGTGGGTCATTTCATGAATCTGTATAAATGGCACAAGTTGACTCGTCTTGTTTGATGAGGACATATCAAATCATAGGAGATTGTGCCTGACAGTTGGATTTAATGGATACTCTTAGAGCACCATTTGCAGAAGTGTGGTGAATAAAACAACTTGTTTATATGAATGACTTGTAATAACTTGAAAAAATTGAGTTTAAAACAAAGTGCCGAACTGTGTCATTTGGCTTTGATTAAAACCTGTTACTTTAAGCTTGGGTGGAGCATAAAATTATGACAGATTATTGAATGCTTTTAAAATCATGCAGCAATTAAGCTGTATGTAAGCTTTTAAATTAAAGTTTGTAATGCAATGATTCGGGCAAAAGTAGAGAAGACTGTCTGTAAAATAAAGTGATAGATTGATTTACCTGCGTGAAGGGAGGAGGGAAAGTCATGTTATAGTGTAGAGTTGAATGGAAGTTTGTATCAGCACTTGCTTCGTGTTATCAAGCTGCGTGGCGAAGCAAGCTGGAATGCAGAGAGGAGGCAAGTTTGTGGAATGATTATGAATGATTTGGGACGTGGAGCATAATCCGCCACTTGCAGAGCTAAATTTGGCTTGTGTCTGTTCTGACAGAGGCTGTATAAAACTGTCTGCATTGGTTTGAAAAGAAGTTGTAATCTCTTTCTCTCTCTCTCTCTCTCTCTCTCTCTCTCTCTCTCTCTCTCTCTCTCTCTTCATTCTCTATCTCTATCTTTCTCCCCTCATTCTCTTGCTGTGAGTCTCTTTGACCTCAGCCTGGTTCTTCAAAAATGTGCCAGAGAATAATTGGTGCTGGCAGGACACAGACTGTCCATGCTAACGATGGGGGCTAATTTAACTAATGCATTAGCTCTGGGGTGACACAGCCAAAGTGTGCCAAACAACATAACGAGAACTAAAGCATCTGTAGAATTCAGAAATCTGTCAAGAGTCAGAACCGAGATCTGTTCTTGTCTCTACTCATTGGAGAGTATCTAGACCAAGACACATATAAGTACTTGAAGCTGTAGCCCAGGGTTCAAGAACTATCACTTTAACAATCATAAAATAAATCAATTACAGAATTGCAAGGTATACAGAAATGAATATTATTACAGAATCATATTCATCATTATTATTATTATTATTATTAATAGATGTAGTAGTGTTTATTTATTTAATTATTTATTTAACCAACATCAAGATTTTAGGTTAAATCTTATGGCTAAATATGAGAAAGTGGAAGTGGCTACCATTTCTTTAAAGTTTTTCACCATTTTTAATTACCTTTTTGTTTTCACTATTTAATTTTAAATTAGTTGTCAATTTGATCCCACACCATAAGATATGTCAATTTTATGAAATTGTGAAGGATTTCATGTCAACTACCCAAACACATTCAGGTGCTTGCTAGTCAATTAAGCCAAGTTAAAATCCTGAATCGCATCTGTTAATCAAGCACTAAAATGTACTCTTAATAACATTTTTATGTGCTGGAGAGAAATTTCTGAAGTTAAATGGTATGCTTCATGCTGTATATCTGACCATTATCTGTTATTTTCATGTAATACATCGACAAAAAGGTCTTCTATTCAGCCTAAGCCTCAGATAGTATTTATTATAATGACAGTCGCTTTATGTGTGGAGGCTTTGAAAACAATCGAAAAGTAGCAACATTTCTTGGAGCGAAGGTTGATGAATAAAACATGAAATGGCAAAGAAACATTATTTGTGTGTGTGAGTGTGTGTGTGTGAGAGAGAGAGAGAGAGAGAGAGAGAGAGAGAGAGAGAGAGAGAGAGAGAGAGAGAGAGAGAGAGAGAGAGAGAGAGAGAGTTTTTTTCTATTTTTTCTGCAGCAATAGATTTTCCTCTGGAAGTGCTGAGGGCTGCTTGTATAGAGCCAGAGGGCTCTGGCTTTGAAACCCCTAATGAAGATCTTTTGCTGACAGCAGACTGCACAGAGTACCATCTGTAGCACACATGTAGCAGTATAAATGAAAGTCGCACAGACTCAAACAAGCATCCCAACAACAGGATGTCAGCAGGTACACAGACAACAGTACATTCAAGCACACATACAATCTCATATGGGCCTTTATTCTGACAGAGCGATATTAAAGCACTGGTCAGACATTTAGAGCCTTATTAAAGCACTGGTCAGACCTTGACAAGTGTGTGGCAATAAACAAGACTGAAATTTTGTTAAAAGTATTTTTTGCAACTTTGTCTGCAAGTATTTAATTCCAGTATGTTACTCTATGCAACCTTAACAGGAAAAAAATAGAGATTTGAGACAAGTGGATTTTAAACAAATGTAAAAAAATTTAAATACATAAATAACTAAATTATTGCACGATTATTGTAGGTAAAAAGTGTTTGTCTAAAACACTGTGGCAGAAATTACCCTTAAACGTGTGTTAATATGGTCAATCCAATCAAGTCACGCCTTCCGCAGATCATTTGTTTTACTCTAAATTATTTTCTTCATTTACCCACACTTGTCACTTGATTCATAACAGACAGACAGACAGACAGACAGATAGATAGATAGATAGATAGATAGATAGATAGATAGATAGATAGATAGATAGATAGATAGATAGATAGATAGATAGATAGATAGATAGATAGATAGATAGATAGATAGATAGATAGATACAAAAATAAGCAATACAAAATTACCTTTGAACAGTTGAGCACTGTTTTGGAATGTGATACAAAGTCACCAGTTTGATATTATGCATTGTATCTTTATGAATATTAATGTGAGTTGATCATTGGGTTGGGTGAGTTATGTTACACAAGTCTAGTGGAAAGAAGACTGTGTGTACATATCTGAGCACTACCTCACTTGGCACCAGACATCACAGAAAGATTTACTGCATTACCTCTCCATATCAACAGCTACATTTCAACTGTCCTAAAAAACATCTACTGCCGGTAGGCCTTTTCGCTCTCAGCTAAGAGACAAAATTCTGTGGAAACATGCCAAAACATGCATTAATCTCCATTACGATGGCTCAACAAGATTTGAATCTGGTGTTATGGTAATTCCTTATACAAAGACTTTGTGAAAAGCAAATAGAAGTTGTTTCAACAACGGCAATTTAATGTATACCACATTTACAGATGAGCATCAACATCACAAGTGTTACGCAGGTGGATGAATACTGTATACACATATTGAGCTGAGCATGAACACAGCTAGCCTGTAAACTGAATTCCCGTTTCAGGTGGGATGACCACCAATCACAGTGTGAATGTGAGAGACAACAAATGTTATGGCAATGAAATGACATTCTCTATATACTGTAAACTGTTTGCATGTATTACATTTTATTATTGGAAATAATATGAACGGAAAGATACTTGTATCATTTAGCGCAAGCCGCATACTACAGTTAGTGCGACGATGCTGCTTAAACCTTCAGAACCTGCTAGAGGCGAAGATGGCAGGGGAGCGAAGTTTACCCCCGCTCAGGAAGGGACTCAAACTGGTGGACGTGTGGTGGGATTGGGGGTGGAAACACTGAAATATACAAACGATGAGAGGCAGGTGGCAGGCTTATGAAGCGGAGGCTGTATTGTGATTGGATAAGATGCCTAATTGAATGAATGCCGAGTAGAACTACGCTTACATTGACAGGACAGTCATGATGAGAAATTAATAGTTCTTTGAGAAACATCAAAATCTGAATGTCCCATACAACCCAGTGGATTGTAGGACATTTTATGAGCACATTTCAGCATTAGACTGTCTGTTAATAGAAAAATATTAGTATGTGCTGTGTCAGGAATCTCATTCTCTGTTGATTAAAAAGTCATCAGCTGCTTTTACACTCTCTTTCAGAAACAGGCAGAAGCCACTGGATTTCTAATTTTTGCTGCCATTTTTAAGGTGAGGTATGTTTTAATGTCAATTATAATGAGTAACATAACTAATACATTTTTAAATTCAGTCGGTGACTAACCCCAATTTGTTTGCACAGTGCGCTTTTTCTCATAAGCGTTGCCTTTTTGTTTAATATTGATGTATGTTGATTTACTGTTTAACTGTAATGTACTGTACTCTTCATTTGTGGGTGTGTGAATGTGAGTGTTAGCATGGACATGTGTATGTGAGAGGAGGTGCAAGGGAGAGTGAGAGAAGGAGTGGGTGAATGTGTGTGTATGCATGTGTATGACACATTCACATCTAAAATCTAATGTAACTGAGATAATCACACTCTCTTTAACCACATGTCATCAGGAGAAATGGTTAATCAAGCCCCTTGATTTCTGTAACAGAGATATAAATGTTCCACTCCCCTTATCACAGAAGTGCTACAGTGTGCTCAAATAACATGCATTCACTCTGACTCTGTCATCTAATATTTTTAACTGTGTAAAATGCAACACAGGGAAGGTACATTTCAAATGGCAGGGATGAAGAGCAGGGAAAACCAGTAGACAATGCCGATTTTGTGTGTATAATCTATCCATTACTCATGTGATGCCGTTGAGTGTGCCACTAACTGTGTGGCAAAATGTGAGATGTCAAAAACTGCCTGAACACAAAACAAATTTTAAGGTGCACTCAATATTTGTATTGGGTTTATGTTGTGCTGGCTGATATTGGATTTACACTGACACCTAGTGGTGTGGATGCAGCATCATGCAAAAATAATAGGTTACTGATTCCATAGTAGAAATTCTTGATTCACTGTCAGTCATGATTTATTCATTCAATGAACAAAAGTGTCTGATAACGGTGGGGTGGGGGTTACTGAGATAAAGTGAGTACCATTATATTCAGGTGGTCATAAAACCTCAACGGTGGCTCCAATGAGGCACGAGGCCACAAACAATTCTGTGTACACAGAACCCTAACATCTCTCCACTCTGACTTTTACCTCTTGAAAAGATGCAATCTCCATTCACATGCTTCACCATATTTACTAAGTGCTGGAGGTCCATTTAAAGATTAATTAAGTGTTCAAAGTAAACATTACCTTATCCCATTAGGTTTGTCTATATCCCTCAATTCCATCATCATTCTTGTGGTAGTAATGCATTAATTTCTGTTGGAATGCGCTGTCATTATCACCATTTGGAATGTGAACAAGTAACTGAAATATACTGCAAATGAATGGAGGAATTATGAGCATTTTAATGGATGTCAAAGCTAGTGGAACTCAAGTATGAGATGGAGGTTAGTAAAAGATGAAGCGGGCAAGGGGCACTTTAGCTCACACTGAACAGATACAAATCAGGCCTGGGATACTGTGGTATAGGAAACAGAAGTCATGCCAAACTAAGGCATGTCTTGAGAGGGCCTTCAAGAGCTTAAAGGCATAGTTTACCAAAACAATGAAAACTCTGCCATCATTTACTCACTCTCATTTTGTTCCAAACCCGTATAACTCTTTTCTTCCATGGACAACAAAAGGGGAGATGTTGGGTAGAATGTTAGCCTCAGACGCCACTGATTTTCATTGTACTGCGAAAATATGCAATGAAAGTCAACGGTAACTGAGGCTAAATTTCTTCCTAACATCTCCTTTTGTATTCCACAGAAGAAAGAAAGTCATTTGGTGAGACAGTATATCCCTTTAGTTTTAATTAATTTCTTAGGAAATGGCAATTGATATTGTAGTAAAATACTTTATTACTTTTTCAATGCCATCAATGCTCTTATGAAGTTACTGCTCGCAGTATGACCTAAGAACTGCTAAGTATTGACCTTTAGGTGACCTTATTGTTGTGTCATATTTAGGTCATTCATTTTTCTACTTTACATATACACTATGTATTCCTCCCAGGAATTAGTCTTGGGTTCTGAACATTTATTTTGTTGTTGTTGTTGTTTTTAATTCACCATGATCTACAGGCTCAGTTTAACGAATCTGCTTCAGTTAGAGTCCCTGTGAACCAGGTTGGTTCAGTACACACCTGGATTTCGAGAAGACAGGAGCTACCTCAATTCCAGTTTCCCTCAAATTTTCTGCAGTCTCTTTTTTTTCCACAGTCTGAGGTAGAGAGACTTAATAATATCCCAGAGGCATGGATGAAACCCTCTCTCTCTCCACAGAGTATGTTTACCAAAGAAAGTGTTTGAAGTTGTGCTCAAGATGTCTTCATTTCTCCACCAGAGGAATGTTTGAACAGGGACGATATGTTATTCAAATGGGGGTGTACAAAAAGAGGAAGAAAGAAAAAAAAAACTAAATGATCAGGGAAAGAAAATCAGACGGGGATTTTCTGGCTATAAATATTGCTTAATCAGAGGATGTCGAGAAGCATGTCCAACGCAAGTCTTTTATTTAACAATACTTTTCAGTATAAACACAAGTGGTTTTGCTTTTCAGCACAAGAAATGTATTCAGGCACATACAGCTTTGTGTGTATCTCTCCCTCTCCTCCAATGGTTTGGACTGCCCCTTTATCCTCCTCCAGCTCTCATTGCAACACAAAATAGCAGTTACAGTTGATTTCCCACAGGTGTCAATCATTACTGTTCTTCCTCTCATGCCCTTTCTCTCCACAGATGTTGCTCGGTCATGCCCACATTACCACATACCTCCATTGCCCAACTCACTTACCTCCTCCCCCCTCATTTCTGTAGAGGAAATCTGCAACAGCCATCTGTGCCCCGTCTTGTGGATAATTTTGTACTTAAAAAGGCAGGAGATATAAATACCAATAGATGATCCACGTGTTGGTGTCCTTCATGCGATGGAGCCACTGGAGCATGGTCCAGAGGGTGAAAGCACATCCCAAAAGTTTTGGGATGGTGAGAGGTGGTCGCCATATGTGACCGGTGTGACTCGATCAGTGACTTTTAAGTTCACCTCCGTCTGAGCTCCTCCCTCTCCGGAACCACCATTTCCAAAGTCATGGGGACCACCTCTCTCCACAGTTTTAGGAGGTTGAGGTGATAAATCTGACGTGCTTCACCTCTATCCATTCATTTAACCTCACAATTGATTTCCTCAACTCACCGTGTGACCTCAACGGGTCCTTGCCACTTGGATAGTAATTTAGAGCTCAATGTGAGAAGCAATACAAGGACTTTATTTCCCGGTGTAACTTCCCATAGTCGAGTACCCCAAATATACAGCCGGCTTTGATGTTCTTGAGCATGGAGAAAATTATTGCTTGTCTTAATAGCCCCAGTATGTGGAGTTTTCATCTCAGGTCAAGAAAGTTTTGAATTAAATTTTTGCTGTTTGAAGGTCCCTTCTCCTAATTGTCCTGTAGGACATAGAGCACGTCGCACGGTCGATGCCCGTACAATAATTCAAATGGGGAGAACCCCGTGGAGGCTTGTGGGACCTCTCGTACTGCAAATAATAGGGGGTGGTAAACGCTGGTCCTAATATATTTTATCCCCAATAATTGATACGGTTTGTGTAGTGTACGTGACATAAATGTAGTGCCCTTATCAGTGAGGATTTCTTTTGGAATCCCCAGTCAGGAAATTATTCTCAAGAGTGTCACTGTAACACTACACACTGAAATGTTGTGCAGAGGCACTGCTTCCGGATATCACGTTGTATAGTCCACCAGAACCAACAAAAAGATGCTTGCATGCTGTCCGCTCTAATGGCCCGACGAGGTCCATACCAATTCTTTTGAAAGGGACCTCGATCAGTGGAAGGGGGCGCAATGGCACTCTTTGGGTGGCTGGTGGATTCACCAACTGACATTCTCGGCATGCCACACACCACCTGCGAACATCACCACAAATGTCTGGCCAATAGAAATGGGCCATTAGATGGTTAATGTTTTTTTCCTGCCCTAAGTGACCCACCGTCAGATTATAATAAGCTGTTTGGAATAACATTTCCCTATAGCTCCACGGTATTATCAATTGGGTTGTATCCTCCTATGTTTAAGTGTCCTGTGTCACTCAGTACAACCAATTCTTGATAATTGAAAAATGTGGATATGCGATTGCAATGTCTGGCTGGAGGCATAGACCATCAATCACTTTCACTTGGTCGCCTAAGGGTCCCCAAAGGGATATCCCCTTCAGGGAATTCTTTAAGGGCTGGGGAAGCCAGGCTTTTTTTCTTGTACCATCACACTGGTTTGATCATTCCAGTGTGGTCCCTGGGGAGTGCCATCACACCGGTTTGATTAGAACATTCGTGTCTGAAGTCATCAACTGGCAAATTTTTAAATTAAAATCTGCTTTTCCGCTGTTTAGCTGCTGCTGCTGCTACACAGGGATTGGAGAAGCAATGGCATTTAAATGCTTAAAAAAGCTGCTTGAACAATCTTTTCAACAACATGATTTTTATTTTGTTACAGACATTCAAAATAACACAAAAGACTACACATTTACAGCTCAATCCACACAGTGTATAACCATGCAAAACTAACTGAAACTCACCATATCAGCTGTCGTACTGTTTAGCTGCTACATAGAAAGAGACTGGCTAAGCACGTCATTTAGATGTCTAAAACAGCTGCTCGAACAGTCTTTTCAACCATAGGAAATTTTTATTTTATGTTACATGCATTAAAACAAACACAGAATACTGACCATATAAGTTTACTGTCCATATCCACACACTGTGTAAAACAGCAGCAAAACTAGATGATAAACTCACCAAATCTGCTGTCATGTTTTCTGTTGTCTTTTGTTTTTTGTTTTTGTGCTTTTATGTTGAAGTTTCCTGTTTAGTTCCTGTTTCCTGTTTGGTTTTTGTAGTCCTTTGTGGTTCTGTTATTCTGTAACGACCAGGCAACAGGAGAGGATCTATGTGCAGCTTTTATTAAATCAAAACAAGCAAACTAGGGATAACAAAAACCACGAGCAAACTAGGGATAACAAAAACCACGGAGAACTAGGTGCAAAACAAGAAAAACATGAAATAACAGACAAAAGGACAGGAGGGAAACAAGGGCTTAAATACACAAGGGAAAACTAGAAACACCTGGGGAAACAGTCAGGGCATGGAAGACAATCAGGGGAAAACCAATCAAAAAACAGAACTACAAAGGACTACAAAAACCAAACAGGAAACAGGAACGAAACAGGAAACTTCAACATAAAAGCACAAAAACAAAAGACAACAGAGAACATGACATCTGCTTTTGTGTTGCTGCATAGCTGCCGTTGCTATAGAGAGAGTGACTGTGAAATGCTTGTCATTTATGTCTAAAACAGCTGATCTAATAACAGTCTATTCAAACACAGGATATTTATTGTATTCAAATAAACAGAAGTATTAGAATAACATTTTCCAGCGCATATCTACACACTCGTGTCTATGACAACAGCGAGAAAAACAATCACATTTCAAACGCAATTTTTTATTCACATGAAACATATTATGTTGTTATATGTTGTTATGTTGTATATATATATATATATATATATATATATATATATATATATATATATATATATATATATATATATTATCAGACAGGCCTGCACTACCATTTCAAAAAAATTTATAAATAAAAAATCACGACTATCACTAGTCTTCCCTTTCCTCCAGTGACAAGTGACATCACGGCAAGTCACTTTTACCTCAGACTCGCATCGGAGCTCATCATCTATTTTACACACACAACTTGAGTTCATTTGATTTATTTACAGTTGTATTTACAAAATTGCCACAGAAAAAAATATGTCTTCTTTAAAAAGAAAACAATTTACAGATGAGGAGATCAGAGAAATATTTTTTTAATTCTGATGAGGAGAAGGGAGATTCAGACAATGAGGGAAGTTACACAGATGAGGAGATACATAACCCCAACCTCCAAGCCCTTGATGCTGAGGATGAAGATGCCTCAGCCACTGCTCCTACACCTGCAAACACAACATCAAGGGAGGTGGAGGAGGTAAGCTATTCTTGCTGGTTTTCATTTACCAGTGGTTGCTTTTGATGTCCAGGCGTGCGGTGTGCAATACTCTCCAGAATCACCAAGTGAAGTCTAATGTTTTAAGATGTTCCTTACTGAGGAACTATTTGAGGGAATTGTTGAGGAAACAAACCGCTATGCCTCAGAGCTGCAGGAGAAAACACCACCTGAAGTGAAAGGGAAGATTGCAAAGTGGGTTACAACAAATGCTCAAGAAATGTACACATTCCTGGTGGCAGTGCTCCTAATGGGAATTGTGAAAAAACAGACCCCATGCTCCTGACACCATTTTTCGGGACTTTGTTTTCCAAGGACCGCTTACTTCTGCTCCTCTTCTGCCACAATGCAATGGAAAACATCAACGAACCCCTGCAAAAATCTGAAGCATATTCACTACTTTTACATCATCCTTATGTCACATCTTTTTGCCCTACATCAATGAGTTGTCGATGAGTTGCTGATGAAATCCAAGGATAGGCAGGTATTTAGCCAGTTCATACCAACTAAATGCCACAGATTTGGGGTCAAAGTTTTTGTGTTATGTGATGTGCTCACCATTTACGTGCAGGACATGATCATATACACAGGATCCACCACTGACATCTAGCACTATGAAGGCTTTGGAATCTCTGGGTCGCATTCTGTTCGTGGACAACTGGTACAGTAATCCCACACTGTTCCAGCACCTCCTGTCTCTGGACACAGGAGCTTGTGGGACTGTACGAGCCAACAGGTAGTGAATGCCAACATTCACCTGCAAAATGACAAAGGGCCAGGTTGAATGTAAAGACTGGCAGTGAAATGGCATGACAAAGCGGTATGTTAACCTTCTTACCATGGTCCATCCATCCACCATCTCAGCCACCGGAAAGGTTGATCATATCATCAGAGAAAGAAAGATGAAGCCTCTCTGTGTGCTGGAATATAACACAAAGATGAGGGCAGAGGACAAGGCTGACATTATGGTGGTCAGAAAAACCACCAAATGGTACAAAAAAGTCTTAATTCACCTCCTTGACACTGCAGTACTGAACAGCCACATTGTCCACCGCCAACTTACGAGTGAAAAATTTGAACATCAGACTTAGAACAACATATAATTGACCTATAAATAAACAAGTAAAATGTTTATTTTAATCATTTTATACATTTTTTAATGTATAAATTAATGCATTTAAACATAAAAACTAAAATTAACAAAATGATGACCATGCTGTCGTATTCCACACTCCTCCTCACTTCCCACCCATGTGCTATCAATAGGAAAAGTCATCACATCACTGCAATTCAGGATGAACCTGATGAGAGGACTGCTGGAAGAGCACAGTACACCTCTGTGTCCATCCAAAGCAGGCCACCCTTCCTTGGACACTCCACTGCATCTGACAGCCAGGCATTTCCTCTCCGAAGTCCCTAAAACAGCTTTCCAGGGCAGAAGGACCAAGCAGCACTGCAAGGTCTGCCTATCCAGCACTCATAGGACAAAGCAGAGGCTTCTCACCAAATTCATGTGTGTGCCATGCAACACACCCTTGTGTGTTGCCACATGTTTTGAGGAGTAGCCTACCACACACTGAAGGATTAGTGAACTTAACTGTGAAATAAAATAAGCGAATGGTATAATTTAATTGTAATAGTTGTTATTTTTGTTATGACATTTGTATTAGTTATTGTTATATTTACATTTTTATTTATTGTAAATTGTGTATTTTGTTCCATATAATTAGTTCATTATCTATGAAATGTGTGCATTGCTGGCTTTTATTTAACAAATATGCAATGTAATTGAATGTAATGAATTGTATTTAGTAGCTGTTATAGTTATGTTGCTTGTATTTATTTAAATATTTATATTGTTATACTTTATAATTATATTTATTTAAAAAAATATTCTCTATAAGCAAATGTATATAAAAAGCATAGATCAATAGATACAATTAAATAAAATCTCATTTTAAGAATAATGCTAATGCTGAACTTATCTCTTGTCTCTCATAGTGCAAAGATACATGTTTTTTTTTTTTCATCATGTGGCTATTTCTCTATATTCCCTATATACTCTATTAACACATTTGAGCATCTAATGGTGATGGGAGGATATGGTGTGACCAAACTGTGTGACAAATGTCAAACATAGTAACTATGCAAACACAAAAACAAAAATGCCTTCAAACTTTTTTTTTTTTTTAATTGTCCAGCCAATTGTCACACTCTGTTTGTTGGAATATGAGCCAAAGCCATCTGACACAAGACAGATCATAATCAGAGAGACCTGATTTCAGTCATAACTATATTTAGTAAAATGTGTATTTAGAGCATTTTGCCTTTGCATTACAGTATATTGCTGATGAATTGCATATCATTCTACTTTCAATTGCAACCCATTCCTAATATTAGCATTAGAATATAGACTATACCTCACACAACAGCATTTGAGCAAAGTGAAAATCCTAAATTTTTAGATCACATATGTGCATTATATCCATAACATTACACAAGCAGTGAACATCATGAGCCATTACGTAAACTACAACAAACTACGATATATATACAGATCATAAACATATTATTAATGTGTTTTTCATGGATTACGCATGTTTGCAAACAATTTTGGGAACCTTTCAATTGAAAAAGACTTAAAAGGTACTCACCAGTAGCAATCCTGTATTGCGTTGGCGGAAAAGTTGCATGTGGGAGCGAAATTCAAAGCCCCAGAAAATAAAAGAAATACATTTTAATATAAACCATTAGTTAAAACATTTATTTTAGTATATAGATGTTTTAAACCAATTCTGAAATTTTTAAAGTGAAGAAAAAAAGCTAAATTTGATTTGCATTGCTTTCCTACACTCTGTCCACTCTGTCAAGTCAGCTGTGAACCGTCATGTGACTGCCCAGTGTCATGTGACAAGCTTGATGCGTCACTCTGAAGTTTAAAATTTTATACGTTGTATAATAACCGCCAGAAAAAAAAATTATTAAATAATTTAGAATTTATGTGTGAAGGGGTTAATACTCAAATCAAATCAAATCAAATCAAATCACTTTATTGTCACACTACTGTGTACACGAGTGCAACAGCAGGTGAAATTCTTGTGTGCAGTTCCGAGCAACATTGCAGTCATGACAGTGACGAGACATAAACCACTTTACAATAAACAACATATTACACAAAACAATTTACATAACAAACTTACACAACAATTTACATAACAAATGTACACATACCTACACAACAATTTACATAACAAATGTACACAATACACACAATGTAGAATACACACACTAGATACGGGTATAAATATATATATATACACTAAATTGGGAGAATATATTGACAGAGTGATGATTAATAAAGTGCAGTGCTGATTGTTGATCGTGAGAGATCATGTGTTCAAAAGTCTTATTGCTTGTGGGAAGAAGCTGTCATGTAGTCGGGTGGTGCGGGTCCTGATGCTGCGATACCGCCTGCCTGATGGAAGCAGTGAGAGCAGCCCATGACTCGGGTGGCTGGAGTCTTTGATAATCCTCCGAGCTTTCTTCACACACCATCTGTTATATATGTCCTGGAGGGAGGGAAGCTCACCTCCGATGATGTTTCTGGCCGTTCGCACCACCCTTTGCAGGTCTTTGCGGTTGTGGGCGGTGCTATTGCCGTACCAGGCGGTGATGCAGCCAGTCAAGATGCTCTCAACAGTACTGGTGTAGAACAGTGTGAGGATGTGTTGGTTCATTCCAAACTTCCTCAGCCGTCTCAGGAAGAAGAGGCGCTGGTGAGCCTTCTTCACAACGGCCTCAGTGTGGACGGACCATGTGAGTTCCTCAGTAATGTGGACACCGAGGAACTTGAAACTGCTGACTCTCTCCACCGGTGCTCCATTAATGGTGATGGGGCTGTGTTCTCTGTCTTTCTTCCTGGAGTCCACCACAAGCTCCTTGGTCTTACTGACGTTGAGGGAGAGGTTGTGCTCCTGACACCAGCGTGTCAGAGTGTGCACCTCCTCTCTGTAGGCTGTTTCATCATTGTCAGTGATCAGACCTACAACCGTCGTATCGTCAGCAAACTTAATGATGGCATTGGAGCTATGTGTCGCCACACAGTCATGTGTGTAAAGGGAATACAGGAGTGGGCTGAGAACACAGCCCTGCGGGGCTCCAGTGTTGAGGGTCAGTGGTGAGGAGATGTTGCTGCCCATTCTAACCACCTGACGTCTGCCTGACAGGAAATCCAGGATCCAGCTGCACAGAGAGCTGTTTAAGCCCAGAGCCCGGAGTTTCACATCAAGCTTGGAGGGCACTATGGTGTTAAATGCTGAACTGTAGTCTACAAACAGCATTCTCACATATGTGTTCCTTTTTTCCAGGTGGGAGAGAGCAGTGTGTATTGTAGATGCAATAGCATCATCAGTGGAGCGGTTTTTACGGTAGGCAAACTGCAATGGGTCCAAAGAGGTGGGCAGAACAGAGCAGATGTGATCTCTGATCAACCTCTCAAAGCATTTGCTGATGATGGGGGTGAGGGCAACAGGACACCAGTCATTTAAACAAGTGATTTTGGCTTGCTTCGGTACAGGCACAATGGTTGATGTTTTGAAGCATGTGGGGACTACAGACAGGGAGAGGGACAGGTTGAAAATGTCCGTAAAAACACCAGCCAGTTGGTTCGCGCATGCTCTGATGACGCGGCCCGGAATGCCGTCTGGACCCGCGGCTTTACGGATGTTCACCCGTCGAAAGGATCGGGTTACATCCGCAACAGAGACGGAGAGTGAACCATCATCTGTAGTATCGGCCGCGAGTGCTCTCTCCGTGAGGGCGGTGTTGTTGTTCTCAAAACGAGCATAAAATGTATTAAGCTCGTCCGGGAGAGAGGCAACGGTGTTCATGGCGGAGTTTTTATTCTGTTTATAGTCCGTGATGATGTTAATTCCCTGCCACATACTTCTGGAGTCAGTGGTGTTGAACTGACCTTCAATTTTGTGCCTGTACTGGCGTTTGGCTGTGCTGATGGAGTTACGGAGGGCATAACTGGCTTGTTTACGCTCCTCCGCGTTCCCGGAATTAAAAGCGGTGGTCCGCGCAGTAAGTGCCGCGCGAACATCGCCGTTAACCCAGGGTTTCTGGTTGGGGTAGATCCGTATGTTTTTCGTCGGAACAACGTCCTCTACGCACTTCCTGATGAAACACGTTACGCTATCAGCGTAAACCTCGATGTCGTCATCGGAGGCAGACCGGAACATCTCCCAGTCCGCGTGATCAAAACAGTCCTGTAGCGCAGAGTCTGATTGGTCCGACCAGCACTGGATCATTCTGAGGGCGGGTGATTCCCGTTTCAGTTTCTGCCTGTAAGCGGGCAGAAGCAGAACGGAAGAGTGGTCAGATTTGCCAAATGGTGGGCGGGGGAGGGATTTGTAGCCATCCCAGAAAGGAGAATAGCAATGATCCAAAACCCGGACCCCTCGTGTGTTAAAGCTGATGTGTTGGTGGTATTTTGGTGCTATTGTTTTGAAGTTGGCTTTGTTGAAGTCCCCGGTAACAATGAACGCGGCCTCAGGGTGCGCGGTTTCCTGCTCACTTATACTGCCATACAGTTCCCTAAGTGCCCGGTCTGTGTCGGCTTGTGGGGGGATGTACACAGCAGTGATAATGACCGCTGTGAATTCCCTCGGTAGCCAGAATGGTCGACACAGAAGCATGAGAAATTCCAGATCAGGAGAGCAGAAAGACCTGATAAAATGTACATTCCTCTGATCACACCATGATTTGTTGATCATAAAACATACACCTCCACCTCTGCTTTTACCTGAGAGGTCTTTCGCTCTGTCCGCTCGGTGCACGGAGAAACCCGTGGGTTCGATGACCGAGTCTGGAATCTCCGCGGACAACCAGGTTTCCGTAAGACAGATAACACAGCATTCTCTCGTCTCTCGTTGGAAAGAGATCCGCGCTCTCAGCTCGCAGAGCTTGTTGTCCAGAGACTGAACATTTGCCAGTAGTATACTGGGTAGCGGGGGGCGATTTGCGCGACGTCTTAATCTGATGAGAACGCCGGCTCTTTTTCCTCTTTTCCTTCTGCGTTTCCGCGGCCGGGCAGCCCAAACAAAGGGCTCCGCTGGCGTGTTTGTAAACCGCGGGTCGGCATTGAGGAATGTGAAGTCCGGTTTTCGGTGTGTGATTGCCGAACCAATGTCCAAAAGCGTTTGTCTGTCGTACACAATAAGGCAGACAACATCCAAGACAAAAAAACACAGAACTGTAAACAAAACAAACAATAAACTGCAGTGTTTTGACGGAGCTCGCGACGCAGCAGCTCGCGACGCAGCAGCCATACTCGGCGCCATCTTGAGGTTCAGAATTACTCACAGGTATATGGTATGTTCTTTCCTGGTCGGGGCGGCCTATGGCACATCGGGGATCCCGACCAATGTCTCCTCCTCCATCGCGGGGCATAGGTCCTGGAAATGCTCAGGTTCCCCGCAGCTCCAGCAGACCAGCCACACCCGCGGTAGCGGATTCACCAGACAGTTGGGGAGAGTGGAGAGGGTTAGGGAAAACCAGTGGGTTGAAGGTCCACGGGACCAGGAAACCAGTTTTGGGGTCGTAATTCCCTGTTTTCAGGGAATAGTAACAGGCAAGGGGAAGGAGAGGGAGAGGAAGGAGAGAGAGGGAGAGAGAGAGCGAGACGAGGGCTCACCAGCCCCCGAATGCGCAACCATATGGTCCTCAGCCAGCTGGACCCATTCCAACATCCCTTTTGGTAGTCAGTTGATCAACTGCTCCAGTACCAGCAGTTCAACAACTGCCATGGAGTCGCATTCGGTTAAACATACTTTTCAACAAATGCACTCTAGTCACACACACACACAGCTTCATGCGTCTCTCCCTCTCTTCTGGTGGTTTGGACTGCCCATTTATCCTACTCCAGCTCTCACTGCAACACAAAACAGCACAAAATGGCCACCATCAATTTATTGCACATTTCACTCTCCCAAGAACTTAGTTCAGATATCCACTTAATTTTAAATCCAATTTTATTTCCAGGACATTCTACCTAGCATCTCCTTTTGTGTTCCACGGAAGAAAGTCATATAGGAGAGCAGCAGTAGGGTATGGATATTATCACAGATTTAGTCAATTTTTTTGCTTCCTCTGTAAGCTCACCCTTTAAATAAAGGGCCTAGAACTAAAAACTGAAGAAAAAATAAATGTCCACAAATAAAAAACTTCTAACATGACTGTTCTATGCATAAAATAGTATGAATATATTGTAAATATGCATGCTATTTTAGTGACTTTAGTACTTTAACTTTCACAGCTCTGTGACAAAAAAGAAATCTAATCCACTGTGTGAGTGGCAAACATTATCCCCGTTATTCAGGAAATAATTTAACATCTTTACACCTATTTTGTTGAGAATGTTTGTAACCTTTTACATAAAGGCACATCCCACTAAGGCTAAGCTGGATCATAATCATAATTTATTATTTGTGTTGTCTGTGCATAGAGCAGTACAGGAAAATGGGAAAATAACTGAGAGTGAGCCACCAAGCACTACAGGATTGGCCTTCTGTCCTGCGGCTGAACAGCTACTTATCAGGTCAAATAAGCCTCCCATTGATTCCCATTACTGAATCTTGTTATTGTTGCTTTGTATGGCTCAAGGGAAAGTTTTCTGCCTGCCACTTAAATCAGTTGACTTACAGTGTTCCATTTGCGCTCATTAAGACATGGGTCAATCAAGGGCAGCATGTCTTAGTCACAGTTTGGGGAAAAAAGATAATTCCACACTCCATTTAAAGTGCAATACATTGCCATTATTTTTCCTGTAAACTTTTATGTTTCTATAACCAAAAATATATCACATGCATTTTTTTGCTTTGTCAGATTTGCATGATAGTATTTATTACTATTTAATGGAGGGAAATTCTAACCACAAAGTCTACACCTATTCCAATAACTTCAGTGTTGTTTGTCAGACTGATCTCACAGTGAAATTGTAAACAGTAGCTTGACATTTCTTTAGCCAAAATAGGCCTGTGCTTACAGAAATTTGAAACACTACCCCCAATGGCTAAAGCGGTAAGTGTTGTTGGCATATGGGCATGTGTGAGCTTTATATTCTGGGTTCAATGTCCATGGTGGGGTGCCAAAGGAACGTTTTGAAGCGAGTTGTATTCAGCTGCACAGCTGCATGATGCAAAAATGTCTGGTAGGAGATTGTGTGAATGTGGCAGATCCTAATGTATTGGAACTTTTAGAAACAACATGACGACTACCCTTGTGATCATTTTATGTCTGTACATCATTTTGCAAAGTTTGCTTTGGTTTTATTTGAGTGTACAACACCACGGTATGAAATTAGCACCCACAACTCAGGAACTTTTCATGCAGTGGTGGGTAATTTTACTCATCAGCCAGTGACCTGTAGGATATCTCGGAAAATCATATGACAATAAATGCTGTTAGATACAAAGATTATATTTTAAAGAACGTGCCGCTCATCCGTGCAGTGTAAGCGTTCCTCGCGGAACACGCACATAGAGGCTTCGCTTTATTTCCAGATTTCTGACAGTTGCTGCTGTATTTTTTTTCTCAACTTTCCATCACATACTGCTGCCACCAGCACACTTGAGCACATACAAATAGACATGCACACTTTTTAAAAACCTAGAAGAATGCCACTTATGCATTTACATGGCCACATTAGCTGTGTTCTCTGACAGAAAACAAGGTGTAGTGATGGGAAGTCTGATTCATTTCCATGAACTGCTTCTTTCAGACGGTTCGTTTCAATGAATGGTTCAAAAAAATGATTCAGCGTTTCTTTTACATCTTCAATTGATGAACTCACTAGTACGGAATTCTAACATGGTTTTCACGCTCAAACATTAAAATAAAGCCATATGTGAATGCATATTGCTTATTATTAACTTTTATTCAATTAAGTTATAATAATAAGGGTGTTAATTGTCATCAGTGTTTCATTCTGACACCCTGCATGTCGAATAGCCTATGACCTTATATAAGCTTCCTACATTAAAGTTTTACACCTAAAGCACCCAATACAGACACTGATGCACAAATGCAAAAATGTTCTTCGTGTCTAAAGCATCAAGAGAAACCATGATTCAGCTTGTAACAACTTAAAATATAATTTGCATGCACAATAAACAATAGTAAAAGTCATGTACATGACTCAAAAAGTATTTGCATGTTTTAATAAAAACTATTTAATAAAACTAGTCATAAACAAACATATCGTCAGGGGGTTCAATCACAGTTTGCTAACTTGTTAGTTTAGCAGAGTGTTGTGTTATGCTATTAGCTTAGCTGTACTGTGTTTACAATATGGCATCGACAGGTTGCGCATGTGTGGTAAATTGCCCCAGAAGAGTCTCTTTATGACTTTCCGTGAACTTTCGTCGCCATAGCAAACACCACCAGTGATTTGTGATCTGGGTCAACACTAATGAAAACAGTTTCATCGATGCTGAATGTCAGCGTGTTCCACAATGCACAAATACACAGTAATCAGTAAAAGTGCCCAAATTCTCACACCAATATATGTAGTGAATTTGGTAATGATAAATGTCCACTTACTTACTTACTTACGCCTACTGCCCAACTTTGGGGATAGGCCACGAACAAGGGCTCTCCAGTCATCCCGGTCCTGGGCCAACTTCTCTAGTTGTCCCCATGTGTGGCCAGACCTCTTCACATCTGCATCCAGGTCGCGGCGCCAGCTGTTCCTTGGCCTGCCTCTCTTCCTTTTCCCTTGTGGGTTCCAAAAGAGGGCATGTCTTACTATGCTTGATGCAGGCTTGCGAAGGGTATGGCCAACCCATCTCCAACGTCTTTGGAGGATCTCTTCCTCAATAGGCTGCTGTCCTGTTCGCTGCCACATCTCCAGGTTACTGATGGTGTTCGGCCAGCGTACCCTTAGGATTCTTCTGAGACAGGTGTTAATAAAGGACTGAATTTTCTTCATGGTAGTGACTGTTGTTCTCCAGGTCTCTGCACCGTACAGTAGAACAGGCTTTATCATGGCGTTAAAGATCCTGATCTTGGTGTTCCTAGGCAGCTCAGAGGATCCCCAGACTTTCTTCAGCTGATGGAAAGCTGCCCTTGCCTTTCCAATCCGCACCTTCACATCCGCATCTGTCCCTCCCCACTTGTCGACTACGCTGCCAAGATAGGTGAAGCTTTCCACTTCATCTAGTGCTTCTCCTTCTAGCCTGATGGGAGCCGTGTTGTTGTTGTTGTTGACTTTGAGGATCTTGCTCTTCTCTTTGTGTATAATGAGTCCAAAGCTTGCTGAATGAGTTGCAATGATGTTTGTCTTCTCTTGCATTTGTTGCTGGGTGTGGGAAAGAAGTGCCAGGTCATCAGCAAAGTCGAGGTCATCCAATTGTGTCCAAGGTGTCCATTGGATGCCATTTCTCTTCTGGGCAGTTGATGTCTTCATTACCCAATCTATTGCCAACAGGAAAAGGAAGGGTGACAATAGGCATCCTTGTCTCACCCCTGTTCGCACTTGGAAGGCATCGATAAGCTGCTGGCCATGTACCACTCTGCAGGTCATTCCCTCATATGAGTTCCTGATGATGTTAGTGATCTTTGCTGGTACCCCATAGTGTCTCAACAGACTCCAGGTGGTCTGCCTATCCACGCTGTCAAAAGCCTTCTCATAGTCAATAAAATTAACATAGAGAGGTGAGTTCCACTCCAAAGACTGTTCCATGATAATCCGCAAAGTTGTTATCTGGTCAATGCAGGATCTACTCTTCCTGAAACCAGCTTGTTGGTCTCTGAGATGTGGATCGACTGCATCTTTTATCCTGTTTAGGAGGACTCTATTGAATATCTTGCCTGGGGTTGACAGCAGTGTTATCCCCCTGTAGTTGGAGCAGGAACTAAGATCACCCTTCTTTGGGAGCTTGATGAGATAGCCCTCCTTCCACTCTGTTGGAATGTCTTCCTCCTCCCAGATGTTTTGGAATAGAGGATAAAGCATTTCCACAGTGGTCACTTCATCCAATTTTAAAACTTCTGCAGGAATGGTGTCTGGTCTGGCTGACTTCCCATTTCTCAATTGCTTGATGGCCTTATACATTTCTTCCTTTGATGGAACGCCACAAAAGATAGGAAGGTCACAGCTGGCTGGCTGGATATTTACTGGGTTTAATGGAGAAGGTCTGTTCAAGAGGTCCTCGAAATGCTCTGCCCATCTATGCTTTTGCTGTTCTATCCCTGGAATAGCTTTTCCTTCTCTGTCTCTAACTGGCCTCTCTGATTGGCTGAATTTACCTGAGAGCTTTTTGATGTTTGTATACAGCTCTCTCATGTTACCATTTTGAGCCACATATTCTGCCTCTGCTGCCAGTGCTTCCATGTAATTTCTCTTGTCTGCCCTTATACTCCGCTTTACTGTTCTATTTGCTTCTGTATACTGCTCTTGGGCCTTGGCTTTTCTATCACATGTGCGGCTACAGTTTATTTCTGCCTTCTTCCTTTTACTCTCATGGATCTTTTCTAAGGTCCCCACTGAGATCCATTCTTTTTGCCCCTTCTTCTTGTTACCTAGCACTTCCTTACATGTTGATGTTATTACCTCTTTAATGCTCTGCCATTTTTCATCCATGGTCTTTCTGTCGATCCGCTGCTGTAGGATCTGGGCCTTTTTAGAGAGTGTACTTCGAAACACTTCTAGCCTGGCTGTTTCTTTCAGAGCACTGATGTTATACCTTTGGCGTTGACTGGATTGCCCTGTCCAGTTCCGCCTCAGCTTGAGCTTCATGCGGGCGCCCAGGAGATGGTGGTCGGATGCAACATCCGCTCCTCTTCTGACCCGTACATCTTCAAGAGATCTTCTGAACTTTTTCCCGATGCATACATGGTCAATCTGGTTTTCCGTCATCAGGTCTGGTGACACCCAGGTAGCCTTATGTATTCGTTTGTGTTGGAAGAAGCTCCCTCCTATGACTAGGTTGGTAGTAGCACATAGGTTGGCAAATCTCTCCCCATTCTCATTCATCTCCCCCAAGCCTTGTTTTCCCATTATTTCCTCATACCCTTGGTTGTTACTGCCGATCTTGGCATTGAAGTCACCCATGGTGACGATGATGTTTCGTCTTGGGCATGCCTGGATGATGGTCAGCAGCCTGTTATAGAAATCCTCTTTTATGTCTTCTTCGCTGTCATTGGTTGGGGCATAGCATTGGATGATATCCATGTTGATCCTCCTGTTTGTTGTGCGGAAGCAGGAAGTGAGGATCCGTGGGCCATGTGCCTCCCATCCAATGAAAGCTCTCTGCGCCATCTTTGTCAACATCAGGGCCACTCCCTGGCTGTGGGGTGTGTTTGCTTCCTCGTGGCCTGAGAACAGCAGCAGCTCCCCTGTGGCTAGCTTCTTCTGACCAGCGCCTGTCCACCTAGACTCACTGATTCCCAGCAGATCTAGATTGTAGCGTCTCATCTCGGCTGCCACTTGAGCTGTTTTGCCGGTTTCAAACATGGTTCTGACATTCCATGTTCCGATGTTAGTGGTGGTCCTGGTGGAGATGATGGTTGTTGGCCTAGTAGCTTCCAAGGGGCTTTCCCTACTAGGCGTCATGCTTTCTCCAGCTATGGGTCCATCTTCTCCCAGGGCCTTAGTTACTTTTGTATTTCTTGTTCGTGAATCTGTAACATTATTCTTTTTTCGGGGAGGGATTGTTAGCCCCACGCCCAACCCCCAACCTGGAGGACCAGGTGTTGCTCTTTGTCTGTCCTCTACCATGAGTCCTGCCCGGCTTGGTTGAACCTACCAGGGGCCTTTCCCCCGCCGGTATAGCCCTTATGGTCACGGAGGCACGCAAGCCTCCCCACCACGACAAGGTATCAACACATTGGGGAGGCTAGGATAAATGTCCACTGCATGGGTTAAAGTGTTGTGTACATTACCAGTATTTGTAAAGGAAACAGCTTGTGTGAGCTAGGAATTAAATTAAACGGTCCTATTTCTACATTATTATGTAAGGACATTTACTGTATAATGAATTCAGTCACATATGACAACCGTTATAATTTAAATAAATGACAAATAACTAGATTATTTGTCTGAATAAATTCTCCACCATTACAATCCTAATACAACATCTCATTGTATCAGCTCACAATTTCTACTGTAGGGAATTAGCTTTAATAAGAGAATTATGATTAATTCTCTTATTGGAGTAATATTATTCTCATGGCTTATTAACAATAATATTACACATATAGGTATAGCTTTGAAGCTAAATCTTTTAGAAAAATGAATGAGATTATTTATAATATACAGTGTTATTAGTGTCATTATATCCCTATAATTAGGGCAGTGGTGGCTCAGCGGTTAAGGCTCTGGATTACTGACCAGAAGGTTGGGGGTTCAAGCCCCAGCACCGCCAAGACACCACTGTGTGGCCCTTGAGCAAGGCCCTTGATCCTATCTGCTCCAGGGGCGCCGAATCATGGCTGACCCTGCACTCTGACCCCAGCATAGCTGGGATATGTGAAAAATAAATAATTTCACTGTATATATGCAGAAATGTATGTATAATGTGTGACAATTGGGCAATTAAATTAAATTAAAATTATACCACAGTCAAAATATCTTTAAAAGGGAAATATGAATAATGAATCATAACTCATTATAATTAATTATGAACATTTGGATCGGTTAATAGAATTAATTTGATGTAGCTTAATTAATATTACAATCAATTTATCTGTTCATCCAGCGAACACTCGGTATTGATCATCTATCAATTCTCAGTTAGGATATTTTTTGTGGCCACACAAAAATAACTCTTTCTTAGCATGTAGCTGTGATCGAATCGTTACATTGATGTTGATTTACAAGCAGACCAGAATCAACTCGCAAGAATGTACACAAAAGTTTATTTAACTAAAATACGAAATCATAACTAATCTAAACAAAAACATACACACGAAACACTCATACATGGGAAAGGGAAAAGTGAATAGAATAGAATAGGGGAAATGCAGTTATGGAAAAAGTCATCTTAACCATCTGAGGGAACCATTAGTTTCTTAAGAGCACCTTTTGTTACAAAGGGGTTTACCTCTAATACTAAACCTAAGTTCAGTTAGTTACTGGTACGATACTTGCAATTGCCTTGGCTGTTGAGAGAGCGCCCGGATGCAGTTGCAGGAGAAAGGCTTGATGGTTCCTTGGGTCGATGGTGAAGAAATTATGATGAACGGTGGTGTTCATTGACTCCATGGTCGAGGTAGATGCACATGGCTTGAGGTGTTGAGGCCTGCCAGCCTGCCACCTCATGGTCAGCACGACCAGCAGCAGAGGGTCAGGGGAAAGAGAGACAGTAAGAGGCAGGACGTGTCTTTTAACTTCTGCTGGAGGTCCCTCCTCTTGAGTCTGGCTTGACAAATGAGAAAGGTGCAATTTCCAAACGGGAAATTTTTCTTTGTTTAGAAGCTGACTCATTTGTATGATTTGGGTTAGTTAAAGTCCCTTTATGCTCGGATTAATATAGCAAGCATACAATGCATGCTGTCAGAATTATATATATACCATTGTGCAAGATGTCACACAAGGATTAATTTGGAAGGAAACATGAAACTAAATAATTTTACATTAGCTGGTAGTCCTGTCATAAGTCATCCATAAAACAGTAAACAGTACAAAAAACACTTTACAAGACAGTAATGCTCCTATACACAATGTCCTGAGGATACACATTTGAAATTATAGACAGTTTGTCTATAATTTAATGAGGAAAAGTCTGTTGTTCTGGGCATTGAGTCCATTTCTTATGGGGGAAAGATTGCTCTGGCATGCAGCGTCTAACTTCCCCTGGTTGGAATGTCACTGGGGGTCCACTCTTTGCTGGTCCAGTGGCAGCAAAGACAGTGTAAAGGCTTGATAATGATCAGTGGGGGAGCAGACATAATGGAGTCGACTTGGGCCTACTTGGAGCTTTGCTTGTTACAGTCTTGAGACATCTTTTGGCTTATTCATTAAATAATTAATAATTGTGTGTTGAATTGGTCCAGATGCTACAAAGTCATTGAACTATGTGTAGCTAAGTGGAGAAATTTCATGTAATTTAACTCATCATAAATTGGACGTGGCCCTTTTAAGAGTTTTGCAAACCCGCTTTCTGGTACTCTCTCATGTTGAGACATGCAAACAAATGTTGAGCACGAGAACTCCTGGTTTTGTTCATCGGTTGATAAATATTTGGGTAAATATAAAATTCTACACAAAATGCTTGTGTTTGTGTGGATAATTTTTGAAGGATTCATAATGATTTTGAAGGATTCATATGTGAAGTGTGACCACATTTGTGCACACGTGCACGAACTGGGTATGCAAATTTAGTATTAATCATATCTTATTTAATGATTTATAGCCTGTTTTCCAAATAAGTGTAAAACATGTTATATGTGAAAATATGAAAATTCATTTGTTTTAAGCTGCAATACATGTCTTTTGAGCCTGGTTGGAAATGCATGGAATGCTTTGGGCATTTTTTAAATTCATATAATGTTGTGAATGATGTGGGCATGTATAGGGTGATGTGTGCTGAGGAATACATCGTATTTTGTTGCATCAACATTTCAGATTTTGTATTTTCTTTTTTTTTCTTTTTTTTTATAAATATGGTATATACGGACCATCGAGTGCTGTTTTTTTCTCTTTCTTCAAACAGACATCAGAATAAAAACCCCAAAATGTTTATAAAAGCATTTTTGTATCCTGTGGTGATTATTTTCAACCCATCGTCTGCATATGTAAGTAATGATATTGCGACAATAGTTGGCTAATGATGATTTTGAGAAACACTGAACAGACATGCAAACCATTTTTGGGTCACGACCCACCAGTTGAGAGAAATACAGAGCTACAACATGCCCTGGAACTTATACTGATAGTCAAAAGTCTGGCTTTTGAGACAATGTTCTGCTGTACAAAAAACAGGTCACTGACATCCTATTTGAAACATTGCAGGTTTTACAGAAATGTGGATCTTATATATATATATACATATATATATATATATATATATATATATATAATGGCAGGTATGAAAGGCTGATCTTAGAAATATAATGCATTTACCAGAGTATATTACACTGTACATCTGACAGTTTGAAGGTCCTTCGCCTTTAAAGTAAAGTGAGCTCATAGAGCAAGCAGCAGAGATGAATCTGGATTTGAGGCCGTCTCTGTGCAGTCTGGCCTTGGAGAAGCATAGAGGGAGGAGGCCAGGGGCATCATCATCTTCTGCCCTGGGCCTTCAGAGACACGATCACAGGCCTGGCAGCTCCTCTGACAGAACTGAAAAGCTTGTGATTGAAGATGTTCTGTAAGAAAGCAAGCCAAGGAGGGAGAGATAGACAGAAAGAGAGAGAAAGAGAAGGTGGAATATGGTCAGAGGGAATGAAATAAGCAGTCAAACTGTCAAGTGAGTCGTAAAATAGCTCCCACTTTGCCGAAGGACACTGCTCATCCTCACCTGACAGCTCTCTTTCTCTTCCTTCCTTTCTTTCCCTCCTCACTTTTCTTTCAATAAACATCCAATAACTCTTTAAACAGTTTAATTAACACATACACGTATACACAAATTATCCTATGAAGGCCATCAGTATCAAAAAATTTTTCACCACGCCTTATACTAGGGAGAGAGATAGAAAAATAAGAAAAAAGAAACCTCTCATTCAGAATCCAGCCTCTGTTCATTTCTTTCCCACGTTATCACATTTTTCCCCTCAACTGGGCCCTCTTTTGAATGATGGTTTACCCCCCTCCCCGTATGGTTGGTACCATCTTAAATTCTAGAACTCTGTCAACATGAAGGTTATATACATTTAATGGTGTAATTTTGTCTCTTGGTGCGCATTGCGAAGGGAGGATTCAGTCCACTGCCCAGCTGGTTCAGTGCAGTGTTTGCTTTTGCAAGAGCGTTTTGGAGTCGGGGTTAACCCAGCAATGCTTAAATTTTACGTGGAGCAACAGCTGCTGAGCATGCTCTGGTGAATGGAGTTTATATAGATAGACATTCTCTTGTCTCTCATTTTATGAATGGAGCATGCAGGCTTAGACCTATTCATCCCATCCGCATCCCTTTTTGGTATTTATCTATGGTGTTGCTCTTGGCTGCTCTATTTGAGCCTTTAACATCAGTATCTCATAAATTTCTGACTCTTAAAATGGCCCTGTTAATGGCAATAGCATTGTTTAAGAGGGTTGTTGATTTGCATGCCCTGTTGATCAATCCCTTGTGCATGGATTTTGCGACAGGGTTATATAAAGTCGTGCTGAGACCTCGTTTGGGCTATTTCCCTAAAGTAAATCACAGATTATTAATTTGCAGTCCTTTTCTCCTCCACCATTTGAGCTGGAGGAGCATAAGAGGCTACATATGCTATGCCCATTATGGGCTCTGTGGGTTTATGTTGACCATACTAGCTAATGGTTTAAGTCAGAGCAGTTGTTTGTGTGCTTTTGTGGCCACAACAGGGGTGTTTCAGTGTCCAAGCACAAGGGGCTTAGTTAACAGGGGGGATGGGGGGGTAACCGGGGTAACCCCCCCCCCCCCCCAATCGTTCGTCTATATAGAGCCTGTGACGTGGCTCCCTATGAGCACCATTAGCCAATAAACTGCCGTGATTTTATGCAGGCTTCAGACCACGTGAGACCACTGATGTAGTCCCAGTTGCGTCATTACGCCACATCTTGTTCCCTCTTAGAGAACCAAGGTTATGTTCGTAACCAATAATTTTTTTCTTTAATTTCCCCACAGGCTTTGTTAAATCCCAGAGCTCTTCTGTCTCCTCTCACTTACAGAAATCATTGTGATGTGTGAAATCCCAACATGATTCAACTATAATATGATGAAACATCCCTGTAATCTGTCACTTATTAGATTCCTTAATCTGCAGCATATTTTAAGACCATGCATACATTAACAACAATACATTGATAATATTGGCAATGTACAAGTAATATACCGTGTGCAGATCTTAAATAAGAATAAGTTTTTATTACAAAATAGTGAGTAAGCAAAGATGCGACACAGATACAGCTAAAACAGCCAAAAAGGGGGGAGGCTAAAGACTATCAGTTCAGCAGGGAAACTCTCTCATTACTTCTTCAGAGCTCTGGTGATACACTGCACAATTCAAAAGTGCAATATTGTAGGGGGGCTTTTATAAGTTGGTTAGATCTAGAGAAAAGTTCTTAGGATATTGGGCAGAGAAAGTTGGTACCAGATTTATTGATTTGGTTAAAAGCTCAAGCAGCGTACACTATAAACATTTTGACTGAATTCAAAACATGAAAATTGTACGTATATACAACTTAAGAGACATACAGACCTTCAGGGATCCTTTGAAGACTGGCCTGAACTAAATTTGTGAGTGTATGACCACAGGTGACAATGCTGACAAAGACACAATCTCATTTATCAGGAAATGATGGGAAAACTTTGTTAAAGATATTTTTTGCCCCAATATATTTAATGTCATTGTATTTGCTTGTGTGTTTGTAAGTTGTTATTTCACATGGATGTAAGTTCCTGAGTTTTAGTTTTGTTTTGTTTATGTGGTTTCCAAGTTTTCTATCTGGGCTGGTTTTCTGATTAAAATTAAAGCTGCACTAATCCTGCTCTCTTGACTCGTTCTGACTTAATTACAGAACAACTGACCCGCAACCATAGATCTTCTGGCTTTGTAACTGCTTCATCTTAAACAGAGAGACCTAACCATAGAGCAGTACATGGACCTTTCCTGCAGTCTCACCCAGGATTTTGATTAGGGAGAGCTTTGTTTTAAGGACATATATCACCTTGTACTCAATGAGCCGGTGAAGTCCTGCATGCCTAGAGGCAAGTGTGAACTCTCTTTAGTAGAGTTCATTGACCTTGCTTTGAGGCTCACATACTCCCCTTACACTGTGGGTTATGGTGGGAACCCTGTGTCACTACCAACTTCCATGCCTGCCATGGCCAGTGAGCCAACGCCCATGCCAGAGCCAGCGTTGCCAGTCTCATCCATCCCAGAGTCAGCGTTCACACCCGCTTAAACACCGGGGGGGGGGGGGGGGGGGGGGGGGGGGGGGGTGGATTTTATGTAATCTGAGTCTTATAGATTAAGCCAAGGATAGGACACTGCACAAACTAGAGGTTTTTGGGTCTTCGGGAGTGGTGTGATGTAACAAACAAATAAGAAGTCTAACTTTGCTCTGCCCTTTAGAGCCTCCTATTGCTCTGCCTTCCTTCATCAAGCCTCCCACGGCTCTACCTTCTGAGTCTCTCACAGCTGTGCTCACAGTCATTCGAAAGCAGAAGAGAAGAAGGGCTCCTACTCCCCTGGCACTGCCCGTGCTCACAGTCTAGATCCTACTCTCTTGCCTCTTCCTGCCTTCATTACAAAATGGTGATTCATTAATTTTAATATTTGCAGCAAAGATGTACAGGGATGTTTCAGTATGTCGATCATATTTGAGTTTATGGGAGTTTAAAGCTTTCAAATTGTTAAAATGTAAACCACTGTAACCTTGGCTGAGGCCAAAGTTCGGTAGAATAATTAACCTTGTTGACTCTCCTCATAAACACATTCGTCTGATAACACAAATCAGACATCTTCAGCTGTCCTACAACTAACCCTTTGCCAAAACATATGTGGTCAGTTCTCAGGGAGAATGTCAAAATCCATCTCTCAGCATCTCAATTTTGATCCAAAACAATGAATGTCATTCCATCTGTGGAGATTTATTGACATCACCGTTTCTTTGTTCTTTTAACAGGATTTATTCAATACATGCACTCAAAGGCCTCTGAAAGTATATGGCCTCTGAGACTGAGCCACCATAGGATGAGCTGATTGAAGGATGTGGGCATGCAGGGGGAATATCAATGCTGGCCTCTGATTCCTGCCTCCCCGGGGAGACACAGGACTTTCCCGTTTATGACCAACAGTTTGGATACATGCAGTGATTCTTCTGCTGTTTGGAGAGACTCTGAGTCTTATAGATTAAGTCAAGGATAGCACACTGCACAAATTAGAGGTTTTGGAGTCCTCATGAGTGGTGTGTAGTAACAAATTAATAAGAAGATTTATTTTAATAAATTAATTTTATTGATAATCATTGTCATTCTTTTCAGCCAAACACATCTCATACAAATTAGGTTTATTGTAGAATGTGCTGTGTTTACAAAAGGCAGCACTGTGTATCTGGTGCAGTTAGCATTGCTGTTTTACTACTCATACACAGGTGGTAAATCAAATTTTATTTAAAAGAGACTGCATTATTTTTAAATTGTATTTATAGTGATCATGGCAGCAGTAATTAATCAAAGGATTATCAAATGAGTGTCATATCCAGGCATGCATCCAGACACGCAATGTAGTCAAGTGCACTTTCATCATTTTAAAGACCCGGTTCAAGTGACTGGATTGCAGTGGTGCAGCCATGCAATACAGATGCAATAAAGTATGCATTGGCCTGCAAGACAGAGAATTGAGCTTTGTAAATTGCTAAATGTTTTGCCATGTTTGTGGCATTATCTGATTTGCATAATTCTTTGGGATTGGGAATTGGGTGCTAAAACAATGCAGACAGCTTGTGCAAATAATCAACGCTACACCCCGCTCATTGACAGCCCATTGAGGTTTGCACAAGGATTGATCCCCAATCCTTGATTTTCTTTCCTTGATTGATCCCCAATCCTTGATTTTCTTCTTTCACATTTGTTCATAAACCTAAATTTTAAACTTTACAAACGTGTGAACATATCTCCGATACTACTCTTTATAAAAAAACAATCAGATTTCTTTGATATCGCTACTTATATCCAACTTTCCGAACTTCCGCTACTAGTCTTAGCCCGCTAGCACTGCACGCGTGGTCTCTCGCCTATCGATCGTCTTACTTACACCTGTATAACTGAAAGCTATAATTCGCCATTATAGCACATCTGCTATAATGGCGAATATAGCGGATGTGTGTCTAACGCTACCTCTGTGTGCAGGTGAAGACACCTTTGAACTACATTCGGTGCAGTTAGAGCTCGAATCCGTCGAGAGGCAGATCCACGACCTGCTAGAGAGACAGGCCGAGCTGCGAGATCGGCGGTCCGCGCTTGAAACATCACGCACCGATGCTCACAGGTCAGTGGTTAATAATTTTTTGACTCCGATCTCGTCTACTCCGTGTGTTTCTCTGCACAGGTCCCGAGCAACCAGGACGCGATCATCCCTGGCTTCATTCACTCCGGCACCGACACATCACCACGGACCCTGGGTGATTCCACGGCGGAAGACGCGAGCCAGGACCAGACCAAGGACCTCCCCGCCCCTCCCGGCTTTCGAGATCTCCACCCGGAACTGCTTCTCACCTCTTCGCGAGTCGGAGCGCGACGACGCCGTGATCATCGGCGATTCCACCGTCCGTCATGTCCGCGCTATCTCTGGCAAAGGTAAGGTGTGCACTCACTGCTTTCCTGGTGCTCGTGTTCTTGATGTCTCTACGCAGGTTCCCGAGATCCTGAATGGTGACGAGCGCGTCGGAGCTGTCGTGCTGCACGTGGGAACGAACGACACCAGGCTGTTGAAGACGGAGGTACTGAAGAAGGACTACAGGAGCCTGATCGAGACGGTACGCAGCACTTCGCCAGAAACAACGATCGTCGTGTCTGGACCGCTTCCCACGTACCGACTAGGACAAGAAAGGTTCAGTAGATTATTTGCTCTAAATGAATGGTTAATGTCATGGTGTAATGAACAGAGACTGCTCTTTGTTAATAATTGGAATCTGTTTTGGGAGCGACCTAGGCTCTTCCGTGCTGATGGCCTTCACCCCAGCAGAGTCGGAGCAGCTGTTCTGTCGGACAACATCTCCAAGACGCTACACACCATATGACTAGTAAGTCAAATTCCAAATCACAGTATTTGCTGTCCCAACTTAATTGATATAATTACCAATGTAGAACATTATATAGAAACTGTGTCTATTCCTCGTTTAGTAAAGCCAAACAATACATCTACTGTAGGATCTAGGAAAAATCTAATTGTAATTAAACCAGAAAATCTCAATATCAGTGAACAAAAACAATTTCTAAAGCTAGGTCTTCTAAACATTAGATCGCTCACACCTAAGGCGGTTATTGTAAATGAAATGGTCTCAGATAATAGTTTTGATGTATTTTGCCTTACTGAAACCTGGCTTAAACCAAATGATTATTTCGGTCTAAATGAGTCTACTCCGCCAGGATACTGTTATAAGCATGAGCCCCGTCTGATTGGTCGTGGCGGCGGTGTTGCAACAATCTATAGAGATATTCTTAATGTTACTCAGAAAATAGGTCACAGGTTTAATTCGTTTGAAGTACTTGTGCTAAATGTTACACTCTCAGATGTAAGAAAAAAATCCCTATTATCTCTAGCCTTGGCTACCGTATATAGACCTCCAGGGCCTTACGCTGATTTCCTAAAAGAGTTTGCAGACTTTCTATCAGATCTATTGGTCAATGTCGATAAAGCAATAGTTGTTGGAGATTTTAACATACACGTAGATAACACAAATGATGCGTTAGGGGCTGCGTTTACAGATTTATTAAACTCCTTCGGGGTCACGCAAAATGTCAGTGGTCCCACTCATCGCCTAAATCATACGCTAGATTTAATTATATCATATGGAACCAATCCAACCGATATAGATATTATACCGCAAAATGATGATGTCACTGATCATTACATGGTAACTTGCATACTACGTACTACTGAAATCTGTCATATTGCGCCACGTTATCAACCAAGCAGAACAATCCTTCCAACCACAATATATAGATTCTCAAATAGCTTACCTGATCTATCTCAGCTGCTCAGTGAACCCAAACAAACAGATGAACTAGAGGAAATGACTAGCAGTTTGAGCACCATTTTCTCTGGTACATTAGAAATTGTTGCACCAATTAGATTAAAAAAGTTTAGAGAAAAAACTAGAGCACCATGGTACAACAGTGCTACGCATGCTATCAAGAGAGAAACTCGTAACTTGGAGCGTAAATGGAAACAAACTAATTTAGAGGTCTTTAGAATCGCATGGAAAGACAGTATGTCACGTTACAAAAAGGCTCTAAAAAGAGCCAGGGCTGAGCACCTCCGCAAACTAATAGAAAATAACCAAAATAATCCAAGGTTCTTATTTAACACCGTGGCTAGACTAACAAATAAACAGAGATCACCTGAGCAAAATATTCCGTTACAGTTTAGTAGTAATGATTTTATGAATTTCTTCACTGAGAAAATAGAAAACATCAGAAACACAATTGTAAACACAATTGTTAATGTACAATCTTTTATGGTGTCTTATGATTCAGCCTCAATCATCGCCCCTCAAGAACAACTACACCGCTTTACAACTATAGGACAGGAAGAGCTAAATAAACTTATCATTGCATCTAAAACAACAACATGTTTACTAGATCCAATACCCACTAAACTACTGAAAGAAGTGTTACCTGTAGTGGAAGAGCCTCTTCTCAATATTATTAACTCGTCTTTATTTTTAGGTCATGTTCCAAGAATATTTAAGCTGGCAGTTATAAAACCTCTCATTAAGAAACCACAATTAGATCCAAATAACCTAGCAAATTACAGACCCATCTCAAATCTTCCATTTATGTCTAAAATATTAGAAAAAGTTGTGTCTGCTCAATTGTGCTCTTTCTTGCAAGAAAATGATATCTATGAAAAATTTCAGTCAGGATTCAGACCGCATCATAGCACAGAAACTGCGCTAGTTAAAATTACAAATGATTTACTTTTAGCTTCTGACCAAGGCTGCATCTCAATATTAGTTCTACTCGATCTTAGCGCTGCGTTCGACACTATAGATCATAAAATACTCTTGGATCGACTACAAAACTACACTGGTGTTCAGGGACAGGCATTAAGCTGGTTTAGATCGTACTTATCAGACCGTTACCATTTTGTCTGTTTAAATGGGGAAAAATCGAAGATAACATCAGTAGACTATGGAGTGCCACAAGGATCTGTGTTAGGCCCTCTATTATTCTCAATATATATGCTGCCACTTGGTAAAATTATAAGAAAACATGGAATTAATTTCCACTGTTATGCTGATGACACTCAATTATATATCTCATCACGACCCGATGAAAACACTAACTTATCTAACTTGACAGAGTGTCTTAAAGATATAAAATGCTGGATGACGCGTAATTTCCTGTTATTAAATTCCGATAAAACGGAGGTATTACTTATTGGTCCAAAAAACTACCCACAAAATCCCTTACAATACAACTTTAATTTAATGTCCTGTTACATTATCCACTACAGTAAAAGACCTGGGTGTTATACTAGACCGCAACTTGACTTTCGAAAATCATATTTCATCTGTTACGAGAACAGCCTTTTTCCACCTTAGAAACATTGCTAAGCTACGTAACATGCTATCTGTTTCTGATGCAGAAAAGTTAGTTCATGCATTCATGACCTCGAGACTAGATTACTGTAATGCTTTATTAGCTGGTTGCCCTGCATCCTCAATAAACAAGCTACAGTTAGTCCAAAATGCAGCCGCTAGAGTTCTTACTAGGTCAAGAAAATATGATCATATAAAAACGATTTTATCATCTCTACACTGGCTACCTATTAAGTTCCGTATCAATTACAAAGTATTACTACTGACCTATAAAGCCCTAAATGGTTTAGCTCCTGTGTATTTAACGGATCTTCTATCGCCATACAATCCATCGCGCTCTTTAAGATCACTAAATTCAAGGCTTCTGGTCATACCTAGGATATCTAAGTCCACTAATGGAGGGAGGGCATTCTCACATTTAGCTCCTAAACTCTGGAATAGCCTTCCCGATATTGTTCGAGGCTCAGACTCGCTGTCCCAGATTAAAACTAGATTAAAGACGCATCTCTTTAACCAAGCATTCACATAATGCTTACTTTTTATAGTACTGCTGAATCAGTTATAATGCATTAATATTATGAACATCAGCTATGCTAATTATTTCCCATCTGCTTTTCTGCTGTTATCTCGGGACGCCAGTCCCGAGGTAAATAGCGTTCGTCAGCTCCAGTTTGTATCCAGCCTCTCACGGAGACTCCAGATGCCCCATCACCATGGACTACGATCTTGAAATGGGATACATAGACTAACTATTGCCAACAAAAGCCTTCATCAGCCAAACAAGGACAATTGCATCTAAGTGAACTTCTGGATTTTAATCAAGGATGGACTTCAAAGACACTGGTCACTAATCTTGCAGTTCAAACACAATCACTGTCTAAATACTGACCCTTAACACTTAATAAGTTTAATAATTTTTTAAATCATGTTTTTTAACTATAAATAATTCTTATTTACATTATTCATGATGTTAGCCAGAGGGGAACTGGCCCCCCACAGTGAGTCTGGTTTCTCCCAAGGTTATTTTTCTCCATTAACCATCATCTTTTGGAGTTTTGTGTTCCTTGCCACAGTCGCCTTCGGCTTGCTCACTGGGGTTATTAATACAATTATTATTTAATTATTTTTAAACACGATAAAGAATCTTATCTTATCTACAGTAATTCCACAACAGGGCTCCAAACAAAAAATCAATTAAGGAGCCACTGGCTCCTATAGGGGGAAAAACAGGCGCCAAATATTTTCATTTTTAACTCATTCCATTCCTTTTCGTCCCGCAGCTCGCATGCAAGAAAAACTGCACGTGCTAACAGTGTAGTCTGAGGAGCATTCTTCGCAATTATGTGATCACGTGCATTCTTTATGCTTGTTACTGTCACCGTGTTTTCTCACAGTCTCTTTTTTGAAATGGTTAGTTCCTGCAATGAACTCCGTTTTCCCCGCTATTTCTTTGATATAAACTTTTGTAATGTATTTCGGGAAATGTAATGCAAATTTTAAAATCAAAGGGAGTAAATTTTTTACTGTCGCCAATGGCGACCTTGACAGAAATTACATTCGTAAATAAATTTATTTGGTCGCAAATGCGACCATTTTTAGTCGCAGTTTGGAGCCCTGCACAATGATGATGATTTATCGACATTATAGACATTACATTTTTATCGTCTGTTAATGCTGAACTTCTGTAAAGCTGCTTTGAAACGATGTGTGTTGTGAAAGGCGCTATACAAATAAAATTGACTTGACTTGACTTGACAAGGCTGCAGTGAAAGTCCACATAAAGTCCATATCTCTCAATGGGTTATGAACATAAAAAAATGGCTAGTTGTCAACCAGTGTGGGTTTTTAAATGGCCTATACCGATATCTTGAAAGGAGGGTATACAATACAGATGTATGAGATTTTGTTCATTTATTTCTATTAATTTAATGATAGCAAATAAAAAAAAAATGGAAATTAAACCAACACTTGTTTTACACAATATTATTGTTTTTTTTTTTACAGAAAATTGTGCATTATTTATTGAGGCTGTCGGTATATATACTGTATGCAGCTGACAATGGAGAAAGCTATTTCTATAAATCAACCATAGTTATGGCCATAGTTGTTTTTCTCTCTATTTAATCTCATTAATTTAATATAAACAACTTCTTAATTATATAATTTTAATATCTTATTAAAGCAATATCACATGAGCAAGAGTGCTGAATGGATCTACATCAGCACATTTGTGATTCAGCCACAAGCACAAGGCCAGAGGTAATCACAGCTGTGCTGATTTAGGGCCAAACAGCACAATTGTCAGTGTGATATTGCTTTTATACAGTACAACAGATCAACAAACAAGTAAATAAATTAAAAAAAATGTAAAAACTAAGGACTGGAAAAAAAAAATCACGTATGCATGGACCCACTTTCTTACACTGTGGATCAGGATCTTCCATTGCTAGTTCAAAAGATATGCATAATCCTCCTTTACTAATTATAAAACTTCTAGGTTACTATTGTAATCTCCGTACCCTGTTTCCGTTGTGTCGAAGAAGCAACACTAGTGGTCTCTCTTGAGAGCCTCGCGCATCTCTGAACTCGAGAAAAGGCCAATGAGAAATTGGCAGACAGAGAATATGCATGTCCCGCCCCCGGACATACTGGTGTAAAGGGAGGGAAATGTGTCTGTCCATTCAGGATTTTGCCCTGAGGATACGAGAATGAGGTTTGACCGTAACAGTGGCTCGGTTCAGCGTTGTGGCTGTCAGAGAGGTTACAATAGTAATCTAAACATTCCCCGTCTGTCGCTCACTTCGATGTTGTGTCGAAGAAGTGACGCTAGGGGTCCATATTTAATCACGCCATGAGCTGAACCATGTACGTGTGCTGCTGACGCAGGTGCAGGCAGGCAGTTGTGTGCCAAAGCGACGGGCCGCGTCAGACTGCACGTACCCTTCCCCAATGCCCCATAAAATCGGCATAACCTTCTGGTTCCTTACACCCTGAAGGGGGGAAACAAGGCAACGTGCCAAGCATGGGAACAAGCCGTGCCTTTTCTCTCTCTAAGTTTCTCAAATAGTCAAAAGAGTCAAAGCAGCTGGGGCCATCTTGACGCTATCACACACATCGGGGAAGGCATTCTTTTCCAATTCCTATTCTTTCAGGGGGAAAAGACCCCACAGAGACTTCACCTGCTCAGGCTGGGTGAGTTAAACCCCCAGAACGCATTGGGACACCTGCTGTAAGGGGACTCCTGTTCGTAGAAAACAGAGGTCTGTCCAGAGTTTGAATCTGGTGGGGGTGATAAACACACGGTGCTGCGGTGCCATGCCCATCTCGGGACTCGAGTCTGGAGCCAGTGCTGAAGCGGTTTCATATGTATTATCCCATGAGGAGGATGCCATATGCTCCAGGAGCCTCTGGAAATGTTTTTAGAGGACAAGGTGAAGCATTTCAGCACTGACTGCGCACGCTCGTTGGTGTGGTGTGCTACAATTAAGACTGAGTCTAACTCCATGCCGAGAAAAGAGATGCTCTGAACAGGGGCGAGCTTGCTCTTTTCCCAGTTTACCTGAAGCCCTAGGTGGCTGAGGTGCCTGAGCAACTGGTCCCTGAACTGTAGAGAGGGTTGGTGTCGAGGCAAGATAGAGACGTGGAAGTGCGTATCCTTCAGGTCTACTGCTTCGAAACAATCTTGATGTCAGACGCAAGTTAAGATGTGTCTTTGCGTGAGCACTTTGAACGGGAGTTTGTGCAAGGCCCGGTTGAAAACTCTCAAGTCCAAGATCGGGCATAAGCCGCTGCCTTTCTTAGGTACGATGAAGTAAGGGCTGTAGAGACCCTTCTTCATCTTGCCTGGAGGGACAGGCTCTATCGCATCTTTAAGTAGAAGGATCGCGATCTCCACATGCAGGGTGTTGGCATGGCATGATGTGTCCTCCGTCTGTTTCTTCACCTATGAGAACTGCTGGGTGAAGTCTTCAACAGTGTCGCCGAATAGACCGAGCTTGGAGACGGGGGCGTTTGAGGGTTATGGCATGCAGGGCGGAGACAGCTTGGAGCCACTCCACCGTCGAGGGTAGTGAGAGCGGAGGAGCGAGGAAGCCGGTTTAGGGCAGTAAAAGGTATGCTCTACGGCTTCGTCAACTCGTCATGCTCCTCCATGAAGAAAGGAACCGGGGGGGTCGTGGCTGTGAGTGGCGCCCTGACCCGGGAACCAATCATCTAGCCGTGAGGGGTGAGGGGAGGACGGAGGGTTCCAGTCCCGCCCTGCGCTTATGGCGGTCCGGTGAGGCGATTACCTTGTTACCCCCAAGCAGTGATGAACAGTAAAGCTATAACTTTTTAACTTTATTTCACAGATGTAGTGTAGTGGTAATTTTCTTTAGATCATGGAATTTTGATCAAATACATCCTATTTTCTCTGTAACAGCCATCCAAGCAGTGGGTTCTCCTGAGTATTTTGCGGTAGCTGGTGCGTGCTCTCCTCCGCCATCTTGAATGTTTACATTTCCCAACACACAATGATATCCAATTGTATCAGGTAAGTATATGTCAACTACTCTGTCAGTGGTGTCTCTCTGCTGTGATATGCCTTAATGTTGAAGCTGTTAGTTCAACTGTATTTCCCAGCTGTGATGTAGTAGTTGTAATCGGATAGATCATGGAGTGAGAGTCAATGCTGATGACATCTCTGGCTGACTGACATGCACTGACTGAATGCATGTCAAACTTTACTGGCTCAGAACACTTAAAAATGGTCTTTTGTCGCCACATGCTGTCACAGGGAAAAATTAAAAGACACTCCTCTAGCCGCTCTTATCTGCTCTGATCTCTTTCAGTTTAGTTTAGAACTCCAAGAACACAAGCGAAGTGATACAAACAAGTGCTGATGTTCTGAGACACATCCAATCAGATATGTGGACTGGAACTAACTATTGTATAATACAACATATCTTGTCACTTCACAAATAGACTATATGTTTTTGCTGAAAAAGCCTTGCACACATTTACTTTGAGCACTGTTCTCCAATTTCTGCCTTTCTTTCTCTTAACAACTGCAATGTTAAAGTGTCTTACCTTTGTTACCTCCCTTCAGTGCAGGATATTTTCACTTACACTACAGCTTCCCTGATAAATAGCAGACTGTCTCCATTCAGACAGTTCAAAGAGCTTCTACTGAGCCATGGTATTATTGTAACTTCTCATTTTCCTGGACAATTTAATGAAAGACAGTTTATTTCCACTGTCATATACACTGTCATATACATCAGAAGCGGATTTATCTCTGAAATGAAATACACTGCTGATGTGTGCAGCAGCTTCCTCAAGAGGCTGAACATGCACTCCAAGAGTGGTTTCTCAATGAAAATAAACTGTTTAACTATGAAAGCTGCTTTGTACAACCCCCAAGCATCTGCAAATGTGTCAAGGTACAATATATAAGTGATCCCCAAGGCTGTCATCAAACTGTATTAGAAATGTCTTACTTCACTCATTTTGGCCAGGAAGACTCTGAAAAAAATAAATAAATATTAACCACGTTTATTTAGTGATAGTACAGTATAATGTCCTTTGGTCAGACTAATTTCACACACACACACACACACACACACACACACACACACACACACACAAACACACACAAATAAATAAATAATGTTTAGTCTGCTTAAATCTTTGATTGCTTTCCAAATGTTGACAATACCCATCTCAGTGACTGAAGCTGAAACTGCAGTTGCAATCATTGCGAAAGCGCTATAACTTTTTTTAATGGATATAAAGTAAAAGGGGTGAGAAGCTACAATGATATCTGGTCAGCCCAAACTGCTGAGAAGGATATACAGTAGCTGCAGGCATTGCTCCAAAAAGGGGCAGGAGCTCCAAACTGCCAGCAAAGATATAGAGTGCCCCTAACCCTTTCCCTAACCATAACCATGAGTGGAAGTGATGCCTCCTTTTGGAGTTGGAGCAACCCCTTTTTGGAGTAACCCCACCCTCTTTTTAATATTTTGCCCCCATTTGGAGGTCTCCGGCCTGCAGCTGTTCCTACTTGAAACTGCTGGCAGTGGGCCGGTGGATAGTGAATGCAAAGTGTGGCAAATTGAAAGCAGCAAAATGACTGGTTGTTCAAGAATATTTAAAAAAGAAGGTACATTGTGATTGGTTGAGAATGAATGAACAAATGGGCATCACATTTCTGGGATTGGAATGCGTAATTAAACTATAGAGGGGTGAACGTCTATAACGGTGAATGGGAAAACACAGCAAATATTATATTTGAGTTCCCATATACTCCAACAGCAAAAAAAGAAAAAAAAAACACTATTACATTTCCAAGACTTTCCAATAAGAGGAAAAGTGGTAGATCATAGCAATTAAAAGAGAGAAGGTGCCAAATTTACTGCCCCTACATCGGCAGCTGTGCTTAAATGATATTACAGCATTGTTGGCTATTTTTTTAATGCCAAGTTAATAAAACACAAAGAAAAGTATTATAAATTTACATTGAATGGTTAAAAAATTTACAGTACTGTGCAAACGTTTTAGGCACATGTGAAAAATGTTGCATAGTGAGGATGTCTTCAGAAATAATGACAAATAGTTTTCATTTATCACATAATATCATACAAAGTCCAGTAAACATAAAAAAGCAAAATCAATATCCGGTGTGACCACCTATGCCTTTAAAACAGAACCAATTCTCCTAGGTACACCTAAGTTAGGCAGATAGGATGTCCCAAGCTTCTTGGAGAATTTGCCACAGTTCTTCTATCTATTTAGGTTGTCTCAATTGCTTCTGTCTCTTTATGTAATCTCAGACTGACACAATGTTCAGTGGGGGGCTTTGTTGGGGTCATGTTGCAACATCTGTTGCAAGGCTCCCTATTCTTCTATTCTAATCTTTTCTATTTGCAAAAGTAAGGTTTGACAGTCTAACATTTATATTTACTTTTGACACACTAAAGCTGAAAATATAAATAACCATTTTAAGACAATTGCTTTTGTGAAATATCTTATGTGCCAGTACATATTTAGCTAGACTTACACATCAAAATAAGGTGGAAATGCATCATTACAGTCTGTGAAAAAAAGTCCATAACTAACTTGAATAGCTTATGACTTCATCGAGTCTTCCCAGTTACAAACACTTTCATTAAGCTTCCATTTATAGTGGGCCACAATGATGACCCAAGAGGCAAAATGCACCCACATCCAATAGTTCTTCAACACATGTCATATCAAGATTAAATGCATTAAAATATAACTGAAGAAGTAGGTCCACACAGTGTTATATTATACCCTTTTATTGAATAAAAACAGGCAGCAGATCATTAAACACCTTTTTTTGTTTCGTTTTGTTTGACTAGTATAAGAGTGTTCATATCTACTTATTCAGTTATATCATAATGATATCCAACCCAAAACTTGCCATTTGAAGCAGCGATGACCCCACACTGTGTCAAACCCTATAAGTTATCGCAGCCTGCCTAATTACACAGATTCACCTATGTCGGCCAAGCTGCATTGCAGCCAGGTAGGACAAGAGATATGATACCTTCAGCATCAAATTATTCTTTTCCCCTCCTATTCTCCATCCCATTTCAATTTGTGTCATCCTTTTATTTAGTATCTCTCCCTCTCACTCTACTCTCTTGTGGAGGTTTGTTAGGGGCCAGTCAATAAACTGTCAGAACTCCATTTAGCAGTGACATGGTGGGGAGGTCCAGAGATGTGCCTGGATGACAGAGATGGATGCTATAGGCCTCCACTGTCTGCAAGGACAAAAAGAGACAACCAGGCAAACCAGCAAGGAGAGGAAGGAGGTGCAATTCTGTGTGTAGACATTACTGTGCTTTGCAACAGCCGTCCTCCTCTGCAGGGAGTTGAATTGCACTTTCTGAAGAAAAGGGGTGCAGGGAAGTGAAAGTGTGCTGAAGAAGAAGGACTTGTTTTTCTGACACTTGGTTTTGTCATACAATTTATTCACTGCTGTAGGGTGGGAATAGGGCAATCAATTACACTCATATTCCCCCAGGTGAGAGAGATGCACTTGTCAAGTAACACACAGTGCTGAACCGACAACACATTTGATCTGTTAGACAGCACATTGAGCTGTTAGTGACCCAATGATCAATAAGGATGCCAATAAATAAGCCATTGAGTTTAAAGAATTTGATTTAAGGAAATAGTTGATTGCATGCATTATAGTCTAAATCAATGGCAGAAGATGGCAAAGATAGAGATTTGCAGTGTATGATGTGTTTTAGCTCATGGCATGTGTAGAGTACCACCAGGGTTGGGGAGTAACGGAATACATGTAGCAGGATTACGTATTTAAAATACAAAATATAAGTAACTGTATTCCACTACAGTTACAATTTAAATAATTGGAAATTATAATACAGGTGTAACCGGGTTAAAAAAAAAGCATGAGGTATAAGTGATGTTTTTAGTAGGTTTATCATCTATAAATAAAGCATATAAATTGTGTAATTAAAAAGGTTGAAGTTCATTCAAAAAGTAAAGTTATGATAAAAATGTTAAAAGCAGTTTAAAAGTTATTATATGTTTATTGGTTTATGTAAAAGGTAATGTATTTCTGAAAACTGTTTAAACCAGCATTTATGGGGTTAAGAACGATTGGCCGGAGAGTCAGCTCTCTGGGTTTTGATTGGGGATCAGCACGAAAAAGTGAGGAGAGTGAAGCAAAAGAGTGACCGTGAGACAGAGATTTTGTGAGTTAATTGTTGAATTAGTAGTGCACAAACCAGGGTGTAACTTGTGTCTTCTGATTGTTTTCACGACAACCAGTGAAAAGAGTGACAAGCTGGATATTGAGAAATGGGAGGAATTTCTACACGAAGTTCAGAGACTGTTTACTTTTGTGTTTCTGTTAATGTTAGCGCTTAGCCAATTTGAAGTATAGGCTGGAGTTCGTTCATTACAAGTGAACGACATTCTCTAGTTAAAGTTTGACTCCCTCCGTTGAACATTTCGAGGGGTTTTTCTGTTGTTTTCGACCTTAAGGCAGAAAAGAGATTCCGACAGAGCGTGGAGCAACCAGAACTTCTCTTGTGAGTTTTACTAGAAACGTGGAGAAGAAAAGAGAAATCAACGGAATTCGTGTTGAAATGCTGATCGGATGCTGAGCCTTTTCCTGTGATTACTGGGATAAGGACTGGACAGAAACATTAACTCAAGGTATCCTTTATTTTGTTTGCTCGCTGACGAGTGAAGCGGCCATTAAGTTTTGGGCCACAACGGACACAAGCATCGCATCAGGCCTGCTACTGTATTTTAGTTTTAGAATAATTTTGGTTGCCGGCTTTAGATTGCATTAACGTGTGTGTGGGCCCACAAAGTATGTTGGTTTAAGTGACTTTGATGTGATACATTGAGTTTTCTGAATTAATGCATTTGCAAGTTATTAGGGTTTAAATTGTTGTCTGTGCATTTATATAATATATAGTATTGACAGTATTTTCTTTTAAAAAAGAGGGACATTTTGTGTTGAAGGTTTAAAAAAGAACCATAGTATTCGTATTTCATTTTCTTATTTCATTGAAGAACCATAGTATTCTTATTTCATTTTTTTATTTCATTGGAGATACTAATTTCTTTATTAAGTAAATAATTGAGACATATTTTTCTAAAACCTTGTGTTGTGTTAATTTATTACTTACCTGGAAAGAGGCTATCATTTTATTCTGAGAGAGACATATACCTATTTTCATTAAAACTATAACTTAAGAAAGGTGAATTCATAGATAGGTTAGAAAACATTTCATGTGGGTAATTTAAAAGAGAAGATCCAAGATAACGTTTAAAACTGAGTTAATCAGGGTTAAAATACATTTGATAAATATATTAAAAGAACCCAAAAGCCCTACCCTCATCAATATACCTACTGAGGGAAGCGCTACACAGTTACATTCAAAAAGTATTTTGATAACTGTAGAGAATACTTAGCATTTTATTGTCATTTGTTTCATTTAATATTTAGTCCATTCAGACTGAAAACAATTATACATATAAATGATGTGATCCAAAGTGCATTTGAACAGCGGTGAGCTAGGCTAAAATGCTGTTTGTAGCCATTTTTCATGCACGTTACCAGGCACAATCACAATTTTTTTTTATCAAGAAATTTCATGTTGGATCATAATTTTTCTAGTAAGACCTATGATATTAGAGCAAAAATCATATTCTTGATAATATTTTTTTATTGTTTTCCTGTAAAAATATCAAAAAATCCTTAACACATGATCAATGTGATTAATCCTGTTTTAGAAACAACACTGCATAAGATATTTATGTTTTTCAGAGAATATGTTTAACATATGTAGTTTGTCTTACTCTGTACTGGCTGAGTTTTTATAGTCAAATCAAGTGAAAAAAATCTACAAGTGTTGAAGAAGTAATCCAAAGTATTTAGAATACGCTACTGACCTTGAGTAATCTAACACAATATGTTACAAATTACATTTTACAGCATGAATTCTGTAATCTGTATTTCAAAAGTAACCCTCCCAACCCTGAGTACCACTAATTAAATTATTTAAACAGATAAAAAACAGTTTTTGCTCACATTGGTATTAGATACTGTAACTAAATTCTCACTCATATGTCACCCAGAAATTGTGGTGACCAAAAAAAAAAAAACATAAACAATAAACATAAAAAAGAAACCTCATCCCCTCTACGAGCTCTCTTAAAAATATCAGAAGTTATTGAGCACACTTTGGGATGAAGTGTGAAATGTTTTGCTGCTCTTCCTCAGGTGGGGCACCTGGGATTGTGGATGTGTGAAAAATGAGTCTATAAGGCTCTTTATATGAAAGTCATCTCTTGTCTTGGTCAAGCCGATTAAGTAATCTTGTTTTACTGGGGCACGTGCCCCAGTATAAATCTGCTGTGCCCCAGGAAAATCTCAAGTTTGAGTTTTAAAAATTAAATTTATTTGTCAGTGCAATTCATTTAGATGGATAATACCAGAAAAAAGAAATGGATCTGAAAAAGCGCTTTGGGAACGAGAATACCCACGCCGCCGCACTGTGGCTGTCTGGACCCCCTACGATTCTGTAGTGTGCTGACAAGAGCGTGAGAGGTCTCAGACATGAGCTTGAGATGTAGACTCAGGACATAAGAGCCCAGAGTGGCAGGAACATCCAAACTATAAAACTGTTGAATGTGTGCGGAGAGGACCAACCTGCCGCATCACAAACATGCTGCAGATGGACAGCTCTGGCCAAGGCTTTAGAGGAGGCAACCCCTCTGGTAGAGTGAGCCCTGATACTTACTGGCGAAGCCTTACCACGTGCCTCGTAGGCCAGGGCAATAGCGTCCCTCACCCAATGCGACATAGTCAGCTTGGTGGCGGCCGCCCCCCAGTTGCAGCCCCCATGGCAAACAAGTAGTTGCCCTGTCTTACGCCACTGGCTAGTGCGGTGGACATAAGTCTGAAGGGCACAGACTGGACAAAGTCTGTGAAGTCTTTCCTGCTCCGGCCTTGCGGGGAACAGAAGGCTTGTGGAGAATAGTAGAGGGAAACGCATACAGGCGCATTCTGGGCTATGTATGCGCCATCGTGTCCAGCCCCAGGGGGGGCTGGGTGACTCCGAGAGAAGTAGAGGGGACATTGCGCCGTTTGTTGAGGCGAAGAGGTCCACTTCTGACCTGTAAAATCTCACCCAGATCTGTTCCAAGTAGAGGGAGCCCAAGAACTTCAAATGGTCTCGATAACCTCAGGAGAAAGCCCTGCGTCCCTCAATTGGTACCCTTCAGGGGCCAAACATGAAAGGTTCCACAATTCGGGCCGGGGATGAAATATTGCCCCCTGTGCCTGAGAAAGAATGTCCTTCCTGTTCGGAATCTCCCAAGGCGGGACATTGAGGAGAGATATTATCACCGAGAACCATACCCTGTTCGGCCAGTGCGGCGCTATTAGTAAGAGACAAGACCCTTGCTGGCGAACACTGGCCAAGACTCCAGAGAGCAGAGAAACCGGGGGAAAGGCAAACAGACACATTCTGGGCCATGTTCCATTTTCTTATTTCATTGAAGAACCATAGTATTCTTATTTCATTTTCTTATTTCATTGGAGATACTAATTTCTTTATTAAGTAAATAATTGAGACATATTTTTCTAAAACCTTGTGTTGTGTTAATTTATTACTTACCTGGAAAGAGGCTATCATTTTATTCTGAGAGAGACATATACCTATTTTCATTAAAACTATAACTTAAGAAAGGTGAATTCATAGATAGGTTAGAAAACATTTCATGTGGGTAATTTAAAAGAGAAGATCCAAGATAATCAGGGTTAAAATACATTTGATAAATATATTAAAAGAACCCAAAAGCCCTACCCTCATCAATATACCTACTGAGGGAAGCGCTACACAGTTACATTCAAAAAGTATTTTGATAACTGTAGAGAATACTTAGCATTTTATTGTCATTTGTTTCATTTAATATTTAGTCCATTCAGACTGAAAACAATTATACATATAAATGATGTGATCCAAAGTGCATTTGTACAGCGGTGAGCTAGGCTAAAATGCTGTTTGTAGCCATTTTACATGCACGTTACCAGGCACAATCACAATTTTTTTTTATCAAGAAATTTCATGTTGGATCATAATTTTTCTAGTAAGACCTATGATATTAGAGCAAAAATCATATTCTTGATAATATTTTTTTATTGTTTTCCTGTAAAAATATCAAAAAATCCTTAACACATGATCAATGTGATTAATCCTGTTTTAGAAACAACACTGCATAAGATATTTATGTTTTTCAGAGAATATGTTTAACTGTGTAGTTTGTCTTACTCTGTACTGGCTGAGTTTTTATAGTCAAATCAAGTGAAAAAAATCTACAAGTGTTGAAGAAGTAATCCAAAGTATTTAGAATACGCTACTGAGAATTGAAAGGCAAACAGACACATTCTGGGCCATGTATGTGCCATCGAGTCCAGGGGGGACATTGCGCTGTCTGTTAAGAGGCGAAGAGGTCCACTTCTGACCTGTAAACTCTCACCCAGATTTGTTCCACTACCTTGGGGTGGTGGAGTTTCCACTCCCCCATCGGTATCTTCTATCTGGACAGTAAATCTGCTCCCACATTCAGGTATCCAGGGATATAAACTGCCCTAAGTAACAGGAGCTTGCCATGGGCCCAATGGAGAATCCGACATGCCAGAAAATTCAGCTGACATGAACGTGGACCTCCTTGATGGCTTATGTAAGAGACTACAGCTGTATTGTCCACCTGCACCAAGACATGGCAGCCTCTGGAGGAAGTATTTCAGGGCCAGAAATACAGCCATCAACTTGAGACAGTTAATGTGACAATCAAGCTGACGAGCCACCCATTCCCCTTGAGCTGGACGACCACTTAAGACCGCTACCCAGCCCGTCAGGGAGGCATCTGTCGTTAGCAACCTGCAACGACAAGACGCACCTAGAGTGGGACCCAAGGTAAGAAACCGGGGTCTGAACCACATAGAAAGGGAAAGAAGCGTGTGGCGCGTAACCCTTATTTGCCTTAGGGGACTGGTCCTTGGATGAAATCCCCTGGCTTTTAGCCACAGCTGAAACGGTCTCATGTGCAAAAAGGCCCAAAAGGATCACCGTGGATGCAGACGCCATGAGACCTAGTATTCGTTGATACTGACTAACAGTGCAACCTTGACCTAGCCTGACTTTGCTCAGGGTGTTCTGAATGGATGTGAATCGAGCGGGAGACAATTGTGCCCGCACCGTGATCGAATTCCATTTAACTCCCAGATAGGTAATTCCCTGGGTGGGAGAGAGAACGCTCTTTTTGACATTGAGTCTCAGACCCAGAGAAACAAAATGAGCTAAGACAATATCCTGTGCTGAACTGCCAGTTCTTGAGACTGTGCTAGTATCAGCCAGTCGTCTATGTAATTCAGAATGCGGATGCCCCTGAGTCGCAAAGGAGCCAGTGCTGCATCCGTGCATTTCGTGAATGTGCGGGGTGATAGGGCTAGGCCGAATGGAAGAACCCGATACTGGAAAGCAAACCTCAGGAACTTCCTGTGCTGTGGCAGAATTTCTATATGAAATATGCATCCAAGAGATCAATCATCACCAGCCAATCGTGATGTTGGATCTGTGGCACGACCGTCTTGATAGTTAGCATCTTGAATTTGAACCACCTGACTGAGCAATTCAAGCCTTGAAGATCTAAGATCGGACGCAACCCCTCACCCTTAATGGGAACCAGGAAGTATTTGCTGTAATAAACTGACTCTTTCTCTGTAAGGGGAACACATTCTATGGCCCCTTTGAACCAAGAGATTATGTAGTTCTTTCCATAGTAGCCGGCGCACGCTTCAGGATGACGGGAAGGACCAGCTGGGTCTGGGGAGAGAGCAAGCGAAAGGGACAGACCCGTCTCTCGCTCCTCAGCCAGATCCATATAAGAGCCCCATGAGTGAAGTGTGGGTGCTAACTCTCAGAAGTAAGCGAGACGAGTGCAAAGCATTTTGACCCAAAGCAGATCGCAATGCTTGCACCCGCCCTGACCCAACGCGAGAGCAGCATGCTCTTCCCCCAAACAAACAAAGCAAAACTGATGGGTGTCCCTCTCAGCCATAAAGCGTAGACAAGTGAACACACATCATTTGCTCTGACTTTCAGTCATTCTCTCTTTTTCATTTTTTTTTCTTTTTCTTTTCTTTTTTTTTTTAGAAAGAAGAGACAGAAGAGAAAGCGCGCACTGCCTAACAAATTCTAACTCTTAACAGAGGAAAGAAAGTTCTGACAGGCTCATGAAGCACACACACACAGAGTGATCTGAAGACAAAAGATCTGTCAATGCGCCTGTGACGCATCTATTTATAGCCCTGCCACATGTGCATCCAATGATTACACCAGCAGAGGCTATAAATTCCGGTCAATGTTCATTGACGTGTTGCACACATATTCACAGCTGGTCGCACCTAAAGTTGTTCCCAACTGCTTTTTCAGTGCAGCAACATAAGTGTAGCTTTTTGAAAGGGAACGGTGCAGTTTTTTGAAGGTGCGTCGGCCTGTGCCATGTGTCAGCATATTCTAAATATATACGATTTTAAAATGAATAAATGTCTTTTTTTCCAGCCTGTTGTATTAGTGTTCATTTATCACCCCATATTTATTTTAGATACAGTTCCTATATATTGTTCTTTAAACAAGGAAAATATACTATTTATCAAATCTACTTTTATTACTTATCGTATTTCAATGGGGATATAATTTATTACATCAACCGTAGTGAGATAAAACTGAAATTCTTGGCTTTTTAACACTTCTGTGTACAAATTGGAAGGCTGTTTATTGGATCAATACAGGTAAACGTAATAGTATGCGACTATGCATTACTTACTACTAATAGTTAAGTCTTGCCTTAAGAACAGGTGGTGCAATCAAATTAAGCACTGAGTTACAAACTAACTATTAAGCCCTTAGGTGTAAACTTTACGTCCTAACTTATGTGAGAACTTGCGCACAGCTGGTGCAACCCTACACAGGTGTCGGCACGCAAGAATTGAAGTTTCTAAATAATACAGATGATCTTATTTTGACTCAAACATTATTGGCTCCTGTAGATGGTCATCAGAAAAATCATTGGACGAAGCAGGGATAGGAAAGCAGAAAGGAGAGATGAATTTGATGGAGGTAAGACTTGATAAACAAACTACATCCTCAGCCGTCAGAGTCAGGTTTCAGACATAAGATGAAAAAGCATCAAGTCTCAGGAAAACTTCTGTCTTGTCTATGGAATTGCAGACAAAATAAACACATTCTTGTGTTCTGTAGTACTGTCTTTTATTGTGTATGATAACAATGTTATCATATCAATCTTTTGGATATGAAATTAACAATTTAATTCACTAATGCTAATTTAGGACACTACATAAACAGTTGGCAGCAGAGCTGGACTAGTAATCTGGCATACCAATCATTTTCTCGGTGGGCCGACGCACTTTGGGGCGTTTCAGGGGCGGACTGGCCATTGGGAGAACCGAGCGGGATGGTGGGTCAGCCACATTTTATGCCTTAAAACATGTTGAGAATTTTCATGTACAGTATGTTGAAGATACTTACTGGAAATACATATTTTCATAAAGATTCATATCTCTACAAGTTTACCATTCGCAGTTATTTTTGCAGCGTAGGAATAGTGGGTTAAGCAAAGTAAGTTTGCTTAGTGCATTGTGTTGCACACGTCTTGCACGCTGCTGGCTTTCAAGAAAGAAAAAAAACAGGCGATATGAGTAATTGTGCGATATGAATAATTGTAACTGTGCCCTAGTAGAGATTTATGTCTATCAACGCCCCTGCTAATTACTGTATGTAGGTAGACCTTGGATCCATCTCATCAAGGCCTCCTACAGATTAACAAATAAGTCACAGCACTGACACAAAGTATGTGAGAAACAAACAAAAAGAGAGAGAGAGAGAACAAAAGAGTATGTACAGTTAGCCCACAAATTACTAAGAAATGGAGTTTCACAAACAAAGTTCAGAAGGAGCATATTCATTTCAAACCCTGATGTTTTCTTTTTCTCTTTTTTTCATATAGCACACGTGTGATATATTACGATTAAAATCATTGAGGTTTAGGGTTTGTGTAAGGTGTTATACTTTATGGTTAGGTTTAGGTTTTGGTTAGGAGTTACTTAGAAAAAAAAAACCCTAATAACATAATTTGTTGGTTCATTTATTTTTCCTCTATTGGAGTAAAACATCCAAAAGAGGAACATAACAACATAATTTGTTGGTTCATTTATTTTTCCTCTATTGGAGTAAAAGAACATGCCCACTTGTGTGATTTCTCACGATTTTGCCATTGCGTACTATCATCTTGACTTGGCATGAGATGGTGTGGCAGCGGGGGCGTGGTCAAGCGCTCATCCAGGGAGAAAGCGGTAAGGGCGCTTGCACCTGAGCTAAATTATGTCTAACACCTGTCTCTAATTTCAGTGAGCTCGGAGAGAGCGGCATAAGAACAGACACAGAACCTCCAGTCGAGAGAGAGAGAGATCAACATAGAGACCAGCTTGAGAAGCTGGATGTGCAAAAACTGTTTGTTATTGTGAAACTGTATTGTGAGGCTCAGTAATTAAACGCTTACCTACAGGTTGAAGAAACCAGTTCCCTGTGTCCTCCTTTCCCTCGTGACCTGAAGTTTGTCACAGATGGTTAAGTAAAATTTCTTGACTTGCTCTAATGCTACTTTTTCTTTTGTTATTCATGTTGATTTGATAAGATTTTGAAAGATATGTGCAATGTATTGATGTTATATTGCTCTTTGGTCAAGATGTCAGTTGGTTGGCCAACCCAGATGGCTAATTTGTCATAGGTTCCCTCCAGAATTTTTAAAGTGTTTTTAAAATGGTGCTTTTCAATTTATAAGGAAAATAAGGTTTGTGGTCCACATTTCTTGAAGTGACTTTCTCATTGTAAAAACTTTGTTGCTCAAAACTCTGTCAGTTGCCAATACGTTGCTACATAAGCACTGTAACAGTTGTAAAATTAAGTAAATGTCATTTGTCAAGCACAAATCATACGTATATGCTTGATGAATGCATGGAATGCATCTTACAACTGTTGTAGTCCTCATGCAGCAACTTCTTAGAGACCCATGCTTTTAAATCACACAACGGTTTCAAAATGCACATTTGAGATGACTGTGTGTATAATTTATGTCATTTTTTGTTACTCATACTTCAAAAAACACTATTCTAAAAACCCACTAGAAATTTCAGAGGGAACCCATGCAGTAAACTTTTTAATTCTCTTCTTAGGGCAGAACAGCTGAACATCTCTATTAAGGCTAAAGGTTAAGATATGTTTGATGTGTTGATGGTATTCAAGACATCACATTTCTGTTCACTCTATATTGAAAAAACCTCTGAGGATCCTCAAGCAGCACTTGACCATTTGCATGAAGGAAATCTGTGAGGTCTGCACTGACAGCACATGATATCTAAAGAGACTACCCTTGTTTACAAAAATAGAGGTTATCAGGCAAACTGAACCTCCTTAAAGATAATTCGGCTTCAAATGGTTCAGACATGCAGTGCATATTATCACTGGTCCCCATTTAGTGGTATATTAGGACAGTCACACATCTAGTTGTAACATTGCATGTAGAGAGTGTTTGTTAAACAATATACTGTGTATTTATGAGTGGGTGTGCCAATATACTTAAAGTAATGCTCCAGGTTCAATAACAGTTAAGTAAATGGCAGCGTTATTTCCATTAGTAATATTTATGAGTCTCATATACTTTATGTATACAGTAAACAAATAATGGAATGTTCTGTGTTCAACACAAGCTTGATCTACAGCATTTGTGGCACAACGCTGATTACCACAAATTATATTTTGACTCATCCCTAAAATCGTGCCTTTGACTCAGTAAAAATCATAAATTATTAATTTACAACTAAAAAAATTTGTTCCGTTTTGCCTATGGATTTAAGAGACTTTTCTTAAGAACTTACCATAGCTTCACAAGCTCTGTGTCTGTTCAAGTTGTTAAATATCTGTTATCTATGTTGCCTCCCTATCAGTTTAGGACACAGAACCTAGATCCTGATACACAGAGACAAATGAATTTAAGATTTAAGTCTTTAAAACAGCAAGCTATTCTTTTTCTTTAAGAGTAAACAGAGAAGGGGACTGTTTAACTCTACCTTTAATAAATGAGAGATGAAATTCATTCCAATCCTGCTTTGCCAAGATAAAGCTGTGCTTACATTTTTGTATGTGTTAATCATGCTGAAACAAGACAGACTTGTTATCCCAATCAACATTTTACAACTTCTTTTATATTATGTTAAGCCTCACACTGCACTACAAGTGTCAAAGCCTCTAGTCACTGAGTTTTATTGTCTCTGCACATAATTTAGTGATGATTCTATCTATAAAACAGTGAATAATACAAGCTGATTTGTTCTGTGTGACATTTCATAAAACAGGACCTCTTAAAGGAGACAGTGTAGAAAGCATTACAACTGTTGTGTTATGCGTTACTGTAGATTAGTCAGCTAGTAACCTATGGAACCTCCCACCTACACTAGTGTGATCTCTCACATTGGTTATGTGGATGAACTGGATCAATATTATATACAACTGAAGTGTTTTGAACTTTTTTTTAGGTTGCTGTGATTACAAGGGTATTATGCTATGAAAGTGGTTTGAGGACATTTCTTGTGTCCCCATAATTCAAATTACTTAACATACTAAACAATGTTTTGTTTTTTGAAAATGTAAAAATGCTGAATGTTTTTCTGCGAGGGTTAGGTGTAGGAGTAGGGTAGGGTTAGGGGATAGAATCTATAGTTCGTACAAAAAAAAAATATTTTTATCATAATGATAGCCACACCAAGTGTGTGTGTGTGTGTGTGTGTGTGATACAGATGGTGGATTCCTAACAGGCTTCACCCTTAAAATCGAGTCACATGAAACATGCAAGCCACCGATATCCAATATGTATTGATGTTGAAGAGAGAGAGAGAGAGAGAGAGAGAGAGAGAGAGAGAGAGAGAGAGAGAGAGAGAGAATAGAGTGATGGAGAACAGAAGCAACAGGTAGACACCAGACAGAGAGTGGATTAAAGGAGGCTTGGTGTGGAAAACATGATGGTCCGGTAGGCTCAAGGAATGAGTAGTAGAACCTTAGTGGTAGAGAGTATGTCAGAGAGAGAAATGAAGAGGGTAAAAGTCTCAATGGAAGCTTTGGATGAGAAGAAACATTTTCGCAAAGATCAGCAGACATAACTTTTTAACATTTAACTTTACAATAAGGTTGTATACTGCAGTGTTTTTAAAATAGTGGGTTACGACCCAAACATGGGTTGCAGATCTGTTTGGATAGGGCTGCAGACTGCAGGGAAAGAAGAGCAATGTCTGGGTATTTTCTTCATCACAAATTTTCAGCAGCCACCCAAGCAAAATTTCAGCAAATTAAATTATATTAAATGTATTAATCTCACATTCACTACTTTATACACGGTGAATGCTTCTCATATAAAAAGGTGCGATTGAAGCCTGATTTTTGTGCCAATGATCTCTGCTTTAACCTACTGTATCTCTAGAATGCATGCACATCAACCGGGCTTCCCTCAATATTATGTCAACTAATGTGACCAATTTGAATTCTAGAGAGAATTCCATAGTTGAAAGCACTATTGAGTAAGTCAAACAGAAGACAGCCATGAGGATAATAGTCAACAATGTGCTTTGGTGAAATAAAGGTTTCTAAAATTACACATCATCATCCTTCCAATTTTTTTTTACAATTTGACATTAATAGCAGTAACTGTGGTATTTTAGTTTCATTTTAAATAATCTATGAGGAATAATTTATTAGACCTCATTTTTATTACAATTTCTAGGTAAAGTCTTTAATTGTGTTAAGGCTACTATTTTTCCACAACAAACACTATAATTTTTTTTCATTATAAGTATTATTCTTTTATTTTTTATTATTTAGAAAGATGAGCTACATTGATTTAACCATGGTAATGAGGAACATCCATTGTCTTTCCAGTGTAATATACCTGTGTGTTAACTACATTAGTTAACATGAACTAACAAAGAACAATAATTTTAAAGCATTTACTTCTTGATTAATTTCAACATATACTGATAAATTTTTTAAAACAAAAGATGCATATGTCTACATTATTCAATGCATTATGAATTGATATGAACTGACAAGGAAAAATGTATTAACAAATATTGCTGTAAAAAAATATGCTGTTCATTGTTAGTTATACAGTAATAACTCCTTCATTTACTAATGTCAACTAATACAACCATAATGTGAAGTGTTACCTACACTTTTAACATACAAATTGCATATGTTGAAATTAGCTAATACTTTATGAACTAACACGAACTAACAAAGAACAACAGTGTACTTTTTAATAAATAAATTCTGTTAACAAAATGTTTTTTTGTTTTTTGTTGTTTTTTTACTATTTTATTACATCTAATACATTAACTAATTGTAAAGTGTTACCATCATATTTTGTCATACATTTAAGCTCAGTATTTTTCTTGTTGGATGTTAGATGCAGAGTTGCAGTGCAATATTTTTGTGAAAAAACTTTGACCACATTTTCATTTACAGCAGCCCTTAGGTAACATTTTTGGAGACCCAGAAGAAATTTGCCATTCCATGGAACTCATTGAAGTGTTGCCTCTAGATGAGGTTCATGCAGGTTTCTCCAGAAGGACAAATTGATAAATAAGGCTGCAAGTTGCCCACATTAATCTTTTATTTTGTTACATGTTTATTTTGTTACATGTTTAAAGAATTGAAACTCTTTTCCCATGAGAGGTCTACAGTTCCTCTGAGCAGGGTGTACAGGGTAGAATAATAAAGTAAAAAAAATAAAATCAGAATTAACTTAATAAAACAACATTTGAAATAAATCAGACTGAAGAAAAAGAAAACAGGATGACTTTGCAGCTCTGTGGTGTCACAGAACATATGGTCCCATTATTCAGTTTAGGGAGATATTTTTCTCTCTCTACATCACATTACTCAGCCTCAGGGACGGAGTCTGCCATCTACTCATAATATGTCTATTTGGAATTTTACAACCTCATCATGTACGCAATGCCTCTAAATACTATTTATTTTAATTAGAGTTTTATTTTGTTTTTTATTTTTAGAAAGTAATTTTATCACATCATGGGGGAATTTAGTGTGCCCTGCTGAAAACTCTGTATATTTGCATGCACTATTTGCATTGCTTTAGGACACGATTCACTAAAGGAATAATGCAAATTAGGTTACGGCACAACCATGCCCAAAACATTAGCTCTAAACCCAATTTGCATCACCCAAATTCCCAGCTTGCAAACTATCTTTTGTACTTTACTGGGTGCAGCATCGTTCCACTACTGCAATTCAGGTACCTGAACCAGTTCTTAAAAATGCTGAAAGTGTGCTTGACTGCACAATGCCTCTGGATAGATCTAGCACATTTCACCGTCATTTACAAATTATTACAAACATTGCTGACATTTGTGAATATGACGCAGGGCCCTATTTTAAGAGTGCTAGCATTATGAGCAGCGCTATGCCATAAGTCATAAGCACAAAGTCAGTGGGCATGGCCATGATTTGGTATTTTCGTGCAAGCATATGCTAAGTCTAGGACCAAGTAGTTTTGGTAAAATCGCACGCAATGGGCTGTGCAATTTAATTTTGAGGTTTTCTCAGATTATTACTATATATTTAATTTCCTCAAGCACCAATGATATAAACCAAGAAAGCACATTCATAAGAAGTTGGTAGTGTTAATGGACTGTATGCAGTGAATTAGAAGAAATGAAAATTACATTCTTTTGCACATTAAAATGCATCCTAATGATTGTCGGGCATATTTCTATGACAGTGACATATAGAAAATGTGATTCTCTTCTGAATTTGGATGTATGCTCTGTTAATATACAGATAATGTAAGTATTATTAATACTTTTCATCTACTTAAACACAAATCATGGCTAGAATAAACAGTGATTGTATCGAGATGCACTTTACTGCTACCAGTCGATTTTAATAAATAAAATTGTGTTTTGTCTTTTTTTTTTTTTTTTTTTGCTCCATGGGGAAAAGAATGAGAGTGGGTCAATAATTAAATATTTGTAATTTTTAGGGAACTATTCATTTAACTATTCAAATTTATGAGCCATGTGTTGTGTTTTCTCACAGAGAAACTAATAGATTTTGCAAAGAGACTCGAGAAGTGCAAGAGACTTCCTTTTCAAAGTACTTGTAATAAATCAGCATCTTTCTTTCCACAGTGAGATGATGTGATGGTATGCTGACCAGCTCTTCACATGTTTGGCCATGTAAATTTACAGTTGACACCAGCAGTGCAGAGGGGAGAAAAGGTTATTTCACCATTTGATTGATGGCCATATCTGAGGAATCAATAAATGTAAATCAAAAGGAGAAAACTCTTTCTTCAAGACATCACTTGGTTCCCATCTGAGAATGAGTACACGCAGCTGCTTCCACCTTGGACAGATAGCTGTTTATAATCTATCAGTTCTTTTTTGAGGATGAAAGGAAATTGATAGTCAGGAGTTCCGGAAATCCAATATCCAGAGGTCTCAGAAGGAAAAGAATAATTTAATTGGATCACAATATTTCAAATTCAGCTGAGGTAGATAGAGTAAATTAATTTCCATTTACTGGAAAAATTAGACAAATATTAAGAGCCCAGGATTCATATGCACAAAGATTATTATCTTACCACTAGGAATGTCATAAAATATAGATATATTGATTTTTAACATTAGCCGACATTTCAATTAGAAGCCTAATTTGTGTGCTTTCCATATCACTGTAATTTGGCCTTCCATTTAATGTACTCTGTCATAATAGCTTCAAGAGACCACAAAGGGGTGATATAACATTTACTCTAATTAATAGTGAAGGATGTGCCTATGCGGTGGAGGTTGCTGAATCTAGTTACCATACTCACAAAAGTCACAATTTTGTAATTCTTTAAAAATGAAAGTGACGTTTATGAGTTTGCAGGTTAGTGTATGAAATTAGTGTTAGAAATGACAATGTTTATTATGCAATTTCTCTTTATGAAGCCTTGATTAGGTTTCATTCAAGACTTACTTGAAAGCAAAAATAGTTCATGTAGACTATCCACTGATGGCTAGAGTTAATAATCTATGTCCTTTGATAATGATTTGGGTCAAATTTTATGAAAAACTGTTTGAGTTGCTCAGTGACAGCTGCGGTGTGCGTACATTTGTCGTAAACTCATTTTAGAATGCGCTATTTGCCAGAAGTGTCCGGTGTGCAACCCTGATGCTCACATTTTATCAAATCTGTGTTGAGAATTATGCATGAAGAGCCCTTTTTCTATCTGAATTTATTTTTATTTTTTTTAAATTGCCAATACATATCGATAATTATCATGTAAAATGTGTACGACTTAACCCTAACCCCTCCATACTTACCACAAGGAGTTCTACAAAGAGTTCCTACTTTAGGTAAGACTTTCTGCTTAAAACCTTTGTGCAAAACTGCTAAAAAGTATTATTAAGGAATATGGGAAGCTGACCTGATCTCATAGTGAAAAGGTGACTTTATACATATTTTTGAAAAAACTTGTTAAGCGTGTCACTAGGTACAATTCCCTGCAGTTTCCAGGTGTCATTTACATAAATATTTTTTTCCCAATACAGCTTGTGTGGTAGATTATCTGATTGGGCATTGAACTTCGAATCAGAGGACCGTTGATCAAATCCAGCCATACACTCAAGCTGACATGTGACATTATAGAAAGTATATATATATATATATATATATATATATATATATATATATATATATATATATATAATATTTTTCATTGCACTTATACATTTTAAAACACATAGTTAGGTTTTGGCATTGATAATGTAAGGAAGTATTTTTTAACTTCTCATATATATTTGAAAACACTAATTGTTAAGTTTTGGTGCTTATTTGGTAAAGATGTTTTTATTTATATTATTTAAACACTATTGGTTATGTTTAGGCAAAACTTTTAGATTAGGGAGGTATGTTTAAAAAATATATGCATGTAAAATTCACCTTAAAACTGCATCTGAATACGACATAATTTTACGTAAATTTTGAATGGCAAAAATGTTGTCATGTTCATGTAAATTTCATGAGACTAGGCTTGGAAAATCTTTAGGTAAGAGTGAAGGCAGAGTTGACCTCGTTGCTATGAGGTTGATGAGTTCTACGAATGCACTTTCTTAAAATATTGTTAGACAGATGGGCCTGGGTATCTCAGCAAGTAAAGACGCTGACTACCACACCACAATGTGGTATGCATGGTAGCATTGAGTCACAATGCTACCATGAGGACCTAGAGTGCATTGGGAATTTGGCATTCCAAATTGGGGAGAAAAGGGGAGAAAAATATTTTTAGACAGAACTGCTATTCGTTGGCAAATACTTTATAGACAGTAAGCGGGAATTATGTATCTTAAGCTAACTTATAGTTCAAAAAAGTAACGTATGGCTATGGCTGATTTGCCTTCTCTATTCAGTGGCACATCATACATTAGGCTGTGAGTGGATATAATTAAACCAGCTTTAAAAAAGATTACAACCATTAAATTGCTATGTATAATACAGAACCAGACACAAAAGACAGTGAAAAAGCAAGCATGTAATCAGGTAATTTTTATTTCTATAGTGCTTTTCACAGCACACATCATTTCAAAGCAGCTTTACAGAAACTCTTGCATTAACAGAAAATGAAACTGTAATATTTATAAAGTCTTAGAGTCATCATTATGAAGTATTATTGTAGCATCGATTAATATGTTTTTAAATTGTGTATAAAATAAATAAATAAATAATTAAATAATAATTGTATTTAGAATCTCAGTGAGCAAGCTGGAGGTGACTGTGGCAAGGAACACAAAACTCCATAAGATATTGGTTAATGGAGAAAAATAACCTTATTAGAAACCAGGCTCACTGTGGGGACCAGTTCCCCTCTGGCTAACAGCATTAATATATTGCCATTATTACTTATTTATGTGCAGTGCAAGTCATGGTTTAAAAATAGTAAACTAAGTAAGTGTAAAGGTCTGGTGTTTAAACAAAGATTTTGTATGAACTGTAAGATTAAGGACTAATGTCTATGAAGTCCATCCAGAATTAACTGCAGAAGTTTACATAGATGCATTGTCCATTGTTAGTTGGCTGATGAAAGCTTTTGTTGGTAATTAATTTATAGTCTATGTATTTAATTTCAGGAGAGTAATCCATCATTAGACCAAGGTGATTCAGGCAGAGATGAGTGATGTGCAACACAGTTCAACCAGCCAGTCATTTAGGTGAGGCCTATCCTAAGGTTCAGGCAGTTGCGTTTAAGTAAATGTTTCTCCACTGGTGGGCTGCAAGTTTATTCTGATAGGGTTGCAGTCAACAGGGATAAAACCACGCTAAATGTAAGTAATGAAATTAAATTAAAAGGGAAGAGGAATAGCTTGCAATATATATTGCTGTTGACATCAAAGACCATTTGTCCATTCAAACTCTATGGTATTTTGGAACAAATTCGCCTGTTACATGGTAGACTCTAGCCAAATTATGCAGATGCCAACATGGACAGGTTGCTTGATTACCTCATCCTCAAAAACCATGAACAAATGTGTGCAAGGTACACTAAAATATGATCTAGACTACATTAAAGATGGGTTTACTGCAACAAGTATCAGTTTTGGACCTCGATGAGTTTTGTGAGGTACATAGTTGTTTTTCGATAATATGAAACCATGGATATTTAATTTTGTACAATAAAAAAATGCTTTTACTGTTTGTTCACTGATTTAATGGATGCATATGGATTTATGAAACAAAATATCAGTCATTACTTGACCAACAACCAAGTAAACTGACTGAATATCTACCAGTCCTGAATAAACTGCATTATTATTGTTTGCTTAGGCAACACCTATTAATTAACTCACATCAAACCAGCACTCAAACATCCTTGTAATGGAATTACATTTCCTCTAGAGTAGTCAACACAATGGCACTTAATGATAACATAATTAGTCTTTTTGTAATGGAGGTCATTGTTAGTCTCTTTGCAGGTGACTGCTGGGTCAAGTTCAAGGATAAGTGGGAGCTTGAGGTTCAAAAGAGTAACTCATGATTCATCTGATGTTTTTTGACAGCAGTCGCTAGTTTTCTTTGGGTACTCCACACATCTGTTTCTTCTTAGAGATGCCAGGGTCATGTTTAGAGAGCTGATATCATCAGGCAGACCGGCTGAGGATGGAGTTGATGAATCTTTGTGTAGCTATATATGACAGCGCCCCTGCTGATCAGGGCCTGGTGATTATGGGTGTTGAAGGGACCTCAAGCTGTGTAACCATGGGGACATGGAGACACTAGTTCATGATAAATGTGTGCAGGGACTCAGGGCTTATTTGTGTGTGTAGGCTGATGTTTGTTTCTATGTGTATTTTCATGTTTCTGAGAGCAAATGAATGGATTTGTGTGTGTGTGCTGGGATGTAACTTCCCTACAGGCCTTTCCATCATCATAATCTGTGTTTAAACACCCCCACACAAACATTCAGGCACACAAATGCAAATAGACAGAGACAAACTTAAAACACACACAATAACAGGCTCCATCTCAACTATCAATGGAGCTAAAGGGGTAAAGTACACATTCAGGTGTGTAGGAACGATTTGAAAACAGGGTTATGTTAAGACATATATAAATAATAATTAATTAATGAATTAATTAAATGATTATCATTGCAAAATTAAATGATTATCTTGCAAAACTGGTGTAGGATCAGAGCAGCCAGGCAGAAGGAAATTAAGAAAAATGAAGATGGCCAATAAGTCCTGGAAATTCCTCTTAAGCATTAGGAAGACAGGAATTTGGACTTGTGCCATGGAGTCTGAGCTGACCTGCATCTGGCCACTGTATCTGTCACCAAATAAAGGGAACTTATCCAGGATAGGACACAGCTGCCTTTTACACCCCCTTTTATTTCCTTTGGTAAGACCAGAAAAACCTAATGTTAATGGTCATCACATGACTGATACACCATCTCAGCAAGGAGACCCTCACCCTAAAGGGCAGAGGTGTATATGCCTCACGTATGATGTCAAGCACAGCCGTGGGGCTGTGCTGTCCATACAGCAGCTCGAAGGGGAAAAACCTTGTGGAGGCTTGCAGGACCTCCCTGACTGCAAATAATAGGGGTTCCAGCCCTTTGTCCCAATTTCTAGCATCTTTGTGCACAATCATGAATCATGTTTTTCATGGTTTGATTAAATCATTCCACCTGTCCGTCAGTTTCCGGGTGATATGCTGGTGTGAATCGATTTAATCCCCAGTGATTCATAAAGTTTGCGTAGTGTGCATGACATAAACATTGTGTCTTGGTCGGTGAGGATTTCTTTTGGAATAAAGACCCGGGAGAAAATTTTGAAGAGTGCGTCAACAACACTGCATGCTGAGATGTTGCGAAAAGGCACTGCTTCCGGATATCGCATTGCACATTCCACCAGGACTAATACAAACCAATATCCGGGTGCTGACCATTCTAATGGCCCAACGAGGTCCATACCAATTCTTTCGAAGGGAGCCTCTATCAATGGTAATAGGTGCATTGGCACTCTTGGGGTGGCCGGTGGATACACCAACTGACATTCACAAAATGCCGCACACCATCTGCGCACATCCCCACTAATGCCTGCCCAATAAAATTTGGCCATGAACTGGTGTAGTGTTCTCTCTTGTACTAAGTGTCCCGCAATAGGATTATGGTGTGTCGCCTTGAAAAGTGGTTCCTCGGGACTAATAACTAGGTTGTATTTTTGTGGGTCTGAGTGTTGTGGGTCACTTGGTACAACTGGTCCCTAATAATTGAAAAATATGGATATGTGAGGGCAGCATCTGGCTGGAGCTGCTGGCCATCGATTACACTCACTTGGTCAAAGCGTACCTCAGGGTTTCGTCACACGACTGCTCTATAGGGAAATCTCCCTCCGGGAACTACCTAAGGGCAAGAATTATTGAGGATTCTCCCCCTGCTTCACTCTGACGCTAAGCAGACATGGAAGGCCCAGCTTCGCCTCCCCACGCACTGAGATTTTGATTTGTAGGACTCATCCACATACAGCGCTTTTAATAACCATTTAAACCCTGGCCAATTTGTTCCCAGAATCAGTGGATGGGTGAGGTGGGAATTAACCACGGCCTGCACTCAATGTTTTTACCCTCTGGGGTCGACAGACGTGCCGGCGCGTCCTGCTGGATTTTTCCATCAATACAGCAACATAAAATTCTTCATCATTTTGGGGCATACAGATAAGTGTAAGACATCATTAGAGACTATAAAGGGTCTACTTTTATTTGTGTACACTCACATTAACAATGAAAACTTGTGCTTTTGTAAAATAAAGAAAATAAAAAGGGTGAGCTTTCAGCAGTCTCTGTGTTTGCGAGCATACTGTATATCTGAAACACATCACAAAAATGAACTGAAATACTTATCACACAAACAGGAAATATATGTCTAAGGAAAGCTTAAAATGTCTACTTTTAAATTAAACAATTCAAATTTAAAACAAATATTCTCTTGCAATGTAAACTGTATGAAACAAAGCGATGTATAGTTTCTCCTTGCTCAGCTAATTATCCCTAATGTGAGCACACCCACCAGAAGAGTGCGCTATTCATACGGTAATGGTAAATGCCCCCGACTGTGCCTTAAAAACATCTAGTTCATTCACTTTTCTGCGCATTTGGAAGATTGCAAAATATACAGGTGAGAAAGCTCCTGGATAGTGACGAAGTGTTAACATTTTCCTCAGAAGAAGAGCGGGACTCCGATAAATGTTTGCATTGTGAAGAGAGACTTGATCCAGCTGAGGGTACAATTTCGAAGCTTGTGCTTGCAAATATGTGTTCAAGTTAAATTAGTAAAATGCACTTTAACCTCCTGGGGGTCTGAGGGTGTTTTGGGCCCTGGAGAAGTTTTGACATGCCTTGACATTTGTGCTTTTTTCAGTTGCTTAAAAACATATTAATGGCTAAAGTCTGATAACAATGTATTCAGCACAAACTGGGCTACAATAATATGTGAGCAACATGTGTGTACATGTTTGTATTTTTGAGAAAATAATGTTTATGCATGGTTTTTGAAAAAACTAAAAATTTAAGTAATTGAAATAAGGCCATATAACACATACTAAACATTTGTCCACAAGACGTTTGAGAACTGGATCTTGTAGCCTAGAGTTTTTGCTACAAAATGATGTGAAAACCTTCCTGATCACTCATTCATACAAAACAATATAGTAATTTAACTTTTGTAAGACAATTTTAGTGTTGAAAGGCGATATGTGAAGAGGCGTGAACTATCATGAATATTAAGGTATTTACACCTGAGTACACAAAAGACACATCCCCTGGGCCTATCAATGAGGAATGTGACAAAAAGAGAATGAATGTGAGGAGACATAATGATCCAAATCAAGTTTTAAATTAAAATAAATAATCTGAATGTACATTTTCTTTAAATAAAGACTTAATTTTAGACCTACACTACAGTTTAAAAGAAGTCTCGTCTGCTCACCAAGACTGCATTTATTTGATCCAAAATACAGTAAAAACAGTGATATTTTTACAATTTAAAAGAACAGTTTTCTATTTGAATATATTGTAAAATGAAATTTGTGATCAAAGCTGAATTTTCAGCATCATTACTGCAGTCTTCAGTGTCACATTATCCTTCAGAAATCATAATAATATGCAGATTTTCTAATATGGGCATATTTAAAGTGCATTTTACTCATTTACACCTGAACAGATATTTGCAAGCACAAGCTTTGCTGATGATAATGAGGCATTATAAACACTAGATAAAATATAATCTAAACATTCATATTATTTATCCTATCATATTACATATCATATTTATATCATACAACATACAATTTAAATGCCTGCTTTAGCCGAAACAACATGTACATGTAACTAAAACTTATTTGTTTCAAGTTTCTATAAAATAACATGTCAGCTAATTAAAACGAATTGACTTACTTGTCTGAAATTGTATCCTCGGCTGGATCAAATCTCTCTACAAAATACAAATGTTCATCGGAGTCCCGCTCTTCTTCTGAGGAAAGTGTTAAAACTTCCTTAATATCCAGAAGTTTCATCGCCTGTGTATCATTACAAACGCGCAGAAAAATGAATGAATTGTTTACATTAAACCTCTGAACACAGTGGGGGGCGTGTACATTTGCATTGATCGTCTCAGCACATTAGCGTATGAATGGCGCGCTCTGCTGGTGGGTGTGATCACATTAGAGATAATTAGATGAACCGGTAAAAAATGTATATCACTTTGTTTAGATATATGTTTCATGTTTGTGTGATAAGTATTCGTGGAGTTTCAGTTCATTTTTGTGACGTGTTTGTGAAATATGCTCGTGAACACAGACTGCTGAAAACTCACCCTTTATATTTTCTTTATTTTACAAAAACACAATGTTTCATTGTTATTATGAGTGTACACAAATAACAGTAGACACTTTATAGTCTCTAATGATGTCTTGCACTTATCTGTATACCCAAAAATGACAGAGTATTTTAAGTTGTTTCTGCTGTAATGATGAAAAAATCCAGCAGGACACGCCGGTGCGTCCGTCGACCCCAGAGGGTTAAATATGCCCATATTAGAAAATCAGCATATTATAATGATTTCTGAAGGATCATTTGACACTGAAGACTGCAGTAATGATGCTGAAAATTCAGCTTTGATCAAAAATTGCATTTTACAATATATTCAAATAGAAAACTGTACTTTTAAATTGTAAAACAAGTTCACAATATCACAGATTTCATTGTAATTTGGGTCAAATTAATGCAGTCTTGGTGGGCAGGAGAGACTTCTTTTAAACGGTAATGTAGGTCTAAAATTAAATAAAGTCTTTATGTAAAGAAAATGTATAGTCAGTTTACTAATTTTAACTTAAAACTTGATTTTGATCATTAAGTCTCCTCACATTCATTCTCTTTTTGTCACATTCCTCAGTGATGGGCCCAGGGGAAGGTCTTTGTCTTCTCAAGCGTGAATTACAATCAATATTCATGATAGTTCACACCTCCCATATGACCTTTCTAACACTAAAAGTATCTTACAAAAGTTAAGTTACACTATTGTTTTGAATGAATGAGTGATCAGGATGGTTTTCACATCATTTTGTAGCAAAAACTCTAGGCTCCAGTTCTCAAAAGGCTTGTGGACAAATGTTTAGTATGTGTTATATGGCCTTATTTCAATGAATTAACATTTTAGTTTTTTGAAAAACCATGCATAAATGTTATTTCCCCGTACGTCGCTCACGTCAACGTTGTGTCGAAGAAACGACACTAGGGGTCTCTCTTGAGCGCCTTTTGCATCTATGATCTATGAGAAAAGGCCAATGAGAAATTGGCAGACAGAATTTGCATGTCCCACCCCCGGACATACGGGTATATAAGGAGGGAAATGCATCTGTTTCATTCAGAAAATTTCTTAGGAGCCGACTGGTTGTGTATGCAGCGAGCTGTGAGTCACACACTGTTCCTTCCATCTCTGAGTGCAATTGATGTTGGATCTACGGCACAAATCAGCAGCTTTCTCCCTTTTCTAAATGGCAGTGCAGCTTTGCCCTTGGGCGCTTTGACAGCGAAGTTAAAAGAGTTTATTTCTCTAAAAGAGTTATTTCCTCTAAAAGAGCAAATACACAGCTAGCCCTGAACGTCCTTTTCAGGACGCATCTTTATTAAGATGCCCTTCCGCCCCTGTGTAGTTCCTGGATGCGACAGAGTGCTCTCCGCTCCTGATGGCCACAGGAGCTGTCTCATGTGTCTGGGCAGCAATCACACCGAGGCAGCGTTTGTGGATGGCTCATGTTCTCATTGCGTGAACATGCCCATGGCAACATTGCGATCGTGGCTTTTCTTCCTCGGAAGTAACGCCACTCCAGCCGCCCCCTGTGTCACTCCTTCTTCCCACGGGATTGAGGATGATGCGGCTGGTGATTGAGGCAATTTGAAGATGGCAGCGGGCTTGGTTTTGCCGGGTACGTCCCCGCGAATCACCCGCCCCCCCGGTATGCTCGTTGTCTTCTGTCCGGGCTCGAGGCAATGGCGGCTCGCCTCACAGCCAGCCTGGCTATCCTCTTGAGCCCCCCGAGCGGTCCAGCGTCTGACGCGGATGACTCGACTGGGCTGCCACCTTCAGGCCAGCACACCCAGTCTGAGGCTGACGCCCAGATGTCCGACATGCTTGCCCGGGCCGCCACAAGCGTGGGGCTGGACTGGAACCCTCCGTCCTCCCCACAGCCATCGCGGCTGGATGATTGGTTCCTCGGGACTGTGTGCCGCGATCCACCTGTGCCCCGAGAACGCCACCACCTGGCCAGGTTGCCCTGTGCTTCCCTAAAAGTTCTCTAGGATGACGTATTCACTGACCTCCAAAGCCTACAGCGCCACCAGAAAGGCCGCTTCCGCCCTGCATGCCATGGCTCTCCTGTAAGTCCACCAGGCCAAGGCACTTAAAGAACTGCATTTGGGTAGTCCTGATCCTGACATGCTGCAGGAACTGTGCTCAGTGACCGACCTCGTCCTCATGGCCACGAAAGTCACAGCGCGGTCACTTGGGCAGGTGATGGCCACTCTCGTGGTTCAGGAATGTCATCTGTGGCTGAACTTGGTCGATATGCGTGAAGTGGACAAGACACACTTCCTCGACGCGCCTGTCTCCCAGTTCGGTCTTTTCGGCGACAATGTCGAGGACCTCGCCCAGCAGTTCTCCATGGTGAGGAAGCAGACAGAGGCCATATCACACATCCTACTCCCCTGCAAACATGCCGCCACAGGCCACACTCCATCTGCTTGCCGAGGGTGTCCTCCTGTGGCTAAGAAACATGCAGCTCCACCTCAACCCGGGCCCAGCTCTTAGCCCCTGCGTCGAGCGCCCCGCAGGAAGTGCATGCCCCCTGTCTGGCGGACCCCTTCGAGGACCCGGAAGGCTCCCAAGCGGTCCTGAGATGCCCGACCCAGAGAACAAGACGTTCATTCCTGAGTAAGAAGACCACTCCGTCACCCAGTGGAGGGCTGGGAGGAGAATCCTTTGTTGAATTTATTTCATTTGCCACACATTCTCAGTAAAAGAGCTATTTGCTTTGTCTCTTGGTAACCTGACCCGCAAATGCCATTCTCACGGCACTCTGCCGCCACACCTCAACAGTCCCGGCATGCTGGACGCAGACCTCTCACCTTCAGCCCCACGACTGTTACCCGGACAGCCAGTTCTGACAAGTCCAGAGGACGCCTCCACGGGACCTCCTCCTCAGTAATTTACCTGCCCCCTGCTGGGTGTACGGAGGTAGGTAAGTGCTTCCAGTCTTCTCTCAGCACCAGAGCCTTGGGACGCACCCTTGCCTCCCGATGCCACATTATCAGCCACGCCCCGGAATAACCGTCCCCTTAATGCCCCTAGCTCTGAGTTTGGACGCGTGGTTCTTACTTCCCATTCCGTCACGCTGACTGGCCAGGAACAAACGACTCAATTAAGCAATTCAATTTGCCAGCCACCCCCCCCCCCCCCCCCCCCTCTCGGGGGCGTCTGATTTACCGCAGTACACGGCGAACATGCCAAATCCCTGCGCGCGGATATCGCGACTCTGCTACTGAAGGACGCGATAGAGCCTGTCCTTCCAACCGAGATGAAGAAGGGTTTCTACTGCCCTTACTTCATCGTACCCAAGAAAGGTGGCGGCTTACGACCGATCTTGGACTTGCGAGTTTTCAACCAGGCCTTGCACAAACTCTCGTTCAAAATGCTCATGCAAAAACACATTTTAACTTGCGTCCGGCATCTAGAGGGACGCGTACCTCCTCATCTCATTATTGCCTCGACATCGACCCTTCCTACGGTTCACATTTGACGGCCAGGCATATCAGTATAAGGTCCTTCCCTTCGGCATGTCCCTGTCCCCTCGCGTCTTTACGAAGGTCGCAGAGGCAGCCCTTGCCCCGCTACCTCGATGACTGGCTCATCCTGGCCCACTCCCGAGAGTGACTATGTGCCCACAGGGACCAGGTACTAAGGCACCTCAGCCGTTTAGGGCTTCAGGTCAACTGGGAAAAGAGGAAGCTCACCCCGGTTAAAAGCATCTCTTTTCTCGGCATGGAGTTAGACTCAGTGTCAATGTCAACGCTCCTCACCAACAAGCGTGCTCAGTCTGTGCTGAAATGCCTCGCTTCAGGCGGTCCCTTTAAAATTTTTCCAGAGGATCCTGGGGCATATGGCATTCTCCGCGGCGGTCGCACCGCCGGGGTTGATGCATATGAGACTGCTTCAGCACTGGCTCCAGACTCGAGTCCCGAGACGAGCATAGCGCGGCGGCACTAACCGTGTGATCATCATCCCCGCCTGCCACCAAAAGTTAAAACCCTGGTCAGACCTCTGCTTTCTGCGGACAGGAGTCCCCTTGCAGCAGGTGTCCCAACATGTCCTGGTCACGACCAATGCCTCCAAATTGGGTTGGGGCCCCGCTGCGCTGGCACATCAACTGCCTAGAGTTGTTGGCTGTACTTTTTGCCCTGCAGAGGTTTCTCCCACTAATTCAGGACAAACGTGTCTTGATTTGATCAGACAGCACCACCACGATAGCGTACATAAATCGCCAAGGCAGCGTACACTCCCGCCACATGTCACAACTCACCCATCGTTGAGTTGCCTCCTTTGGAGCCAGCAATGACTCAAGTCGCTGCGTGCCACTTGCATCCCGGGCAACCTCAATGTGGTGCTACGAAAACGCGGGTTTGCAACGCGCTATCACGACAACGCTTGCCCAGCGGAGAGCCCTTGGCTGCGCAAGTACCCATTCCCCCAGTGAGCCTTCTTGCAGTGCCAGGTCAGGGAGGACAAGGAACAAGTCACTCTAGTGGCCCCCTACTGGCCCACTCGGACTTGGTTCTCGGATCTCTTACTCCTCGCGACATCCCCTCCCTGGAAAATTACCCTGAGGAAGGACCTTCTTTCTCAGGGACGAGGCACGCTCTGGCATCCACACCCAGACCTCTGGAACCTCCACGTCTGGCCCCTGGACAGGATGCGGAAGATCTAGCTGATCAACCACCTGCCGTCGAAGACACGATCAACCAAGCCAGAGCCCCTTCTACCAGGCAACTTTATGCCCTGAAGTGGCACTTGTTTGCGAATTGGTGTTCTTCCCGGGCTGAAGACCCACAGAGGTGTGGGGGGAACCTCAGGGTTCTGTCTACTCAATCTACCCTGTACTTGAATAGGTGCTCCACAGGATGGGCTCCTACGTGGACTTCCCCCCTGTGTGTATTTTCCATGGTACGGTCCCCTTGCGAGCAGACCCATGTCTCCATTGGGCAGTCCTCACGGACCCCCTTTCACCGTGTTTGTAGCAACTCCTCCCTCCGAACGAGTCCACTTTCCACATGTGACCTAAAAGCCCATGTAATGTATTTCACCACTATTACCTCCCCCAGCTTGAGCAGGTGTGGTCTATGCAGGGTCTTTTCCCCCTGAAAGAATAGGAAATTGGGAAAGATCGCCTTCCCCGATGCAAATGAGGGCCCCAGCCGCTTTTAGCTCTATGCAAGAAACATAGAGAGAGAAAAGGCACGGCTGGCACGGCCTGCTCCCATGCCTGGCAGCGTCGCCTTGTTCCCCCCTGTCGGGGGTAAAGAACCAGAAGGCTCTGATGATTTTATGGGGCGATGGAGAAGGGTACGTGCAGTCTGACACAGCCGGTCGCTTTGGCACGTAAAATACCTGCTCGCTCCTGTGTCAACAGTACACGTACACGGCTCAGCGCATGGCGTGATTTAAATTTAACCCCTAGTGTCGCTTATTTGACTCAACGTCGAAGTGAGTGACAGACGGGGAATGTCTAAGTTACGGATGTAACTTCCGTTCCCTGATGGAGGGAACGAGACGTTGTGTCCTCCCGGCCACGTCACTGAACTGAGCCACTGTTGCGGCTGAACCATTTTTGGCTCCTCAGAAAAATCCTGAATGAAACAGATGCATTTCCCTCCCTATATACCTGTATGTCTGGGGGTGGTACATGCAAATTCTGTCTGCCAATTTCTCATTGGCCTTTTCTCATAGATCAGATATGCAAAAGTCGCTCAAGAGAGACCCCTAGTGTCACTTCTTTGACACACCATCCATCACACCTCCATCAGGGAACAGAGGTTACATCCGTAACCTAGACTTTTCTCAAAAATACAAACATGTACACACATGTTGCTCACATATTATTGTAGCCCAGTTTGTGCTGAATACAGTGTTATCAGACATTCGCCATTAATATGTTTTTAAGCAACTGAAAAAAGCACAAATGTCAAGGCATGTCTAAACTTCTCCAGGGCCCAAAACACCCTCAGACAACAGAGGGTTAACCCCGAAATTGAATGATGGTAGTCACTACCAGATAATTGTGAATATCCCCATGCAAACACCTCACCATGACCTTGTGGTTTGTACCCAAAGCCCCGTCATGAACTAAACCATGGTAAATCGAGGTTTGATTGCAACCAGAATCCACCAGGGTTTGATATGTACGGCCCTTCATTTTTATCGGTATACTGCTCGATCGGGAGCAGTCCGTGGCAAGTCGGGGACCCGAATCCACGTCTCCACCTCCATTGCTGGATTCCGTCTTGGACACATCTCGGCCCCCCACCAATTCCCGACTGCACCCGTGGCGGCGGAGACATCAACCTGGAAAGGACGACGGAGAGGGATAGGGGAGGGGGGCCGGCGTATAGTTTAGCCCTTAAAGGCGGGATGCCGGTTTGGTTGGAACCACTCCTCGTTTCCGGGCGAGAGGGAGAAGAGGGAGTGACAAGAGGAGTAGGAGAAGCAAGAGAGAGAGAGAGAGAGAGAGAGAGAGATCTGGACTGCTGCTCACCAGCTTCCGGATAGGCTGCCATGTGGGCTTTGGCCAGCTGGAGCGATGGCACTAGACCCATTCCATGGTTCTTTGTGGCAGGTGAATGGTAAGCTGCTCCATCACCATCAGGTCGATAACATCCTCACGCTCAAGGTGAGGGAGTGGAATTACTGATGTTTTTATTCGTGGCTAAGGCCAACCCGTTGCAGGACAGCGATCTTCAGCATGATGTAGTCCAGGCGGCCCTCAGCTGGAAGTTGCTGTGCCGCGAGCTGGTCCTCCCCGGAAAGCAGTGGCTGCAGATGGTGGGCCCATTTGGATCATGGCAGCCAGTGGCTGACTGCTCAAAAAGGCTCACAAATGCCTCCAGATCGTCCTGTGGACCCACCTGGAGCTAACCAGCTCCATAAGGCTTACCAATCCTCTGCCTGGGCTTGGAGGAGCTCCTAGAAGCGGCGTTCCTGGTCAAGAAGAGCTTGCTTGTGAGACTCTTGGATGCTGATCAGGGCACGGATGATTTTGTCCAGTGGTGAGGTGTCCATAGCAGCCCGTCTTCTTCCTTAATTCCCGGGTTTCGGCACCACTGTAGCGGGTTCGATTAGGAAGGACATGGGAGCCGGTTTCACAGTCCATTTCATTCACCTTCTGTTACAACTCACTCACCAACCTGTTTATGTTTGTCCATGTGTGTTAGTTTAGGTTTTATATTTGTATTCAAAGAGAACTTGGCTGTGGTATATTTTGATAAATAATCTCATCAATTGATTCTTAAAAGATCTGCACTTCATGCTCGAAAAATATTTCAACATATATGTGATATTATTTTAGTTGGACATGAGAATAGTATTACTCTAAAGAGTTAACAGATGCATCATATCAAAGCATGGCCGAGTGGACAGACGTACACTTTAATTCTTTCAATATTTCCTGAATTAATCATAATTCCCTTCTTGAGCTAAAATTTCTCATATATAAATCCTGAGCAGATACAACGAGCCTGTTGTATTAATTATTTAATGATGGAGAATTTGTATTCAGATTTCTAATACGATCAATCTGATTTATCCTTCATATAAAGGTGGTCGAACGCGACCAAGATTCCTAAACTGATTCAATTATACAATTCTTACACTGGACATTTTGTAACAGTTTTTCATACATTATTATATAATTTTAAGAAATAATTATGTAGAGCAGTCTCACATTCCCAAAACTACTGTAAGTGAAAGTGTTTGTTTGCTTGCGTGAGCTTGTGAGTTCTGTCTCATTGTCTGTGGGCAGTTGCTGATACTTTGCTTATTTCAACATAAATACTTCATATTTGGTGTGGTTTATCATATTCTTGAAGCATGTATTACTTTAGCTAATCTCCATGCCTCATTTCTCCGGTGCCTCAAGTCCATCCATCCATCGTCATCATCATCAGGGGGGGGGGGGGGGGGGGGGCTGGAGCCTATCCCAGCTAACATTGGGCGAAAGGCAGGGTACACCCTGGACAGGTCGCCAGTCCATCGCAGGGCCACACACAGACAGACAACCACTCACACTCACATCCACACCTAGGGCAATTTTTGGAGACATCAATTAACCTAGTCTGCATGTCTTTGGATGGTGGGAGGAAGCCAGAGCACCCAGAGAGAACCCACGCAGACATAGGGAGAACATGCAAACTCCACACAGAGAGGCCAGGGCAACCGGGGTTTGAACCCACGACCATCTTGCTGTGAGGCGACAGTGCTAGCCGCTGCACCACCTTGCCGCCCGGTGCCTCAAGTAAACATGAGAAAAAGGTTACAGTAGGCCTATATGAATGTTGTAGAAGCATGCACTTTACACAATCACAGTCCCACTTTACATAATAGAGGACAAAACAGCATTCAGATAAATGCATAGGCATAAGCTAATTTTCCATTCCTGTTTCATTTCTAAATTAATGGGAAATAGTGCAATTGTAACATAATTACATAATAAAAGTAATGTGTGGCTAAACAAAACAGCTTATGTTAGATTTTCCTTAAAGACAATATGAAATAAAAATTACCCTGTTTGCTGTTTTAATAAATGTGTGGTATTGAATCAGTGTGGGTAATACTATTGAAAAAAAGTTTGTTTTAAACTTTTCATGAAAATGTAACAACTTTTCCCATCTTTTATTTAACTAATCTGCTGGGCATTTGAGCATAATATTGATTACCACAAAATAATTAATTAATAATGAAAAATAATTCATTTTTAATTTATAATTGATTTTTAAATCTGTATAACAGTGAGGCACTTACAATGGAAGTGAATGGGGACCATTTTTTGAACATTAAAATGCTTTTTCAAAAGTATAGCCACAAGACATAACAATATGTAAACATGATTTTATTGTAATAAAATCACTTGCCACCCTTAAACCCTTTAAGACCAATATTACAACAGATGAATGTAAGTGCTTTTATAAAATTACAAGCTTCACATTTCTGCTTTGAAACCTTCCAAAAATTGTCCACATTAACTTCAATTATAAATTGAATTTATTTTGTGGTTATCAACAGTATGCAACAAATGCTGTCGATTGAGCTTAATTTGTATTGAACCTAGAATATTCCTTTAATATGCACAGTTAATATGCACAAAGTTTTGCCGATATTTACCTAGCACTACATGTTAGCTCATGATGCAAAATTATATATGGATGCTCTGTGGAGAAATATCTTTGTTTATTTATTATGCTGTGCCTGAGGCCCTCCCTCAATATCTTGTTAATATGCAAACCATGCTGATAAAACAATTTGACAAAACATGTAATAGTAACTACTAGTAAGTACAACTCTACCATCCACTCTGCATCTCAGCCACGGTGACTCATTTAAATTCTAAAAATTATAACCTATTATTGAGCCTAACTTACTCTTGTTGTACAACCCATTGAAATATAATAATTTATTTTAATCAATATATCTAATTATTCAGTGATTTTTTTTGTTAGGGATTCCCATAATGATTATTGGGGAGTCATGTGTGCGTCCGATACATTCAGTTAAAATGGGGTAAAAAGTCTGAGCTTTCACTGTTACTTTTTTCTGCAGCCCTGAACTCTTTACTGTTTCACCGCACCCCCGATTCCTTCCTTTTTCCCTCAGCTAAATCAAGTAAACTATGTTTGTGATCAGATTAACATGTGGTGCTTTGCTGTTTTGTTAGAGAAATGTTGTAATTTGTTTATCCGAAATATAGCTTCATTTGAACATCACATAGTTTTGAAACCCTTTGGTTGGTTGGTGTACGGGGACCCCCAAAGAGCTCTGGTTTAATTTGAACACTGATGAAAGGTAATTGCAAATGCCATTCTATGTTGTTTGTATACCATCCTGTAAATCTAACTTCATGCTATGTGGCCTGTGTACAAAATTGCTGTTGTTTTGGTATGACATATTCTCTCATTTTAATAAAATCCTTCAGATTTAAAATAATTATATTTAAATAATAATAAACAATAAAAAAAAAGCCAAATTAATCAATAATATCATGTGCTGATTCAAACTAGACCAAGATTGCCTTGAAAAAAAAATCAACGTGAAAGTAGGGGGTAACCAACAGGGGAAAGTAGTAGGTCATTTGATATTTGCTTATCTGCTCTCAAACATCTTGCCATGTTCTCTCAGGACCAGCATGTCTGTGTATACACAAGTGTGTTGGAATCAACCTTGCCCTCTGTCAGTCATCGGTTTTGACTCTGCAACACTGGTTTGTGCTACCCTGTGATTTGTCTCCTTGGCAACAATGGTTGAATAGTACTTAATGTTTTAAGATGTGTGTAGTGAATATAAGAGATAGAGCTCTAAAACATAAAATCAATATTCTGTTTGGCAGAGAATATATCCACATCGCTGTTTGCAGTGGCTATGGGGTCACGCACTCACACATCTAGCATGAAGTGCTGGAGCCAGACGAGGAGAGAAGGGAGAGAGATATTGTGTGTTCATATGTAGACAGGGAAACCAGAGGAGGTGAACGAGTGCAGTGCTGGTGATGAGGTGGAATGTGTTAAACAGGAACTCAAAATATGTCTTGTGTTGCTGCTTTTGCCACTGTTAGCAGGAGCTGTCTCAGATTGGATGGACTGAGCTAAAATTTTATTTTTATGATAACCTTATACATTAATACTGAAATGAGAGCATTATCACTATTACCTACTATTAATAATTATATTCTTAATTTAATATAAATATTGTCCAAAAAAACAAACAAACTTAAAGGGTTACTTCAGGATTTAGCATTAAGCTTTGTATCAGTAGAAAACCAGTAGTATTTTCAAATTACCGAGCTTCCCCCCCCCCTCATATCCCCCTGAGACGAGAGATTTATTTATTTTTAGTCTGGAAAAAATCCTCCGATGACGCAAAAATCGTCATTTTGTGTCATCGGAGGATTTTTGGTCCAGAGGCTTAAAACTACAGCCAGTATTCCGCATGTTTTCACCACGCCCATATGAGGCGGGATCTCACTCACAGAATGTGAAGATAGTGTCAGCCATCTTTCTGTAGAAGCTAAGAAAACAGGCTCTTGCTATGTGTAGAAAGTTTGTATACAAGTAGGCTAATCACGATGGCAGAAGGTAGTTTTGAAGTTGAAATGGCAGAAGGGGATTACGAAGATCTGTTGCGAGAATCTGATGCTCGCGCTACCTGTACGAGCCGCAATACAGCGATGAACAGAGGCAGCCGGAGCAGCTGCTGTAGCAGGGGAGCAAGACCTGCTTGGCAGGCAGGAGGAAGAGCCCGGCCAGACTCGAGTTGGGGTGGACTGGTGGTGTCAGTGCTCTCGCTGTGCGCCTATGGAAACAGATAGAGAGTCCTATTGCTGTCATGAATTTCAGCGATACTGGAGGAGATCGCTGAATCCGCTGATGAAACTGCACCAATAACATGAGCATGTATAACTGAGCACCCAAGTTTTGTATCACACATGGACAGGGGAGTCCAGGAAACTTATTTTAGGATCCCGAAGATAAATTGGAAATGCCAGCCAAAGCCCGCAGGGACAAACGGACGGCTTAGTGTAAAGTGAGTATTTTGTTTGTTTTTCTTTTTTGTTACTAAGACGTCATGTACAGAGTTTGGACACCCGGAATATAATGTTCTTCCCGCGTAGTCAGTCAATTTATCAACTAACTCACGATTTATAGAGTCACGATGTATCAAAGCAAGCATAGTTGTATCATATTTTCAGATACTGCCACCTGTAACCGGTAGGCGTGGTTTGGGAGTGGCCTCGTAAGGGCAGCAAAGCAAGTGCATTCTGGGAGTTGTTGTCTTTCAGCCACATGTGTAAAAAATACATTTTCTGCCTTTTCTCAGTCTAGAATGCTTCAAATTCAAAAATAATTTCACATTTATACTATATAAATTACCAATTTTAAATACACATTCATCTTCCCAGAGGTGAAGTATCCCTTTAAAAACGTATGTAAAGCATGATTTTAAAGGTAATATGTGATTTTTTTTGTTTTGTTTTGTTTAAAAAGTTCCTCCTAATTCTATGTGTATCTGATGTATTTCTTCAAGTACTGGAAGTTTCTGTTCAGTGGCCAAATTAATTTTGTCTGTGAACACATCTGGGAAATAACACTCCGTGGTAGTTTGATATATGATTACCAGATTCATGCACCATTCTGTATTTACATGGTGCTTAAAGTTTCTTCAAAGAATACCATTGTACAAGCCCAAAAAACATGGTTATGTCATAATTATTATTACATACTTTTTTATATGTTTTTGTGCAGGCTCCTATGGGTTTTGATACTTTTTTGGTTGGAATATCTCTTAACCTGCTGTAGATAATTCACAAGAGGCACACATGTTGACCTTAAGAAAGACCTTCTTCATTACTGGCAAATAATTTGACACATTTGCTGTTTTTTTCTATTGATTGTAGAAATATCCACTGCAAGCATATAACTATATTTCCTTTATTTAAAGTATTCTGTTAACACGTTGGTGAGTGAGAAACCGCTCCAAACAATTCAGTGCGTGTGTGAGCAGACTGGTTCATTCAAATTTAATTGCAATTCATACCATTTTGCTTTCAGGTGTGACCAATTCATTGTAAAGAATCGACTCAAAAGAATGATTAATTTGTATTTGAAAATCACCGATCGTAAATACTGCATGCATGGCTTGATGTAAAATGTTGATGTCTGCATTTTTGTTGTCCTTTGTGGGGTTCTTTCAATTTACAGTGCTGGGCAATGTCAAGAAGACATTGGGGGTGGGGGTGGTAGGTTGACGTTAATCATTATGAGATTGCCGGGTAGATAGCACTGTGACTAATTTCTGTCTTTGCTGAGAGAGTTATTAATGTTGGGAGCTCAGGTTGCCGAAGATAAGCGGTGGCCTTCTGTGGTTACAGACCACACTTACCATGGACATGATGGGAATGTTAGGAGGGCTCTAGAGAGTTTTGATGCATATGGTCATCTGTAGATATGATCGGCCAGTCAGTGGAGTAATCCATTAAGCCTAACACCTACTACAGACACCCTGTAACTGTAGTGCCACTTTGAAGTATTCACAAGAAATGTAATTACATAAAGCACTGGCTCGCTTGATTAAGTTTAAAAATGTGCTCACGGCAAGATGGATTGATAGTGTTAAGACTGACATAGAGCTGAATACAGTGAGTTGAGGATGTTTTACATAGTTTGTATTTATCCAATCCATTGTGTAGCCTAGTTGGATTGTCCTGGCGCAACGGGTTGGAAAGCGCTAACCACGTGTCCAAACTCTGGGCGAGTGGCACTAAAGGAACGATCGCATCTGACGTACCTGGGGGTGGGGCCTCATGATGTGGGGGGGGGGGTGGCTTGGGCAGTAAACGCCACATTGAGGACTGACGTTCCGACCCGGGGTGGCTGCAGTGATGGAAGCCTCGAAGCACTTACATGCATCCACGTACCAAGCGTAGGGCGGGTCAGCTCCACGTCGGCCTCAGACTGAGCCGGCACATCCGAAGGCGCTAGCCCAGTCGAGTTCTCAGCAGCTGACTTTGCCATGGTGCTCTCTGATGCATCATCCTACTTGTGAGCTCCAAAAGAGACATTAGGCTGTCACTGAGGTGAGCTGCCTGTCTCATCCCAGAAAAGGATGGGAGCCAAATTGCGTACTGGGGATTGAGAGGCCCGCGGGTGATTACCGGGCAGATCCGAACCCATTGGAGTCCCCAAATCGCCTCCAGCATCAACCGGGCCAGTCTCGTACCCATAGGTAGAAGGTCCGGCACGGAGGATGGCTGAAGTGGCTTTCCACCGGAAGAAGGAAATCCGCTGCCGCAACGTTGCCATGGTCATGTTCTTGCAATGAGAACATGAACCATCCGCAAACGCTTCCTCAACGTGATTAAGGCCCAGGCACGTGAGACAGTGATCGAGGCTGTCAGAGGTGGAGAGGTAGCAACCACACCCAGATACTACACAGAGACAGAAGGGCATCTTTAAAAAGATGCGTTTTTAAAATGATGTTCAAGTTTACGTGTTTGCTCAAATATTGGAAAATATTCTCTTTTTCAGCACTGTCGAAACGCCCAGGGGCATAGTATGCACTAGACATTCAGATGGAGAGAAAGCAGCTGGAATACGCTGTATATCCAACAGCATACACTTCTTGAGAGGTGAATGAACTGAGTAGTTCATTCACATAACCAGTTCATTCAGTTCAGTAGTTCATTCCGCTCCTGACACATAACCGCTTGGCTCCGAAAAAAAAAATCTGAATGGAATTGCATTCCAGCTCCTTTTATACCTGTATGTCCTGGGGAGTGTCATGCAAATTCCACTCACCAATTCTCATTGGCCTTCTCATTGGCAACCCCTAGTGTCACTACATTGTCACAATGTCAAGTGAGTGACAGAAGGGGAACTAGTTACTTTCATAAGTAACAAAATGGACATTTACTCCACAATATTCCATTACATAATATAAATTTAACATAATTTACTGTAATGAACTGGCCATGGAGACAGTGTTAGGATCCTTGTGCTGGAAGTTTATTAGAACACAAGCAAACAATCCAAATAGGCAGGCAAATAGAGGTAGTCATTATGCAGGTGGTATATTCCAATAAACCAAAAAGACAGTCCAACAAAGCAAAAAAAACAAAGGGGTATCCAAAAAGCAGTAAATCCAGGAAAACAGGCAATGGTCATAACAAATAAACAATCAGCAATGGCAATGGAAAAATGCTTGGTAAGGCATGGTTAGCTGGCAATACTTTGCAACGTGACAGTGGAAAGAGCATGGTATTTGTATAGTTTAAACAGGAAGTAACCAATGAAGAAACGATACAGAGTTAGTATTTGGGAGAGGGCTCCCTCTAGTGGTTGGTAGGAGCGGTAAAACCTTGGATGTTACAATTACAGAATAATAATAATTATTATTATTATTATTATTATTATTATTGTAAATTATTTAATCATTCACCCTCATTTTGTTAATTCAAAGAGCTGATCAGAACGTCTAAAGTTCTGTGTACGGTCCAAGTAGGTACGCAAAGCACGTACCAGACACAGCAACAAAGGGACTGGGTCTGCCTCTGAATGGCATGGTAGGAACATTGGGCACATAGCCCGGCCGCGGTCTTAGGATCACATGTGTGTCCGCCGGACCGAGCTCCAGGCAAGTGTCGCTGACAGAGAACTCTTGCAGGTCCCCGACCCTCTTGATGGAGGCGATCAGCAGGTCCTGAGTCCAACTGATTCTAGCGGCTCGAACGAGGGTCTCTGAAGGCCCGAGAGGACCACTGAGAGATCCCAGGAGAGGAATAGGCTTGACCGGGAGGGATTCAACCTCAGGGTGCCTCTTAGGAACCTGATAATTAAGTCGTGCTTACCCAAACACTTGCCGTCTACTGCGTCATGGTGGGCTGCAACAGCTGCTACATATACCTTCAAGGTGGACGGAGACAGCCTCCCTTGCAAGCTCTCCTGCAGGAATGAGAGCACTGACCCAACTGCTCACCTTTATGGGTCTTTGCCACGAGAAGAACACCAATATGCGAACAAGCGTCACTTTATGGTGTAAAGTTGCCTGATAGAAGGGGCTCTGGCTTGGTTGATCGTGTCTACGACAGCAGGTGGTCGATTAGCTAGATCTTCTGTGTCCTGTCCAGGGGCCAGACATGGAGGTTCCAGAGGTCTGGGTGCGGATGCCAGAGCGTGCCCCGTACCTCAGAAAGATGGTCTTTCTTTGGGGGAATTTGCCAGGGAGGGGCTGTTGCGAGGAGTACAAGGTCCAAGAACCATGCCCGGGTGGGCCAATAGGGAGCCACCAGAGTGACTTGTTCCTCATCCTCCCTGACCTTGCACAGCACTTGTGCAAGAAGGCTCACTGGGGGAAATGCGTACTTGCGCAGTCCCGTGGGCCAGCTGTGTGCCAGTGCATCTGCCCCGAGGGGAGCCTCTGTTCGTGCATACCAGAGCGGGCAGTGGGAGGTCTCCTGGGAGGCGAACAGGTCTACCTGAGCCTTGCCGAACTGTTCTCAAATCAGCTGGACCGAGTGGGGGTGAAGCCTCCACTCTCCACTGGGCAAGCATTGTCATGATAGTGTGTCCGCCATCACATTGAGGTTGCCGGGGATGTGAGTGACTTGAGTCGCTGCTGGCTCCAAAGGAGGAGACGACGGACAAGTTGTGACATGTGGCGGGAACGTACGCCGCCTTGGCGATTTATGTACGCCACCGTGGTGTTGCTGACTGATCTGATCAAGACATGTTTTCCCTGAACTAGCGGCAGAAACCTCTGCAGGGCAAAGAATACAGTCAACAACTCTAGGAAGTTGATGTGCCAACAGAGCGGGGCACCTTTCCAATGACCCGCGGCTGTGTGCCTGTTGCACACGGCACCCCAACACAATTTGTAGGCGTCGGTCGTGACCAAGACGCGTCGGGACACCTGCTGCAAGGGGACTCCTTCCCACAGAAAGCAGAGGTCTGTCCAGGGTTTGAATATTTGTAAATGCGATTAATAGCGATTAATTAATCGGGACACCATGTAATTAATTTGATTAAAAATTTTAATCGATAGACAGCCCTTCTTTAAATTGATGCCACACACCACTTTACTTAGCAAGCTCTGCACCAACTACATACTGACATCTGATGGTTAAATGGGGTAAATTAATTTGTTTTGCTTTCTCTCTCTTTCTCTCTCTCCCTCTTTTTTCCTACTGCAATGGTTGGACAGCAGCTGAGCTGTCAAGAGGGAGGGGCAGAATCAGATTATATTGCTGTTTTTGCCACTGTATGATGGGAAAAGGAAAGCACATGTGGTTTGGTGATGGGATTGTGTAGGAATTCTTTCCTTCTCATGTCATGAGTTTAAACAGTGAGTCAGACAGACCTCCTGCTGCACCAGTAGACAGATAGTTACCCAACCACAGCTCTGTGCTCAAGATAGGCTAGCACAAGAAGCTGATCAGAGCCATCTGCACCACATCCAAAAAGACATCTGTTGCAGAGCTAATTGTCTTGGAGCAGTAAACCAGAGAGAAGTTAATGTAGCAGTTTGTGCTTTGATTGTGTCTTGTGTGTTGTAATTTCCAGTCATGTCTGTTTGAGATGTTTGGATTTTCAAGCATGCCCCATGAATCACTGCATTTGTAAATTGCAGAATCCCATCAGTCAAATTTAAGGTTAGTTTGATGATGATTATTGCTTACCACACAAATCTGGCCGTGTTTGAATGAATGAGCCACATCATAGAGTAACAGAAGCCCTGTGCATGCGTGCAAGTTAACTCTACAGACACAAAGTCTTTCCACTCATTTTCTCACATAAAGGAATAGTTCACCCAAAAATGAATATCTTCCATTATTTACTCACTCTCATTTGTTCCAAACATATATGACTTACTTTGTTCTCCATTTATTTCTGTCCTTTGATAGCTTGGTGTGAGAAACAGATAAAAATTGAGGTCGTTATTCACTAATAATCTTCCCCTCCAGTGAGCTGTTGATCACAGTGACCGGATTGAGATTTGTGAACTGGTTTTCAGTGAGTGAAGTTCTCTGTTTTGGTCTGTTTTTCACTCAAAGCTATCATATGGCCTCAAAAGAAATACAAAGTAGTGCTCAAGTTCAACAGACAACTTTTATGGTATTCTCGTGGTGCTTTTCTGTACTTTTGAAGTTTGAAGTCTTTAGTCCCATTCATTGTAATTGCATCATGCAGTGAAATCAGAAACAGTGGGTTGATTTTTCTAGAGCTAAACTCAGTCAATGCTTACCGAAATTCGAAGCACTGCCCCCAGTGGCCGAAGCGGTTAGTGTTTTTGAATGTAAAGGTCTTTTCGGGTACAATTCTGACAGTGGGTAGCAAAGGCAAGTTCTAAAACAAGTTGCTTTTAGCTGCATAGTATGTAATACGGTGAAGATAAATTCAGATTTTAATAACTCTAACCCCAAACCTCAACCCTAAACCTGTCAAGGGAGTAAAAATGTAATCTTAAAGGGAAATGGAACCTCCGAATTACAATTGTCACTGACTATGCAAACACAATTACTTCCTAGTTTTAACGTGCATGGGACCAGAACCTAAGTCTCCCACACTGCTGTGTAACTTTATTCCGGTAGCTCCAATGGAGAATGTAGATACACATGAACTAATTCAAATATGTCTGTTGGAAGCTGCCACTTGACATAATAGGGCCGATGTCAGGGAGCTGGAATATTTGGAAGCAACATGTCGACTTCCAGTGTGATCATATTGGGTTTTGTGTTCCACAATAGAAAGAAGCTAGGTTTTGGAATGATTAAATGATTACATAATTTTCATATTTGGGTAACTTTACACTTAGACACATGGCTAGTTCATGTTATGTGAGACAAGTCTTCTTCTTTTGTGCAGATGTGTCTCTCTCTGCCCATAAAATACTAGGACCTCCAGAACTTCAGTTGAATTTTGTCCTTCAAAATGACAGAGGTGAACATGGTACTTGATGATTGAGATGATTGCAACTGCACTTTTGCAGGGAGCACAATTCAGCCTCATTTCTGCCACTGGATTTCACTGATGTTTGAATTTCAAGGGGTAGATCATTGGGATCCAAAGTAGTACCAATTGAAGTAATTTTAACTGTATTCTATCGAAGAGTTCTGACTGCTTTCTCACACCAGTGAAACAGCAAGACAAACATCAAATTAATGGCAATTAACTGCAATGTCTTTTTGCTCCAAAAGTGTGGAATCACGGCTGAATCTTCTAATTAAACCCAGCATGCTCCCATCATTCAATCGCATGGAGGTCTGCGACTATGTCACCATACACCCAATTATTCTAATCCTCAGCCGCTCCTAGAGAAACTGCTCCCAGGGTCTATGAGAAGAGATAACACAGCTAAGGGAAGCTGCCACATGGCCCATCCTCTGCCACACTACCCCAAGGCATCTGCTATGTTGGCCCTGACTCCTCTGGGCTCTGGGAAAGCTGCCTAAAATAAGATGTCAAGGGATGTTACAGGCAGTTGTCAGTATTCACACAGACTGCACCATGAGGGATGACTTGGTGGATTAGATGAGGCTAACATTTATTTACTGAACTTATGAGAATGGACAGTTATCAGTGACACTGTGTGTAATTCGTGAAAACATGAGCGAATGTGACACCTTGTAAATCAAGGACTAAAAATGGTTCAAGGAACAAAAACCAAAAGCCAAAAACTAATAAGATTTTTAGCAGAATGTTACCTGAAAAACAGAACAAAGTGATTTTCAATTGTTCCGGGGTGAAACCATTAAATGCTGGTAAATGGTTATAACTGGTTAATTTTGTTCCGATGATTATTTCTTTAAACTAAAAGCCAAAGTGTTTATTTTTGTACATTTTTGGAACTACACCACTTCATGTTGCCCCAAAAAAATGTAACATGGGATTTGATCCTGAAGGAAACTGCTGCATCACACATTTCTTTGCCTAATTGCCAGTTGTGGATGTCGCATTCTTGTAATGACAACCTTTTTTAGAACTATGTATAATTACTACAAACAGTTTACATGCATGGCTAATCCAGATACAATGAAAACATTATTAGAGGTAAAAAGTACATTTCTCAGTTGTTTCCAAGTCTTCACTGAATTATTGTTAGATATGATGCATTAATACAGATTTGATGCTGCCAGATTTTGACTCAGAAACAGTTTTGCAAATAAAATACACTTAACTGTTTGTTAACTGCTTGTTAAGATATCTATGCTGACAAATCCACCACACAGGAAAAATATTTATGGCTTATTTTCACTTCTGGATTATTTTGGGCTTGTTTTTTCAGACCATGTTGCTTGTTTCTCTTGCGAGATCTGGTAACACTGAAATGAGTAATTCACCCACCCCTTAGAGCAAAGTATTGTCATTTTAAAAATAATATTATTAACTGTTCTTTTATTTTGTTCTAACCGGTAACCTTTTGGAAAGCAGGCTGTGGAACTTCTGATCCGGAACAAAAAACGTCTCGGTTATGTATGTAACCTCCATTCCCTGATGGAGGGAACGAGACGTTGTGTCGAAGAAGCGAGACAAGGGGTTTCTCTTGAGCGCCGAATATGCCTCTGATCTATGAAAAAAGGCCAATGAGAGTTGGCGAACAGTATTTGCATACCCCGCCCCCGGACACACGGGTATAAAGGCGAGGGAAATACACTCGTTCATTCAGGATTTTTCTGAAGAGCCAGGAGTGTTCCGGCCACCTCAGCGGCTCGGCTCAGCGACGTGGCCGGGAAGACACGACATCTCGTCCCTCCATCAGGGAACGTAGGTTACATACGTAACCGAGACGTTCCCCATCTGTCGCTCACTTCGACGTCGTGTCGAAGAAGCAACACTAGGGGTCCACTTCCAAATCATGCCATGCGCTGAGCCATGTACGTGTACTGCTGACACAGAAGCGGGCAGGTGTTTCACGTGCACAAGCAACCAACTGTGTTTCAGACTGCACGTACCCTTCCCCAATGCCCCAAAAAAGTCGTCGGATTCCTTTTGGTTACCCTAGGGGGGAACAAGGCGACGCTTCCAACTAGGGAACTGGCCAAGCCTGGCTGGGCCTCTTTTCTCTCTATGTTTTCTCGGCATAGAGCAAGAGCAGCCAGGGCCCTTACCGCATCGAGGGAAGGGGGTCCTACCCGAATTCCTATTCTTTCAGGGGGAAAAGACCCTGCGGATGCCACACCTGCCCAAAAGGGGAGGTAAAGGTGGCAAATACATCACATGGGCTCTTCGGTCAAATGTGGGAAAGAATGGCGTGGTGGTAGATCCAGCCTCGAAGAGGGTGGAGTTGCTACAACACGGTGACCGGAGTGCAGTGGTAGACCAGCTAGATCTTCCACGTCCCGTCCAGGGGCCAGACGTGGAGGTTCCAAAGGTCTGGGTGTGGGTGCCAGAGCGTGCCCCGTCCCTGAGAAAGAAGGTCCTTCCTCAGGGGAATTTGCCAGGGAGGGGCTGTTGCGGGGAGTTCAAGGTCCGAGAACCAGGCCCGGGTGGGCCAGTAAGGAGCCACAAGAGTGACTTGTTCCTCGTCCTCCCTGACCTTGCACAGCACCTGTGTAAGAATGCTCACTGGGGGAAATGCGTACTTGCGCAGCCCCACTGGCCAGCTGTGTGCCAGTGCGTCTGCCCCGAGGGGAGTCTCTGTTTGGGCATACCAGAGTGGGCAGTGGGAGGTCTCTTGGGAGGCAAACAGGTCTACCTGGGCCTTGCCAAACCGTTCCCTGATCAGCTGAACCAAGTGGGGGTGAAGCCTCCACTCTCAGCCAGGCAAGCATTGTCGTGACAGTGCGTCCGCTATCACATTGAGGTTGCCGGGGATGTGAGTCGCTGCTGGCTCCAAAGGAGGAGACGATGGGCGAGACGTGACATGTGGCGGGAACGTACACCGCCTTGGCGATTTATGTACGCCACCGCAGTGGTGCTGTCTGACCTGATCAGGATATGTATGTCAGACTTCCGCAGGGCCAAAAGGACAGTCAACAACTTGAGGCAGTTGATGTGCCAACGCAGCTGGACTCCTTTCCAACGACCTGCTACTGCGTGCCCATTGCATACGGCGCCCCAACCCGATCTGGAGGCGTCGGTCGTGACCAGGACGCGTCGAGACACCTGCTGTAAGGGTACTCCTGCCCGTAAGAAACAGAGGTCTGTCCAGGGTTTGAATGTTTGGCAGCAGGCGGGGGTGATTTTCACACGATGCGTGCCGCGGTGCCATGCTCGTCTCGGGACTCGGGTCTGAAGCCAGTGCTAAAGCGGTCTCATATGCATCAACCCCAGCGGCGCGACTGCCGCGGAGGACGCCATATGCCCCAGGAACTTCTGGAAAAGTTTTAAGGGGACCGTTGTGCCTGGCCTGAAGGTGGCGAGGCACCTCATCACTGACTGGGCACACTCGTTGGTGAGGCGTGCTGACATTGAGACCGAGTCTAACTCCATACTGAGAAAAGAGATGCTCTGGATTTGAGTAAGCTTGCTCTTTTCCCAGTTGACCTGAAGCCCCAACAGGCTGAGGTGCCTGAGCACCTGGTCTCTGTGAGCGCATAGTAACTCTTGCGAGTGGGCCAGGATAAGCCAGTCGTCGAGGTATTTGAGTATGCGGATGCCGTCTTCTCGGAGCGGGACAAGAGCTGCCTCTGCGACTTTCGTGAAGATGCGAGGGGACAGAGACAGGCCGATGGGGAGGACTTTGTTAGCTCTGGAGGGTATGTCCGGGGGCGGGGTATGCAAATACTGTTCGGCAACTCTCATTGGCCTTTTTTCATAGATCAGAGGCTTATTCGGCACTTAAGAGAGACCCCTAGTGTCACTTCTTCGACACAACGTCGATGTGAGCGACAGACGGGGAAATAAGGTTTTCGCTCAGAATGAACCGAAATGAAAAACATTTAGTTTTTAGTCCCTGTTGCAAACTTTCCTAAAGATTTTTAATTCTTAGGGGTGAGAAACATTCACAATATGAACTAATAGTGAACAATTGTTTTTTTATTAAATAACATTAAAAAAGCTGTAAAAAAAAATGACATTCAACCTTCAAAGGAAAATACAAATTTGGTTCATTGTTTAAATTCATAATAATTAACTCACCCTCACTTTTTTTGTTCTGCTGAACAGAAAAGGAAATAATGTAATAAATGCCCTTTTGGCTAAATTTAAAACAATTGCCGTATATAGGGACTCACTTTGATGCTAAATAAAGCACCACAATCATAAAAGTAGTGCATGTGACTCTTGCATCATAAACTAAGTCTTTTGAAGGCATCCGATCACTTTTTACGATAAATATACAGTATTTTAAATAGTTTTTCACTATAAAATCAAATCATTAATAAATTCAAATCCAATACGGCAGTTTCGTTGATAACATCAAACCTCATTAGCTCTTGCTTTTCACATGGATAAAGGTCATGCCGCAAGAACTACCAGTGTTGTAATACGACGTCATGACAACTGATCATGAAAGAAAGAATGTATGAGGGTAACTAAATAATGACAGAATTTTCATTTTAGGTGGTCAGGTTGAACAAAATAAACCTTAGTCTAAGGTGAAGACTGGCTCTCGGGTGTGTATTTTCAGAGCAGGTAAAACAATAACAAGATTGGTTCATAGAGAAGAACGCAAAGTCAGATTTTATTATACAATGCAGCCCCTGCTCCCCTGAGCGAGACTAAACTCTTACACTGTTGTCACATACATCTTATTTTATTGAGGCGGTTATTTTCAAAGCACCAGCTCCTGACATATACCACAAGGATGCAGGCAATTACGTGAATTGAAATGAGAGATCATGAGCAATAAATTGCAACTCACACACACTGTGCCTCAACTCTCAGAGCAGAGTTTGTTTTAGAGAAATACAACCATAAACTTTCAGTGAAATTAACCAATAAAGAATGGATGAGATTAGTGGACTCGTACTGCATTTTCCAGCACTGAGTATGAACAAAAGAAAAGTTGGACTATTTTAAATCAGCACCTCCGAGAGAGAGAGAGAGAGAGAGAGAGAGAGAGAGAGAGAGAGAGAGAGATTTGATTTGATTTTTGAAAAAAAAAAATTATTTACAATTAATTCAATATCGGTTCACAATAGCTTAAACAATATAATACATTCAACAAATTTCACAGAGAATAGAACGTTTTGAAATTACAAAGAAAAAAACAAATCACCTTCACATACTGCACACAAAGCCCCATGACTGCACCATATCATATCAAAAGTAGAAAGATCTCCCATAGTTTTATAAAACCGAAAATCAATCAACACTCTAGATTTTATCAAAGTTAAAAAACAGATGTTAACATCTTCACTAGACAATTGTTCTATTTTGTTTTTTACAGATAAACCATTTTTTCTGAAAGTACTTAAAACCCAAAATGAAAGTCTCAATAAAAAAAGTAAACTTCATAAATAAAGGTTCCAGTCTAAAACAATGCATGAAAGCATGAAAAAACAGTCTCCCTTTGAAGACAAAAAGGGCATGCAGAATTTACTTCTGGATTTACACCGAAATAAAAGAATTGACAGCAATGGCACTATGGAGAATTCTCCATCGAATGTCAAAAACAAAGATTCACATGGTTTAAGCAAAAACCTAAACACTCATCAAGATTGGGTTGAACAACTAAACACGGGAAGAGATCTTCAATATCAGGAGTACTATCCCCTGTAAAAAAATATTTAAGTAAGTGGTCCTCTTCAATTTTAAAACATGATTTGAGCAGATCTGATTCCCAGATGTTTGGATGCTGCCTCCACATTCTCAAAGTAAGGTCCAGTTAAAGTCAATAAATGTCCCAAATTGAAGATTCCTGAAATAAGGTACTGAACCCATGTAAATTACATTGCGTATTAATGTCCAGACGGGCCCCAAGTATCAAAGGTTCTTGTAATAGCCAGTGGAGAGAATATGAGTTCTCAGTCTTATGAACACGAAAAAAACTCCAAAAAATAGGCGTTCCTGATAAATCCAATTTTGTTGGATCCATTAAAAAGAGGGGTTTATCCAGTCCAAAACCTCCAATGGTGCGCAAAATGGTGCAAATAACAGCACGCCAACTAATATCTGTCAAACCATCAAAAAATCTTTGTAAAAACTTTAAACGAAAAGAAACAACCCTTCTTTGTAAATGAATCAAACCTTGCCCACCTTCTTCTTTGGGGAGGTATAAAACACTTTGCAGGACCCAGTGAAGCTTGTCCCAAAAAAAGCTTGAACTTCAGCTGAAAACTGTGGTGAAGGGTTTATGCATGCCAATCTATGCCAAAGTGAGGATGCCACTAAATTGTTGACAATGAGAGTTCGGCCCCTATAGGACATATTTGGTAATAACCATTTCCATTTTTCCAAGCAACCTTTAACTTTTTCCAAAACCCCCTCCCAATTTTTTTGTAACACACTGTCATCTCCTAAATAAACTCCTAAGCATTTTATACCCCCTCTATCCCAACACAACCCATCAGGAAGGCAAGGTTTCCCATAAGTCCTTTGCCCCAACAGTAAAGCATCACTTTTTTTCAGTTAACCTTTGCAGAAGACAAATTAAGTAAAGTAAAGTAAAATTTGCACATCACTATGTCTGTTGACCATTACTACAATATTATCAGCATAAGCTGACAAACAAAAACTATTATTACAATTTTGTAAAACCATGCCACTTAAATTACTTATTATTTGTTGAAGCAAAGGCTCAATAGCTACGGAATACAACATTCCAGACAAGGAACAGCCTTGTCTGATCCTCAAAAAAACTGAAATGGAGCACATAGCCACCATTAATTTTCAGTGTACTCTCAACATCACAATAGAGTACTCTGACCATGTCAACAAACTTTTTGCAAAAGTACTCCACAAATAAGAATGCTCAACACGGTCAAAAGCTTTCTCCTGATCCAACGATATCAAGCCACAATCTAAATTCAATAATTTAGAGACATAAAAAATATCTCAAATTAAAGAAATATTACCAAATATAGATCTACCGGGGACACAATATGTCTGGTCCAGATGGTTAACCTGATCCAATACTCCAGCCAATCTGTTAGCCAATGCCTTGGACAGCAGTTTATAGTCGCTACATAGAAGTGAGACAGGTCGGCAGTTTTTTATGTCAGTAAGGTCTCCTTTTTTTGGGATAAGAGTGATTACCACTCTTCGGCAACTCAATGGCAGCCTACCCTCTGACAAGCTATCATTGAGTACCTCCAGCAGATCTGCACCCAACTCCAACCAAAAAGCCTTATAGAAGTCAACTGGGAGGCCATCCGTTCCGCCAGCCCTCCCAGACTCCATGCTTTGCAGGGCCTTATGAAACTCTCCCAGGGTCAAACCTCCTGCAAGGTCATCATTAGCCTCCTCTGATACCTTTGGTAGACTGTCAAGGAAAACATTTTCCACACAACACCCTGACTTGAGCTCACGTCTATAAAGATTTTGATAAAAAAGAATTGCTCTTCCCTGAATATTAGCAGGATCAGACAAAAGCACAGTGCATGAATAAAATGTTTCTGCCCATTCTTTTTTTCCAGATTGAAGAAGTATTTGGAAGGTGCATCCATCTGATAACTACTTTGAAAATGTAAATGGACCAGAGCCCCCTGTGCTTTATACCCCAGTAGATCAGCTAACTAAGCCTTCTTCTTTGAGTAGGCTTCCAAATAGCGAAGCTCACCAGTAGATTGAGCTAATCATTGAGATTCAATTATATCTTTTTCCAAAAAACATAAAGAACGAGTCAACTCTTTAGTGACGTTGTGAGTCTACTTTTGAGTAAACTGTCTTATTTGGACCTTGCCAAAATCCCACCACTGTTGTATTGAAGAAAAAGAAGACTTTGTTGTTCTATAAACTTCCCAAAAAGACTTAAAAGATTCCTTAAAAAAATATATAATTTAACAGGTTAGTATTAAAATGCCAGTATGCGCTTTTTGGTTTTAACAAACTGAAAATAAACTTACAGTGCACCGTACTTTGATCTGTAAAACCTACTGGCAAAATATAACACTTATTAAAAATACTAAGATGATAATTAAAACTATAAATTCTGTCCAGTCTAGCTAATGATATAATATTATCACGTGTATGAACCCAAGTGTACTGTCTCTCATCACCATTTAAAGATCTCCAGATATCACATAAGTCATGTTTTTTTATAATATGAATAAGACGTTTACGTGAAGCCAAATGAGGCTCAATGTGATTCCTATCTAAATTTAGCTCAGTACAATTTAAATCACACACAATGAACAAGTAGTCTTCAGGGAAGCAGTTTTGTAATGTTGAACACAGTGTTTCTAAAAATAAAATTATTTCGACTGGTGCATTTGGAGCATACACACAAATAAAATTGAACACAGAACTTACAAAAGTAGCTTTAACTTTTAAAAGTCTACCTTTTACAATTTCATCAACATCATACGAAATAGAACTAAAATTCTTTGTAAATAAAATGGCAACTCCCCCACTTATTGAAGTACTGTGACTTAAAACAGGGACACCATCAAACTCCCTCGCCCAGTCAACAGCATTTTTCAGATCACTGTGAGTTTCTTGTAAAAAAGCAACATCAATATTTTTCTGTTTAATTACTTCATATAATGTTGCTCTTTTTCGGGAATCTCTTGCACCATTAACATTCAAAGTAGCTAAATGGACTTCACTCAAAACTAACATAAAAGAAAATAAACACAACCCATAAAGGCAAAAATCATCAGCCTTCCAACTCTTAATGTTAACAGGCATCATTGTTCAGGGCATTATTGAGATTTCTCACAATTTTCTTTAAACGATACACTTCTTTGTTTGTGAAGGAACCCTCTGCCATTAGGCTTCTTGTTTTTTCACCGAACTGTTTTAGATCAAGAAAATATTCATGCACGATCAGGAAAATATTAATGCACAAAACTTTTTGAGGGCATTTTAAAAATCTTTGCTCTTCCTCAACAATCTGTCTCGCATGTTTTTTTCAATAACCATACCTACGTGCTCATGGTGCGACGAGGTCGACACAGTCACATTCTCACTGGAAAAATCTGTCGCTGTCACAGCCACAGCCGAGCTCGGCTCCAGCAAAACCGCCTCAATTTTACCGGCAACACCAGCGGCACTGCCGCCTTCAATATTCTCATTCACTAAATTTGCCTCCTTTTCTGGAATTTTGTCAGGGCAATTGCAAATTAAATGCCCAGATTTGCCACAACCAAAGCATGTAGTCTTCGCAGTAGTAACAAAAATTGCATAATCAAAGTCATCAGAACTATAATTTCATCCTATTCATCCTGAATAATAATATAAGTGAATCGCCTGAACAAGACAATATGTTTCAACAGAGGTGACCCGCTACTGATTGGGATCTTTTTGATCGTAGATACCAATTTCCCATACCGGGATAAAGCCTGTGTTAGAATTGTATCACTAATAAACCCAAGAAATGAGCATGAGACCAAAATAACAGAGAAAAACAGAAAAAACACACACACACACACACACACACACACCAAAAAAAAAAAAAAAAAAAAAAAAACTATATTAAGCACAGCAAAGAGAGAGAACGTAACAGAATGTATAATCTGGCAGAATATCTGCACACTGTAAGAGATCCAAAACAGAGATGGATCCTCACCAAATACAGACTCAGTGATCACAGTCTGGCCATAGAAAAAGGCCGACACAGACAAACATGGCTTCCAAAGGAAGAACGAGTCTGTGCTCACTGTGACACGGGTGAGGTCGAGACAGAGACACACCGGTGAAAATACCTCCACAACTTTCAAACCTCATGCCACAGTTTTCCAGTTCAGCAGAAACAGATCAGATGATGGTGTTACTGTGGGAGGACCATCATGCATCAGTTGTAGCAAAATTCATTTTGAGACGCACACCCTCAGAAACCAATCACTGCCTTAATGTACTTCAGTCACAGTACTTTTATTCTCTTATGTTCAATGTCCTGTTAAATGCTTATTTTATTTTATATTGTATAGTGTATATTGTTATTATAGTTTTTATTTTATTAATTACCTGGCACCTTATTTTAATTCTATCTTTATTGTTATTTGTTAGCATTTTATTATTATTATTTGTCTTGTCATTATCTGTTTTGTGTATTAATGCTTTGGAAATATTGTATGTAAACACAATCATGCCAATAAAGTACTTTAAAATTGAAGTTGAAATTGAGAGAGAAAAATAAATCACTCACAACACTCTACTGGCACTCACACAACCCCGTCCACTCGCACCCAGTCACTCCAGAAGTGAGAGAGAGAGAGAGAGAGAGAGAGAGAGAGAGAAAGCTACTCAACTGACAGCAGTGGATGTGTGACATATTACCTCTCCCTTTTTGCCAATACACAAAGCTCATGCTTAATTGATTACCTGATACACTGTAATTGATTGAGTCTTGGAAATCAAAAGGCTATAAAGCAGAATGTGTAGAGAGTAGAGTTGAGAGAGAAAAGACGAGAGATCAGATTAAGGGGTGAAGAGAGACAGGCATATGACCTGAATAAGGATGACTCTTCCTGATTGCTTTTGAGGTCGCAAATTTTAACTGAGGTTTCTGGAAATTCTCCCGGCAATGTTGGAATGAGATTACCTCTGTCTGCGGATACGCTGTTAGGCGCAGATATGATAGAAATTATGCCAATATAAAGCTGATGGCAGATTCCCAGTAGGAGGGGCGCTTGAACAATTTATCATTTAAAGCAAGAGACCTATTAATCTCACATTTCTTTGTGTGTGTTCACACAAGAGTTACTTTCCCATGGGGAGGGTAGATGGAGGAGACACAAAGACGGTGAACGGGAGAGAAGGAAAAAGGGGATTGGGAAAACATCAGCAAATGACCTAAATCATCTGGTCCTCCAGCTACCTGATGTTACATATTGGGGAAACAAATAAAAAAAAGGATTATGTGCTTGCTGATTAGATCTCTGTCACTTTTTTCCTCCCGATAACATGTTATTATTATTATCAGAGATCTTTCCATTGCTGATGGAATGAGTTTAAAAGAAAAAAAAGCACTGGGTGACATTGAAAGCAATGGCATGCTGTTTGATGTAAACATTTTACTGTGCTAATGCTTTCATGCCAGAATAAGCCATTAATCGCATACAGACTTGTTTGCTTTGAGAACCATTTTCTTTTTTGGCTTATAATCCACTGTCTGAATGAGTTCTCGAAGGAGATTCCATTAAGTTGTATTCAATTACAAAGCCATTTAAGTGGCTGAGAATGAAGAGGACCAAGTAAAATCTTCCCCAACAGTTTTTTTTTTTAATTAAACACTCTAATCCTCTCAGCTATTTACCTTTGTCCTTGGATTTAATTTGTAGAAAATTCTAATCACTAATTTAAAAAAACAAATCTCTCTTAATTTTCAGCTCCTTTCCTGCATCTCTAAAAGCAAAGATTGTTAACTTGATGCATCGCATCATCTTGTCAGTCTGCTGCCCTATTTTTCACTTTTGTTTATTTGTCACTCCTTAACTTTATCATAGGTTTTTTTTTTTTTTTTCCAGAGGAGCAGTCACAGCGAAAAGGTGAGGGGCTCTGTGTATAATGATATCAAAGCTCACATAGAAAGTGACTCCCTTAAAATGAAGCCTGATTCGGGGGAAATCTGTGGTCAGGCCCTGGGCCATGTCAAATGCAGAATACACTTGATGCTGTCCGTGTCACTCAATAATTCAGAGTATCTCCAAAAAGAAAGTTGATCCTTACAAAACAAATACAGTACAACAGACATAACCCATTTGTTCACATGTTTACTATATTATATTCAGTATATTGTTTTTATGAAAATAATTCTAAAATTGTAATAATACAAAAAAATAATTAAATACTCTAATAACTCACTCCAGGGGGTAGAGGAATTTAGACCCTATTCATGAAAAGGTTAAGAAATTGCCCCAAGTAGTAAATATAATTACACCAGTCTAAGAAGGCTGTGTAAATTCACAATGGTTGTCATGGGGAGCATCAATGTTCTGACCTGTGGATTTAAGGGTGACCTTTGCCTGGTGGAGCATCCTCTAACCTTCTGTCTTGTATATCTCTTGGCAGCTATAAAGCTCACATTAACTGTATGGCTATTATGTTCATGCTCACAGGGAAAGTAAAAGCAGTAGGATGCCATTTTGAGTCTCATTTTAACACCAGATTGAAAGGTTTTTAGAGCCCAATACTCCCTCACAGAAGATGACTGGTGAATGCAAACGAACAAGATGTTAATCTCATTATATTTGATTGACTTAAATCAATTTTTGTATTCAGGGTTGATGTAGGCTGCAAAAATCAAAAGGTGGATTGTGTTCAGGGGAAAATATATAGCCGTATGAAATGCTTTCCAGTATGCTCAGTATGTATCTTAGTGCTAAGCAATATTAACTTCACAAGCTTAAATATAAGCCTGCTCTTCATTTTAATGTATGGATTTTTTACAAAAACTCTCATCGCCTCCCTTTTGAACACTCTCAAGGAAGAAAGCCTTGTCTTCTTTGCCTTCTAAACTCACAGTCAGAGGAGCCGTGATATCTCCAAGCTCCCTTACCCCTCTTCAGAGGGGGGCAGAACATATATTTACTGTGAGAAGTGGAGTGGGAGGGAGGGAGGTGAGAATAGAGGGTTTGTTGTAGACAGAGGAGCTAGAGTTGATAGATTATTTCCTCTCTCTATCCCATCTGCCCAGCAGGCTCCCGGCTGCCCTGATCTCAGCTCCATTCCCCGCCAACATTCCTCCCCAGGCCACAACCCTACATAATCAGATCCCTCACACCAGCCCCATCTCCAATCTCTACATGTTAATATGTCTCCTGACCAGAGGAACTGTGTCAAATGGGAGGAATTGATGACTTGCAAGGGGACAAAAGGAGATAAAATACAGTAACCCTGCTTTAGATTCAGCATGCATGGCAGCTGGTTGACACATGGAGGATTTTTTTCTCTCCCTGTTTAAAAAAAATGCTTCAGGATTATTGGGGGCATTAAATCAAGGTCTTCTGTCCATATGGACTGGAGTTAGAGGGACATGGTTTACAACAACAGTAATGCAGTGAGACATGGCCTTAGAAGATATTTGTTTTCACTTACAAGTTCCTCCGGACTGACTAATATTTCACACAGTTAGTCTAATTTTTATTCTCATCATCAAGTGGTCCTATGGGATCCTTTGGCAAAGAAGTAGACTGATAAAATTAAATGTGATTTTGTTTTGATCTTAAAGGACACTTACACAGCAAGAAACTTCTTTTCATTTTCGAAAAGGAAGCTATTATCTTGTATTTTAACTTAATCCATGCACTCTCCTCACTTGTCAGAGAATCATTTAAATTCTTATTAGCTTTTACTGACATTTCTAAAGATATTACATTGTCAGAAGCAAGAATAATGAGCGCATTTTATGAGCTCTTAATGTGGCTAAATGAACCCCAGAAATGAAATATTTCAGTAGAGTTTGCAGATGGGTACTTGATGAATATTTAATTCCTTTGTATGGTGACACAGCTGTAGTCAGGTTGATGGCACCAGGTGTAACAGGAACAAATGAAAATCTAAAGAAAGGTCTAAAGAAAGCAACCTACTGTTTCTGATCCACGGTGAGATCAGTCTGACTTTTCGCCCTGTTCGCAGAACAGCAGAAAATACTTTTAAAATAGCGTGATACATTTTAACGATTGCATTACATTACAAAATACCTTTACATGCTGCAAATTGCACATCAGCTCAACTGATAGAGTGTTGCACTTGCAAGTGCAACACTAAGGACAAGAGTACAAGTCTCGAAGAGCCCACATGTCGACATGTGAGCCACAAATTTCACAAGATCCCAAAAATATCTTGGTTGCTTCAGCAATAGCATTTTTCATCTAACATTTGCTTTTATGACATTATCAGTTAGGTTTAGGAATATGGTATTGGTTAAGGAGTTTGGTCATTTTTATTCAAAATTCCACAGAGCATTAGCCTTAAAACGTCATCTGTTTGGGATAATATTTATCACATTTTTAGCGCCACACAGTGGACATTTTACCTTGAAACTGCCACAATGTGTCATGAACTTTAATATAATTTAGAAATTTGTTGCCACAGTCATGTAATTTTCATGAGCTCAGACTGTAATATGAGGGGGAGGGATATTCTTATTCTAGAGAGGACACATTTTGCTTGGACAAAAAACTGTGCAGTGCAAAATGAGGTTTTTGGTCAGTTTTCCCAGAAGATAAATAATGTATAATTTAAAAGTGTATATAACATCTTAAAGTGAATTTTCTCAAAGTTTAGGAGTTTAAACTAGTATATAAACTAAGCAAAAAATTAATTTCCCTATTTCAGGACACTGTATTTTAAAGATTTAGTAAAAATCCAAATACATTTACAGATCTTTATTGCAAAGGGTTTAAACAATGTTCTCCATGCTTGTTCAATGAACCATAAACATGCACCTGTGGAACGGTCATTAAGACACTAACAACTTACAGATGGTAGGCAGTTAAGGTCACAGCTATAAAAACTTAGGACACTAAAGAGACCTTTCTACTGACTCTGAAAAACACCAAAAGAAAGTTGCCCAGGGTCTCTGCTCATCTGTGTGAATGTGCCTTAGCATGCTGCATGGAGGTATGAGGACTACAGATGTGGCCAGGGCAATAAATTGCAATGTCCATACTGTGATACGCCTAAGACAACGCTACAGGGAGACAAGAAGGACAGCTGATCGTCCTTGCAGTGGCACCCCGCCCTCCCTTTGTTCAGGAACTAAAATCCTGTTGGTCATATGTCTGTGAAACTTGTTTACTTTATATCTTAGTTGTTGAATCGTTTTATGTTCATACTAATATTTTCACATTAAGTTTGCTGAAAATAAAAGCAGTTGAAAGTAAGAGAACGTTTCGAGTTTAGACTTCAAACCACAAAAGTAATTTTTCGTTCTTTCTTATGCTTTAATAAAAGGTGTCTTCCCTCCCAGAAAGCCTGATCGTATTAATATATACGTAGCTATGTGTACATTAATATTAATAAACATACGTGTTTGGACAGACACTAAAACATAGAATATTCAAGCATCTAAAATCTATTTTTTTATTTATTTTTTTACATATTTTCAGCTTTAGAAACGTATCGGTTACGTATGTAACCTCCGTTCCCTGATGGAGGGAACGAGACGTCGTGTCAAAGAAGCGACACTAGGGGTCTCTCCTGAGCGCTAATATGCCTCTGATCTATGAAAAAAGGCCAATGAGAGTTGGCAAACAGTATTTGCATACCCCGCCCTCGGATACGGATATAAAGGCGAGGGAAATACGCTCATTCATTCAGGATTTTTCTGAGGATCTGGGAGTGTTCCGGCCACCTCAGCGGCTTGGCTCAGCGACGTGACCGGGAAGACACGACGTCTCATTCCCTCCATCAGGGAACGGAGGTTACATCCGTAACCGAGATGTTCCCCGTCTGTCACTCACTTCAACGTCATGAAGCGACACTAGAGGTCCACTTCAAATCACACCATAAGCTGAGCCGTGTACGTGTGCTGATGACACAGAAGCGGGCAGGTATTTCACGTGCACAAGCGACGAACTGTGTTCAGACTGCACGTACTCTTCCCCAATGCCACAAAAAAATAGTCGGAATCCTTTTGGTTACCCTAGAGGGGAACAAGGCGACGCTTCCAACTAGGGAATGGGCCAAGCCTGGCTGGGCCTCTTTTCTTTCTATGTTTTCTCGGCATAGAGCAAGAGCAGCCAGGACCCTAACCACATCGTGGGAAGGGGGTCTTACCCGAATTCCTATTCTTTCAGGGGGAAAAGACCCTGCGGAGGCAACACCCGCCCAAAAGGGGAGGTAAAGGTGGTAAAATACATCACATGGCCTCTTCAGTCACATGTGGGAAGAATGGCGCGGTAGTAGATCCAGCATCGAGGAGGGGGGAGTTGCTACAACACGACGACCGGAGGGCAGTGAAGGACTGCATAAGGGAGACGCGGGTCAGCTCGTAAGGTGACCGTACTGCGGAAGTACACACAGGAGGAGTCCACGTAGGAGGCCTGATCTGTGGAGCACCTATTCCAGTAGGGGTAGCCTGGGGTACCCGTAGTGGAATGGGTTGGCGAGTTCCTCCGCTGAACTGCGGACCCAAGAGAGCTAGGGAGGAATCAACCAGGAACCTAAAGGGGTCTCCTGGGAAGAAGGTGCACTGTTTTACCTCGGCCGAGAGAAAGGGCACTGGACACAAGTGATTCACCCGGTCAGACCGCCGACGTGTACCGAGTTCTACGGGCTCGGACCTGAGAAAACACGAGACGAGACTGACTCAACCCTGAGATTGTAAAATCTCGCAAAGGTGTTAGGTGTTGCCCATCCCGCAGCTCTGCAAATGTCTGTTAGGGAGGTGCCCCTAGCCAGTGCCCATGAGGATGCCACACGCCTGGTAGAGTGGGCTCGAACCTGTAGGGGGGGTGGCACGGCCTGGGTGTGATAGGCCAGCAGAATAGCATCCACCACCCAGTGGGACAGCCTCTGTTTGGAGACAGCGTTCCCTTTCTGCTGTCCCCCAAAGCAGACAAAGAGCGTCTGAAGCGCTGGGTGCGTTCCAGTTAGGCACCCAAAGCACGTACAAAACACAGCAGTGACGGGGCAGGGTCTGCCTCCTCCCGGGGCAGCGCTTGCAGGTTCACTACCTGGTCTCTGAAGGGTGTGGTATGAGCCTTGGGCACATAGCCCGGTCGAGGTCTTAGGATCACATGTGTCTGCCAGACCGAACTCCAGGCAAGTGTCGTTAATAGAGAACACTTGCAGGTCCCGGACCCTCTTGATGGAGGCGAGCGTGATAAGCAGGGCCATCTTTAGGGAGAGGGCCCTGAGTCCAGCTGATTCTAGCGGCTCAAAGGGGATCTCTGAAGACCGGCAAGGACCACCGAGAGATCCCAGGAGGGGACAGGTTTGGCCGGGAGGGATTTAGCCTCCGGGCACCTCTCAGGAACCTGGCGATTAAGTCGTGCTTAACCAGGGACTTGCCGTCTACTGGGTCGTGGTGAGCTGCGATAGCGGCAACATACACATTCAAGGTCGAAGGGGACAGCCTTCCCTCCAACCTCTCCTGTAGGAACAGGAGCACCGACCTAACTGCGCACTTCTGTGGGTCTTCTGCCCGGGAAGAACACCAATTCACGAACAGACGCCATTTCAGGGCGTAGAGTTGCCTGGTAGAAGGGGCTCTGGCTTGGTTGATCGTGGCTACGAGTGGTAGACCAGATAGATCTTCCGCGTACCATCCAGGGACCAGACGTGGAGGTTCCAAAGGTCTTGATGCGGATACCAGTGCCCCGTCCCTGAGAAAGAAGGTCTTTCCTCAGGGGAATTTGCCAGGGAGGGGCTGTCACGAGGAGTACAAGGTCCGAGAACCAGGCCCGGGTGGGCCAGTAAGGAGCCACAAGAGTGACTTTTTCCTCGTCCTCCCTGACATTGCACAGCACTTGTGCAAGAAGGCTCACTGGGGGAAATGCGTACTTGCGCAGCCCCATGGACCAGCTGTGTGCCAGTGCATCTGCTCCGAGGGGAGCCTCTGAGCAGGCGTACCAGAGCGGGCAGCGGGAGGCAAACAGATCTACCTGGGCCTTGCAGAACCGTCCCCAGATCAGCTGAACCAAGTGGGGGTGAAGCCTCCACTCTCCGCCAGGCAAGCGTTGTCGTGACAGCGTGTCCGCTATCACATTGAGGTTGCCGGGGATCTTGAGTCGCTGCTAGCTCCAAAGGAGGAGACGACGGGTGAGTTGTGACATGTGACGGGAGCATACACTGCCTTGGCGATTTATGTACGCCACCGCAGTGGTACTGTCCGACCTGACCAGGATATGTTTGTCTCGAACTGACGGGAGAAACTTCCGCAGGGCCAAAAGGACGGTCAACAACTCGAGGCAGTTGATGTGCCAACGCAGCTGGGCCCCTTTCCAACGGCCTGCTGCTGTGTGCCCGTTGCAAACGATGCCCCAACCCGATCTGGAGGCGTCGGTCGTGACCAGAATGCGTCGGGACACCTGCTGTAAGGGTACTCCTGCTTGTTAGAAACAGAGGTCTGTCCAGGGTTTGAATGTTTGGCGGCAGGCAGAGGTGATTGTCACACAGTGTGTGCCGCGGCGCCATGCTCATCTCGGGACTCGGGTCTGAAGTCAGACCCGAGTAAGCGGTCTCATATGGATCAACCCCAGCGGCGCAACCGCCGTGGAGGACGCCATATGCCACAGGAGCATCTGGAAAAGTTTTAAAGGGACCGTTGTGCCTGGCCTGAAGGCGAGGCACCTCAACACTGACTGGGCACACTCGTTGGTGAGACGTGCTGACATTGAGACCGAGTCTAACTCCATACCGAGAAAAGAGATAAGTAAGCTTACTCTTTTCCCAGTTGACCTGAAGCCCCAAACAGCTGAGGTGCCTGAGCACCTGGTCTCTGTGAGCGCATAGTAACTCTCGCGAGTGGGCCAGAATAAGCCAGTCGTCGAGGTAACTGAGTATGCGGATGCCGGCTTCTCGGAGCGGGGCAAGAGCTGCCTCTGCGACTTTCGTGAAGACGCGAGGGTACAGAGACAGGCCAAAGGGGAGGACTTTGTACTGATACGCCTGGCCATCAAACGCAAACTGCAGGAAAGGGGCGGTGTTGAGGCAGAATGGAGACGTGGAAGTACGCGTCCTTCAGGTCTACCGCTGCGAACCAATCTAGATGCTGGACGCAGGTTAAGATGTGTCTCTGCGTGAGCATTTTAAACGGGAGTTTGTGCAACGCTTGGTTGAGAACTCGCAGGTCCAAGATTGGTCGTAAGCCACCGCCTTTCTTGGGTACGACTAAGTAAGGGCTGTAGAAACCCTTCTTCATCTCGGTTGGAGGGACAGGCTCTATCGCGTCTTTGAACAAAAGAGTAGCAATTTCCGCGCGCAGGGACTGGGCATGTTCGCCGTGTACTGCGGAAAAGCGGACACCCAAGAAGGGGGGCGGGGGCTTGGCAAACTGAATTGCGTAACCGAGTCCAATGGTCCGGGCCAGCCAGAGAGACGGGTTGGGAAGTGAAAGCCACGCGTCCAACCTCTGCGCTAGAGGCACCAAAGGGACGATTAATTTTGACGTACCCAGCGGAGCTTCGCAGTGGGGCGGAGCAGGTAGGGCAGCGTCGGGCGGCGACAGGGGGGCTGAGGTGCTGAGAACAAACTCAAAGCACTTACCTTGCTCTGCACACCCGGCAGGGGGCGGGTTGGCGACTGATGAGGAGGTCCAGGGTAAGCATCTTTTTTGGCATTTTCTGAAAAAACCTTTTGTGTCCCATTGCAAACAAATATAAAATGAAATGCTTAATAAATGATAAACAATTACAGAGTTTTATTCATTATAACATTTTAAAATTTAGTCTTGGTTAAAGTGATATAATCCTTTAAAACACACCCTATAGGGCACACAGAACTGAATGAAACTGTTAAAATGTCATTTTACAATGTCAGCTACTTAAAATATATGTAATGGCATTTAACTAATCTCAATGATTATAAATTAAATGTAATTAGCTGATTAGTTCTATTAATTATTCAATATTAATCAATTTACACTCTCCATTCCAGATAAAAACATCCCTCTTTGTTTTTCCAAACCTCAGTTGCAGTCCAGCTAAAAAAGATCTACATGCTTTTTTTTACTGTCAGTGCTAAGTCTTTTCAGAAAGACACATAGTACTGAGAAGCCGCTCTCAGTCTGATAATGGTCTGTTAATGGAGTGTCTTATCTAAAACTCTTGCTAGCTCTGTGACGTGTTAAGAGGGACCACCATTGTGCTCTTGGGACCACCATTGTGCTCTTGGTGTCCTCTTACACTGACAATGCCCCCCCACATGTAATGTTTTTACACACGCTTAATTGATAAGAGAAGTTTTCAGGACTGCATACCTGAAAATGGAGAAAGCGAGATATTAAATATGCTTGATATGCCCCCACAAGTTTTTTTTTTTTTTTTTCAAATAATAAATAAATGACAGATCTGCAGATCCAGAAAGGTAACAACCAGACCTTTGTTTGATCACAGGGAAAATTCCCAGCAAACTGTAATTTATGTTCATAGTAATAATGTAGTCTTATTTTTATGACATCTTCATCATTCACTCAGAAAAACACAGTGTCAATGCTTGGCAAGTAAAAATTTAATGCAGTGTGCTGATTCGCAGCTAAACCTTTAGGCCTCGCCGTTTCATCAGGTATGGGTGAGTCAGAGCCTGAGGGCACCTGCTCTGAGTTAGATGCTCATAAATAAAATCGTTCTGCTTGCTGAAGCCTTGTGTGGAGTTCCAAAACTCCAAACTGAGGCTGCATTACACATATTGTTACAAAACAATCAACACAAAATGCTGATTCTGACCTTCTGCTTGTTTAACTTGGCATCAGAGTCAAGGCCCACGTTTATGAAGTAAAGAACGCACTTACACATCTGGATGAAATATCGAAAATGAAACAAATATGCCTTTGAGCTTCTAAACATAACTTTGTCTTGATACAACGTACAGTAATTTGTAAATTTACTTAGGCCTATATGTATTATTTACTTACATGTACAGTACGTATTTATTTTTACATATCAGTTTATATGGGGTGGCTGTGGCTCAGGTGGTAGAGCGGGTTGTCCACTAATCACAGGGTTGGTGGTTTGATTCCGGCCCTCATGACTCCACATGCCGAAGTGTCCTTGGGCAAGACACTTAACCCCAAGTTGCTCCCAATGGCAGGCTAGTGCTATTGCATGGCTTGAATGTGAGTGTGAATGGGTGAATGAGACGCAGAGTAAAGTGCTTTGAATACCGCTAAGGTTAAAAGGTGCTATATAAGTGCAGACCATTTAGAATAGAAGCCTTTATTTTGGTCACACATTATGCATACATTTTTGCATATATACAGTGAAATTTATTTGTTTTCACATATCGCAGCTAAGCTGGGATCAGAGCGCAGGGTCAGCCATGACATGGCACCCCTGGAGCAGATAGGGTTAAGGGCCTTGCTCAAGGGCCCAACAGTGGCATCTTAGCAGTGCTGGGGCTTGAACCCCGACCTTCTGGTCAGTAACCCTGAGCCTCAACCACTGCCCCATTTTTTTTTAAAAAAGAGATGGATTTGAAACATCGTGAAGGTGATTAAATTACAGAATTTCCATTTCCGGGTGAACTATTCCATTAAGTGCAAGTTTTGAGTGAAATGTGATGAAATTGATTCATTTGAATGGCATGGAAATATTTATTGAGCAAATTATATTCTGTAGGTTATCAGCTAAATGATTTGTAGCATCAAAGAATGAGTATGCACATTTGGTTTGCACATTCACAGAGATGTGACATGCTCATATAAATACTCAATAAATATTATTTGTGTCTGTGTGTTAGATGAGGATCAGCAGGTTTAAGGTGTCTATGGGTCTCAGTGGAAACATATGTTCTGTGTGCTGTTGGTTCCACACTATTCTGTGTTACAGATGTAATAGCAGAATGTGAGATCACTTGGCCTTCAAAAATGATGAGGAAATCAATGCTGTGTCTGCCTGCTAAGTGGAGCTCAGCATCGTATGTCAATCTGAGATGTATTAGGCACAGCCTTTAAAGTCAGAACTTCTGCTAGTTTTTGATTTAGTATTATTGCTGAACTTATGTCTTGCTGTTAAAGCTACATTGTTACGTATTAAACTTGAAATCTAGTTAGGTCAAAAGTGTACAGTTTGTATCAAATGTTAGCGTACCATGCTATTCAGAATATAAACTTTATACTAAATAATAGCTCTATTGACAGCTCTTGAAGAGAGTGCATTGCATAACTGAAATGTATAAAAATGAGCAAATCACATACAGTATAAAGTGTGTTTGCTAACATTTACTTTTATGGCATTTACTTGCATCACAAACCCTGTTATTAATGCCAACCTGTGCAAGACCCATACTTCTATCAATCACATTGAAATACATTCATCAGCATCACCTTTAACAAGGCAATCAAAAACAATCCAAATTCTGCCACAGAATGGCATTTAACCTCCTATCTATGGTTGATGCCATTGAAAGTTGCTTCTATAAATGCATGATTCTATTTTTCAGGCACTATGTTACATAATTCACAGTTTTATCTGTCACAAGATAATTTTTTTTTTAATCTGTTAGCATCTTCCTGCATCCTTTCTTCCTTCAATAACTGATAGCAAAATGTCCAGCATAATGAGTCATCTTTCCCCTTTCAATAAACATTTATTTTAAGTATAAACTAAAACTGCAAATCAAAATCTGATTTTATTATGGTCTTAGGCATTTTGATGAAGAAAGTGCTAAAATCTCTTTTTGAAGTCACAGTTTACATTTATATGATCAAATGGGACATTATTTATATGTGCCATGACCTTGAAATGCAGAAAGGCCACAATGAGGCAAATGTATCCTGCTCAGAACCCTACATTTGCCCCTTATTTGAATGTATTATAATATGGAATATTAGTGTTACATAATGGCCGTGTGCTAATTTAATGGCTAAAGAGAAAAGACAGGGTTAAAGATGTTCCTGCAAATCTTAGCACTTCTTCTGTTCCTCAAATTCAGAAACAATTTATGCAACTTATTTTATGGTCTCTTTTAGTCCTGTCTACATCTCCTACAAGTTTATCCTTGAGGATTCACAGCTAAAATGGTAGCACTTCCAAGTTGAAAGTTGTGTTTGTGCTGCTCCTAAATCAAAAAGTAAGACTGTAAGCTGTTGTGTTAGCACAAACGCTAATTGGTCACAGATTATGGCTGACCTGATTTGTGCTAAGCTTTCTATTTTTCCTCATTGTGTCACTCGCTGTCATGTATTCCAGGAATGAAAGGATGAGGAAAGCAGCACAGATGGCGTTTTATGGGAGATAATTTCTCAGCAGACGTTTTTTGAATGCTTATTTAATGTTAAAATCAATAAGAGTTGGGGGTGTTGGGAGGTTGGACAGCCTTTGTGTTAGAGGCAAGTACTCTGCATATCAATTAATAAAGGAAAGCAAATGATTTTTTAAATACCAGTGAACACAGACAGACACATACATCTGAGTACACACTGGACAACTTGGAGTTATCAAGTACTAGCAAATACACATACATACACACTATCAAAATTACTATGAAAATATAAACACAATCACATGGAATTTGGATGGAGTCCTTTTGCACATTTTTCTCTGAGTGTGTTTGAATATCTGTGTGCATGTGCGCAGCATACCAGGTCATGTCTCTCTGAAATTATTTCTCTTTCTGATTTCCCAGATGACGTTGTGTACACCTTTTGTCTGGGCTCTTCAGAGGGGCTTTAAATTAGATTATAGAAAGCTATGATTTAAGTAATTTTGCAGGACTATTTTAATATTTCTGGGCTGAGAGGAAGTTAGTCTTGGTGGTCTGTTGTTCTATGAACATGCACTACATGGACAGCTTTCATGGTTGCACATCATCTCCCTGTCAACAGCATTTCCCACTGAAAGCATTTAGATGTGTACCTTCTGCAAAAGTCAGTGAAAGAGAATGGGGCAGAGGATGTCACGAGAGGGGCCCCCATGGGATATGTGGAGACTTGTACTTAAAACATTAGTACTGTGTTGTGTAAAAATGAATATGAACTTGTTTTCTTTGCATTATTCTCAAAACACTGCATATTTTTTGTTATTTTTAACTAGCTGTCATTTTCTGCTAATAAATGCTCTAAATGACAATATTTTTATTTGGAATTTGGAAGAAATGTTGTCAGTACTTTATAGAATACAACCAAAAATTGTAATTTTATTCAAACACATACCTAAATCTAGAGAAAATTATAATTTTGCTGTGGTTTCTTAATTTTTTCCAGAGTTATGTATACAATATATATATGTCTTGTACTTTTGAGAGACTCTCTCAGCACTGCTCTCCAAACTAAGAAATTATTATGGATTTGATCAACTGGTCTCTCAACGCAATTGACACCATCTTCTCGAGGAGAAGCTTGGGTTCGGGGGAACCTAACTGCCCTGACGGAACGTTTGCAGCTGGCTACACGATGGACGCGTGGGAGAGGTGGCGGGTCGTGTGTCTGGCGGTTCTTTCCGTGGAGGACGTTGAAGATATCTACCTATTTGGAACCATGATAACAGGTCTTCTGCTGATTGGATTAGGCATTGCCCTGGGTTATCGAAGAATTAAGAAGACGGAGACAGCTGTCCAAAGCCACACAAGGCTGCCCATCATGATTGAGGCGGTGGGCAGAGTTGCCAGCACTCAGACTCTCAATACGGATAACATCATGAAGGAGCTTACAGCTTTGCAAAGGCAAATGGATCGTTTAAGAGACCAAAATGGACATGAAGAATAGCCTGAGAAATTGCAGCTATTCGCCCCAAGACAAAACATCTCAATCTTATCTGTTTCGGCACCCAGCATCCAGCACTGGCCTTGGCCAAGGCCGCTGATGGATCAACAACTCCCCTGGTTAGAGCACTGCAATGAGCCGCTCTCGCATTCCCTCCCCCATCCCAAAACACCCTGGGATTGTGACCTTCTGGCGAATCTCTGGGCTCACACACACACTAGACTTTACACAAATACAGATATGCATTCGACCCACACCCCATCCCACGCCTTCGCCGCTTCGTACCCCCCAGTCTGACAGGCGGGTCTGTGACCAGCGCCGAGAATGGCTGCAGGACCAGATGGCTGTTTGCCAGTGCTGGGTTAACCCCATCCCCCACTCCCCTACCCTGTTGCAAGTTTTTGTTATGTTGTAGATGTACTGATTATGTGCTAAGTGTTGCTGAGATGTTTTTTCCTGTTCCCATACTGTAATCCTAACAGGAGCATAGTCTGGGGGTTGCTTTTTTTATCTCACCTTTCCCCATGTAATGCTGTATATCTTCTCAATTCCCTGTCTTCCTGCCCTGTCCACCTGTTGTCATATTGTATGTTTGTATGGGCAGGATGATGGCCAATTTCACTGGTTACTTTCACTTGTGACTATGTGACAATAAAGGGTTACTACTATATATATACACACACACACACACACACACACACATAATCACTGTCCTTTTTCATTTTTTTTTTTTTTACAAAAAACAGTAAGCTTTTTCCCAATGAAATTGCCTCATATGTAAAAATTCTGTAGATTCATGAGATTCTCCAATTTTCCACAATAATTAGAAAAGTGTAGCTTTGTGCAGACACACCAGATAAGCTACTTCAATCAACTCTATCCTTTGTAATATAGACTGGCACCAAATCCCAAAAAGAATCTCACCGTTTTCTTATAACAGAGAGAATTCAGACTCCTATTTCCCCTAATGCCTTCCCCAAAATATGCACAGAATATGGTATAATTTTTCACTGATTCTAACAAAAGTTAAATTCTTTGATGTTGAGACGCTGACTGCATCATTACTCTGTGATCTCAATCCCAAAGGCAAGGTCAGCTAATACCTCTGTTGAAGACATTGGAAAACCTATCTTTGCTTATTAACTCTGATCAGAGATTTGCATTATACCCACTCTGAAATTGCCTCCAGCAGAAATAACATTTTAATTGTATCTGCTAAAATTTACTGCTGTCGTGTAATGCATTATGAAAATCATATAAATTGATTTGCAAACCGTTTCACCCCGATTCCCCTTCCATTAGAATAGCTGGCATAAATTTGTGAAAATAGCTGAAAACAATGCACCAAATTTATTCTCTTATGCTCAACCTTGTAATAAATCATCTTAAATTAGATAAGATGTTATTTAAATTATCCTTCCATCCAATATGTAAACATTTAAATAATAATACATTTGTATAATATTAAACGTCTAGGACGTTGTGTTGAAGAAGCGACACTAGGGGTCTCTCTTGAGCGCTGAATATGCCTCTGGTCTATGAAAAAAGGCCAATGAGAAGTTGGCAGACAGTATTTGCATACCCCGACCCCGGATATACGGGTATAAAAGCGGGGAAATACGCCGAGTTCATTCAGGATTTTTTTGAGGAGCTGAAAATGGTCCGGCCACAAAAGTGGCTTGGCTCAGCGACGTGGCCGGAAGGACACAACGTCTAGTTCCCTCCATCAGGGAACAGAGGTTACATACATAACGTAGAAGTTCCCCGTCTGTCGTTCACTTCGACGTTGTGTCGAAGAAGCGACACTAGGGGTCCAATTTAAATCACGCCATGCGCTGAGCCGTGTACGTGTACTGCTGACACAGGATTAATTTACGTGCACAAGCAACCAGCTGTGTCAGACTGCACGTACCCTTCCCCAATGCCCCAAAAAAGTTATCGGAATCCTTCTCAAGGTGATGCTTGCCAACCTGGGAACGGGCCAAGCCTGGCTGAGCCTCTTTTCTCTCTATGTTTCTCCGCATAGAGCAAGAACGGCCGGGGCCTTTACACGCATTGAGGGAAGGGGGTCTTACCCAGTTTCCTATTCTTTCAGGGGGAAAAGACCCTACGTAGGCTACACCTGCCAAAAAGGGGGAGGTAAAGGTGGCGAATACATCACATGGGTTTTTAGGCAACATGTGGAACATGGCGCAGTGGTAGATCCAGCCTCAAGGAGGGGGGAGTTGCTACAACATGCGGGTGATGCGGGTCCACTTCATAAGGGGACAGTACCATGGAAAATACACACAGGGGGAGTCCATGTAGGAGTCCTGACCTGTGGGGCACCTATTCCAGTACAGGGTAGATAGAGTACCTGCAGTGGACTGGGTCGGCGAGTTCCTCCGCTGAACTGCAGACCCAAAGGGCTAGGTAGGAATCATCCAGGGTCCCGGGTGGGTGGGATATCCTGGGAGAGCAGGCGCACAGTTTTACCTCGGCCGAGGAAAAGGGCGCCAAGTGCAAGCGATCCACCTGGCCAGTCCAACAGCGTGTTACCGAGTTCTACCGGCTCGGACCTGAGAAAATACGGGACGATACTGACTCAACCCTGAGATTGTAAAATCTTGCAAAGGTATTAGGAGTTGCCCAACCTGCTGCTCTACATATGTCTGCTAGGGAGGTACCTCTGGCCAGTGCCCATGAGGACGCAATACTCCTTTTTGAGTGCGCTCGAACCTGCAATTGGGGGGGGGGGGCATGGCCTGGGTGTGATAGGCCAATGAAATGGCATCCACCACCCAGTGGGAGAGCCTCTGTTTGGAGACAGCGTTCCCTTTCTGCTGTCTACCAAAGCAGACAAAGAGCTGCTCAGAGCATCTGAAGATCTGTGTGTGGTCCAAGTAGGTACGCAAAGCACGTACCGGACACAGCAACGAAGGGGCTGGGTCTGCCTCCTCCCGGGACAGCGCTTGCAGGTTCACTACCTGGTCTCTGAAGGGCTTGGTAGGAACCTTGGGCACGTAGCCCAGTCATGGTCTTAGGATCACATATGTGTCTGCCGGACCGAACTCTAGGCAGGTGTCGCTAACAGAAAACGCCCAATTTTAGTGGGTTTATTATTAGCAGCCACTTTTATAAACTTCTATAAAGTTTATTTTAATATGTTTTTTTTAATAATAAGTAATTTATAGTGTATATGGCATACATTTTAATTAAATCAAAAGTAAAACAATTCTAAAAAAAAAAAGAAATGATAAGTAATATTAATAGTTAATTTTATTCCGTTAATTAATTAAATGTGTTCAACCTTCTGTAACCCTCACATCTAAAAAACAGATACTTACACCTGTGTAATAAACACAATTTTAGTCACATCCAAATTGATATGGATATGAAATCACACATAGGGTGGTAATAATTATAACTAAAACCTTTTTTTTTTCTTTTTTTTTTTACTTATCTCATCTGAAAAGGGCTATATGTAAAAAAAAAAAATCTGCTGGAAACCAAGTCAGAACACTAACAGCAGCTGTTTAAAATCTGATTGACAACATTGTTGACATCTAACTTCCAGATTACTCTTGATATTAAATAATATTAACTAATCGCCAGAATATATTGAAGAGATATAAATAAAACAACAAACAGGAAAAAAAAAAAAAAAAAGATAAATGAAAAGATTCAAAATTAAACTTGGTTTTGCTCCAAATGGCCAAACTCAAAACCATGCATCAACAGTATTATTATTTAAATGTAGTAAACACTGATAAATACATCATGAATAAGATAATCAAGATGGAAGCTATTGACACAGAAGTGCAAATAGAATTGTATATAATAGTGTAAATATAACATAAACCTGTAGAGCATGATCTATTATTCTGTTTTTGTAGTTCTCATGAAGTGGGACATCTATCAGATTAATATCTCACATAAAGATTGCTTAATTACACAAAAAAATTCCCATGACATCACACATCAAACCCCCCCCCCCCCCCCCCACCCCCGCCCCCCCAAATCGTTTCACTATTACCATTCCTCTCACTCAATCGGAGAGAGCCGAGTCCTTTCAGCTCATGAATATTTAGAAGATTAGCAAAGCAGTCACCCTCAACCACACCCCAAGGCAAGACCATTTTTACTTCATCAATATGCATTTGCAAAGGCTTCCGGAAAAGGCACTTCAAAGCTCATCATTAATTCCTTTTGTCTTTTCTGTGAATCCTGCATGCCCAACCATGCTAACTTGTTCTCCTGCTCTTTCTTTTTTTCTTGATGTCTATCAATAAATTATGGCTGAAGGCTTGATGTCTTACTCAGAAAATCTCAGTCTTGGAGAATTGCATGTCCAGAGACACCAGTTCATCAGCTGTGAATCACATGAAAACCGTGTCCTAAATTTTTAGAAATATTCCTTTCTAAAAAATTGTGTTTTGTTCCGTATTTCACCTCTCCTAAAATTTTTCTATCACCTATGCGGCTTTCTAAGTGATGTGAGTAATCAATGGTAGCCAATGATATGGCTTGTAAAAACCAATAAAATCACACAGTGTTATTTGAAGTATATGATTTGATTAAACTATCCAATCACAATCCCCTATCAATAGAAGTCCTGTTAGTGAACTGATTGAAGAGTCAATTTGAAAGAGCACACAGATTAAACTGCAATTGGAAAAATGTCAAGGAAGTGTGCATGTACATTTAATGAGGATCTTCAAAAAGAGTTTAATTGTCTAAAAAAGGAGTCACAGACAGACCCTAGTAAAGTGAGGTGTGAGATTTGTGGAACTCACTTTTCCATCGCCTTGGAGGCTGCACCGACATTGTGCAGCATGTTCATACAAAAACATTGCATCACTGAGTGGAACATGAACAAGATGGCCATGTCTGAGTGATGGACAGATGTTTTTCGTGAGCTGGAAAGCAAGACCGTCAACTTCGGAGTTTTAGCCAAGGTCATGGAGTTTGTTTTATGCCTGCCTGGGACATCTACATCTGTGGAGCGTGTGTTCTCATTAATGAATGCAGAATGTACGATAAATCTCAACTCAGTGTAACAGTCATGAAGGCAATGCTTTTTGTACATCTTAATTTTGGACTGGACTGCTCTACATTTTATGATAAACTCTTGAAAGACAAACACATGCTGAGAAAAACTGCTGCCAGCGAAAAGTACAAGGTGACAACAGTTGCAGATGAGGAAGCACCCTTTACTTGGCATTGATGTGCGCCTAGGTAAGGATACATCCATTTCATTTTTGCTAGGAGGGTGCTATCCCATTTTTCACAAGCAGAAATCTGGTCACCCTATTATGTGATTGCATTGAGATTCAGGGAAATTATTCCATCCAAGGTCTCCCGCTCTCTCTCTAGGCCCTGGCCAGAGGAGGCCATTTTTCCACAACACCTGCAACTCTGCCCCTGCCGCTGCTCTGGATGCATATACACCCATCATTTCCATTGCAGGGAGAAGAGAGTATCTCTGGACCTCATCCAGGAGCCAATGAAGGACACGGGTAGAGGAGTATGTGTGTGTGTGTGTGTGTGTGTGTAAGAGAGGAATGGAGTGTATTAGCAGATCACCTGAGAGTAAGTCGTGTGGCTGTTAACCATAACATGCTAAACTCAAACAAAGTTAAAATGTATATTGTGCTTGCAGATTCCAGCAGGTCCGCTTCAATATTGCGCCATATTCCGATCTTTGTTTCATAGAAATTGCATAATGGAATCTACTGCTCACCCTTTTCTCAGTTCTACTGATATGCAGTAGTACATTTTCATAGTTTATTAAAAAGCTGAAAACACAAAGGGGTTTTGAATCTGGAAACACTCGCATCCAAAGCGACAACATAGGTCAAATGTCCACTCGAGCAACACACTGTAAATGTTTCACTGTTATTTGTATAGTCATGTGTGTACTCCATTTTTGTTCATTCGGCATTTATTTTTATTGTGTGTGTGGATGGGTGGGTGTGCGGGTTTGTGTGGTTTACGGGGACATGTTTTTAGGCCACTTTTATGCAACTTAACATAAAAACTGCATCAACATATGATGATTTTAAATTTCTCCTTAAAACTCATCTATTTATTATTGCATATGGTTATAAGTAGGTGTAGTGGTAAAAACATTTGTGCATTGTCTGTGATTGTGAATTTTAATTATTACGCTCTTTGTTTAAACTCTATACAGCACTTTGGACAACAGATGTTGTTTTGAAATGTACTTTATAAATAAATATGACTGACTGACTGATTTTTTTAAGTTACAAACTGGTAATTACAAGGGTATTTTGCAATAAATGTTGTTTATAGGGATTGGTGAATTGATACTTAAATATCGATACTTCTGATACTGATGTAGTATCAAGAATATCAATCCTCACATAAAAATATCGATTCTGACGTTTTTGTCTTTTTACATATCTTATTTAAGTAACATGAATATTAATGCATCTCATAAGCTTTGAAGTGGACAAAAATAATTATATTAGTGAATATTTGCATTGCACTGGAACAATTTTTTATTCCGCTCATCCTGAATCGCAGAAATGCTAAAATACAGGTCCAGGACTCCCCATAAGGCATTAGGGACCCCCCATGAGAAGTACAAAATAGACTTAGGGGGGTTCCCTCTGATTAAATTCATGCAGTGGATATGGTAAATTTAGTGAATTAATTACAATAATATAGATTAAGTTTGTTTATAGGCTAGTTGTTATGTCTCTTTAAAATTTAAACGCCTGCCCCACATCTAAAGACTGCTAAGCACATGACATCGTTGACATGACATTTCTTTTGGCAGTAACCAAGGTTTTGATACAATTAACCATGGTTTTACTACAGCATTAATGTAATATTCATACAGTAACTTGGTTTTAGTAATAGTAACCATATAATTACATCTATGGTTCATTTTTAGGTTTTATACGTTGCTTGTACTTCTTAATTTGTAAAAAATGTAATTTAATAGGGGTATCGTTATTGGTATTGGCAATATTGGCCTAAAAGTACTTGGTATCAGATCAAAAAGAAAATAAGTGGTATCGCCCATCCCTAGAGGTTTATGAGGACATTTCTAGTGTTCAAATACATGTGCCAACGTGTGTATGTGTGTGTGTGAATGTGTGCATGTGCGCATGTGTGTGTATGTACTCTACAAACCCATTTACTAATGATAGCCTGGTGGTGGAGTCCCTCACTCTCTCATGCTTTTGTGAATTCATACATAGCCAAGCAATACACTGTCTTGTATGTGATATTGTCAGCTTTAATTCACAGAGATGTCAAGGTTTGTGTTTAACTGAGCAGTAGTTACTGGTTTTGCATGGTGCTGTGCACAGCTTCATCTACTTTAGTGGGCTGAATATACTGTAGTTTGGCATAGCAAAGATAAAGTTTTGTGCAAGGGTGCAAAGTTGCTTCAGGCATCTTGGTTTCATAGCTGTTATGATGTAAAAACAATGTTTACATCACAAGAATACTGAATTCCCCCAAGCTGAGCCATGCTCTGAATCATGATCTCAAGTGAACTTTGAAGTTTCTAAAGCTATATTGCGAATAGAGATGACAGCATGACATAAGCATGCATGTTATGTATGTAAACTGCAAATTATTTTATAAATGTTTAAACTAATCATATAGCTGTTCCCCTTCTGTCACTCATTTGACATTGTGTCAATGTAGTGACACTAGGAGTGCCCAGAACACCTCTTTTCTTTTGAGAAATGAGAATTGGTGAGTGGAACTTGCATGCCACTCCCCTGGACATATGGGTATAAAAGGAGAAGGAATGCCCACTGTCATTCAGATTTTTTCTTCTGAGCCGAGCGGTTGTACTATCAGCGAGCTGAATACTACTGCTGTTCCATTCACCTCTTAAGAACTGTATGCTGTTGGATATAAGGTGCATTTCTAGCGGCTTTCTCTCCATCTGCATGACGAGAGCAGATTTCGTCCCAGGGCGCTTCGACAGTGCTAAAAGTGTGTATATTCCTGCTAATGAGTACAATTTATCTATTGGAGCACACACATTGACGTTGAATGTCTTTTATAAAGAGTCTTTATAAAGATGCCTTTCCATCTTTTTGTGATTCCTGGATGTGGTCATTTTCTCTCTGCCTCCGATGGCCAGGGGCGCTGCCTCGCGTGTCTGGGCAGTGATCACACTGAGGCAGCATTTGTGGATGGTTCATGTTCTCATTGCAAGAATATGACAATGGCAAAGCTGCGGTCGTGGCATTCCTTCTTCCGAAGTGGGAATGCCACTCTAGCCGCCCCTTGCGCTGCACCTTCTACCCATGGGTTTGAGGCTGGCCCGGCTAATGCTGGAGACAATTTGGGGAGTTCAATGTTCAGGAGTTTGCTTTCGACGGCCGGGTAGGCCTCATATTTTTGCTGGCAGGAGTTCGCCTACAGCAGGTGTCTAGAAGCACCACAACAAGCATGTGTTTGTCTGGTCATTGTCAGTAGATACATAAATTACCAAGGTGGTGTATGCTTTCCTCGCATTTCGCAACTCGCTTGCAATCTCCTCCTTTGGAGCTGCAGGCCACTCACATCCAGGGCAGCCTCAACGCTACAGCGGATGCGCTGTCATGGCTGGCGATTCTCAGTGGAGAGTGGAGACTCCACCCTGTAAAAAGGGGGGCAGGCAAAACTGCTAAAAACATATATATTTGCCCCTTGAAGGTCTCTGCGTTGTTCTTTTTTTTTGAGCACTGAAGTAAAGCAATTATTGTTATTAATTTGCACTTTACAAATTCATCCCGTTATTAATTTTATCTGACTCCAATTTTATATTAATCTGATTCCATTTTTAAGTTGACCTCTAATTTAGAATTAAAGCTCTAAATACTTTCTGATCATTCTTTTATTTTAATCATTTAAGTTATTGATTACTCTGAATCCTCTTCTATTCATTTACCTTTTGATCTGTTTCTAATGAGATTCAAACTGATAGTCTTTAAGTGGCTTCCTCCTACATTAAAGCTTCAGTTATGATATAAATGATTCTTAAAATGGTATTCTCCTGCTCGGTTCCTCCAGAGCAGTTTCTCCTATTTTAAAGAACCAATATTGATATAAATGATTTCAGAGGAACACAGAATAAATCAAAAGGTAACAATTTATTTGCCAGGTAAGATTTAAAACACAAGTTAGAGAAACAAGTCAAAGAACATACCTGGCAGTTGAGAAAACTACATGTAATTGCAAAGCATGGGAAATCTGAATGCAGATTTCTGTTATTAAAGTTACACACAGTGAGGTGTGCGGGATCGTCTGACTACAGAGAACCTTGAGCTCTGGGCCAGCCTTCCTTAAATATCCAGACAGAATACACATTGTGTACCAAATGGTATTGTCCTTTGAGAATTTGGGGGTGAATGGGTTCTTGGCTTCCTGGTGTTAAACCTTCAAGGAGGGGTTTAGATCTCCAGAGTTATTCAGTATTTGGCAAAGACCTTATAACTTTGTTGTCATTGAGCTTTATAAACCTGGGGACAAAACACTATACCAGACGCACTGAGACATTTTGAATGATACCAAACATGTTACACTAGTTACATTATTTGTATACATCAGATATGGTCTTTTGTTACATACAGATATTAGGTGAGTTTGAGGTGATTCTGAGCTGAGGGGGAATGGATGAGGAGGAGGGGGGAGAGAATGGGACAGATATGGAAGGGCAACAATGAGGTGTGAATTTTGCAGTCTTCGCTCAGTGGGGTGCGGTGCCTCAGGAAGAGATGCTAATTGTGAGAAAGTTCATTTGTTGATCTTCTCGAAGTTGATCATCAAAGGCTCTTTGCCTTTGAATGTAAACACATTAGCACATTGGCACCCAGCCTTACAACCCCAAGGAGGTCCAGCTGATTTGGAGTAGATTCGGCAAAGCACAGGTAGACCTGTTTGCTTCCCGGGAATACTCCCACTGCCTGCTCTGGTATTCCATGATGGGAGCCCCCCTCAGGACAGATGCTCTGGCACAGAGCTGGTCCCAGGGGCTGCACAAATAAGTGTTCCCCCCAGTGAGCCTTTTGCACAGACCCTATGCAAGGTCAGGGAGGATGAGGAATGAGTCACCCTCATGGCCCCATATTTGCCCACCCAGACTCGGTTCTTGGATCTCATGTTCCTCGCGACTGCACCTCCCTGGCAGATTGCCCCAAGGAAGGACTTTCTTTCTCAGGGACGGAGCACCATCTGGCACCCATACCCAGACCTCTGGAACCTCCATGCTTAGCCCTTGGATGGGGCACGGAAGACCTAAGTGGCCTACCACCAGCAGTGGTAGACACGATCACTCAGGCCAGAGCTCCCTCTATAAGGCAGCTTCATGCCCTGAAGTGGCACTTATTCGTGAATTGGTGTTCTTCCCGAGCTGAAGACACAAAAAGATGCGTAGTCGGGTCAGTGCTTTCCTTCCTGGAGGAGAGGCTGGAGGGGCAGCTGTCCCCCTCCACCTTGAAGGTATATAGCAGCCCACCATGATGCAGTGGACAGTAAGTCCCAGGGGAAGCATGACCTAATCATCAGGTTTCTCAGAGGTGCCTGGAGGCTGAATCCTCCCAGGCCATGCCTCTTCCCCTCATGGAACCTCTCCGCAGTCCTCCTGGGCCTTCGGGGAGCCACCTTTGTGCCACTAGAGTAAGTCGAGCTGAAAGTCCTCTCCTTGAAGACGGCCCTCCTGATTGCGCTCACCTCCATCAAGAGGATTGGGGACCTGCAAGCATTTTCTTTTTCATTTTCATTGCCTGGAGTTCGGTCCGGCAGATTCTCATGTGAACCTGTGACCCCGGCTGGGCTATGTGCCCAAGGTTCCCACAATCCCCTTCAAGGATCAGGTGGTGAGCCTGCAAGCACTGCCCCGGGAGGACGCAGACCCAACCCTGTTGTTGCTGTGTCCAGTGCTTTCTTTGCGCACCTACTTGGATCGCATGCAGAGCTTTAGACGCTCTGAGCAGCTCTTTGTCTGCTTCGGTGGACAGCGGAAAGGGATCGCTGTCTCCAAACAGAGGCTTGCCCACTGGATCGTGAATGCCATCACTCTGGCATACCAGGTCTAGGCCGTGTCTGCCCCTTTGGGTATATGAGCACACTCTACTAGGAGTGTGGCATCCTTGTGAGTATTGGCCCATGGCACCTCTCTAGCAGACATCTGCAGAGCAGCAGGCTGGGCTACACCCAATAACTTTGAGAGATTTTTCAATCTCAGGGTTTGTCCCATGTTTTGTGAGGTACGAACAGGTCGAGTTTGGAAATACGGAACAACTGGCCGGGTGTATCACTTGCATATAGCGCCTTTCCCCTCCCCTGAGGCGAGAGCGTGTGCTTTTAACCCCGGTCAAGTTCACGAAGTTGTAGACCCTGGATGTCCTTCCTCTCTAGCCCTGTGGAGTTCGCAGCCAGACCCATTACTGGTACTAATATGCCCTATAATGTTATAGGTGCTCCACATGTGCTGATTACTCAGGTAACCCCCTGTGATATATTTTCCACGGTACGGTCTCCCTGTCAGCAGACCCATGTCTCCCTTGGGCAGAGCCCTCTCTGCCCCTGGCTGCCTTGTTTGTAGAGCTCCTCCCCTTCAAGGAAGGACCTACCACTGCGCCCCTCCCATGTGCGTCTGGTGAGCCCACGTGTTGTATTGCCACATGTTGACCTCCCCTTTGGGCAGGATATGGTCTCCGAGGGAATCCTTTCCCCCCGAAATAATAGGAATGGAAAGAACACCTTCCCCAATGTGTATAATAGCATGGCGTGGCCTGCTCCCATGCTAGTTACGTCGCTACCCCTCCACCCCACCTCAAGGATGTGGGGAACAACATGATGTATTTTTGGGGCGTTGGTTACATGCAAACTGATGCACCTGCTATTACGCATGCAGTAGCTTGCTTGCACCTGCATTAGCAGTTCATGTAACACGGTTCAGCTGTGTTGGCATTTTTCTATAGGGACCCCTAGTGCTACTACATCGACACAACGTTTTGGTTGCTGTCATAACCTCCTTTCCCTGATGGGGGGAACAAGACGTTGTCTCCCTCTTGCCACAACGTTGTACTAGCCACTGAAATGACTGGACCTTGTCTCGGCTCCTCAGCACAAAACCTGAATGAAAGTGGGCATTCCTTCTCCTTTTATAACTGTATGTCCAGTGGAGTGGCATGCAAATTCCACTCGCCAATTCTCATTGGCCTTTTCTCAAAAGAATAAAGGTGTTTGATGCTCTCAAGGGCGACCGCTAGTGTCACTACATTAACACTATGTCTCGTTCCCTCTATCAGGGAACGGAGGTTACGACTGTAACAAGACGATTTTTCGTACTCTCAAAGATAATCCATTTTCATGTTTCAAAAATGATAATTGGAATGACAAATTGGATGACCATTGAGGTTATCATGGAGTTTATACAGTACAATTATTTCTTAAAGCTTTAATTCCTTGTTAAAATACTTCCTATCCTAGCTTATTAAAGATGGACAATTATAAGTAAGCCAATTGTAGGTGTATTTCCCCAAGTGTAAACACTGGGACTCTGTGGTGCTCTCAAAACTTTGCTCTGTTTGTTTGAGTATCCCAATCAGTGAGTTGGGGGAAAAAAAAATTCTAGTGTACATAAAGTGGGAATCACGAAAATGATTCTTCACACCACCATTAATCATTTTAAACTCTTTTATAACTTAATGCCAATGTTTTAATTACAAATAATATTATCAGAATAACAATTTGAGTAAAGGCAGTTGTGTACAAGGTGTTTGATTCCCCTGTTAATAACAATGTGCATTTATTTTTAAATGGTAACATAATTATATATAAGTTATATAAGCATGTTCTAATCTATATAATGACCCCCAACCTAGGGCAAGATGAATGCAAACTTGTCCCAGCTGTCGTCAGATTTTTATTAAAATCTATCAAATACATTTTAGATTTTTCTTAATCTTTTTTTTTTATCTAATGTACAGTAAAACACTAAACCAAATATAGAATGTAAATATGTATTTCCACAATTAATTTAAACAAGTACATACATACATACAATAACAGACAAATCATACTACTGATTCATCTGAAAAAGAAAAAAAAAGGGCCTAGTTTCCACATAACAATTGATCTTATCAATGAAGTGTTGCAAGCATGTACTTTTGAGACGCTGTCTATAAACTTAAAGTGCTGAAATGTGAACGTATAATGCTGCCCGTAATTGCAACTTCATTATATTTGTGTGTAACTTTAAAAACGTTTGTAATTTAGCTCGCTGGATATATTAAAAAAATATTATCTTGAATGTACAACTTTATTCACCACATAATTGCATTTTGTTTTGCCGTTATTTTGAACAAAACGATATAATTATTTTATACAATCACTGCTTCATTCATCAGATGAGCATTTTAATATTTTGTTTAATTTTCACAGTTTTCTGCAACAATCATGCCATCACTTTGATGTTACCAACTAGTTCACAAATAACTTGATTTGTTTACTTATTACTTATTACTGGATCTGTTCATCCAGTATTGACTAACCATTTTCTGCATTTATTATTGGTGTTATTATTGTTATTATTATTATTAGCCTTGTCGGTTAAAAATTATAATACAATTAAACATATGTATACTGATGTAACGGGGCGTTAAGGGGTAAGCAGGACAAAATCAAGTAGCTGACTACGCTTCCCTGATAAACAGGGAAATATTAATGTTTAATAAAATAACCCATAAAAGGGCACACAGGTTCACCTGGTTCCCAAAAAGACCAAAGACGTGGATACCAAAAATACAAAAGCTTTATTTACCACAATTTATCAAACAATCATTTTAAAACAGGTGACCTCCTAAACAGTTATGACCAGAGCAGAAATTACACACACGCACACACACACACACCAAAACAAGAGACCGAGGCTTACCAGTGGCAGGCAGGCTAGCCGACGAGCACAAGGCTCCTATCATTAAGTCTTACAACCCAGTGCACGAATCTCACCACGCACACAGCACATCAATGAAGTCAACCGTGAGCACACGTCAAAAAGTGACAGAAGTCCCTCCACCACACGTCCAGCTAACTAGCTGCCTGCCCTGGGTCTCGGTTCCTGTAAACATAAAAGTTAACCAAAAATAAATCAACTCATAAAAACTACAACCAACAGCACAAAAATGTAGATAGTTATTTAAACAAGAAAATGACGGCATAAACCATCGGTTTGTATGTTAACTAACTACCTAAGAGCCGGTCAATACTATAGATTAACCCCACAGGCCCATAAATATAACACTTGAATGGCGGCGATTCACATACTTAATCACCCGGAGTCAACGAAGTAGTTAGATTACACAAAACACTAATCAAATAGCTTAAGACTAAACATAATACACCCAAACAAATAAACAAAAAACAAACATCTACAAGCACAGCAGACAAGACAAAATAACAAATATCTACAAACACAACAACCAAAGCATAACAAAGCTACAAACACAGCAAACAAACACAAAAACAAAGCCTAGAAACAAAACAGCAGCATCAGACAATGTCACACTGCAGGCCGAATCAGCTGAGAGGTTTTCCTAATACCCCTGAATATTCTATGGGGAATGTTGCCCCGCCGGATCGAGCGGCAAGAGATTTCCTAACACCCCAATTGTTCTTCCTATAAAATGTAATCAAAGAATTTGTTTACAACTTACCACAAAGTTACGTCTAAATAGCGATAGTTCAACATACCTTATGCTGTAGCTCCAAATCGCACACTCACGCGAATATCAGGCATCAATACACCAACAAAACTCAGTAGCAGAGATTAAGGTTGAACGGAGAATGTTGAGGGGCAATCACTGGGGGAATGACAGCCGCCAGCAGCTAGAAACGGTCCATACTGAAGCTAAATCGACACAGTAAGCAAACCGGTTACCTAAGAGCATATTAAGAGTTAGCGAGTTAACCAAACAAACATAGCTCCAAAGCAGAATGGATCAACACAAAGTGGGCGGTCCTCAGGCAGTGACGAACCAGCAGAGCTCTACACACAAGCAGTGCCCTACAGTCCCATTTTATAGTATCCCTAAAGGCCTATAATTGGACAGCCATGATTGGAGGTGTGGTACAATAATTACAAAAAAATAACCTATACAATGCTCACCGCTTGTCCTACTACACTGATATTAAGTATTTTACATATTTTACATACATATTCTACATATTTTATTGAGCATAATATGTAGCTATAGGTATTTAAATTGTATAAAGTGTAATTTTGTGTTTGTCCAATATTCTCTGCGCTGTACGATTACTCGAGAGCACTCATTAATCTATGTGCATTTTCAAGTACTACTTAAGTTACAATGCTTTGGGAAATGGGCTAAGATGAATCATGAATCATACAAAACTAAGATGAATCATAAGATGGATTCTACAATCTACTTATACTCTCAGTCTCACCAGGCTCATTGCAAAATCTTGCCACGAAAGACGTTGCCACAGAGGCTATCCAAAGCTCATTACTTTCTGCCAAAGACCTAGGACAAGAAAAAGTGAATTCATTCATTGAGAAAAGGATGATTGTTCCTGAGGACAAAGATAAACCAGAGGTCCCAATCCATGCAACCCTACATAAGAGCAAAGCTAAAACATTTGCATCTCTGTATGAAGTGGCCAAAAATCCTAAAATCAAAGACAACAGAACCATCGTAAAGGCTGACAGAAACGTCCTCAAACGCCTTGTTACGGCCTATGAGGCAGGTCGTCCAGTTGACTTACCAGCTGTCCTAAAATACGAGCTTCTGCCAGTTCCCATATCCCTTGCTGAAATGAATGGGACCCTTCGCACTGGAAACAAGTCTGTATTGGTAAATAAGTTAACAGAAGACATAGTCTGTCCTGAGGCTATTGAACTTCCCGACATGTCATCTTGCCTCATCATAGATGGACAGGCACTGGTGGTTGCCCTAGGAAAGCCAGACAAAGCAGTAACATTTGGAGATTTGGCTGACACATTTGTCAGAGCAGTATTGAAAGCAGGATGTTCCTATAAACGGATAGACGTTGTGTTTGACAGATACAGAGAAGAGACCATCAAGGGTGCTACCAGGACACGACGCACAAAAGCAGCTCAACCAATCAGACGACTTGTTGAGGGTTGTGATGTGCATCTTCCGAAATCTGGACCAACTTCCTGTCCCTCCCTGACAACAAAGCTGATCTTGCCAATCTACTCTCTGAAGAACTATGTGCTCAGGCACCAGATGATAAAGAGATAGTTCTTGCTGGTGGGTTCAGAGACAAAGAAACGGAGGTTAGGTCATCGAAAGCAACAACCAACCTGACTCATCTGAGAGCCACACACGAAGAGGCAGATACCTGATTGGTATTACATGCAGTGTACTGCCAGTCAGACACAGTAGTCGTGTCATCTAGAGACACTGATGTGCTTGTGATTCTGGTTTCCCATTTCCCACACGTAGCATGTAAAAAACTCTGGCTGTTGTCTGGTACCACAAGGAAGCCACAATATATACCCATTGATGCTGTTTTTAACAAACTGCCAAAGGATTCAGCACTAAGCCTTGTAGCATTTCATGCACTAACTGGTTGTGATACCACATTATACATTGCAAGTCACACCAAAAGTACATCGTGGAAAGTCTGGAAATTCCGAGGTTGCTCAGCAACCTCGGAATTGGTGATCTCACTGAGGAGACTCAAAGATCTTCAGAGGCTTTTGTCTGCAGAATATATGATGTGCATAAAACAGACTCTGTTGATGCAGCAAGGCATATACTTTTCTCCAGGACAGGTAAACCAGAAGCAATGCTGGCGACAAGCGATGCGCTCCACTTCCATCTGCTGAGAGTACACTACCAGGCAATGGTTTGGAGAAATGCTCACTATGCCACACCTGAGCTTCCTTCACCCTTGGACATGGGATGGAAACATGGCGGTTCAGGACTACAGCCCATTCTTATGTCACAGAATCCAATACCTGAAAGTTGCCTGGAAATGATCCTGTGTACCTGTAAAAAACAATGCAGAACACGCCAGTGCAAATGGGCTGTTATGCACTGCAATGTGTGCATGTCAGAGTGATGACCAATGTCCTTGTTTAAATGTGGAGTTGTAGTCCTCAAGTATACCAAGGCAAGGGGTAACCAAAGAACTTGGAAAAGGACTGCAGAAAGAAATACTAATCAAAATGAAATTCCAAAGACAAATGGCACACAAACAAACTAGAAAGGTATAAAAACAATTTACCAAAAACAATTTACAGAGGGAGTGAACTACAAAACTAAAAATCTAACAGAAAAAAGCAAAGCAATTAAGCTACAAACATGAAAGAAAATATACAGAAACAAGATGTGATCTGTAGATCTGTTCAAGGGAAGTTTCATGGTGTTTTTTTCCCTATTTTACAACATTCTCTTGGGTTTTTCGATGTTTGAAATAAGAGCATAAATGCTTTGTTTGCATAAAAAAATTAAATCTCAGACAACTTGCAATGGTGTTTTTCTTAGTTATTATGTAATATGGAATACATCACATATCACATATACACTGGGAACATTTAAGAGTGATATTGATTGAATATTTATGTCGGCCTTAAAAAATGACACAAATAATGCTTAATTTCACCTTAAAAGTTGGTATTTTGCATATATATATATATATATATATATATATATATATATATATATATATATATACATAAAAAAGGCAGTGAGCCTCCATTATATCTTTGCTCTGACCCTTGACTATTGATCTAGAAACTTAATTTCATCATCTTGATTGCCTACTTACAAAAAAACTAGGGGAAAATGGTCCAACGACTGAGCAAGATAGGCAATTTGGCGGCCATTTTGATATGCAAATTAGAAGGTTAAAAAAAAATCACAATTTCGCTTGGGTACCAGTTTTTTTGGATTCAGCACCCTTGAAATATGTAAAGTAGGCCGGTTCCCGACTTGTACCCATAAATGCTCCTCACTTTCACTTTTTGGGTACATCCCATCTAGACTATTAGGCTTACGATGCTTTAGGGAAACAAGGCCCAGTATAGTTTCTAGTGAATGGTGTGGGATTGTGTGCATTCGTGAGGTACTATCAGCTAACCAGCATTGTTATGATGCTATTTTTCTTTGTCTCAAGAGTAATTGGTCACACGGCATTTATGGCTTAAATTTTTGTTTTAAAATAACATGCTGCATTGCGAGATTCTTATTCACTGACACCAAGGTAAGGTTTAGAGTTAGATTTATTGGTAGGGTTAAGGTCAGGGTTAGGTTTAGAGTAGGTGTAGAGTTTGTGTGAGATTTCAAATAAACACAATATACACTCTCTTGAGACTTTCTGCAACAAGTGGGTTACCTTCTAGACACAACCAACTCAAAAAGTCAGAATTGTCAACTTCCTACATGGAAAAGTGCAATGGAACACCAATTTCCATAATTCCTTGGTAACTCATGCAAAAATCCACATTTGCAGGTTTGTAGCACCCTGCAAACATGTTGACATCAAGGGAGATTTAGACAGTACAGGATAAGCATTCAGTTTTAAGAAAATAAAATAATTCAATGAGTCTAAATTCCTATATTACATGATAATAAAACTTGTTTAGCAAACGAGAGACAGGTGTGTTAAACACTGTAAATTATGCCTGTTTTATTAATTTGACACCTGTAAACCTATACCAAATAATTATTATTTATCAATTAGGCTGCTAGCGGACTGATCTGATGACATTCGGACATCCGCTAAAATGGAAGCATTGCAGTTTTGTTTCTTTATAAGTCATCTTCCAAGCATTGAGCAATTGAATGTGTTTACCATTGGTGATCGGAGGTATAAAGAAGAATAGTCTACATATAACTTTGACTGGAACACAACATAAGTGCATGAGCAAAGATGGCAGCATGCAGGTAGTGTACTTGCAGCAGGGCATGCACGAGTTGAGGAACTGCCATTGAGATGAAGAGGAATGATAACTGAAAGTTTTCTCTGGTAATTTCTTGGTTAGTGTTTAATCATCGAGTCAGAAATGGAAATTGAGAAGAATCACAAAAATGATATTGCTTCCATGTGCAAAGGATTTCGACCAATTCATGATTCAATTTCCTTAGAACTGGCTGTTGAAAACCTGTTTTGATTACATGAAAGATCATAAATGCAATTATAAGGGTTGTTGATGTAATGTTTGTAGATTTAATAAATAAATGTAATGTGCTTAAAATCATCTTAACTCTTTTGAGAGGAAGTGACCATAGCTGATCACATCATCTGGACTCATAAACATTCACTTAATGTCAAAGCCATTCAAATGGAAGGCCAGTGAGTCACTGGCTTTTGCGAGTGTATGAGTGGGTGTCATAGTCTGTCGCCCAAACCATAATGGTATGTGGACGGATGGTTAAGACAGATGAATATATCCTATACAAAGTAAAAATATCTTGTGTCATTACTCTTATACATTAATTTAGGAATTACAACAGATCTTCCAATAAAAAGGAAAGCCTCAAAACTAATTTTCTTAAACTTCTGTGTATGTTCTTTCATTTTTGTCAAACCATGTAGCACAAAGCATCAAAGGACACTGAGACAGCACATGGGTCCACATTCGGGAACACCCCCTCTCTTCACCTCATAGAAACAATCAGAGAGAAACCATACAGGTCAGGGCCTCATTTCCCAAAGAATCTTAAGCATTAGTAGATTGTAGAATCCATCTTACGATTCATTTTAGCTTTGTGGCCCGTTTCCCAAAAGCATCGTAACTTAAGTAGTACTTGGAAATGCTTGTGGATTTACGTGTGCTCTAGAGTAATCGTAGAGCACTAAGAACATCGTAAAGCCATAGACTTATGCAGACACCTGAAGGACATTCATGAAATTACACCAAATACAATTTAAATACATAAAGCTACACTTTATGATCATTTAAAATATCATTATACTTATGTTTTAACCGACAAGGCTAATAATAATAAAAAAGAATAAATGCAGAAAATAGTTAGTCAATTTTGGATGAACAGATACATTTATATGTAAACAAATGATGTTTTTTGTGGACTAGTTGGTAACAACAACATGGTGGCATGATTGTTGCAGAGAACTGTGAAAATTACAAATGAAGAGAGATGGAAAAATGTAAATAACTTGCTGCCGTGCATGAAAATAGTTTGTACATTATATTGGCTCCTCATCCTCGTCTCCTCTTCCTCTCTGACACCTAAGGGTGCTCTCACCTGCACCGCATGTTGTGTAGTACCGCACATGTTGTGTAGAATTGCTATTACTGTTATCACATTTGGTAGAAAAGAGCAGTCCTCCCTTTGATTGGTGAATGTCCCTAAAGCGCAGCTTCCAACTTATTTTGAATCTCATTATATTCAATTAATGCTTGTTGTCATTAGCAGGACAATACACAGGGCATCTTCTGTCTTTACTGATCCTAGAAGCTTTAATCTCGACCCACAAAGCAAATTTTGAAAACAAAATATTAAAATGCACATCTGATGAATGAAGCAGTGATTGTGTAAAAGAAATATACCATTCTGCACAAAACAATTGCAAAACAAAATGCAATAGTGTGGTGAATTAAGTACATCACAATTGTTATTGGGAAACGGGACCCAGGACTGTACACATGCACAAAAATATACTTTCTTGTTATTTCTCTCTTAGGTTGTTCTTTGAAGTTGTACTTAGTCATTTGTTTGTTTATGTTGTGGTGGCTGATATGGCTGATATGGCAGTCATCTTGAACTCATACTGACACCTAGTGGTGTGAAAGCATCATGAGAAAATAAACATTTGACACTTTTTACAGGATATACACTTTATTATTAGTAACTCAAAAAGCTTTTATTGCTTAACCCTACTAGGCTGTTCGGTCATTTTTGACCGATTTCATTTAATTTATTTTCTAAAAATGGTTTCCTCAATCTGAGTGGTTCAAAACTTGGTAACTTTATTTAGACATGCAATCTGGAAAAAAATTGATAAATTGAACTTCATTCGATAGTGGTCATACAAAAAATGCAACACCTTGGCTGTTAGCAGTCAAAAATTGTTTTATTTATTTTTATATATATGTGTTATATACATTCTATATATCAGCCACAATGCTGAACAAACATACAGAAATGAAGGGGTGAGACTATAAAACATCCAGAGTGCAAAAGTTTCATACCCACCCACACACATACACTTACAAAGAGACACCATACAAAATGAATGGGTTAGACTATGGCACAGCCAGTGTACAGAATGAACACACACACACAATCACATGCAGAATGCACACACACACAGTTGCACACAGTCTCTTATACACAGACAACCCCTCCCCCCCCCCCCCCCCCCCCCCAACACACACAGAGAAATGTATGTGTGTCACACATACACAAAAAGAGAGAGATAAATAAATGGGTGTCATACACAAACACACACACGCACACGCTCACACGAACGTATCAAAGATATCAAAAATATGTAGTATATGTGTATGTGGTTAGGTATATGTGGTTAGGTGCCTTCCAGACAAAACACTGCACCTCTTTGTTATGGAAACAAAGAAACTTTCCCACAGCTAGAGTTATAAATGTTGCTTCTTGGGCATTGCTCACAGTTCATTCTGTGGCAGCACCATGGTGAAACACTATACTGTTCATGAGACCCTGGAACAACTGCTTGACTCCAGTGAGGACCCACTGGATGAAAATTCAGAATCAGAGAACAACACAGATTTCGATCCGGATTACCATGAAACTGAGGAAGAAGATTCCTGGAAGAGGGCCCTGCTGAAGTCACTTCCCAGTAAAAAAATGGAAGTCTACTCCTGAGTTATTGAATTTATATATTTGAAATAAATTATTGGTAACAAAATGCTTATACTATGTCTTCTCTTGGTCAGGTTTGACTGAAAGTATAACGTGGCATTACTGCTAAATCTGAGCACAAAAAAAAAGAAAAGAAAAAAAGAAAAACTTTGACAAATAATAGTTAATTAATATCTAAATATATATCCAACTGCATAACTTCTAGAAATGTATAAATCTAGAATTATTACACAGCAGTTGGCTGCATAGAACACTGCAGCAGCACTACTGGTTTATATTGTCAAAGCATGATTTTCAAGTCATGTTATTTTTATTTTTCTCACCAGATGGCAGCAATCTGAACCAATACATGACACATTATCATATTTTCTCATGTTTTCTTTGTTTAAACTCATAGAATTGTTCACATAGCAGTGAAGTTGCTTATTTGAATATGCAAATGATTGTGAAACTGAAAAAAAAAAAAAAATACACGTAAATAAGATCTAAATAACCCAAAATCCCAAAAGAAGTGCATAATTTTATTGTTACAACTTCAGGGAAGTTAGTGTTATAACATTTCATTAAAAAAGGGGGTACACCTTTATTGTATCCGGTCAAAAATTACAAAAAACAACCAAGGTGTTGACCATTTCTGAACAGCTTAGGAGGTTTAAACTGTGAAAGATATGGTAAAGGACCATCAGAAAACATTCCTTGGTATTATTAATTTTTAATGTAGTATTACTGACTGGAACTGCTGCTCCCTAAATGCATATTACGCTGGTCATATGATCTCAAACATGGTGGCCACCATGAGGTGACCCACAACATTTAAAACATTTTTTTTTAGTCTTCATCTCATCTGTACATGATTTATTTATCTATTATAAAAAGCAGTTAATTTCTTTGTGTAAAACTTTCATAATAAAAGGGACAAATTACTGACTGTACCTTTAAAGAAAAACTAACAGAATCTCAGCATATCAGAATGCATGAGTTTTGTTTAAGTCAGTCTATGCTAAATACATTCACAGACATGTGCATGATGCGTTCAATCTGATCGTGATTTATTTATTTGGCAATGCAACTCTGATATAAATAATAATAATAATAATTCCATAATAGACATGGTATAGTGATATTGCAGTTGACACCTATATGTGCAACTTTTGCCTGATTGGGTGACAGAGAAGTATTGCAGGGAGATTACAGAAAGGGAGGGAGGGATTAGAAGAGGGGGACTGGGAGTGAAAAAGTGTAGAATGAGAGTAAAATTAAGAAAGGATGCAGGATAAAATAATGCAGATAGTGAAAGTCATTCAGACTGATATATCCTTGATGCAGCAAGTCAATATAACAAATATCAAGGACCCAGTATCTTTTTTGGTCATCTTCACATTAGTGTGGTCTCAGACCCCTTGTTGTTGACACCACAGCTCTTTAAGAACTCAGACCCCATTGCAGCTAGGGCTGCCATGATTATGAAATTTGGCTAACAATAATTTTTCATAAATAATTGAGATTATTATGCTAAGTAATTGTCATGCAAATTGTCATACTTATTAAAGTTCACGTATGCTATCACAGATAGGCCTACACCTTAAGTAGTAAATTATTGATGTTTAACTAAAACTCATATAATAAAATGGTGCTATATGATTACCTCTTAGGCTTTAAAGTATATACAATTTTTCATAAAAAAATATTGCTCAGGGATAGATTTACATAAAAAGTAATATTTTAAATGTTATATAATTTATGAAACCCAGACAACACCAGCAATTATATTACATTATGCAATAGCAATAATGTAAACTGTATTTTTGTCCTAAATTCTTCACTCTCTCATGTAAGGCTCTCCGATAAAACCTACATGCCCTTATTTTACATGAAGGAAAACATTTGAAATTCTATGTGCTTTTGAAAATGTTTCTTTATCTATCATCTCGAGACTATTGGAGCAAGCAAGCATCTCCTCTGTGTGTCATTTACATTGTGTGTATGAGCCAAGAACATTTGCCATTGAGTAAATAAAATAAAAATGAAACTATAAAAAATCCTTGCTCGTAATTTCGTGGGAGTTTGGCACAACCTCCGTAGATGGTACGGCCATCAGAGCACTTTAAAGCGGTTCATCTTAACGTGCTACTCTGAATGTGGCCATTCCATTCATTTTAGGTACTCAAAGAATACATTAAGAATGGAATATGAGACACAAAACATGTCATGGTAACGTCTGGGTTACTGGTGTAACCCCTGTTCCCTGATGGAGTAAACTAGATGTTGTGTCGATGTAGTGACACTAGGGTTTCGATTTTGAGAGCCCCAATCACTTTTGCTTAAAACAGAAAAGACCAATGAGAACTGGCGAGTGGAATTTGCATGCCACTCTACGCCCTGGACATAGGAGTATAAAAGGAGATGGTGTGCATCACTCATTCAGATTTTTTCTTTAGAACCGACAGAGTCCCAGCCATGTCAGCGGCCAGTTCAGCGCCATGGCAGGAGGGACACAATGTCTCATTCCCTCCATCAAGGAACAGGGGTTACAACAGTAACCCAAATGTTCCGTATCTGTCACTCACTCGACGATGTGTCGATGTAGTGAAACTAGGCGTTCCTATAGGAAATGCCACAGGCGCTGAACCGTGTCACGAGGTAAGGAAGAGTGTGCGTGCCTCGCAGTGAGTGCTCAACCAAGTCGTGACCATCCAGCAAGTTTAGGTAAGGTGTCTTTCTAGTCCCGTTAATGGGGGGGGGGGGGGGGGGGGGCTTACCAAAGGGGAAGTTCACAAATGGAATGATACTACCCGGAGGACCCTATTTACTGAGAGGGTACACAGTAATGGTGGCCGAAGCAGAGCGAGGCTCTGATAAAGGGAAACAAATGGTTCACCAGAGGGGAACCCTGAACACTGGAAATGCGTCACACGGGATCACCCAGGGGGGAATCACCATATATGGAGCAGTGAGTACACCAAGTATACAGGCTCACCTGAAAAAGGGCATACCATGATTACTGGGCCTGGTGGCGTCAATCCTCCAGAACAGTGCATAAGATTTAAAGATGCGCCCAGGGTTCACTAGTTACGGGGAACTGATGTGGACAAAATAACGCACTTTATCACCTTGAAAAAGGGGAAAGGCGTATTGCAAGTGGTACACCCAACAGGCTGCCCAGCCTACCTGCTGTTACCTCGTAACACTCGATCTATGCGTATGTTGTAAAACCTTGTTTGCCATAGAGGCCCCCCTTGCCAGTGCCCAGGAGAACGCAACACCTCTAGTGGTGTGCACCTGAACTCCCAAATGGCACAGCAGGTCTTGTGACTGTTAAGCCAAGGAAATGGTATCCACAATCCAATGGGCCAGCCTCTGTTTGGATACAGCTTTCCCCCTCTGCTGCCCTCCAAAGCAGACAAAGAGCTGCTCCGAGCATCTGAAGCTCTGCATGCGGTCCAGATAGATGCGCAGGGCGTGAACCGGACATAGCAACGACAAGGCCGGGTCTTCCTCCTCTGAAGGGAGAGGTCTGGACGCTGGTGCCAGAGCATGCCCTGCCCCTGAGTGAGAAGGTCCTGCCTAAGAGGAATTTTTTTGTAAATGTCTTTGATAGAGACAGTTGTCATATGACCTTATTTACCCCGCAGTTGTATATTTCACTATATTAACATTAAATTGTATATCTTAATGAATGTGTATCCAAGCATAGCATTATTTATTCAAGTTCACAGAAACTTAGATGAGCTACTGTTTTTTCTGATGTTTATTATCGTTTCTTTCGTTCATATTCATCTATGTAACTGCAGTTCAATGTGGGAGCATTCCTAATAGCAGTAGGCATTACATAGTCTAGGGGCAGTGCATGAAAAAGGTCTCTATGATTACATTGTTACTTGTGAGCATAAAACACTGGCTTGTAATGTTCTCAGTGATGTTTCAATAGTTCCACTGTTAATGCAATCATTGCCATAGATCTGTTGAGTGACTTAAGAGTAGTCAAAGTTTGCTTGTTGTCATCAAAGAGCTATTGTAAATCCCTCATGAGGTTCAATATGTATGAATCCTTCTGTTAATTTGCAGCTCTGCAAAGTGTTTTTTTTTCTATCATGGTGTCTGTTGGGGATTAGGTCTGACATTCTTGATGTATGGCTAATGAGATTTACATGAGACCCAACTGTCACAGGTGCAGTAAATGAATGTCAGTACTAAAAGTGGCATGCATTAATTTGGAGTGTCAGTTAAAGAATACATGATGTAAAACATTCCTGCCTTTATTTTGCATACACTATTTCTAGAGTACAAATTATATTATCATAAATGTTTCATTGAAAAATTAATTTCTTGATATTAGGTTTGACTCTTTTTACTTTGTCTAAAATATTTATTTTGAATGCTTTCATGGAAGCATAGAAATCCATTCTTTTGTGCAAATAATTTAACATGGTCAATATCACCAAACTACATTTCCCATTTTGTCACTCACTCGACCTTGTGTCGATGTAGTGACACTAGGGGTCGATCTTGAGTGCCCCAAACACTTTTGAGAAAAGGCCATGAGAATTTGAATGCCACTCTCCGGACATACGGTATAAAAGGAGAAGGAATGCCCACTGTCATTCAGATTTTTTCTTCAGAGCCGAGCGTTTGTACTATCAGCTAGCTGAATACTACTGCTGTTCCATTCACCTCTTAAGAAGTGTATGCTGTTGGATATACAGCGCATTTCCAGCAGCTTTCTCTCCTTCTGCATGACAAGTGCAGATTTCGCCCCTGGGTGCTTCGACAGCTCTAAAAGAGTGTAAATTCCTGCTATATTTTCTCTAATAGAGCATACACATTGACATTGAACATCTTTTTAATGATGCTTCTTTATAAAAATGACTTTCCATCTTTGTGTGATTCCTGTATGTGGTCATTATCTCTCCACCTCCGATTGTCACGGGCGCTGCATAACATGACTGGGCAACGATACACCGAGGCAGCGTTTGTGGATGGTTCATGTTCTCATTGCAAGAATATGACCATGGCAACATTGCAGTCATGGCTTTCCTTCTTCCGAAGCGGGAAAGCCACTCTAGCCACCCCCCGTGCTGCAGCTTTTACCCATGTGTATGAGGCCAGCCCGGCTGGTGCTGGAGCAGATTTGGGGAGTTCAATGTGCACATTTTTTCCAGGTAATTCCATGCGGACCTCCCGTTCCCCAGCATGCTCGTTTGCTCACGTCTGGTTCCGAAATTAGGCCAGCCCACCTCATGGACAGCTTGACGTCTCTTTCGGGGGCTGCGAGCAGGATGATTCTTCGATCGCTGCAACTGAAAGAGCACTGGCGCTGTCAGATGCTGAGGATCTGACTGGGCTGCCACCTTCAGGTCTGCCTGCCCAGTCTGAGGCTGATGACCACCATGCTTGCCTGGGCTGCCGCAAGTATTGAGTTGGACTGGAACCCTCCACCCTCCCCTGAGCGATCGTGGCTTGAAGAACTGCATGTGGGTAGTCCTGATCCCGATGTGCTGCATGAGCTGTGCTCGGTGATGAACCTCGCCCTCTGGGCGACAAAGGTCACAGCGCGAGTACTCGGGCAGGCGATGTCCATCTTGCTGTTCCAGGAGCGCCACCTGTGGCTGAATCTAATCGAGATGAGGGACACCAACAAAGCATGCTTTCTCAACTTGTCCATCTCCCAGATGGGACTTTTCGGTGACACTATTGAGGAGGACTTCGCCCAGCAGTTCTCGGTGGTGAAGAAACAGACGGAGGCCATCCAGCACATCTTGCCCCGGCGCAGCTCAAGATCCTTCACCCTGTCTGCTTCCCCTCAGCCCGAGCCCAGCATAGAGCCCCCTACAGGAAGCTACCGCCACTTTTTCAGCCCTTGGACAGACCTCATGTTTTTTCAGGCAGGAGTTCCCCTACAGCAGGTTTCCAGATGCGTTGCGGTCACCACAGACACGTCCAAGTTGGGCTGGGGCACAGTGTGCAATGGGCACACTGCTGCTGGTTCCTGGACAGGACCGTGACTGGGTTGGCACATCAACTGCCTAGAGTTGCTGGTTGTTCTGCTCACCCTGCAGAGGCTATTTCCATTGATCTGGGGCAAGCATATGTTGATCCAGTCGGACAACACAGCAAGAGTAGCGTACATAAATTGCCAAGGTGACGTACGCTCTCCTCGCATGTCGCAACTCGCCCACCATCTCCTCCTTTGGTGTCAGAGACTGCTGAGGTTGTTGCGGGCCACTCACATCCCATGCAGCCTCAACGCTACAGCGGACGTGCTGTCATGGCAAGCGATGCTCAGCAGAGAATGGAGACTCCACCCCCAAGTCTCAGAAAAGCACAGGTACACCTGTTTGCTTCCTGGTAATCCTCCCACTGCCCGCTCTGGTATTCCCTGATGGAACCCCCCCCCCCCCCTCAGGACAGACGTGCTGGCACACAGGGAGCTGTGCAGATATGCATTCCTCCCAGTGAGCCTACTTGCACAGACCCTGTGCAAGGTCAGGGAGGATGAGGAATGAGTCACCTTCGTGGCCCCATATTGTCCCACCCAGACTTGGTTCTCGGACCTCACGCTCCTTGTGACAGCACCTCCCTGGCAGATTCCCATGAAGAAGGACCTTCTTTCTCAGGGATGGGGCACCATATGGCACCCGCGCCCAGACCTCTGGAATCTCCATGTCTGGCCCTTGGATAGGATGTGGAAGATCTAAGTGGCCTATCACCAGCAGTGGTTGATACTATCACTCAGACCAGAGCTCCTTCTTCGAGGCAGCTTTATGCCATAAAGTGGCACTTGTTTGCGAATTGGTGTTCTTCCCGAGCCAAAGACCCCCAGAGAGTTGTGTCAGTGCATTCCTTCCTGCAGGAGAGGCTGTAGGAGCGGCTGTCCTCCTTCACCTTGAAGATATATGTAGCTACTATAGCGGCTCATAATGACGCAGTGGATGGTAAGTCCCTAGGAATACACGACCTGATCATCAGCTTCCTCAGAGGTGCCCGGAGGCTGAATACTCCAAGGCCATGCCTCTTCCCCTCATGGGATCTCTCCACGGTCCTCCTGGGCCTTCAGGGAGTCCCCTTTGAGCCCCTAGAGTCAGTCGAGTTGAAAACCTCCATCAAGAGGGTTGGGGACCTGCAAGCGTTTTCTGTCAGCAACACTTGCCTGGAGTTCGGTCCGGTAGATTCTCAAGTCATCCTGAGACTCCGGCTGGGCTATATGCCCAAGGTTCATATGACCCCCTTCAGGTACCAGGTGGTGAGCCTGCAAGCACTGCCCCGGGAGGCAGCAGACCCATCCCTGTCATTGCTGTGTCCGCAGAGCTTTAGGCACTCTGATCTGCACTTTGTCTGCTTCGGCAGACAGCAGAAAGGGAATGCTGTCTCAAAACAAAGACTTCCCCACTGGATCGTGAATGCCATCGGTCTGGCATACCAGGCCCAGGTTGTACCCACCCCTTTAGGAATACGAGCTCACTCTACTAGGAGTGTGGCATCCTCATTGGCACTGGCCCATGGCACCTCTCTGCAGAGCAGCGGGCTGGGCTACAACCCAATACCTTTGTGAGATTTTACAATCTCCGGGATGAGCTGGTTTTGCCCCATATTTTTTCAGGTACAAACAGGTAAAATTTGGTAATACGGAACAACTGTCCGGGTGTATCGCTTGTGAATAGCACCCTTCCCCTTCTCTGAGGTGAAAGCGTGCACTTTTACCCCCAGTCGAGTTCACAAAGTCGTGGACTATGGATGTCCTTGCTCCCTAGCCCTTTGGCTCACGAATTGGGTGCAGGAGTTCAAAGCTAGACTAGGTGCTCCACAGGTGCCAATTACTCAGGTAACCCTCTGTGATGTATTTTCCATGGTATGGTCTCCCTGTTGGCAGACCTGCGTCTCGCTTGGGCAGAGCCCTCTCTGCCCCTGGCCACCGTGTTTGTAGAGCTCATCCCCTTCGAGGAAGGACCTACCACCATGCCATATGTTGACCTCCCCTTTTGGGCAGGATGTGGTCTCTGTGGGGTCTTTTCCCCCTGAAAGAATAGGAATGGAAAAGAACACCTTGCCCGATGCATATAATAGTGTTAGATGGCCCCAGCCGGATACACTGTGGAGAGAAAAAGCCATGGCTGGCACGGCCTGCTCCCATGCTAGTTATGTTGCTTCCCCCCCTCAGGGATCTTTTTGGGGTGTTGGGCAAGGTTATGTGTAGACTGATGAACCTGCTATTACGCACGCATCAGCTTGCTTGCACCTGTATCAGCAGTTCACATAACATGGTTCAGCTGTTGTGCCGTTTTTCTATAGGGACCCCTAGTGTCCATACATCGACACAACGTCAAGTGAGTGACAGAAAGGGAACATCTTGGTTACTGTCGAAATCTCCGTACCCTGATGGAGGGAACAAGACTTTGTGTCCCTCTTGCCACAATGCTGTACTAGTCTTGTCTCCTCAGCACAAAACCTGAATGAGAGTGGGCATTCCTTCTCCTTTTTTACCCGTATGTCCGGGGGAGTGGCATGCAAATTCCACTCGGCAAATCTCAGTGGCCTATTCTCAAAAGAATAGAGATGTTTGGGGCTTTCAAGAGTGAAGTGTCACTACATCGACATAACATCTCGTTCCCTCCATAAGGGAATGGAGGTTATGACCCAACACATTCTTACACCCAACTCGTCACATATTGACGCTTTTGACAGGACCCCTTGGCGTCACTTTTTAACGCACTGGGTATACCTTTGGCGTCATTTTTTGACGCGTTGGGTAGTCAGATAGATTTCTATAGAGGATTTTAAAAATAAAAGTAAAAAAAAAACTTTGATTAATTGAACAAAATTTAAAAAATACAAATATAAAAAACTTTGATTAATTGAACACAATCGTAGCATATTATATATATTTATTAACATCAACAAACCTCTGATAAAAATACGTTATCCAGCATGCTCTCTAAGAAAACGCTTAAACTGCTTACTTGCACACGCCGTGGAGCGTTGTTAAACTCACCTTTGAATGCCGTTTTGGTTAAGACTACCCAGCGCGTCGAAAAATGGTAAAGGTATACCCAGGGCGTTAAAATGTGACGCCAAGGGGTCCTGTCAAAAGCATCAATATGTGACGAGTTGGGTGTGAGAATGTGTTGCAACCTATGACAGTATGCAAGACGATTTGATTAGTGGCTTATATATAGCAAAATTATTTTTTTAATCATAATTTTTCTATGTTAGACATTTTTCAAAAAGTTATTAAAAGATTCTGTTTAATTCCATGTAAAAATGAAATTTTCAATCTCAGATTTTTAATATGGTCTCAGATTTTTGGACCCCAGTGTAAATAAAAAAATCTCAATTTGAGTAGGCACAGTACAAAAATGATGCCTCAAGGCTCAGACTCAAAACTTACAAGAAATTTAAATGACAGTGAAATAGAAATTGAAATACACGCAAGACCAATAGTCAATGGCATCAGCAATAGAGAACAAAAGCTTGTTCTAGTTTCCTTGTCACATCTTAAACAGGATGCTTCATTTAAAGCTACTGACACACAAGCAGCAATGCTTAATCATCAGCAAAACAGCACTGCTGACGATAGACCCTTTAATTGGCATCTTACCTTATGCAGAGAGATTTTCCTCTATTACATAGTCACATTGAGATGATTCACTGGGAAGTTTTCAGCCTGGCTGTGTTTAATTGTTTAAATTGGATTAAGCTCGGTTTCTCCCATTGTGTACCCGTAATGAGTCGTCCTTTCAAAAGGTGGTATCGATGACCGTAGTCAGAGCCTCTATGAAAAGGCCCAGACTGCAGGTGGGGTGGCATCAGCAGCGAATGCCATTCTCAGTGTGTAAGGGATAGGTCAAATTAATAGAGTGTTTCGCCTATTTTCCTGTCAAGCTCCATTGTTTGCCTCACACTGAAAGCTTGAGAACACACTCAGAAAAAGACTGCCAGCCCAGAGGCCATGAAAATAGTAGGCAACCTGTGCAGTGAGCAAAGAAAGGGAGAACATTGAAGGGAGAAGAAGTGGCAGGAAAAGTGACGCCAAGATCAGGCGATTAACACAGTGCAGGGCATAGCAATGCGAGAGGGGGGTAGCAGTGGAGGCAACCAGCACACCTGTCCAAACTCAGATTCCAGTCAGAGAGAAAATCAAAGAGGGAGAGAAAGGATAGAGAGTGTGAAATTGAGAGAGGCAGTAAGTTAGGAAAGAGGGAGGGATAAGGGAGGTGAAGATAAGGGGTTCAGGACAATCACTTCTACGCCTGTCATATGTACTTAGTTCACACTTTCACCCAAATCAATACACTTTAAATGGTTATTTTCCACAGGTGGTCTCAGTAGCTCTGAAATTTTGAGTGTGTGTCAGTCAGGTTTTGCCTACATTTTGGGGACCAGGAAAACAGCTTTATCCTAAAAAAAACTAAATAATGTTCAATACTTTGTTAAGGGTTTATAAACTAATTAATAACTAAGTAATTGACAAATATACAAAAACTTGCCAAATAGTGATATTTTTAACTAACATGATTTAAATGCATAATATATACACTTATTAATCCTTAATCAAAACCACAAAATCGTCTTATTCTCGATTTATCACAATGTAGCAAAAGTAAACTAATATATAGTGATATTAATATGAGGGATTGTGTAATATTTCTAGTGTCTGTATAGTGCTTATAAATTACTGTACTGTCTTGACTCAATTTTGTTGTCACTTTCCATGTCATGTTGATGTCAAAACCAGACTGAACTGTTATGTACAAGTTAATAATGCGGGCAACTCCTTAATAAATGCTTCACAGTTGTCAACTTTACATTAAGGTACATTTTTCATCGGTTATAATGTTGAATTACTGTTCTCATATGTGAGGTAAACTGACTCACTGTTACTGCATGAAAATCAAACTTTTTAAGCATGTTGTTATAACCACACATCATTATTTTTAATGCATATGAAAATACATTATAAGTAATTTATTACCATGCACGTGCAGAGGAGGAGGTTATTGGAGCTCGAGCTCCTGCCCTTTTACTGATGTGCCACAAAAAATTCAAGCTTGCACACCCAAATTAAATTACTTTTATCATTTTTTACAGGTAATACTAGTATACAATTATGCTATATTATGCATATTATGGAATATTTGGGTAATACTCTTGTCACGTTCTGTCTGCACTTGTTTTCAAGAACTCTTATTTTGAAAGTCTATCCCTCACTAAATTTCCCACAAGCCACTGCCCTGATCACTCCTTCATTGTCCCCACCTGTTTGTCATTCCCTCGTTTAGTTCTAAGTGTATATATTCCCTCTTGTTTTGTCAGTCTTTGTCAGTCCTTAGTTAAGTATGCTAAATGTTAACGTTGATGTTAAGTCTGACTTCTGCTCCAGTGTTTTGCTCTGCTCCAGCGTGTGTACTTCTCCAACGTGTGTACTTCTCCTGTGTTTAATTATTAAAGGATTTAAGTTCCTACTCCTGCGTCTCCTATCCTCCTTGTCACCCAAACGTTACAGAAGCGTTACAACTCTAGAAAATGTAGCCAAAACTGTACTGAGCCTTTACTCGCTATTATTATTTGCCCTTAACGTGTGAAGCATAAAGTATACTTTGATTTTGCAGTAAGCAATACTAAAAAAGCGCAGAGGAATCCCCATGGGCCTCCACTAAAACATTGAGTCAGAACTTTAATTAAACTTTCAATACACACACACATAATGTGTACTTTATCTTTTCGTAACTGTGGGACAAGCAAAGTCTTATACAAATTCCATTTGAAATGTTGTGGTAATATTGCAGCAAGCTATTGAACTGCAGATTATTGTGTCAAGTGGCATTGTTTACTGTATGTGCAAAGTTAATATTTATTAATCTGATTCAGTCCAAAACATTTTTGAGTTACATGCAAAAAGAAAAAAAAAAAAAAAACATCTGCAAGGAATTACTTATTGACTTAATTAAGATTATATGATATTAAAATTATTTAAACATACATTTGACTGAATGCTAAGAAACATGATCTGGCCAAAACATCATACTCTAAAAGGAGTTCTAAATGAAAGCTCTAAATCTTGTATTGTCTGTGTAGACAATAATAGATAAAAGCTGCATCACATTACATCATACATCCATGTTATTACAGGTTAGACAAATTATGAAAAGTCGACCTGAAAACCTCACTGAATATATTACTTAATATTTAGAGGTTTACCTCATCATTTATATATCAAAGCATGGTTTTGTATGAAATGCTGCCTGATAGAACCTTTACCATGCAGCATGAGGTAAAAACCTCTGTCTGTCTGCCTCTCATTTCTGATCTTTTCCCTTACTGTGAGCTGGAGGGGGCAACCAGGAATCTGGCAAATAAAAACACTTATTAACCCTTAATCAAAAAAAAAAAAAAAGAAGATCTAATTCATAATTTGTCACAATGTAGCAAAAGTAGACTATTATATAGTGAGATTAAAATGAGGGATTAAGTCATTTTTCTAGTGTCTGCCTAATGCTTATTAATTACTGTACTGTGTTGGCTAATTTTTGTTGTCACTTTCCTTGTCATGTTGATGTCAAAACCAGACTGAACTTTTATGTACAAGTTCATAATGAGGGCAACTCCTTAATAAATGCTTCACAGATATCCACTTTACATTATGGTAAATTTTTATTGGTTATAATTTTGAATTACTGTTCTCATATGTTAGGTAAACTGGCTCACTCTTATTGCATCAAAATTTGTATGCATGTTGCTATAACCGCACATCATTATTTTTAATGCATTTGAAAATAAATTATTAGTAATTTACGAGCGTGCATGTGCAGAGGAATTGGTTCTTGGGGCTCGAGCCCCTGCCCTTTTGCTGACGTGTCCCTCCCACAAAGCAGTAGTCAAGGGTGTACAAGGGTGTGAAAATGCCACAAAAAATGTAAGCTTGCATATCCAAATTTTTTTATGCTTAATAATAGTATGCAGTTATGCTATATTATGCATATTGTGGAATATTTGGAGAATACTCTTGAAAATGTAGGTGATACTGTACTGCACCTTACTCACTATTATTATTTGCCCTTAACGTGTTAAGCCTAAAGTATACTTAAATTTTGACGCAAACACAAGACGCCTGCTTTGACGGTGCGCACATACACAGGCAGTTGCTGCATGTTTGCTACCACTGTTATGAGATGCCAGACAATTTCTCTTCAGGAGTTTAGACCCATAATAAAGATGTCTTTATAGTCCTTCAACTCGAGTTATACAAATGTAGGTATCTCCTGACTCCTCACACACGACCACTTGATGTGCATATCTACTGTTGTTTTTTCCTTCATTTCCTGTTATATATCGTTGATTACATTGTCTTCTAGTGTTTCTTCATGACAGCAATTGCTCAAATGTGAGTATTGCCGCCTTGGATCCACTAAATTTATGCAAATAATTCCAGGCGCATGAACATTCTGCGCTGTAAAGGGAACAATGGAAAAGAGGAGGCGAGAACCGGCTTGACAATATAAGTAATAATTTAATGTAAAACGGAGAACCAAAGACAAAAACACACACATACGATGGACAGCTGCTGGTAAACATTCTCTCTCTGTCGCATCATCGTCTGCAGTTGGCCTTCTTCCATCTTGGAGGCTTGCTTACGACCCGGCTCCACCCTCCGCCCCATCACATTCCTACCTCGTTCTCTCAGGCCAGGGAGCCCCCGGCATGACGTACACCCCCCACCCCTCTTTCCCTGGTGGAGGGCGTGCCTTACGCCCTGTCTGCCGGCAGGTCATCCCTGCCTTCCTGAATCTGGGAGGGGACAGGGGGAGGGAAACAATAATGAAAAATAGGGGGGTACTCCCTGTAACAGTGCAGTACCCCTCAACAAAAAAAACTGTAACATTTTAAAGAGAGGGAAAAGGCCAACGCAGAGTGGCAGTGGGAGAGAGAGAGGAGAGAAAAAAAAAAAACACTTACTTGCCGGTTCGCCGATACACCGTAGTTTGGTCCTCGGCCACTCCTCCACCCTCTAACAGACGACAGCCGCGCCTCCCCAGGCGGATCAGAGGTTGTCCTCCTGCACCAGGTGGACAGAACGCCCCGCCGCATACTTGGGGAAAAGAAGGGGTCTCCCCCGCCCATGGCAGCGGTTCTCCTGCTCCAAGTGGTTGGCAGTGAGTTCCTCCCCGCTCGCGGTCAGCGGTCTCAGATGCTGCCGGGTTTCAGGGGCTGGTAGGGGTCTCCTCCGCCCCTGGCAGCGGCCCTGACCACTCCATTCAGTCGTTTAGGAGCCCCTTCTCCCCTTGCGGTCGGCGGCCATTCCTCCACTTTCGGGACGGCCGGGCTCTTTCATATGTTCTGTGCTCGAGCACTCTGCTAATGACAAGATTTGTGTCCCATGTTCTGTACCCAAATGCATATAAACCAAGAGTGAGAAGTATATTTTGGGCTTTTCACACCATAACATTTTTTATATTGTGAGCCTGCTTTGACATTTCTACCTGTATATGGCATATTTTATTTTATATTTCAGTAAAGCTCTCATGATGCAATGCAAATCTTTTATGCATAATCAACACTAGGTGACTCAGAACAACTCTATTTCCTTCCCATGTTTCTTTGCTTCACCCTCTTATGGAATGAGGAAAGGATGGAATGATAGGAAACAAGTATGGAGGAATCAAAGCAAGATATCATTTTTTGTGTTTTGTGTAGATAATATATTCTAATTTGGGAGGGTCGCCTTCAAGTAAGATTTCGCTTTGGGCCCCCATGTGCTCAGAAGCGTAGGTCCAATGTGTATTTAGCATATGTGTGTATGTTCTCTATGTGCATACTTCTCAATGTGAGAGCATGTCTGAGTTTTAAGCTACATTGATTCAGCAGATAATAAAATGGGGTCTGTCTGGGTCACACACAAACAACACACATCCACACTGTGCATTACTTTCCTCCATCAATTATATCCTGAGTTGCTCATTATTGCTGCCATGTTTAAAATGTGACTGAATCTCAGGCTTCAGTCTGCAGCAAGCAGACCAATGAAATTAAATTAGGCAGTAATAAAGTAAGCAATATTAAAAAAAAGGGCAGAGGAATCCCCATGGGCTTCCCCTAAAACACTGAGTCAGAAATTTAATTAAACTTTCAATACACACACGTAATGTGTACTTTAGCTTTTTGTAACTGTGGGACAAGCAAAGTCTTGTACAAATTCTATTTGTGGTAATATTGCAGCAGTATATTGAACTGCAGATTATTGTGAGTCAAGTGGCATTGTTTACTGTATGTGCAAAGTTAAGTATCACAAAATATTTATTAATCTGATTCAGTCCAAAACAGTTACATAAAAAAAATTAATAAAAAAAATTAGCAATGAATTACTTATTGACTTAATGAGAATTGTGTTATATTAAAATTGTTTGAACACACATTAGACTGAATGTTGAGAAAATCATCTGGCCAAAACATTATAGTCTAAATGGAGTTCAAAACAAAAGCTGTAAACCTTGTATTGTCTGTGTAGACAATAATAGATAAAAGTTGCATCGCATTACATCATCCATCCATGTTATTACAGGTTAGACAAATTATGGAAATTTGACCTGAAAACCTCACTGAATATATTACTCAATATTTAGAAGTGTACCCCATCATTTATGTATCAAATATGCATGGTTTTGTATTAAATGCTGCCTGATAGGACCTTCACCGTGCACCACAAGGTAAAACCTCTGTCTGTCTGCCTCTCAGATCTGATCTGTTCCCCTACTGTGAACTGTTCATACTCTTTAAGAATACGTTAGTGTCTACAGACAGAGAAGGGATCCAGAAGAGAGAGAGAGAGAGAGAGAGAGAGAGAGAGAGAGAGAGAGATAATAAGTGAGTGAAAGGTGTGAACAGCAGTAGCGCCAGAATTGATCAATCCTTTGTTTTAAACTAGTACAGTGTATATACACCCACTACAACTTCTGACAACTTTTTCTATGACCTGTTGTATGGCAAGAGTTGAAAAAAAAAAACTTGTGTGCCGCAGTAAAAATAACAGTATACAGGCTTAAAACAACATAAAGGTAATTTTAAGTATTCATTCATACCCAATCTTCAAATTTAACAATAATGACTGATCCAAGTATTTTTAGTGATGTTATCTGTTTTATCGTCTAACCTACAGCAAAAACATGACATATATGTGTGATCACATCTACTTTTTCTACAGTGTGAGAGGTGCTGTGATGGAGCTCCCTGCCTCATCATTCAGATGCGAGTGTGTGGGTGAGTGGGCTGTGTAATGGTCAGGACAAGTGTGTCCTGGCAGCAGACATATATAGATCTAAATTGCACTAGTACACATGTATGTATACTAACAGCCAGCTAAGCATACTGTTCACACAGACTGTCAGGGATTAATATAAATCTTTATTTTTCTTTTTTTACTTTCATCTATTTTTTCCCCTTGAATATTACAAACCGTTACATCTGTTTATTGTAATATTCTATATCTTATAACTATTATACTGTCAATTAAAATGAACACTAATAAACTAAACAGTGTGTGGAATTCTGTCATTATTTACTCAACCTAATGTTGTTTCAAATCCGTTGTACTTTTTTCTGTGGAACACAAAGAAAGATTATGAATGAAGAACATCATGGTTACTGTTGTAACCTCCGTTCCCTGAGGGATGGAACGAGACATTGTGTTGAATTAAGTGACACAAGGGGTCTTCCTTGGGAGCCTCACATTCCTCTGAACTTGAGAAAAGGTCAATGAGAAATTGGCAGACAGAATTTACATGTCCCGCCCCAGGACATACAGGTATAAAGGGAAGCTGGCATGTGTCTGTCAGTCAGGTTTTTGCACTGAGGAGCCTAGAATAAGGTAATACTTTTTACAGTGGTAGATGTAGTGTGTGGCACGGTGGAGGGCGGGACCGGGTCGTGATTACGTACGCCCGGTCCCGTATCAGGCTAATTGAGCCGTCAAGAGGGATAAAGGCCACTTGCAGACGGCGATCGAGAGAGAGCTTAATCGTGCTGATTAAGCTATCTCTCTCGATCGCCGTCTGCGAGTGGCCTTTATCCCTCTTGATGGCTCAATTAGCCTGATAAGGGACCGGGCGTGCGTAATCACGCCCCGGTCCCGCCCTCCACCGTGCCACATAGTGCTGTGGGAGAAGGGACACAACGTTGCATTCCCTCCCTCAAGGAACGGAAGTTACAAGAGTAACCATGACATTCCCCCTCTGTCACATACTCGACATTGTGTCAAATGAAGTGACACAAGGGGTCCCATTCAAAAGCGCCATGCACTAGCCTGTGTTACGCGAACTGCTGACACAGGTGCAAGGAGGCTGCTGCGTGCTAGAAGCAACTGTATCAGCCACACGTAACCCTCCTCAATGCCCCATAAAAGGTGTCATATACAGACCTTAGGTTACCAGCACCCCTGAGGGGGAAACAGGTGCTACATGATCAACATGGGAGCAAGCCCAGCAGCTGCAGCCTTTTCTCTCTCTTAATCTTAATGCTATGAAATGTGTCGGGGTAGGCAGTCTTTCCCGATCATATTCTTTCAAGGTGAAAAGACCCAGCGCAGGCCACATAGGGGAGGTGATATGTGGCTAATACACAACGTGGGTTGTCAAACCACATATGGGAGCGGCGCGGTGGTAGGTCCTGCCTGATGAGGGAGGAGCTCTACAAACATGGTGACAGAGGGCAGTGGGACTGCAAAAGGGAGACGCGGGTCCACCAACAGGGGGTCTGTTCTGTGGAAAATACATCACAGGGAGTTGCCTAAAGAGGGAATTAAGCCTGTGGAGCCCTACACCAGTATGGAACACTTGTGGCTCATAGTGTGTCTGGTTGCAAATTGCTCCACTAAATTCGCAGGCTAGAAGGTTAGGGAGGAAGAACATCCAGTAAGCGATGCTTAGTGGCTAACCTGGGAGAGAAGGCACACTGGATCAACTTAGTGAAGGGCGCTGGGTGCAAGCGGAACACCTGGTCATCTGTTCCACATTACCGAGTTCTACCAGCTCGGACCTGACAAAAAACGGGATGAAACCGACTCAACCCTGAGATCGTAATGTCTGTGTGCAGATGTCTGCTAGGGAGGTGCCGTTGGCCAGTGCCCACGAGGATGCCACACTTCTCGTCGAGTGTGCTCGAAACCGCAGGGTGCTGGCATGGCCTGAGACTGGAAGGCCAAGAAAATGCTGTTGATAACCCAGCAGGCAGCCTCAGTTTGGAGACGCCATTCCCTTTCCGCCATCCGCCGAAGCAGACAAAGCTGTTCAGAACATCTAGAGCTCTGGACCGTTGCACACAGCGATGTAACCCTGTTGAGAGGTGTCTGTGGTGACCACGACACGTCTGGACACCTGCTGTAGGGGGACTCCAGAAAGCATAAAACAGAGGTATGTCCAAGGGTTGAAAGTCTAACAGCAGGAGGGGGTGATTACCACACGGTATATGCCGAGGCGCCATGCCCATCTCGGGACTCGAGACTGAAGCCAGTGCTGAAGCGGTCTCATATGCATCAACCCTAGTGGCGCAACCGTGGCTTAGGAAGTCAAATGCCTCAGGAGCCTCTGGAATTGTTTTAAAGGAACCACTGTGCCTGGCTCGAAGAGAGCGAGGCACCTGAGCACTGACTGCGCACGCACGTTCATGAGGCACGCTGCCATTAGGACTGAGTCTAACTCCATGCTGAGAAAAGAGGTGCTCTGAACCGGGTTGAGCTTGCTCTTTTCCCAGTTGACCTGAATCCCAAGACAGCTGAGGTGCCTGAGCACCTCCTCCCTGTGCACGCATAGTAAATCTCGGGAGTGAGCTAGAATGAGCCAGTCGTTGACGTAATTATGCGGATGCCCACTTCCCGTAGCAGGGCAAGGGCTGCCTCTGCAACCTTGGTGAAGATGCAAGGGAAGAGGGACAGGCCAAAAGGGGAGGACCTTTTACTGGTATGCCTGGCCATCAATCCCAAACAATAGGAAGGGTCGGTGTCGAGGCTAGATGGATACGTGGAAATACGCGTCCTTCAGATCTACCGCCGCAAACCAATCTAGCTATCGAAAGTAGGTAAGGAATTTGTCTCTGCGTGAGCCTTTTGAACGGGAGTTTGTACAAAGCCCGGTTGAGAACTTGCAAGTCCAAGATTGGTCGCAACCCACCTCCTTTCTTGGGTATGATGAAGTAAGGGCTGTAGAATCCCTTCTTCATCTCGGCTGGAGGGACAGGCTGTATCGCATCCTTGAGAAGCAGAGTCATGATCTCTGCCCATAAATTGCTGTCTTTTTTTCCGCGTACGGAGGTGGAACAAATACCGATGAAACAAGTCGAGAGCCAGGCAAATTGAATCGCGTAGCTGAGTTGGATGGTCCTGGTCAACCAGCGCAACAGGTTGACCAGGACCATCCCATCTGGGTGACGTAGAGGGTGGGGCTTCACGGCAGGTGGAAGCAGGTAATGCAAAAACGATACAACACTTACCTTGCTCCGCGCACCCGGCAGGGGACGGGTTAGAGACTGAGGAAGAGGTCCTGGGAAGGCGTCTTCGGTGCTGGCCTGCAGTCGCGGGTCCGGAGGCGATGTGACTGCGTCCGGGGAGCTGGAAATGTAGGATTTTGAGAATGGCACACAATGACTGGAAGTGGGAAACCAGCTCCGGAGCGAACGTCTGACTCCCTGGGTCTTCCATCTCAGGAGTTCTTAGGAGCCTTCCAGGTCCTAGAGGATGTCCTTGAGATGTGGGGCATGCGCCACCTGCAAGGTGCTCGATACTGGGGCTGAGAACTGGGCCCGGGTTGAGGCAGAGCTGTCTGTTGCTTGGACGCAGGGGGACGCCCTCAGCGGGCAGACTGGGTGCAGACCGTGCTGGGGTGGTGCCGCGACATGATGTGCAAGATCACTTCCATCTGCTGAAGACTGCTGGGTGAAGTCGTCAACGGTGTCGCCGAAGAGGCCAAGATGGGAGACGGGAGCGTTGAGAAAGTGAGCCTTGTCAATGTCATGCATCTCGACCACGTTCAGCCATAGGTGATGTTCCTGGACTACGATGGTGGCCATCGCCTGCCCGAGTGCCTGCGCTGTGACCTTCGTGGCTACGAGAGCAAGGTCGGTGGCAGAGCACAGTTCCTGCGGCACGTCGGGATCAAGACTACCCAAGTGCAGATCTTTAAGTGGCTTGGCTTGGTGGACTTGCAGGAAATCCATGGCATGCAGGGCGGAGGCAGCCAGTCCAGTGGCGCTGTAGTGCTTTCGAAGTCAGTTACGTCATCCTGCAGGCCTTGGAGGGGAGTACCAGACGATCCCGAGTTTCCAGTCCAGCCTCGTGCTCACGGCGGCCCGGGAAAGCATAGCAGACATCCGCACGTCAGCCTCAGACTAGGCGAGCAGACCCGAAGGTGGAAGCCCAGATGAGTCATCAGCATCACTGTGACTCTCTCCGATGCAGCGGCAAAATCATCATCCTGCTCGTGGGGTCCGAGGGAGTAACAGACTGGCTGTGAGATGAGTCGCCCTCACCTCGAGCCCGAACGGAAGCAAACGAGCATGCTGGGGGGGTGGGTGGTTTGTGGGAATTTATCTGGCCTGGTGTACTCCTCAAATCGCCTTCATCGCCAGCCGCACTGGCCCCAATCCCGTAGGAAGGAGGTGGCTTAAGTGACTTTCTCTCGTGAGGAAAGAAAGCCACGACCGCAATGTTGCCATGGCTATGTTTTCTCACTGAGAACATGAACCATTCATAAAACGCTGACTGCATGTGATCACAGTCCAGGCACGCGAGGCAGCTCTTATGACCATCAGAAGTGGAGAGAAATCGACCGCATCCAGGAACTACACCTTTAAAGACATCTTTAAAAAGACGTGTAATGAAATGGACGTTCAACGCCTGCTGTTTATTGCTCTTTTGTGAGTGAAAATAAACTCTTTTAGAGAAATAAATCTCTTTTAAGATGGAGAACACTCTTTTAGACAGAAGCGCTGTCGAAGCACCCAGGGGCGTGGACTGCACAGCGTACAGAGAGAGAATGCTGCTGGAAATGCGCCGTAGATCCAACAGCAGTGCTCTGCCACAGAGGTTAGTTGAACACAGTAGTGAGACTCAACTTGCTGATGCACAACCGCTCGGCTCCAAAGAAAAAATCTGACCGACAGACACATGCCCGCTTCCCTTTATACCCGTATGTCCGGGGGCGGGACATGCAAATTCTGTCTGCCAATTTCTCACTGGCCTTTTCTCAAGTTTAGAGGTACTTGAGGCTCCCAAGGAAGACCCCTTGTGTCACTTCATTTGACACAACATCGAGTGAGTGACAGAAGGTGAACATACTTCCTATTCTTTCAATATAATGAAAGTAAAATAGAACTGGGCCAGTCAAGCTTTAAAATGACAAAAATATCCACATCAAAAAAGACAATGACAATATGACAAAATGGTGGTCTGTTCCACATATTGAATGACTTAAGAAGCATTGGGACAAATTGCAAGAAACACCCAGAAAAGAAAAAAACTGCAAGAAAAAGTTAAGAAAACCCTTAGGTCTACAAGGTGGCAATACTCACATTGGAGCAGATGCTGTCATGAAGAGCACTAGTAGATGATGTAATCATCTGTAAACCAAAGGAGACAGAGGTGGAAACAACAACAGTGGGATTGCAAATCATGAGCTTGTGTGTGAAGAGGTCAGGAGATGTCTGCATTTGTATAACTCGAGCAGTGGCAGTTCTGGCTTACTTGGTGCGCTAGATGAGGTCTGAGGTGGTGCCACCCCTTAATGCACATTCCTTTTCACATCTAAAAGTGAAAGTGGAGATATAGAGAAAAAAGGGACTTAAATATTGATCTGTTTCAAATCTACACAATCATGTCACTTTTGAAGACATAGATTTAATCAATGGAGTCTTTTTATTTTTCTGCTGCCTTTATGTGCTTTTTTTCTTTTCTTCAAAGTTCTGGTCACCATTCACTTTATTTTTAATTTATTTGCATTTTATGGACCAAAAGAGACGAGATACTCTTGTTTGTATTCTGCAAAAGAAAGAAAGCCATGTTTATGCAATGGCATGAGGGTGAGTAAATGATGATATAACTTAAATATTTGGGTAAACTATCCCTTTAAATAAAAATAAACAGACAAAGAATATTGAAATGAAGTAACTATTTTTTATACTATAATAGTATAAACTATTTTTTTTAATGGCAAACTATATTTATATTTTCATTATATATACACAACTTAAATTATTTAGGCAATAAATAAAGAAAATGGCAGAATATTAACAGATTGCTGCATGTGCAATTTCACCTAATCCCTAATTTAAAACCTCCTGGTTTTCACTAATGCGACCAAGCAGGCACCCTGTCGTGACGCCCCAGAGAGTGTTGCCACCTTAGGTGGCTGCCTATATCACCTATGCCAGGATCCGTCACTGAACTCAAGACTGAAGGAATATAAAGGCATCTAAATGTAAACTGATGAAATAGTCCAGTATCTCATAGCAGTCGAAGTGTGCACAGTCAATTGAAGTACATTTTGAAAGGTTTGATTTCGACTACATGCAGGGGGCCTTCTGGTGCTTGTTTGTCACTTTGGAGCTTAACAGACCCAGTCCCATTTCACTTTCATTATCTGGAACAGGGACCAGGATATTCCAGGGGGGGGTGGAAGCCTTGTCTGTTCCATGGAATAGAAAAAGTCTAAATTTGGAACAACATGAGGGTGGTTAAATGATAACAGACTTTTCATTTTGGGCTGAACTATTTCTTTCAATCTGATGTACAACCCCAATTCCGAAAAAGTTGGGACAGTAAGAAACATGCAAATAAAAACAAAAATTTATGATTTGTAAATTATAATCACCCTTTTCTACATTGAAAGCTCTATAACTACACATTATATGATCTTTTACCCAGTAAATTTTTCTTAATTTTTTTTTTTTTTATGTACAGTCATTTGAAATCCGATTATTGCAACACACACCAAAACGTTGGGACAGTCCAGTTTTCACAACCGTGAAACATCACAATTTCTTCTACTTACACTTATTTAGCATTTGGGAACTGAAGACAAAAGTTTGTTAAGTTTTGAAACTGGAATTTTCCCCCATTCATCTGTTATGTAGGTTTTCAAATGTACAATTGTAAGGGGTCTTCATTGCCGGATGGGGTGCTTCATAATGCACCGCACATTCTTAATTGGAGACAGGTCAGGACTGCAGGCAGGCCAATCTAGCACCCACACTCTCTGTATACACAGCCATGCACTTGAAATCCAGGCAATATGTGGTTTGAACTTGTCCTGCTGGAAAACATAGGGACGTCCCTGGAAAAGACAGTGCTGGATGGCAGTTTATGTTGCTCCAAAATTTGTACGTATCAGTCTACATTCATGGTGTTCTCACAGATGTGCGAGTTACCCATGCCATGGGCACTTACACACCCCTGGCCCATATAAACACTGGTTTTTGGACCTGATGCTAATAACAGCTTGGATGGTTCTTTTCCTCTATGCACAATTCCCAATGTGCTCTATGTCTTCGTGGTGGCGTAGTGACTCGATTCAGCCCGGGTGCAGAGGATGAATCTCAGTTGCCTCTGCATCTGAGACAGTCAATACGCGCATCTTATCAAATTGCTTATTGAGTCCATTACCCGCGGAGATCTAGCACGTGTGGAGGCTTCGCGCTATTCTCCGCGGCATCCACGCACAACTCACCACGCACCCCAACGAGAGTGAGAACTACATTATAGCGACCATGAAGAGGTTAACGCAATGTGACTCTACCCACTCTAGCAACCGGGTCAATTGGTTGCTTAGGAAGCCTGAATGAATCACTTAGCATGCCCTGGATTCGAGATGAATGCTGTTTTAAGACAGTGACGACTGAGGGATCAGATTTCACGTGCATTCAGAAGGGGTTTTTGTCTTGCCCTTTATGCAACAAGATTTGACCAGATTCCATTAATCTTTTAAATTTATTGTGCATTGTAGAGGGTGAAATGTCCAAAATCCTTCCAATTTGTCTTTGGGGAACATAGTTTTTAAACTGCTGGATTATTTGCTGAAACATCGTTTGGCAAATTTACAAGTTTTGAACAATCCTTGCTCTTGAAGGACTAGGCTGTTTTTGGAGGCTCTTTATACAGTATACAGTATTATGACACAATTGCCTCACCTGTTTAACATATCCTGTTTCACATTGCCTTGTTATTTCAACTCGTCAAATTGTTATTAGTCTTAAATTTTTCCTGTCTCAAGTTTTTTTGGAGCATGTTGCAATCATCTGATTTGAAATTACTGTACATAAAAAATTATAATTACTAAATTCACAAGTTAAAAAAAAATATATAATGTTTAGTTGTAGTGCTATCAATTTAGCAAAGGGTCAATACAATTTACAAATCACTACTTTTTGTTTTTATTAGCATTTTTCATACTTTTTTTTTTGGAATTGGGGTTGTATGCTGTTTGATCAATCTCTACTTTTCTCTCTCTTTAATGACTGGAATAAATATTTAGTGTCAGCACCAGTTTGTTTTAAAATCAAGCTTTTTGAGTTAATAATTTCAGCGCAATAACTGAATAAATGTCAGGTTAGCCTCTGCTATGAGCCACTTGGTAAACGTCTAGGTTACATATGTAACCTCCATTCCCTGATGGAGGGAACGAGACGTCGTGTCGAAGAATCAACACTAGGGGTCTCTCTTGAGCGCCGAATATGCCTCTGGTCTATGAAAAAAGGCCAATGAGAAGTTGGCAGACAGTATTTGCATACCCTGTCCCGGACATACGGGTATAAAAGCGGGGAAATACTTTGAGCTCATTCAGGATTTTTCTGAGGAGCCAGAAATGGTCCGGCCACTGCAGTGGCTTGGCTCAGCGACGTAGCCAGGATGACACGACGTCTCGTTCCCTCCATCAGGGAATGGAGGTTACATATGTAACCTAGACGTTCCCCGTCTGTCGTTCACTTTGTAAGGGGACCGTATCACGGAAAATACACACAGGGGGAGTCCGTGCAGGAGTCCCGATCTGTGGAGCACCTATTCCAGTACAGGGTAGATTTGAGTACCTGTAGTGGACTGGGTCGGCAAGTTCCTCTGCTGAACTGCGGACCCAAAAGGGCTAGGGAGGAATCAACCAGGGACCCGGGTGGGATCTCCTGGATGAGAAAGCGCACAGTTTTACCTCGACCGAGGGAAAGGGCGCCAGGTACAAGCGATTCACCCAGCTAGATCGTCAGCGTGTTACCGAGTTCTACCGGCTCGGACCTGAGAAAACATGGCACGATACTGACTCAACCCTGAGATTGTAAGATCTCGCAAAGGTATTAGGTGTTGCCCAACCCGCTGCTCTACATATGTCTGCTAGGGAGGTGCCTCTGGCCAGTGCCCACGAGGACGTAATACTCCTTGTTGAGAGGGCACGGCCTGGGTGCGATAGGCCAATGAAATGGCATCCACCACCCAGTGGGAGAGCCTCTGTTTGGAGACAGCGTTCCCTTTCCGCTGTCCCCCACAGCAGACAAAGAGCTGCTCAGAGCACCTGCGGTCCAAATAGGTACGCAAAGCACGTACCAGACACAGCAATGAGGGGGCTGGGTCTGCCTCCTCCCGGGGCAGAGCTTGCAGGTTCACTACCTGGTCTCTGAAGGGCATGGTAGGAACCCTGGGCATGTAGCCCGGTCGTGGTCTTAGGATCACATATGTGTCTGCCGTACCGAACTCCAGGTAGGTGTCGCTAACAGAGAACGCTTGCAGGTCTCCGACCCTCTTGATGGAAGCGAGCACGATCAGCAGGTCCGTCTTTAGAGAGAGGGCCCTGAGTCCTTCTGATTCTAGAGGCTCGAAGGGGGGTCTCTGGAGGCCCGCGAGGACCACTGAGAGATCCCAGGAGGGGAACAGGCTTTCTGGGAGGGGTTCAACCTCCAGGCACCTCTTAGGAACCTGATGATTAAGTCGTGCTTACCCAAGGGCTTGCCGTCTACTGCATCGTGGTGGGCTTCAACAGCGGCGACATACACCTTCAGGGTGGAAGGGGACAGCCTCCCTTCCAGCCTCTCTTGCAGAAATAAGAGCACTGACCTAACTGCGCACCTCTGTGGGTCTTCAGCACGGGAAGAACACCAATTTGTGAACAAGCGCCATTTCAGGGCGTAAAGTTGCCTGGTAGAAGGGGCTCTGGCTTGGTTGATCGTGGTTACGACCGAGGGTGGTAGACCAGCTTGATCTTCCGCGTCCCGTCCAGGGGCCAGACGTGGAGGTTCCAAAGGTCTGGGTGCGGATGCCAGAGCATGCCCTGTCCCTGAGAAAGAAGGTCTTTCCTCAGGGGAATTCGCTGGGGAAGGGCTGTTGCGAGGAGTACGAGTTCCAAGATCCAGGCCCGGGTGGGCCAATAAGGAGCCCCAAGGGTGACTTGTTTCTCATCCTCCCTCACCTTGCACAGCACCTGTGCAAGAAGGCTCACTGGGGGAAATGCGTACTTGTGCAGCCCTGCAGGCCAGCTGTGTGCCAGTGCGTCTCCCCCGAGGGGAGCCTCTGATCAGGCATACCAGAGCGGGCAGTGGGAGGTCTCTTGGGAGACAAACAGGTCTACCTGGGCCTTGCCAAACCGTTCCAAAATCAGCTGGACCGACTGGGGGTGAAGCCTCCACTATCCACTGGGCAAGCGTTGTCGTGACAGCGCATCTGCTACCACATTGAGGTTGCCGGGGATGTGAGTGCCGCGCAGCGACTTGAGGAGGAGACGATGGGCGAGTCGTGACATGTGGCGGGAGCGTACGCCGCCTTGGCGATTTATGTACGCTACCGCAGTGGTGCTGTCTGACCTGATCCGGACATGTTTGTCTCAAACTAATAGGAGAAACTTCTGCAGGGCAAAGAAAACAGTCAGCAACTCCAGGCAGTTGATGTGCCAGCGCAGCGGATTGTATTGCAAGATCGGTCATAAGCTTGCGGTGGGGCAGGATATGTGAGATGGCCTCCATATGCTTTTTCACTGCGGAGAACTGCTGGGCGAAGTCCTCGACGGTGTCACCGAAGGGGCCGAACTGGGAGAGGGGGCCTTGAGGAAGCGAGCCTTGTCGGTCTCACACATCTCGACCAAGTTCAGCCACAGATGACATTCCTGGACCACAAGTGTGGCCATCGCCTGCCCAAGTGACTGTGCTGTGAACTTCATGGCCCTTAGGGTGAGGTCGGTCGCTGAGTGCAGTTCCTGCAACACATCGGGATCAGGGCAAAATCTCATGCAGATCTTTGAGCGCCTTGGCCTTGTGGACTTGCAGGATGGCCATGGCGTGCAGGGCGGAAGTGGCAGCAGAGTGAGAGCATGAACCATCCTCAAACGCTGCCTCGGTGTGATCGCAACCCAGACATACGTCTGAAGCGGAGAGCACTCTACCGCATCCAGGAACTACACAGGGGCGGAATGGCATCTTTAAAAAGACGCGTCCTGAAAAGGACGTTAAACGCCGCTGTGTAAAGCTCTTTTAGAGGAAACTACTCTTTTATAGAGAAAATCACTCTTTTAAATATAACTCTTTTAACTCTATGCGCTGTCGAAGCACACAGGGTCAAGCTGTACTGCCGTGCAGAGCAGGAGAAAAGCCACTGAAGTGCGCTGTAGATCCAACAGCATGCAGAGCGTAAGAGGAACAGGGCAGGAACTGGTGTGTGACTCACAGCTGGCTGCATACACGACCATCATTTCTGAATGAACTCGACATATTTCCCCGCTTTTTCCCCATATATCCGGGGCGGGGTATGCAAATACTGTCTGCCAACTTCTCATTGGCCTTTTTTCATAGACCAGAGGCATAGTCGGCGCTCAAGAGAGACCCCTAGTGTTGCTTCTTCGACACAACGTTGAAGTGAGTGACAGACGGGGAAATTAATTTAACACTGAATAAATGTAAAAAATAAAATAAAATAATAATATCATCCAATGTGAAAGCAATGCAGTGGTCTGATTTCAAAGGCTCCTAAAAGTCCATCTAAAAATATAATAACACTCACATTTTACCAGCCAGACAGATGCTTCAGTAACTACAGTATATTTCCATCCAAGGATTTTTTGCGGAAAAAGTTTTAGCGCATCAAAATAAAGCTGATGGAAATGCTCATTATCGCTAAAATGTCACAAATGTCAACATAATATTTTTCTGTTGATCTCAAGCGCATAAACTCTATGTCGATACATCAAATGTCACAAAAAACTGGTTTGGAATGTAGTGTCACATGACAGAGTTTACCAAAGTCATTAGCCTGTGTTAATCATGATGACAGTATTGAAAGCCAATTAATTGTACGTGATTATGGATTGATCTTTACGGCATATATAGTCGATCTGTAAACGTGACACTTCCAGGAGTGTCAACACAAATATCTTGTGCACATTGAACAAATGAATGGCCACTGTTTGAGATTAATTTAATCGCAGTATCCATCCGTTTATTTATTAAAGTTTCTTTTCGAAAAAAACATTAAATTAAAAAAATAAACTCCCAAATGAAAAAAATATATATTTGTATGTCTATATATGCCTTTTCTTTACACAAACGTATATTAACTTTACCTTGGCTTGATCCCAGTGCCATTAAAGCATAAAATCTGTGATATTATGCTTTCATTCTGGAGCTTCAAAATTTAATTTTGTATATTTTCCATCAGATTTTTCTCATGTTTAGCCTACGGAGCAAATACTTTTTTTCCTATTTTCTGTTTGCTGTATTATAGAGCACTGCAGGCCAGATGAATAAATGATGTGGGTGCGTTGGTATGGATGTCAGAGTGTGTTTTGTATGTGTGTATTGTGTGTGTGTGTGTGTGTGTGTGTGTGTGTGTGTGTGTGTGTGTAAAAAACAGCAATCACATTATGTAAACAAACTGGCATTTAAAGGGTTAAAATCCTGAAAATGAAAGAATGTTTCGTAGATATGATCAGGACTGATGTTGGTCAGTGAAGTCAGTGAAAGTGGTAATAATAAATTTTCATAAAAAATAACAGTGGCATTATATAAACAAACTGCCATTTACAGGGTGTGGCATGGGAGGGCGTGGTCATGTGTTGGTCTATGGGAGAAAGAGAGCGGTAAGGCTTGTCACAGGTGTTAGAGATAATTATACACCAGGTGACAAGCCTTACCGCTCTCTCTCTCCCGCAGACCAACACATGACCACGCCCTCCCATGCCACACAGGGTTAAAATACTGAAAATGTATTAATATTTGGTAGTTATGATCAGGATTGTTTTTGGTTAAAAAAAATAAACGAATTGAAAGTATTCATGTTAATATATAATATTATTATGGCAGTTTTTTGACGTGGACAACTTTTTTTTTATTGATGCACCAGGGTTAAATATGCTTAACTTTGACAATATGAGTTAAATTAGTGTCAAAACAAATGTTTTCAAATTTAAACCAAGTTTATTAAAATACTTTGCATTTATTCTGAAATTACAAACATTATTAAGTAAAGTTTTTTATGAATTTTGGTGGAAATTTGAAATACAACAAAAAATGTGTAAGTCTTAAAAAAATAGTGTTTTATTTTGCTAGATACAATTTTTGTTAGATAATAACTAGATAATATATATATATACATTTATTGTAATATGTGCCTTGTTAGAGGAGGATGGCAGGGTTCATACAAGCATCACTGAATGACTTTCAAGTACTTTTTCCATCAACAAATTATCAATTTCAAGGACTTCACAGAAGTAAGAACGGCCAGGAAAAGTAACACACTGTGTAGTATGTGAAAATGTGTATAGACCATTTCAAGGACGTTGATGGCGTCACTGTACTGTGAACATTTCCTACTTGTCAAAATAGAGACTAATTTGCAGAAACAGGGCCACTTCTATTAAAATGTATGGGAGAAATTGAAACGCCCAATGGCAGCCAACAGTCCTTTAAACACCAAGTGCGCTTCTGGCATATTCGCGGGTCCAAGAACAGAGCAGGGAGGGTCCGGTGTGAGTTAGATGCATTGCCAGACCCACACTCTGTAATCCCGCACGAGTTAGATGCAACGCCAGGGATTGGAGTGCGCGTTGTGGTCGACGCCAAGGGAAGCCGGGGTGCTCAAGTGAACTTGCCACCCCACATGCCTTGCTTGGACCAAGAAAATTTTAATGCTTATTTAAAATATGTTCTTTTATCATAATCTTAACAAAACCATTTTGGAGATTTCGGTCTTTCCCCATTCAAGTAGATAGGTGCTACACTGTCATGATGCATGTTTACATAGAATAATAGCTAGCCAAACTGCATAAATGCGTTCCAAAAATGTGAGTGGACTAACTTGCCTTGAAAAATAGACTTTGTGGAAGGGACCCGGAAATACATTGGAAATACTTTACCACAGACTCTCTTTCTCTCTCTTTTATATATATATATATATATATATATATATATATATATATATATATATATATATAAATATATATATATATATATATATATATATATATATATTTAAAAAGAGAGAGAAAGAGAGTCTGTGGTTCCCCGTCTGTCGCTCACTTCAACGTCGTGTCGAAGAAGCGACACTAGGGGTCTCTCTTGAGCGCCAAAAGATGCCTCTGATCTATGAAAAAAGGCCAATGAGAGTTGGTGAACAGTATTTGCATACCCCGCCCCCGGACATACGGGTCTAAAGGCGATGGAAATATGCTCGTTCATTCAGTAATATTCTTCAGAGCCGATGGTCGTGTGTATGCAGCCAGCTGCGAATGTCACAACTGATCCTGCTTCTGACGCTCTGCTTTCCTGTTGGATTTACGGCGCACTCCAGCGGCTTTTCTCTTCTCTGCCGGCATGCAGTTTGCTCCTGGGCGCTTCGACAGCGCAAAGTTAAAAGAGTTTATTATAAAGAGCAATTTTCTCTGTGAAAGAGTTTATTTCTCTGAAAGAGCAATACACAGTGGTGTTGAACGTCCTTTTCAGGACGCGTCTTTATAAAGATGCCATTCAACCCCTGTGTAGTTCCTGGATGCGGTAGAGTGCTCTCCGCTTCTGACGGCCACAGGTGCTGTCTCGTGTATCTGGGCGGCGATCACACCGAGGCAGCATTTGTGGATGGTTCATGTTCTCACTGTGAGAACATGACCATGGTAACGTTGCGGTCGCGGCTTGCTTTCAATAGAAAACACGGCACTCCAGCCGCCCCCCGTATCGCTCCTTCTTCCCACGGGATTGAGGACGATTCTTCAATGGAGGAATTCTCAATGGTTGGCAATGGAGGCGATTTGGGGAAGGCAGCAGGTGCAGTTCCGCCGGGTACGCCCCCTCGGACCACCCGCCCCCCCGACAAGCTCGTTGACCTCCGTCGAGCCTCGAGGTAACGGCGACTCGCCTCCGGACCGGTCTGCCTATCCTCTGGAGCTTGAGGTGGATGAGCTTGCCGCTCCATCGGAGAGCACAGCATCTGACACTGACTCCTTCCCTGGGCTGCCACCTTGCTTTCAATAGAAAACACGGCACTCCAGCTCAGTACACGTCCACGGTCTGACCGGGTAAATCGCTTGCGTCCAGCACCCTTTCCCTCTGTCGAGGTTGAACAGTGCGCCTTCTTCACAGGAGACCCCTTTTTGGCTCCTGGTCGATTCCTCCCTAGCCCTCTTGGGTGTGCAACAGTTCATTAGAGGAACTTGCCTGCCCAGTCCACTACGGGTACCCCAGGCTACCCCTACTGGAATAGGTGCTCCACAGGTTAGGCCTCCTACGCGGACTCCTCCTGTGTGTACTTCCGCGGTACGATCACCTTACGAGCTGACCCGCGTCTCCCTTAGGCAGTCCTTCGCTGCCCTCCAGTCGCCGTGTTGTAGCAACTCCCCCCTCCTCGAGGTTGGATCTACCACCGTGCCATTCTTACCACATGTGCAAGAGCCCATGTGGTGTATTTTGCCACCTCTACCTCCCCTTTCAGGTGGGTGTGGCCTCCGCAGGGTCTTTTCCCCCTGAAAGAATAGGAATTCGGGTAAGACCCCCTTCCCTCGATGCGGTAAGGGCCCCGGCTGCTCTTGCTCTATGCCGAGAAAACATAGAGAGAAAAGAGGCCCAGCCAGGCTTGGCCCGTTCCCTAGTTGGGAGCGTCACCTTGCTCCCCCCTAGGGTAACCAAAAGGATTCTGATGACTTTTTTTGGGCATTGGGGAAGAGTACGTGCAGCCTGAACACAGTGGTCGCTTGTGCATGTAGGATACCTGCCCGCTTCTGTGTCAGCAGTACACGTACACGGCTCAGCGCATGGCGAGTTTTGAAGTGGACCCCTAGTGTCGCTTCTTCGACACGACGTCGAAGTGAGCGACAGACGGGGAACGTCTCGGTTACGTATGTAACCTCTGTTCCCTGATGGAGTGAACGAGACGTTGTGTCTTCCCGGCCACGTCGCTGAGCCGAGCCGCTGAGGTGCCCGGAACACTCCCGAACGAGCGTATTTCCCTCGTCTTTATACCCGTATGTCCGGGGGCGGGGTATGAAAATACTGTTCGCCAACTCTCATTGGCCTTTTTTCATAGATCAGAGGCATATTTCAGTGCTCAAGAGAGACCCCTATTGTTGCTTCTTCGACACAACGTCTCGTTCCCTCCACCAGGGAACGGAGGTTACATACGTAACTGAGACGTTAAGTTATCCAATGTCACAGTTGACCTCAATAAATGCAGTGTAAATGTAACTATGTCAAAATAAAGCGATGGTGACAACCATAGAGCCAATCCAGGAGGTAATTTTCCTTCAGGGTGCATGTTCTTGTGACGCAACACGTAATGAAAGTTTTTTTGCCACTGCACAACTCTCTGGCCAGTGGCTAATGATAGACATTTTTGTCACCTAGCACAAAATCTGGTTGCTTATGCGAGTTGTAGAGATCTGTGTATACACATTGACATTTCGAAACAACACTGAACAACACAGACCTTTGTTTTTTACACGCTCCACCACGTCATGTAAAAAAAAAAAAAACAAGCTATGGTTTGTTGCTTTTCATGTCAGTCAGAATGTTAAGGAGACACAACCAATAAGCGCGCTCTCCACTGCGTGACGTCATCCAGAGTGTGCCCGCAAAAGAGAGACGAGCACTAAAGTTTCCTGATGCTGAAACGTTAGCAAAACTTTTCCATAAAGTGGACATTCCCTTTAGTGAGTCATTGAAAATATGTAAGTGCGATTTTTCTGTACTTTACTAGGTGACTCTATATTTGTGTTAGTCAAGTGATTGTATGACTTATTGGTTTATTATCATTAGCTTGTTCACTCGCACGAGCGGTATAGTATTCGCGTGTACAAGTTAATCTTTGTATTGCCGCCTTAATAAGTTTAATTGTTCATTCAGTAGGTTTAAGGGATGTTTGTAGGTAATACATATGTAGTATTTAGTATTGTACATGTGTGGATTGTTGATTACATGTCGTTCCTCACACTTACCGTGCCATTTAATAACGCAGAAAAATATAATGACCTTTCACCTACTTTCTTCTGTGCGTTTCATGCGCCACCTAGTGGCACTACGTAGTATTGCCATAATGTTTATTCCAGTATATGTTATATACTTTAGGAATATGATTGTTTCTTGCAAATGGTGAAAAGTTATTGTGATTATTGTCTACTCATTGTTATATTTGTTATTTACAGACCACTTCTACATAAATGTCCACTATATGAGACTGTTGAACAATAAATGCCCTGTGGTCTGACTGTGCTGTCATGTCTGAATAATTTCATTCAATTCTGTAAACTGAATCCTGACTCCGGTGTCCTGACCGACACACCAGTGCGAACACGCACCCACCTGAACTAGTGCACATGATAGAAGAAATCCCTTTTTACATTGGTCCTTCGAGCCGGATAGTTGTGTTTACACTGGACTAAGGATGTCAGAACCCCAGAATATAGAATATCAGATCCAAGGTGCACGGCCTAGACGTTCAGTTCGTCAGCCAGCATACCTGCAAGACTTCGAGGTTCAGTATCCACCGAACGCTCAAGTTTCGGTACCTTTCCTACAGATAGCACAGCAGACACATGGGCGAGAAGATAAACAGTGGGACGATACCTCAATCGCTCGTCTGCAAACTACCCAAGATTACAGCTCAGAAGAGGGAGCCAAAAGTGGAACACCTGATTCTTTAGAGGTAACAGGTCCACAAAGAGAGCCATGGTTTCTCATTAGAGACCAGTGGAGTGCACAAGATGACCGCACATATTCCTTACCTCTGGATCTTCACAAGACAATGCATGACATTGAAAAGGAGAACAGAGAGCTTCATCAATCTCAATTATCAATGAAGGAGGAGATCAGACAACTGACAGAAACTATGCAAGACATGTTAACGAGGAGCCAGTCAAGTCAGAGGTCGTCTCCCACTGATAAACAACAGTATCTATCCCAAACAACTCCGGTGCCCTCATCTAGAACTATTAGCAGGGAGTCAGAAAGACCTGTGCATAAACCATCACCCTGTGCTCATCCAATACCAGCACCACGTAGAATTCCCACTCCAAAGAGTACAAACCCTTACAGTACAGACAGTAATTCCCACTATGTTACTCCTCCAGTGCAACATCAGAACGATGACGCCCTTTCTACTGGTAGAGTAGCTGCACAGGTTACCTCCAGTATGCCTGACCCCTACAGACATTACCTAAGTCAACAACAGCCAGAGATGGATAGATCAGCCCCTACTCCCTCAATGCCCGCTGCGCATTATTCTAGTCAGCCCTACTGGTTACCATCAAACCCAGCGAGGTGGCAGATGAATGTGAATAGACAGGAGACGACCTACAGAGGTCCTCAACCAACTATACCTCATTTTTCCAGCCGAGACCCAGGTGAATTTGCCCGCCTTAAGTTAGCCTTGAATAATTTGCTGCCAGAGGATGCAACTGAGCTCTTTAAGTACCAGGTTCTAGTTGACCACTTGAGGTTAATGGAAGCCCGCTTGATAGCAGATTCATTCCTGAATTCCCTTACTCCCTATTCAGACACTATGGCAGCACTCACTGAGAGGTTTGGGCGACCTCACCAACTCGCTCTGAATAGAATAGCTACTGTGATGGACAGCCAGGATGTCCAGTCTGGAGATACTGCAGGCTTTGAACGCTTTGCTTTACAGATCCAGGCACTGGTAGGTCTCCTGAAGACACTGGGCACAGAAGGAGAAGTTGAATTACGATGTGGATCTCATGTTGCTCGACTCCTCACTAAATTACCCCCAGAGTTGCGGTCATCCTTTAGGAGGCACATGAGTTACGAACCAGGTAATGTGTACACACTCCTTGACTTTGCTAAGTGGCTCAAGTTTGAATCATGGTGTCAAGACCATGAAAGTATTAGTAGAGACAAAGCTCACAGAGTCAGACAAAGAACAGCCTTCCGTAAAGATTCCAAGGTGAAATATCAAGCAACCACAATACTTCATGGTACAGATCAACCATCATCACCGGTGTTGCCACAGTCAGCTAAGAGCACAAATCAAAGCAACGCCTTCTGTCCTTACTGTGATGGAAAGAGCCATTACCTAAGTCAGTGTACATCCTTCCAAGCACTTTCCAAAGATCAAGTGACTGACTGGATAAAATCGAATAATAGATGTTGGAAGTGTGGACGCTCCCATCGAGCTGCGCATTGCACTTTGAAGAAGCCATGTCGTCTGTGCAATGGAAGGTACTTGCAAATCCTCCATGAGGTGAATGTTAAGCCAATTAAAGAAGGCACCTGCCTTGTCAGCTCTACCAAAACACCGCTGTACATGGACAGACCTGAAGGGTCTAATCGAGTCCTTCTTAAGGTCATTAGAGTTATCTTGCAACACAAGGGTCAGAGCTTAGACACATATGCTGTGCTTGATGACGGTTCAGAGCGCACAATCCTTCTGTTACCTGCAGCTCAAAGACTAGGTCTCACAGGGAAGTCAGAAGACTTAGCCTTGAGGACCATAAGGCAGGACATAACAACACTCCATGGCACAGCAGTTTCCTTCAGGATCTCAACACCCTCTCAACCTAATAAGAGCTATCTCATCGAGAGAGCCTTTACAGCGGAACCCTTGAGCCTAGCAGAACATTCCTATCCAGTTGCAGTCCTTCAGCAGAAATACAGCCACTTGAGAGGTCTACCACTTCAGCCCATTCACAAAGCCAGCCCAATGCTGTTGATCGGAGCAGACCATCCTCACTTAATAACCCCTATAGAACCAGTCCGCCTTGGTCCACCAGGTGGTCCGGCAGCCATTAAGACACGTCTGGGTTGGACTCTGCAAGGTCCAGCACGAGTTCTTGAAGAGAGATTGAAGTCACAGCAGTGTCTGCATATCACCATTAAACCTTCAATGGAGGAGCTTTTCCAGAATGTCGAAAGATTCTGGCAGGCCGATGTCCTCCCCATTAGATCTGAAGGGCTGCTCACAAGGTCAAAACAAGATCAAGAAGCTCTTACCCTTCTACAGACTCAGACCAGGAGAGTACTGGTTGATGGAGTTAGTCGATACGCTACCCCACTCCTTCGCAAGAAAGACATGGCTCTTCTTCAAGCTTCTAAAGAGGCGGTACTACCAAATCTAAGGAGCATAGAGAAGCGCCTAGAAAGGGACACCATTAAAGCCGCTGCATATAAGGAAGAGATAAAGAAGCTGGAAGTCTCTGGCTATGTACACAAACTTCCTCCTGATGAAGTCAACACTGATGGTGAGTCATGGTTCATTCCTCACCATATGGTTCAACATAATGGGAAGAATCGTGTAGTTTTCAATTGTTCTTTCCAGTTTAGAGGCTACAGCTTAAATGACTACTTACTGCCTGGACCAGCGTTAGGCCCCTCCTTATTGGGCATCCTGTTACGCTTTCGTGAGCACAGAGTGGCGATCAGTGGTGACATCAAAGGGATGTTTCACCAGGTCCGCCTTCTCCCAGAAAATAAATATCTTCTTCGCTTCGTGTGGCGGGACCTGGATAGAACTAAACCTCCTGATGTTTATGAGTGGCAGGTATTACCCTTTGGTACTACTTGTAGCCCATGTTGTGCCATCTATGCCCTTCAACAGCACATCATGGACCAAAGCAAGCCCAATGATGATGTCAGACTCACAGTAGAGAAACACTTCTATGTAGACAACTGCTTGCAGAGCCTACAGTCACCTGAAGAAGCAAAACAACTGGTGGATAAACTCCACCAAATCCTGGCCAGCGGTGGTTTTGATCTTCGTCAGTGGGCAAGTAGCGTTCCAAGTGTGGTTGAGCACCTACCAGCAGACGCACGATCCAACAGCACAGAATTGTGGCTGTCACAAGATCGGACTGACATACAGGAATCTACATTAGGTTAAAGTGGTACTGCCAACTAGACACTCTTGGGTATAAAACCCGACCAGTGAAGTCTGAACCATGTACCCTTCGTTACATCTACAGAGTGCTCGCAACTCAATACGACCCACTTGGTTTCGTCATCCCATTTACCACACGAGCTAAAGTTTTGGTACAGAGGTTGTGGGATAAGCAGAGGGAATGGGATGATCCCAACCTCCCTGTTGACCTTTTGGAATCCTGGAATAACTGGGAAAAGGAACTCCCTAACTTAGCCAGCATCTCTTTGCCTCGTTGCTTTGTATCTTTGGACACTTATCAGTTTCAGGTTACCAGACAGATACACATCTTTTGTGATGCCTCTGAGCAGGCTTATGGGTCGGTCTCGTATCTGCGGACAGAAAATGATAGAGGTCAAGTCCAGCTTGCCTTTATCATGGCCAGATCTAAAGTTGCTCCTAAGCGAAGACATACCATACCTCGACTGGAGTTATGCGCAGCCCTGAATGGTGCTCAGCTAGCCAAACTGCTTAAGACTGAACTTACTGTGGAAATCAGTAGAGTGTTTATGTGGACAGATTCTACAACGGTACTTGCCTGGATCAACTCAGAATCATACAGATTCAAGGTATTTGTCGGAACAAGGATAGCGGAGATCCAAGACCTCACAGTAGGGTGTACCTGGCGGTACGTGGACTCTGATAGGAATCCAGCAGATGACCTGACCAGGGGTAAAACCCTAAAAGACCTGTCAGTAACCAATAGATGGAGTCAAGGACCATCATTCCTTCTCAAACCTGAGTTGGCATGGCCAATAACTCCTAGTCTACAACCTCCGGAGGACAACGCAGAGCAACGTAAGGGAATATTTTGTGGCATTTCAACAGAAATTATTCCCCCAAGTATTCCTGATCCTGCTACTTACAGTTCCTGGAAGGAGCTAGTAGAGGCAACAGCCCAGAACCTTAAAGGAACAGAACAGCCTTCAGCGGCAGATTATCTAGCTGCAGAATTGCTCATCCTCCAAAAATCCCAGAGTGACAGTTTCCCTGATGAGTACAGATTACTTAAAGTGGGGAAGCCTGTACAGTCAACCAGTCGGTTACTTACCCTTGCACCAGAATTCGACGAGTCCAGTCAGCTTGTCAGAGTTGGTGGTCGTCTGCGACGGGCTGAAGGACTGGAATCGTCAGTAATCTACCCCATAGTTCTACATCCTCATCATTTCAGCACTAAATTACTAATCCAGGACTACGATCGCAAGCTCTGCCACCCCGGACCCGAGAGAGTTTTTGCAGAAATGAGGAGAAACTTCTGGGTATTGAGAGGACGCGAAGCCATCCGCAAGCAGCAGCATCTATGCAAAGAGTGTCAAAGGTGGAAGAGCAAGCCGGTTATTCCCAAAATGGCAGATCTACCGCCAGCCCGCTTGAGACTACATAAGCCACCATTCTACAGTACTGGAATGGACTGTTTCGGGCCATTTCAAATTAAAATTGGCAGGCGCTGTGAGAAGAGGTGGGGAGTAATCTTTAAGTGCCTCACAACAAGAAGTATACATCTGGATCTTCTCACTTCCATTGATACAGACTCATTCCTGATGGCCTTAAGGAGGTTTGTAGCTCGGCGTGGCACACCATTTGAATTAATCTCAGATCAGGGCACCAATTTCCGTGGAGGAGAAAGAGAGCTCCAAGAAGCCTTTTCTTCTCTCAGCCCTCAACTAAAACAACAGCTGGCCAAACAGAAAATATCCTTCCGCTTCAACCCACCAAATGCTCCACACTTTGGCGGAGCCTGGGAAAGAGAGATTCGGTCAGTGAAAAATGCCCTACGCACCACTATTGGCTCACAGGTTATAACCGAAGAGGTGCTCCTGACAGTCCTCATTGAAGTTGAAGGCATTCTAAACAGTAAGCCACTAGGATATACCTCAAGTAACATAGCTGACATTGATCCTGTTACGCCTAACTACCTGCTTATGGGGCGGCCAGATAGTTCCTTGCCACCAGTGGTCTATCCAGCCACTGAACTCATGGGGCGGCGGAGATGGAGGCAAAGTCAGGTATTGGCTGATCAGTTTTGGTCGAGCTTCATCCATCACTACTTACCTACACTACAGTCTCGTAACAAGTGGCATTCTGAGGTTAGGAACATTTCCACTGGAGATGTAGTTATGGTTGTAGACCCACAGGTCCCACGTGCCTTGTGGTTAGTAGGCAAAGTTATGACAACCTTCCCTGGTTCAGATGGATGTATTAGAGCAGCTGAGATTCAAATCAATGATAAGATCTACACCCGACCAGTTGCTCGTTTGATTCCCCTTCCTTCTTTCTCTGACGAGGATTTAAATGTTCAGTACTTAGCCCCTACAAACTGATTAAGATTATAAAGGAACAAATATGCTCAGCATATTTGGGGGCGGCAATGTTAAGGAGACACAACCAATAAGCGCGCTCTCCACTGCGTGACGTCATCCAGAGTGTGCCCGCAAAAGAGAGACGAGCACTAAAGTTTCCCGATGCTGAAACATTAGCAAAACTTTTCCATAAAGTGGACATTCCCTTTAGTGAGTCATTGAAAATATGTAAGTGCGATTTTTCTGTACTTTACTAGGTGACTCTATATTTGTGTTAGTCAAGTGATTGTATGACTTATTGGTTTATTATCATTAGCTTGTTCACTCGCACGAGCGGTATAGTATTCGCGTGTACAAGTTAATCTTTGTATTGCCGCCTTAATAAGTTTAATTCTTCATTCAGTAGGTTTAAGGGATGTTCGTAGGTAATACATATGTAGTATTTAGTATTGTACATGTGTGGATTGTTGATTACATGTCGTTCCTCACACTTACCGTGCCATTTAATAACGCAGAAAAATATAATGACCTTTCACCTACTTTCTTCTGTGCGTTTCATGTGCCACCTAGTGGCACTACGTAGTATTGCCATAATGTTTATTCCAGTATATGTTATATACTTTAGGAATATGATTGTTTCTTGCAAATGGTGAAAAGTTATTGTGATTATTGTCTACTCATTGTTATATTTGTTATTTACAGACCACTTCTACATAAATGTCCACTATATGAGACTGTTGAACAATAAATGCCCTGTGGTCTGACTGTGCTGTCATGTCTGAATAATTTCATTCAATTCTGTAAACTGAATCCTGACTCCGGTGTCCTGACCGACACACCAGTGCGAACACGCACCCACCTGAACTAGTGCACATGATAGAAGAAATCCCTTTTTACACAGAAGCCAAAGTTGTTTTTGACTTGCTTATTGGCAACATCAAGACACTATTTTCTGCAAAGCTGCTTTGAAACATTATATATTGTGAAAAGTGCGATTTAAATGAAACTCACTTGACCTTCTACATCAATTTGCCTCCTTTCACAGCTCACCTTTCTGCAACCTGATTTGTTGTTTGTTGCGATTTTAAAACATGTCAAGCAAATGAAAAAGTGTTCTAGAGCCATCATAATAATATCTTCAATAAAGGGAAAGCAATTGGCATGGTAGCCCCATTGTTTACTAAATTGTTACATTACATCTGATCAGAGCCTCCGGTGCTTCACCTCGCACCCGAGACTGCGTGTTTCTTTCTGCATTTTGCTTTCTTCTCATTCTGCATGGCTAATGAAAGACGCAGATGAGGTTTTAAAATGTTTCACAGAAAAGGCTCTCTCCTCTGCTCCCCAGAGAGACAGAACAAGGGAAGAGTGTCTCATCTGCAGTTCCACTTCATTTCAGTCCGCAAGTGCACTGAATAGATATGTAATTGTTCAGAGGCTGCAAAATAATGGGATCACTTTGAAATAAAACACAAAGTTAGACAATGGTAATTTAATACACCTTTTATTTATTATTATTATTATTATTTTGTATATGTTTGTGTGCGCATCACCTCCCAGTTCTAAAAGGTCCCAATTCACTAAAATCTATATTGACTTGCAAGCTAATCCCCTTCCCTCATCCTGGGTGAGTGTTATTAACTTGTTTTGTTAAACTTGCATTCTCCACAGATTCCTTTGAATCTGTAAGGTAACTACATGATTTAAAGACCTAGACACTTCAACAATTAATTTGGCCCATGCAGAATGATATCTCATCCAGCAAAAGCCAGGAGGTATTGTGGTTGAAACCATCTATTGATTAGAACAGATGGAGAGAGTTTTGTTCCCATGCAATCACAATGATTTAGTTCCTTAAATGTGTATTTTCTTCATTTCTGTTTCCTGTTTATTAAGTTGCATTCATTTTTGATTGGCTTTGCACTCAAGCAAACATACACTTTTAACCATGCACTGGAGATAGTAGAGCAAGACCACATATCAGCTACAGAATTGGCTTTGCACATTCATGACCTGAGAAACATCTTGCAGGCCAGGCTGGAGGAATCATTCATACCCTCTGACATTACAAAGCAGTTAGATACTTTGGATGAAGCTGGTGACAGGAGAGAAGATGATTTCTTCTTGGAGTTACCTCCAAAATTGGAGCCGCTCAATGGAGAACACAGAAAAACTTGAGTGGGCCCTACTGAGATAAGGAAATGTCTCGGAAAGACATTCAGAGCAGCCTCGAACACTTCTACTCAAGAATCCTCGCTCTTAGTTTGATTGACGAAACCATGCTCTTTGATCAGAGCATAAAGTAGAGCATTGTTACTCATCACATCACTGAATGGAACATGAACAAGTAAATGTAAGTGAATGTAACTGAGACAAACATTTTGCCTAACATCTCATTTTGAGTTCCACTAATGAAAGAAAGTCATATAGGTTTGCCAAATCTTACTAGGTTCATGGTAGCGTGTCTTAAATAAGTTTGGAAAAAATGCATATGTCCTGAATCATGGCTTAAAATGTCAGTTTATTACTCTGTTTCCAGGGTTCTATAGAAACACTGGTCTTATTAATTTGTGCATATATTACCTAATTTTATTTGTTATTATTAACTTGTTATAAAGCACTGATGTTTTAAACATTATGACATGACAAAACATTAGGGGCTTTACTGAAAACATTTGTGGCCCAAGTCCCGGTATCCCACCCCTAGTGCCACCCATTCCTATGAATATTTTTGTCCCACCATATTAAACTAGGAAATCTGAAAGGATTTTATCATTGAAAAAATTACACACTTCAGCTTAGCCTAAACATTACATAACTTGTCTATAAACTTAACGTGGACAGGGGGCTACATAAGAAGGGCTTCAGTCGTAAAATGTTGAAAGTGAGACGATCCTCAGTGACTGTGGTAACTGGAGCCTATAGGTGACAGGAATAATTTTGCAAAGATTCTTAAAAGGCCTGATGAATCTAAACAGCCATACCCATTGACCATACAGAGATGGTCCCAGGCTGTGTCATCAGTTAGCTTGAGACATTTGTTTGAGTTGGGCTATTTGTAGAGCTGCTTGGGCCTTCCTCTAGGTTCATCAGCATTGCTGGACCAACCACACTGCTGATGGCACTCCCACCTCCAAGTTTTGTTCTGGAAACAGAGACGGCTGATAACCACACTGGCATTTATATGGGGACACACCTGTAGAGGTCTGATGATGGGTGATCTGAGTATATTTTGCCCATATCAGTTGAGTAATTCAAGTGGGTGAATCTTGGGCAGAGGGACAAAGTGAATCTTGTAGGGCCTCATGTATTCAGATACAAGACAAAGGCAGGCCTAACAGCCATAAAGCCTGACTGAGGCCCACAAAAACAAAGTCATAAATCTTGCTGATAAAAACCGTGCCAAAATCAAACAAAGGGAGTACAAAACCAACTGCAAATCTCAAGAAGCCTTGCTCACTTTACAACTGTGTGAAATTCCAAAGGATCGAACTCTCAACTCCTATTGGATGAGGCACTCAACAGAACGCACCTCAACTATGATGTCATCAGGAGCAGAAATGCATCGGAAATCAATTCCTATGGCGATTCCAGTGACTTTGTCCGCCGTGTATAGACATGGTGTTGCCTCGTTGCACAAGGAAGTAACGTGCAACTTGAAACTGCGGCAATACAATCTCTGTCTCGCTGGACAAGTTGAGTTTACATTGTGTTCCACCGAACACTTTAACGGATCCGAAGGAAAGCGCCGAGCAATCTTCATCCGTTTGCCTGCAGAAGTGAAGAAAGATGAATTCCCTTCCCTCTTCAGTCAAGTTGACGTCGCTGATTTCTCCGCCAGCCCGCCGAGAATCAGCAGCCGTACCGCCCGGAGACAGAGCGAGGAAACGGTCTCCCATTATCACCCGAGCCTCGAGGAACCGAGTCGGAGTCGAACGACGGATGAACACACGTTCTATATGCGTCCCCACGCGATCCAAGTAAGAGGTTAATGTCTGGGCAGAGATAGAATATTTGTGTTATTCTTGTGGATCAAGTTTATTGTTTTGTACAGTTTATGGACCACAGAGTCCGCTCATTGTTGCTAATAATACTCAAGGTATTAATGCAACTTACTGTTATCATAAATTAGAGCTTGCTGTGTTGTAATCCAACCACGTTGGACTGTTGTGTGTTTACGCCATCGCGGATGAGACCGGCATACTGTGTTTATCCATTAAAGGACCAGAGGTCGCGGGACGGGTTACGAGCCGTTTACCGCGTCTCTCAGTGATAAACTAATAGTTGCCTTCTCTCCCACGATCGCGAAACCGGCATTCAAAGTTTATTGACTGCATTGTATTGATTATTAATTGATATCATATTTTCAATAAACTTCGTTATAATTAAAAGAGAAGTGTTTTGGTTTGTTTTGCATAAACATGTGTCAAAGGCTGACAGGGGCTGCCAGTGCTCGAATTCAACCCTTCGTTGTTCTCTTTTTAATCTTGATGATCTACTGACATCAATTTTCCTTAGAGAACAATCTAATATTGAAACTGTACTGTCTGGTTATTAGTCCCTGATTCCAGGGTGGTGCATCCTAATTAATATTCTATTGATTTTGATAATAGACAATTATCTTTGATGATTGTTTAATTTGAAGGATCAATAAGCTAGTGTTAAGTCTAATCAATGTTTAATTCATTTTAATAATTAATTATTATCTTGGATAATAATTGATATTCTATTAGATTTGATGATTGTTGATTTAAAGGATTAAAAAGCTAACATTGATTCTAATCAATTTTCTATTGATTTTAATAATCGATAGTTATCTATGATAATTATTAGTTATTGCTAATAACCAAACAGGCTACTAAACTGTGAGCCCAACAGTCTTTAGAGAAATGGTGTAGTACCATCTTAACAACATGGATGCTACCACTTTTGATGGTGATAAGATGGGTTCAGGATACTTCTGTTTTGGTGGATCAAACAGTCTAGAAAAGGCATCTGGCTTCTTGTTCTTGGTACCTGGTCTGTATGATAACACAAAGTCAAAATGGTTAAAAAAAAAAAAAAAAAAAAAAAAAAAAAAACAGAGCCCACCAAGCCTGTCTTGAATTCACCCTCTTTGTTTCCTGTATGTGAGCCAGATTTTTATGGTCAGTCCACACTACAAATGGATGCCTGGCCCCCTCCAGCTTTTGTCTCCACACCTCCAGTGCAAGTTTTACTGCCAACATCTTATGATCTCCAATATCATAATTTTGTTCTGAAGGAGAAAGGTGTTTAGAGAAGACAGCACACAGGTGAAGCCTGTTGTCTGTGGTGGACCATTGTGACAGTATAGCACCCACACCTAAATCAGAAGAATCAACATCAACAATAAAAGGGGTGCTCAGGATCAGGACGAGTCTATATTGGGTATGACGTAAAATGAAGCTTGAGGTCATCAAAGGCCATGGTTGCCTCAGGTGTCCACTGAAGCTGTTTGGGATTACCTTTAGTTAGGGCACTGAGCAGTACTGCAATGGTGCTGAAATTCCTAATGCATTTCCTGTAAAAATTGACAAATCAAAGGAAAAACTTGTTTGATGTTGGTTGGGGCTATTCTCTGAGTTTTTTAAACTTCTCTGGGTCTATCTGGACTTGACTACTGGAAATGATGAGATCTAAGAAGGAGACCGTGGAAATATGAACAGGGCTCGACAATAAAGACAGACCGATAACCAAGGGCCAGAGTGAAAGAGATTTTACAAGAACTTTCCCCTGCCTGATCCGGCCAGTTATATATAATGTAATTTATAACATTAGTGCAAACAGACAACAAGCGTGTGAGCATGAAAACTACACGGAGTGAACCGAGCACTCAGAGATGAGCGAGTGTGATTTTATTTAGCCCGGAAAGACGCGCAAGCACATAATATACTGGACACATAGAGGCACAGTTGCATGTGCACAGTTGGTGTGCAGACACCGAGTATGCTCTCCTAGAACCATCCCACTCTTTTGCAAGCAGCAATTACCAATGTGTTGAAAATAGCAGGAAAAAACACACAAATTTCATAGTGGGATTGCATGTCTTGTGCAATTATCCCCACACATTCTGTATTCACATTGCACAAAATTTCCACATTTTTTTTTTTTTTTTTTCATTTTAACATATTGGTAAAACTTAGTAATCCACACATAGGAACATAATAGGAATAATAGTTTCTTTCTATTTGACTATAAATCCATCTCTCTCCATGTATCTCTTGCATCATCTCTCTCTGTGCATGTGCTCTCGTAAAGGGACAGAATGCTGTTATTGTTCCCACAGTAAAAAAAGCACATCTCATTTATTCCCAGTAAAAGATAAAATGGAAAGGAGAAGGTGAGAACCGGATGAAGCATCAAAGTAATATTTCATTAAACAAAAACACAAACATAAAAAACATACAATGGAGCGGTCATCGACATTGAGAATAGACACATAAAGAATTGGGCCCTAACTAGCGTCATGTTCGCCATACAGACTCTTTTAAGGGGTTGGAGGTCATGTTTTGTTTGTGCTTGTTTATATGTTTTGTAGAAATCAATAGAAAATGTTAATTACAAAAAAAAGTAATAGCAAGAAATGTGGGGATGTTCTGAAAAAAGATACAGAAGATGTGAAAGAAAAAATATTTTAATTGCATTAACCCTTCCTATAAGAGTGATGGGGAGGGACCTCCAAAACAGTATTTTTTTTTTCTAACAGTGGAGGGTATGCATAGAGCTTGGAAATCTGGCCACTACAATACCAAGATAAGTAAACGTTTCCTTCGAAATTTAAAATGGGAAGTGCAAAATGTAAGAATAATCGTTAAGCCTTACTGGCATGAGTTCACTTTTATTCCAATTTATTCTACAACCGAAGCAAGAGCGAACTCATTTTATAGTTTCTAAGATCACTGGGATAATGGCAGAAGGTTTGGTTATGTACAGCAATATGTCATCTGCATACAATTATATTTTCTGTGATGCGTGTTAGAGCTAAATCCATAAATTGTTTCATTGGAGCAAATTGCTTCAGCTAAGGGTTCCATAGCCAGGGCAAAAAGTAGGGGGGACAGCAGACAGCTCTGTTGAATACCTCTATGAAGTCCAAAAGAGGGCGTTAGCACTCTGTTTGTATGAATTTTTACACTACGTTTCCCGTATAAAAATTGTATCCAGGTAATACATTTATTTTTTCCCCAATGCCAAATTTCTGAAGTACATCACACAAATAAGACCATTCCACCTGATCAAACACTTTTTCAGCACCTAAGGACAGAATCACCAAGTCAGTGCAACAGGATTTAGAAGGGTAAAGAATGTTAAACAGGTGACAAGTTACAAATGAACTCCGACCAGGCACAAAACCGGTTTGATCAGGTTTTACTAATTTCCCTGTTAACGTATTAATCATACTATCAAGAGACTTCACTCACATTTTCTGATCAAATTTAGATTGGTCTGTATCCCCCAACTTCATCTAGATCTTTGCCCTTCTTAGGCAGAACTGTGATGATCGCCTCACTAATGGTAAGGGGGAGACAATCATCCTCTAGGGCTTTGGTAAATATTTTTAGCATGTAAGGTGACAATAAATCATTAAAAGTTTTATTAATTTCACTGGGTGTCCCATCTGGGCCATTTTATTTATTTAATTTTATTGTATTTTTTTTGCCTCCTTTCAATGAAGTGCCATGTCTGTCCCAAGAAATTCTCGATCATCCTGACCCAGCACAGGCAAATTGCAATATTTAAGAATCCTCTCCATGGCCAATGGTTCCTTGTTTGCTTTACTAGATTATAATAGTACATAAAATCTTGAAAAATAAAAACAGGTGTTTATAAAAATTTAGTCTGCATATATTAACTAATGTCAATATCTGAATTTAGAGACCTTGGTGAGACAGAACTTTGCCTCATTTGATTGGTTTATTCAGACCCTTAACATTCCAGGAAATGAAGGTAAGCCCATTCTTTCATTTGTCTGGTGTAATATTATTCTACACAGAGGTCAAGTTCCACCCCCCAAACCCCCCCCCCCCCCCAATACTGATGTGTAATGAACAGTAACATAACAAACATATAGACAATCTAGCCCAGTCCAGAACAAAAAACAAATGCAGTTGCATATAGCAGATATCAGATCATGCAAACAATTTGACAATTCAATCTAGTACAAGCATACAAATACAATGAGCAGTACATGAAGCATATACACATTATTATTGATCATTTTGAGAGAACAAATAGGTTTTGAGCTGAGTTTTGAATTCAGAGATAGAGGTAGTAGTTCAGAGTGCCAGGGGTATTGAGTTCCACATGTTAGGTGCCACAACAGAAAAAGACCTGCCGCCCATTGACAAAAGGCAGAATCTAGGAACAAGAAGAAGTTTGCACCCAAAAGATCAGATTGTGCGAATAGGAATATAGGGAGAAAGTAAAACAGAAAGGTAAGAAGGAGCTAGACGTGGAATGACTTAAATGTAAGCAGTAGAATATTGCATGCAATACGGGATGTGACAGGTAGCCAGTGAATGTTAAATAAGAGGGTAATATGTGCAGATCGTTTGGTGTAAGTTAGTACTCTCGCAGCAGAATTTTGAATATATTGCAAGCGGGAGATAGAGTGTGCTGGTAGTCCTAAAAAAAAGGGCATTACAGTAGTCAAGGCGAGATGTAATAAATTTATGGACTAATGATTCAGCATCTTTCAGGCTAATGTAGTGATGAATTTGGATGAGCTTGTTAATATAGGCAATTAGGGTCAATGAAGTGTCAAGAATGATACCTAAGTTTTTGACTGTGGCAGATGGGAAAATTACAGTAGCATCAATGTCACAGCTAGGGACATTAGTTAGATTTTTTTGTTAGTGATTATGGACCAATAATTATGATCTCAGCTTTACTCATGTTTAATTTGAGAAGGTTGGAGTTAAGCCAGCCTTTCAATTAATTTACACATGAGGGTATGAGGCAGTCTGGTGAATAGAATCTGGCTGGCAAGCTGTATATATTTGTATATCATCGACTAGCAGTGATAGTTAAAACCATAATGTAGAATAATTTGTCCAAGAGGTATAATGTTGATAATGAATAGTAAAGTAAATGAAGGGAACCTTAGGCACTCAGGCTCTTTTATGCCGCTCTCCCCGTACAGGAGACAGGTGTTAGACATAATTTAGCTCAGGTGCAAGCGCCCTTACCGCTTTCCCTCTCCGGACGGGCGCTTGACCACGCCCCCGCTGCCACAGTCAGTTCATCACCAAAGGTCTCACATGCCTGAGATACCAATCTCTGAAAGGCAAGAAAGTAGTAGTTTGTGACAGACAGTGTCAAAAGCTGAGCTAAGGTCATGTAATAAGAGAATGGTGATATTGCCCGAGTAACGAGAGAGTAAAAGGTAATTGACAACCTTTACTAGAGCAGTTTCAGTACTGTGATGTAAGCGGAATCCAGATTGAAATATATCAAACAGATTGTTGTGAGCTAGAAAATATTGCAGCTGAATGGTGACAACCTTTTCCATGATTGTAGAGACAAATGGTAAATTAGAAATTGGACGATAATTTGAAAAGTCTGCTGGATCCAGATTATATTTTTTGAGAACAGGAGTCACAGCAGCAGTCTTGATTGATATTGGTACAGTGGCAGAAATAAGAGACATGTTCACAAGGTGTGATATAGGAGCAGAAATAACAGAGGTACAGTGTTTTAGAAGAAATATGGGTGCAGGATCTTGCCGGCATGAAAAGGAATTGGATATCTGTTTTATGTCACTAATGAGGGAGGGGTTCTTCGCTGTAAAGGTTAGTCAATGGTTGGATAGCCTGATCAAGCTCACAAGTAGAAATGGTCAGTTTGTCACCAAAGGTCTCACATAAAGCCAGCTTTCCCTGAAAGTGGTGCAAAAAGGAACAACATGTGTCATAAGATTGGAAAATACTATGGCTGGGTGCTTGCACTAGTTTATTTACCATGCTAAGCAGTATTTTAGGCCTATTGTTACCTTTATTAATGATGTTGAAGGTATAAGTAGAGCGGGCTGCATTCAGGGCAGTTTTATAATGTCTAACATGTTCCGATAATGCTAAGAAATGTACAGATAGGCCTGACTTTCAAAAAGTAATTCAAGTTGTTGTCCTTTTGCTTTTAGAGCATGAAGCTCTGCATTAAACCAAGGAGAGGAGTGGGAAGAGGGAACAGACCTGGTCCTAATAGGAGCATACTCATCTAAGGCATTAGCAATAAGAGAATGGTAATCATCCAGTATCATAGACGTACAGTTGAGATTGAAGACATCAGAAATAGCAGATGAAGCAATTGATCCAGAAAATGAATTGAGATCGACCACATTGATGTTACAATATGATATGGTTGTGGTATCAATAAATTTTGTTGTACAGGATAATGTAAATTCAAAAGTAATAAGTTTATGGTCAGAGATAGGAATAGCCAGACCACAGATGGAAACATTATTCAAACCAGATGTAAAGACCAAATCAAGTGTATAACCATGAGCGTGTGTTGGGAACTTAACATTCTGAAGAAGATCATAACTGTCCAGGACAGTCTTTAAGGGAGTACTGTTAGAGCATACAGTATCAACAGAGATTTTAAAGTCACCAAGCAAAAGGACCTGAGATGACTCTCAGAACAAATTAAAGTTAATAGTACACTGAGTTCAGAGAAAAATTAAATTTGATGCTTAGGTGGCCTATAAATTAAGATAAGGGGACAGTTAGAGCAACCTTCAGAACCATGTACTCAAATGTCTTAGTGCTGTGAAAATCCAGTTGAGTAAGTTGTATTGAGTTTTGAAAGATGACCACAAGTGCTGATATCCATGTGGTGTAAGCAGGTTAAGATGCATGTAATCATTAGGCATCTGCCATGTCTCTGTGAGACATAGTATGTCCAGGTTGGTGTCCGTAGTTAGTTAATTAAGATTGAAGTGAAGTTTCTTGAAGTGTCCGAAATGGTGCGACAATTCAGGAGATCAAAGTGTTTTTGCAATACACCAAGGCTGCCTGTAGAGGTATAATTTGAATATGTTTTATTTATGTTGTCAAGTGATCGCGGTGTCCAGGGGCTTCTCCCCTGTAGAAGCTTTGGTTTACTCAGTGCTCTAGTAATTGACCAAATGCATGGAATCTCAGTAGGTGCTGACTGTTGAATGTTGAAAATCCTTCGGGGTGAGCAATGTACATACTGTGGGCGCTGGATGATACCAAGCAACCAACAGTATTCGTACATCGCAGAGTTGAGGCGTGGATGCCTGTTTAATGCCTTTAAATCAGTTGTTGGATGTTAAATCAAAAATGAGAGAAACCAGAGGCAGGATGAGTGCTAAAGCTTTTGACGTGCTAGCAATAATCGAGAGAAAGCCAGCCATCAGCAAAACCACGTTAGCCAAAACTTCAACCATCACATAATCTATAAATAGCTCACAGAGAGGAAAGCAACCCAACCTGACAGTAAGCAAATAGCGTGAATGATAATGAGAGACCCCACAGTCAGTCTGATAGATGGAGGATAGAGGAGGGTGGCAAGCCAGTCACCCTCCAGCAGCAAGCCAGCAACCGAGAGTTCACAGTGGCAACAGAAAAAACACGTCAAGCTAATGCAGAGGAGGTAGATCCAAGTTGCAGAGTGGCAACCGTGAAACCAGAGGGGTAGCAGAAAACACAATAGCTGTCGTAGAACAGCAGCTAGTGCATAGCAGAATAAAACAAACCAAAAGAACAGAAAACAAATAACACAACTGATCACATTCATCCCAGTGTGATCCCTCACATAATAAGAGATAGACATTTCAGCTCAGATGAACAGAGAGCACTTGTGCTAGCACTGAAATGTCTTTTTTAAGGAATCTTTCCACCAACATGGTTTAGGGGCTGATTACTGTGCAAATTCTTGGCCTGTTACGTGCATTTCCACCGTAGAAAAGGCTGTTCCGGGGCCAAAAACCTGGTTCCACACCAGCCCCAAACACTTGCTGGTCTCCATGCCGGAACTGATTACATCATGGGGCATACAGCGGTATAATTTTTCATCACCACAGATTCCCCAAACAACAACACTAGCTACCATCTGCAGCAACAAGTATTTCTTAACTCTGTTAAAAACTATTAAAAATACCCACAAAATTATCAGACATCAAAAGCATTCATTGCTATCAGTTAAGTAAACCGGTGGAATTCTCAATTAAGATGTAAACATAATATATGCTATGGCAAAACTCCAAATTTAGCCATCTGCTACACCAATGTTAAAAATGATTGCACTGTTACAGTTTACAGAGTTTTTGCAAGTTAAGCCATAAGTTCATACAAAATAATGCCATTTCATTACCTGTTGTCTTTAGCGTAGATGTCGTCTCTTTTCTCATCCCATTACGCTATTGATAAATTTGAGTAACAGCGTGTCATTTCTATTGCAATTTCAGAGAAATTGGCCATCAAACAAATTGTTCCTGACAAGCCAGACATAAAAATTGTTTGTAAAAGACAAGGGTAGATGATAAGACATTGTATGTATTGTACAATAAAAATGTTTTATGTCAGTAAGTCTTGGCTCTGTGAATAAAATTGTATGTTTTCAAACATTGCTGAAGTTGCTTGTCAACACTGAAACTTATGAAAAGGCTTAAAACCCCTGGACAAAACTGCTGTCTTGGTGTGAGAACAAAATGTAGAGAATAAGATGCATTTTGAAATGAAAATGTATTAGTGTAGATGTGGCCTAAAATATAAAAAGTCAAAGCATATGTTGGCCCTGTAGTGGTTGAAGCATAAAACAGTTGGTAGGGTACATACTTGAAATTAAGTTGTGGTGGGGAAAGTCATATAAAAGTGAAAAAATAAACCTTACCAAGTAGCACATATAGTCTGCTCAGTGATCTTCCACTCAAATGAATGAAAATGGCCAACCTACTGGGGTGGGCTATGGCGGAGCCAAAGTTGCTGCCATAGTGGGACTTCATTGACGACAAACAGACGGGGGTGCGAGACATTGTGTGGGAAGCAGAGAGGAAATGATCACAACCAGGAAACACACACAAATGAAAAGGCATCTTGAAAAAGATGCTTTCCTTTGCGCCACTCTTTTAGAGGAAAATCTACTCTTTTTATTTGTTTTTATATATATATATATATATATATATATATATATATATATATATATATATATATATATAAGATGCTCTGCTCAGCTGTCGAAGCACCCAGGGGAAGCAACCGTTGTGTGTGAGGGGCAGAACCGCTGTAATGTGCCGTAGATCCAACAGCTTTTCAGAGAGAGAGAGATGAATTCCATATCAATATTCCATATCAGGAGGAATTCAGCTCTGTGAATACATCCGCTTGGCTTCGAAGAAGAAATCTCAGTGTGTGTTTGGAAGCAGCACTCTTTTGTGTCTCCTCTACTTCTCCCTGCAACTCTACTCGCAATGTCTCCTCTACTTCTCCCTGAGTCACCCAGCAACCGTAGGGGGTCCGGACAGCCACAGTGCAGCGGCGTGGATATTCTCGTTCCCAAAGCGCTCTTCAGCGCAGCATCATAGTGAAGCTTTTGTAAAGGGAATGTCTCGGGTTACGTATGTAACCCTTGTTCCCTGAAAAAAGCGTAACGAGATGCTGCACTTTTCTGCCACACTGGGATGCCCTGGGACTACTCGTCAGACGAAATACCTGATGATGCACCGGTGACGCATCTATTTATAGCCACTGCGCCAGGTGTGTCCAATGATTACATCGGCAGAGGCTATAAATTCCGGTCAATGTTCATTGACGTGTTGCATACATATTCACCTCACTCTCTGCCACCATAAGAATGTTTGGAAGCACATGCACACTTATATTCATAATGCAAAAGCTGTAATGCACATATTCTGTCCTGCGCAGAAGGTTTAGAGAGGGGCATGGGAGACGTGTACAGGCATTTGATCAGAGATAATGCACTGGAAGCAGCAGAGGATGCTACCCTTACCGCTCTATTCCCATGAGAGAGGGAGAGTGAAGAGAAGAAAGGGGGAATGATATGTTCCCAGCAGAGACCTGCAGAGCATATCTCAACTTCTCAAAATGTCCCCTAGGAGTTAATGTCTGCAAGAAACTATCCTGTCAGCTTTGGCCTTAATGGCATAATCTTTAGAGAATTGAAAATATAGCAGGAGTTCTAGTTAACATAAGATAAGAGATACAGTATGTGTTACTACAAGGCTGTTGTGTTGAGTGTTTATGTCTTAGCTTTGTGACATAGAGGGTGACCAGCAAGCGAAAACCAGTTAAAAGGGTCAGTCAGACCAGATATTGAAGCTTATGAAAAGCTTTCAAAACTTCCAGTGGGTTCAGAACCTTGTCTGCTTTTGAAGATGTGCAAAAGACGATGAATAAATCATTCATCTAGTCATTCAGTTGTGGGCTGCCTCTTGCCCAAGTCTGGACTGCACTCAGTTCCATTGATTGAGAACTTTTGTTAACAACAGTCCATATTCAGAGAGTATGAGATATGTGCATTTTGTGGATGACACATTTTAATGAAGCTTCCATAGAAACTGTCATAAGTAGTTTCATTTTTTTGTGTTTCTCAGCATTACAAGGTCGAATGTGTAGTTAAATGCTATTTACAGGCTTTTTGGAATCCCACATGTGTAACAGGATGCCTTGCTTAACTTGATATGATGTGAATGTGTAAATAATAATTATAATAATATTAATCAAATATTTGGTTCATACTAATGGATTTCATAAAACATTTTGGGCACAAGCGGTCTCAGACATGAGCTTGTGATGTTGACTCAAGGACATAAGAGCCCGGAGTGGCATGAAGTTGCCCTAACTTATGCCACTGGCTAGTGCGGTGGACATAAGTCTGAAAGGCACGGACTGGACAAAGTCTGTGATGTCTTTCCTGCTCCGGCATTGTAAACAGCGGGGAGCAGAAGGCTTCGAGAGTGACGGGATGTACAGTCGAGAAAGGAACCTTAGGCAGGAAGTCAGGATGAGGGTGCAAAATTGCTTTAGCCATTCCTGGGGCAAAATCTAAGCAGGCTGGCAAGACAGACAGAGCCTGTAGATCCCCAATTATTTTTAGAGAAGTAATTGCCATAAGAAAAACCAACTTGAGAGTCAGAAGTTTATCAGACGCTGACGCTAGAGGTTCGAAGGGAGTCTCAACCAGACCCTCAAGGACTATTGCTAAGTCCCATGAAGGGATCCTGGTCCTAGCAGGAGGTCTCAGTCGCATGTCTCCACAAAAGAAGTGAGCGAGCAGAGGATTTCTCCCCAAAAGCACCTCGTCAATCAAGGCGTGGCAAGCCGATAGAGTGGCCACGTAAGCGCTGAGAGTGGCGGAGCATGTGCCTGGTGATAATTTTTCCTGCAGAAATTCCAGAACTGAAGCAATCTGGCAGTTAACTGGATCTGCATTATGTGCACTGCACCATCTTTCAAAGACACCCCATTTATTGCCGTAACTTCTTCTAGTAGAGGGAGCCCTAGCACTTAGAATGGTCTGGATAACTTTAGGTGAAAGCCTAGTGTCCCTTGGTTGGTACCCTTCAGGGGCCAAACATGAAGGTTCCACAGCTTGGGCCGGGGATAAAATATTGTTCCCTGCGCCTGAGACAGAAGGTCCCTCCTGTCCGGAATCGCCCAAGGCGAGCTGTCGAGGAGAGAGATTATCTACGAGAACCATACCCCGTTTGGCCAGCGTGGCACTATCAGTAAGAGGCAGGACCATTGCTGGCAAACTCTGTCCAAGAAGCAGAGAAACCGGGGGAAACACATAGAGGTGCATTTTGGGCCATGTATGTGCACGCGTCCAGACCCAGGGGGGCTGGGTGACTCCGAGAGAAGTAGAGGGGACATTGCACTGTCTGTTGAGAGGCAAAGAGGTCCACTTCTGCCCTGTGAAATATCACCTAGATTTGTTCCACTACCTCGGGGTGGAGTTTCCTTCCCCGTCAGTATTTTCTGTCTGTACAGTAAATCTGCTCTCACATTCAGGCATCCAGGGATATTAACTGTCCTGATTTACAGGAGCTTACCCTGGGCCCAAAGGGGAATCTGCCACGCCAGAGTGTTCAGCTGGCATGAACGTAGACCTCCTTGATGATTTATGTAAGAGACTGCTGCTTTGTTGTCCACCCACACCAGGACATGGCAGCCTCTTAAATGCTGGAGGAAGTATTTCAGGGCCAGAAATACAGCCATAAACTCGAGGCAGTTGATGTGGCAATCGAGCTGATGACCCTCCCATTCACCTTGAGCTGGACGACTACTTAAGACTGCTCCCCAGCCCGTCAAGGATGCGTCTGTTATTAGCAACTTGCAACGGCAAGACGCACCTAGAGTGGGACAAAGTAAGGAGCCGGGGTCTGAACCACATAGAAATGGTACGAAGCACACGGTGCGTAACCCTTATTAGCTTTAGGGGACTGGCCCTTGGATGAAATCCCCTGGCTTTGAGCCACAACTGAAATGGTCTCATGTGCAGAAGGCCCAAAGTGATCACCGAGGATGCAGATGCCATGAGACCTAGTATTCATTGATACTGACGAACAGTGCAATCTTGGCCTAGTCTGACTTTGCTCAGGGTGTTCTGAATGGACACGATTTGAGCGGGAGACAATTGTGCTCACATCGTGATCGAATTCAATACATAGCCCAGATAGGTAATTCCCTGAGTGGGAGAGTGAATGCTCTTTTTGACGTTGAGTCTCAGACCCAGAGAAACCAAATGAGCTAAGACGATATCCCTGTGCTGAACTGCCAGTTCTTGAGACTGTGCTAGTATCAGCCAGTCGTCTATGTAATGCAGAATGTGGATGCCCCGGAGTCTCAAAAGAGCCAGTGTTGCATCCATGCATTTTGTGAATGTGTGGGGTGACAGGGCTAGGCCAAATGGAAGAACCCAATATTGGAAGGCTTTATCCCCGAAAGCAAACCTCAGGAACTTCCTGTGTTGTGGCAGAATTTCTATATGAAAATATGCATCCATGAGATCGATCGTGACCAACCAATTGTGATGTTGGATTTGGGACACAACCATCTTGATAGTTAGCATCATGAACTTGAACGCCCTGACTGAGTGATTCAAGCCTCGAAGATCTAAGATCAGACGCAACCCCCCACCCTTATTGGGAACCAGGAAGTATCTGCTGTAATAACCTAACTCTTTCTCTGGAAGGGGAACATGTTCTATGGCCCCTTTGACCAAGAGATTTTGCAGTTCTTTCCACAGTAGACATGCTTGCTACGACTTGAATCGCGGAGGACAGCAAATTAATTCTGTAGCCTTTTCTACTGTTCTTAGGACCCACATAGAAATACCTGGCAGTAGTTTCCATGCTGCCAGGTTCTCTGAGACTAGGGGTATTCATTTTGACACTTCCTGTTGAGGGGATGTCGATTGTTCTGTACACCCAACATTTCCCTGGAAGCCTCTAACTCCCGAAACACCAGAGGTGGCGGGAATGGAGAGGTTTTGTGGGGGTATCGGGTGGGTAGAAGTGGATGATACACGCGCCCCGTCCCAAGGGGGTTACCCCCACAAGGCTGGGCGCAAGACCATCAGGGCTTTTTCCTCTTAGAAATGACTGCCCTGAGGTCTTGCTTTGGGGGCTGCTGAGGGCGACGAGCTGGTCCCCAGTCTCTACGAGTGGGACTGGGGTGGGACTGGGGTGGGCCTCCCCCTGATTGCGGCGAGGAAGGAATTGCCCGAAGGCTTCCTCGTGACTTTTTGCTGCCTGGAACCTGGTGATAACTACATTCATAGCGTCACCAAACAAGCCAGAAGGCGAAACCGGGACATTGAGAAGGAAAACTTTGTCCTTGTCTCTGATTCCCGACAGGTTGAGCCATAAGTGTCTCTCCATGCTGACTAAAGCAGACATAGACCGGCCAATGGCACTGGCCCTCTGCTTGGTCACACAGAGAGACAGATCCGTGGCTCGACGAAGCTCGGAGAAAGCCTCCTCGTCAACCGTGGTGCCCGAACTCAGGTCCTTCAACAGATCAGCCTAGTACGCCTGTAACACTGCCATAGTGTGCAGGGCAGCACCAGCCTGACCTGCTGCCTGATAAGCCTTCCCCACAAGCGTGGAGGTGGTCCTGCAAAGCTTTGTGGGGAGAGTGGGTCTTTTTAACGATGATGCTGAGCCAGGCGAGAGATAACCATTCAGCATCACCGAATACCACAGTGGCTCAGCACCCATGATAGTCGACTATATCGACGTCAAGGGGATGAAGACACGGGAAGTATAAGGTTTCCCCTGGCCACCAGACAGAAATCTGTCCTCCAAATTGGAGCGTTTGGGTGTCTCTTGTTCACATGGCCAGTCTAATTGAAGCTATACGATGATTTATTATCATGCCCGGAATGCTCGGAGGTGGGTAACTCGAAGTCCGGAGACTCAAGGGATTCACGGTCCCCCTCATGAACCGAAGAGGTGCCAGAGCACACTTCAGGATCACAGGAAGGACCAGCTGGATCTGGGGAGAGAGCAAGTGACCCTTCTCTCGCTCCTCAGCCAGATCTATATGAGAGCCCCACGATGGAAGTGTGGGCGCAGACTCTCAGATGTAAGCAAGATGAGCGCGAAGCATTTTGTCTGCGAACAGATTGCAATGCTCGCACCCACCCCGCCCCAATGCAAGAGCAGCATGCCCTTCCCCCAAACACACAAAACAAAACTGGTTTGTGTCCCTCTCAGCCATAGAGCGTAAACAGGGAACACACACCGCTTGCTCTGTCTTTCAGTATTTTTTTTTTTTTTTGAAAAAAGAGAAAGGTTTCTGTGCACTGCCTAACAAAATCTAACTCCTAACAGAGGAAAGTAGAAAGTTTCTGACAGTATCATGAAGCACAACGCATACAGAGTGATCTGAAGACAAAAGATCTGATGATGCACCTCTGACGCATCTATTTATGGCCCTGCTACAGGTGCATCCGATGATGTCATCAGCAGAGGCTATAAATTCTAGTCAATTTCATTTAATTCTGCCCTGTAGCACCAGCCAGAAGGCAACAGATCAAAAAGGTAATGGGCTGGGTGAGTGGGGTCCAGTGTGATTTTTCCAGCCCTTTTCCTCAATCTTGATTTGTACAGTTCTTGAAGGGAGGTCAGAGGGCAACCAATAATCTGTTTAGCAGTCCGAACTGTCCTTTGTAGTCTTCTGATATCCGATTTTGTAGCTGAACCAAACCAGACAGTTATTGAAGTGCAGAGTACAGACTCAATGACTATGGGTAGAACTGCATCAGCAGCGCCTGTGGCAGATTGAACTTCCTCAACTGGCAAATGAAGTACAACCTCTGGTGGGCCTTTTTCACAATGGAGTCAATGTGTCTCCCACTTCAGATTCTGTGAGATGGTAGAGCCCAGGAACCTGAATGACTCCACTACTACCATAGTGCTGTTTAGAATGGTGAGGGGGGTCAATGTTGGAGTGTTCCTCCTAAAGTCCACTATCATCTCCACTGTTTTGGTTGTTTTGATTCCACCAGACAGTCAACCTCCCTTCTGTATGCAGACACATCGTGATCCTGGATGAGGCAGATGACAGTAGTGTCATCTCCAAACTTCAGGAACTTGACAGAGGGGTCCTTGGTGGTGCAGTCATTTGTGTACAGGGAGAAGAGTTGTGGGAGGGCACATATCCCTGGGGGGCACCAGTGCTGATCGTAAAGGTGCTGGAAGTGAATTTCCCCAGTCTCACTAACTGCTGCCTATCTATCAGAAAGCTGGTGATTAACTGTCAGATAGAGGTGGGTACAGAGAGTAGGTTTAATTTATAATAGCTGAGATGATGGTGTTGAAACCCAACTGAAGTTCACAAAAAAAAAAAAACGATCCTTGCATATGTCCCTGGTCTGTCCAGATGTTGCAGGATATGATGCAATTCCATGTTGACTGCATCATCCACAAACCTGTTTGCTTGATAAACAAATTGAAGAGGATCCAGAAAGTTTCCATTGATGTCGTTCAGGTGGGCCAACATCAGTCTCTCAAGCAAGACCTTGCTTCCTTAGGAAGCTTATAAAAGCTCAGAGGCAGGTTGACAATTATGTCTACATAATTCATGGCAACTTGGACTTCAGGGAAGAACATTGATACATTTTATGCTCGATTCGAGGACAACAACACCGCCATCGCGGAGAGAACACTCGCGGCCGATACTACAGAGGTTGGTTCACTCTCCATCTCTGTTGCGAATGTAACCCGATCCTTCCGACGGGTGAATATCCGCAAAGCCGCGGGTCCAGACGGCATTCCGGGCCGCGTCATCAGAGCATGCGCGAACCAACTGGCTGGTGTTTTTACAGACATTTTCAACCTGTCCCTCTCCCTGTCTGTAGTCCCCACATGCTTCAAAACATCAACCATTGTGCCTGTATCGAAGCAATCAAAAATGACTTGCTTAAATGACTGGCGTCCTGTTGCCCTCACCCCCATCATCAGCAAATGCTTTGAGAGGTTGATCAGAGATTACATCTGCTCTGTTCTGCCCACCTCTTTGGACCCATTGCAGTTTGCCTACCGCAACAACCGCTCCACTGATGATGCCATTGCATCTACAATACACACTGCTCTCTCCCACCTGGAAAAAAGGAACACATATGTGAGAATGCTGTTTGTAGACTACAGCTCAGCATTTAACACCATAGTGCCCTCCAAGCTTGATGTGAAACTCCGGGCTCTGGGCTTAAACAGCTCGCTGTGCAGCTGGATCCTGGATTTCCTGTCAGGCAGACGTCAGGTGGTTAGAATGGGCAGCAACATCTCTTCATCACTGACCCTCAACACTGGAGCCCCGCAGGGCTGTTTTCTCAGCCCACTCCTGTATTCCCTTTACACACATGACTGTGTGGCGACACATAGCGCCAATGCCATCATTAAGTTTGCTGACAATGCGACGGTGGTAGGTCTGATCACTGACAATGATGAAACAGCCTACAGAGAGGAGGTGCACACTCTGACGCGCTGGAGCACTACCTCTCCCTCAACGTCAGTAAAACCAAGGAGCTTGTGGTGGACTTCAGGAAGAAAGACAGAGAACACAGCCCCATCACCATTAAAGGAGCACCGGTGGAGAGAGTCAGCAGTTTCAAGTTCCTCGGTGTCCACATCACTGAGGAACTCACATGGTCCATCCACACTGAAGCCGTTGTGAAGAAGGCTCATCAGCGCCTCTTCTTCCTGAGACGGCTGAGGAAGTTTGGAATGAACCACCACATCCTCACACGGTTCTACACCAGTACTGTAGAGAGCATCCTGACTGGCTGCATCACCGCCTGGTACGGCAATAGCACCGCCCACAACCGCAAAGACCTGCAAAGGTTGGTGCGAACTGCCAGAAACATCATCGGAGGTGAGCTTCCCTCCCTCCAGGGTTATGGGCTGCTCTCACTGCTTCCATCAGGCAGGCGGTATCGCAGCATCAGGACCCGCACCAGCCAACTACATGACAGCTTCTTCCCACAAGCAATAAGACTTTTGAACACATGATCTCTCACGATCAACAATCAGCACTGCACTTTATTAATCTTCATTCTGTCAAATATATTCTCGCTCCCAATTCAATTAGTGTATATATATATTTATATACCCTTATCTAGTGTATGTGCATTCTACATTGTGTGTATTGTGTACATTTGTTATGTAAATTGTGTTGTGTAAATATGTCGTTTATTGTAAAGTGGTTTATGTCTCGTCACTGTCATTACTGCAGTGTTGCTCGGAACTGCACACAAGACTTTCACCTACTGTTGCACTTGTGTACAGAGTAGTGTGACAATAAAGTGATTTGATTTGATTTGATTTGATTTGATTTGATTTGATACCAGTTTAACAGATTTATGACCTCACATTCTGGATTCTCCATTGTTTTCCTTGCCTTGCTTCTTGAGGCCATGTAAAACAGCCTCCTGGAAGTTGCTTGCAATGCTATATGTTTTATAGTGAGGAAAGCCTTGACACGAAGTCCGCAAATTCAGCCTCCCTTCCAAAAGGTTATTGGTTAGAACAAAATTAAAGAACAGTTAATAACCTTCTTTTAAAAATTACAGTGTCTGTGCTAAGAGGTGGGTGAAATACCAATTACAATGATGCCAGAAACAAGAGAGACAAGCAACATGGTCTGGAAAAACAAGCACCAAATTAGCCACTTGCCTCACCAAAATATGTGCAGTTAATTAACAGTTAAGTATAATTTAATTTACAGATCTACTTCTGAGTCAAATCCCGGCAGCATCAAATCTGTATCTATCATATCTTACAATAATTCAGTAAAGACATGTACTTTTGACCTCTAAAAATATTTTCCTTGTATCTGGATTAACCGTACATACATGTATATGTAGTAATTATTCATAGTTGTTAAAAAGGTCTTCATTCAGAGAATGCAACATCCACAACAGTCAGAACACATTTTATTTTTTTTGGGCAATATGAAGTGGTGTAATTCCAAGAATTTACTGTGAAACCTTTAGTTTCATGAAAAAAATTATTGGAAAAAAAAATATCCAGTTATAACCAGTTTCCAGCATTTAAAAATAATGTTTTCACTCCGGAACAATTGAAAATCACTTTTTTCTGGCTTTCGGTTGCGTTCTGCAAAAACTTTAGTTTGAACTGTTTTTAGTTCCTGATTTAAAGGACGCACTTATCAGCTGGTAAAACTGCAAATTTGTTGGGCATGAAGGTGAGTAGTATGAATAGAAATGGAAGCCTAAGCAATAATTCTACCAATTCAAATCATTGCATCACTCATTAATACATTTACATCATCCTATCACTGTGCTGTTTTCGTTCCTGTGCAATGACGTATACATGACCTCCACCACCCCACCGCCACCAGCAAGGTCCCTGTCCGCATTCGGGGGCAGGCTCCTCGTCCTCTGCCTCCTTCATCAGCAGGATCAAACTGTTGAGCAACTTCCTATATCAGCCTGTCCAACAGAGATTTATGCCAAAGGACATTCATTAATCTTAATAAACATGTTAATCTCAAAATGGTCTTTCAGTTAGAATTACAGAGATACTTCATCCGAAAATGTGGGCATTGTCCCATGACATGAATATATTACGTTGCAACAACAACCGCTCAAGTAATTTTCCCTGGGTTTGTTAAGCAAGCACCATTTAAGAACAAGAAACAACTTTCTAGGTTGATATATATAGCGCTTACTGTTGAAAACAACCACTCAACTTGCGGTTCTCTGCTCTTTTATCCAGAATGTGACGTTTCCTCAGCTGTCGACTATGGGATGGTAAAGTGTCTAGTTGATTCGCACTTCAGAATCTCGCAGGAAATAGCAGGTCATCTGGGTATTTCCCACTTACTGTTTTATGAATACTAAGGATTCCGACATACTACTTCAATAGCATACTGTTTTTGGCATACAATATAGTAGAGAAGTATGGATATTCAGACGCAGCAACTGTCCTGCCCCAAACTCATGCGACTGGTTGAGCAAATGCTGCTACTATCTGGTTGGACTGATTGGCATACTCAAATAAACAGAGCAATGTTTTGATAGCGCCACAGAGTCCCGGTGTTTACACTCAGGGAAATACACCTGCAAATGGCTTACTTATAATAGTCTATCCTTAATAAGCTGGGATAGGAGGAAGTATTTTAACATGGAAATAACGCTTTAAGAAATAATTGGTCTGTATAAAATGCATGATAACCTCAATTGTCATCCAATTTGACATTCCAAATAAAATTTTTGAAACATGAAAATTAATTATCTTTGAAGGTAATGAAAAACAGTTATATGATTAGTTTAACCATTTATAAAATAATTTGCACACTTTACATGAGTAATCTCTATTTGCATAATAGCTTTAGAAACTTCAAAGTTCATTTGAGATCATGGTTCAGAGCATGGTTCAGCTTGGGGGAATTCAGTACTCTTGTACAGTAAACATTGTTTTGACATCATGACAGCTGTGAAACAAAGATGCCTGAAGCAACTTTGCACCCTTGCACAAAACTTAATCTCTGCTATGCCAAACTATATTCAGTCCACTAAAGCAGATGAAGTCATGCACAGCACCATTCAAAATCAGTAACTACTGCTCAGTTTAATACAAACCGTTGACATCTGTGTGAATTAAAGCTTACAATATCACATGACAGTGTAGTGCTTGACTACGTATAAATTAACTAAAGCATGAGAGAGAGAGGGACTCCAGCACCATCCTATCATTAGTAAATTGATTAATAGAGTACACACACACACACACACACACACACACATGCGCGTTGGTGCAGCAGTCCATGTTATGAGGACTCTCCATAGACATAATGATTTTTATACTGTACAAACTATAGATTCTATCCCTAACCCTACTCCTAAACCTAACCCTCACAAAAAACTTTCTGCATTTTTACATTTAAAAAAAAACATAGTTTAGTGTGTTTTTAAGCAATTTGAATTATGGGGACACAAGAAATGTGAACGCAGCATAGTTCTAGCGGGAAGACTAGCAGCTGTACATCATCACACCATTAGCTGGGTAATTCCTAGCCAATCGCAGGTAAGCCATTGCTTTATAAGTCTGCTCACAATCCATCACATTGCTGTTTCAGTGTGCTAACATGGCAAATCACCTCTCAAGGCCACAGGAGAACCAGTGCACAGAACATCTCTGGAGACGCCTTCCCTTTCCAACGACGTCATCACTTCACCTCAACTTCTGATAACATCAAACCCACGGGGAGTAAACAATCAACAACCAGCAAACCCGGATCTTCACTCATATCTCATTCATTTAGGAGATCTCTCTCAATCGAATTGCACGACCCAGCGCGGAAGGAGTGCGCTTCACGCCAAGTCCGTCAAAATCATCGGCTCAGGCAGCAGCTGGTTTCCATCAGAAATAAGCTAAGTCATTTTCATATCCATCAAATGCAATCAGATTTAGTCATGTGTCTAGGCCTTCCGTTGCCATGCTGCCTGTTCATTATAAAGTTGCAAGGCTGTCTCTTCATCATGACGCATCAATATCAAAGCCAGTATTTCATATCAACAGCGCATTAGTAACGGCAGGCAATCGCGGTATCGCATGAAGGCAACTTGGTCAAGTTTCATTCACCCGTCATTCACCGTGCTGCATGCCCGAGATAATTTTTCAGGCATATCATCATGCACAGTCAGTGCTATCGTACGGGGTCCCATTACTCCATTCATTCCGTTTTGCTGGTCGCCTTCACCCAAATCACGTAATGGGTGCTTTCCATACCATTTATCATTCCTATGCCCTACTCACTAGGAAAGACCGAGCCCATGATGCTGGCATTCCGAGGGAGCTTGGCATCAGTTTAACCCGTCAATGTGTGCACCCCTTTTTGAGCACAAACAATGAAAATGACATACCTGAATTTAAATGGTCGTATTTACTTGAGCCTTTTGGAGTATGGACACAGTTGTAATATCTCTTGAAAGAAGACACTTTGGGCTTTATTTCCCAAGTTTCAGAATTAATATATGTTATTTTAAAGTTAGAAAACCACGCCCAAAATTTAAAAAATAAATAAATAGACTTTGGTATGGGCTCGTTTTGTTCATAAGAATCTAATATATAAAATTACATACAGTTTTACAACATGAATGCTGCTCTGATTGCATAGTTTGTTGAAGTAATGGAGAACATATCAAGACGTATCATTTTATGGACTAAAGGGCGATTGGACGTATAGAACGAACTCTCGTCATGGACAATTGACTCAAACGCGGCGAACTGGATTCATCTTGCGATCACGATTTCATAATAAAGGTATGAAGTCCCGTTTTGACATTGAATGTTTTATTCGACTCCCGGCACAAATAAACAAATTGCCATTTCTGGAGGATAGCTATCATGCAGCAAAGATCGGATATTAATGTTGAACCCTTAGACTTTTGAAAAGATGTATAATCTGTTAACATTAATTACATATATAGACGGTAAATTAACTATTAAGTGTAAACGGAGTGACTGCACTCCCGGTGCGAACAAATTCGTATCAACAGGTTAATATAGCCTTCACCAAAGTCTCGTGAAAGGGTCCTTGGTGAAAATAGATAACTTATTTTGTTCTGTAAAACATTTCGAGTGGTGTGCCCGAGCGCCTCCAAGGGCGCATTAATGCCGATCCATAAAACACAGCGTTTTCTTACACTAATACGTACTTCCACGTTCTCAGCGCAAGCACGACTGTTGCTATCTCATGGGATATTTACATTTTATTTCAGGCATCATTAAAGTGTAGAAATTCGTATGGCACGTCTTCATTAATCATTCACTCATTGTTGCTCAGAACACGTTTCAATCTGTGGGGATCTTCAAGCACTCGGGGCCTTATCCATGTTCCAAATTTCAAGCTCAGTCTAACAGTCATATCAGCCCAACTACATTACTTTTAAATATCAAAGCATTTCGATATGAGCCGTTCCCTTTTAATGTGCATGGTCAGGGACGTCATAGTAGCAGGTAAGTAGATTGGTCAATCACTGGATAAAACCTGTGCCAAGTCAAGCTCATTAATATAATCTTGTTACTGTTAAAGGAAACAATTATGCCCTTTTTATTTTCCCAAGATGTAATAAGTCCCAGGTGTCGCAGTATGCGTCTGTGAAGTTTCAGCTCAAAATACCCCACGGATCATTTAATACCATGTTATTATGTCTCTTTTGGGTGGAATAAAAAAAAAACACGCTGATTTTGTGCATGCTTCTCTAAATACAAATGAGCTACCACTCCCGCCCCCTTTCCGGAAGAGGGCTGTTCCGTTTCAGCTCCCGCTTCAGACACTACAGCAACAACAAATCAGAACCAATATGATTGACAAATCGTATTGTACCGTAAATACCGGAGTCCAGCCATATTTTATTAATATTCATGTATATCCGGTCTCCGTGAATGCAGTCAGAGACAATGGTAACTTTAGCACATTAGCCATGGAATCAACTTCAAGCACATTCGGAAAGGAGACTTGCAAACATTCACAAATGTAAAGTGCGATACTTTCATCTTCAGGACGTAAAGTTTGGACATGAACAGTTGGTACCGATCCACACACGAGAATCACATTTCTGAAGATCCTGATTTATATTGACACATTCACAAGCAGTCCGGTGTAAAATGATTGCACAAACATACACACATTATTGTATGTTTTGGGGCACATTCCCTTCTAAAACAAAACTGTCCACTGCATCTTCAGCGGCTCTATGCCGTGAGTACATGAATACTCTCATGTTCACTTTTACAGCCAAGAACAAAACCCGTATGAAGCTGCAACACTATTCTTCTCACCGTATTTGCTCCAGCTCAAGGAAGGAAAGAGAGGAGGGAAGAAGGAAAGAAGAAGAGAGGAAGGAGAAAAAAAACTAAAAAACAAAAAAAAACCTGCAATGCCTCTCGAATTTCTAGGCATCCTGCTCTATTCTCTAAACACGCAAGCCCCCCCCCCCCTAAAGAAACACTACAGGATCAGGTCTATTTGCACGTCGTTCTCTGGTCAGTTTGGGTCTCATAACGCAATCTCCAGTCCCTATCAGGCCACCTCAGTTTCGCCATGCTTATCATTCCTCAAGGCCAATCCTTCGTTCCCACCTCCTCACACTAGCTCATTCTTCAGACAAACTCTCCTACCTAGCAATCAACGATGGCTGCCGCGAATCTCCGGACGACAGGTCCCCATTCTCGGATGCGGCTCCCTCCATAGGATTCAGGGGTCCTGTCTAGGATCATGGGCCACAGGGAAATGGCCAGAAATATTTCATGGAGGGTAAAGGGGAATTCAGTTTTTCTGGACCATATAATTAAGTGCTGCGCGACTAAGCATGGAAGGATATGATGCTTGGGTCTTGGTGTGATTCCTTCTTCCCTCACTGGGTCGCATCGAAACAGGGATTACAGATCGAGAAACATTTATTAAATGACGGAGCATAGGAAGCTCTATTGAAAAAAAAAAAAAAAAAAAAAAATAATATATATTATTTTTTTTTTTTTTTTTTTTTTTTTCAATAGAGCTTCCTATGCTCCATCCGCGCTTTGTTAGATATTTCGTCATTTAATAAATGTTTCTCGATCTGTAATCCCTGTTTCGATGCGACCCAGTGAGGGAAGAAGGAATCACACCAAGACCCAAGCATCATATCCTTCCATGCTTAGTCGCGCAGCACTTAATTATATGGTCCAGAAAAACTGAATTCCCCTTTACCCTCCATGAAATAGCTCTTTACCCCATATGGGGTAAAATATACAGTGAGTACAGAAATAAAGAAATGCATTCCCAGAACCACCGCAGCCGCGTTTTGTGATTGCACAGCAAGCTACATCAACAAGAGATGTTTAAAAAGAGGCTTTATTCATTCCACACCCATCACGGCCAGCGTCATATGGGTCCTCTTCAGACCCATTCAAACGCATTGTAGCTATGCGACAATTCCGCAGTCGTCACCATAATCATAAAGGCTGGTCCTCCTCGAGCCATCACGTCCCTTACATGGCAGAGCATTTCCTCTAACTTCATTATCCCAGCCAGACACATTCCTTCCAAAGTTCCACAGACCAGCTTCTACTGGCAACCTTCGAGGTATAATGGGATCCACAATGAAGATGCTCAGCCGCTGGTCTCCCCAGCCGTATCTGAAATGGTCAACCTAACCCAAATCATCAAACAGCTCAACTCCCCATCAGCCATAAGTTCTCATGCATATCTGGTGGTGGTTGGTGGCTCTCCCCCAGCACATCCTTCCCTACACAATGATTCAATCCAAGCACACCCCTTGCCAAGGCTTCCATAATCTCAGCACAGCCCCTTTTCATAGGTATTGCACAAGCCAGCCGCCCTCGATGGAAAGCTCGCACCACAACGGGACATCCGTCAACAAGGTATTGCACGACAACATCGCCATTATTGTATGGCGTTATGCATGCTGTTCACCTTGGCAAAGATGACCACTAAACAACGGCCGCCATCGCTCGAGGGCTGGAGCCCCATGGAATATCTTTCTATGAAACGTATTGCACGCATCGTCGCCATTATCGTATGGCTTTACGCACGTTGCTCACCTTTCGGCAAAGATACCCAAACAACTTTTCCCTCGTCGGAGGGTTTTCATATCAAATGTTTTCTTTCAACAAAGGGATTGCACGCAACGTCACCATTATCGTATGGCTTTACGCACGTTGCCCACCTTTTGGCAAAGATACCCAAACAAACTTTTCCCTCGCCGGAGGGTTTTCATATCAATGTTTCCTTTCAACAAAGGGATTGCACGCAATGTCGCCACTATCGTATGGCTTTACGCACGTTGCCCACCTTTTGGCAAAGATACCCAAACAACTTTTCCCTCGTCGGAGGGTTTTCATATCAAATGCCGTCTTTCAGCAAAGGAATTGCATGCAACGTCACCATTATCGTATGGCTTTACGCACGTTGTCCACCTTTCAGCAAAGATACCCAATCATCTCTCCCCTCGTCGGAGGCTTTTCATATCAAACGTCTTTCAACGAAGGGACCGCACGCAACGTCGCCATCATCGTATGGCTCTACACACGTTCACCTCCGGCAAAGATGCCTCAAACAACTCTTCCCTCGTCGGAGGGTTTTCATAATCAAATGGCGTTTATCTCTCAACAAAGATACTGCACAACAACGCCGGCCTAACGTAGGGCGCATAACACGCCGCTTGCCTTATAAAGATTCTGCATCACCAGGGGCCTCAACGGAAGCCCAAAATCACACTCAAAAAAGGCTTCCTATTGCAAAGGCTCAAAGACGCTCAAATCTTTAATTTTCTCCTCCTCCAGAATGAACGCCTAACACAAGACCTGGTTCGTACCAAACTGGATCATCTCTTTTGGGGGGTAGTATTCTACTCTCTCTTTTGGGGGTAGGCTCCTCGCCGCTGCCTCCTATCTGTGGCAGGACATGATGGTTCCGAGTACAACTCCCTCGGACCGCCAAAGAGAGACATTACTTTTCTGTTCTATATTCATCAAATAAATGGCATCTTAAACCTCACTCAAGCCTACGTGTCTTCCTGAGAGAAATGTCCTCATAAACCACATTTATAGCATAATATCTGTTACGAAGAGGTGGCAGACAAGGAGTGGGGATCTAGATGCAGCTTTATTGAAATAATCAAAACAACAAAAACACTGGAACGAACAAACAAAAGGTCCACGATGGGAAACATAAACTGATGGGAACAAACAGGAACAAGCAGGAACTCGGGCTGGAACTCGGGTAACATACGAACAACGATAGACACTGGGTGGAAAAACAACAGGGTTTAAATAAACAGGGATAACGATGGACAGGTGCAAACAATGAGGGATAATAGGATGTGATGAGGGCCGGGAATTGTGGGAAACGTAGTTTAGGGTGATAGTGAGGGAAAAACACGAGGCAGACAATGGGGAAACGTGACAATATCCTTGTGAATACCAGTTTGTAAACTAAAAAAATGTCCTCGTAAACCGCCCAAACCCACCCCCCCACACAAACACACACACTTACAAGGCTATTCTGAGAAGACCAAATGCCTTCTGTCTGCTCAGCTATCTGAATTTTATGTAACTAATGTGATGACCTGCATTGGTTGCGAAGAGTTCGAACATAATTGGTTTTCTTTACTACAACTACAAGTTCTCCATTCCACTTGGAAGGACAGCTCACTATTGTGCTGAAAATGTTGTTCCCTATTGCTATACTGTTAACCTGAGATAATGATGTGTGTTGCAGGCTTGTTTACCACTTTTTCCTAGCTGTAACAGTATTTCCAGGACCCTCTTTGCTTACATACCATCTAAGGAAATAGCTGTTTTTTTGAGGCATCTGTTAATGAGTATCCAATATTAAGGGACAGACATCTTATTAAGGTTTATTATATTTTATTAAGTCTCATCAAATTTTAATAGACTAACAACATCACTGTTTCAAGTTTTCGTTTCTTAAGAGCTAAAAGTAGACCTTTGGAAAGGTCAAGAGCCTGGACTATAAGCAAACACAAATACTCTCTACAAGATCAGTTTGATATTTCCAGCCAAACCATACAGTATAATCTCTGAATATGATCCTAGCTCACTGGCGGAGATGTCGTCTCATATACTCATGATCATATACTACTCAAAGTTGTCCCTTCTCTCATTCTCTTTGTAGGCACTGTGTTAATTTAGACTGCATCTAGAGTGTGATTGGATTTGGTGACATGTAAGTAGACATTCTGGAAGGGTTAATTCATTACATACAACCCTAATGAACTTGAATGTGTTTGAGAACACACATTGGCTCTAATTCACTTATAACTGGGTAGGAGTCGCAAATAACTTCCACTGGATTCACAGCAGATGCATAGACATTTACATTTAGTTTTACCCTTATTCTTATGTTGATTTATGGGAATTATTCAATTTAATTAATTAATTGAATTTTATTTTATTTATTAATTGTATTGTTTTATTTTTAGAATTTATATGCTGCCTGTACCAATCCCATTGGGAGCTGAAATATAACACATAATAATTTTTGTTTCTCTGAAATACTGTAGGTCTTATTTACTAACTACTTACTTGGGTCACTAGTTATGAAATTTCATCAGGAGTCTGTCTGCTTTTGTGTACATTCTTTTTGGACATTGGTTTTAGTTGGTTCTAAATGTTATCCAAAACTAGAACAAATAAAAATGTGTAATTGATGAATCATGATTTCTTTGTTGCAAACAGGTTTTATTCACAAATACGTTTATGTGTAATAAGTGAATGAGACCAATTAGTCCATGGCACAGGGCTGGAAAAGTTTTCTCTTTGTAACCAATTAAAGTGATTGGGTGTTCAATCAGAGAACACAGAGAATTGAAGTGCTCCAATGTTTAAGGTAGAGTCAAATGCCTAAATTATAGTTCTGTGTTAAACTTTTAAAAAGTATTGTACATTTGACTTGTTATTTGGGTCATTTTTTACGCATATTTATTTCATTTTTTTCTTTAATAAAAATAGTACTCTTCATCTGAGTGATCCAAAACTAGCTTACTTAGCATGCAGTATTCACAGTTGGAATTTATTACAGTAAAAATAATATAGTGTATTCAGAGTGCCTTAAAAACTCAAAAACATAGTTTTGTTGAGGAGTTGTCTTCTTTACAGCTCATTTTGCAAGCTCCACTTATATTCTTAAAGGGGACCTATTATGCAAAATTCACTTTTACGTGGTGTTTGTACATGAATGTGAGTTGGCAGTGTGTGCACACAACCATCCTACAATATTAAAAGTCCACCCACTCCTCTCTTATATTTCTATTAATCAAAAACAGTGTGTCAAAATGAACGGTTTTCATTTCTGCTCTAAAGTGAAGTCACTTTAGAGCAGGCCTCGCCCACGACTCCACCCCTGAGTGATCTACACACAGTCCGCCATTTTTTCCACGCTGGAGCAGATACAGTGAGGAGAATAATGTCTCAGCTTCGTTAGCATCATAAGTGTTCTGTTGTTGGCTGGAAAAGTGAAAATAAGAGTCTTAATGTACTCCCAGCATCAGAGCCACTGAAGACGCAGTGGACAAGCTAGACTGGTAATCTGGCATACTGGGCATTTTCTCGGTGGGCAGATGTACTTTGGGGCCGATCAGGGGCGGACTGGCCATCAGGAGAACTGAGTGAGCTGGTAGGTTTGATTCCACCCAAAAAGAGGCATTTATTACATGGTATAATAAATGATCCGTGGGGTATTTTGAGCTTAAAATTCACAGACACATTCTGGGGACACCTGAGACTTATATTACATCTTGTAAAAAAAGGGGCATAATAGGTCTCCTTAAAGCTATTCCTTGATAGTATAACAGTTTACTTGACTTACTCAACTCTCTTCCAGCACTTTCTCAGATGGGGCAAATTTGCATTAATCAAGCAAACTCTAAGATTCAACAAGGTGCGAGAGGTGCAATAATTCTGTTGCAGGAGGAATATATTTGAATCTGTTTCAAGTGAAAGGAAGTAAACTAACAGACTGTCGGAACTCATTACTTGTTTATGGTAATGAGTGACATTACAGTGTTTTATAAATGTGTCCCATGTCTCAATGCAGTGCCTGTTTTGAATGACCTCCAGTAGCATTGCCAAAATATTAGGCTGCATATCATTGGCCTGTATTGGCCTGTTGTTGATGATTTGTTAACCATTAGGATTTTGACAGCTTTATTTTGGATCTCATTTGTGGTATGAGGCTTTTGTGGTATGAGGCATTATGCAGGCTTCAGGGGGTACTTTCTTAAACCTTTAAAATGGAAGAAAAAAATTATTTATAAAAATAACTAATCATCATTAGTATCATATTTTTTAAGAAAAAAGTGTAATAGAATGTGCCCTGGTGTCGAGCCACCTGCAGAAAGCAGACGCCACCTGTCTCATGGCCGGTCGACAAGAACAGAAGAAGGCTTCAAAGCGTTCCCCAAGACGGGCAGTCCATGAAGTAGGAGATCCGCGGCACAGGAACTGGTAAGAGCACTACTCCTTCCTCCAGTGTGGGGCCGGTTGGAGGTACCTTATTTTCCTTTTCTTATTTCACCGCATGCCCCAAGGGCCATGGTACCCACATTCTAAGGATTTCTAAGGATTTCTCATTTCCTGGGTCTCACAGTCAGTGTCCCTGGCCATCCTTATGACCACCAGGCACTTTTTTTCTCTCTGTCAGGTATCGCACCACAGAGGTGGGCCTCTTGCCCCTGAGCGCGCACCTGTGTCTAAAATCTGCCCCTGATGTGATGGTCTCCACTGGCTACGAGGATGAAAATCATCCTCCCCCATTCCAGGCTCTTCCGGGAGCGGTCACAAGGAGCCAGGTAAGTGCTTTGATGACTCTAGACTCAGAAGAGTCACAAGTGGCACATCAGGCTCCACATCGTTGTGAGGCCCCGGCCACTGGCATGTCTGACACGTTTGTTCCCCATCGCGTGGAGCTAGGGGGCGTGGCTCGTGCTCCCCAACCCCCTGTGATGGCAGATCAGGACTGTCCGACTCAGCTACATGATTCAGTTAACTAGGGGCCCGCCCATGTCCAGTGGCATCTGCTTTACTACGGTGAGAGGCGAGAATGCCGTTGCTCTGTGTGTGGAAATCGCCTCCCTCCTACAGAAGGATGCGATAGAGCCTGTCCCTCCAGCCGAGATGAAGGAGTTTTACAGCCCCTACTTCATCGTACCCCTAAAAAAATAGGAGACGGGTTGCGGACAATCTTGGACCTGCAAGTCTGAATCGGGCTTTGCACAGACTCCCGTCTAAGATGCTGATGCAAAAACGCATCTTAGCGAGCGTCCGGCAGTTTGTTTCATGACGGTAGACCTGAAGGACATGTACTTCCATACCAGTATGAGGTCCTCCCCTTCTGTTTGTCCCTGTCACCTCACGCCTTTACAAAGGTTGCAGAGGCAGCCCTTGCCCCGTTAAGGGAAGTGGGTGTAAGCATTCTCGATGACTGGCTACTTCTAGCTCACTTGCGGGACACGTTATGTGTGCACAGGGACCTGGTGCTCAGGCACCTCAGCCGGCTGGGGATTCAGGTCAACTGGAAAAAGAGCAAGCTCTCCCCGGTTCAGAGCACCTCTTTTCTCAGTATGGAGTTAGACTCGGTCTCAATGACAGGCTTGTTGATGCCTCCCAGCGTGGCTGAGGCGCCGTGTGCAACAGGCACACAGTCGCTGGCCCTTGGACCAGCCTGCGACTGCGTTGGTACATCATTTACATCGAGTTCCTGGCTGTACTACTTGCCCAAAGGAGGCTATTGTTCTTGATCTGGGGCAAGCATGTATTGGTCAGGATGGACAACACTCGTCGAATGTCACAACTCGCCTGTCGTCTCCTCCTCTGTTCACTTCCCCAGAATCTTCCCAATGTCCGCTCTGGTACTCTCTGACCAAGGCTCCCCTCGGCAGAGATGCCCTGGTGCACAGCTGGCCCCTGGGGCTACGCAAGTGTGCGTTTTCCCCCAGTGAGCCTAATTGCACAGACGTTGTGCAATGTCAAGGAGGACAAGGAGCAGATCCCTCTAGTGACCCCTTAATGGCCCTCCCGGACTTGTTTCTCGGACACCATGTTCCTCGCAACAGCCCCCCCTAACCCCCCTGTGTGGCGAATTCCCCTGAGGAAGGACCTTCTTTCTGAGGGATGGGGCACTATCTGGCACCAATGACCAGACCTCTGGAATTTCCATATCTGGCACTTGGATGGGACACGGAAGACTAAAGTGGCCTACCACCCATGGTGGTAGACACAGTCACTCAGGCCAGGGCCCCCTTAACAAAGTGCCTGTTGACCTGAAGTGGTGTCTGTTCGCTAAGTGGTGTTCTTCCTGATGCGAAGACCCCCAGAGATATGCAGTCGGATCAGTGCTTTCCTTTCTGCAGGAGAGGTTGGAGGGACATCTGTCCCCCTCCACCTTGAATGTGTGAAGCCTCTATATCGGCATATCACGATGCAGTAGAAGGCAAGTATTTGGAGAAGCATGACATGATCCTCAGCCTTCTGAGTCGCGCGAGGGGGTTAAACCCCCCCCCCAGGCCACGCCTTGTTCCCTCATGGGACCTCTCTGTGGCCTTCGGAGCTCTCCTTCGAGCCCCTCGAGTCAGCTGAGTTAATGGCGCTCTCCTTAAAGACTGCCCTCCTGACATCGCTCACCTCCGGGTAGGGGACTGGCAGGCGTTCTCTGTCAGCGAACCGTGCTAGGAGTTTGGTCTGGCTTACTCTCAAATCATCCTGAGACCCTGACCGGGCTATGTGCCCAAGGTTCCCACAACCTCTTTTAGGGATTAGGTGGTGAACCTGCAAGCGCTTCCCCAGGAGGAGGCAGACCCAGCCTTGGCATTTCTGTGCCTGGTGCATGCTCTTCACATCTACTTGGGTCGCACGCAGAGCTTTAGAAGCTCTGAGCAGCTCTTGTCTGCTTGGGTGGACAGCAGAAAGGAAGCGCTGTCTCCAAACAGAGGATCGCTCACTGGGTCATGGATGCCATTACTATGGCATGTGCCGCCCCCTGCTGGCCTGCAAGCCCATTCTACCAGGGGCATAGCGGCTTCTTGGGCATTGTCCCACGGCGCCTCTCTAGCAGATATTTGTAGAGCTGCTGGCTGGGCAACACCAAACACCTTTTGTGAGGTTCTATAACCTCCAGGTTGAGTCAGTGTAGTCCCGTGTGTTATCAGGTGACACAAACAGGTAAGTTCGGGTCAGCTGGCCAGGTGTACCGCTTGCTCGTAGTGCATTTTTCCTCCCTTGAGGTGAAGATGTGCGGTTTCCCCGCTGGTAAACCCCGTCTTCCTTGGGCAGAGGGCCCTCTGTCCTTGGTCACTGTGTTTGTAGTAACTCCTCCCTTCCTTGAGTAGGACAACCCCGGTGCCGCACTACACGACTTGCTTCCGCTCCAACCTGGTAAGACCATGTGTTGTATTCCACTTAGAAGTCCCCCCCCTTCTCGGGGCCGGGTGTGGTCTCCGTGGGGTCCTCCTCTTTAGAGGGACACCTCCCAACATGGACCATATATGGCCCCCAGCTGAACGATTTCATTCCTTTTTTCGGGGAGAACAATAGAGAGAAGGCTATGGCAGCAAGTCCTTATACTTCTGAGCAGTTAGCCACTACCCAAGGTGTAGGGGATCGCTTCATGCCTAACAGTGTGTTGGGGGTAGTAATGCGACGGCTTGCTGTGCTGGCTACGAGGCACACAGAGTTCTACCAGTTTCGCACCGCCAGTCTGCGTAACTCTGTTCAGCTCTTGTGGCATTTTCCATTGGTACCCCTAGTGCCAACTCATCAAAACAACATCGAGTGAGTGACAGATAGGGAACGTCATGGTTACTGATGTTCCCTGATGGATATAAATATTTATTCATACAACTATTCATTCTAGTATACAAAATAATATACCAGACTCAAGCAAAAAGGGGAACAGGCTTTTATGGTAGCCGGCCCCAAACTATGGAATGCACTGCCTCTACATATTAGGTCTGCCGGTCTGCAGCTTTTCAAATCCATGTTAAAAACCCACAACTTCTCAAAGGCTTATAATGTTGTCTGAATTATTTTTCTTCTTAAAACATTGCTTTTAACCCATGTTTAAACCCACAAAGGTTTATATTGCCATCTAAACTCTCTTCTTGTTTAAAACATGTTTTTAAATTAATGTTCTAAACCAATCTCTTTTCAGCTTTAAAATAATGCCTAAATCCTCTATTTGATAAAATTATTATTATTTTTTTTTACTTTTAAATATTTCAAGAAAAAAAAGGAAAAGAGCTTTTGTGTTATAAGGCATTTTCAATATATTACAGAATCACAAACAGAATCTAAGTTTATATCTTCATGAATAAGGTGTTTTATTATAAGAAAATCTACCTTGACTCACAAGGATAGGCAGAGGAGAGAGAAAATGCAGCGCTGATATCTGTTTGTCTCATTAATATTTATTAGAAGGCTGTAAGTGCAAAAGTATAGACACCAGCAAAACAGTTTGTCAAAGTACACACTGTTTATCAGGCCTGTAATGTAATTAGTCCTAGGTGAATATAGTCTCCTTTACATTAACTTAACCAGGACTGGAGGCAGAGAGAGTCATGGTCCAGGAACAGGGCCATGGCAACACTTACTCATAAATAATGTTCCACTCCTCATCTCCTGGTCCTTTGCTCATCAAACACCCAGAGACACTGTGAGTACAGAATAAAATATGGGATATGCCTCTTGTGGAATAACATAAATGGAACTATGGGAATTATGTTGTGACTAAACAAAATCCAAAATAAATCAAAACTATGTTATATTTTAGCATCTTCAAAGTAGTCACCCTTTGCCTAGAATTTGCAGACATGTACTCTTCACATTTTCTCAAACAACTTCTTGAGCTTTTTAAACCGTACCATCTATGTTGGGCACTTATTGGCTACTTTTCTTTATTATTTGGTCCAAGTAATCAATTTCAAAACTTTTTTTTATTATTACATTTTAATTTTATAATGAAATAAATTAGTATGGTGGCACAATAATATTTTTGTCTACAAAACAAATTTCAAACATTTAAGCACACGCATTCAGATCAAAAGATTTTTAAGATCATGAGAAACATTTCAGTCAAGTGTTTAAAAACGTTTGACTGGTAGTGTATGCTGTATAATATATATATATATATATATATATATATATATATATATATATATATACACACACCGATCAGCCACAACATTAAAACCAACTGCCTAATATTGTATGGCAACAGTGCCAACCCGCATCTGAGAATAGCATTCTGAGATGATATTCTTCTCACCACAATTGTATAGATTGGTTATCTGAGTCACCATATACTTTGTCAGTTCAAACCAGTCTGGCCATTCTCTGTTGATCTCTCTCATCAACAAGGCATTTCCGTCCACAGAACTGCCACTCTAGATGTTTTTTGTTTTTGGCACCATTCAGAGTAAATTCTAGAGACTGATGTGTGTGAAAATCCCAGAAGATCAGCAGTTACAGAAATACTCCAAACAGCCCATCTGGAACCAACAATCATACCATGGGGTGTTGACTGTCCTTTTCTGCATATTGCGGCGCCGTTTTGTGGTCCGTTCTGCATAACGCGGCGACTCATTGTTGCTTATCGCGGCCCATTTGGCATGTTTCGCAGCCGAACCACCGGCCCACTCGGTTATCGCAATGGACATTCCACCCCTGAATGGCCTAAAAGTGCGTCGGCCTACCGGGAAAATTACCAGTCCAGCCCTGGTTAGGACACGGCTAATCACAGCACTTTTGAAAATGCAGCATAAAGTGAATGAAAAATGTGTTCGGATAAAAGTTCTAATGAATTGTCTTTATTTGTTGAATTGGCTAAAGATTCCAGTTAGTACATTTTATGTGCAGCATCAAAATGGTTGAAGTACAAATTTAAATATGTAAATGCCAGAAATGTAAGCGCAGCGTAGTTCCAGCAGGAAGACTAGCAGCTGTACATCATTGCACCATTAGCTGGGTAATTCCCAGCCAATCACATGTAAGCAGTTGCTTTATAAGTCTGCTCACAATCTATCACATTGCTGTTTCAGTGTGCTAACACGGCAACATCCACCACCAGTTGAGTCCCGTCCTACAAGGGGGTAGGCTCCTCGCCCCTGCCTCCTATCTCCGACAGGATATGACGGTTCCGAGTACAACTTCTTCGGACGGCCAGATGGGGCCTATGCCAAAGAAATTTTCTGTTTTATAGTCATCAAATAAATGTCATCTTAAATTTCACTCAAGTCTGCAAGTCTTCCTGATTGAACAGTTTTACCGGTAAATAAAAAGTGCAAGGGAAACGGCAAAACATATCTTTGTGCCAGGTTAATGGAAATACCTCTTAACACATAAAACCACCCTTTTTATATGTTAACAAAATATCTATGGTGATCTGTGGCAGAGATTAGCAACAATCCATTTCATTTTGGGGTTTTTTACTCTCTTCATTTACTTTTTCCCCTTTGGCAAGTGTTGTCGGTCCTTCTCGCCCCCGCTCAGAACGGGACTCGAACCGACGTCTCCGGCGTGGGAGGCGGGTGCGCTAACGAGGAGGCTAAAGGCTACAGCCTCTACGTCAGTCGCTAGTGCACCACTTGAGGTCAGGAGAGTGAGGTTTACACACTGCACAGCTATTTACCAGCTGGCTCCCGTTACACAAGAAAGTTAGGAAAGTGGCATTGCCTGTCATAGCAACTTTTGCTGTGCCCTGTGTTTGACAGTGTAACACAAACTGTATGTTGTTCATTATTTATGGAACTTTAATTTTCCATTTTCTTTTCTTTTTTCAGAATTGATCAGCTCAGCCCTTTAGATAAGTTTCTTTGTGAATTCCCAGGAATCTTTGGCTTGTCGACTAACCAGAAACGTTCTGGCAATGATTTCAAAGCAGCAATCACACTTGGAGAGCATTTATATTCTTTCCAATAATTTTAGGTACATTGGTCCAGGCCAACTGTGCATTTATGGGTGTTACATGGCTTCACATTCTGCAGCTTAATTATTGAAGAAATGTGTGCATTTACAATGCATGTCTATACATTACTCTTGTATAATCAGATGACATAAAATGCTGGTGTTTCAATTATGTGGGTAACAGGGAGTGAGGAAAAGGGCTTATATGGTTACAAAACAGAAACATATAAAATACAGAGGAGGTGAGGGAATTGCAATACAAATGAGCCATTATTTGCCATGCCAATAAAGCACATCAAACATTTCAGGTCCTCAAATCTGATTGAACAAGTGGCATTCCAAGTAAGCTGATACTTAGTATTAACAACACTGGGACGCTTTGTGCCTTATCTCATAAAAATGGCATGACTGTTGTGACATTTTTGCAAACTTACAGTATATTACATGGTTTCTTGCACGCATCATGACAGTTCTGATGTGAAATGTCCACTGTGTGGTGCAAAGCAAGTGAAGTTTTCTCCCAAACATTTTTAAGGTTATTGCTGTATGGAGTTTAAAATCAACTTGCCGATCCTAACACTTAAATCTAAAACTAACCCTAATGGGACGATATGGTTTTCTCACGATTCACTTTGAAATATGTTATGAGGTTCTCGATTCGATATAATAACACTTATTATAACAAAATATTACAGACATTTTTTTTTATTTTCTGAAAATAAAAATTTGAGCAATATACATTATGATTTCTCATCAAAATAAAGTTATCTAATACACAATATAAAAGTTTAAATAATAAGAGTTCCTCATATACCTTTCTGTATTAGAAAATATCACAAACAAATAAGCTTTCAAAAATAGTGGGCTACATTCAGGCTGATCAGGTGCAAAACAAGCAATAGAACAGAACAAAACATTTACTGAAAAAGTATGTGAAAATGTATAAAGGTGAGGGAAGGGGGTTGTTGAGGGTGCTGTAGCACTTCCTAGTGAGCAAGACTGGAACTGAACTGACTGGAAATACCAAATTTCAGAGGGCCCATATGATGGATACTAGAGAACGTTTTATTCTCCCCTTTTTCCATTTAATTGCACAAAAGCAAAAAATAACAAAATAACAAAGAAACAGTTATTTGACAATAAATTATGATTAAATTGTGTTATTGTATCATTGCTGTTGTATAATAATAACTATTGTAGTGTAATATTATAGTTTAAATTAACTGCTTGTGTTGTTGTATCACTTGTTAATCCCTGTACAATCGCTGGATGTAAATGTAATTGAAACACTTTGCACACAGTGGGACAATCGTATGTAATTAAGCTTATTGGATCTCATTAATAAGATATTTTTTATACTTTTACCAAATAATATGACATTTGTTTTGATCAATCATTTTAATTAAGAAAGAAGGGTAGTTTGATGCAACACTTAAAACTTTTGCTACGATTGAATACTACCCTTGCTATCACCTTCAGATTTTACCCTCTCTCTTGCCATGCAGAGTGTTGATGTTAAAATGCTCGTGCTGAGTAGTAGCAATTTATTATGGCGCAAGAGAGTTTTCAGTCAAGCTGGTTTGCTAAATGGAGCTGGCTTCACTATGACATTACACTGAGATTTATACAAGATTTATTAAGAGGGCTTGTTTAAGGACCCTAAAATTTACACCTGCGTCAGACATTTTTTAAATTATTTTTTTTATTAATGCTTATAAAACATTTATATCTAGAGCCAAGAGGTATATTAAAACAAACAACAACAAAAAGGAAAATAAATAAATACTAATGGTTTTTAACCACCATACTTACATTTATGAATACTAAACTTTGCCAACAAAAGCAGAACATTAATCAAATAATATTCCTTATGAAGAGACATGTCATAGCTAAAAAAAAAAACAGAATAAAACATTTTCAAAACAAAGTTGAAAGCTGGGAATAATATGGTCTCTAACAATCTTGCAAAAATCAGAACAAAAACAAGTCAAAAACAAAAAAAAATGAAAAAAATGTTTCTGCCTGCAGACCACAAAATGTACAGAATGTATCGACATCACAATTAAATCTCTCTACAAGAAAATAATTAGTGGGGTAGTAATTACAAATAAGTTTGAAGGAAATATCTTTGATTTTATTCATTATTAAATATTTATGGGTAACTTCCAAATTTTGGAATCTCAATCCAGCCACACCCTGCGTCAGACATGTTTGTGTAGCGTCTCGGGTGCATTGCATCATAAACAAAAAATGTTTAGGTCACTGTGTCAAGTTAAATATAGTTTAATACTCAGTCTTTAAACACATCTTGAGAACCCTTAGTTCGCATTTGCGCTCCTTAGAGTGTTTTGAACGCAAGAATGTAACACATATTTGTGTTGTTGCTGCTGAAGGTTGTTTTCTTCACCGTATAAACTGCGCTTTGCTCATACAGCTGAAATTTCACTTACTGCCCTCTGGAGTAAACAGGTGGTATTACAAGCTTGCATTTCTCCGGACTCTTCCTTATTATGATCAGGGGGAAGTGCGATTATTTGCGTTATTGTTTTTATATTAGGGCTGTCGATTTAACGTGTTAATTCAGTGTGATTAATTTTACAATAAATAAATAAATAAAAACACAAGCACAAACGAACAAGTCAGAAAATGAGTGCATTGGACGAGATGACGTAAATGCATGACTAACATTATGAGATAATTTTGTTATTTCTTTGTAATGGAATTAGTTAGATTGTTTCTTTCAACAGCACAAACTGGCACAAATCGAGCACAAACGAATGCCACCAGTTTGGATCGATTTGGATGACATGGGGTAGAAAGTGAGGTCACAGCCCTGAATCTTATTCATTATTTCTAAGGAATGGAAGTAGATAAAGTGTTCATTTTAATGGCACAAACCAGCACCAGTTTGGAGCGATTCAGATGACATGGGGTGGAGAGTGACATCACTGTTCTTAAAAAACATTTTTTTGTTATATTTAAAAAACTATCACAGTTACAGAGTTTTTTTCAACAGCACAAAACAGCACAAAGAGAGAGAGGAGAGAGAGAGAGAGAAGAAAGAGAAGACGGAAGGGGTGTCTGAGTGACTGGCTGCTATATTAAGAGATTCCATATGTCCAGTTCTGTGGGATACTGGAAAGCCCTGTTTGAGTTGGCTATTGAGAGCTGTTTTTGTTTATCCATCAGTGTGGAGAAAATAAATACTCACCTCAACTGTTCGCTGTCTCCTGACTCTTCCATTGCCCATGAACTTAGATCCTTCACAATCGTAATTCGATATATATTCTCCTATCCCTAACCAATAGTGTAATAAAAACAACTGAGAGATGAAAAACGCAAAGCAACCACATTTTGCAGTGCTTATATAACACTTTTGGCTCACCTGTAAACTCGCAAGCTCTTCAAGACTCGTACTCCGGTCTTTTGCATCGCAAGGGCAATGCTCTATCATTTGAGCTAGTGCACAATTTCATCACACTTGAACAAGCTTGTAAAAGTGGTTGGTTATGTGATGCAAATGTTAAAAAGTATGGCCTTACAAGTCATGCTCTGTAGTACAGATGTTTTGATATCATCAAATTGAATTGTGTAAGGAAAAGGGTGAAAAGTGCTTATGAAGTGATATTCTGCCCTTTTACTCGTACTTTGTGTGAAAGCAGCATGATTGTGAGTGTGATATTGCCTAATTGAAACACTGAAAGTGTGGAAAGCAAATAATTGAGAGAGAGAGAGAGAGAGAGAGAGAGAGAGAGAGAGAGAGAGAGAGAGAGAACAACTTAATGAAAACTTAAGAAATATGTCAAGATAAGAAAGATAAATAGAGAGAGGGAGCAACAAATGTTTGAAGGAGGAAAGATCAGAGTTGAGTGAGGTGCTGTGATTTCCTTAGCTCTCTGTAATCCCAGATCACAGTGCTCTGGTAGCACCTGCCCCTCTCTCAAGATTAACAGTAAGGCACCACTACTCCAGCTGTCCCTCTCACATATCCATCAAGCAAGTGGTTCCTTCTCTTGTGTTTAGCCAACCAGAACACAACCATGGGCTTTGCATTCATTACATGATCCATGCTGTGAGTAATTGATGCCAATTTCTCAATGAATGCCAATTTAGCTGAAGATATTTTCTCTCTGAAGCATGTCACAGAGGTATCTCTGTAATAGAGGAATGAATGTAATTTTCTAATTGACAATGTGTGTGTGCGCTATGGTAAATATCAGCACTCTTGGAATGCTGCCTGTCCATTCAGATTAGAGGACTGGAACAAAAATTTGTATAAATGTATTAATTGTAGTAAATTGTTTGATGTAGTTTTAAGAAACAAGCTACTTTTCATCATGTGAATGGCACAAATATTTCACATCTGAACAATCACATGAGAAAAATAAACCTATGCACATACACTCACCTAAAGGATTATTAGGAACACCATACTAATACTGTGTTTGACCCCCTTTCGCCTTCAGAACTGCCTTAATTCTACGTGGCAGTGATTCAACAAGGTGCTAAAAGCATTCTTTAGAAATGTTGGCCCATATTGATAGGATAGCATCTTGCAGTTGATGGAGATTTGTGGCATGCACATCCAGGGCACGAAGCTCCCGTTCCACCACATCCCAAAGATGCTCTATTGGGTTGAGATCTGGTGACTGTGGGGGCCATTTTAGTACAGTGAACTCATTGTCATGTTCAAGAAACCAATTTGAAATGATTCGAGCTTTGTGACATGGTGCATTATCCTGCTGGAAGTAGCCATAAGAGGATGGGTACATGGTGGCCATAAAGGGATGGACATGGTCAGAAACAATGCTCAGGTAGGCCGTGGCATTTAAACGATGCCCAATTGGCACTAAGGGGCCTAAAGTGTGCCAAGAAAACATCCCCCACACCATTACACCACCACCACCAGCCTGCACAGTGGTAACAAGGCATGATGGATCCATGTTCTCATTCTGTTTACGCCAAATTCTGACTCTACCATCTGAATGTCTCAACAGAAATCGAGACTCATCAGACCAGGCAACATTTTTCCAGTCTTCAACTGTCCAATTTTGGTGAGCTCTTGCAAATTGTAGCCTCTTTTTCCTATTTGTAGTGGAGATGAGTGGTACCCGGTGGGGTCTTCTGCTGTTGTTGCCCATCCGCCTCAAGGTTGTGCGTGTTGTGGCTTCACAAATGCTTTGCTGCATACCTCGGTTGTAACGAGTGGATATTTCAGTCAAAGTTGCTCTTCTATCAGCTTGAATCAGTCGGCCCATTCTCCTCTGACCTCTAGCATCAACAAGGCATTTTCACCCACAGGACTGCCGCATACTGGATGTTTTTCCCTTTTCACACCATTCTTTGTAAACCCTAGAAATGGTTGTGCGTGAAAATCCCAGTAACTGAGCAGATTGTGAAATACTCAGACCGGCCCGTCTGGCACCAACAACCATGCCGCGCTCAAAATTGCTTAAATCACCTTTCTTTCCCATTCTGACATTCAGTTTGGAGTTCAGGAGATTGTCTTGACCAGGACCACACCCCTAAATGCATTGAAGCAACTGCCATGTGATTGGTTGATTAGATAATTGCATTAATGAGAAATTGAACAGGTGTTCCTAATAATCCTTTAGGTGAGTGTATGTGGGAACATTTATCATTAAACCCCTCTTCTAATTATCAATTTTCAAGCAGGTTTAATTTGCTGCGGAAAAGGCATACCATGATGCCGTAATGACGGCCCAAAGTTTTATTGCGACTGATGAGTGCTTTATGTTGATTAAAATGTGAAAGTATCCGTAATTTCACCAGGCAATTTTGATTCGGCATCTCAAAAGTGCCACTCAGTATAGACAACTGTGTTGCTTTACACAGCTCTCACAGCTGTGAGCAATTATGTTCTGGAACACAGAGGCCGCTATCTTCTCATCTAACAGTGTTTATCAGCTCAGTGAAGTTTTCAAGGAAAGCTGCTGATGCAAAGCAGTGTGTAAACAAGGTTCTCTGTGTATATATGGAAGAGTAAGTCATAAAGCAGGAGGGTGTACAGAATGCGTATTTGTGTGATGGTAGATGGGGTAGTCAGTGAGTGGTTCTGATTGACTGTGTCACATCTATATATGTGATCATGGTTACTTATCATAAAATCATTCTTAGAAGCATTCTGATGGTGTCTGAACAGAATGTCCCCATCACTGTTAAATGCACCAATCTATAAGGGATAGCTCACCCCAAAATGTATTCCATTTAGAGCCTCTGCTGACATTGGGTAATTCACTCTGAAGCTTTAATACTCCACTGCATGAGAAACAGATTTAAAAACAGATAGGCCACATTGTCCAGGTGATATTGCCTCCATGCTGAGAGTTTATCCAGACTGTCAGAACTTTCGGTAACTAGCATGCTTACAAAATGTTCTCCAAGGAACTCTCTCCACAGGAATGTCCCTTTGCTCTAGTTAAAACAGACCCCTGAAGAACAGCAAAATAGTTTCTCCTCCGCATTATTGTCAGAAAACTCTTAACAACCACCATCCCAACCTACATGCGGATGGCTGTCAACCTACCGTTGCATGCAAAACTGCAGCAAGTGAGGGGAGCAAATTCGATTTATGCATTTTAGAGTTCTCATTATGCATGGGCAGAGTGGCCTGAGCTTGAACGCTTATGCAAAAATGAGACCAATTTAGAGTAAGTAGATGCGAAAGTGCAGCAATATCCTTAGCTGCCCAGTTTCAAAGATATTTCAACTGAAGGGTTCTGCCAAATATATACAAAATATCAGCTATTACTTACCAATGTTTACTTATACTGTAGCATGTTTGTTTTTGTTTTTTGTTTGTTTGTTTGCACATGAAGCTGTTAACTACATCATAACGTATTTAATCTGAGAATATTCATATTTAACTGGTGTGATTTTGGAAAATACACATTTACTGTATGTTGTTATATATCTTTATAAAATGTGTATAAAATGTATAATTTATGTGTATATAAATTTGAAACAGAGAGTATGAATTCACTTCCATCGTAAGTTCCTTAGTGTTAGCGATTTTTCAACATTAATCAACATTATGCAACAAATGCTGTCAGTTGAGTTTATCTTGTTCAACCTGGAACAATAGTTTAACACATTCTTTTAGTTTTATGTTCATTAATTGTTCAATTAAGGATTTTTTTAGCACTTGAAGAATGGTATGCATTTTTTGGAGCATTTTATGTTGGACATGATGATGATAATGACTTGAAATTCAATAAATAAGTCAAGAACTGATCTAACAGTTTCTGTTAGTGAGTGAGACATTAAATTGATTCAAACTGACAAATAATGAGTTTAAGATAAAAAAAAATGTAGTCTTTTTGACTGATTCATTAAAAATAACCGGCTCGTAACGGTCATTAATTTGTGGATCAGAAATGTTGTCTGAAATCTGACTGCAAGCACAACTGTAATGAAGAGGTCAGACGAGGGAGTAAGGATCCAAATGCAGTTTAATTGGGTAAAGCAAACTCAAAGGCAGGAACAAATGAAACCTCCACGAGGGGAAAAATAAGGGAAAGAAAACAAGAAAACAACACAGGGGTTTAACAAGGTGGGCTTAGGCAGGATACGGGACGGAGCATCAAACGGTGAACATCAAACATCAACAACGACCGACAAAGGACAAGGTGAACCTCAGGACCTAAAATACAAAACAAGGGAAAACATAAACCAATAGACAAACAGAACTCAAAACAAGATAACAAGGTAATGAACTAAAACCAATGACAAGACTAGAACTGATAGTAAAGTAATTAAACAATAAACCAATGAAAACCAGACACGGACAAAGGAGGGAAAACATGACATGACAAAACTTCAAAATAAGAGTGCATAAAACAGAAAGCAATACGGAACATAAAAGGTGCCAAAACTCAAAGAGTGCATAAACAAAGAACAGTGTGGAACATAAAAAGTGCCAAAAACTAAAAGTAAAAAGGTAAACAAACCAAAGACAGTGTGGATCGTTACAGAGCCCCCCCTTTAAGGAGCGGATCCCAGACGCTCCTAAACAAAGGAGGGGCAAAACGACAACGAAAACAAACAGGCAGATCTAGGGAACACGAGGGGGACAGAGGGACAAGACGTGGACAGGAAGACAGTGACAGAACAGATGGGTGGTCAGGAGAACAAGGAGGCCGGGTAGGTGCCCAGGGGACAACTTGAAGGAGGGGACCGGGTCGGGGGGCATCCATCGGGCAGGGACTGGGTCAGGAGGCCGGGGAGGTGGCCGTAGGGCAGGGATCGGGTCAGGTGGCCAGGGAGGCAGCCCCATGGCAGGGACTGGGTCTGGAGGCCGGGGAAGTGGCCGTAGGGCAGGGATCGGGTCAGGTGGCCAGGGAGGCAGCCCCATGGCAGGGACTGGGTCTGGAGGCCAGGGAAGTGGCCGTAGGGCAGGGATCGGGTCAGGTGGCCAGGGAGGCAGCCCTAGGGCAGGGACTGGGTCAGGAGGCCGGGGAAGGGACCGTAGGGTAGGGATCAGGTCAGGGGGTCTAGGGGATGGCCACAAGGCTAGGGCAGGGTCAGGAGGCTTTGGAGACGGCCTCAGGACTGGGACAGGGTCAGGAGGAGGCCACGGGATAGGGTCAGGAGACCATGAGACAGGATCAGAAGGCCTGGGAGGGGGCCACAAGACAGGGTCAGAAGGCCAGGGAGGAGGCCACAAGGTAGGGTCAGAAGGCCAGGGAGGAGGCCACAAGGTAGGGTCAGAAGGCCAGGGAGGAGGCCACAAGGCAGGGTCAGAAGGCCAGGGAGGAGGCCACAAGGCAGGGTCAGAAGGCCCGAGAGGAGGCCACAAGGCAGGGTCAGAAGGCCCGAGAGGAGGCCACAAGGCAGGATCAGAAGGCCCGAGAGGAGGCCACAAGGCAGGGTCAGAAGGCCCGAGAGGAGGCCACAAGGCAGGGTCAGAAGGCCCGAGTGGAGGCCACAAGGCAGGGTCAGAAGGCCCGAGTGGAGGCCACAAGGCAGGGTCAGAAGGCCTGAGAGGAGGCCACAAGACAAGGCCAGAAGGCCTGAGAGGAGTTGAGGAGGCCCCCAGGGACGGTGCCATAGTAGGCAGTGACCAAGGAGGCTTGGAAAGTCCTGGGGTTTTAGTAGGCGAAGGCAGAGCCGTGGGAGGTGGAGCAGACAGAGCCATGGAAGGCGGAGCAGACAGAGCCGTGGAAGGCGGAGCAGCTGCAGGCAGAGCCGAGGCAGTCCTCTGAGGCGGAGACCTGGGGGACTCTGGCAGCAGAGGCGCGGAGGGCTCGGGAGACAGGGGTGCGGAAGGCTCGGGTGGCTGAGGCGTGGGAGGCCCTGACCTTGGTCTCAAAGGCTCGAGAGGCAGTGCGCTGGGTGACTCGAGAGGCAGTGCGCTGGGAAGCTCTGGAGGCGGAGCTCTGGGAGGCTCGAGAGGCGGAGCTGTGGAAAGCTCTGGAGGCGGAGCTGTGGAAAGCTCTGGAGGCGGAGCTGTGGAAAGCTCTGGAGGCGGAGCTGTGGAAAGCTCTGGAGGCGGAGCTGTGGAAAGCTCTGGAGGCGGAGCTGTGGAAAGCTCTGGAGGCGGAGCTGTGGAAAGCTCTGGAGGCGGAGCTGTGGAAAGCTCTGGAGGCGGAGCTGTGGAAAGCTCTGGAGGCGGAGGAGTGGAAGGTGGAGCCGTGGCAGGCTCTGGTGACTGAGGCGTGGCAGGCTCTGGTGACTGAGGCGTGGCAGGCTCTGGTGACTGAGGCGTGGCAGGCTCTGGTGACTGAGGCGTGGCAGGCTCTGGTGACTGAGGCGTGGCAGGCTCTGGTGACTGAGGCGTGGCAGGCTCTGGTGACTGAGGCGTGGCAGGCTCTGGTGACTGAGGCGTGGCAGGCTCTGGTGACTGAGGCGTGGCAGGCTCTGGTGACTGTGGCGTGGCAGGCTCTGGTGACTGAGGCGTGGCAGGCTCTGGTGACTGTGATCTCGAAGGCTCGAGAGGCGGAGCCGTGGGAGGCTCAAGGGGCGGAGCCGTGGGAGGTTCAGGAAGTGTTGGCTCTTGGACGGTCGAGGCTACAGGCGCTGGCTCTGGCTCTTGGACGGTCGAGGCTACAGGCGCGGGCTCTGGCTCTTGGACGGTCGAGGCTACAGGCGCGGGCTCTGGCTCTTGGACGGTCGAGGCTATAGGCGCGGGCTCTGGCTCTTGGACGGTCGAGGCTACAGGCGCGGGCTCTGGCTCTTGGACGGTCGAGGCTACAGGCGCGGGCTCTGGCTCTTGGACGGTCGAGGCTGGCAACGCCGGCTCTGGGACGGACGAGGCTGGCAACGCCGGCTCTGGGACGGACGAGGCTGGCAACGCCGGCTCTGGGACGGACGAGGCTTCCAGCTCGTTGGCCGTGGCAGGCGTGGGCGTTGGCTCGTTGGCCGTGGCAGGCGTGGGCGTTGGCTCGTTGGCCGTGGCAGGCGTGGGCGTTGGCTCGTTGGCCGTGGCAGGCGGAGACTGGGGAGCTGAAGCCTTCCCTCTTCTCCTCCTCCTCCTGGCGGACGGGGTTGTCAACGTTGGCCCAGGGACAGACAAGGCTGGGGGCACGTTGGCCGTAGCAGGCGTGGAGGAACGAGTCATGGAAGGCTGGGAGGTGACCTCTGTGTGGGGAGAGATAGCGGCCTCCTCTGCAATGCCCACAGTCAGAGGAGAGCCACAGATCCTCAGGGTCGCTTCAAGGTACGCCATGAGCGTCCAGCCTGGGGTCGCTGGTGGGAGAAGCTCCTTCAGAGAGGGGTCTAGATTCGCCCGGAAGAAACCGACCAAAAGAAACTCCGAGAAGTCAGACAGGTTGGCCAGCTCGAGAAACTCACGGACGTGGACCTCAATTGGGCGATCCTCCTGTCTGAGGCCGAGAAGCAGAAGATTGGCCTGTTGAGCGGTGCAGGCTGCTGGATCCATTAGTTTGGGTCGGTCGTTCTGTAGTGAAGAGGTCAGACGAGGGAGTAAGGATCCAAATGCAGTTTAATTGGGTAAAGCAAACTCAAAGGCAGGAACAAATGAAACCTCCACGAGGGGAAAAATAAGGGAAAGAAAACAAGAAAACAACACAGGGGTTTAACAAGGTGGGCTTAGGCAGGATACGGGACGGAGCATCAAACGGTGAACATCAAACATCAACAACGACCGACAAAGGACAAGGTGAACCTCAGGACCTAAAATACAAAACAAGGGAAAACATAAACCAATAGACAAACAGAACTCAAAACAAGATAACAAGGTAATGAACTAAAACCAATGACAAGACTAGAACTGATAGTAAAGTAATTAAACAATAAACCAATGAAAACCAGACACGGACAAAGGAGGGAAAACATGACATGACAAAACTTCAAAATAAGAGTGCATAAAACAGAAAGCAATACGGAACATAAAAGGTGCCAAAACTCAAAGAGTGCATAAACAAAGAACAGTGTGGAACATAAAAAGTGCCAAAAACTAAAAGTAAAAAGGTAAACAAACCAAAGACAGTGTGGATCGTTACAACAACTCAGCTAATACAATTTATTTTGCCATGAACCTCTGTTCAGAACTGCATATTTCAGTACACTGTTCTCTCTGCAGCAGCAGTAGAATGCAAATGATCAAGAAATGAATCAAAGAACAGAACAGTGTGTCATGAAACTCAATTAATTGATATGCTGTGTACATATAAATGCTGTGTAAAAGTCTTATAGGCACATTCGATTTTTCATAAAAACATTTGTCTCTAGATGATTATTTTATGTTTTCTGATTCCGTGTGTCAATCGGAAATTTTAGATTTCCAAACATTTCTTTTGCAAATAGAATAGGAATAGAACAAGGAGTCCTGCAACAGATGGTATGGCCCCCAAAGAGCATCGATCTAAACATCATTGAGTTTGTCTATGATTACATGAAGAAACAGAAGCAACTGAGACAGCTATATGTTTGGCACAAGTATAGCTAGGATAAATTGATGCTTTAGTTTTTTATATATTTATTATGTGTACTGCACCTTTGTACTTTTGAATAAAAATATCTTGACTGTACAAAATGTTTCATAAGTGCTGAAAACTATTTATTGATTTTTTATTTCTTTATATATTTATTTTTTTATGGAGGCGGTTCTGAATAAGAACCATTTCTCGGTTCCCAACCCTCCTGTCCAGGCATCCTGTGGTTGTCGTAAATACATTTGACATTTTTGTCTGCCAGACCTACAGGACAGCTGAGGATGAAGGGGCCTGCTGACATTTATGATAATAAACAAGGTAGTGGACCGATGCCATTGATCCCATCTCTTGCTCCCTGCATGTTGACTATGCATCATTTTTGAAGTGGTAGGGTGAGTTAATAAGGGATAGACAAAGAGGCTGAGCCTGTCAGGGAACTCCTGCACATGTGAGAGGAAAGAAAAACATATATGTTTTTCAAAACATAAAAAAGAGGGGGAGAGGAATTTACTATAAATGAGATGAAGAACAGAAAGAATGGCATGACCTGCTTGCCTCTGTCTGCTGTGTCTTTCATACAGATATCTGTTTGCAAAATCACTATTTTGATATTTCAATGAGTAACTAAGACTTTATTTTTTTCATTAGCAGAATCAAAGGATTGGCATTGAGATTTGCCCTTCAGCTAACAACCATTTTCTTATTCTAATATAAGTCATTAAAATTGAAAATGCTGATTTGCAGGGTTCAAATTTCTGTGTAAAGAGGTTAGTTTGAAACAGACTAGAAGAGTGTGGTTTTCTAATATAGATTATATTGTTAGCACTATCAGGTCAGCGCCTGCTCCACTGCATTCTACTGTTGATAATGTTGGAAACACTTAGCTTTTAGTGTGCATGGCAAAATTAAGATTTTTATTGAAGAACTTTACGCAGAATGTAATAGACTGCCTGCAGCTATGTTCGTAGACACTATCATTGCCGAAACATGCAGCTGGCTGATGGAGTCAGTTTAATTCCATTTTTGTTTCACTACAAAAACTAGTGGCAAGGAGCAAGGCTGTTTGCTGAGAATTAAGTCCTCTTACAAAAAACAAAACTGGCAATTTAGGTTCACTAAGGGAAGCACTGTGAGAGATCTGTTTAGCTCTATTAAAGTAATTAATTAATTAATTGATGTAGTTCAATCATCAGTAGCTTTTGATTAATATTTGATGCTTTATGAAGTGAAGTTGCCTTACAGCATAATATTGGACATTTCAATTTAAAAAATAGTATTAAGTGGATAACGGTCTGCAAGCATTTCTTTACAGAAATTTCTGTTAGTATATTTTACCTTTTCAGGGACAAACATTTTATATTTTCTTCTTTAAAAAGGAAACAGTCAATATGGGTTAACCTCGGTTACTTTATTCCAAAGTGAGATGGTGAACTAACCCAACTTAAAAAACAAACTTCAAACACTTAAAAGAGTCCCTTCATATCAAACGAGATCTGCAGTCTCCTAGCTCAGAGCTATTTCAGTGAAGCTCAACACAAGCAGCCACCACCCTATCAGTCCTCCATTTTACACTCAAGGTCTTTCAGTGAGGAAAACATCTTAGTTACATATGTAACCTCTGTTCCCTGAGATGTAGGGAAAGAGACCAAGATTCAGTTCACTTGATATCTATGGGGAACAGATTCCCATCATGCCGCACTACACGGCATAACTCTCCCAGAGAAGAAAGCATGAAGCTGCAGTTCCGCGGGACAGCGACCGACATGAGTATGCAACAACCGAATGACCCTCATGATGAGCAAAGAGGGGAACACTCAGAATGTATATATTAACTATAGTCATAAAGTATTAATAAACCCCTTCACAAACCCAGTTGGGATGTTTTATTTATAATGAAGTGCTTGTGATTAATGGGAAATTACAATGGCCTGAATGAAGGCTGTTGTGTAAAATGATGGGGGAGCCATTAATTTAAAGGAGGGACAGAAGTATATGTTTGGCCTAAGAAATAGCAAATGCTCTAGACAGAGAGGACTTGCGATGAGACATCTAGGTTGTAAAACCTTGAGAAGGTGTTTTGAGAAGACCATCCTGCTACAAAACATATGTCTTGTAAGGATATACCATTCGTCCATGCCCATGAAGACACCATGCCTCTAGCTGAATGTGCTTTAACACCAGTAATGTGGTCTTAAGAGACACAAAAATCAACAGAGTCCAGAAGCTTGAAGGGGGGCCCCACGAGAGCTTTTAGGACCAAAGTTAGGTCCCAAGCTGGGACTATAGCCAGGTGAGGGGGATTTAGCTGCCTCGCTCCCCTAAGGAACTTTATGATTAAATCACGTTTGCCTATAGATTTGCCGGCTTCAGGTGCATGATACACAGATACAGTCGACACATAAACTTTGAACATTGACGGAGTGAGCCCTGCGTCCAATCGCTCTTGAAGAAATGTAAGAATTTCAGGTATGGGGCAGTTCACTGGGTCTTTTCCATGTGAAAAGCACCAATTAGTGAACACATTCCATTTCAGTGTGTTAAGGAGTCTCATAGATGGTGCTCTAGCCTGTAAAATGGTGTTCATAACTGACTGAGTCAGTTCTGGCACATTTAGCACATTCTGTTCAGGGGCCACAGATGCAGGTTCCACATCTTGGGATGGGAATGCCAGATTGTGCCCAACGCTTGAGAGAGGAGATCCCTCATCAGTGGTATTTCCCATTGAGGGCCATCCAGAATCTCTATAATTTCTGGAAACCAGGACTGATTGGGCCACTTTGGCGCAACCAAAAGAATCAGACTTTGCATATGACAGAATGAAGGAGGCACACTGGGGGTAATGTGTATTGGTGTTTCTCAGGCCATTTGTGGGCCATTGCATCCACTTCTAGCAGAGCCTGGGACTGGGAGTACAAGAGGGGACAGTGGCTGACTCGCCGCTTTGCCGAATATTTCCCAAATCCTCAGGACAGTCTGAGGATGAAGTCTCCTTTCGACCGGCATCGCTCCTTTGCGTGACAATAGGTCCGCACCATAATTCAGAAGACCTGGGACATATGTCGCCCAGAGGGAGAGGAAATGACACGTCAGTCTTATCATTGGCAGGTAATGAATTCCGCCTTGACAATTTATGTACGCCTATAACTGTAATGTTGTCCAAGTTAATCGGAACATGATAATTTGTTATTTTGGATTGAAAAGCCTTGAAGGCATTTTCCGCCTGAAAATCTGCCCCAGCAAGAAACCTTGCTGGTAGAAGACAGGAGCTGTCCAAGGTGCTAAAGCAGCTAGACAGCGGCGAGATATAGTGATGTTCATGTGCCCTTGGTGCCAGGCATGTCATGGCACATGGTGCTTGAGTCAGTACTGAAGAGGTCTCATTTGTAAAAGACCTAATTGAATGACGCTGTATTCTTATGCTTTTTGAAACAGCTTCGGTGGAAGTTCTCAACAAATTTGGTCCAGGCCCAGGCTGTTCAGATGATGGAGCAATAAGTCCCTGAGCTGGTATAACAAAGCATATGATAGTGCTAACAGTAGCCAATCGTTGAGGTAGTTAAAAATATGCACGCCGCTCAGTTTCATGGATGCTAGTGCCTCATTGATGCACTTTGTGAACATGTGAGGAGATAGTGACAGACCATAGAGTATTACAGTTCTAAACAATCTCTAGTGTCCTTTCTGTGAAGAGATTGTGAATTTTCTGCACACCGCACCATCACAGCCTATTTATGGGACTGTGGATGACAGGACACCTTGGTGAAATATGACCTTTTTGGCATTCAATATTGGAGCGTGAAGCATTGCATTTTTAAACAATCTCCATATCGCCTCGTCGAGGAGATTTTGAATTTTCTGCACACTGCACCATTACACCCCAAGTGTTAATGAGACTGTGGATGATAGGACACCATTGGTGAAATATGACACTTTTTGCATTCCATATTGGAGCATGTAGCAGAATGTGTGCAACTCATGCAATGATTGCTTTGCTCTTTTGTTTTCTTATTTCGTTCTTTGCAATACACAAACAACATTGTGAGTAACATCCTGGTCCCGAAGGAAGGAAAATAATTAGGATGTCACAGACCACACAAGGCGGTGATAACATCCAATATACACCTCAAGTGTGATTAGTAATGATTAATTTACCTACTTAGTGAATTCTGGAGGGAAGATTAGCATCAATCTCAAAGCAACAGGATTCATCAGACCAGGCCACCTACTTTCATGGCACCATGGTCCACTTCTGATGCTCACATGGCCATTGTAGGCACTTTCGGCGGTGGAGTGGGGTCAACATAGGTACTCTGACTGGTCTGCAGCTACCCAGCCCCATACGCAGCAAGCAGCGATGCACTGTGTATTCTGACGCCTTTCTATCATGACCAGCATTACATTTTTCAGCAATTTGTGCTATAGTAGCTTTTCAGTGGGATCAAACAAGATGGGCTAGCCTTCACTCCCCATGTTGCTTTTCCCCAAATTTTAATAATTGTATTAAAAAAATATAACATATAAATTAATTTTAGAAACAACGCGTTAAAAAAACACAATTAATCATGTCCCTGGACCATAATAACGAATATTCCTACCATCGGAGCAATTCAAGCTTGAAGGACCACATGTTTTTAGCAGTAAGCAAACTCCAGCTGTTTAGGCAACACACAGCTGTTTTGACAACAAACCAAATTCGTAATGCTTGAGACTAGCGACAGCACAAGATTGCAATGCATTCAAACAGGTGGGTGGAGTGCAATTCCAAATGCAGAGATCTTGAGACATGTTTTTCTAAGTTTCAAACTACGTTTAACTTTACACAGCAACTTAAAAAACGTCATGGTTACTGTTGTTACCTCTGTTCCCCGATGGAAGGAACGAGACGGTGTGTCGATTGTAGTGACACAATGGGTCTCTTCTGAGAGCCTCGCGTACCTCTGAACTTTGAAATGGCCAATGTCAAGTTGGCAGACAGAATTTGTATGCCCCGCCCTTGGACATACGGGTATAAAGGGGAGCAGGTTGAGTGAATGTCAGACAGGTTTTCACTGAGGAGCTGAGAATAAGGTTACGGCACATTACGGTGGCAGGGATAGTGACGTGGCAAGGTGAACACAACGTCTCGTGGCAAGGTGAACACAACGTCTCGTTCCTTCCATCGGGGAACGGAGGTTACAAAAGTAACCATGACGTTCTCCATCTGTCACTCACTCGAAAAGTGAAAGTAGTGACAAAAGGGGTCCCACTTCAAAACGGCATGCAATACCCGTGTTATATGACTGCCAAGCCAGGTGCAAGTAGGCTGCTGCTTGCTAGAAGCAGCTGGGTTGGCTGCAAGTAACCCTCCCCTACACTCCCAATAAAAGATGTCATATTCCACACTTAGGTTCCCAGCACCCATACGGGAACAGGTGACATGACTTCTATGGGAGCCAACCAGCTGGCTGCACCTTTTCTCTCTCTATATTTCTAGCCATAGAGTTAAAACGCTATAGACGCGTCGAGGAAGGCGTCCTTTTCCATTCCTATTTTTTCAGGGGGAAAATGCCCTTCAGAGACCACAACCTGCCCAGACTGTGGGGAGGTAACTTGTACAACACGGGGGTTGTCAAGCCACCCGTGGACATGGTGCAGAGAGGAGAAATCCGCTGGAATGCGCCGTAGATCCAACAGCAGTGCTTATCACCAGTAGAGGTGAGTGGAACAGTGGTGAACTCAGCTTTGCTGTTGCACAACCGATTGACTCCAAAGAAAAAATCTGTCTGACATTCGCTCGACCGCTCCCCTTTATACCTGTATGTCCGGGGGCGGGGCATGCAAATTCTGTCTGCCAACTTGACATTGGCCTTTTCTCATGTTCAGAGGTACGCGAGGCTCTCCACGAGACCCCATGTGTCATTACAATCGACACAACATCGAGTGAGTGACAGAAGAGGAATCTGTTTGTGACACGATGCAACCAAAGTGAGATGCTTTGTACATTGACGTGTCCTAATAAATGCCATTTCTATAAATCTATTTCATACAGTTTGATGATTGCAAATGCAAAATGGATTATTTTGGATTGTAGACTATAGGCCAATGATAGGCTTATGTCACTTTATGTCACTTTTAAACTTTAGATTAAAAAATATCTACTGATAGCCCAAATACTGTAATATATACATACATACAGTACATACAATAATCAAAATATTAAAAATGTATCACAAACTCAAACCTAAACCAAATCTGAAGTTAAACTTGAAAAACTGACCAATAGCAGACCTCTAGTCCATTCATATTTGAGGACCGGAATTAGCTGTTGCATTTATTCTAAAATAGTTTAGCTGTGTTTGTTTTTTTATTATTTTTATTTCCTTCAGACAGGGACTTCCTTCAGTCAATTCCAAATCACACCTTGTTTTACACCATCACATTGACCATTGACAATGGTGCACAGAGAATTCTTAAGCTATCTAACAGGATAAGTTTGGTGAAGTAGTGTAGACTTCTCACTGAATGGACAAGCATGGACATATGGTGAGCACTGGGCAGATCTAGCATGAAAAAGCAGGTGTTACCAGGTATTCTTTAAAGAATGATAGCGACCCTACCATTTCATCTGTTCTTTAGATCCCTAACCTCTGCATGATCTGTAGTACATGCCTGTCAGCTGGTAAAGCAACCAGATGAATGCTAGTTGGATCCTAACTGGCTGTATAAAAAAACTTATTATTCAGTTAAGTACAAGTATATTTGGCTGTTCTAGGTGTCCTCAGAAAATAGTAGCATTCAAATACATTGTGAGGTCTTTGTACAATCTTTCTGTCTGATGTTATATTGACGGATTCAACTGTGCTTCAAATAATATCCTACCGTAACAGGATCAAACCAACATAGTGATAATATACATAAGACTCTCTATGTGGAAAATGTCCTCAGGGGGCATCACAGATATAGATGAAGATATCAGGTTTGACATAATGAGCTCCTGTGAGATTTCTCGTTTTTCTTTCTCAATAAAAGCACAGAACACCTCAGAGGAGTTTTGGAATACAAATTCTCCTCTCTAAAGGATGAAGGGTTACATCACACAGCAGCAAACAGAGCAAGAGTATGGCATCTTCTAAACCCATTTTAAGTTTAAAGCGCTTTGAGTGTAGTGTCAGAAAAGTGCTATATAATTGTGACACCGGGATGTCGACACCCAAAAGGCTCTGTGAGAGCCAACGTCATAAAACTCTCACACAGAAGAGCATCTCTACCTGAGACAACACACCCTACTGATTAAGAACCATAAAACACAAATCTCACTCACGTCTGCCCCTTCTCTCACCTCAGGTAAATTTCGGATCACCAAAAACTAAGTTATGACTTATCCTGTTCTGTAATATAAAAGGTTTTCTAATCATACATGTTTGGTATCTTTAAAGAGGTCTCAGTGCAACTGGTAAAACGGTCTTATTCCCTTTCAGCAAAGTCAAATCACAAGTAAGATTTAAGAACCTAGTAAAATATTGCATTCTATCAGGGACATGCCCCTCCCACATCTCTCACAGGGAACAGATGCTGTATGCAGATTAGGTACATTCTTTGTAAACATCAAACAACCTACTCAATCACAAGTTTCATAGGTCTAACTTCAAACCCCAAAATTGTAAACCAAATCCTGAATAGCATCAAACACACACACACATCTGAAATAACAATATACTGTAATTGTTTGGTAATTAAGGAGAGATTACAAAGGAATGAGGGAGTCTGTAGTCAGATATCCTGCACAATTGCTGTGTGTAGTTTTGCGCTAACATTTATGCAATTCTTATTCCTTAAGTTTTGATAAATGTTTAAATTTGACTTATTGTTGTCTAATTGGAATTGATGAATGTATTATTTTAACTGGTAAATAAATAGTTACAATTGAGTTTATTCTGATTTACACTGAAATTATTGTCTTTAGTAGATTACTTTAAGTCCATGTTTCTGCAAATCTACGACCAGGTTAGTAGTTGACAAAAGCTCAGTTCTGAGTGGAGCATGGGGCACACAGACTGAGACTTTAAGCTCTGACTAGCGAATTAGCATTAGTCAGAGTGCATTAATCATACGCATCAATATTACAAATACCAAACCGTACCGAATCTGTGACCCTAAAACCATGATACAAGCCAAACCATGAGAAGAGTGCCCACCTGACCTGTCGTGGATTCATTCTCTTGGCATTCTAGATATGTTGGTCTATCGTTGTACATTTAGTGGTCATGACCTCTTGGTAAAAATAATGTTGCTCTAATTAAGTGGGGCTAGTTAAGGGGACTAAACAAAATACTTTTAGAAAAAGGGCAAGCATGAGCAGCCATCTAATTAGTATTTAGTCAATGGCCAATCCTGGTGTATTTGTGACAGTGAGATCCATGTACATGGCCGGCACGAGACTCTCTAAGCTACAGGAATCTGAATGAACGAGTACAATATAAAATAGTTAAATACCATGATTAAATGTTAAACCGAATTGAATAATAATAATTAAGATTGGAACATTAATATATCCTTGAAAACTTTTATAATTGGAGTCAGATAAAAATAAACGGGGACCATAAAACAAATAATATAGTTATTTAATTGGAACGAAATAACTTAAACGTAAAGCGCACGATAAGACAAAACGCCAGTCATGCCATTGGAAACCATCCTTGGGCCATTGGGCCCCCTTACATATGTAATGTCCATTCATTCATTCATTCATTCATTCATTAAAGTTAAGTAGGATTCTCTCTGCATACCAAGAGATGCTTAACAACCATAAATTGTAGATTCTTGTAACAAATCATCATAATTTCTTTGTCTTCACACTATACCACAGTGGTGGGGGATATGGGATAAGTGCCCACCATGAGGGGGAAGAAACACTTTGATTGCCACAACTACACAGACAGAGTTTGAATCTTGGACTGACATATGTTACTCAGTCCTTACTACTGGGTGAAGAAGAGAGAGATAGAGACTGAAGAGGATTAGCCCTACAAACCAACCCAGTTGACAGTTGAGTCTGTAGGGAGAGACTCGCTGACCCCGCTAAGAAAGAGATATCCTGAGTAGGGGTAGCCACCCACAGTTCGGTAAGCATTTGCACCGTGGTTCATCTCAAGTTTAATGACGAATCTGAATCATACAGCTTGGTGAAGAAAATAAAGTGTCAAACTGACATGCGCAGTTATAACCTCCGTTAATGCACCTGCATTTCTCAGGGTCACAGTGTTATAGATGGACACGCTCCGCCTGTGCTTAACATGGGTCAACTTTCTACAGAGAATCAGTTGATGACATCACAGTTCTGCACACATTAGTGTGTAGTTGAAAATGGCAAGCAGAGATAACAAGCCGCAAGATAGAGAAGGCCCTGAGTCATTCAAGTCTATTGTCTGGAAACTTTTTTGCAGTCAGTCACAACAGCGATGGTCAAAAAACGTTCACAAAAAAGGCACTGTTTGTAGATATTGCTCAACCCGAGTGCCGTATTCTGGTTATACATCGATATTTGATTAGCTATTTATGCCAATACCACCTGTGCTGTCAAGTCAAGTCAAGTGGTTTTTATTGTCGTTTCAACCATATACAATTAGTATAGTACACAGTGAAATGAGACATCGTTCCTCCAGGACCATGGTGCTACATAAAACAACATAGGACAAACACAGAACCACATGAGACTACACAGACTAAATAACATACCTATATAAAGTGCACGTGCAAAAATATGCCAAAAGTAGGGGACAGTACAATAAATTACTGACAATGAACAGGAAAATAGACACAGTAAGAGACTATTGAGACTATTAAGAGTTTCTAAAAATGCCAAATGTAAACATAACATACTATGAGATAGTGTTCTATGGACATAGCATTTATTGAGGTAGCAGCCAGTAATAAAGTGACAATAATTAAAGTGCAACTCAGGACACGTGTGTGTGTGTATCAAACCAGTCTCTGAGTATTGAGGAGTCTGATGGCTTGGGGGAAGAAGCTGTTACACAGTCTGGACATGAGGGCCCAAATGCTTCGGTACCTCTTGCCAGACAGCAGGAGGGTGAAGATTTTGAGTGAGGGGTATGTGTGGTCATCCACAATGCTGGTGGCTTTGCAGTTTTTTTTGTAAATGTCATTGATGGAGGGAAGAGAGACCCCGATGATCTTCTCAGCTGTCCTCACTATCCTCTGCAGGGCTTTGCACTCTGAAACGGTGCAAGTCCCAAACCAGGCAGTGATGCAGCTGCTCCTCCTCTCTGTATGCTGACTCGTCATTCTTGCTGATGAGACCCACCACGGTCGTGTCATCGGCAAACTTGATGATGTGATTCGAGCTGTGCATTGCTGCACAGTTGTGAGTCAGCAGAGTGAACAGCAGTGGACTGAGCACACAGCCCTGGGGGACCACAGTGCTCAGTGTGGTGGTGGAGATGCTGTTCCCGATCCGGACTGACTGAGGTCTCCCAGTCAGGAAGTCCAGGATCCAGTTGCAGAGGGAGGTGTCCAGGCCCAGAAGGTTTAGCTTTCCAATCAGGTGCTGGGGAATGATTGTATTGAATGCTGAGCTGAAGTCTATGAACAGCATTCGGACGTTTGAGTCCTTTTTATCTAGGTGGGTGAGGGCCAGATGGAGGGTGGTGGTGATGGCATCGTCTGTTGAACGGTTTGGACGATACGCAAACTGCGTAACTTCTGCCAGCTGGTCTGCACATCCTCTGAGCACTCTACCAGGAATGTTGTCTGGTCCAGCAGCCTTCCGTGGGTTGACTCTACGTAGAGTTTTCCTCACATCGACCGTGGTAAGACAGAGCACCTGTTCATTGGGAGGAGGGGTGGTCTTCCTCGCCACCACGTCGTTCTGCACTTCAAACCGAGCGTAGAAGTCGTTCAGCGCATCTGGAAGGGAAGCATCTTTGTCACAGGCAACTGTTGTTGTCCTGTAGTTGGTGATGGCCTGGATGCCCTGCCACATGCACCGCGTGTCACTGCTGTCCTGGAATTGACTGTGGATTCTCTGGGCGTGTGCGCGCTTTGCCTCAATGATGGCCCGGGACAGTTTGGCCCTCGCTGTTCTTAGGGCTGCCTTGTCGCCTGCTCTTAAGGTGGAGTCTCGGGTCTTCAGCAGCGTGTGCACCTCTGCAGTCATCCACAGCTTCTGATTGGAGCATGTGGTGGTCATGGAGAAAGTGACATCATCAATGCACTTGCTGATGTAGCTGATCACTGATGCTGTGTATTCCTCCAAGTTGGTAGAATCGCCATATGTTGCAGCATCCCTGAACATGTGCCAGTCAGTACACTCAAAACAGTCCTGAAGAGCAGAGATGGCTCCTGCTGGTCAGGTTTTCACCTGCTTCTGAAGCGGTTTTGTGCGTCTGACGAGCGGTATGTATGCTGGAATTAGCATAATAGAGATGTGGTCTGAGTAGCCAAGTGTGTAAACAAGATCAAGTGCGTTCTCCCATCTTGTTGCAAAGTCCACATACTGATGGAATTTAGGGAGCACTGTCTTGAGATTCGCATGGTTTAAATCTCTGGCGACAATAAACAGTCTGTCAGGGTAGTGTTCTGCAGTTTGCTCATAGCCCCATACAGTTCACAGAGCGATTCCTTAGTGTTACCGCTGGGGGGGAATGTAAACTCTGGTTATTATAACAGTGGTGAATTCCCGTGGTAAATAAAAAGGTCTGCATCTAACAGTCACATGCTCCACCAGCAATGAGCAGTAGCTAGAGACTAGCATTGAGTTCTTGTACCATTTCGTGTTGATGTAAACACACTAGCCGCCACTGAGAGTCTTACCACACAGAGCTGCATTTCTGTCGGCACAAAACGAGGAAAGCCCATCTAGCTGAATGGCGGTGTCCGGAACTCTGCCGCTGAGCCACGTCTCCGTGAAAACAAAGACTCAGCGGTCTCTAAACTCACGTTGTGTAGCCTGCTGGAGTCAGATGTAGTCCAGTTTATTGTCCAGGGAGCAAACATTTGAGAGTGGATAGATGGGAGAGCTGGCCGGCTAGGGTTTGTTTTCAGCCTAGCATGGATCCCCGCCCTCTTGCCGCCCTTCTGCTTCCTCGCACACCGCTTAATGGCGTCCTCTCCCCCAGCCACCAGCATCAGGCGACACTGAGGACTGGAGTCCTGGTCTCCGCAGCACGCTGAATTTGTGTAGCACCTCCTGCAGGTCATCATGCAGCTTGGTTGTTGCATGAATCCTATATTTGAGCAGTGTGTGCTGTTACTTATGTCTAGCTGTGTTTCCTTTCCGCCTCCCTCTGGACATTTAAGGTACTGCACTTTGTTTATATAGTTTACTTTCGGTTTCCCTCAGTGAATGGAGTCAAGAACAACGTGCACACAGTTTCAATCGGCTATTGATTCCATCGTTTAAACCTTGGAAATATATGTCTGTAAGTGCCATTTTTACACTAAATAGTGATTTAAAGTGTTTAAGTATAATTAGATCAAGATTATTGTTATATTTTTGTTATTAGCACACTTGATTCGTGTTTCTGGTAACGTGTTATGTTTTAGCATACTGACATGCTAATTTCTCTTCTGTTTGTACATAATCTCATTTAAATATAATTTCTCTGTGTATATTACTCAAAATTATGTAAAAGGAACTATGTACAAAATCAAACCGTAATGTTAAGCTGGATATGCGTATGTAAATGTGAACATAATGTTCATACATATTTTTCTTCTTGTTTGTAGTTTTACAGAAAAAATATTGAGAAGTGAATCACCAGTAAAGTCACTAAAGTTCTAAAGACTGCTTTCTGGAGTTCTTTTTTCAAGTTGTACGCTATCTGTTAAGCCTTTGCTCAAGCTACACAATTGGCCAGAACAGAATAGTAAAAAGACATTGACACAGCGGGTGAAGACAGCGGAACTACACAGCCATTGTAACATTGCATGCATAACTCTTCAGAAGCAAGTAAAAGTATGGAGTCACACAGTGATGAGAAAGATAAATCTCAAACCTTTGAGATTAGATCACGATCTTCTAGCTGCAAGTCATCTCAAAGATCGAGTCGGTCATCAGCAAGTGTGGCAGCGACTCGGGCTCGAGCTAAAGCGGAAGCAGCTCGAGCTAAAGCATCTTATGCAGAAAAAGAAGCAGCTATGATGAGGAAAAAAGCAGAAGTAGAAGCAGATCTATTCGTGCTACAATCTCAAAAAGAAGCAACAGAAGCGTCTGCTGAAGCAGCGATTTATGAGGCAGCAGCTGACATAGAGGATGGAAATATAGATGAATTGGACCATGAGACAAACCTAGTTTGCACTCAGCGTACTAAAGAGTATGTTCAGAAGCATACAATGGAACAGCATCAGTTTCCTGAATCTCCGATTCTACAGTCATCCATGAGGAGCGCTGAACCTCTTCACTGTGAAGCTACAGTAACATCTCCACATGTATATCCATCGTATGAAATGGAGGAAGTAAAAATAAAACATGAGACAATGGATAACCAGAGAGCCGAAGATCATGGACATGGTTCTGCTTTTCAAGCTTCTCCTATTCCCAGCTTTAGAGCTCCCATGGTTAACCTGCCATACACATCTGATTTAGCTAGCTACATGGTCAGAAAAGAGATGGTGAGTTCTGGTCTTGTGAAGTTCGATGATCAACCTGAGAACTACTGGGCCTGGAAATCCTCTTTTCAAGATGTCACAAAGGACCTTGGATTAACAGCCAGAGAAGAGCTCGACCTTCTCACAAAATGGCTCGGCCCAGAGTCATCCATGCAAGCAAAACGGATCAGATCGGTGCATGCGCACTATTCTATAGCAGGTGTCCGCATGCTTTGGCAGCGATTGGAAGAGTGTTACGGGAGCCCAGAAGTAATTGAGAATGCGCTGTTGAGAAAACTGGAGGAGTTTCCAAACATTTCTAACAGAGATGGGCAAAGACTCAGTTAGCTAGGAGACATGCTTATGGAATTGGAATCTGCAAAGACAGGTGGACATTTACCAGGTTTAACAATTCTTGACACTGCAAGAGGAGTCAATCCCATCATTGAGAAGCTTCCTTTTAATCTGCAGGAAAGATGGATCACTCATGGAGCTAAGTATAAAGAGGACCATCATGTCTCTTTTCCACCATTTGGCTTTTTTGTGCGGTTCATTAGCGACCAAGCGAGAATAAGAAATGATCCCAGTTTTTTGTTATCTATGCAGAGTCGTCTTAAACAGGAGACGTTTTCACGGGTCAACAACAAAATACCTGTGTCAGTAAGGAAAACTGAAGTGCTAGACACAGTTTCAAGAACCAACCACTCTCCAGAACAAAAGATTATGGACCCTAGTAAGCAATGTCCAATTCACAATAAGCCGCATCCGTTGTCAAAGTGCCGTGGTTTTAGAGGAAAGACCCTGGATGAAAGGAAAATTTACCTCAAAGAACAGTCTATCTGCTTCAGATGTTGCGGTTCCACAAAACACATAGCCAAAGAATGTGGGGCAGCTGTTAAATGTAGAGAGTGTAACAGTGATCGCCATGTCTCTGCATTGCACCCAGGGCCTGCTCCATGGGCTGAGGAAGCTTCAGTAACAGAGCGAGAGCAGGGTGGGGAGTCTGAAGGAGATATATCATCTGATGTTACTTCTAAGTGCACAGCAATATGTGGCAAAGCTCCCAGACCTAGATCATGCTCGAAAATCTGTTTGGTTGACGTTTATCCATCTAACTGTCCTAAAAAGGCTAAGAGGATGTATGTAGTTCTGGATGACCAGAGTAACCGGTCTCTAGCAAAGTCTGACTTCTTCGAGTTGTTTGGGATCAACGGAGGCTCTTTCCCCTATACTCTTCGTACATGTGCTGGTTCATCAAAGACAATGGGAAGGAAAGCAGACAATTTCATTGTTTGTTCACTTGATGGGAAAACGCAGGTGCCACTTCCCACTCTCTTAGAATGCAATATGTTGCCTGAAGATCGTGATGAAATTCCAACACCAGGAATAGCACAATACTTCCCTCATCTCAAGTCAATGGTTGACAAAATACCACCTTATGATGCAAGAGCTCCCATTCTTCTCCTTTTAGGAAGGGACATCCTAAGTGTGCATAAGGTTCGAGAACAGTATAATGGACCTGGTAACACGCCATATGCTCAGCGACTTGATTTAGGCTGGGTCATTGTGGGAGAAGTCTGTATGGGAGGAGTACACAAGTCCGAGACTGCAAATGTTTTCAGGACAAACATACTGCAAAATGGACGTACCTCTTTTTTCTCACCTTGCTCTAAAGGAATTCAGGTCAAAGAACAGTTTGGCACTCCTAATAATCTCTACCAGTCAGATCACCTGGGTGACAAGGTCTTTCAGAGGACTCCTGATGATAATAAACTTTCTCTGTCTTTTGAAGATGAGATCTTCCTTGATGTTATGAGCAGAGAGATGTACATAGATGAGTCGAACCACTGGGTAGCTCCTTTGCCATTCCGTTTACCCCAAAGCCCACTGCCGAACAACCGGGACCAAGCTATGAAGCGTCTTAATGCCCTGCAACGCACCTTACAAAGGAAACCTGAGATGGCTAAGCACTTTGTGGAGTTTATGCAAAACATGTTCATCAACAAACATGCCGAACTAGCTCCCCCACTGAAGCCTGATGAAGAATGCTGGTATTTACCAATAATTGGTGTATACCACCCTATGAAACCTGGGAAGATTAGGGTCGTCTTCGATTCTAGTGCACCATGTGAAGGCATCTCTTTGAATAGCACACTTCTTAGTGGACCGGATCTAAACAACAAGCTACTTGGGGTCCTGATGCGTTTTCGTAAGGAGCAGATTGCAGTAACAGCTGATGTAGAACAAATGTTCTACTGCTTCAAGGTCAGAGAAGATCATCAAAACTATTTGAGGTTCTTGTGGTTCAGGGATAATGATCTTTCCAAAGAAATTACAGAGTACCGAATGACAGTTCATGTTTTTGGGAACAGTCCATCTCCAGCTGTGGCAATCTTTGGAATGAGACGAGCAGCTGAGTTTGGAGAAGAGGAGCATGGTAGAGAAGCCAAACAGTTTGTCCATCAAAACTTTTATGTGGACGATGGCCTGATTTCGGTATCCAGAGCAGCTTGACTGGGACACACCGCTCCCAGCCGATAAAGAGGTGAAGTGGAAAGCATGGACAGATTCTTTAACCGATCTCAAAGACGTTCAGATTCACAGACCCTATGTACCAGTTTCTATGTCCTACACTTCCAAGAGAGAGGTAATCCTTTTTGCTGATGCTTCCACTCTGGCCATAGCAGCTGTTGCTTATCTCAGGGTTGTAACTATAGATGGTCAATGTCACATTGGGTTTGTAATGGCCAAATCAAAGTTGGCTCCATACCCCGCTCACACAGTGCCACGTCTAGAGCTGTGTGCGGCAGTTCTTGCTGTTGAGCTGGCAGAATTGATTAGAGAAGAGCTGGATCTGGATTTAACTGCAGTAGAATTCTACACTGACAGCAGAATTGTTTTAGGATACATTTATAACACATCTCGACGGTTCTACATGTATGTTGCTAACAGAGTGGCGCAAATCAGATGTTTTACAAGGCCAGAACAGTGGCATCACGTTGATTCAGGCCTGAACCCAGCAGACCTTGGTACCCTCAGGTGTTTCTTGGCAGTTCGCGGACCAGTCAAACACTTCAGATCTGACAGAGGGACTAATTTCATTGGAGCCTGTCGAGAACTGAACATAAATACAGATGATCCAGAACTAAAAGGTTACTTACAGGAGCATGGTTGCGTATGGACGTTTAATGCTCCCCACTCTTCCCACATGGGAGGAGCTTGGGAAAGAATGATCAACATAGCAAGACGCATTCTGGATGCATTGCTGCTAAAAAAACGGTCTTTCCCATCTTACCCATGAGGTTTTGACTACTCTCATGTCAGAGGTCATGGCAATAATGAATGCTAGACCTTTACTTCCTATTTCTTCTGATCCTGACACACTGGAAGTTCTATCCCCTGCAATGCTTCTCACCCAAAAGGCTAGCACTATACCAGCACCTCTTGGGGACTTTGACGTGAAAGACCTCTACAAGAAAGAATGGAGACAGGTTCAGTGTTTGGCGGATGCTTTCTGGAAGGCATGGAGGAGAGACTATCTTGCAACATTGCAAGTACGGAGGAAATGGACTGAGAAAAGGCGAGATCTTGAGGAAGGTGATGTTGTCTTGCTTAAGGACTCAAATGTGAAACGTAATGAGTGGCCGATTGGACTCATCGTGAAAACCATACCCAGTAGTGATGATAAAGTGAGGAAGGTGGAGGTAAAGATAATTAAAGAAGGATCTGCAAAGGGTTATTTAAGGCCTGTCTCAGAGTTAATCCTACTCCTGCCGTGGAAGTCACAGAAAGATTAATAGTGGTATAATAATTTATTATACCAGGCGGGGAGTGTGCTGTTACTTATGTCTAGCTGTGTTTCCTTTCCGCCTCCCTCTGGACATTTAAGGTACTGTACTTTGTTTATAGTTTACTTTCGGTTTCCCTCAGTGAATGGAGTCAAGAACGACGTGCACACAGTTTCAATCGGCTATTGATTCCATCGTTTAAACCTTGGAAATATATGTCTGTAAGTGCCATTTTTACACTAAATAGTGATTTAAAGTGTTTAAGTATAATTAGATCAAGATTATTGCTATATTTTTGTTATTAGCACACTTGATTCGTGTTTCTGGTAACGTGTTATGTTTTAGCATACTGACATGCTAATTTCTCTTCTGTTTGTACATAATCTCATTTAAATATAATTTCTCTGTGTATATTACTCAAAATTATGTAAAAGGAACTATGTACAAAATCAAACCGTAATGTTAAGCTGGATATGCGTATGTAAATGTGAACATAATGTTCATACATATTTTTCTTCTTGTTTGTAGTTTTACAGAAAAAATATTGAGAAGTGAATCACCAGTAAAGTCACTAAAGTTCTAAAGACTGCTTTCTGGAGTTCTTTTTTCAAGTTGTACGCTATCTGTTAAGCCTTTGCTCAAGCTACGCAATTGGCCAGAACAGAATACAGTGTCTGGTGATGGTAGACACAAACAATGGTTGCTCCGATGTCCATGTGCCGCAAAAGTCGGGTTATTTAACACAAATAGCACCATTTTGGATCCGGAGTGGCCGCTGCATGCTATCGCGCCGCCATCTTGGATCTCAGTCCTCGGTATATGTCCTCGGTATATGTTCTGTATATAACTTGACAGCCAGGTAAACTTGTCCACAGGTTTATTGACCTTGCAGGGAAAGAGTGATTTTGAAACATACAAAGGCATAATCAGCACTAAGTTTGCCCTTTAACATGCACAGAAATACATTAACTCAAATTATACAGATTAAATTCCCAAGTTTTTATCGTTACAAGTTTTAAATATTTAGTAGACATTTCTGTATATAATATGACATTATATTTTAACCTGAAGACAATTATCAAATCACTTATTTATCTGTACTTGTCATCATTGAAAGTTGTAATATGAATTTTCAATGATCTAGAAACAGCACATCCATTAGCACATAAGGATATGAATATCAACAACAGTGATGCAGATAGTAAATGACAGACTTCTAAAGGTTAACTTATGAAACGTAACATAGTCCCCAATTAGTGATCTACAATCGTAAATATTGTTAAAACAATCAATACATACACACGATGCTACAACAGGCATAAGATGTATGCAGATATCACAGGATTAGCCCAGATACAATAAACATACTGCTCTCTGCAATGCTTGCTTACTTCCTGATTAACGGTCACATGACATAACTCCTTACTGAAAATGTAGATACTTAAAGGGAAAATGGCCAAATAAAAAAAGCACAAAGAATACTTGAAGAATGGAAACAAGTCTTCTAACACATTAAGTGGTAACAGAACACCACCAGAGGATAGATAGCGTGCACAGAGCCGCGGATGAGCCAGAAACTACACATAGTCCCTTGCATCTATAAGCAGGCACACAGGTGTTAGTTCATACAGACATGAAACAATAACTAAAGCGCTTGGGTTGTTCATACCCAAAGTTCCCTTTCATAGGAACTCAAGCTGTGTAATCACTCAGGGGACATGCCCTGAGTGTCACGTGATGTGGTCTGAAGCCCTTATGCAATCACGCCAATTTATTGGCAGATGGCACTTAAGCAATGCCTCTAGAGAGCAATGTCATGGGCTCCATAAAGGTGCTCACTTCGCGCCATCAAGATTTTCTGTTCTTTAGTGCACAATCTGTCTGTCTGTTGTACCAATGACTCACATCGAAGCGAGGATCATCTTTATTCTCCCTTTTGAGTGGCAACACAGGATGGAATTTAAGAAGCAACTCACATCATTTAATACAGCATTATTTCAGAGCAAGCGTGTGAAAGAGTTACTATGCACATCTTGAGCTGTCGCTATTTAAAACGCTGTATGAGAGAATTTGTCATTTGAAGGTATGGAAACAAACTGGCCCCTTTGTGCCTATTGTCTTTTTCTATGTCATTCTGGGAGAGAATGAATGTTATTAGTTGTTATGGTGACGTGTGTGTGCTTCCAAACTCTGTCACCATGGAAATGGACCTTCCTTCTCTGTCTGGCATTCTGTTGACACAGGTGTGTCACAGCAAAGTTCTAATAACAAACGCTTCCTTCACGAGTTGGGGAGCTGTATATGAGGGTCGCCCAGCCTGCAGGGTTTGGATGGGCCAGCAGCAGCATTGGCACTTAGACTGTCTGGAGATGTTCACAGTGCTGCTGGCATTAAAGTTTTTCCTCCCGGAGATTCAGGGCAGTCATGTCCTTATCCGATTGGACAATAGGACTGTGGTGTCCTTTATCATTCACTAGGAAGAAGTGTATTCTCATGCCATGGTGAGGCTTGCATGTAGCATTCTTCTGTGGGCATGGGACAACATGCTGTCTCTATGAGCCGTGCATGTTCCGGTCCGGTTGAATTTGTGGGTGGATCTCCTGTCCAGACAGGACTTGATGCACGGAGAGTGGACATTACATCCTCAGATTATGGAACAAATCTGACAGAGGTTTGGCAGAGAAGAAGTGGATCTGTTTGCTATGAGCGAGACGTCACACTGTCCCCTCTGGTTTTTCCCTCTTGCCCCCAGCACTGCTGGGCATCAATGCATTGGCACATCAGTGGCCAACAATGCATCTTTACGCATTTACACTGATCAGTCTGCTACACGCCGTTCTGTAGAGAATTCGGAAGGATCGGGTTTGGCCTCAAGTTTAGTTTTCGACTCTGGTCTCACTCCTGGAGAAAGTGCCTTGGGAGATTCCTGTAAGAACAGACATGTCTCAGGCTTTGGTCAGCATTTGGCACCCCCGGCCAGACTTGTGGAAGTTATGCATATGGCCCCTCAATGGGGTGCACTTCTGAATGATGGGTTATTCCCTGCTGTAGTTGATACCATACTGAATGCTAGAGCTCCATCAACTAGGAAGCTTTATACATTCAAGTGGCGTATTTTTGCTTCTTGATGTACAGTGCGAGGTGAAGATCCAGATCACTGCCTTGTCAGTACAGTGCTGGACTTTTTTGCAAGAGCGTTTTGGGGCCAGGGTTGTCTATGTTTAAAGTCTATGTTGCTGCTACAGCAACAGCACATGTGTTTATCAATGGAGTCTCTGTCAGTATACATTTTCTTGTCTCTCAGTTTATGTGCAGGGTACACAGGCTTAGACCTTTTCATCCTGTCCAAGTTCCTTTATAGGGTTTATCTGTTGTTTTTAAAGGTGCTCTCGGGTGCTCCATTTGGGCCCTTGGCAACAGTTGTTTCTGACTCTTAAAACTGCCCTACTGCTGGTATTAGCATATTTTAAAAGGGTTGGTGATTTGCATGCCCTGTCGATTAATCCCTTTTGTGTGGATTTTGCGGCAGGTTGTTCAAGGATGGTGTTTGCGTATACTTTTCCCAGTTCAGGTGTTGTGAGTTTATGTTGACCGTACTAGCCAGTGGTATAAGTCAGAGCACTTGTTTGTGTGCTTTGGTGGCTGCAACAATGGTGTTTTAGTGTCCAAGCAAATACTGTCTCATTGGCTAGTTGATGCAATTTCAATTGCTTACGAAGTGTGCGGATTACTTTTGCCTTCGGGTATTCAATCTACGAGGAGCATGGCATCCTCATGGGCTTTGGCTAGAGGTGCGTCCTTGGAGGACATTTGTATGATGGCAGGATGGTCCTCTTTGCATACATTTTATAGATTTTATCATCTGGATGAAGGTTTGACTCCTGCTTCCCAGATTCTCTCTGTTGGAATAGGAATAAACAACTAATTCCCTCTGTTTTATTGAGATGCTTTAACCTGTTTGTGTACCGCTATATGTTTGCCACACAGGCTTAGACAGTTGGCAGCTACTGCTCGCATGGTGTATATCGTCACAGTGCCCCATGACGTAGCTCCCAAGGGGCATCGTTTAAGTGCCATCAGCCAATAAATTGGTGTGATTGTATAAGGGCTTCAGACCATGTGACACTTGTGCGATTATGCAGCAACTCATTCCGACTCAGGGAACCAGGTTTATGTTTCACGTAACCGAGTCGTTATGTTGCTTTACTCCGTTGAAGATGATGTGGGATTTCTACGTATCATTAATGCACTCAAGTCGCATTACAATTTCCATTCTCATATTCATTTTAGTAACAAGTTTATTTCTATCGGGAAGACACGCAGGCTTGAGTGAGGTGTATGATGCCATTTATTTGATGAATGTAGAACAGAAAAGTAATGTCTCTCTTTGGCGTAGGACCCGTCCGGCGGTCCGAGGGAGTTGTACTCGGAACCATCATATCTTGCCGGAGATAGGAGGCAGGGGCGAGGAGCCTACCCCCGTGCGGGACGGGGCTCAACTGGTGGTGGTGGGGTGGTGGAGGTTGCCATCTTAGCGCACTGAAACAGCAATGTGATAGATTGGGAGCAGACTTATAAAGCAATGGCTTACCTGCGATTGGCTAGGAATTACCCAGCTAATAGTGTGATGATGTACAGCTGCTAGTCTTCCCGCTAGAACTACGCTGCGCTCACATTTCTTCTATAGATATTTAGAGCTTATGAATGTTGAATATACATTGAGTTGAGTTTGAAATACACTATGTTGACGCATGTAGCGTAATAATGCAGGTATTAAGTTAAAATGTTGAGATAGTAAACGAGAATTCTTAGTTTTTTTAGTTAAGGACCTTAATGAAAATTAACCATGGATTTATTATAGTAATATTGATGACTTCAGTAACAAAGAATGTTGTCACCATGGTTTTATGCAGAAGTACTGTAGTGCCCATGTATTACCCATGGTTTTACTATAGTAATATTGTAGTTAGTAATCATGACTAAAGTAACAATGACTGTGCTCACAATTACTTTCTTGGCAGAAATCATAGTTTTATTACAATTGTGGAGAAGCGAGCAGATCAAGGGAGATAAAAAAATTTAAAGTTCTCATGATACACCTCTAAGAAGGTTTACATCTACAGCAAATAGCGACTACACCACCCCAGTGTAATTAACCAGGGAACTACCAAATAAGGGCACACAGATTCGATTTAACTCACATAAAGACAATGAGACATGGGTATGTTTATACCAAAATTATATATTTATTCAGTCACAATAAATAGATTAAAAACACAGAGGACATGGGCATTCAATGTGGTGTAGCAGGTATAAAGTGCCAGTAAATTCAAACAGCACCAAACTGTTTTAATATTATGTCAAGACACAGATTTACAAAATAACTTTTGCTGGGGCTTACCAGTAGCAAGGCAGGCTAGATACAGCACTTTAATAATGCCCGCAATAATGAATACCCACATGTACACCAGATCACATGCCCTTACACACTTTAGTGAGATTCACTGCAAAGATATGCACACAGCACTCAGTGAAAGGAGAAACACCACCACATGGGAATGACTTGCCTGCCCACTCCAGGCCCCCAGCTCCTAGAAAGAAAAATAAATAAATCTAAATCAAATTTACCAAAATCATTGATCATGAAGATAGAAGATAGAAGATAAATAAAATTGGAAAATAAACACAGGATCTTAAAATCGGCGGCCCATTACAGAAAACAAATCAAATTAGAATACCAAAAGAAAGACACTCAAACCTGAGGATATAAAATCCAATGGTTAGCGGCATCACAGCAAGGAGGTTAATCCACAGGGATACAAGAATCCCAGTCTAACCAAATGCAAGTAGTAGCAGCTAACAAAAATAAATAAAAACACAAACAATTAAGCTCAAAAGCCAGCAAAAGCAAAACAAAAACTAAATATTTATGCGACCACAACACCAAAACAGAAACAATACAAACAAAACACGAAACGAAAAAGCAGCATCGAGGCTTCAAGCCATGCAGCGACAGAGCAGGAAGAGATGCGCTAATGGGCTGATTTATTCACCTAAATTGCAAAGCAAAATTAAAAACCAATCTACATACCTTTAAAGGTGGCCATAGTGACATTTGTGGGTTTTACATACCAGCATGCGGAGACCATATCATTTATCCAGCAGCAGATACTTCAAAGTTCACTAGATGGGAAATTAATACACAGATCATGCACCTCAAAATCTGTGCAACATACTGAACATGCCCATAATAATAGTAATAAACAGACAATACACCTATCGAGCAGGAGAGCACACAGAATGCAAGCAGTTCTTTAGTGCGGAACAATCAAACTCCAATGAACAGCAATCAGCCACACTATGCGGCACAGTGAGCACACCCCGAGCAGACACCAGAGCAGCAGAATCCCGGAAACGGCGATCAGCTGAACAAGTGACACACCGCCTAGCTGACCTGGTGATGCCTTTTTTTATACACCCACTAAATGAGTCTCAGTAATAAGTAAATACCAAAGGGGCGTGGGCATCAACATTACAAATACCAAATCATACCGAATCCGTGACCCTAAAACCACGATACAAGCGAAACCGTGAGAAATTCGAACCGTTACACCCCTAATCCTGAGGTCTGTACCTGAAGAGGGGGGTGAAGAAGAATGTGGAAATAGGAGGAGGGGTGTGACAATAGAGTCTTGAACGTGAGGCACACTGGTTGCACCAGCCATGCGAAAGTTCCAGCTTAGTCAAGTTGTAGTGTAAATAGTTGCAGTTTATGCACTTCTGAATATCTGAGCATTGCACCATTAACTTTAGGTGAAACTTAACCCAACGTGTTAAGTAAATATTTATGGAAGCCTCTGAACAGGAATAACAGTTCAAATAAAAATGGTGTCAGAGAGCTCAAGTTTTGCTTTGCAGAGTTATATACTTAATACATATGGATGATGTTGTTGACTTTTACACTTGTTTATATTTACAAGAAAAAACATTGCCTAGAAAAAAATACTTTTTAGAAGCACTTACACAGCATAAAACCGAACTACACCGTGCACTTTCTGGTGTTTGTTGCCTGATGTCACTAGAATGCAGTTACAAAATATACCCACGCATCCAAATAATCTTAAAATGAATATCAGTTTCTCCAGTCTTATATTTTATTATATTTACTTAGTTTTTAAGTATATTTCAATGAACAAGTAACAATTTAACACTTTTATTTATATAAAATAGAAATCCACAACTTAACAATTCTGTTTACAACTTTAAAGGCTGCATATTGAATCAATAAAGGTAAACATCATATTATGTGACTACATATTGCTTTATGGAGAGCTTATGACTTAAACCTGAAGTAAACCTGTAATGAACCCATTACTGGAGGCTGATAAGATTCCATGTTGCAGAGATTCTTTATTGTCAAAAGACAATCACAAAGACAATGTGGTTGAAATAAAAGGCAGAATTCCATAGTAGGCAGGCTGTCCAAAAAGGCAACAAAGCAAAACTATGATCCAAAAGACATAATCCAGATAAACAGGCAAAACTGTCATACCATGAGACTTAAACCATAGGCAATGAAAAACGCTTGGTAAGCCAGGTGATCTGACAATACTTCACAAACTCGCAATGGAAAAGCATGGCTATTTATATGGTTAAAACAGGAAGAAACCATTGAAGAAATGGTTCAGTGTCAGTATTCAGGAGAGGGCTCCCTCTGGTAGTTGGATGAACTGTTCATGGACTGAGGTATTACAGATCTGGTCTCAAGAACAAGAACTGAATAAAAAAGGTAGATGAAACAAAAAAGTCATATTACACAATTCAGACAAAGATAGGAAGAACAGGAAAGCTGGAAATACACAACATCTATGGCTATAATGATATTAATTACAAAACAAAATAATTAAAAATAAATACCTGGACACAATCCAGGAACAAACAGGAAAGACTACTGAGAAACAAAAACTTCTAAATAAAAGCTCAAGGGTTAGGCTTAGGAACAAAAGACCAACAAAACTGTTACACCTTGAATGTTGCATGCACCAGACAGACGTTTCTGGGTCATTGCTAAAATGGTGAGCACCTGGCCCTGCACAGCCTGACCATCAATGAGGACTCCACGTCCCCTTTCTCCCATTTTCATGAATATACCTTATTTACTAAGGCTTCCAGGGGACACATCACCAACATTTCATCTGTCTGTCTTCACTGCTGGAAAATCCACCTTAATCTGTTCTCTGGTTTCTTGCTGGTTTAATCTGGTCATTAGCTGGCCAAATATGATTCAAGCTGGTACATCATCTTGGACAATTAACAAAGCAGTTTCAAGCTGATCATGCCAGTTTAAGGTGGTCATGCAGGTTTTTGGAACATGGTGGCTGTTCAAAAAGCAAATTACCAGGTACCATGTTCCAAAACCATCCTAAAATTATTTTTTCAGCAGTGCTTACTCTCTGCTGCAAGCCTTCTCTGAATAAAACACACCAAGATGCTCTGCCATCAAAATAATATATATAATAACATATATTTCAAATTCTGTTGCCAGGGATGTATGGACATCTTTTCTTTTAACAATGTAACTTTACTTTGCTGAACCTGTACTGGAAAATAGTTGCTATCAAATATGCATTGTTAATTAAGTGCTCATGATGGCGTTCCTGTCTTTGTTGTAAGTACCTGGAGTAATGGCGCACACAGACACCTCTAGCTGTGACTCTTTCTGCCTACTGCTCTGGTTCCCTGAATGAAGTATCCCCTCCCACAGAGCAAAGAGGCCTGACATGGCTTATGTGTCCTCTTACTCTTTTTCTCTTTCCTCCTTTTCTTTCTCCTTACACTTGAGCCTGTGGAATATTTCACAGACACTTTTCAGAAAAAAATAATAACTAAATGTTTTGATTTTTTTATGTAAACAATTAAAATGTGTATATAAGGGGATGAGCTAACAACAATCATTTAATCTCACAAGGAAACTGTTATCACAGTGGCTTTTATATAATACTTTATAAAATGCTACTGTGCATTTACTTCCACTTTTGTAAATTAAAGAGCCATTGATGTTTGGATATTGTACACATTTGCATACAAATTGTAGTGTACAATTTAATAACTTGTTTTCAACATATACTATCATAAAAGCAAGAGCTTCTTTAAGGAACAGTTCACCAAAAAAAAAAAAAAAAAGAATTCTGTTTCGATCTACAGCGCACTTCAGTGGCTTTCTCCTTCTCTGCATGGCGTGCAGTTTGCCCCAGGGCGCTTCGACAGCGCAGAGTTCTAAAGAGTATTAAAAGAGTAATTTTCTCTATAAAAGAGCAATACACAGCGGCGTTGAACGTCCTTTTCAAGACGCGTCTTTTAAAAGATGCATTTCCGCCCCTGTGTAGTTCCTGGATGCGGTAGAGTGCTCTCCGCTTCAGAAGGCCACAGGCGTTGTCTCGAGTGTCTGGGCACCGATCACACCAAGGCAGCATTTGTGGATGGTTCCGACCATGGCAACGTTGCGGTCGCGGCTTGCTTTCAACACTCCAGCCGCCCCCCGTGTCGTTCCTTCTTCTCATGGGATTGAGGACGATGCGGCTGGCGATGGAGGCGGGTATGGCCCCTCAGACCACCTGCCCCTCGGCACGCTCGTTGACTCCCGTCCGTGCTCGAGGCAACAGCGGCTCTCCTCACGGCCAGTCTGCCTATCCTCTGGAACTCGAGGTGGATGAGCTCGCCACTGCATCAGAGAGCGCGGCATCTGACGCTGATACCTCCCCTGGGCTGCCGCCTTCGGGCCAGAACGCCCAGGTTGAGGCTGACGCGCAGATGTCCGACATGCTTGTCCGGGCCGCCGTCAGTGTGGGGCTGGATTGGAACCCTCCATCCTCCCCACACCCGTCACGGTTGGACGACTGGTTCCTGGGGTCTGGGCGCCTCTCACAGCCTCACCCCCCCGGTCCCATTTTTCCCAGAAGTGCATGACGAGCTGACGTCTTCGTGGAGAGCCCCCCTCTCCACTCATCACAAGCCCTGCTCGTCCCCTCTCGCTACCCTCGATGGCGGAACGGCCCACGGGTATGCATCGATTACCCAGGTGGATAGGGCTGTTGCGCTCCATCTAAGCCCCGGAACTGTACTCAGTGACCGACCTCGCCCTCAGGGCCACGAAGGTCATGGCGCAGGCACTCGGGCAGGCGATGGCCACGCTTGTGGTCCAGGAGCATCATCTGTGGCTGAACTTGGTTGTGATGCGTGAGGCCAACAAAGTTCGCTTCCTCAACGCCCCCCTCTCCCAGTTTGGCCTCTTCGGCGACACTGTCAAGGACTTCGCCCAGCAGTTCTCCGCGGTGAAAAAGCAGACAGAGGCCATCTCTCACATCCTGCCCCGCCGCAAACCTGCCGCCATGGGCCCTGCCCCTTCTGCTCGCCGAGGGCATCCCCATGCGGCCAAGAAACATCCTGCTCCGCCTCAACCTGGGCCCAGGCTACCAGGCACTCCTGAGACAGTCGACCTAGGACCGCGACGTTAGCTCCGGAGGTGGTAAGACCACTCCGTCCTCCGTATCTCCTTTGTATCTGGGTCACCTGGCCCGCAAATGCTGTTCTCACGGCACTCTGCCGCCAGATTTCAACAGTCCCGGCTTCCTGGACATGGACCACCCGTCTCCAGCCCCACGACTGTTCCCCTGCCAGCTGGTTGCGACGAGTCTAGAGGACGCCTACCCTGGACCTCCTCCACAGTTGCCAACCCGCCCCCCTGCCGGGTGTGCAGAGCAAGGTAAGTGCTTTGAGTCTTTTCTCAGCACCAAAGCCTCGGGACGCATCACCGCCTCCCAATGCTGCCCTATCTGCTCCGCCCCGCTGCGAAGCCCCGCCGGGTACATCAAAAATAATCGTCCCTTTGGTGCCCCTGGCTCTCACTTCCCAACACGTCTCGCTGGCTGGCCCAGACCATTCGACTCGGTTATACAATTCAGTTTGCCAGGCCCCCGCCCCCCTTCATGGGCGTCCAATTTTCCGCAGCACACGGCGAACATGCCCAGTCCCTGCACTCGGAAATCGCCACTCTTTTACTCAAAGACACGATAGAGTCTGTCCCTCCAACTGAGATCAAGAAGCACTTCTACAGCCCTTACATCACCGTACCCAAGAAAGGCGGTGGCTTATGACCAATCCTGGACTTTCGAGTTCTCAAACAAGTGTTGCACAAACTCCCCGTCAAAATGCTCAGGCAGAAACACATTTTAACCTGCATTCGACATCTAGATTGGTTCGCAGCGGTAGACCTGAAGGACGCGTACTTTCACGTCTCAATTCTGCCTCGACACCGCCCCTTTCTGTGGTTTGCGTTCGATGGTCAGGCGTATCAGTACAAAGTCCTCCCCTTCGACATGTCTCTGTCCCCTCGTGTCTTCACGAAAGTCGAGGAGGCAGCTCTTGCCCCGCTCCGAGAAGCCGGCATCCGCATACTCAATTACCTCGACGACTGTCTCATCCTGGCCCACTCACAAGAGTTACTATGCATGCACAGAGACCAGGTGCTCAGGCACCTCATCCATCTGGCGTTTCAGGTCAACTGGGAAAAGAGCAAGTTTACTCCAGTCCAGAGCATCTCTTTTCTCGGTATGGAGTTAGACTCGGTCTAAATGTCAGCATGTCTCACCAACGAGTGTGCGCAGTCAGTGTTGAGGTGCATCGCCGCTTTCAGGCCCCTTAAAACTTTTCCACAGGCTCCTGGGGCATATGGCTTACGCTGCAGCGGTCGCGCCGTTGGGGTTGATGCATATGAGACCGCTTCAGCACTGGCTTCAGACTCGAGTCCCGAGACGAGCATGGCGCCGCGGCACGCACCGTGTGACGATCACCCCTGCCTGCCACCAAACACTCTAACCCTGGACAGACCTCTGTTTCTACGGGCAGGAGTACCCTGACAGCAGGTGTCCCAATGTATCTTGGTCACAACCGACGCATCCAGATCGGGTTGGGGCGCCGTGTGCAACGGGCATGCAGTAGCAGGCCGTTGGAAAGGGGCCCAACTGCGTTGGCACATCAACTGCCTGGAGTTGTTGACTCTTTTTCTTGCCCTGCGGAAGTTTCTCCCATTAGTTCGAGACAAACATGTCCTGGTCAGGTCAGACAGCACCACTGCGGTATCGTACATAAATCGCCAAGGCGGCCTACACTCCTCCTTTGGAGACTCAAGTCGCTGCGTGCCACTCACATCCCTGGAAACCTAAATGTGATAGTGGACACGCTGTCATGACAACGCTTGCCTGGCGGAGAGTGGAGGCTTCACCCAAACTCGGTTCAGCTGATCTGGGAACGCATACGCATTTCCCCCAGTGTGCCTTCTTGCACATGTGCTGTGCATGGTCAGAGAGGATGAGAAATAAGTCACCCTTGTGGCTCCTTATTGGCCCACCCGGCCTGGTTCTCGGACCTCGTACTCCTCGCGACAGCCCCTCCCTGGCAAATTCCCCTGAGGAAGGACCTTCTTTCTCAGGGATGGGGCATGCTCTGGCATCCATACCCAGACCTTTGGAACCTCAACGTCTGGCCCCTGGATGGGATGCAGAAGATCTAGCTGGTCTACCACCCACAGTCGTAGCCATGATCAACCAAGCCAGAGACCCATCTACCAGGCGACTCTACTCCCTGAAATGGCGTCTCTTCGTGAATTGGTGTTCTTCCCGGGCAGAAGACCCACAGAGGTGCGCAGTTAGGTCAGTACTCCTGTTCCTACAAGAGAAGCTGGAGGGGAGGCTGTCCCCTTCCATCTTGAAGGTGTATGTTGCCGCTATCGCAGCTCACCACGGCCCAGTAGACGGCAAGTCTCTGGGTAGGCATGACTTAATAATCAGGTTCCTAAGAGGCGCCGGAGGTAAAATCCCTCCCGGCCAGGCCTGTTCCCCTCCTGAGATCTCTCAGTGGTCCACGCCGGTCTTCAGAGATCCCCTTTCAAGCTGCTGAAATCAGCTGGACTCAGGGCCCTCTCCCTTAAGATGGGGCTCTCCCTCCTTGAGGCTGGATCTACCACCACACCATTTTTTCCACATGTGACCGAAGAGGCAATGTGATGTAATTCGCCACCTTCACCTCCCCTTTTCGGGCAGGTGTGGCCTCCGCAGGGTCTTTTTCCCCTGAAAGAATAGGAAACCGGTAAGACCCCCTTCCCATGATGCGGTAAGGGCCCTGGCTGCTCTTGCTCTCTGCCGAGAAACATAGAGAGAAAAGAGGCCCAGCCAGGCTTGGCCTGTTCCTAGGTTGACAAGCGTCGCCTTGTTCCCCTCTAGGGTAACCAAAAGGATCCCAACGACTTTTTTGGGGCATTGGGGAAGGGTACGTGCATTCTGAAACACAGTTGGTAATTTGTGCCCGTGAAATACCTGCCCGCTCCAGTGTCAGCATTACACGTACACGGCTCAGTGCATGGCGTGATTTAAAGTCGACACCTAGTGTCGCTTCTTCGACACGACGTCGCAGTGAGCGACAGATGGGGAACGGAGAAATTTGTGTGAAAAATTTCCACAACCTAGTCATCATTCTGTCTGATAATATACTTGGTGGACAAGATGCATCTTGACTTGAGCAAGATGAGAAGATGTCTTTGTTTGTGAACCACTGTTCTAGTCATTTCATCACATGCCATTTCAACCTCTCAAGGAAAGAGAAATTGTGTTTTCTATTGTGCAAATGAAACGTATAAGCTCTTTCTCTCATATGCCAGATGCAAATGGATTTGAGTGACAGAGATTGCAGAGGATAAGGTTTCAGACCACAAATTTCCAGGTAAATACACTTTGAAAATCTGGCTTATTATTGAAGCATGAAGAACTGGCTCTGATGGGGAACTTTCAGAGAAAGTTTGAGGCGTGAGTCTTGAAAATGAAGTTAAACTAAACTTTATGTTGAATGTGTATGTCTTTCAAAAACACATTGTATTCGACATAACACTTTACTGTTTTACAACATTTCAATTAACAACTGAATGTGTTATAAGCAGACAAAGTCTCTCTAATGTAATGTATAGTTAAACATAATTGAGTTATATTCAAAATACAAAATCTATAAAAGGAATAATAATATTATAGTTAATATAATCACATACTTAAACAATATCACATGAGCAAGAGTGCGATATGGCCCTACATCAGCACGGCTGTGATTCGGCCGCAGACTGAGTGCCGTAGGTAATCACACCAGTGCTGATGTTATATACAACAGTTCAATGAACAAGTACATTTAAAAAAATTGAAAAACTGAGTACGGTCATTTGTGGATGGAACTATTTTCATAGGCGACGGATCAGAATCTGCCATTGCTGGTTTCAACCAAATGATACGTGCTGTATCTTAATGCTGAAGTTGTTAGTTTAAAGCCATTTAAAGCTATTTCCTAGCTTTAGTAGTGTAGTTGTGTAGTAGTAATATGAGCTATCACAGAGTGTTGTATAAAAACACATCTTTTGCCTGTACCTGCTTGCTAAAATATGTAATGTCACAAAATTTAAAGAGACAGATATACAGTAGCTCTTAACACATCTGCACTGCTCTTACACTTTAGTTTAGAATGGCATAAACACAAGCAGATTTATACAAGCAGTGAAGCGTCCAAGTACTGATGTTGTGAGACCATCAGTACTCATGGAATGTCTCGTCCAATCAGATTCGAGGACCGGAACTAACTGTAGTATATTCATTAATATATTTTCTCCAGATACTGATAACTCTACATCAGAGGTCTGTGCCAGTATGCTAGTTGAGCAAACTCAGGGTTTCAGAATTAGTTTCAAGTTGATAAAACCAATCCAATCAGACATAATTATATATATTAATAATTGGTACCATGATGGTGCTTATCAACTTTCACTGTTAACTCGGCCTTTGATCCTGAGTTTGAGGTTAGTTCATGCGGACATTCAAATCAAAACCAAATCCCTTTGTCAACATAAGTGATGTTGAATTAAATTTAGTTGAATAAGTTGTCCATGGATATAACATTTTGCCATTTTCTCTGCACGAAAACACTTGCTTGTTAACTGACCTGGGTTAGTAAGAGAATGCGTGCTATTCTCAATGTGATTTAGTAATCATTTCCAGTGAAAACAATTTAAAGTGATTTTTTTTTTATTGCATGCAACTGTTGCATTGTTATACAGCCTAGGAGGAATGAATGTAACGTCACATTCATAAACATAACAAAGGTGCCAGAACTTAAAATAAAAGGTACACAAACCAAAGACGGTGTGGATCGTTACAGAGCCCCCCCTTTAAGGAGCGGATCCCAGACGCTCCTAACCAAAGGAGGGGCAAAACGACAACGGAAAACAGGGACGAACAGGCAGATCAAGGGGACACGAGAGGCACAGAGGGACAAGACTAGGACAGAGAGACCATGACAGAACAGGTGGGTGGCCAGGAGACCAAGGAGGCCAGGCAGATGCCCAGGGGACCGAGGGGACAACTTGAAGGAGGGGACCGGGTCGGGAAGACTGGGAGGCAGCTGCGGGGTCGAGAATAGGTCAGGGAGGCATCCATAGGGCAGGGACTGGGTCAGGAGGCCAGGGAGATGGACGTAGGGCAGGGACCGGGTCAGGTGGCCAGGGAGGCGGCCATAGGACCGGGTCAGGGGGTCTAGGGGGTGGCCACAGGGCTAGGACAGGGTCAGGAGGTCTAGGGGATGGCCACAGGGCTAGGACAGGGTCAGGAGGTCTAGGGGATGGCCACAGGGCTAGGACAGGGTCAGGAGGCCAAGGAGAGGGCCACAGGACTGGGACAGGGTCAGGAGGCCAAGGAGAGGGCCACAGGACTGGGACAGGGTCAGGAGGCCAGGGAGGAGGCTGCAAGACAGGGTCAGAAGGCCAGGGAGAAGGCCGCAAGACAGGGTCAGAAGGCCAGGGAGGAGGCCGCAAGACAGGGTCAGAAGGCCAGGGAGGAGGCCGCAAGACAGGGTCAGAAGGCCAGGGAGGAGGCCACAAGACAGGGTCAGAAGGCCAGGGAGGAGGCCAGGGAGGAGGCCACAAGACAGGGTCAGAAGGCCTGGGAGGAGTCGAGGAGGACTCCAGGGGCGGTGCCATGGTAGGCGGCGACCAAGGAGGCTTGGAAGGCTCTGGAGGCTTGGAAGGCTGAGCAGGCGCAGGCAGAACCGTGGAGGGTGGTACCATGAAGGCCCTCTGGGGCAGAGCCATAGAAGGCAGAGCAGGCAGAGCCGTGGAAGGCAGAGCTGTGGAAAGGTCAGGGGGCGGAGCAAGCGCAGGCAGAGCCGTGGGAGGCGGAACCATGTAGACCCTCTGGGGCAGAGCCGTAGAAGGCGGAGCAGGCAGAGCCGTGGAAGGCAGAACTGTGGAAGGATTTGGAGGCGGAGCCGTGGAAGGGTCTGATGGCGGAGCAGGCGCAGGCAGAGCCGAGGCAGTCTTCAGAGGCGGAGACCTGGGAGGCTCTGGTGACAGAGGCGTGGAAGGCTCGGGTGACAAAGACGTGGTAGGCTCGGGTGACAGAGGCGTGGAAGGCTCGGGTGACAGAGGCGTGGCAGGCTCGGGTGACAGAGGCGTGGCAGGCTCGGGTGACAGAGGCGTGGCAGGCTCGGGTGACAGAGGCGTGGCAGGCTCGGGTGACAGAGGCGTGGAAGGCTCGGGTGACAGAGGTGTGGCAGGCTCGGGTGACAGAGGCGTGGCAGGCTCGGGTGACAGAGGCGTGGAAAGCTTTGGTGACTGTGGTCTCGAAGTCTCGAGAGGCGGAGCACTGGGTGGCTCGAGAGGCGGAGCACTGGGTGGCTCGGGAGGCGGAGCACTGGGTGGCTCGGGAGGCGGAGCACTGGGTGGCTCGGGAGGCGGAGCTCTGGGAGGCTCGGGAGGCGGAGCCGTGGAAGGCTCAAGGTGGGCTGGCTCTTGGACGGTCGAGGCTACAGGTGCAGGCTCTGGCTCTTGGACGGTCGAGGCTACAGGCGCTGGCTCTGGCTCTTGGACGGTCGAGGCTACAGGCGCTGGCTCTGGCTCTTGGACGGTCGAGGCTACAGGCGCTGGCTCTGGCTCTTGGACGGTCGAGGCTACAGGCGCTGGCTCTGGCTCTTGGACGGTCGAGGCTACAGGCGCTGGCTCTGGCTTTGGCTCTGAGGACGGGGCCGTGGAGGGCGGAGACTGGTGAGCGGAAACCCCTCTTCTTCTCCTCCTCCTCCTGGCGGAAGAGGCTGGCAACGCTGGCACTGGGACGGTCGAGGCTGGCAACCCTGGCGCTGGGATGGGCGAGCCTGGCAACGCTGGCGCTGGGACGGGCGAGCCTGGCAACGCATTGGCCGTGGCAGGCGTGGGCGTTGGCTCGTTGGCCGTGGCAGGCGTGGGTGTTGGCTCGTTGGCCGTGGCAGGCGTGGGCGTTGGCTCGTTGGCCGTGGCAGGCGTGGGCGTTGGCCGTGGCAGGTGTGGGCGTTGGCCGTGGCAGGCGTGGGCGTTGGCTCGTTGGCCGTGGCAGGCGTGGACTGGAGAGCAGAAGCCTTTCCTCTTCTCCTCCTTCTCCTGGCGGACGGGGTTGTCAACGCTGGCCCTGGGACAGACGAGACTGGGGGTGCGTTGGTCATGGCATGCGTGGGCGTTGGCTCGTTGGCCGTGGCGGGCGTGGGACACCCAGGGGCCCTGCCCGGAATCGAGAGAGGCGGCTCCCCTGCAGCGTAGGTCTCCAAGATTAGGTCCACATACTCCTGCCAGGTGCAATCCTCGATCTCCGGCAAGTACCTCCGTGGGCGGATGGGTACATTGTACCTGTAAACGCTCTTCAGCACATGGTCGTCCCAACCGGAGTAGCTGGCCACGTTGGAAAAGAAATAGGAGAGCTCACGGATGGTCAGGTTTGCCTTAGCAAGCTCCACGAAGAAAGCTGTTGGATCCATTAGTGGTTGGTTATTCTGTAACGAAGGGGCAGACGAGGAATGAGGATCCAGGCACAGCTTTATTTGGATGGTGCAAGGAGTGAAACAAACAGTAAAAGCAGGAATAAATAAACATCCACGAGGGGAAAACAAGGTTCAAACACAAAGATCAACACGGGGAATCTTCCAATGAGGGCAGAGGCAGGAACACGGTCGAAGGCAGGAATGTCTTGAAGTTACATTGAATGATTAACTTCAGTCACGAACATACAGCAAACAATAACCAACAAAGGACAAGGTAAAAAGGCAATTAACTAAAACCAGTGACAAAACTAGAACTGATAATCAGGCAATAAACAATGAACCAATGAAAACCAAACACTTGAACATGGAGGGGAAACAGGACATGACAAGACTTCAAAATAAGAGTGCATAAAATAAAAGGCAATACGGAACATAAAAGGTGCCAAAGCTTAAAATAAGAGTGCATAAACAAAGAACAATATGGAACATAAAAGGTGCCAGAACTTAAAATAAAAGGTACACAAACCAAAGACGGTGTGGATCGTTACACACATACTTTTAGCTTAATTGTTTGTTTCTAACTCAGTTGGGTTTAAATTTAATTTACACGGGTATTAACTGCTGACATGTCAAATATTTAGCTGTTTTTTAGCTTTTTAATTATTCTTAAAATAAATTTGCAAAAAAAAAACAAACATTATTCCTGCTCTCCCCTACTAATATGTATAGGTTTTATGCAGCCTACGTATATATCCTATATAAGAATAATTAAGTAATAAACAAACCACAAGATATGCTGTGATAGTGAATATATATAAATACAGTATAAAAAAATATAAATTTAAGTGCAAATATATTAGTAATATAAGCATCTTTGGCCATTAGCGACCTACTGTTTTTAAGCAGTCAGAAATTGTATTTTCTCTTCAATTTGGGCATGGTACTCTATTAGTAACAGAGAGTCAGAAAATCACCAGGATCAAATACTTTGGTGCTGTTTAAAAAAAAAATAAACAATCTCCAGAAGTAGCAGGCCCTCGGACCCCTCTAAAATAAGTTTAAACTTTTTAGCATTCTTTGGGGACCTGTGCCCAAGTAATGATACAGGTCTCATGATTTCATTAAATAAACTTTATTTACCTCTTTACTGAAGGCTAATCATTATTAAAAGAAACTGCACTTTTTCAGAACACTAAATTTTAAAGATAATTTTGTAAAAATCCAAATAACTTTACCGTTTTCCATGCTTGTTCAATGAACCATAAACAGTTAATGAACATGCACCTGTGGAACGGTCATTAAGACACTAACAACTTACAGACAGTAGGCAATTAAGGTCACATTTATAAAAACTTAAGACACTAAAGAGACCTTTCTACTTGTATGCTGCATGGAGGCATGAAGACTGCAGATGTGGCCAGGGCAATAAATTGCAATGCCCATACAGTGAGAAGTCTAAGACAGCTCTACAGGGAGACAGCTGATCATCCTCGCAGTGGCAGACTGCTTGTAACAACACCTGCACAGGATCGGTACATCCGAATATCACACCTGCAGGACAGGTTCTGGATGGCAACAACAACTGCCTGAGTTACACCAGGAACGCACAATCCCTCCATCAGTGCTCAGACTCTACACAATAGGCTGAGAGAGGCTGGACTGAGGGTTTGTAGGCCTGTTGTAAGGCAGGTCCTGACCAGACATCAGACAGGACTGGCAAAAAGTGCTCTTCACTGACGAGTCACTGTTTTGTCTCAGCAGGGGTGATGGTCAGATTTGCATTTATCGTCGAAGGAATGAGCGTTACACCGAGGCCTGTACTCTGGAGCAGGATCGATTTGGAGGTGGAGGGTCTGTCATGGTCTGGGGTGTGGTGTCACAGCATTATCGGACTTAGCTTGTTGTCATTGGAAGCAACCTCAACGCTGTGCGTTACAGAGAAGACATCCTCCTCCCTCATGTGGTAACCTTCCTGCAGGCTCATCCTGACATGACCCTCCAGGATGACAATGCCACCAGACATACTGCTCATTCTGTGTGTGATTTCCTGCAAGACAGGAATGTCAGTGTTCTGCCATGGACAGGAAAGATCCCAGAACTCAATCCCATTAAGCATGTCTGGGACCTGTTGGATCGGAGGGTGAGAGCTAGGGCCATTCCCCCCATAAATGTCTGGATACTTGCAAGTGCCTTGGTGGAAGAGTGGGGAAACATCTCACAGCATTATTCAATGTTATTCACATGTCTTTAGTTTATGTCTTAGTTGTTGAGTCTTTTATGTTCATACACATATTAACACATTTTAAGATTGCTGAAAAATAAAAGCAGTTGAAAGTGAGAGGATGTTTCTTTTTTTTTTTTTTTTTTTGCTGAGTTTATAAAGAATTTAAATACATTTAAACAGAACAACAAAATAACTGTGTTGCTCCTTGGCAGAAGATGTAAAAATGATATGTCCTCCATGACCAGGCAAGTGAAAACTTTTGTACTACAGTACTTGGCAACCAGCAGTTGTTGTGTTGGTCTGTACAGATAAATAGTACATACAATTAGCATTTTCCCCTTCACCATCATTTGGGAATAGAATTATGCATTACATTACCTTTAATACCCATCCACATATCTTAATCTGTAGAATTATTTATTTGTCAGAATCTTCACTTCCAAAACCCTCCTGCAGTCTCTCCATTGACCTTTGCATGGCAGACAGCATCATTAGCAGCAGGTCAGTACCCATGCAGACACTGTTCGGTCACCATGACAGAGAGAGCCTGCCTCACTGCCTCAGGTGATAATGACATCACGGTTCAGTGCTGTCCAGTATAAAGGTCACGGATGATATGCATTTACAGCAGCCAAATCATAAGATCCCTGGCCAAGCAGCTTCTCCCTTCTAATTTTTATTGCACAAAAGCCAGCATTGCCATAGCCCATCTCAGATCATCTTAAATTCTCTGACATCAGTCTTCATATTGCATATCATAAGTCTTAAAATATTCTTGCAGAAACTCTGATATAAAATGACTGAATAAACAGAAAACTACAAGATTGTTCAGTATTTGCCATATGCTTGTTTGATTTGAATTATGACAGGCTTAAGGAAGGCTATATGGCTTTGTCATTCAAGCAAAATCAAGTAAACATATCATACAGAATATAATTAGATACACATAGGTAATCCTGAGTGCATGACTGGGAGTTTGACCCAGTTCTTAGAAAGCATGATCCACACAGTGTGCAGCCAGATGGGACAACTCTGTAGAGAAAGCATGAAAGAGAAAAAAGGCTGTTGACACTTTAGGGCAATCTTCAAGTCTGAAAAGTTAGGTGAGATTGGTCAGATGAATATGAAAATCTGGCCCATTACATAATGGTCTTGATGTATTTTTTCAACATCTAATACTTTTTGGCACAGCTTTGAAAGTGAATTAGTTTTTTTTTTTTTTTTAGCTCCTGCAATCTATTTATATTTTGGTCAATGGAATAGGAGTAGCCATGAAATCAATATGCATGTCAATACCATTCATACACACTACAAGGGAGTGATTATAGTTGTGCAAATATTCTTTTGATAAAAAAAGGTCATTTATAAAAATGTATATAAAAAAAAATTATTTAATTTTTTTCATTCACACCAATTTAGCAACCCGATATCACGCCGAGGCGTGAAATAGACACGCCGGTCCACTCGCGGATGCGTGTCGGTGTCACGCTTTGCCTCCTCCAGGCGTGTACATGACACGCGCGCGTCTACGTAGAATACCGGCAGGGGGCGATCGTTTCCTCAACGCCAACAACTCTCCGCGCACCAAAGAGGAAGCGATACCGTTGTCGTCGCGTTGCACGTTCGTGCGGGCGGGATGCCGGCCAATTTCGCCGGTTACTTTCACTTGTGACCATATGTGACAAATAAAGGTTCATTATAGTGCTGCTTTCATGAAGAAATCCTAACGTTGCTGTAGCCTAACGTTGTTATATGTGTGTGTGTGTGTGTGTGTGGGCTGTCGAGTATCTTGTGCTGATGTAAATAAATAAATATATATATATATATATATATATATATATATATATATATATATATATATATATATATATATATATATATATTTATTTAAAAAGTGTATTTATGTACAAAAATATATATCCTGCTAACCGGAACTGGAGAACGCGATATATCGCTTCCTCTTTGGTGCGCGGACAGTTGTTGGCGTCGAGGAAACGATCGCCCCCTGCCGGTATTCTACGTAGACGCGCACGTGTCATGTACACGCCTAGAGGAGGCAAAGCGTGAAATAGACACGCATCCGCGAGTGGACCGGCGTGTCTATTTCACGCCTCGGCGTGATACCGGGTTGAATTTAGACATAAAAACAGTACAGCAAAGGGAAGCACTGCATAAAATGCCTAAAATAGACCACTGCCTAAATAATAAAAATAAGAGTACAAAAACACATAAACCTGGCAATTTGCCTGACAATTTCCTGAATACAAAGGTTGTAATTTGTCTGAGCTATTTTTTATTACAGCCACAAGAACGTTCCCACACCTTTAAAATTGCCAAGGCACCTGTCTCCACATTGAGAGTTGCTTGACAAGGTAATCAGTAGCCGGCTCAGCCTTAAATAAGCCTGAGACCACACTCTGTTAATGCTGCCAGAGACATGTTCAAGGTTATTATTGCTGATATAGACTGCTTTATGCTTTAGTCTCCTATTGCTGTTCTTATTTTTTAATACAGCCACAAGAACATTCCCATGCCTTTAAAGTTGCGAAGGCACCAGTCTCCACATTGAGAGTTGCTTGACAAGGTAATCAGTAGCCGGCTCAGCCTCAAATAAGCCCGAGATCACACTCTGTTTATGCTGCCAGAGACATGTTCAAGGTTATTATTGCTGATTATTGCATTATGCTTTATTTTCCTATATATTCTCCTTGCTGTTCTGATGGGTAAAAAAAGGTATATAAGAGTGAGAATTATTGTTTCATTCCTTTCCCTTCAGTGAAATCCATTGTCATCAAATAATAAAAGAGGCTGGGACAGTGAAGTGGATTTTCCCACCTGTTCTTTCAGTGAGACTTAGAAATGTCAGCAGCACTTTTTTTAAATGCTTGTCATATAGGCAACATTTCAGCCTTAAAATATTGATACACTGTATGTCTGACAATCCTTGTTGGAATGAATTAAATCCACAACAAGGACACTATCGAGGAAGTTCACTGTGGGGTAATGGACCTTATGTTTTCCTCTGATGCCAAGGTATTCTCGTCACAAAAACAAAATTAATAATATGTTATGTATATTTTCTATATTAAATGTACTTAGAATTTAGTTTCTGAATTTGCTTTGATAATAATATTATTAACCCTTAATTGAAATGTGATAATAAACGTGTTAACACCTCAGTCAATTAATAATGGTCTGGTCGATTTTGTCTGGAAACAGAGGTAATAAGGCTTCTATTAATGATATACATGGATAAAGGGTGACATTATCCCTTAAACTCATTTATGGGAATAGTTTATACACTGGCGTTTAAAAATCCATTGATCTGCTGAAGTATAGAATGAGCTTCATGTGCCAAAAATCATCAGAACCAATTTGGTATACATACTTAATTTCAAGAATTGAGTAAGTCTCCAGTTTCACCTGGCCAGCAGGCACAATTGACCAGTATGGTCTTTGAAAACAGTCAAAAATTTACCAATTATGTGTGAGTTAATTGCTCGATTTATGTTGATGGCCTAAAGCCTATCCTTTTTTAAACATACCCTGAGCAATTAAATACAAATGCATTTATAATTTCTCAATCATGTTTTTAATGACTTTGAACTGGACCTGTAAAGATTTTAATCATGAAGACATTAGTTTAAAATTAAGGCATAAAAATGCAATTCATTTGCACAGGGTTGTAGCAGCCATTGTAACTGGGATGATTAATTGTCCCACTTTTTGAAATTGCTAGGTTTAATGTTTCTAAGAAACTTCAATATATAATCATTAAATCTTAAAAGCTTTGTTTTTCTTGTATTTGGCCATGTAAAACAGCAGCTTTAAGACCAAGCAGAAGCAAAGGCAACTGGTTGCATCTGCAGTGGACTAAACAAATGCAGAAGTAAGTGGCAATTAAAGTATGACTAGCTCCCACGTACCCGCCTTTCTGCAAAGGACAGGGTGGATCTACTAGGTCTATTAGGCGAGCATTATGTTTCTTAATTAAAATTCATGAGGCAGGCTGATAAAGTTTATAATGTGTTCTCCCCACTTTTCAGAATGCCCATGCATTTCTACATTTTCAGTATTGTGATCCAGCAGTTGGACATAACCCACTTTTCATTTTGATTACAAAAATAATTGCTCTATGGAACAACATTGTAATAAACATTATGTATCTGAGTGCTCCAAAGAGAAAGGAAGACACAATCTAAACACAGTATTTCTACACACATTCACGGCAAAATCATAAGACTTCCATTTGACTTTTCTAAATTTGGCTCATTTGTATGATATCGAACGACTGCAGTCATATGAATTTGAACAACTTTCACTACAGCAAATGACATCGCTGGACATTGTTTCCATCTAATACGAGACAATTACTTGCTTCAGTCACACACAACAGGGGCTGGATTCACAAAACAGTCTTAAAAATAAATTTCTTCTTAACCACCATTTTCTTCTTAATTTGTAAAACTATTTAAGACGTTTAAAGTTAAGAATATTTTGTATTCCCAAATAAACCTCTTAAGAAAGTTCTTATATTTTTTCTTAAGAATGTTCTTAAGAAAAAACTCAAGCATTAGAATTCTCGAAAACAATTGTTCTTAAATATCACCGTAAATAACATCTTAAAGTTAGGATAACTTCACAGTTCTAAAAGGTAAGATGTTTATGTAGAAATTCTATTTTAGACCGAAAAAGTTTTTTAATGGTTTGGGTTTAATTATATTTTTATTTTCAGCTTGTAAACCATGTAAATGTTATCACCAAATTCAAACAATAAATGTTGTTTTGAAGCTTCTTAGTGTTTATCAGCGATCTTTAGAGTTCATAGAAACAATAATATTTATAACATTAGAAAGCTGAGACTCTTTTTCACCCTCATCCACATCCTTATCAGTATTTACCCACCTCTTACTTTCCGACATGATATTATCAAGCTTCCTAAGAAGAAATTTTTCCTTGCAGTAATTTCCTCAACAAGAACATCCAGCTCTTGTCTACTGAAGTTTGTTTCTTTTCTTTTCCACCATGTCAAATTAATAGTTATCAAATGGTTAGCAGCAAGTATATTCTTCTATGATGGTTAAGGTTGTTAGCCTAACTTTACATTTAAAAAAAACTATTGCAAAGTTCTTGCTGCTTAAAAAAAAAAAAAAGGTTAATAGATACATTTATCATTACCAGTGTTAAATAATTGAATTTGCTGTTGCCAAGACTAAATATTTGAGAACTTCTTTAAGAATTTTTTAGGAATTACACTTAGGAATGTTCTTACGAACTTATTATAATTTATCCTAATTATAATAATTGTGTCTTTCTGTATTACGTCATACCCCGCCTCCAAGTTTGCTTATTATTAATTAAATTGCCTCACCTGTCATCAGTTAACCCATTTGAGTTCTCCCCCTATTTTAGTCTCCTCGCTTTTGCTGTCCACTGCCAGTTAATCTTGTTTCCAGTCTTGTGTGCTTGTGTATTTGGTCAGTCTGTTGGTTTGTTCCAGTGTGTCTTGTGTGTTGGTCCTGTCTTTGATTCTCCCATCCCTCTTCATTCTGGTTGATCCTGGTTCTCTGTTACCCTCTGCCCCAGCTTGTATTACAATTTCCCCTACGGAGTAGTTTGTATTTGTTTTTCCCCCTTGTGGGTATTTTATATTGGATTTTGTGTGTTATTATTTGTATTAAATAAACCTTTATTTTTCACTCTGCGTTTGGTCCTGAGCCTCATCATTCCCTACACCCATGATAACTGGGTTGCAATATTCATACGACCTCTGATCACCTGCTATTTTCTAATCAACCCTCACCAAGTGGCCATCAGCATTAAGAAGGATCACTAATTGGACTTCTATCTAAATCACAGACCTGCCAGAAGGAGAAATTGAAATTTGTGTTTAATTAAGAGGATGAAATAAACGCAATGCTGTATTGTATTACAGTTACTATATTACCCCGATTAAATGAAAAACAATCAGACTCATCCACTTTGCTCAATTCACTCTAGATTTAGAGGAACATCTCTTATAATTGCAAAATTATCATTTAAAAATAGGTACGATAATGCTCTACTCCTCTTACTCTAAATTCTGATTCACATCTGTGATCGCACATTCTACATTAATGTGTCAAGTACAGCCTACATTACAAGGCTTAACTCTTTATTCTAATTATGATAAATTATTATTATTCAGAAATTTGTTTATTGAGCATTGGTGTCCTTCAGCATATGTTATTGCCGCCATTCTATAAAAGCAATAAGCCATTGGAATTTGTGCATAATAAGTCTGTTGCACGGTGGAGGGCAGGACCGGGGCGTGATTACGCACGCCCGGTCCCATATTAGGCTGATCAGGCCGTCAAGAGGGATAAAGGCCACTCGTGGACGGCGATGCAGGAGAGAGAGATCGTTCACAGACATGTCCGTTGTCTTATGTGTTTGTATTTTGAGTTTTACATTAAACCTATCATTTTATATGTCCCAAGCCGGTTTCTCACCTCATCCTTGCCCGTGAAAATGAACTGTGTTACATTGGTGCCGAAAGCCCGGGATGGAAGAGGGATGTACCATAGCGGAGTTCTCGCCACTGCCCAGTGGAGCAGCCGCGACCATCTGCCAGGGGACGGAGGAGCCCAGCCGCCTGGACGCGGAGGAACGGCCGCCGACCGCAAGGGGAGGAGGGGCTCCTGGCCGACCGCCTGGAGCGGTTAGGGCCGCTTCCAGGGGCGGGGGAGTCCCCTACTAGCCGCTGGAATGCAGCGGGGTTGGAGACCACCGACCGTGTGCGGGGGGTGGGCTCGCCGCCGACCGCCTGGAGCAGGAGAACCGCTGCCAGGGGCGGGGGGAGGCCCCTTCGACTCCCCGGGAACGCGGCGGGGCGTTCCATCCGCCAGGGGCTGAGGACTGCCTCCGATCCGCCCGGAGAGGCACGGCTTTCGTCCTGTAGAGGGTGGAGAAGTGGCTGAGGAACGAGCTACGGCGTATCAGAGAACCGGCGAGTAAGTTTTTTTTTTTTTAATCTCTCCCTCCTCTCTCTCTCGCTGCCACTCTGCGTTGGCCTTTTCCCTCTTTTTTAAGTTGTGGTGTTTGTGGGAGGGGAGGTACTGCCCAGTGCAGGAAGGACCACCCCCACGTTTTTTTTAATTATTGTTGTTTCCCTCCCCTTGCCCCCTCCCTCGTCCAGGTTGATGGGGATGACCCGCCGGCAGACCGTGCGGGAGGCGCCCCCCCCCCAGGGGATGTATGTCAGGCCGGGGGTCCCCAGCCTGAAAGAACGGGGGAGGAATGTGGCACGGTGGAGGGCAGGACCGGGGCGTGATTACGCACGCCCGGTCCCGTATTAGGCTGATCAGGCCGTCAAGAGGGATAAAGGCCACTCGCAGACGGCGATGCGGGAGAGAGAGATCGTTCACGGACATGTCCGTTGTCTTATGTGTTTGTATTTTGAGTTTTACATTAAACCTATCATTTTATATGTCCCAAGCCGGTTTCTCGCCGCTTCCTTGCCCGTGAAAATGAACTGTGTTACAAAGTTGTTGTTGTGTATCATGCCTGAGCCCTTACCCATGATAAAGTCACCATAATGCACAGCCTTGCATGGCTTACTGCTCAATAATTAGTGTAGCAAGATCTTATCTAAATATATCCATTTAATATTTTTTTTTTACAATTGGCAATCTTTTGTAAGTAGAGTGAATTATGGTTTTAGGTTAGAGTGGTTGGGCTGATCAGAGCTCTGGCAGCAGGAATGGGGTGTTATAAGGAAAACTTCATGGTTACTGTTGTAACCTCCATTCCCCGAGGGAAGTAACGAGACGTTGTGCCGAATGACGTGACACAAGGGGTCTTCCTGGGATGGAAACGTATCTCTGAACCTGAGAAAAGGTCAATGTCAAGTTGGCAGACAGAATTTGCATGCCCCGCCCCAGACATACGGGTATAAAGGGTAGCGAGAGCCAGTCAGGATTTTGCACTGAGGAGCCGAAAATAAGGTACGGTCGATTACAGTGGTAGGTCTAGTGCTGTGGCAGGAGGGACACAACGTCTCATTCCTTCCCTCGGGGATGGAGGTTACAGCAGTAATCATGATGTTCCCCTTCTGTCACTCACTTGACGTTGTGTCGAATGAGTGGTTCCCCGCAACCCTGAGGGGGGAACAGGTGCTACATGACTAGCATGGGAGCAAGCCCGGCAGCCACGCCTTCTCTCTCACTATGTCTCTCACATAGGACGTGAAGCGGCTGGGGCTATCTTAACGCTATGAAATGCCTTCGCGAAGGCGGCAGAGGTCTGTCCAAGGGTTGGAAGTCTGATGGCAAGAAGGGGTGATTGTCAAACAGTATGTGCCATGGTGCCATGCCCATCTCAGGACTCGAGTCTGTGGCCAGTTCTGAAGCTGTCTCATATGCATCATCCTGAGCGGCGCGGCCATTGGTGAGACACGCTGTCATTGAGACTGAGTCTAACTCCATGCCGAGAAAAGAGATGCTCTGAACTGGAATGAGCTTGCTCTTTTCCCAGTTGACCTGAAGCCCCAGACGGCTGAGGTGCCTGAGCACCTGGTCTCTGTGATCGCACAGTAACTCTCAAGAGTGAGCCAGGATGAGCCAATTGTCGAGGTAGTTGAGTATGCGGATGCCCATTACCATTAGTGGGGCAAGAGCTGCCTCTGCGATCTTCGTGAAGACACGAGGGGACAGGGCCAGGCCGAAGGGGAGGACCTTGTACTGATACGCCTGGCCATCAAACGCAAACCGTAAGAAGGATCGGTGTTGAGGCAGAATGGAGACGTGGAAGTACGCGTCCTTCAGGTCTACTGCCGCGAACCAATCTAACTGTCGAACGCAGGTAAGAATCTGTAAGGCCCGGTTGAGAACTTGCAGGTCCAAGATTGGTCGCAACCTGCCGCTTTTTTTGGTACAATGAAGTAAGTGCTGTAGAAACCCTTCTCCATCTCGGCTGGAGGGATGAGCTCTATCGCATCCTTGAGGAGCAGGGTCGTGATCCCTGCTCGTAAGGTGCTAGCTTTCTCGCCATGCACTGAAGTGGTGCGAACACCGCTGAAACGAGGCAGGAGCCGGGCGAACTGAATCGCGTAGCCGAGTCGGATGGTCCTGGCCAGCCAGCATGACGGATTGGGAAGTGAAAGCCACGCATCCAAGCTCCGCACAAAGGGCACTAATGGGGGACGATCGCTTTTGACATACCGGGCAGGGCTTCACGGTGGGGGGGGGGGGGGGGGGGGAGCAGGTAATAGCACAACGGGAGGCATGGGTGCTGAGAAAAGACTCAAAGCACTTACCTCGCTCCACGCACCTGGCAGGGGGTGGGTTAGAGACTGAGGAAGAGGCCCTAGAGAGGCACCTTCGGAACGCATCAGTGCTGGCCTGCCGGGGCTGAGCAATCGCGGGGCCGGAGGTGAGGGAACTGCATCCGGGGAGCCTGGACTGTAGAGTTTTTGGGCCGGGGTGCCGTGAGAACAGTGTGCACAGGCTGGATGACCCAGGGAGTAAGGAAATTGCTCTTTTATTGAGAATGTGGGAACCACAGTCCGAATTCGGTGCGGCAAATGAAAGTAATGAAAACAAGGATTCTCCTCCTGGCCCGCCACCAGGGGACGGAGTGGTCTTGGTACCAGCTCCTGAGCGAACATCTGACTGCCTGGGTCGCCCGTCTCAGGAGCACTTCTGAGTTTTCCTTGTCCTGGAAGGGGTCCTGGAGATGGGGGGCGTACGCCGCCTGCGAGGTGCTTGACGCTGGGGCTGAGAGCTGGGCCCAGGTTCAGGCAGAGCTGCCTGTTGTTTGGTTGTAGGGGTACACCCTCGCCAAGCAGGCGGGGTGCGGGGCACGCTGGTTGGGCGGCGCCACGGCATGATCTGAGAAATCGCCTCCGTCTGCTTCTTCACTGCCGAGAACTGCTGGGCGAAGTCATCAATGGTGTTGCTGAAGAGACCGAGCTGGGAGATGGGGGCGTTGAGAAATCATGACTTGTCAACATCATGCATCTCGACCATGTTCAGCCAGAGGTGGCACTCCTGGACCACGAGGGAGACCATAGCTCGCCCGAGTGCCTGCGCTGTGACCTTCGTGGCTCTGAGAGCAAGGTCGGTGGCAGAGCGCAGTTCCTGCAGCACGTCGGGGTCGGGACTACCCAGGTGCAGATATTTAAGTGCCTTGGTTTGATGGACCTGCAGGGCGGAGATGCTGTAGGCTTTGGAGGTCAATGATGACGTCATCCTACAGGCTCTGGAGGGGAGTACGGGACAGTTCCGCCAGGTGGCGGCGTTCTCAGCATACAGGTGGATCGCAACCGCCCTATCCACCTTGGGGACCTCCGTGTAATCGTGGACTGACCCGCCATCCAGGTTAGTGAGAGTGGACGAGCGGAGGGTTCGGTTACGGGCAGTAAAAGGTGCCCTCCATGACCACGTCAGCTCGACATGCACTTCCGGGAAGAACTGTACTGGGGGGGGTGGCTGTGAGCAGCGGCCAGAGCTGATGTACCAGTCGTCAAGCCATGGAGGCTGTGGGGAGGATGGAGGGTTCCAGTCAAAGCCCACAATCATGGCAGCCCAGGCAAGCCGGAAGGCCGAAGGCGGCAACCCAGTCGAGTCTTCCGCGTCAGATGCCTGGACGCTTTCCGATGCAGCGGCGATGTCATCATCCAAGTCCAGGGGCTCAAGGGACAATGTCGCACTAATCCCGATCTCGGACAGAAGCAAGCGAGCGTGTCGGGGGGGCGGGTGGTTCATGGGGATTTACCTGGCGAAACCGAGCCCATCGTTATCCCCATATCGCCTTCATCACCAGCCGGGTCGTCCTCAATCCCGTGGGAAGAAGGAGCGATGCAGCATTCACCTTGAGGATGGAGAGCTGCGACCACAATGCTGCCATAGTCATGTTCTCGCAGTGAGTACATGAGCCATCCACGAACGCTGCCTCAGTGTGATCGCTGCCCAGGCACATGAGGATGCGTCTGTGGCCGTCGGTCTTGGAGAGAAATCAACCGCATCCAGGAACAACACAGGGGCAAAAAGGCACCTTGAAAAAACGCGTCCTGAAAAGGTCGCTGTGTATTGCTCTTTTGTGAGTGGAAAACTCAAACTCTTTTAACAATGAAAACCACTGCCGAAGCGGCCATGGGCATAGACTGCACATCGTGCAGAGAGAGAGAGAACGCCAGCTGGAAACGCACCGTGGATCCAACAGCAATGCTTCTTGCTGACAGAGGTGAGTGAAACAGTGTTGCACAACCGTTCAGCTCCAAAGAAAAATTCTGACTGGCACTCGCTGCGCCGCTTCCCTTTATACCCATATGTCCAGGATGGGGCATGCAAATTCTGTCTGCCAACTTGACATTGGCCTTTTCTCAGGTTCAGAGGTATGTTTGGCATCCCAGGAAGATCCCTTGACACAATGTCGAGTGAGTGACAGAAGGAGAAAGGGTTTTATCCACAATAGAGACAGACTTCATGGTATAGAGTCTCTACATAAGATTCATGGGACATTCTAAAATCTCTGTCCTGAAACCAACTAAATATACTTTTAGGAACATTTAAAGAAAGCTTTCACTCTAGTTGCCCAGATAATTACAAAAACGACCCCTGCTTTCCCTTTAACGCAAGAGGGAATCTATTTCCAACATTTAGTTAATTTTTACCAGAATTTGGGAGATGAAATTCAGTGTCATTTAGACTCCCTGACTCACCTCTGAACTTGTGGTGAAATGTCCAAATTAAACTTCAATGACCTTTATGGAACATAAAATACCACAAGTCTCATTATCGCCCAACATGACAAGAGAGACAGCGGAAATATTCACCAAAGGTCTCACCTCCATATCAGCTCTATATCTAATTAAACATAATTCCTTTTACTATAGTCTTAGTGGATTATGCATTTGACACATTATAACCGAACATGATGCATAAATCACATGTATAGATTCATGTATGAAACTGGATCCTGTGTATGATAAGTATATGTTGATTGCCTGTAAATGAATTTCATGCAATTTAAAGCAAAGAGATGAGCCATCACACCACAGAGGATGTACATCAAATCCCCTGCAATAAAAACACAGAAGACCAAAATCCATCATACATGAGCGATAACAAACAATACAATCCCGCCTTCATTTTAAACCCATTTACAGTTGAACCTGATGTTAGTTTCATATGACTTTCACATGACACACACATGAATCTGTCACAGTGATAAGAGGGAATAGCTGGCACTCCCAAGCTCAGCAGGTGCAAGACAAAAGGTATGAAAATGAAGGCTTGTGGTCTACGTGATCAACCAAGCTTAGCAGTGACAGAGCCCACAGCAATTCTAACAACGTTATTGTTGTCAGGCATAAATATTCATTAAACACACATACAGCAGCGAATCGCAGATCTTTGCCTTGATGAGGTCGCAGTATTCAAACAAAAAATTGGAGGATATCATTGCTTTTAACAGCAGGGGGTAGAAGATTTTCCACAGTTTGTTAGAGTTCCTAGTTTCTCCCATCTTAGATAGTATATGAGGATGGATATGATTTTTCTGGGCCACTGGCCAACAACAAAGTCTCATTGGAACCTAATGCTCTCTAGACATAAAATATAACTGTCACAAAATGTAAAGTACAAGCAATGAAAAAAATAATGCAAATATATACCATTGTTTTTTAAAAAAAAAAGCACATCTTGTATGAATGCATCGAAAATATTGAAAGACCCTTGTTGTTCCTCTCTCTGGCAGCATGACTCTTACATTTCCATATCCACTGAAACTAGTAAATACACTAACATTCTGCTACTGTTCATTGTTAAGGCTACTAATTTCTCATTGACTACCACAAATGAGGATGAGTTGGAGAGGCTGGGCTATATGCAGTAAGATGCATTGTCTTCCCTTAAATGCCCCATTAGTCTCAAATTAAAATATTACGAGAAGGCTCATTAGCTAGCCTTCTCATGGTGATGAACTATCTCTTATGGTCATATCTTGCCCTATATCTCTTGGGAACTATCTGTGGTCATCAAGGATTTCTGCTGAAAGTGAAAGTATTAATGCTTATTTCACCACATTTCCTCACCGGCTTGGTTGTGCAAGATTAGCTTTAGTTTGCACATAAGAACATCATTAGCTTTAAATGCTTCTGTGTATTGACTAATTATTCTATTGTGTGATAACTCAGACCATGAGTTATCTGTGGGAACACAGCTGGAGATAAGTATGCCATGTTTTCTTACATGTTTTCTTTATTTGATAAATAACACTGAGTTAGTGGAATTAGCTCATTGAAAAATGTACTCACCTGACTGATGAAAAAAGTATTTCACAGCACATAGGGATACAACAGTATTAGGCATTAAAATCGGGATTAGCTCCCAAATAGCACAGAGTTTCAATGACACGCTATTTTAAGAGTACTATACAAACGCAACAGTGATATGTGCTCCATTTTTGCTGCCTCTAAGCTTAACATAAAATGGTCAAAGGCAAAATGGCAAAAAAAAGAACAGGAACAAGATAGTTAACCTCTTTCTCTTGGTATTGGATAAGATTGCTGATCAATAGCATATAGTGTGTTTGCAGGCCTCTTAATAAAGGATAGTTCAACCAAAAATTAAAATTTTGTTATCATTTACTCACACTTGTGTCATTTCAAACCTGTATGACTTTTTTTTCTTCACTAAAGTTGAAAAAAAAAGTCTTCAGAGGGGTTTATGCAGTGTAAAATAAGGGAATAGTGACACTGGTCTGTCGAGCTTATGAAATGGCCAAAAAAACCCAAAAAGAAACATAAAACCAGGGTACAAGATTAATGTGTAATAAGTCTTCTGAACCCATACAATAATTTTCTTTGATTAAAATCAAGGCAGTATTCACTCTCAAATTAAATTAAATCATTGATATACTCTGTAAGTCAAAAAATGGTGGCTACGTGGATAACATCAAATCTCATTGGTTTTCATTGGCTCCATTATTGAGTACATAAAAATCAATGTTCAAAACCCTATCCTTGTCTTACCCCAATTTACTAAGGTAAGCCTACAATAATGATCTGTCTGATCAGATTTTTGTGAAATCACAGGCTTAAATCATTCATCCTTGCATGTTTACGTCATGTCCGTGAGCTCAGAAAGAAAAACTGGTTACTGTCTGTATCCCATAATAAGTGTGTTTGTCAGCTGGGGAAACAATTGCTGTTCAGTCAGTCACAGTTCAGGACAGCAGCAGCAGGGCATCAGCCTGTTTGGTGAAGTTGTTTACTTGCTAAAATGCTTGAATATTACATTAGCACATACATTACAAATTAATGCCAATTCACACATGCCAAAGCACATACACAGCACTAATGATACATTCATATATGAATGTTTCATTATCCTGTTATATTGACAAAAGTCTTGTAATTTCATTGAATGTCTTGTTTACACTTGTCTGTGCATTTAAGCACTCACATTTGCTATTGTCCTTGGTCAGGTATTATTTGTTGTAATCAAGTCAAGTATAGTTTAGCTCATGTTAATATTCTATTTTGGTTTTTGGATACTTTTATGTTTGGATTTCACTTTGTCAATAAAACTGCACTTGGGTTCTTCACATCATCTTTGTAGTCTGCTCTCGTCTTCATCTGCTCCAGCCTGCCCCAACATTACAGGCCGTTTCCATGCTGGTCTAAGCTGGTATTTTTAGCAGGGGATGAAATGGCTTATTGTATATTTGCACAGGATATATTTATAATTTTCATTCTCTTTGTATTTTATGCTGACTTTTACGAAGTGAAAGATACCAGGCTCTATGCATAGGCAGACCATAGCTTTGTGTCACCTAGTTGTCATGACATTTATGGATGTTTGAACTTGTTCCACATATTGTGTTGTGGCTAGACACTTTGCAGTCTTTCAGACCTTCCAGCTGCAATGACAGTTTCATGTCTCTTGAGACTTGTCCTTCCATTTCACTTTGTCAAGGAAGACAAAAAGCAATCTCTGCAAAGTACAGTAATTTTCCCCCTCACCAGCACTTCATTTTTTCCAAGAGCTCTAAGGTGTCACAGCAAAAGTAGGGGAAATGCACGGGAGCATCAGAGAGAAAGAGGGAAGTGTGAGTGCAGTTTTTCTGTGGCAGACCTGTAATACCAGCCTCATCAGTGGTGAGCATTAATCACTGCCTGTGAGAGAATACAGGTAAAATCAATCATAGTGCTCAGGGTAAAAAGAGCATAGACAGATCAGATCATCCACTCATCAATAAAGGAATGCTCAGATCAGTGGCCTTGCTGAAAACCTCTGCCGAGTTCAGAGCAAAAGTTGGTACAATCCTTCTTTGACCTTGAAAGAGTCATTGCAAACAAAAAATATTGCATCACAGTGTTATTGCTCAAATGAGATATGAAATAGCTTCTATTTACCCCTGTCACTTTAAAATGTTAATATGGTTCGATTCGTTCTAATATATATATATATATATATATATATATATATATATATTATTCTATAAAATAAAAAAACAGTGCATTACTGCAAAAGTAACACATTAACTATTCATGCCCCTTGACCACTATATATATTCCATATTTTAAATCATAGATGGAGCAAGATGACAGGAAAAGACAAAGCCAATGGTGATTTACAGAACCCAAGTGGAGTTTTATTTACAAGATAAATATCCAAACAAACATGAAATCCAAAGTAAAAAAATAAAAATAAAAATAAAAATCAACCAGAGACTTGACTTGACTTAAGGCGGGTGCACACTGTACGATTTTTGCCACGATTCTGCCGTCTGAGACAAATTCCAGGAATCCTAAAGGATTTATCTCATTGCAGGGCAAAATCGGCAATCTTACAACTTTCAGTGTGTCATGTTCACAGACTGTATAGTGTGACTGCTATTATGACAGGATGAGATATTCCGCTACTCTCTCACATCCGAAAGAAACCTGCTCCATGTTTGCACCACCATAACAGCATTTGTGCCAAGTTATCACTCAAGCACAGTCAATGTTTTTTCTTCTTTTCATTTTATCTAAAACATTTTAAGAAATAAATAAGCAGAAAATACTTGGAGAAAAGTGTAACACGTAAGCAATATGAAAGCAATATTCTCTGAATTAAATAAATAGCTTACACAACTAAAATAAATAAATTCTTGCATTTTCTAGTTATTTTTCTTTATATTTATAATGCATTTTCTTTACGTTATTATAATTACTATTTTACTTGTAATAAATTTACTTTAAACATCTGTATACGTCTTTAGTTAAAATTCACATCACTCCAATTTTATAAATAAATAAATAAAATAGAAAAATTGAACAATTTATACTGGGAAGTATTTATGGGACGTTTTAATCCAAATCAGCAAATACAGTTTGATACAATTCTAGAAATCTACGTCATGTTTGTGCATCATCCATAGGGAATTTGAAAGTGTGATATATTATCAGCCTTTATGAATTTTTTGATAATTTGCGTGGCTGATAGGTTAGTAATCTAAAAAAGGAGAAAGACGTACTATAACCCACCTTTTCTGTTTTCTCCAATGTTTGAATGGGGATGTGCCACAATGGGGATGTGCCTTTTTATTTCCACAATGAATATTTGCTTGTGGCAGTTTATTATCACTCTAGGCTACCTCACGCACTCGCATTATTCTCAACGTCTGTAATTTTCTGTATTTGTGATCAAGCTGTCTTTTTATAGGCACATTTGACAAAATCCATCTTTCTTGTAAATGTGAGCCTATGCTCATGATGGAGTGGTATTGGAGCAATGGAAATGCTGATGTCCTGACTTTCAGAGAGAGAAAAAATATGCTCCTCAGTGGTGGGCAAATTTCGCCGTTTTGCTTCTATTCCGCAACACTTCCGTAACGTGAGTCACATTCACTGATTAGGACCGCAATTGGCTACGATGTATATCGTGCAGTCTGACATAATGTCACAAAGTGTTCCATGGCAATATCAATGCATTCATATTGTACAGTCTGACAAGCAACAATAGTAAAGGACTATTATAAACCATACAGTGTGCACCCGCCTTTAGATGGACTACCACATTACAAGATCAAAGGACAAATGCAAACACAAGGGCTTAAATACACAGACATGGGCAACAAGTAAACAAGACAACCAATCCCAAGACTGAACTAATAACAAGATAACAAGACAAGAAACACATGAACCTATGACATAACAGAACTGATAACAAGATAACAAGACTCATACACAAACTAATGAGAACAAAACACATGGAACATGAGAGGATAACTTGAGGGAATAGGAGATCACATGACAATGAAACAGGAACAGGAAATAAACAATGAAACTTCAAAATAAAAGATGTGAAAATATGAACAAAACACACATAAATGTGACAAATATTAAGGAATTATCCTACTATCTAAGCAATTCAAGCTTGAAATACCAATTAAATGCACAGCATTTTATAACAAGCAATACGCTTTGCAAAACCACACTTAGAGAGTAGGCAGCACAGAATGAGTAAGGAGTCACACTGGATGCATTCAGAAATGTAGGGGACTCTAGACACGATTTTCAAAGTTTAACTACTTTTAACTTCACATTGTCTAAAATAAGCTGCACTCATGGTGTCAAAAAGAACAGCAAGGCTAATAATGTAATAGCCAAAGATGTCCATCTGATACATGTGTAGATCATTCCAAAAAAAAAAAATGAATGAGTATGTGTGAACAGCTCCTATGTCTACCTCAGATAAATGTAAAACTCTATTCTAAAATGGAATGCCATTTAAAGCTGCAAGGCCACTGATATGCTTCAATGATGTGCTCATGTTGAATGATTTCAATAAAAGTAAATATTGACTTCTAAAGGCAAATTTTGTCTATGCAATGCTTTACTCCACACTAATGAAATGTCTTTGAATGATCTTTTCTCAGCAAATATTGTGTATAGGTGATATATTGAATAGCATATTATGCAATTCATTCTATTAACATTTTCAATAGATTGTGATCATTACTTATTTAATTTGTTTTGGGGGTAAAAGATTATATATATATATATATATATATATATATATATATACTACTGGTCAAAAGCTTTGAAACTTGACTGAAATGTTTCTCATGATCTTAAAAATCTTTTGATCTGAAGGCTAAAGCTTAAATGCTTATGCGACAAAAATATAATTGTACCACCATATTAATTTATTTCAATAAAAAACTAAAATATAATTGATGACTTAGACTAAATAATAAAGAAAAGCAGCAAATAAGTGCCCAACATAGGTGGGAACTCCTTCAATACTGTTCCCTTTACAAAATGCTTCACTATGATGCTGCGCTGAAGAGCACTTTGGGAACACGTCTCAGTTGTGACCAGCTGTGAATATGTATGCAACACGTCAATGAACATTGACCGGAATTTATAGCATCTGCCGATGTAATCATTGGACGCACCTGGCGCAGTGGCTATAAATAGATGCTTCACCGGTGCATCATCAGATTTTTCGTCTTCAGAGCCATTTTGTGCTGTGTGCTATCACGAGCCTGTCAAACTTTCTTTCCTCTGTTAGGAGTTATATTCTGTTAGGCAGTGCGCAGTGAACCTTTTCTCCTTTCTATTTCCTCTGAAAAAAAAAATGAAAAAAAAAAAAGAATGATTGATAAACAAAACATGCTCTATGGCTGAAACGAACACACACCAGTTTTTGTTTTGTGTGTTTGGGAAAGAGCATGCTGCTCTTGCGTTGGGGCGGGGCAGGTGCGAGCCTTGCGATCTGTTTACAGTCTTGCTTACTTCTGGGAGTCAGAGCCCACACTTCACTTGTGGGGCTCTCGTATGGATCTGGTAATAGTCATTGCAAAGGAATGCCCCTGTATCTAATGAATGCAGAGGGGGAAGATCTGCTTTTGTCAGAGACCTTGGTGAAAAGACGTATAAAAACAACTCAGTCCTCCACTTCTGCGTCTCACTCATGGCACAGATTATTCCTGTGTAATGACTGGGTCCTTCTTGCGAGAATAAATTCTTTTAAAAGATTGTTTGATTCAGAGTGTCTCTTACGCAGTGATAATGGTGGGTTCATATTTTTTTTTGCCACAACACGCGCATAATAATAAAGCGGCTGTGGGAATTAAGAGATAAATGCGAGAATTGCGATCTGCTTTCGGGCTAAATGCTTCCCGCTCGCCTTGCTAACTTCTGGGAGTCAGCATCCACACTTCATTCGTGGGGCTCTCGTATGGATCTGGCTGAGGAGTGAGAGACGTGTTCGTCCCTTTCGCTTGCTCTCTCCCCAGATCCAGCTGATCCTCGTGAGCCTGAAGCACGCCTCGGCGCCTCTTCGGTTCACGAGGACACTGAACCTCTGTAAATCCAGCGCATAATAATAAAGCGGCTGTGGAATTAAGAGACAAATGCGAGCATTGCTATCTGCTTTCAGGCAAAATGCTTCGCACTCGCCTTGCTTACTTCTGGGAGTCAGCGTCCACACTTCATTCGTGGGGCTCTCGTATAGATCTGGCTGAGGAGCGAGAGACGGGTTCATCCCTATCGCTTGCTCTCTCCCCAGATCCAGCTGATCCTCGTAAGCCTGAAGCGCGCCTCGGCGCCTCTTCGGTTCACGAGGACACTGAACCTCTGTAAATCCCACGCATAATAATAAAGCGGCTGTGGAATTAAGAGACCCCCCCCCAAGAAACGCTCAAACTAGAAGACAGATTTCTGTCTGGTGGCCAAAATAAATAAATTAAATCGAAATAAATTAAAAAAGGGGGAAGGGAATGCTATATCATTCCCTTCCTTTCTTCTATGACCCACTCTCCTCACAAAGCTGTGCAGGACCACCTCCATGCTTGTGGGAAGGATTATCAGACAACAGGTCAGGCTGGTGCTGCCCTGCACACTATGGCAGTGTTACAGGTATACTAGGCTAGTCTGTTGAAGTATTCGGTGATGTAGCTGGTAGAAGAGACACTTGCGGGTTATCTCTCGTCTGGCTAGGCGTCATCGCTAAAGAGACCCACTCTCCCCACAAAGCTGTGCAGGACCACCTGCACGCTTGTGGGGAAGGTGGAGAGACACTTGTGGCTTAACCTATCGGGCATCAGAGACAAGGACAAAACTATCCTTCTTGATGTGCCATTTTTTTCTTCTGGCTTATTTGGTGACGCTATGAATGTAGCTATCACCAGGTTCCAGGAGGCAAAAAGTCACGAGGAAGCCATCGGGCAATTTCTTCCTCGCCACACTCAGGGGGAGGGGCTTTCAGCCACCCAGCCCCATTCCGGTCCTCCTAGACGGGAGGCTCTAAAACTAGATGTGGCGAATCATGCTCCCCCTCGTAAAGATGGTGCCGGTTCGTCGCCCTCAGCAGCCCCCAAAGCAAGACCTCAGGGAAGTAATTTCTAGAAGGAAAAAGCCCTGACGGTCTTGTGCCTAGAGCCCTGTGGGGGTAGCTCCCCTCGGGACGGGGCACGTGTATCATTCACTTCGCTCCTCCCGGGACCCCCAACAATCCTCTCCTTTCCCGCCGCCTCTGGTGTTTCAGGAGGCAGAGGCTTCCAACACCCGACATCCCCTCAACAGGAAGTGTCGAAATTAGTACCCATTTCAGAAAACCTGGCAGTGTGGAAACTTCTGCCCGGTATTTCTATGTGGGCCCTAAGAACAGTAGAAAGAGGCTACAGAATTCAATTAAATTGCCTCCTTCCGTGTTTCAACGGTGTGGTCTCCACTTCCGTGAAACCGGAGAAGGCATGTCTACAGTGAGAAAAAAAAACAACTGCAAAATCTCCTGATTAAAGGGACCATAGAACTTGTTCCCCTTCCAGAGAGAGAGTCAAGTTATTACACCGAGTACTTCCTGGTTCGCATGGAGGGTGAGGAGTTGCGTCTGGCCTTAGATCTCAAAGCTCGAACTGCCTTGTCTGGACACGATGGCGCAAACATGGCCCAGAATGCGTCTGTATGCTTTTTCCCCCAGTTGCTCTGCTCCCGGGAGTCTTGGCCAGAGTTCACCAGCAAGGGTCTTGCCTCTTACTGATAGTGCCGCACTGGCCGAAGAGGGTATGGTTCTCGGAGTTAATATCTCTCCTCGATGGCTCGCCTTGGATGATTCCGAAGATGAAGGACCTTCTTCTTTCTCAGGCACAGGGGACAATATTTCATCCCCGGCCCGAATTGTGGAACCTTTCATGCTTGGCCCCTAAAGGGTACCAACTGAGGTACACAGGGCTTTCTCCTGAGGTTATCGAGACTATTTTAAGTGCTAGGGCTCCCTCCACTTGGAACAAATCTGGGTGAGATTTTACAGGGCAGAAGAGGACCTCTTCGCCACTACGAACAGCGCAATATCTCCTCTACTTCTCCCTGAGTCACCCCGCCCCCCCTCCCTGGGGCTGGACGCGGTGGCGCATACATGGCCCAGAATGCGCCTGTATGCGTTTCCCTCTACTAAAAGTTCATAATGCAGATCCAGTTAACTGCCAGTTTGCTTCAATTCTGGACTTTCTGCAGGAAGAACTGTCAGCAGGCACATGCCCCGCCACTCTCAGGGTCTATGTGGCCGCCATTTCGGCTCGCCACGCCTTGGTGGACGGGGTGCCGTTGGGGAGACATCCTCTACTCGCTCGCTTCATTCGTGGAGCTAGGCAACCTAGGCCTCCTGCCAGGACCAGGAATAGTCCTGGAGGGTCTGGTTGAGACCTCCTTTGAACCTCTAGAGTCAGCGTCAGACAGACTTCAGACTCTCAAGATGGATTTTCTTATGGAGATTACCTCTCTAAAGAGAATTGGGGACCTACAGGCTCTGTCTGTCTTGCCAGCCTGTTTAGAGTTTGCCCCAGGAATGACCAAATTAAATTTACACCCTCATCCTGACTACCTGCCTAAGGTACCTTTCTCGACCTTACATTTGGTCACTCTCGAAGCCTTCTGCTCCCCGCCGTTTATAACACCAGAGCAGGAAAGCCTTCACAGACTTTGTCCAGTCTGTGCCCTTCAGACTTATGTCCACTGCACTAGCCAGTGGCATAAGTCAGGGCAACAATTCTTTGCCATGGGGGCCGCAACAGGAGGGCACCCACCACCAAGCATACCATGTCACATTGGGTGAGGGACGCTATTACCCTGGCCTATGAGGCACACGGTCAAGCTTTGCCAGTAGGTGTCAGTGCTCACTCTACCAGAGGGCTCGCCTCCCCTAAGCCTTGGCCAGAGGGGTCTCTCTGCAGCATGTCTGTGATGCGGCAGGCTTGTCCTCTCTGTACACATTCATTAGATTCTACAGCTTGGATGTTCATGCCACTCCAGGCTCTTATGTCCTTGAGTCAACATCTCAAGCTCGTGTCTGAGCCCTCTCATGCTCTTGTGAGCACACTGCACAACCGTGGGGGGTCCGGACAGCCACAGTGCGGTGGCGTGGATATTCTCGTTCCCAAAGCACTCTTCAGCGCAGCATCATAGTGCAGCTTTTTGTAAAGGGAACATCTCAGGGTTACGTATGTAACCCTTGTTCCCTGAAAAAAGCGGAACGAGATGTTGCGGTTTTCTGCCGCACTGGGATGCCCCGGGACTGCTCTTTAGATGAAATACCTGATGATGCACCGGTGAAGCATCTATTTATAGCCTCTGTGCCAGGTGCGTCCAATGATTACATCGGCAGAGGCTATAAATTCCGGTCAATGTTCATTGACGTGTTGCATACATATTCACAGCTGGTCACAACTGAAATGTTAAAGCGCTCTTCAGCGCAGCATCTCGTTCCGCTTTTTTCAGGGAACAAGGGTTACATATGTAACCCCGAGACATTTTAAAAGCATCCCAGGGTGATACCTCAAGAAGTTGGATGAGAAAATGTCAAGAGTACATGTCTGCAAATACTAGGCAAAGGGTGACTACTATGAAGATGCTAAAATATAACACAGTTTTTATTTATTTTGGATTTTGTTTAGTCACAACATAATTCCCATAGTTCCATTTATGTTATTCTGTAGTTTTGATGACTTTACTATTATTCTAAAATGTGAAGAAAAAAAATTGTTTCAAAACTTTTGACCAGTAGTGTACTGTATATATATGTGTGTGTGTGTGTGTGTGTGTGTGTGTGTGTGTGTGTGTGTGTGTGTGTGTGTGTGTGTGTAACCAAGTGGACAAATTTAATGAAATTGACCTCAACATAAATTGGCCCCTTTAAGATTTTGTTCATATTTTGAGAATTCTTGGCTAAATAACACATTTTACACAAAATGCTTATAAATTGCATTAAATATGTGCTCAGAAGTATCGGATGTTAAAACTGAGTGTTTGTTATGGATAATTTTTGAAGGATGCATATGGATTTCGTCTCGGGTTACTTTGCTAACCCATGTTCCCATAAAAAGCAGAACGAGATGCTACGCTGAATCAGCACTTTGGGAACGTCTTTTTGGAGTGACCAGCTGTGAATATGTGTGCAACACGTCAATAAAATTTACTAGAATTTATAGCCTCTGTTGGTGACATCATCAGAATGCACCAGTAGCAGGACTATAAATAGATGTGCCACAGGTGCATCGTCAGTTCTTTTGTCTGAAGAGCAGTCCTGGGGCATCCTCAGTGCGGCAATGAAGCGCAGCATCTCGTTCTGCTTTTTCAGGGAACAAGGGTTACAGCAAAGTAACCCGAGACGTCCCCTTATCAAAAGCTGCACTTAATGCTGTGCTGATTCAGCGCTTTGGGAACGAAAATACACATGCCGCCACACTGTGGGTGTCTGGACCCCTTACAGTTGTGTTGTGTGTGCTCACAAGAGCGCGAGTGGTCTCAGACATGAGCTTGAGATGTTGACTCAAGGACGTAAGAGCCCGGAGTGGCGTGGACCAGCCTGCCGCATCACAAACATGCTGTAGAGGGACACCCCCAGACAAAGCTTTAGAAGAAGTGACCACTCTGTTAAAATGAGCCCTGATGCCTGCTGGTGAAGGTTGACCATGCGGCTCATACGCCAGGGCAATAGCATCCCTCACCCATTGTGATATAGTCTGTTTTGTGGCGGTCGTCCCCTTGTTACGGCCCCCATGGCAGATGAATAGTTGCACTGACTTACACCACTGGCTAGTGCGGTTGATGTAGGCCTGAAGAGCATGGACTGGACACAGTCTGTGAAATTTCTTCTGATCCGGCATTATAAACAGCAGAGGACAGAAGGCTTCAAGAGTGACGGATGTATGGTCGAAAAGGAACCTTAGGCAAGTAGTCAGGATGAAGGATGCAATATTGCTTTCAGCATTCCTGGGGCAAAGTCTAAGCAGTATGGCAAGAAGGACAGAGCCTGCAAATCCCCAAATATTTGAAAAGAAGTAATAGCCATAAGAAAACAAACATCTTAAGAGTCAGGAGCTTGTCAGACACCGACTCTAGAGGTTCAAAGGGGGTCTCAACCAGACCCTCAAGGACTATACCTAAGTCCCATGAAGGGATCCTGGTCCAAACGGGAGGCCTCAGTCACCTAGCTCCATGATCAAAGAGAGAAGGCAAATGATATTTCCCTAGTGGCACTCTGTTGATCAAGGTGTGGCAAGCTGATAGGGCAGTGTAACGAGTTCAGGAGCTAAGGAGGACACGAAGGCAAATAGCTCCTCTCAAGGTAAATATTTTATTGGCCCGCTGCAGTGCACACAGCTCCACAATAATTGCAGTATAACACAGCTTCAATTTACAACAATAAATAGGGTCCTAGCGGGCCCTAGACTCAAGTGCTGGTGGCGTGGGTCTTTTATCTGCTCTCCCTGTGCTCACTGGAATTAGAGACAGGTGTTAGACATAATTTAGCTCAGGCGTAAGTGCCCTTACCACTTCCCTCTCTCCGGACGGGCACTTGACCACACTCAGGGTATACTGAATGGTCTCAATTCTAGCGGGAGATAGCTGTGACTGAATTCCATATGATCCCTAAATATGTCGTTCTCTGGGTAGGAGAAAATGCTTTTCTTGGCGTTGAATTTCAACACCGAAGCAACCAGGTGAACTGACAATATTCCTGTGCTGTAATGCTAGTTCTCGTGACTGTGCTAGAATCAAAATTCTACAATTCAAAATGCGGATGCCCCGGAGTCGTAATGGAGCCAGTACTACATCCATGCACTTTGTGAATGTGCGAGGTGATAAGGCTAGGCCGAATGGAAGAACCCGATATTGGAAAGCATCGCCCCCAAAAGCGAACCTCAGGAACTTCCTGTGTTGTGGCAAAATGAAAATGTGTCTATAAGATCAATCGTGACTAACCAATTGCAATGTTGTATTTGTGACATGACCATTCTGACAGTTAACATCTTGAACTTGATTTCCTTGACCAAACAGTTCAAGCCTTGAAGATCTAAGATTAGTCGCAATCCCTCATACTTCTTGGGAACCAGGAAGTATCTGCTGTAGTAACCTGACTCTCTCTCCCTAGAAGGGGAACATGTTCTATGGCCCCTCTGACCAGAGGATATTGCAGCTCTTGTGACAGTAAATGTGTTTGTTCAAGTTTCACGGTAGTGGGAACCACGCCATTGAACTGCGAAGGATGGCAAATGAATAGAATTCATTTTTAGGGAAAATGAACGAGGGGGGTGCTGCCCCCACAAGGCTGGGCACAAGACCAACAGAAATTTCTCTCTTTAGAAATAACGGTCCTGAGGTCATGCTTTGGAGGCTGCTAAGGGCGTCGAGCAGATCCCCACTCTTTGCGAGGGGGAGCCCGACTCGCCACACTCTGCTTTTGGACCTCCCTTCTAGAAGGACCGGGGCGAAGCAGGGTGGCCAACAGCCCCTCCCTCTGAGTGCGGTGAGGAAGGAATTGCACAAAGGCTTCCTCGTTTCTTTTTACCTCCCAAAACCTGGTAATGACTGTATTTGTAGAGTCTCTGAAAAGGCCAGAAGTTGAAATTGGGGCATTAAGGAGGAACACTCTGTCCTTATCCTTAATACCCAAAAGATTAAGCCACAGATGCCTCTCCGTGCTGACCAAAGCAGCCATTGAACAGCAGATAGCGCGAGCCATTTGCTTGGTCACATGGAGAGATAAATCTGTGGCTCGACAAAGCTCTGAAAATGCTTCCTTGTCGATAGTACTCCCCACACTCAGGTCCTTCAATAGATCAGCCTGGTGCACTTGTAACACCGCCATGGTGTGTAGAGCGGAACCAGCCTGACCTGCAGCTTGATAAACCTTCCCCGCAAGCGTTGAGGTGGTCCTACACGGCATTGTGGGGAGAGTCGGTCCTTTTAATGATGATGCCGTACCAGGCGAGAGATAGCCTGCGAGCGTCTCTTCTACCTGTGGCATCATCGTATACCGCCTTAGCACCCACGATAGTCGAATATGTCGACGTTGAGGGCATAAAGACACGGGAAGTATAAGGTGTGTTCCATGAACAAGTCAACTCGTCATGGAGATCATCAAAGAAGGGGAGAGACTGACTGAGTTCCCGCTCCCCGGCCACCAGACAGAAATCTATCCTCTAATTTTTATTGTATGGGGGTATCTTTTTCATGTGGCCAGTCTAACTGTAGTCTGGCCTCCACACAAATAACTACCTCGAGCAATTCCTCAATCGCTTTATTATTACGCAAGGAATGCTCAGAGATAGGCAACTCAGAATCCGCAGTCCCAAGAGACTCATCGTCCCTCTCATGAACTGAAGAGGCGCAGAGGCGCGCTTCGAGATCATGCGAGGGACTGGTTGGATCTGGAGAGATAGCGAGTGATAGGCACGAACCCGTCTCTCGCTACTCATCCTGATCCATACATGAGCCCCTATTGGGGGCTGGCTCTTGGAAATAAGTGAGACGAGTGCACAGCATCTTCACTGTGAGCAGCTCACAACACATTATTTGCAGTACACCACCTCCATCAGTGCAGCATGCTCTTCCCCCAAACAAACAAAACAAAACTGATGTGTGTCAGATTCAGCCATATGGCGTAAACAGGGAAACACACACCGTTTACTTTGTTTATCACTCATTTGACCAAAATGTTGGGGGTTCAAGCCCCAGCACCACCAAAATGCCACTGTTGCAAGGCCCTTAACCCTATCTGCTCCAGGGGCGCCGTATCTTGGCTGACCCTGCACTCTGACCCCAGCTTAGCTGGGATATGTGAAAACTAATACATTTCACTGTATATATGCAAAAAACAGTTTATAATGTGTGACCAAAATAAAGGATTCTAATCTACTCTATTCTATTTTCTCTTTGTCTTTCACACTTAAGTGATAGAAGAAAGAAGAAAAAGAAGAAAAATATTTCTGCTCACTGCCTGACAAATCTAACTCCTAACAGAGGAAAATACAGAGTTTGAGAGGCTTGAGAAGCAAAACTATCACAGTGTGGTCTGAAGACAAAGGACATGACGATGCACTTGTGGCACATCTATTTATAGCCCTGCTACTGGCGCATTCTGATGATGTCAATAAAAGGCTATAAATTCTAGTCAATTCTAGTCACTCCTAAAAGACATTCCCAAAGAGCTGAATAAGCGCTGCATTAAGTGCAGCTTTTGATAAGGGAACATGTAGAGCTTGACCATGTTTTGTGCACATGCCAGGACTGGGTATGTAAATTTTGTAATAATTAATCATACTTCATGTAAATTATTCATAGCCAAGTGTTTTCCAGTTGAGTGAATAAGTGTAATGCATGTTATATGTTAAAATATGAGTTGTTTAAACTGCTATACATGTCCTTAAAGCATGGTTAAAATGAGTTTTCAATGAATGTTTAAGCATGTGTTAAATACATACAATGGTTTGAGTGATTTAAGCAAGTACTTAAATGCATAAATTGCTGTGAATGATATAAGCATGTATTAAGGCAAAGCATATGGGTAGGCTAATGCCCTGTTTTTATTTTCATTTAATATTAGCCTCTACCTTATTACATTTTTTTTTTATTTCATTGTATTTCACTTTTTTTATTTTCTTTATTCTTTAAAAAAAATAAAAATACAATATGGCCCACCGACTGCTGTTTTGTTTGTTTTTAACAACTGTCAGAACCCGGTTCCTAGTACTCACCCACCGATTCAACAGGTCCCAGACATGCTCAATGGGATTGAGATCCAGGCTCTTCGCTGGCCATGGCAGAACACTGACCTTCCTGTCTTGCAGGAAATCACACACAGAACGTGCAGTATGGCTTGTGGCATTGTCATGCTGGAGGGTCATGTCAGGATGAGCCCGCGGGAAGGGTACCACATGAGAGAGGAGGATGTCTTACCTGTAACGCAGTGCGTTGAGGTTGCCAACAATGACAACAAGCTCAGTCCGATGATGCTGTGACATACCACCCCAAACCGTGACGGACCCTCCACCTCCAAATCGATCCCCCTCCGAAGCACAGGTCTCGGTGTAACTCTCATTCCTTCAATGATGTCAGGAAGATAAGACCCTTCCTCTCTGAACATGCCACACCACTGCTTGTTCAGTCACTTGTCATAACTAGACTGGACTACTGTAACTCTCTCATTGCAGGCCTCCCTGCATTTGCAATTAGACCTCTGCAAATGATCCTGAATGCAGAAGCACATCTGGTCTTTAATGAACCAAAGAGAGCACATGTTATACCACTCTTTGTCTCTCTCCACTAGCTGCCTGTTGATGCAAGTATTATATTCAAGCCTCTTTTGCTGGCATGCAAAACAGTCCCTGGATCTGCTCCGGCATACCTAAAATCATTTCTGGAGAACTACACGCCCACCAGAAGCCTGCGGCCGGCTAAGGAAGGTCAGACTTTCAGTTTCATCATACCACATTGGTGGAATGACCTTCCCATCTCCATCCGTGAAGCTAATTCACTCTCTGTCTTCAAAAAAAGACTTAAAACACATCTTTTCCATGAGCACTTAACCAGTCACTAAAAAAAAAAAGGAAAAAAAAAAAAGACAATTCTTGTAGCAATTTAATCTGTTTTGAATACTATTCTGATGCTAGTGAAACTTTGTAATACGGCACTTTTCGTACCACTGTCTCCTTAAGATGATTCGCTTATGTTTTCCTCTTTTGTTAGTTACTTTGGATAAAAGTGTCAGCCAAATGAATAAATGTAAATGTAATTTCCTCGAGTTCGACCATCACCCCTGGTGAGACAAAAATGCAACTTGTCAGTGAAGAGCACGTTTTGCCAGTCCTGTCTGATCCAGCGAAGATAGGATTGTGCCCATAGCCGACGTTGTTGCCAGTGATATCTGGTCAGGACCTGCCTTACAACAGGCCTACAAGCCCTCAGTCCAGCCTCTCACAGCCTATTGCGTACAATCTGAGCACTGATGGAGGGATTGTGCATTCCTGATGTAACTCAGGCAGTTGTTGTTGCCATCCAGAACCTGTCCTGCAGTTGTGATTTTCGGATGTACCGATCCTGTGCAGGTGTTGTTACACGTGGTTTGACACTGCGAGATGGATCAGCTGTCTCCCTGTAGTGCTATCTTAGGCGTCATACAGTACGGACATTGCAATTTATTGCCCTAGCCACATTTGCAGTCCTCATGCCTCCATGCAACATGCCTAATGCACGTTCATGCAGGTGAGCAGGGACCCTGGGCATCTTTCTTTTGATGTTTTTCAGAGTCAGTAGAAAGGTCTCTTTAGTGTATTAAATTTTTATAACAGTGACCTTAATTGCCTACAGTCTGTAAGTTGTTAGTGTCTTAACGACCGTTCCACAGGTGCATGTTCATTAATTGTTTATGGTTCATTGAACATGCATGGAAAACATTGTTTAAATGCTTTACAATAAAGATCTATAAGGTTATTTGGATTTTTACAAAAGTATCTTTAAAATACAGTGTCCTGAGAAAGTGATGTTTCTTTTTTTGCTGAGTTTATATATATATATATATATATATATATATATATATATATATATATATATAAAATTCTGTTCATGGTTCTATTTAACTCCAAATGCAGGCTCCCTTTCATGGATTTAACTGCTGTATTCCATCCTTTTAACTGCTATGCTTATTTAAGTGAATATCTTGATAACGTTTCATTTTCAGTTTCAGTTTTTAAATGGATGTTTTAAAACATTTCATTTTAGCTGTATGCATGACAAGGATTAAGAAAGGGGCAGAAAATGGCAGCCATTACTGTGGGGGGTCATTCACCCATTCCTTCGTAATCACAAAAGGCTTCTGCTTGTATTATCTGCTTGTATTATTCATGCTCTCCCATAAAGCTTTCAACCTTGCCCAGTGTCACTACACGAGAGATATACTGTTTAAAGGTCTAGAGTGGCTATAATATGAGCATTATCCTTGCTATGAATAAACTAGGCAGCCAGGTAATTACAGTGATTAAAACACTAACTAACTCGATTGATGTTAAGAAGATTGAGGTCAAAGAGTGTTAATTTATTTTTGCGAATCTCCATTTCTGACTTTTCATACACAAATGATCAACGCCTTCCCACTGTGCGCAAAGTTATTAATTCCATTTCATAATTGTTATCTGCCTGTTTAGGAGAAAATGGACAATGAAATAATTATTTTTCACCTTAGCTCTTTCTCTCTCACACACATATACACACATACCTTATCAGATTTCTAATTCATCTGTGTCAAATTAATAATGGAAAGTACGTTGTATGATGCCTTAAAGGTCTCTTCAGCAAAGTTTGAAAATTGAAAGGAATCTGACTAATGTTAATTGATGAAATGGATGACAAGTTAGCTTTCCGCAACTCAGAAGATAAACTACTTGTGATGTTCCTAATTGTGAGATATCATCCTCATTTAGCCCATGCTTCATGAGAGGTTTGACACAAAGATGAAATTGCACAAGCCCACAAGGCCAGCATGCTGTTCATTCCCCTTTCTAAATATCACTTTTTTCATGTGCTCATCCTCTAAGCTTCATTATCACAATGTTGTTGTTACAGAGTCTTTGGGAGTGTGAAAATCCTCTGTACTAAGCAAGCCTGATACTCTTGGTGAACTCAACCACATTAATGAAGGGTTACTGTGGTGAGGCCATGTTCAGTAGATGGAGTGAATGAAAAAGAATTCATGAGGAGTGGTTTTATCAGTGCCCACTTTTTGTGTAATTGCAGATATTTCCTAAGCTCTTTCTGTGTGGTGCCAAGTGGTTCAGCCCAGAAGCCTGGAGGCCAAACAAAATAAAGTTTTTGGAGTCAAACAACTTGATGTGAGTGAAGTTTTTGGAGTCAAGCAACTTGAAGTCTTTAACTTCCACCAATACCTTCTGCTGTCTCCTGTGTGAAAGCCATAATTGTATTATTAATCTTCATGCTGACTCGTCCTTTTCACATACAGATATTCCCTCACCATTAATTGCCAGAAAAATAAGCAGCACAGACTCTGAAATGTAAATAATTTCCTAATCTAATCGTGCTATCAGAAAGAAGAATCTGAGCTGTTAGAGAGTAGTCCATGCATCTCATAATGTTCTGCCAATAATGACTGCAGTACAGGAGGAAGTAATTATATAGCATATTACTCAATAGGCAAGATAAATAGAACCCATAAAGGCAAACGTTACAATTTTCCACCATCAATAAAGATACCTTATGATTCAATTTAATAGTCTAACTCATCCTAAATGTCTTTTTGAAGTGTGTGGGGGGGGGGGGGGGGAGGGGCAATGAGAGGTCAGTCCTTATTATTACTTCAAAAAGACATTTAGGATGAGTTAGACTATTAAATTGAATTTCAAGTTTTGAACTTCAAATTGAACTTCAAGTTTGCCAGATCACATTCTATTCATCCTCATTTAATTGCATTGTTGTTTTTATAAACAAGTCATGATGAGGTCTGTTGTTTTCCCCAGCCCAGAACAAATGTCTTTAGATGTCCTATTCACTTCATTTCCATTCAATGACCCATTGGTTAAAAAGTGTCCATGACAATGTTTACTGTATGGGAATCAATTAATTTGACAGCTGAAGTCTGTTGTACATTGACAGTCTGACATGAAACTTGGAACAAACCTAATTAAAATATCATAGACATTTAGATGTTTACATGAGCTAATTAAGCCATTTACACAAAAACTGTATCAGAATCAGAACCAGCTTTATTGTCAAGGAATTTGTCTTGGTGACAGGAGCTTCCAGTGCACAACAATACAAAAACAGCAGCAAGACATAGATAATAATAATACAAAATAATTATGCACATACGTAGATACACACACAGATGCACACATACATACATACACATAAGTAGTGCAAATCTAATATAAATCTTTTATCTGTTATGTACAGTGCAAAATACAAATCTGTTATGTAAAGTTTTTTTTTTTAGAGGAAGGAATGAGCCACAAAAATGTCAAACATATTCTCCCTCTCCGTGAACAAACCCTGTTCTGTAGCACTTTAATTTGATACAATATCCCAGAGAGATAAAAGCAGAGCGCAGTGCCTCTCCCCTGAGGAGAGGAGGCACAGAGAAGGCCAGCGATTTGTCATTTGCCACAAAATATTGTGCAACCTTGGCAAAGTGCAGCAAGGGAATCACACCACGAATCATCAGGAACTAAAGTTTAGGCGACTTCAATGACACCAGGGAAAAGTCTTTCACTAGGAGTGGATCATTATTGCAGGACAAGAGAACATAAGCAGAAACATTGAAGAAGGAGATGTTTACTAATTTTTTTAATCCACATTCCTCTTTCCTTTCAGAGATGAGGGAATTCACTAAGCAATTGTGCCAATTTTGTCTATCAATCTACCAGTAATCCAGTTTTCAACCAGGCACTTAATGCACTGAAATATCTCTGCACCCTTATTTAAATTAAAGTATTTCAATTTGTTATTTTTTTTGTTGTTGTTGTTTTGTGCCAATGGCTAAACTTTTAAGCAGGAGTAAATAGTAATAATACAATAGTATTTTTGGAAAAATATCTTTTAAATTATGATATGATTTACAGAATATTAGCCTTCAAGGAAAAAGCTACTTTATTCTACAAAGTGCCTCCATGTTGAAACCATATGACCAGACAAATATTAATGACTGACTGCACCTTTAAGTCATTGGCATTATTTCTAGTGCAAGCACTTCTCCTTTCCATGTCAACTGGGCTTGTTAGAGATTGCAACTTATTCACAAAACACAGACAATTAAAGCTGCACTACAGTGCTTTGGGCTTTCAAGCGATATCTGTGGTTGAAATCTAAAATTGCATATAAGTCACGGAGGAAAATTTTACAACAGTTGTGGTTCAGCACTGCTCTTTCGCACAGATAAATCAAATTGTTTGAGGTTAGGTGGACTTTACCTGTGATCATCACCAGAGATATTCACCTGCAGAGTTAGTCATGACATGCTATTTTCTCAATAATATTATGTTGTTTAATTAAACATTTATAACCATTTTCAAAAAATTATAATAATAATTATAATAATATTTATTGCTTGCTTTGAGGAAGATACACACTCTTATTTAAATAATTTAGGATACATATTACATTGAATTATTCACCACACATTAAAGTTTGTACTGTATATTTATTCTAAATTTAAGTGATGACAGTTGTGATATGATTATACCAGGTCAATGGACGACACTTCATTATTTTTATGGTATAATTCTCAGTGGACAATGCAAGTAAACTGTAATATTACTACATTGCACATGGTGATCGGTAAACACAAAATCCCCCAAGTAGCCTGATGTTCGATCCAGCGTTACAACCAGTATGACAACAAAAATACTGTAAGCTTCAAAAACCCTATACCAGAAAACATCTTTCAAATAGTTAACTGTCACATTATTTTACATGTTCATGTACATTGTACACATGTACAGTGTTCATCTTACAATGGACTTACAAAAATATTTACTGAATAATAATAATGAACTGCATGGCCATAATTAATTATTTTATAAAGCTACTTGTAAAGCTAATTTATAGAGCACTTTCAGCATTTTAAAAAGCTGATTCTATGACTGCACAGTAGGGGAATGATGTATGCTTGATTGCAGTAGTCTTATGCATCCTCAGAAACATAGCGTTCAGAGCAGACCCACAAGATCAGGAGTTGTGCCTCGCAAATTGCGTTCAGCACTAAACCTTATATTGTATTCCTGGATTTGCATAATGCCTTTAGTGAATTGTGTGATAATAAAACACACAGTTTGTGCAAATTAACTAAGCTATGATTGGCCACAATTATTTCTTGGTGAATTCCCTCCTCATTTGCTTTGGTTCCTTGATTTTGAACTCTAAAAACAGCATGTAATTCTAAAAGGGGAAATGTGAAAAGCTCTGAGGCTGGCTACAAAAGCTTCAGGAAACATGAGGTTTATGGGTTGAAAATCCAGCCCTTCTCACTAATCCCCAGTTTTGATTAATTAGGAGAATTGATGGGCTCATTGTTCTTACATTTGTCTTTACTAAAACAAGAGTTAATAGCTGTGACCTGCAATGACAGGCCCAAGCACCATGGGCCCATTTCCATCCGTTGGCTTTCAGAAAACAATGCAAAGTGGACACTTTTTGGCATTATTCTAAACAATTTGTGTAAATATAAGATAACTATTTTAAAGACTTTTGGAGAGCCACTTGTTTGTGAATCAAAATAGTAAAATCTGTCTGATTAGCCCCCAGCATACATCTCTTGTTTTGATCTAAATCACACATTGCACATAGAAGACATGAGAAACTAATTTATTATATTTATTATTGAGACATTAATTTAAAGCCTCACTATGGCAACACCATTTGATATTTCAAAATCTGTTTGCAATTTAGCATTTTTAGTGTCTTGGCATAATGTTGTGTAAATGTGGTGACAGTCTTATGAATCCCCTAGAAGTATTTAAAAGTTCAGATACTGCAATATTCAAAGAATCCAACATGGTCAACTTCCTGCTGGGTGGAGCTAATAATTATAATTCTGAAAGTTGTCCAGGTTGATGAGAACTACATATGCACCAATTTTGGTGACTGTAGGTGAAAACAGGGTGCTACAGAGGCTGTCTTACATGCCCTTTTTTGAGTTAGAGTGCTTTGTTTGATATTAAAAATATCATCAATGTTCAGAAACTTAAAAGACTTAAAAACTCAACTTTCATCTTCTGCAGTCTATTTTTCAATTAGAACATTACAGTGAAAAAATATTTTAAAATGTAAAAAGAGTGCATTTTTAAAACATGCGACGTGTGAGTGTCAGTACTTGTGTTTCATGTTCTCTGCTTATGATCTGATCCGATGACTGAAGAAAAAACAGCATGCATTTCATTGTGAGGGTCAACTGATGAAAATGCTAAAACGACATCAGATTGGTTAAGTAACATTATTACCTTCTAGTTGAAGTTCTGTTACAATTTTTACATTTGTGATTATTTGGCAGCTTTAATCACCTGAAATGTCCACTAATATTATGCCAAATGTTTTTTAACAGACGTTTATTATACAGGAGAAGCTTGTATGTATGTAAATATGTTTTGATGCCATTTGATTAAATACATTTATAAATAATATAAAAGGGAATCTATCTATCTATATGTAAACTGTTATGTATAGTCTAAGTATGTGTAACAGTGTTGATCAGTTAACTGTGTTTATCAAAAGAATGACATTTAAAGTTAATGATCAGTTTAAGATGGCTAGCAAAACAAAAACATCATGCTCATGAAACACAGCGTTTGAAGTCGCACAGCGACAATGAATGCTAGTAAAATATTATTTTAAATGGTTGCTTTGATAAAAAGTCATTCTTGATGATTAATCAATGCTCTGTAATAAATATTTAACATACTAAATTTGTTAACTTTTCTATGTGTACTATTGTCAGTCATAAGATATTGTATGTCAATGGAGAAGTACAAAAATCAGTGCTGATAAAAAGAGTCTGACTGAGTGGTCTAGTGGTAATTAATCCACCCATTGCATAAACTGTTAAAGGTTCTTATATGTCCATATAAAACTATATGTTTTAATTAACAAAGATTGCTTCCGCACCTCAGTTGATGTGTATATTGTGTACACTTTGTTTGCATTTTCCTATGTGATTCGACTGAAAAAGTGCTCAAATTCAAACGTGGGGTTAGTTGACATACACGTGGTTGAAACCTTTCCACACACGCTGGTAAAACAAAACTCAATTTGTTTACTTGTTGCCATATCAACAAAGCTTAGATAATAAAAAAATCTGTGAAAATCCGCTCCGGGAATTTGCGCGACAGCACTGGTGAACAAGATGGCACAGCTCACAAACACCGATTGCACAACCCAGCCATGAATCAGTTTATATAGGAAGGAAACACACTGTGCCGGCGCTGCACAATAACATTCAGATCACCTGAGAGCGATTTAGAGACAGAGAGAGAGAGAGAGAGAGAGAGAGAGAGAGAGAGAGAGAGAAAAAAAAAACACATACTCTACATACACAAACAATACAGCCGAGAAGGCAATCACACTGGGGGACATATTTTCTGTTTCCTGGAAAAGAGTGCGAGCTGCAGGAAAAAAAATGCTGACACTAAACAACATTGATAACAGCCACAACAAACATTTATCATAAATTCAAAATAACACATCCCAGCATAAGATCAGCAAACAAAACATACACAGATGAAATTAAACAGAAAAAAGCGAATGATGACATTTATTACATTGCCATGGCAACAGTATTTAAGATATCAAGAATCCCTTCAGAATTTTAAATCTGACCCAAATTAGGCACATCAATGTGATCAGCCTGCAAGGACAAAAATTTGGCTCAATTTTGTTGTTTTTAATGTTCTGCATGCATGAGACATTTCCTTATTCCGTTTTTTTCCGTTATTTTAATGCTTCGCCATGGCAACACTGTTCGATATCAAAAATCCCTTCGCAATTTAGCATCATAAATGTCTTGGCATGATGTTGCCCATATTTGGTACCTGTAACATAAAATACCTGGGAGGAGTACATCAAATTCCTCAGCATGCATTTTTCAAACAATTAAAAATAGCCAACTTCCTTTTTGAGCAGAGCTTATGACTGTCAGTATGAAAGTTGTACTGATTGATGAGGTATATATGTGTACAAAGTTTGGTGACTACCTCAAAAGGGAGGAACTACATAGCCCCACCAACATGCCCATGTTCTAGATGGTGCCTCAATGCCCCACCCATGACATCTTTGTCATGCCCTAATGGCCTTCTTTTTTTTATCTTAAATGCTTTCCAAGGTACAGTACTAATCAATCATAAAAAAAATGTAAATCAAACATAAGATTAAAATTGGAACTTGGGATCCCATCCAGAAAAGCATTGGGCATTTATGCCTCCCCTCATTTCCAATTATCAATAAATGTACTGAAAGATACAATTTTATCCCATGATAAGTTTGGCATGATCAGGGCCAGGAGTTTTTCAAAAGGGTGGCCAGGCAAGGGCAAGCTATCAGTCTGTGGTTGCACAGACATTTTCGGGCAGCATTTTTATATCATTGGACTGTGGTTGGGGTGGATACAATGACAGGGACAGAGCGGTTTGGCGACCTTGGTGTGCGCACATGTAAACTTTGTACATTTGTAAAGAGATGATTTCACCTCTAAAGAACTAAATTGTTAAAAAAAAAAAAATTACAAAAAAAATTACTAAAACAGCAATTGCGAGTGGGGTGGCCAATGGGGTTGCCAGGCTTCGGTCAACTCCTGGCCACACCCTAGCTCCGCCACTGGGCATGATTCTCATTGCCTGAATCGGCCACCCCCACACAGATCTTGCAAGATCGCGATGGAAGGAATGTGCTCCGAATTGTGCTACCTTGCCCCAGGCTTGCAGGATCGCAATGGGAGAAAAGTGCCCCAAATCGTGCCACACGGCCCCTGCACAGAGCTCGAAAGATCGCAATGGGAGAAAGGTGCCCTGACAGGCTACTCAGCCTCAAAGGCTCTATATGATTAGTATTATGGATGTTCATAATGTATTCTTACATTATGAACAAACATAAGATAACCATGATAAACAGTAGGCTACACCACGACACAGGATCAAAAGTGATTTTGCAATAATTAGTCGAGTCAAGTCAAGTGGCACATGGTGAAAAGAAACAATGTTCCTCCAGGACCATGGTGCTAGATAAAACAACATAGAAATAACATAAAACAAACACAGAACTAAATACTAACTTTACTACATAAAGTGCACATATGCAAACTGTAAAAGACGGTACAATAATTGCTAAATGTACAAAGGGAGTCGGATGGTGTTCAGTTGTGTGTGTGTGTGTGTGTGTGTGTGTGTGTGTGTGTGTGTGGGTGTGTGTGTGTGTCAGTCCAGTCACTGAGTATTGAGGAGTCTGATGGCTTGGGGGAAGAAAATATTACACAGTCTGGCCGAGAGGGCCTGAATGCTTCGGTACCTTTTTCGGTCGAAACACCAAAATGCTGGTGGCTTTTCGGATACAGCGCGTGGTGGGAATGTCCATGATGGAGGGAAGAGAGACCCCGATTATCTACCCAGCTGTCCTCACTATCCTCTGCATGGTCCTGCAATCCGAAACGGTGAAATTTCCAAATCAGGTAGTGAAGCAGCTGCTCAGGATGCTCTCGATGGTCCCTCTGTAGAATGTGGTGAGGATGGACAGTGGGAGACGGGCTTTTCTCAGCCTTCGCAGAAAGCAGAAACGTTTGTGGGCTTTCTTGGTTATGGAGCTGGTGTTGAAGACCATGTGAGGTTCTCTGCCAGGTGAATACCAAGGAATTTGGTGCTCTTGACGATCTCCACAGAGGAGCGGTCAATGTTTAGCTGAGATTGGTCGCTCTGTGTTCTCCTAAAGTCAACAACCATCTCTTTTGTTTTGTAAACGTTCAGAGATAGGTTGTTGGCTATGCAATTGTCCGTTAGCCAATGCACCTCCTCTCTGTATGCTGACTCGTTGTTCTTGCTGATGATACCCACCACGGTCGTGTCATCAGCAAACTTGATGATGTGATTCAAGCTGTGCATTTCTGTCAGTAGCAAATCAAAAGCTCATTTGCATGTGAAAATTACGAGCAGCAAATTTGCGGCGAGTTTAGATTTTTGTAAGGGCTGTCTTAAACTGTTATTAAAAAAACATTTCCGCATTCCAAAGATTGTAAATTGTATGTATAACTTACACTTTAATTTAAAGAATTCATTAATTAATACTTGGACACCTCTGACATTTTAGTGCTGTGGGTCAAATTTTCAGACAGTCCCTTACAAGCGCTAGTCAATGAAAGTATCAGAACATTTTCAGGCATAATTCTCCAGCTACTACAAGCAGTTAGACAGTTTGAGTTCAATGTTTTATGCCTGTATGATATAGTCATATATTTTTTAACCTAACTGTGCTAAGGATATCATCGTAAAAATAGTTGGTGCCAGATAGCCCGGGTAGGAGAAAAAGAATGTCAAACAAATAACAAGCCAACAACTTTTGGAGATAAGGTAGGTTGCTGTGAGGACTGACATGGACTGGGGAACAGCTTCTGTGGCTGTGAGGATAGGCAGTGACTGGAGAACAGCTTCTGCAGCTTTAAGCACAGGCAGTGACAAGGAAATGACCTATGTGCTCATGGGCACTGGCAGGGGAACGAGCTCCTTGGTTGAGAGCACAGGCAGGGACAGGGAAATTACCTCCGTGATCATGAGCTCTGGCACTGATAGGGAAACGACCTCTGTGGTCGAGAGCACAGGCAGGGAAGGGGAAATTACCTTTGTGGTCATGAGCACACTGAACCCCAAGTTGCTCCCTATGGCAGGCTAGCGCCTTGTATGGCAGCTCTGCCGCCATTGGTGTATGAATGTGTGTGTGAATGGGTGAATGAGTCAACAGTGTAAAGTGCTTTGAATACCAATAGGGTTAAAAAGGCACTATATAAGTGCAGACCATTTACCAGACCATTTACAGAGAAGGGGAAACGGCTTCCATGCCCATTGGCAGCAGCAGGGGAATGGCCTCTGTTTCCGTGGATGCTGGCAGAGGCAGGGGAATGACTTCCGGACACTTGCGCTCACACAAAGAACATACATGAAAAACAAGACAGACAGGGAATGATGATGTCACGGTCCCATCAAACAAAAACCCAACATGACAGAATGACAGGATGGTGACATCACTGATAAGTGTGTGGCGGTAACTCACAACCAGACCTGTGCACTCACACAAAGACAAGACATGACACACAAGACAGTACATGACAAAGTACAACCTGACAGGGACTATGACATATATATATTTTAAAATTTAGATGAAAAATGTTTTACTCAAATTTGGTGAATATTTGGTTGTCTTTAAAAAAATTGCATGTCTGCAAATATTAAAACTGCAAATGAAGTTTTGTGTACAAGGGACAAGCACATTCAGCCCCAACCTGGCCACCTCCCAGTCAAAATGGTCTAGAACCACCCCTGGAGTGCATGCCTGTAGTCAATATTTAGCATAATACATACTCAAACCATATAAGGGGTTTCCACACAATAATTTCTAAATATGTGCTTTCGTATAGCAAAATATTTGAGTAAAGCTTGAAGTTCAAGCTTAATTTTCAAAACTAGCTAAAACACAACAAATATCTATTTTTATGCATACTAAAAACTTTGAGTAAGACTCAGGCATTCGTTAGTGCTAAATTAGACAGGTATGGGGCCCCCCCTTGTGGCCCAAGTGGAAGGGAAAATGTAGTGATTGTGGGTATTTTTTTATGGGAGCATCCCAGTAGGATTTTGCTTAGGCCACCATATGCTCAGAAACGGCCCTGGTGTGCATGGCTACTAAAGACCACATACAGTAATTAACACTGTCTATTCTCACATTACTTTCCCAGATTATACTCTTTAGTTCTACTCTCCCTGGACAGAGGGAGAAATTACTCAGTGATCACTTACATCAAACACATACTTCATTAGGTTATTAAGTTACTTAGAAAGGGAGATACACAAACCTGTCATGGTCTTTACTCGACTGACAACACTGCTTACAGGACAGACATTATGATGCTTTACGCTAACTTGTTCCCCATTACACTTTTGACTCCTGCAGACATTAAATAATTACTTTCATCTCCTACAAACCATAATCCGCTCACCAGTGACAATCTCCCACAGGAGTCTAAGGGAAGACAGTCTGCCATCTTACATTCCTTTAAACTATAATCCGATTACAATGCCTGCTTAATGGAAGAGGCTGCTGCCTTATTCCTCACCAGACCAGCCAGACTTGCAGAGACAGCAAATATGAACACTGTGTGCACCCTTTGTGAATAAGAACATTTGGGTGAATTGTGCTATTGTGAGAGTCTGTGGCAGGGGCATCGCTAGACTTCAGTGTCATCCAGGGCTTAGCCCACAAGCCATATTATAATATAAAAATGAGAAGAATCCTTCCTTCTATGACTTAAAATATGACCACCCTACCGGTCAAATAATAATTATATTAAGAACAACACTGACACCAGTTCAGAACTTTATATGAGCAAATGTCAGGTGCACAAAAAACAAATCAAACACATTTTCCTTTAATTTGCATAGAATCAAAGCAAGAATTACAACTTGTTGGTTCATTGTGCAGAAACTAAATCTAACAATAAAATCAGAGTAATTCCATTTATATTTGAAATTGTCATTATCATAATATATTTAGAATAAAGTAAAAATTACAAGAAGAAAGTCGAACCATAATAAGATAAAAGTCTAAATATTGTTAAATATATTGAAAGGATAGTAACATCAAAGTTACAAGATGTAGACAACAGCAAAGTGGAGCATCTGAGTCTTTACATACAACACCACAAACCAGGGGGTTAACTTGGCAATGCAACCGAGGTCAGTAGCAGTTTAAACAACCATGCAAACTATGCAATTGCGTGGGGCCCCGGACATCGAGAGGGCCCCCACCCCAGTAGGAAAGCTCAGCAAAAACCGCTTGAAGTGACATGTTGTTCTGGGTACATGTGCGAACACGCCATTGTCAGTGCTCTCAGAGCGGTTCAAAGCTGCCAGGTTCAGGTCAGTGGGACTTTGGGTTTGTAATTTATGAAAAAAATATATAGACCTTCCGAACTTGTTTCACTCACACGCTCAGATACATGTAAACGTCTGCTCTGTTTTTCCATTGTTTTTCTATGTAAACGAGCTGGACGAACATCCTTGACTGCTGTACTGCTTTTCGCTGATTCTTCAGTATCTCACACAGTGACCGGCACATTTTTAGACACTTTGAAGTTAATAAGAACTTCATGTTTCAAAAATGCATGTCAAGACACTTGCGTTCTGTTTCATTCTAGACCGTATTTTAGTGCATGTGTCACAAAGATTTAACGTTCAGGTTGCAAAGAGGTGACTGTTACAAGGTTTAACATTATTCCAGAATGTTCTGCACCAAGCAAAGTTTCAGCGTTTTATAAACGGCAATGTTTTGTCTCCTTCTCTAGTGTACTGAGGGGCCACCTTGCTTGTGTGTTTACTGTTACTGTTGTGAATGTTGCCTACGATGCTAACAAAAAATACAGACTTTTGCAACATGGTGAACAATACACTGCAATACACTGGATATAAGATCCAGGAGAAAGTAAAGTAAATAAGACAGGAATATAATACTAATGTATAAATCCTCAAAGTAATAATAATAATAATTGATCATGTTATAATGACAAACTGGACAACATTAAATACTGTAATTTATGGGTTATAATATTAATAAATACCAACTCAATTCTAAAATGTTAATAGATGAAGTAGTAGGTTTTTGCACACAATGCTAACAAAAAAATATGTTTTGTAAACATATATGTAGGTAAAATTAGCTTTTTTTACCTGTGGAAAAACTGGAAAACATGCATTAATTATAGTTAACTAGATTTTTATTTCATTAAACATTTTGAATGTACTACAATGGCTAATAGGTTGAATTTAAAATTATGATTTAAAATCAAGGTGTAGTCAGGGTGGGGAAGGGGTGCAGATCGGTGGGTTGGAGATCTCATCGCTGCTTTTAGCAGATGATGTGGTCTTCATGTCATCATCAGTCCGTGACCTTCAGCTCTCCCTGCATCGCTTGGCAGTCGAGTGTGAAGCAGCTGGGATGAAGATTAGCACCTCTAATCTGAGGCCAAGGTTCTCAACAGAAACCCGATGGAGTGCGTACTCCGGGTAAGGAAGGAGGTATTGCCCCATGTGAAGGAGTTCAGTGAGGGGACAATGTAGCGGATGATTGGCCCTCACCTATGGTCACGAAGGCTGGTACAAGTGGCCGAAATGGGTTTCCTCAGAAGGGTGGCGGGCTTCTCCCTTAGAGATAGGGTGAGGAGCTCAGTCTTCCATGCGGAGCTCGGAGTAGAGCCTCATTTGCGTCGAAAGGAGCCAATTGAGGTGGTTTGGGCATCTGGTACGGATGCCCCCCAGGGTGCCTCCCTAGGGAGGTGTTTAAGGCAAGCCCAGCTTGGAGGAGGCTTCGGGGAAGACCCAGGACTAGGTGGAGATCACATCTCCACACTGGCCTGGGAATGCCTCAGAGTCCCCCAGTCAGAGCTGGTTAATGTGGCTCGGGATAGGAAAGTTTGGGCCCCCTGCTGGAGCTGCCGCCCCCGCGACCCAAATTCAGATAAGCGGTTGAAGATGGGTGGATGGAGATGGATGGATTTAAAATAAATTTTATGTAATTTTTTTAAGCAAAACTTTTCTTAATGTGGCCCCGGGTTAGTCGGTTGCATGGGGCATCAGAAATCGTAAACACGCCTCTGACCCAGCTGTATTTTGGGGAAGAGTTTGCAAGCTCTCTGATCATGAATGAGGTGTGCATAAGTACAGGAGTTTTCAATCTGTGGGTGCCTGTCAAGGAAGGTGTGAGATATAGGTTCGCACTCAAGTGAAGTGAAAAATACTTGGAACTGCTGTCAAGTCAAGACATTTTTATTTTTATAGCATCTTTCACATCACACATCGTTTCAAAGCAGCTTTACAGAAGATCAGGCATTAACAGAATATAAAACTGTAATGTCTATAATGTCTATGAGTCATCATTGTGTAGTTTGATAAAATACGTTTGTGAATATAACCCCAGTGAGCAAGCCAAAGGCGACTGTGGCAAGGAACACAAAACTCCATAAGAGTTAATTAAGTTGGTTAATGGGAGAAAAATATCCTTGGGAGAAACCAGACTCACTGTGGGGGCCAGTTCCCCTCTGACTAGTATCATGAAAATAATGGCAATATTACTTATGTATAGTGCAAGTCATAAAGTTTAAAATGATTAAACTAAACAGGTGTTGAGGGACAGTGTTTAAACAAAGATTTTGTATGAACTGTAAGATTAATGACTAATGTCTTTGAAGTCCATCCAGTATTAACTGCAGAAGTTTACATAGATGCAATTGTCCTTGTTAATTGGTTAATGAAGGGTTTTGTTGGCAATTGATAGTCTATGTATTCCATTTCAAGAGTGTAGTCATCAATAGACCGAGGTAATGCAAGCAGAGATCAGTGAGGTGCATCACAGTTCAACCTGGACGATAATTTCGGTGAGGTTCGGTGGGGTCCACCCTAACTCCAAGGTTCAGACAATGGCATAAGAAGTATCCCATGTCTTATGGTTGGAGTTGGCATCAGTTCATCCTCTGAAGTCCATCGTAATAGACTGAAGTGATGTATGATTGGCACCGGCTGCATTTAGTCATCATCACACAGCGACACGTAGCAGTGGAGTCCAACACAAAGCAGGAATGGAGCTGGATCCAGCCGGTTCTGGTGACCTCAGGATAGGAGTCCCAAGGTTGCGACAGGGAAATATTAGCAGAGATGCCATTAATTTATTGCAGAGTTATAGATCATGATCACTGTTACTGGTACTATCTATTCCTATCTGGTCTATAAAGACCTAACTAATTGTGGGTTGAAGGATAAATTAGGTGTATGCCTGGCTATATAGATGAGTCTTTAGTCTAGACTTAAACTTAGGGAGTGTTTCTGCATCCCGAACAGTGTTAGGGAGACTATTCCATAGTTTAGGAGACAAATAAGAAAAGGTTCCCTGTAAAAAAGCTACACTTTGATGCTGTGCTGACTTAGCGCTTTGGGAACAACTTTAGATGTGACCAGCTGTGAATATGTGTGCAACACATCAATGAAATTGACAAGAATTTATAGCCTCTGCTGGTGACATCATTGGATGCACCTGTAGCAGGGCTATAAATAATGCGTCACAGGTGCATCGTCAGATCTTTTGTCTTCAGATCACTCTGTGTGTGTGCTTCATGAGCCTGTCAGAAACTTTCTACTTTTCTCTGTTAGAAGTTAGATTTTGTTAGGCAGTGCGCAGAAACCTTTCTCTTTTCTCGAAAAAAAGAAAGAAAATGACTGAAAGACAAGTAGTGTGTGTTCCCTTGTTTACGCTCTATGGCTGAGAGGGACAAATATCAGTTTTGTTTTGAATGTTTGGGGGAAGAGCATGCTTCTCTTGTGTTGGGGCGGGGCTTGTGCAAGCATTGCAATCTATTCTCAGTGAAAATGCTTCGCACTCGTCTTGCTTACTTCCGAGAGTCAGCGGCCACACTTCCATCGTGGGGTTCTCGTATGGATCTGGCTGAGGAGCGAGAGACGGGTCCGTCCCTATCGCTCGCTCTCTCCCCAGATTCAGCTGGTCCTTTCCGTGATCCTGAAGCACGCTCCGCCGCCTCTTCAGTTTCATGAGGGGGACCATGAATCTCTTGAGTCTGCGGGCTTCAAGTTACCCACCTCCGAGCATTCCGGGCATGATAATAAATCATCGGAGGAATTACTCATGATGATTACTCATGCAGTGATCAGGTTTCAATTAAACTGGCCACGTGAACATGAGACAAACGCTCCAAGTTGGAGGACAGATTGCTCGTCTCCCGCTCGAATCGTATCCATTCAGAACACACTGAGCAATGTCAGGCTAGGCCAAGGTTGCACTGTTCATCAGTATCAGCGAATACTAGGTCTCATGGCATCTGCGTCCTCTGTGATCCCTTTGGGCCTTCTTCACATGAGACTGTTTCAGTTGTGGCTAAAAGCCAGGGGATTTCATCCAAGGGCCATTCCCCTAAGGCTGATAAGGGTTACACGCTGCACGCTTCGTTCCCTTTCTATGTGGTTCAGACCCCGGTTCCTTACTTTGGGTCCCACTCTAGGTGCATCTTGCCATCGCAGGTTGCTAACGACAGACGACTCCCTCCCGATTTCTGGCCCTGAAATACTTCCTCCTGGTGCGGGTGGACAACACAGCAGCAGTCTCTTACATAAATCATCAAGGAGACATCATCAGGGTCTACGTTCACGCCAGCTGAACACTCTGGCAAGTCAGATTCTCCTTTGGGCCCAGGGCAAGCTCCTGTCATTCAGGGCAGTTTATACCCCTGGATGCCTGAATGTGGTAGCAGATTTAATTTCCAGACAGAAAATGCCGACGGGGGGGTCGAAACCACACCCCGAGTTAGTGGAACAAATCTGGGTGAGATTTTACAGGGCAGAAGTGGACCTCTTTGCATCTCAACAGACAGCGCAATGTCCCCTCTACTTCTCTCTGAGTTACCCAGCCCTCCTGGGTCTGGAAATGATGGCACATACATGGCCCAGAATGCGCCTGCATGCTTTCCCCCCAGTTTCTCTGCTCCCGGGAGTCTTGGCCAGAGTTCACCAGCAAGGGTCCTGCCTCTTACTGATAGCGCCATGCTGGTCGAACAGGGTATGGTTCTCGGAGATAATGTCTCTCCTCGATGGCTCGCCTTGGGCGATTCCGGACAGGAGGGACCTTCTGTCTCAGGCGCAGGGGACAATATTTCATCTCCGGCCTGAGCTGTGGAACCTTCATGTTTGGCCCCTGAAGGGTACCAACTGAGGGACACTGGGCTTTCACCTGAAGTTATCGAGACCATTCTAAGTGCTAGGGCTCCCTCTACTAGAAGAAGTTACACCAATAAATGGGGTGTCTTTGAAAGATGGTGCAGTGCACATAATGCAGATCCAGTTACCTGCCAGATTGCTTCAGTTCTGGACTTTCTGCAGGAAAAATTGTCAGCAGGCACATGCCCTGCCACTCTCAGGGTTTACGTGGCCACTCTATCGGCTTGCAACGCCTTGATTGATGGGGTGCCATTGGGGAGACATCCTCTGCTTGCTTGCTTCGTTCGTGGAGCCATGTGACTGAGACCTCCTGCTAGGACAAGTATCCCTTCATAGGACTTAGCAATAGTCCTTGAGGGTCTGGTTGAGACCCCCTTCAAATCTCTAGAGTCAGCGTCTGATAATCTTCTGACTCTCAAGATGGTTTTTCATATGGAAATTACTTCTCTAAAAAGAACTGGGGATCTATAGGCTCTGTCTGTCTTGCCAGCCTGCTTAGATTTTGCCCCAGGAATGGCTAAAGCATTTTTGCACCCTCATCCTGACTACCTGCCTAAGGTTCCTTACTTGACTGTAAATCCGGTCACTCTCGAAGCCTTCTGCTCCCCGCCGTTTACAACGCCGGAGAAGGAATTAGTTCGCCAAGGGGTCCGCAACAGGGGGGTGGCCGCTACCAAGCAGACTATGTCGCATTGGGTAAGGGACGCTAATGCCCTGGCCTACGAGGCGTGTGGTCAAGCTTCGCCAGTAGGTATCAGGGCCTCCACTAAAGGCGTGGCTAGAGGTGTCCCTCTGCAGCATGTTTATGATGCGGCAGGCTGGTCCTCTCCACACAACATTCAAAGCCTTGTACATAGATAACAGAATTTTAAAATGAATACGAAATTTAACAGTAGTCAATGTAACAATGATAAAATGGGGCTTACATGATCATATTTCTTGGTTCTGGTTAGCACTCTGGCTGCTGCATTTTGATCCAATTGAAGTTTATTTACTGATCTTGCTGGACATCCTCCCAGTAATGCATTACAATAATCTAGTCTTGAGATCATGAACGCATTCATTCGTTTTTCGGCATTAGCAACAGAGAATGCCGTAATTTAGCAATATATCTTAGGTGGAAGAAGATATAACTGAGAATTATATAAGTCCATATCTAGATATTGTATGTGGTAACATCCCCTCAGTTACATTATTGTTTAGAGAGGAAAAAAACAATGCTGAGCGGGACTGCGCAGTGTCCGGATACCAATAATAACTATGCTGATGTACCAAAAGACCAAGGATTTCTTTATTGCTGAATACTATCCTAAAGTGTGATTTAACTACGTCCTCCATATCCATCTCTTGCATTAACTAAGCTGCTGACTCGGCATCCGTTCTATCGTTGTGATAATGATGTGCTGATTAGCCTAATATTGAGATTTCTTTCTCTAATATTTCTACTTTATTCACACAATATATTACTTTATTCTCAAAATGCTATGACTTTATTCTAATAATTTTTACTTTATTCTCAAAATATTATGAATTTAATCTCTTAATGCTAAAACTTTATTCTCGTAATGTTTACTTTATTTGCAAAATATTACGACTGTATTATCAAAATCTTATTTTTATTTTTATTTATTTATTTATTGCATTTTATTTAACTTGGTAATAAAATGCCATCGTGGGATCGCAGAGTAAAATTTAAAATAACTTTAATATTTATAAATGCATCTCAAATCACCAGTGTTGGGTTTAATTATTGACATTAAACATGATTCCAGGTTGTTTTTAACAAAGCAAAGTTTCAACGCTTGATAAACAGTAAGAGACTTTTTCCCCGTTTGCTCTGGTGTGCAGACGTAAGTACAATCATTTAACAAGTTCAATGTCATTTGATTTGAAACAATTTACAAATCAAGGCACCCCAAAGAGGCTATTTATACACAGCAGTGTAACTCCATGCACATGACATGGAAATGTGAACAAGCACAGGCAGAGCGCATATACAGGCAGTCATTTTTGTTTGAATTTAATGTGAGATTTTATCATTTTAAGACCTATATATTGTGCTATTTAGACTTATAGCTCACTGTGCTTCTATTTTGAGTTGTGTTTGAGGAAATACCATTGCAATAAAACATTCTTTATTACCATTTACCGACTCCCGACTAAACCCGAATAACCGAACAAGTTAGCTGGCGCATGCATTAAAATCTAATTTTCTGAATTATTAAAAACAAATGAAGATTAGAAATTAGGTTTATAGATTATATATTTAGAAATAAGGCTTGCATAATAAAACCTCAGTGCCTCTTATACAGAAAAGCTGCACCCCCCCTGAGATAAAATAGAAAGCTCCCACACGAGGCATTTGTAACGATTAGTCTGGTGTACTTGAGCAAGAACAGCAGGTAAAAGTCTGTCAATTAATGCTAGTGTGGCTCACTGATCGGAATTTATTTGAATTTGAAGCCAGTATTTAAGTGTGCCTTGTTGCTTTCGTACCCTGATGTAAATAACATAAGCCTTACTTTCTTACTTATTTTCGTTTTTCGAAATAACAAAATAACATTCTGGGCTTTTAACAAAAGATCCAGGGCTTCAACCCTATCAGCCAGGGTTTAGCTACACCGCTGGTCTGTGGGGTTGACAGGGCTCTCTCAGCATACTTGCTCCTCTTTTGTTCACCACCTTTTGAAGACCTAAATCTGGTCTCTAGAGTTTTGGCAAAAAATAAATTGAAAAAACATAATTTATCTTTGTACCACAAAAAGGGTTCAATAGAGCTAAAATGCTACTGAAGTGTTGAAGATTAGCTTTTTTCAGTCGGCTCTCATATATGGGCCAGTCTGAAAGCAGTCTGCAAAATTCAGACGTCTGCTGGTGCATAGCCTGTTCCATGATCTGAATTCTTTCACATCCAGGTTGTTTACATTATGGTTATGATTTTCAGACAGTCACAAGTTCATCTTTAGTCATGAGATTCAGTGTAACTGCCGCAAGATAAGGAGATAAGGGGGATGTTTACATATTCAGGAGAATTTGACTCATTGTGCTATTGTAGTGATCTGGAATTTACATTACCATTCCTGCAAACTTGGTTATCTTTATGTTGATTTGTGGGGAGAATTAGTGAAGAGGCTTATTTAAATAATTTTTTTATGTTTATTATTTTTCTTTTTGTGTTTCTTTGTGTTTTTGTTTAAAAATAACATCTCTATTTTTACATTTGAGTGAAGTCATTGCCAATTACCATCTTGTTCTCCAATCACGTCCTGCTCTTGCTCAGACCAGCTTGTGACTTGAGCAAGACAGGTATGTGGTGGCAGGTAATTTGGTTGATTTCTTCAAGAAGAATCACTCGATCGTTGGTCGTTGGCGGGTTAGATGTGCTGTGACTGGAGAGGATGACGGCAGGTTGTTTGGACGGTGAAGATGACTCTTTAGTCATGTATAATGAGGAATGGTCCCCAGTTTTACACGCATAACATAAGTGGTAAATAGGGACTCTGAATCGGATGATAACATAACAGAAGACGGAGGAATCAATAAATCAACAAGGATGGAGGATGAGTACAAAGTTCTGATAACTTTTGCAGCAATGGGGGACATAAACAATCCAATGCGATTTACCAAGTTAATAAAGAAAGCAGTGGGAAACATTAAATCAGCAAGATTTTTTATTAAATCATGTTTTGCTTTTTTGTATGGATAAAAAACAACAAGGTGTTGCATTAAAGCTGTAGGAACTGGGGGAGTAGTGGTGAAATGCCCTGTTCCTCGTGAAAACAACAGCTTTAAAGGAGTGATTACTGGTGTACGGTATGGGAGATGATGTACTAAAAGCACTGATAATGAGTGAAATATTAGCAGATGTAAGACGAATATCATCAAATAAAATTAATAAGAACAAGCACTACTGTGATGATAACAATTAATATTAAGACTCTGCCAGAACATGTCAAAAAAGGATATGTGGATACGTCCATTTATAAAACCTTCACTGAGATGCTTTAACTGCCAAAGACTAGGTCATATTGCAGAAGTGTGCAAGGGAAGAAAGAGATGCTGTAAATGTGGTGGAGATCACAAGTATTGTCGGTGTGGAGAAGGTGTTGGGCCCAAGTTTTGTAATTGTGGTGGGCCTCATAGTGCAGCCTTTCTAGGGTGCAGGGCCCAAGAACAAGCAATGGAACCAATTAAATATAAATAAGTACACATTGTACTTAAAGTTTACTTTATTGCATAAGTTATTAACTGCTCAGCTCAAACAAAAGGATATATAATGTGTATAACAGAAATGACAGTTGAGAAAATTGTCAGTATATAAGTAAATAATATATAAGAGGAAAATAGCACAGGCTTGGAGAGTAGTTAAGCAAGCAAAAAAGAAATACTGGCAATCATACTGCTCTTCAATCAAGGAAACACAGCTGGGAGATATATGGAGTACTGTAAAGAAGATGATTGGAGTCTATAAAGCCAATAGTATTCCAGTTTTAAAAGAAGTAAGAACAGCTGTTACTGAGAAAGAAAAGGCAGAATTACTTGTAAACACCTTTCAAAAGGCCCACAGCACAGATAATTTAGATGACAAATGTAGAAGAAGATGGGACATTTTGGAAAAACACCAAGATATTTTTAATCAAAAACCTGGTTACAGGGAGCCTTAGATGCTACATTTAGATTATTTGAATTTAAAAGAGTAATAGTTCGGGTTGGGCGTACTGTGCCAGGGAAAGATAAAATATGTGGTAACACTTTACAATAAGGTTCAATTTATTAACATTAGTTAACAACATTAGTTAACTTGAACTAACAATGAACAATTCTTATTAAGCATATATTAATCTTAGTTAATGTTAATTTAAACATAAATTTTAATAAAGAGCTGTATTAGTTAACATTAGTTAATGTACTATGAATTGACAATGAACAACTGTATTTACATAAACTAACATTATAAAGATTAATAAATGCGCGAACCAACTGGCTGGTGTTTTTACTGACATTTTCAACCTGTCCCTCTCCCTGTCTGTAGTCCCCACATGCTTCAAAACATCAACCATTGTGCCTGTACCGAAGCAAGCCAAAATCACTTGCTTAAATGACTGGCGTCCTGTTGCCCTCATCCCCATCATCAGCAAATGCTTTGAGAGGCTGATCAGAGATCACATCTGCTCTGTTCTGCCCACCTCTTTGGACCCATTGCAGTTTGCCTACCGTAACAACCGCTCCACTGATGATGCTATTGCATCTACAATACACACTGCTCTATCCCACCTGGAAAAAAGGAACATGTATGTGAGAATGCTGTTTGTAGACTACAGCTCAGCATTTAACACCATAATGCCCTCCAAGCTTGATGTGAAACTCCGGGCTCTGGGCTTAAACAGCTCGCTGTGCAGCTGGATCCTGGATTTCCTGTCAGGCAGACGTCAGGTGGTTAGAATGGGCAGGAACATCTCCTCATCACTGACCCTCAACACTGGAGCCCCGCAGGGCTGTGTTCTCAGCCCACTGCTGTATTCCCATTACACACATGACTGTGTGGCAACACATAGCTTCAATGCCATCATTAAGTTTGCTGACGATACGACGGTTGTAGGTCTGATCACTGACAATGATGAAACAGCCTACAGAGAGGAGGTGCACACTCTAACACGCTGGTGTCAGGAGCACAACCTCTCCCTCAACGTCAGTAAAACCAAGGAGCTTGTGGTGGACTTCAGGAAGAAAGACAGAGAACACAGCCCCATCACCATTAATGGAGCACCGGTGGAGAGAGTCAGCAGCTTCAAGTTCCTCGGTGTCCACATTACTGAGGAACTCACATGGTCCGTCCACACTGAGGCCGTTCTGAAGAAGGCTCACCAGCGCCTCTTCTTCCTGAGACGGCTGAGGAAGTTTGGAATGAACCAACACATCCTCACACGGTTCTACACTAGTACTGTTGAGAGCATCCTGACTGGCTGCATCACCGCCTGGTACGGCAATAGCACCGCCCACAACCGCAAAGACCTGCAAAGGGTGGTGCGAACGGCCAGAAACATCATCGGAGGTGAGCTTCCCTCCCTCCAGGATATATATAACAGACGGTGTGTGAATAAAGCTCGGAGGATTATCAAAGACTCCAGCCACCCGAGTCATGGGCTGCTCTCACTGCTTCCATCAGGCAGGCGGTATCGCAGCATCAGGACCCGCACCACCCGACTACATGACAGCTTCTTCCCACAAGCAATAAGACTTTTGAACACATGATCTCTCACGATCTACAATCAGCACTGCACTTTATTAATCCTCATTCTGTCAATATATTCTCGCTCCCAATTCAGTTAGTGTATATATATATATTTATACCCTTATCTAGTGTATGTGTATTCTACATTGTGTGTATTGTGTACATTTGATATGTAAATTGTTGTGTAGGTATGTGTACATTTGTTATGTAAATTGTGTTGTGTAAATGTTGTTATTGTAAAGTGGTTTATGTCTCGTCACTGTCATTACTGCAATGTTGCTCGGAACTGCACACAAGAATTTCACCTGCTGTTGCACTTGTGTACACAGTAGTGTGACAATAAAGTGATTTGATTTGATTTGATTTGAAATGATGTAACGTGTACTATTTTAATTGTTTGGTTATGATACCTAATGCATTTACTAATATTAACAAATAGAACCTTGTTGAAAAGTGTTACCAAATATGCTATGTTAAGCTCAAGTATACAGATGATATAGTGCTTAAAACAGTTCTAGAACTAATTATTAAGGTTTAGGTTGGGGGTATACTACCAAGGGCATGAAGGCATGCCATTATAATTCTCTTTGCCAAGCCAGGAAAAGAGTCTTCAGTAGCATGGAATTATAGATATATTGCCCTCACATCTAACCTCTGCAAAATAATGAAAAATAGTTGTAAATCAATGATATTATGTGTTAAAATGTAGAGGAGTGTCCATATATGGTTTTCAGAAAGGTCAGTCCATGCTGGATTCACTACTATAATTGTAAACAGAAGTTAAAAAGCTATTGCAATGAAAGAGGTGCTGGGAGAAGTTTATTTTGACATTGAAAACACTTACGACATGATGTGGAAAGAAGGATTATTAATAAAATCACAGAAGATAATATATAACTGGTTTTTAAGTTTCTTATTTGGATGAACAATTCAAGTATGGGTGGGCAGTGAAATGTCACAAAGAGTATGTGTAGAGAACAGGACACCACAAGGAAGTGTGATAAGACCAATTTTATTTAATATCATGATTAATGATATATTTGAGGCAATACCATCAGGAATCAGTACAGCATTATATGCTGATGACGGTGCTTTGTGGAAAAGAGGAAGAAATTTTACATTCATAATTAACAAAATTCAATAGGGATTGTTGAACAGTGGTCTTTACAATGGGGGTTTAAATTCTCTATCTCTAAAGCTTGTTGTAAGATTTATACAAGAAGAAAAATAAAAGAAAACTTGCAACTAAATATGTATGGACTACCACTGGAGAAGGTATTCAAGTTCAAATATCTGGGAATATGGTTTGATAGCAAGCTAACATGGAGAGATCAGATAGAATATATTGAAAAGAAAAGTGGTAGAGTGTTGAATCTAATGAGATATGTTGCAGGACAAGATTGGAGGGCTGATAAACAGTTATTGAGGAACATATATTGTGCACTTCTTCGTTTGGTTTCAGATTATAGATGCATAGTTTATGGATCGGAATTAGCTTCCATGATAAAGGGATTAGAGATTATTCAGGCTAAAGCACTGAGATATATTACAGGGTCAATCAATACAACACCAATAGCAGCATTGCAGGTGGAAACTTCAGAGATGCCATTGAATCTGCAAAGGCAAAAATTAGCGGTGGCCTACTAGATTAATCTATAAGGTCAAAACAGTGAACATCCAGTAAGAGAAGTGCTTGAAGAGAGTTGGGAAACATCAAACACATCTGGTAAGGATTTGCATGGAAAGCAAAGAAATGAACTACTGAAATGTCATTAGACTCCATAATATTTGGTCCTAAAAATTTTAATGTTATAAAATTTACTTATCGTTGCAAGATAGAATATTTAAACAAATGTAGATCAGTAGAGTGTAGAACAATATAAGTAATTATACGATGGAATATATTGGATCAGCTCACTATTTGTTTCTTCAAGTGTAGACGGACGGTTCAAGGAACCCAGATACTGGGAGGAAAGGTGCAGCTTTCTATGTTCCAGAAAATCTATGTTTCCTTTTTAAAAAAGGAAAATATGGGAGAATACACTGTTGAGTGTACACTGCTGAGATGATAGCAATACAAATGGCACTCGGTTGGGTAGAAGAAGTGATGCCGGAGAAAGTGGTAGTTTGTTATGACTCAGTGGCGGCACTTCTGCGCATTCAAACATTCCAGACATGTCGCAATGATATTTTAACATAAATTATTACAATATACAAATTAAGGCAGGTTGTAAGTCTAGTTCATTGTATATGGGTACCAGCCCATGTTGAATGGTAAAGTAGTAGACAAAATGGCTAAAGAGTCATTAAGGATGGACAATCCAAATATCAAAATCACTCTAAGCAGAGGAGAAGGAAAGCATTTAATATCAACAACAAATGGCAGAATTACTGGGATACATGTCAGACAGGATGACATTTTCACAGGGTACCAAGGAACATCAAACAAAGCAAAATCACTCATGATATCAGTAGAGAGGAACGGGTCATTTTTTTCTCACTTGATAATGGGATATTCAAAACTCAGTGGTGCTATACATATTATGGAGAAGCATAATACTGGTTTATGTGACGCATGTCAGGAAGTTGAAACTGTAGAACATGTTTTAATGACATGTCCTAAATACAAAAGAGAACAAATTGAATTAAGGAAAGAATTAGAAATTTAAGGATGTCATGAATTTAAAATATCTAGCATCTTAATTAATGGTCCAGGAGCAGGAACAATAATAACAACAGTTAGGTTTCATTAGGTTCAGCAGTCTTAAACAGAATTTAGGAATATACAATAAACACTTGAGGTTCATTCTCTTCACACTCCAGTTGTCATGTTTAGATGTGATTTTTTTTAATGTTTTGATTTCATTTATTTTGTTTTGATATGTCTAGTTCCTGTTTCATATCATGTGGTTCCCTTGTCATGTGATTTCATGTTTCCCTCCATTTTCATGTGTCTTGTTTTCATTGGTTTATGGTTTCATTAGGTTGTTATTAGTTCTAGTTTGTCAGGAAATTTTTCAGCTGGGACTTAATGAGCCCATCTCCTCCTTGATGCCTGGCGGTCGCAGTCCCCTCAATCTGGCCCAACATATCGACCTCGCCCTGCAGATCATTGGTTCCACATTTACTGTGGGGTAGGCGGATACCGAACCAGAGTTACACGACATGGCCGCCGCCAAACCAGAGTTCCTCAACATGGCCGCTGCCGAGCCAGAGTTCCTCGACATGGCTGCCTCCGAGCCAGAGTTTCACATCATGGCCACCAAGCCAGAGTTTCACGTCAGGGCCGCCGAGCAAGAATTTCACGTCATGGCCGCCGAGCCAGAGTTTCATGTCATTGCCAATTAGCCCATGCCTGCCTTGGCCAACAAGCCAACACCCATGTCTGCCACAGCCAATGAGCCAATGTTGAAAATCTATGAGCCAAAGTCTCATCTGTCCCAGAGCCTTCACCGCCAACTTCGGCCTCACGGAGGAGGAGGAGGAGGAGGAGAAGAGATTTCATCTCTGAGTCTCAGCCTGTGTTCATGACCACAGAGGTCATTCCTGAAACTCTTCCCACAACCACAGAGGTTGCTCCCGAGACTCTGTTCACACCCACAACAATATAAGTCATTCCCGAGACTCCGCTCATGTTCACGACCATGGAGGTCGTATCCAAGTCTCTGCCCATGTTCATGACCACAGAGGTCGTATCCAAGTCTCTGCCCATGTTCACGACCATGGAAGTCATTCCAGAGTCTCTGTCTATGCCAGAGTCCGCTCCAGGCCATGTCACAGCCACGCCAGAGTCAGCTCAAGGACATGTCACAGCCAAGCCAGAGTCTGCTCCAGGCCATGTCGCAGCCAAGCAAGAGCCCGCTCCAGGCCATGTCACAGCCAAGCCAGAGTCCACTCAAGGCCATGTCACAGCCAAGCCAGAGTCTGCTCCAGGCCATGTCACAGTCAAGCCAGAGTCCGCTCCAGGCCATGTCACAGCCAAGCCAGAGTTCACTCCAGACCATCTCACAGCCAAGCCAGAGTCCGCTCAAGGCCATGTCACAGCCAAGCCAGATTCAGCTCCAGGCCATGTCCCAGCCAAGCCAGAGTCAGCTCCAGGCCATGTCCCAGCCATGCCAGAGTCTGCTCCAGGCCATGTCACAGCCAAGCCAGAGTCATTGTCCATTGTTGCCAAAGGTTTGCCGGAGGTTTACCACTACAGGAAAAGAGCAGCAAACTTCTGCCAAACATTTGCGGCGAATCAAACGTTAATTTGCATGTGAAAATAACGAGCAGCAAATTTGCGGATAGTAGGGCTGCCCCCGACCAATGATTTTCCTAGTCGACTAGTAGTGGTTAGTTTAAGCCATTATTTGACTAGTCACACGTTTATGATATTCATTTAATTACTTAAATATATATATTTTGGGGGCATCAGAAAATGGTTTGAGTTCCAGGGCTGAGAAATAATGCTATAAGTAACATTGTTAACTGTTTTTCATTACAGTGAAATACTAAACCATAAAAATCAGCCTTGAAAAATTAATATTTCAAGGGCACGCATGAAGCAAGCCACAGCGACAAAAGCGGAAATTCATTCAATAAGTGATTGTATAATTGACTGCATCATAAAATATGATGCCATATATTATATTCAGAAATGTCTACTAAATACATAAAACTTGTAAAAATAAAAACACAGGGATTTAAGTCATATTTATTAGAGTTAATACATCTGTACATGTTAAGGTGCAAGTGTAGTGCTGATTATGCCTTTGTATGTTTCAGTTTAACTCTTTCGTTGCAACGTCAATAAACCTGTGGAGCTAACTGTCTTCAGAGTCTTGATGTTAGGAAGAGTTTAGATATATGGCTGTCAAGATATATACAAAACATATACTGAAGACAATTTGAATGTTTGTAACATAATAAAATATAGATATTGTGATGTTGAAAAGACTATTTAAGCAGCTAGTTCATTATGACAACGGCTTTTCTGGTAAAAAGCAGAAGGAATGCAAATCACACCGATTTGATCAGACACCTTTGAGCCCAGCCTAGTATAATCACACCGGTTTGAGCCTATGTACGAAAGGGTTAATGAACTGCAGACGTGGTTCACCAAAGACAGTGGTGTCATGACTTCTTTGTGGCATAGGGAAGAAACAACCTACACTATTACAGACAGAGAAATTAGTTATGATTTACATTGCCACACAGTTCCCCTTCTGTCACTCTATCGACGTTGTGTCGATGGAAGTGACACAAGGGGTCTTCTTGGATGCCGAATCATACCTCTGAACCTGAGAAAAGGCCAATGTCAAGTTGGCAGACAGAATTTGCATGCCCCGCCCCGGACATACGTGTATAAAGGGAAGCGGGCTGGCGAATGCCAGTCAGAATTTTTCTTCGGAGCCGAATGGTTGTGCAGCAAGCATCTGAATCTCACTCCTGTTCCACTCACCTCTACCAGCAAGAAGCATGGCTGTTGGATCTGCACAGCGCATTTCCAGCTGGCGTTTCTCTCTCTGCACGCTGTGCAGTTCACACCCCTGGGCGCCTCGACAGTGCTTCTTCCTGTTTAAAAGAATGTTCTCCTCCTAAAAGAGCTATATTTGAGTTTTCTCACTCACAAAAAAGAGCAATGCACAGCGGCGTTGAATGTCCTTTTCAGGATGCATCTTTTTCAAGATGCCTTTCCGCCCCACGCCACCCCCGGTATCATTCTTCCCGGATGTGCATGACGAGCTGACGCGGTCATGGAGGGCACCTTTCACTGCCCGTAACCGACCCGATCACTTTTCCGCTTTCACTACCTTGGATGGCGGGGCGGCCCACAGATACACGGAAGTACCAAGGTGGATAGAGCGGTAGCGATCCATCTGTGCCCAGAGAATGCCGCCACCTGGCGGGACCGCCCGGTACTCCCCTCCAAAGCCTGTAGGATGACGTCATCTCTGACCTCCAAAGCCTACAGCGCCACCGGACAGGCCGCCTCCGCCCTGCATGCCATGGCTCTCCTGCAGGTCCATCAAGCCAAGGCACTTAAAGATCTGCTCCTGGGTAGTCCCCATCTCGACGTGCTGCAGGTACTGCGCTCTACCACCGACCTCGCTCTCAGAGCCACGAAGGTCACAGCGCAGGCACTCGGGCAGGTGATGGCCACCCTTGTGGTCCAGGAGCGCCACCTCTGGCAGAACATGGTTGAGATGCATGAGGTTGACAAGGCAAAGTTTCTCAACGCCCCCGTCTCCCAGCTTGGCCTCTTCGGCGACACCGTCGATGACTTCGCCCAGCAGTTTTAGGCAGTGAAGAAGCAGATGGAGGCAATATCGCACATCATGCCGCAGCACCACCCATCCAGCGCTCCCCACACCCCGCCTGCTCACCGAGGGCGTCCCCCTGCGACCAAACAACGGCAGGCAGCTTTGCAACCTGGGCCCAGCTCTCATCCCCAGCGTCGAGCACCTCGCACCCAAGCCTCGGGACGCTCTTTTGCCTCCCGATGCATTATTAGCTGCTCCCCCCTGCCGCGAAGCCCCGCCTGGTACGTCAAATGTGATCATCCCATTACTCCCCCTCGGAGGGAACGAGACGTTGTGTCCATCCTGCCACAGCGCTAGACCTAGCACTGTAAATGGCAATGCTTCATCTCTCGGCTCCTCAGTGCAAAATCCTGACTGGCATTCGCTGCCCTGCTTCCCTTTATACCACTATGTTTGGGACGGGGCATGCAAATTCGACATTGACATTGGCCATTTCTCAGGTTCATTGGTAAGATTCGGCGTCCGAGAAGACCCCTTGTGTCACTTCCTTCGACACAACGTCTCGTTCCCTCCCTCGGGGAACGGAGGTTACAATAGTAAACATGACGTATTATTGCACACTCATAGGGAAGGTTTTTGTGGTAACTTCAACCTAGAAAATGTAGGCCAGGCTTAGAACACAAACATGTTTTACTCAGAGAACTTAAAAAGCTGTACACATTACACAGGACAGCACATGGCTCAGCCCCAATCAATCTCTTAAAGGAACAATACAGGACATTAGGACTGAAACAAAGCATTACTAAGTAGACTACTTACTTTGAGAATGAAGACACAGTATTGAGATGTTATGTTTGGCTCTAGACCTTTTGATTTTAAATTATAAATAGAAAATTTTAAACATTAAACTATTTCTGCAACACAGCAAACTGTGCAACATTGACATTTTAATTATTTGTGTTTAGATAAGAGATCAATCTGTGAAATATTGCCAAAATGTATTTTTGCTGTTCAAACCAGTTCAGTGGTCGCCTCACTTAAACGTTGGTACACACTAGAAGAACATTTTTTGCATTGCATGTGCTTGTGTTTCCTCTCTTACGTTTATATGTACACTGTAAAAATTGCCAGGATTTTACAAGCTTTAACAGTAATTTTCTTTTACAATAAAATACTGTATTTAGAATTTAGCTTTAAAATGAATCCAGGCTTGGTCATTTTCAGTCAAAACACAAATTACTGTAAAAAAAAATGTATTAAAATATTGTACTGAATAATGGGAAAATGGTGTTTCACTGGCAGGTCTCAACATATCAAGCCATGTGTAACTTCCTCGGTTCATCATCATCATTTCTTTATTCAATGTGGAAGAAATTGTTTGCAACTTGAACACCATCGACTCAACGAACCATCAAGACTTTCTCCTGAGACTGCATCCAGGCTCTCTCCCAACAGCCAAGGAATTGCAAGTATCGTACAATTAACTAACTAAACAGAGTTTTAATGTAAACTGTGAACCCCTTTGTTAACAAAGGTGCTTTGAAGTAAGAAACTGATGGTTCTTTCAGATAGTTAAATTACTCTTTTCATAGCTTCATTCCCCTGCTCTTTTCCGGTTTCATTAACTTTCACTTTTCCATTTCCTATGTATATGTGATTTGTGTGTATATGTTTGCTTAGATTAGTTATGTGTTCGTGATTTAGGTAAATACAACTTTTGTGTATATTCTTGCAAGTTGATTTTTTTCAGCTAGTAAATCAACTTCAATTTAACAATTTGATCACAGCTACATGCTAAGAAAAAGTTATTTTTCTGTAGCCACAAAAAATATCCTTTCCGAGAGTTGATAGACAATCATTACTGTGTGTTCGCTGGACAAACAGATTAATTGATTGTAATATTAATTCAGCTACATTAGCTACATTAATTACATTAACTGATCCAAATATTTATAATTTCATTATAACGAGTTATGATTAATTTTTCACATTTCTCTTTTAAAGATAATTTGACTGTGATATATTTTGAAAAATAATCTCATCCCTATTTTTAAAAGATTTAGCTTCAAGGCTATACCTAAATATGTGTAATACTATTTTCAATAATCCATGAGAATAATATTACTCCAATAAGAAAATTAATCATAATTCCCTTATTAAAGCTAATTCCTTACAATTCCTTACAAATTGTGAGCAGATACAACAGAGTGGATTTTAATGGTGGAGAATTGTATTCAGACAAATAATCTAGTTATTTGTCATTTATCTAATATATAATGGTTGTCAAACGTGAATAATTCCATTATAAATTTCCTTACATAATAATGAAGAATAAGGAGAGTGTAATTTAATTCCTAGCTCACACATACAGTTTCCCTACTTATAATGGTGGAGGTACACGGGCACTTTAACTCATTGTACATTTATACTACAGTTTAAAATGTAATTTGTATTTAGGGTTAGATGCATAGGGCATTTTGATTCTGATGGTATAAGTTCATAAGCTTTAATGACATAAGAGTATTCATTGTTAGGGTTAGAGTTGTGTGTTTACTGTGTGTTAAACTTGCGTTGTTTGTTAAGAGTGTTCTTGAACAGTAGTACACTTTTTTTAGAGTATTATTAACTACTAGGGTTAGCGTATTTGTTTATGGTGTGCTGCAGCTGCGTTTGTTCCAACATTTATAATCTTGCGTGACCCAAAGTTTCATTTAGCCACATGAACTAGCTTTGTTGTGCTAAATAGTAAGCCGTGTCCAGTGCCAGGTAGAATATTTAAACTTTGTATCCATGGTCACATCAGGAGAAGCAATCTATCAACAGGAGCCGCAGTAGAGTGTAAGAGTGTGTTTATTACAGTGTTTTAATTTGTTTTGGAGAATAATTCAATTGCTAAACAAGAGTTGTTTGTTTATTGTGTTAGTTACTGTGTTGAAGTCACGTTACTTAAGTGTGTGTGTATATTTCGTGGTTTTTCACTTGTCTTAGAGTATTCATTGCTAGGGTTGTGGTTGTGTGTTTACTGCGTGTAATATCTGTGTTGATTAAGAATGTTCTTGAACAGTAGTTCACTTGTTTTAGTGTATTATTCATTGCTAGGGTTAGTGTGTTTGTTTACAGTGTGCTGAAGTTGCATTTGGTCCCACATTTGTCCTACTTCCCTCTTTTTCGCCCCTCTCTGAAGCTGAAGTTTCCAAACTTCTCCACACCAGTATTCCCACTACCTGCCCCCTTGACCCGGTTCCTTCCCATCTCTTTCAGCCTATTTTCCTTCAATCTTATCTGCACTCACACACATTATTAAACCATCTTTCTCACTGGTACCTTCCCCACTACATTTAAGCAGGCTTGGGTAACCTCACTGCTTAAGAAACCCACACTTATTCCTGCCTTTTTTAAAAACTACAGACATGTCTCTCTCCTTCTATTTGTAGTGGGACAAGCGGTGAGCATTGCACAGGTTATTTTTTTGTAATTATTGTACCACACCTCGGTGCATTGGTTGTCCAATCATAGGCCTTTAGCGGTACTATAAAATGGGACTGTAGGGCACTGCTTGTGTGTCAGAGCACTGCTGGTTCGTCACTGCATGAGGACCGCTCACTCTGGTGTTGATCCCTTCCGCTTTGGAGGTATGTTTGTTTGGCTAACTAGCTAACTCTAATATGCTTTGAGGTAACCGGTTTGTTTACTTTGTCGATTTAGCTTCGGTAAGGACGGTTTCTATCTGCTGGCAGCTGTCATTCCCTCAGTGATCACCCCTCAACATTCTCCTTTCAACCTTAATCCTCTGCTATTGAGTTTTGCTGGTGTATTGATGCCTTTTTTCGATATTTGCGTGAGTGTGCGATTTGTACCTACAGCTGGAGCTACAGCATGAAGGTATGTTGAACTATCGCTATTTAGGCGTAATTTTGTGTTACGTTGTAAACAAATTCTTTGTTTACATTTGTAGGAAGAACAACTGGGGTTTTAGGAAACCTCTTGCTGCTTGATCCGACGGGGTAACATTCCCCGCAGAACAGTCAGGGGTATTAGGAAACCTCTCAGCTGATTTGGCCTGCGGCGCAACATTCTCTGAGGCTGCTGCTTTGTTTGTTATGCTTTGTTATGCATTGTTTGCTGTGTTTGTAGATATTTGTTTACTCTGCTTTGTCTGCTGTGTTTGTAGATGTTTGCTTTTTGTTTTATTTGTTTGGTTGCATTATGTTTAGCCTTTTATACTTTGATTAGTATAGTTTTGTTTCATCTAAACTCTTCGCTGACTCTGTGTGATTGAGTATGTGAATCGCCGCTATACTTATGGGCCTGTGAGGTTAATTTATTGTGTTGATCTGCTCATAGGTATTCAGTTAACATACAACCAATACAACAAATGTTTGATGTTCTCAATGTTTCATGTTGTCATTTTCTTGTTTAAACAACTGCTGACACTCTTGTGCTGTTGAAGTGTGGTTTTTCATGATTTTATTATTTGTGATTAACTTTTTTTTTCTGTTTACAGGAACCGAGACCCAGGGCAGGCAGCTAGCTGGACATGTGGTGGGGGGACTTAAGTCACTTTTTGACGTGTGTTCACGCTTGACTTCATTGATGTGCTGTGTGCGTGGTGAGATTCGTGCACTGGGTTGTAAGATTTAATGATAGGAGCCTTGTGCTCGTTGGCTAGCCTGCCTGCCACTGGTAAGCCTCGGTTTCTTGTTTTGTAGTATGTGTGTGTGTTCATGTGTGCAATTTCTGCTCTGGTCATAACTATTTTAAAGGTTACCTGTTTTAAAGTAACTGCTTGATAACTGTAGTAAATAAAGCTTTTTGTATTTTTGGTTATCCACGTCTTTGGTCCTTTTGTGAAACAAAGTGAACCTGTGTGCCCTTTATTGGTTATTTAACTAAATATTAATATTTCCCTGTTTAACAGGGTGGCGTAGTCAGCTATTATATTAGCTGACTACGGAGTGAAGTCCTGCTTTCCCCCTAACGCCGCGTCACATTCTCATAGCGAAAACACTTGAACATGTTGTGTTCAACCAAGTCTCATCTTTTCTCTCCCAGAAAAACCTGCTAGACAACAACCAGTCTGGTTTCAAAAGTGAACACTCTACGGAAACTGCCCTGTTGTCCATTACTGAAGCTGTGAGACTGGCAAGAGCTTCATCCAAATCATCTATTCTCATTCTGCTGGATATTTCTGCTGCATTTGACGTGGTAAACCACCAGATTCTCCTGTCAACCCTCAAAGCAAAGGGCATCACAAGAAATTTGCTCCGATGGTTTGAGTCTAATCTCACAAGTAGGACCTTCAACGTGTCTTGGAGTCTCGCTTACTAGCTACTGGTATTCCCGGATTCAGTACTTGGGCCCCTCCTCTTCTCCATATATGTCATCTCTGGGATCTGTCAGTCAGGCTCATGGCTTTTCCAATCATTGCTATGGTGATGACACACACAACTCTACCTCTCATTCCAGTGTGATAATTCTATGGTAGCTGCACGGATCTCAGTCTGTGTGGTAGACATCTCGTGTTGGATGAAAGTACATCATCTCCAGCTCAATCTCACAAAAACCAAGCTTCTTGTGATTCCGGCGAGCCCAGCAGTTCAGCACAATTTTAACTAGACATGTCAACAGTCACACGATCTAAGACTTGGGATTGGGTTTGACGATCAGTTAAAATTCACAGACCATTGCAAAGATTGCCTGATCGTGTTGATTTGCTCTGTACAACATCAGGAATATCAGGCCCTTCCTATCTGAGCATGCCACACAACTCCTCGTCCAGGTGCTTGGGCTATGTTTTTACATCAGTAAAATATGTACACTGTGGAGTGTAGTGATTATAATCAACTGCTAAACTGTAGCACTAAAAAAGTAAATTTAAAATGAGCATCATTTGGTTTGTCACAAAAACGTGAATGGTTAAAAATAATCTCACCTTGATCCTGTCCATTAACTTGTCCTGGAAAAGCATGTAAAATACATTAAAGCATGGCCAGAAGTCAAATCAAACATTTACAATTACTTGGAAAGTTAAAGAAACATGGAAAAACACAGAAAAAGATAATGTTTAGTTTCTGGAATGCAAATGTACATAGTTTGCATGCTTATCCAAGTTCAAGGAGAATAATTCAGAATCAAATAAATTACAAATAAAATAATGATGTCATCTGATAAACACTTTATGGGCTTCACTGAATGTGCAAGCAAAGTGCAGGAAAGTATTGCATTGCTCCTGTTCCTGTTGCTGACGGTACGCTGCACAAGTGTTTGTAGCTTGCTAGCCTGCTAAGCATTGCTTATTCTTATACGTTCATCTTTCTTATTTTACCAGGTATTTTTTTACATATTTTTTGTGTTTTTCTGCTTTTCTACTGTTTCATCTGTGTGTGATTTACTGCATGCACCCGTTTCTCCCTGGGGTTTTTTCTTTCTTTTTTCCGCTTGTCTACATCTCGAATCTCGACTGCCTGCATTTTTTTTCTCTACTGTGTTTTACACAGTGTAAAACAGACTCTTTGACAGGGCGGGGAAAAGGAGGACACGAGGACATGCTTCTGCACACAGGTGAGGGGTTTTTTAATTTCTTCAAAGTAAAGTTGCAGGGGTTCAAACATAAACTTCTTCTCATAACAAAACTTAAACTTCCTATTAACTTAAGACTACGTTTGGCTGCCAACACTGGACTGGCCTCCTGACTGGCGGTGCTGTGGCTCTTTTTTGCCGCTCTCCCCGTGCTCACTGAAATTAGGTGTTAGACATATTTTAGCTCAGGTGTAAGCGCCCTTACCGCTCCCCCTCTCCGGACGGGCGCTTGACCACGCCCCCGCTGCCACACACAGATTATTCCATCAATATCACATATCTGCTAATAAGGAACCACATCAATCTCAAACCCTCGCTGTTCAGGAACAACCACAGCCACAACAAACAACTGCGGGAAGTCATGGCATCCACTCATGTTATTGCTTCCTGCATTACATGCACACATGTTTACTATAGCTTCTTCCATCAGCAGTGAGGGATTTACATGTGATAAATATAAGGAATTAGTCAAGCTTATGGAGAAGATTAATGAGTAAGAGACACACATCCCAATGCTAGTGGAGGTCAGTGAGAAAGAGAAGCTGGTAGATACTGTTTTGGATGCTGGTTGCACAGCGAGCAACACACAAACTTTGGTTTCGGCAGAAGAGCCCCTGTACCAGGGCGATTGGGTGATGTCTCGGCAGCATACTCAGAAAAGCAACACCATTCTCCCATTCCTGTTAGTGTTTCCAGTCGATTCTACCCATTCAGTGATGCACCCACTGAGAATCATGTTGAAATAGCCCTAATAATTGGTGATTATTTTGTAAGGAACGTGGAAATAGAGACTCTAGCCACTATTGTTAAATGCATTTCGGGTGCCAGTGCGTTGATCAGATCAAATTGACAAGTGCTGGTTAATGCTAAATGTAGATTTTCTAAAATTGTTATTCATGTCAGTACTAACAATGTCCTGCTTCGCCAGTCTGAGGTGTGTGAACTTGCAAAAACTATGTCAGATACTATAATGTGCTCTGGCCCTCTCACTGTTCGTTGTGGTGACAAGTTTTATAGTAGATTAGTGTCACTGAATGGCTGGATATCTGAGTTCTGTCTTGAGAATAGCATAGGATTTATAGACAATTGGAAGAGTCTCATAATTTTGCTCATGAGCAATTTCAATCCTTCTCTGTCATAGGTCATGACGAGCTAACAAAACTTATTAAAAAAAAAATCAAAAGCCACAACGTGTAAGTTAGATCCAATACCAACTAAGCTCATAAGATGTGTTCCCTGTAATCTCAGAACCTCTTCTTGATATTATTAACTCCTTGCTATCCTTAGGACATGTCCCAAGAAACTTTAAAATGGCAGTTATCAAACCACTTATTAAGAAGCCACAGCTTGAGACTAGAGAATTGGCTAATTACAGACCGATTTCAAATCTACCATTTATTTTGAAAAAACTAGAAAAGGTATTGTCCTCCCAATTATGTTCATTTTAACAGAGAAATGGGATATATGAACAGTTTCACTCTGAATTTAGGCCCCAACACAGTACAGAGACTGCATTTATCAGTGTTACAAATGACTTGCTCTTATCATCTGATTGCGGCTGAATTTCACAACTAGTGCTTTTAGATCTTATTCTCTTGAATAGGCTGGAGAATTATGTTAGCATTAGTGGACTTGCATTAGCATGGTTTAGATCCTATTTTCAGACTGCTACCACGTTGTATGTGTAAATGTGGAATTGTCAAATCAAACAGAAGTTAAGTATGGAGTGCCACAGGGATCAGTTTTTGGACCTCTGCTTTTCTCCTTATACATGCTTCCCCTGGGAGATATTCCACTGTTATGCTGATGATACCCAACTTTATGTTTCTTCTGAACCCAATGAAAATTCACAATTCTCGAAATTAGCAGTGTATCAGTGAAATCAAGATTGGATGGCCAGAAATTTCCTTCTAATCAATTCAAAACAGAGGTTCTAATGATTGGACCAAAAACATCTAAAATAACCAGCTAAAATATAATTTGACTCTCGATGGATGTACTGTTACGTCGTCTTCTACAGCCAATAACTTAGGTGTTATATTTGCTACCAACTTGTCCTTTGAAAATCAAATTTCCAATGTTTGTAGAACAGCATTCTTCCACCTGTGAAATATTGCTAAATTAAGACACATGCTCTATGTTGCTGATGCTGAAAAACAAATTCATGCATTCATGTCCTCAACACTAGTTGTAATACATTACTGGATGTCCAGCAAGTTCAGTAAATAAACTTCAATTGGTTCATAAAGCAGCTGCCAGAGTGCTGACTAGAACCAAGAAATGTGATCATAATAGCCCCATTCTATCATTATTACATTGGTTACCTGTTAAATTGGGTATTAATAAAAAAATTCTGTTAACTAAATGCAATGCTTTGAATGGTCTAGCTCCACAGTACTTAAGTGACCTTCTGACAAGCTATATTCTGTCACATTCATTATGATAACAAAATTCTAGCTTGTTAATAGTTCCAAGAATATCAAAATCCACAAAAGAAGGTAGATCCTTTTCATACTTGTCTTCTCAAGTATGGAATAGTCTCCCTAACACTGTTCGGAATGCAGACACACTCACTCAGTTGTCTAGACTAAAGACTCATCTATTTAGCCAGGCATACACCTAATTTATCCTTCAACTCACAATTAGGCTGCTTTAGTTAGGTCTGCCAGAACCAGAAACAACCATCATGATCTCTAAAATTAAATTAATGCATAAAATTATTTTTTTTGTTTTTTCCATGTCTCAAATTTGGGAATCATATCCCGAGGTTACCAGAGCCAACCAGATCATGCTTCGTTCCTGCTTGGTTTCAGACTACACTGCTACATGTTGCTGAAAGATGACAACAATCTACAGCATCATGATCATGTTCTCACTGCGAGAGAATGATTATGGCAACGTTGTGATCGCGGCTTTCCTCTGAGGGAAAGCCACCCCAGCGGCTCCCTGCCGCGGTCCTTCTACCTACAGGTGTGACGCTGTGTCGGTTAGCACTGGGAGCGATTTGGGGATTTCAATGGGAGCCACTTCGCCAGCATGCTCATTTGCCCAAGCGAGTTCTGAGAATGGATTGCCGGCTCGTTTCAGGGCGAATTTGAAGCGGATGAGCTTTCGATTGCAGCATTGGAGAGCAGTCTGGTTCAGTCTGATGCCGAGGACTCAACGGGGCTCCCATCTTCGGGTGCGGTCTGGAGTGGAACCCTCTGCCCCGCCCTGAACCTTTGCGGCTTGATGATTGGTTGCTGGGCCCGGAGTGCCGCTCATGGTCGCACACCACCCCAACCCTTTCTTCCCAGAGGTGCATGAGGAGCTCACGAAGTCACAGCGGGCACCTTTTACTGCCCCGATCCTGTCTGAGCTCCTTCAATCTCTCTACCCTCGATGGTGGGGCTGCCAGGGGGTACTCGGCGATTCCCCAGGTGGATAAGGCGGTTGTGGTGCACTTGTGCCCGCAAGGTGCCGCCACCTGGTGGAGCCATCTGAGATTCCCGTTCAGGGCCTGTAGGTTTACATCATCACTGGCGACTAGGGCCTAGACTGCAGCTGGACAGGCCAACTCTGCCCTCCACTTCTACAGCAAATGCACTAAGCTGAGGCAATGAGAGAACTGCACGAGGTAAGATCTGACCCGAGATCTATGCAGGAGCTGTGCTTGGCGACCGATCCCATCCTCCGGGCGATGAAGGTCACGGAGTCTCAGGCAGCAGATGTCAACATTGGTGGTCCAGGAGCACCAACTTCGGATCAACTTGGTCGAGATGAGGGTGGCTGACAAGGCACGGTTCCTTGACACCCCCATCTCCCAGATTAGCCTATTCTGTGACACCATCGAGGACTATGCCCAGCAGTTCTCGGCAGTTAAGCAGCAGAAGGAGGCTATTCAGCACATCTTGCCCCGGTGTGACTCAAGGTCCCGCACCCCGTCTGCTCATCGCCAAGGATGTCCCCCTGTGGCAGCAACACTGGCTTCGCCACAGCCTGCCCCATTAGGCTGGCCCCAGTGTGGAGCCACCCACAGAAAGCAGACCCCACCCATCTCACGGCCGGTCACCAAGAACCCAAGAAAGGCTTCAAAGCGCCCCTGACGGGCAACCCAGGGAGCCAGGAACCAGCTGCACAGAGGCTGGTAAGCAGACCATTCCATCCCCCGGTAGAGGGCCGGGTGGAATATCTTTATTTACCTTTTGTTTTGATTTCGCCCATTTAAAAAATAGAGCATTTTCCTCACTTCCTGGGTCACACATTCTGTGTCCACGGCCATTGTTATCATTACCGGCAGGCACCATTCCTTTATGGCAGGTATGGAGCTGCAGAGGTGGGCCCCCCGCCCCTGCGCGCCCAGCTATGGGCACAATCACGCCCATGACAGGACAGTTGTGACAGGCCGCGAGGACGATTTCCCTCTTCCCCCGTCCCATACCACTCCTACGGTGGCTATGGAGGGAGGTAAGGGAATTGACATTGTTCGTGGACTTGGCTCGCACTCCCCAACCCGTTGCGGTGGCTGATCAGGACCGTCTGACTCAGCTATGTGATTCAGTTCACCATCTGCCCGCCCAGGTTCACCAGTGTCCACTTCACCTTGGTGAAATGTGAGAACGCCGCTGCCTTGCACGCGGAGATCGCATCCCTTCTACGGAAGGACACAATAGAGCCTGTCCCTTCGGCCGAAATGAAGAAGGGGTTTTACAATCGTGGGCCTGCGAGTTCTCAACCGGGCCTTGCACAGACTCCCGATCAAGACGCAGACACAAAGACACATTTTAGCGAGCTTCCAGCATCAAGATTGGGAAAAGAGCAAGCTCTCCCCAGTTCAGAGCATCTCTTTTTTCGGGATGGAGTTAGACTCAGTCTCGATGATGGCATGCCTCATGAGTGAGCGCACGCAGTCGGTGCTAAACTGTCTGAGAACGTTCAGATGGAAAACAGCGGTCCCACTGAATATATCGGCACATCAAAATGCAGTATATGGTAAGTATTTAGGGAAGCACAACTTGATCATCGGGTTCCTGAGAAGAGCTAGGAGGTTGAATCCCCCCAGATCGTGTCTCATCCCCTCGTGGGACCTCTCTGTGGTTCTTCGGGGCCTACAGGGAGCTCCATTTGAGCCCCTGGAGTCAGTTGCTACCGGGCTACTCTCTCGTGATCCTGAGACCCCGACCAGGCTATGTGCCCAAGGTTCCTACGACGCCATTTAGGGATCAGGTGGTGAACCTGCAAGCGCTGCCCCAGGAGGAGGCAGACCCAGCCTTGGTGTTATTGTGTCCTTTGCGTGCTTTACGCATCAATTTTGATCACACACAGAGCTTTAGAAGCTGACTGCTTTGGTGGACAGCAGAAAGGGAGCACTTGGGGTCATCCTCATGCCCAGGATGTGCCGTCCCCCTTGGGGCTACGAGCCCATTCCACTAGGAGTGTGGCGGCCTCCTGGGCCCTGACCAATGGCTCCTCTTTAGCAGACATCTGCAGAGCAGCGGGCTGGGCAACATCCAACACCTTTGTGAGGTATCACAAATCTATGGGTTGAGACCGTCTCATACGTGTGTTGTCAAGTATGAGCAGGTAAGTTCCTAGACCTCTAGTGTCACTACATCAACACAATGTCAAGTGAGTTACAGATAGGGAATGTCCTGGTTACTTTCGTATCCTCCGTTCCCGGATGGAGGGAACAAGATGTTGTGTCCCTCTTCCCACAACAAGGAAGTACCCACTGACTAGACCGGGACCTTGTTTTGGCTTCACAAAACCTGAATGAGTGGTTGCAAGCCAGCTCCTTTTATACCCGTTTGTCAAGGGGAGTGGCATGCAAATTCCACTCACCAATTCCCGTTGGCCTTTTCTCAAAGATCAGAGGTGTTTGGGGCTACCAAAGGCAACCCCTACTGTGCAAAAGGCCATGGTCACGTTGGATTTAGCTCGTAGTTGCCGTCGCATAGTGTTCTGTTCAAGTGTTGTGTCTGCTGAGTAGGCGGAGTTTATTTAGAAGTCTCGCGAGTTCGGTGAAGTGAGGCTAGATTAGAGATGATGCAATAAGAAAGAAGGAATGTAGTACATGTTATATCGTGAGCTGACGAGGTTAGTTGTATTAAGATTCTAAAGCTTTAGATCGACAATACAGTGCTTAGGTAGTGAATAGTTTGCATTTTCAAGTGTGATTGGCGGTCGAAGTTGTGTGAGCATTTTCAGAGGTCGTTGGTATTCGCTGGAGAATATCATCGTGTGCGTCATTGCAGATTGTAAGTGTTTATCTGACATTATTTAATCTGATAATCATTATCTGATATTTGGTTGAATGCATCGATAAGATATTTCTTCAGTTATGAGAGAATTGCTGATATAATAATAACATTATATCTTTGCGATGTCTCGCATTCAGTCATGTAAAGTGATAACGTAGTTTAGTACAGATTGTCACTGAAACTAATTGAGCATGTTTGTTTATTGTGAGCCACACACACACATATTTATACACGGACATACAAGTTATCAACGACTATCACACAAACCTATCACACCATGAGCCTTGCAACACGAGAAGACACGGGCTTCACGGCTGGAGTTTCATCACATTAATACTATCCGGACCAGACCGGGAATCATTGCCGACAAGCAACGGCCTGCTCAACTTTTCCTTGGGACTGCACCGTGTCTGATGATGGACGTCTGAGGACATCAGTACCCTTTGTCATCGAGTGAATTTCCTTTGACATATTTAAGATTTCTGAGACTGAGTATTGTGTTAACATCATTTACGTGCCTTATTATTATTTGAATCAAGACACATTTTGTTTATTGTTTAGTTATTTTATTTAGGCCTACACTGTTTTATTGTGACATATTCACATTTGTTCATATTGTAAGAAATGCTTCATACTTTCATTTAACTAATTAATACAGTGAGTGAATTGGATTCATGACTCTGGCTTCATTATTCCTCTCTTAGTCACTGGACATTAATTGGAAAATAATCCTCTAAAAGTGATTTAGAACCGTAATAGTAATCAGCGCATACTACAGCAGTCAGTACACCTACTGTCAGCGACACAATATCTTGTTTTCTCCCAAAGTTATTTTTCTCCATTAGGAATTTTGTGTTTCTTGTTACAGTCGCCTTCAGCTTGCTCACAGGGGTTCTAAATACAATTATTATTGAGTTAATTTCTAAACACAATTTACAATAATATGTAATCAAATTATACAATGATCACTCTAAGACTCTATAGATATTACAGTTTAATTTTATGTTAATGCATAATATCTTGTAAAGCTGTTTTGTGCATTGTGAAAAGCACTATACAAATAAAAATTATTTGACTTACAGAATGTGGAAGCTTCCACTCTACATTTCAGAGGTAATTACTGAAAGGAGAGGAGCAATTAGGTTGAATTTTCAGATTTTTCAAGCACCCTTTTACAAAGCGAAAGTCATTGCTATAAATCTGACTCAGGCTGGTTTTACCTGTTTAAGGAGTGAAAGATTGGATCTTGCCTCTCTGTATGCCACAGTTGGAATCTGATATGTTTCACTGACCATATGACTCATTAGATGGTGGAGAGACATTATGCATGTATGCATGTAACGGTATAACAATGGCGCCGCAGATGGCTGCCTCGGTGTGGAGCTCTCCAATTCTTTTGTTGTTTTTGTTTGTTTGTCTTGTGTTTAGTAATGTTTTACCAGTCAGGTTTACCAGGGACGAACTGCTGAACATTCGGCAGCACATACCAGATAATCTTTCCCAGTTTTTGAATATTCAGACGTTTTGCTGGACATTTTAGTCGGAGGCGCGGCTGTGTTGTTTAAACACGCTACGAGACGCAGGCGAGGGAGACGAGCTGGCGCGCTGGTTAAACTCCATCAGCACGGCATTCGAACAGCATTCATCTCACAAATCTCCACTCTCTTCCCAACAAAACTGACGAACTACATCTCCTCACACATACAAATAAGGACTTTTCAAACTCTGCTGCACTGTGCTTCACTGAAACCTGGCTGAGTGAAGCCATTCCAGACAGCGCATTATATCTGCTGGGCTTTCAGCTGTTCAGAGCAGATTGCATCGCGGAGTTAACGGGGAAAACGAGAGGCGGTGGAACATGCTTTTACATCAAAGAAAGTTGGTGTACAGATGTAACAACGTTAAAGAGGATGTGCTGTCCTAACCTGGAAGTGCTCTTTATTAACGGTAATCCGTTCTACTTGCCGCAGGAGTTTTTTTTGTTTATTCTGGTGAGTGTTTACATTCCTTCAAACGCGTCTGTGAATATAGCGCTGCAACAGCTGGCTGATCAAATCTCAGACACAGAACAACAATACCCGGACTCAGATATTATTATTCTTGGGGACTTTAACAAAGCAAATCTCACACGTGAACTGCCCAAATACAGACAGCACATTACATGCCCCACCAGAGACAGGAATATATTGGATCATTAAAGGATGCATATCGTTCTGTCCCATGTGCAGCTTTGGGACTCTCTGATCACTGTCTGGTTCATCTTCTTCCGACCTACAGGCAGAAATTAAAATCAACAAAGCCAGTTGTAAGGACTGTAAGGAGGTGGACTAATGAAGCAGAGCAGGAACTACAAGCCTGCTTTGACTGCACTGATTGGAGCGTTTTTGAAGCTGCAGCTACAGACCTGGACGAGCTTACAGATACTGTTACATCATACATCAGTTTCTGTGAGGGTATGTGCATCCCTACTAGGACATTTTTATCATTCAACAATGATAAACCATGGTTCACAGGAAAACTCAGACAGCTTTGTCATGACAAAGAGGCAAACAAAGAGGGTGGGGATAGAGTCTTGTATAATCAGGCCAGGAACACACTGAATAAGGAAATCAGAGTGGCTAAAAGAAGCTACTCTGAGAAGCTGAAAAACAAGTTTTCAGCTAACGACCCTGCATCAGTGTGGAGTGGCCTGAAACAACTTACTAACTACAGGACTCCTACCCCCAACCCTGTGGTGGACCAAGGACTGGCTGACGACCTGAATGTGTTCTATTGAAGATTCGAACTGCCCAATTTCACACCCCACATGCACTCGGACCTTCATTTCACACAAACATTAACACTTCCTGCAACCCCCCTCCTGCTACACAACCTGCACTAAAGATCTGTGAAGACAATGTGTGCCGTGTCTTTTGGAAGCAAAGGTCAAGGAAGGCTCCAGGCCCAGATGGCATCTCACCAGCGTGCCTTCGTTACTGTGCTAACCAACTGGCCCCCATCTTCACTCAGATCTTCAATAGATCACTGGAGCAGTGTGAAGTCCCATGCTGCTTCAAATGCTCAGTTATTATCCCTGTCCCTAAGAAACCTAAAATCACAGGACTTAATGACTACAGACCTGTTGCCCTGACATCTGTGGTCATGAAGTCATTTGAGAGACTAGTGTTGGCCCACCTGAAGGACATCACTGGACCCTTTCTGGATCCCCTTCAATTTGCTTATCGAGCAAACAGGTCTGTGGATGATGCAGTCAACATGGGATTGCATCACGTCCTGCAACATCTGGATAGACCGGGGACATACGCAAGGATCCTTTTTGTGGACTTCAGCTCGGCTTTCAACACAATCATCCCAGCCATTCTCCGGACTAAATTAAACCAACTCCCTGTTCCCATCTCTACCTGTCAGTGGATTACCAGCTTTCTGACGGACAGGCAGCAGCTTGTGAGGCAGGGAAAATTCACTTCCACCACATGTACCATCAGCACTGGTGCCCCCCAGAGATGTGTGCTCTCCCCACTACTCTTCTCGCTCTACACAAATGACTGCACCACCAAGGATCCCTCTGTCAAGCTCCTGAAGTTTTCAGATGACACCACTGTCATCGGCCTCATCCGGGATGATGATGAGTCTGCATATAGAAAGGAGGTTGAACGGCAGGCTGTCTGTTGCAGTCAAAACAACCTGGAGCTGAACACTCAAAACGGTGGAGATGATTGTGGACTTTAGGAGGAACACCCCAACATTGTCCCCCCTCACCATTTTAAACAGCACTGTGGCAGCAGTGGAGTCATTCAGGTTCCTGGGCACTACCATCTCACAGGACCTGAAGTGGGAGATACACATCGACTCCATTGTGAAAAAGGCCCAGCAGAGGTTGTACTGTACGTTCGCCAGCTGAGGAAGTTCAACCTGCCACAGGTGCTGCTGAAACAGTTCTACTCAGCAGTCATTGAGTCTGTCCTCTGCACTTCAATAACTCTCTGGTTTGGTGCAGCTACGTTATCAGATATCAGAAGACTACAGAGGACAGTCCGGACTGCTGAGCGAATTATTGGTTGGATTATCATTGCTCTGTACATAATATACTGTATTTTTGTTCTTTATATAACAGATTGTAATAGATTTGCACTACGTGTGTGCATGTGGATATGTATGATGGTGAGTGTATGTACGTATATGTATAATAATTTATTTTTAGTCTTTTTTTGTTTTTAATTACCTATGTCTTGCTGCTGTTTTTGGTATTGTTTGTATTGTTGTACATTGGAAGCTCCTGTCACCAAGACAAATTCCTTGTATGTGTAAGCATACTTGGCAATAAAGCTGATTCTGATTCACCCACCCAGTGACCCTGTCAGCCAGAGGTGTGCTCGGTTAGCTGATTAATATCTCTCATTGTTCATGACTGGCCCAACAGCTGTTTACTGTATACAACTTTATAGCTGTGCAGGTGTATAATAATAACTACTTAAGTGGGAAAAAGTGGCATCACAGAAAAGTTTTAAGTAGCCAACATGCATCACTCATTTAATTGTTTTTTTTTTTTCAACATTGTTGATGTTCACTGGTTGTAAGAGAGGAAATTCAAGCGTTATCATTCATTTTGAGCACTTTTCAGAACAAGTGTCTTTGAGGTAACCTCTGCCTTGCTCATTGACTCACTTTTACAACTTTTTTGTCCTGGAGAGAGATACAGACTTGAGATAACTGGCAGTTCATTTAATAGATTGAGACAATAAAGAACTGGGCTGACACCGCTCTGCCTTTCCATCAAAAAACAAGTATATTCACTCACAAACAGACGTTTTCACATTTCAAACGCTTCAACTTCTCAAGGACAAAAGAGCTGTAGATCACAAAGCTAAAATTCATAAGCTCTGTCCAACTCTTTATGTGTCTGCCAACTTCCATCTCCCTGACACCTACAATAACATCAGCTACTCTTAACAATACGTCATACGTACCTACACACTTCATGCTCCAGGAAACCCAATCACACAAGACAAAGACACAGTACAAATCCCCAGTTTTCTCACACACTGAGGTAAGATAAATCACATTCTACTGGCTCTGGTCTAGCCTCAATGTGATCTCAATGTTAACACAACTGATATTTTATCTCAAGTAAATATGGTATTATGCCCAGTTACATAACTGAAAGTAATTTATCTTTAGAGGAATTGTATCAGCTTTGATTAGATTAGGGACAAAAACTAGCATCAAGAAACTGAAATATTTGGTAAATGCTATAGTATACAGTACACTACACAGCTAAATGTGGATTGACTTGTCTCTTTGAAGTTCCAGTGAAGATTAATCCTAATGCTATGCCATGCAGTGACATTTAAGAGATATGTGTACCTTGAACTTTGTGGCAACAGCTTGGGGACAGTCAACAATGTCCCTGTGCACAAAAAGTGAAGTCTGTAAGAGATGACATACTGAGTCCGGTGTGGAAAAATTTTACTGACCTGCAAATAGAACCTGATTACACACCATTGGATTGAACTGGAATGCCAATTATAAGCCATACCCCATTGTTCAACATGAATCACTTTCATCTTTGTTTATTCTTCCCAGAATATTTGGAAAATGTTGGGAGGACAAACTCACTATAATGTCAGTGGTTTTGAAAATAATTGCTTAACAATATAAGGCTGTGGTTTTGGAGTGTCCACATACTTTTGGCCATAAAATGTATATACAACTGTTTTGCACAATGTGTATAAACAGTGAGATTGCACCCAGGCCACATATCAACTTATTGCCTCTGTTGAAATCAAACAGCACTGAGGGATGCACAGGAACATCAATTTCCCATCACACCCCCAGTCCAGCATTTAATTTGCTCTGTGGCACTGAACTCAAGCTAAGGTCCAAGGGCCAGGGCTCCCTCATTTACCAGCCTTTGAAAAGTCAATAAATACTCAAAACAATGGTATTCTGCAGCACGGCCAGGCCTGAGTGCTCTCTCTCTCTCATCTGCTGCAGAAAGTGTGGTGTTAAAAGAGAGGATAAAATCCCATTAAGTATGTTGTTTTGTGCACCCGTTTTCTATCTTAGAGAGATAAAAGCCCCGAAGGAGGAGGAAGCACTAAAAGTGTTGTTTATTAAGGGCAGAGATTCAGTAGGGCAGTGGGGCAGAGGCAAGACCTCAGAAGATGCTGGAATAATGATGCATTTTTCTGTTCTTTCTTAATTGGATATTTTGAAATGTATATTTTTGTCCATATACACTCACCTAAAGGATTATTAGGAACACCTGTTCAATTTCTCATTAATGCAATTATCTAATCAACCAATCACATGGCAGTTGCTTCAATGCATTTAGGGGTGTGGTCCTGGTCAAGACAATCTCCTGAACTCCAAACTGAATGTCAGAATGGGAAAGAAAGGTGATTTAAGCAGTTTTGAGCGTGGCATGGTTGTTGGTGCCAGACGGGCCGGTCTGAGTATTTCACAATCTGCTCAGTTACTGGGATTTTCACGCACAACCATTTCTAGGGTTTACAAAGAATGGTGTGAAAAGGGAAAAACATCCAGTATGCGGCAGTCCTGTGGGCAAAAATGCCTTGTTGATGCTAGAGGTCAGAGGAGAATGAGCCGACTGATTCAAGCTGATAGAAGAGCAACTTTGACTGAAATAACCACTCGTTACAACCGAGGTATGCAGCAAAGCATTTGTGAAGCCACAACATGCACGACCTTGAGGCGGATGGGCTACAACAGCAGAAGACCCCACCGGGTACCACTCATCTCCACTACAAATAGGAAAAAGAGGCTACAATTTGCAAGAGCTCACCAAAATTGGACAGTTGAAGACTGGAAAAATGTTGCCTGGTCTGATGAGTCTCGATTTCTGTTGAGACATTCAGATGGTAGAGTCGGAATTTGGCGTAAACAGAATGAGAACATGGATCCATCATGCCTTGTTACCACTGTGCAGGCTGGTGGTGGTGGTGTAATGGTGTGGGGGATGTTTTCTTGGCACACTTTAGGCCCCTTAGTGCCAATTGGGCATCGTTTAAATGCCACGGCCTACCTGAGCATTGTTTCTGACCATGTCCATCCCTTTATGGCCACCATGTACCCATCCTCTGATGGCTACTTCCAGCAGGATAATGCACCATGTCACAAAGCTCAAATCATTTCAAATTGGTTTCTTAAACATGACAATGAGTTCACTGTACTAAAATGGCCCCCACAGTCACCAGATCTCAACCAAATAGAGCATTTTTGGGATGTGGTGGAACGGGAGCTTCGTGCCCTGGATGTGCATCCCACAAATCTCCATCAACTGCAAGATGCTATCCTATCAATATGGGCCAACATTTCTAAAGAATGCTTTCAGCACCTTGTTGAATCAATGCCACGTAGAATTAAGGCAGTTCTGAAGGCGAAAGGGGGTCAAACACAGTATTAGTATGGTGTTCCTAATAATCCTTTAGGTGAGTGTATATACTGCTTGCTTAATCATGACAGAGGTATTGCCATGAAATGTTTGCTCAGAGGTTTCATCTAGTCAGGGTCCAAAATTACCACTTGGCAAGCGCCAAATACAAACTAAAACATGTCTTTGGAAAACATAACTTGTCAACATTTCAGACTGATCCCACTGTGAATTTATTGACAGGATGTCGAAAGTTCTACTGCTAAAATTTGTCTGGGCCAAAATGCAAACCACTGTCCCCAGTGGCCAAAGTTGGAAGTGCTGTTGACCGGTAACTGGGTGAAATTGATGCAAAAATATATTCATAGTACATACAAATAAAATTCATAGTAATAATCATTACATTTCACATCACACTTTTACTAGAAAATCGCCATTATATCAAACACAGTTGAAAGCAATTTGGTTTGTTAAATGAAGCTTAAATTGTTTTTGTTTTTGAGTTTCCACAGTATGCAATAGACTGGCATGTCTTAAGGTCAATATTAGGTAAAAAAATATATATATAGAAAAAAACCTGCTTCCTCTAGAAAGCCATCAGTCAATCATTGTTTTGAGGAATGACAGCTATGCATTTCTTTATATTGTCAAAAAAACTGAAGATTTCATTCAAAGGTGTACACTACAATCTTCAAAGACAAAGGACAACTGGCTCTAACAAGGACAGAAAGAGATGTGGGAGGCCAGATGTACAACTAAGATGTACAACTAAACAAACAGAGTCTCTAGTTAGAAATAGACGCCTCACATGTCCTCAGCTCACAGCTTCATTGAATTCTACCCGCTCAACACCAGTTGTATGTACAACAGTAAAGAGAGGACTCAAAGATGCAGGCATTTTGGGAAGAATTGCAAAGAAAACATTTGAAACAGAAAACAAAAAGAAAAGGTTAGAATAGGCAAAGGAACACAGACATTGAACAACAGATAATTGGAAAAGAGTGTTTTTGATCTTAACCCAATTGAGCTTTTGTTTGATCAGCTAGACCAGTGGTCGGGAACCTATGGCTCGTGAGCCACATGTGGCTCTTTGTTAAAAATCAGGTGGCTCGCCGGGTCTCTCACCATTCACCAACACATTGTGGCAGGGCGGAGGGCAGGGCCGGGTTGTGATTATTACCTGGTCCCTTATCAGGCTAATTAAGCCTCCGAGAGGGATAAAGGCATATGGCAGACGGTGGTGCGACGAGAGAGAGATCGTTTACGGACATGTCCGTCATGTGTGTGTTTGTCTTTTGTTTAAGTTTAACATTAAACTATTATTTAAATTGTCAAGATGGTTCATGCCTCCTCCTTTCCATTGAACTACATTACACTGGTGCCGAAGCCCGGGAAGGAGGAGGGATGCCCGTCGCGGAGTCCTCGACACTGCCGTCCACCCAGGGGAGCGCCGCTGCCATCCACCGGGGGAGGGAGTAGACCGACCGCCGGACACGGTGAACGGCCGCCATCCGCGAGGACAGCTGGAATGCCAAGGATCTGCAAAGCTGTCATTGAGGCACGTGGGGAATTTTTTGATGAGAACTCTTTGAAGTAGTTTAAGAAGTTCTGAAATTGTTTTTAAATTGTAATAGTAATTTTTCATGTTATTAATGCCCTGTCTATACATTGGCATCAGTTGAATGCCACTTAGGTGAAAAAAGTACAAATTTCTTTCCATAAGAGAAAAATCTGTACATTATTCAAAACTTTTGGCTGCCAGTGTATTTCATCTTGTGTTGTCAAAACCTGCTTTTGATGCAATGGATAGAAGTTATGTAAAGTAAAGTTAATAATCAATTAATGCTTCTGAAATTTGTTCGTAAAGTTGATGGAGTTTAGAGTATTAGGAGTTTTGAGAGCATTTTAACATGCAAAGATATTTAATTCAACATCTTATGTCAACTCAATCTTGATTTTATGAACAGGTCAGAAGTTATTTAAATATCTAGCCTAAGCAATCAATTCATAAATATGACATTTGTTAAAAATATTTTATTTGGTTCAGATGCACAATACCAGATGATTGTCAAATTAATGTATGTCTCATCACAGCATTGGTGTAAATGGCTTTGTTATATATATATATATATATATATATATATATATATATATATATATATATATATATATTTTTTCCAATGAAAAATAGCACTGAAGAACACATTCGTGTAAACTGTGTTTAGCAGCATGGCGTTTCTCGAAAAATTGCTAAAAAAAAACTTAAATGGCATAACAGATTAAACTAGAGACTCAAATTTTTTTAACTCAAACCATGTAAAAAACAAATGTAAAAACATTAGGTTTCTTACCAGATGCCGTTTTGTTGGCATTTCTCCCAAAGACAAATTTCGCTGTGATCGGGGCCATGTTTAGTCATATGTTACTGTACGTCGAAAGTTTAACCCATTTTCTGACAGCAAAGAGTCAGTTTAAATTAATTTAAATTATGCCTTGCATATAGAGAACACAAAAATACAACATCCACGCATGTGTACATGGGGTTGTACAAGGTTAATGTGAAATGTATCTTACACAGAGGTCTGTTAAAGTGTTTAAAGGTATTCTGAGTGAATTCAAAGGGCTACTCAATGAGTGCTGTTCCTAAAGTCCATGCCTATATTCAAAGAACTCCTCTCTGTTTAGTCATTCAGATAGCGTGAAATGAATTCCACATTTCTCTTTGATGTTACAGGATTGGCAAGACTCTATAGCCCTTATGATCACTGTGGGCTGTAAGATTCAGCTCCATCTCCTCAGGGATTCTCCTTCACTTCATGCAAGCTAATATGTTTGCCATGTTTAATGATGCGCAAAATGTTCCCGAGTTGCAGTTATTTATCTTTATCACAGTTCTCTCCTGGAGCACTGTCACTTATGCAGCCAAATATCAGCACCTACTAAACTGAAGTGACACTGCACATAGGCCAAGCCTGCCCAAAGCTGGTAAAGCTAAACACAGTTCAGCGGTTAAGCCATGTTAGAACACTTTAAATTGTCAAATATACTAAAGCAATAAGTCACAAAAGACTATGAGTTACAGTTAGTTATAGAGATTACTGGTTCAGGTTCTGAGGCACACTGTACAAAGTAGTAACCTGCAATTGTAACATTAAGAAGCAATTTCTACTTGATCTAACCTTTTGAAACCAGTTCATTTAGATCTTACCACATAAAGCAAATTTTTTAGGTTACTTATTTTTTCAGTGCAAGATGCGAATACAGCAGCATCAAATACAAATGTTCAATAAATATTTAATCATTAATAATAATTAGAATAAATAATAATTTGTCCAAGTAATATAGTTCGTTTTCTGAACAATACCATTTCATTATATAATTATAATAAAAAAAATGTTATCCAAAAAAATGTGTTTCATGTGGTAACATCTAAAATAACAGGTTAAATATTATTTAATATAACTGAATCAACATTCAAGTGCATTAGGTTACACAAAAAAGAGGAATTTTTAAGAGTTTAACTCTATACAATGTCCAAGTTTGCAATTGCTAAGTAATGTAGAAAATTGGCACATTAATATAGCGTGTTGTTGGGCCTCATGTACACAGATAGGACACAAAGTCAGGCCTACATTCATAAAGCCTGACTGTGGCCTGTAGGAACACTCAAAGCCTGATACCACAACAAACAAAGGGAGTCTAAAAAAACTTTTTTGTGTGAAATTCTGAAGGATCGAACTCTCAACTCCTATTGGGTGAAACGCTCAACAGAACGCATCCCTCAACATTGACGTCATCGAGAATATGAAAACCTCAGAGATTTTTCTAAGCTTTGCATCCAGCGACAGTATGTGCCTTGTCTAATTGCAGTTCTGCTGCTCCCAGGTGTGGCCTTATCACCCAAGGAAGTAACATACATACCTGAACTTTGACCATACAATCTCTCGCTGGATGAGACAGGATTTCTCCATGTTCCACCGAGAATGCTAATGGATCTGAAGGAGACCTGCCAAGCAATCCGTGTCTTCACCCTTTTGCCTGCAGAAGTGAAGAATATTTCTCTTCTTCCTTCAACCGAGTCACATTTGCTGTTTTCTCCACCTACCCACCGACAGAGCGATGAAACACCCTCCCGTCATCACCCGAGCTTCGAGAGTCGGAGTCAAACGATGGATGAACACACATTCTACCCACGTCCTCACGCGACTCAAGTAAGAGGTTTATGTCTTGGCAGAGATAGATTATTAAAGTGTGTTATTCTTGTGTATCAAGCAGCAATGAGTCCACTCATTCCTACTAATAAAACTCAAGGTATGATTTTAACTTACTGTTACCATGAATGAGATTTGCTGTGTTGTCGTCCAACCCCGTTGGACTGTTTGTGCATTTCCACCATCGCAAGTGAGACCAATACACTGAGTTTGTCCAATAAAGAACCAACAACCACGGCGGACGAATTACGAGCCACTCACCGCGTCTCTGAGTGATAAAACTAACGGTTGCCTTCTCTCCCACGATTGCTAAAACTGCCTTTGTGACATCACGCGGTTCTCTAACTCTTGTACTAACCCACACACGACCCCTCACAAACATACACACACATACATTTAGCGAGCAGATATCTTGGCGATAGAGCCTAGCTTTGTCCCTAAGTTATCTTATTTGTTACTGTGGTGAGCAGGGCGGAGCTGAGCGGCATGTGGGAAGAGCAAGGTTGGGAAAATAAGTGGAAAATTACTTTCACCTGCACGCCACACTGGCCTCGTGTTCCATCGAGGTGAGGCAGAAGTATTTAAGGGAAGAGACAGCAGCAGTCAGGAGAGAGATACACGAAGCTTGTCTGCGTGTTTGACTGTTTTTATTATTTGATTAATATTTAGCTGGCTGAAAAGCAGTGTGTGTTTTTGTTTCTTTGTACTCTGAATAGTGTTATTACATGTCCATGTGTTTGTCAAGCCGGTCCCAGCTTCGTCCTTTGCCATTGTTAATGGTTACAGTTACCATACATACAATCATGTTACTGTTTAGTTTGTAGTTGGAAGTCGGAAGTTTATCGACTGCATTGTATTGATTATTAATGAATATCTCCGCAGTAATAAACAGTAATAAACTCTGTTATAATTTAAAGAGAAGTGTTTTGGTATTGTTCTGCATGCACCTGTGTCAAGGGCTGGCAGGGGATGTCAGTGCTCGGATTCAAGCCTTCATTGTTTTCCTTTTGAATGTTTTCCGGACGTCGACTGTCCTAAGAGATCAATCCTATATTGAGACTGCTATACTGTCTGGTTATTAGTCCCTGATTCCAGGGTGGATATTAATCCTTATTAATATTCTATTGATTTTCATAATTGATAATTATCTTTGATGATTGTTGATTTAAATTATTAATAAGCTAATGTTAATTCTAATCAATGTTCTATATATTTTAATAATTAATATTTATCTTTGATAATAATTAATATTCTGTTGATTTTAATAATTAACAATTATCTTTGTTAATTATTAATTATTGCTAATAACCATCCTGCTCCTGAACGAAGCGCCCAACAGTGTGCAGTCAGACCTCTCTGTTTATAGTTGTTTTACAACTGCTTCAAACCAGAGACTATTTAGCCAGAGACAGAAAACTTGTATTAAAATTAATAGGAGAAACTGGATTGCGCAATATGGCGGATGTAGAAAAGGAAGTCCCACCTTATAGGTAAAAGAGCTAATCAACATTTAAATACAGACACCGCCAGACACAGAGTCAGCTCAAGAATGTGCATGTGCACTTGCTGGACCAGCCAGAAATATTTTGTGTGATCTGAGCTAAAGAAGCACAATTTATGGTAACATTTTGTCATATTTTACTGCTTATTTCTAAGTCTTGTGATCATAATCTTGACCAACTGTTTTAGAGATTTCTGTTCCCCATTCAGTCAGTCATTTCAGTTTATTTTTTATCCCCATGGGAAATTTCATTTCAAGTGTTACATTAAAAACACAATCAAACACACACACACACACACACACACACACACGGCTGCCCGGCCACAGAATTGCAGAAGGAAAAGGGGAAAAAGAGCTGGCGTTCTCATCAGAGTAAGATGTCGTGCAAATCTACCCCCGCTACCCAGTATACTACTGGCAAATTTTCAGTCTCTGGACAAGAAGCTCTGCGAACTGAGAGTGTGGATCTCTTTCCAATGAGAGAAGAGGGACTGCTGCATTATCTGCCTTATGAAATCTTGGATGTCTGCGGAGATTCCAGACTCGGCCAACGAACCCGCGGGGTGAAAGACCTCTCAGGTAAAGGCAGATTTTATGATCAACAAATCATGGTGTGATCAGCGGAACATACATTTTATCAAGTCTTTCTGCTCACCTGATCTGGAATTTCTCATGCACATCCCCCCACAAGCTGACACAGACTGGGCACTCAAGGAACTGTATGGGAGTATAAGTGAGCAGGAAACCGCGCACCCTGAGGCCACGTTCATTGTTTCTGGGGACTTTAACAAAGCCAATTTTAAAACAATCGCACCAAAATACCACCAACAAATCAGCTTCAACACACGAGGGTACCGGGTTTTGGACCATTGCTATTCTCCTTTCCGGGATGGCAACAAATCCCTCCCCCGCCCACCATTTGGCAAATCAGACAACTCTTCCGTTCTGCTTCTGCCCTCTTACAGGTGGAAACTGAAACAGGAAGCACCCACCCTCAGAACGATCCAGTGCTGGTCAGACCAATCAGACTCTATGCTACAAGACTGTTTTGATCACACAGACTGGGAGATGTTTCGGTCCGCCTATGATGATGACATTGAGGTTTACGCTGATAGCATAACGTGTTTCATCAGGAAATGCGTAGAGGATATTGTTCTGACCAAAACAATACGGATCTACCCCAACCAGAAACCATGGGTTAATGGCGATGTTCGCAAGTCACTTAATGCGCAGACCTCTTTTTATTCCGGGAACACGGAGGAGCATAAACAAGCCAGTTATGCCCATCAGAGCAGCCAAATGCCAGTACAGGATTCAGACAGTTCAACACCACCGACTCTAGAAATATGTGGCAGGGAATTAACACCATCATGGACTACAAAGGGAATAAAAACTTCACCGTGAACACTGCTGCCTCTCTCCCGGATGAGCTTAATACATTTTATGCTCGTTTCGAGGAAAATTACACCGCCCTTGCGGAGAGAGCACTCGCGGCCAACGCTACAGAGGATGGTTCACTCTCTGCCTCTGTTGCGGATGAGCACCGGTGGAGAGAGTCAGCAGCTTCAAGTTCCTCGGTGTCCACATCACAGGGGAACTCACATGGTCCATCCACACTGAGGCCATTGTGAAGAAGGCTCACCAGCCCTCTTCTTCCAGAGATGGCTGATGAAGTTTGGAATGAACCACCACATCCTCACTCGGTTCTACACCAGCACTGTAGAGAGCATCATGACTGGCTGCATCACTGCCTGGTACGGCAATAGCACCCCCCACAACCGCAAAGAACTGCAAAGGGTGGTGCAAACTGCCAGACACATCATCGGAGGTGAGCTTCCCTCCCTCCAGAACATATATAACAGGCGGTGTGTGAAAAAAGCTCGGAGGATCATCAGAGACTCCAGCTACCCGTGTCATGGGCTGTTCTCACTGCTACCATCAGGCAGGCGGTATCGCAGCATCAGGACCCGCACCAGCCGACTACATGACAGCTTCTTCCCCCAAGCAATCAGACTTTTGAACACTTGATCTCTCACAATCAATATACATCAGCACTGCACTTTATTAATCTTATTATCTCACACTGGACTGTCATAATTATATTCTCCACAATACAACTACTGTATATATATTTTTTATATACTCTCTATTTTAATTTTTATTGTATGTGTATTCTATATTGTGTGTATTGTTTACTGTACATTCTATATTATTATTGTGTTGTGTAATTATGTGTACTTTTGATATGTAAATTGTGTTGTGTAAATATGTTGTTTATTGTAATTGGTATATGTATCATCACTGTCATGACTGCTATGTTGCTCGAAACTGCACACAAGACTTTCACCTACTGTTGCACTTGTGAATATGGTCGTGTGATAATAAAGTGATTTGTATTTTATTTCCTGGGAATAACTGGAAAACTCATTATCTTTTAATAATAGTGTATGTACCCCATAGTTAAAAAATACCTAGCCTATATGTGTAGGTACACTATTATTACAAATAGGTATGCTGTGTATGTTCTTGCTTAATTGCTCTCAAAGTAAGATTGTTTTTTTAGCATAGTATAAGGTCATATACCACATAATATTAGAATAGTTACCCCTTAATTATAAAATACTTACAGTATAAATTATTTATAATTTTCCAGGTTGTTACCCCTTTATTACCCAAACTTTGCTTATTGTTCCCTTATACCTACAAGTACGTACTGTGTAGTTACACTATTAATACAAAAAAGGTAAGCTTAAAAGTTGGTGTACTTACACTGTATATTGCGGGCTGTAATCTAAAATTACCAAATTCTCTATTCTATGAATACTGCATCACATCACTGAAATATCCAATGCCTGGATTAGAGAATGTCTGTGGAGACTGAATGCACTGGTGAGTTTTCAAGAAACTTGATATGTCTGAACTCATTTGGTTCATGTTTGCAAAATTATTTTCTTGGTTCTATAGCTAATAATGGCTCAGTGTCACCTCATTTTCTTATTCTATGACACCTTTTCCTTTTCCCGGATCTTCTCATTTCTGCAGGCATGTGTGACAGAGAGATGACTGATTATCTAATCACATATGGGTAAGAATCAGCTCTGGTTGAGGTCATTAATCATGCTATAGCCTGCCCTTTCAGCCAAATCAACTCCTGCTTCACAAATCTCCTAAATTTAATCAGCCTCAGGCTAATGCACAATCACCACCACCACCACCACAGATTCATAAAAAGGACCTTTTGACCTTGTTTATACCAGGTATTAAGATGTGTGTCAGATGATCTGATCGCATGTGGTCAGGGGAAACACATTACTGTTTATACCTGGTCACCAAAAAGTGATTCCTGTGACCGCTTATGATCCGATTTGAGGGGGGGTCTCTGTTACATGATGACATAATTCAATCGCACTTTCGGTGTATTACTGCATGAAAATCATTAAACCACAACAAAGACAGAAAGATGAAGAAAGTGCTAAAAAAGGTGTAATGTTTCTCCCAGATGCATCTGAAATTTAATCTAAGCACAAACTGAAGATTTTGAGCAGATGTATCTGTTATTTAAATGGATTACCTGTATTAAAGGAGCTTCAGATATTTGTGATTCTCAAGTGTCTGTGCTTGTTGATATCAGTCAAACTGTGCCAAAATATCTGTGAAGTCTTAGTGCTAGTGTACTGTACGTATTCACATTTTCAAATTATCTGATCAGACGGTTATTTTTGAAAGCTGCTCGTAACCTACAAAATGTATACTCTTGTTTTAGCACAGCTGTTGATTGACTGGTGAGGGGTGGCTTCACAGTTTTTGACCACATTTGTATGTGGTTTTTGTGATCCGATCCCATTTATACCTGAATTTAGCGCTGACCACAAGTGATCATATCACCTTAAAAGCATTTTCATACCATGTAAATGGGTGGATTCCTGAGGTGGATTCCGAGGGTGTATAGAGGTAAATACTGCTCCACCATTATAACAATAGCATATGTTTTTGTCTTACAAGAGAGACAAAGCACAAATCAGATCTCACTTTTGCTTAAAGCAATGGTTCACCCAAAAATTACAATTCTGACATAATTTACTACTCACCCTCATGTTGTTCTAAAATTTATTTCTTCTGTGTAATACAAAAGGTGACATCAGGCAGCTTATTAGCATCAGTCACCATTCACTTACATAGTTACACTTTACAATAAAATTCTATTTGTTAATATTAGTAAATGGACAAGGTGTCAAGAACTCACAATAAGCAAGCTTTTTTCCAGCATTTATTAATCTTGGTTCATGTTATTTTATGAATATTTTGTGTTCTGCAAAGAAAAAAGTCTTACAGGTAAGGAACAACATGAAGGTGAGTAAATTATTACATGATTTTCATTTTTATGTGAATTATCCCTTTAAGTGTCCCATTTGACAGATTTTTAAATCTCTACATTTCAGAGGAGATCCTGTAAATGTTAACTTAAGATTTTTCTTCTGGGGGCCTGGGTAGCTCAGCGAGTATTGACGCTGACTACCAACCCTGGAGTCATGAGGTCGAATCCAGTGTGTGCTGAGTGACTCCAGCCAAGTCTCCTTAACAACCAAATTGGCCCAGTTGCTAGGGAGGGTAGAGTCACATGGGGTAACCTCCTCGCTCTCTGTGGGGCACGTGGTGAGTTGTGCGTGGATGCCACAGAGAATAGCGTGAAGCCTCCACATCCGCTACCTCTACGGTAACACGCTCAACAAGTCACGTGATAAGATGCACGGATTGATGGTCTCAGATACGGAGGCAACACGATTCGTCCTCCGCCACCCAGATTGAGGCGAGTCACTATGCCAACACGAGGACTTAAGAGTGCATTGTGAATTGGGCATTCCAAATTGGGGAGAAAAGGGGAGAGACAGAAAAAAAGTACACCAAAGTCTGCAATCAAAAGTCAAAAGATTTTAATACAAACTTAATATCTTTCAAGATCAAATAATCTAAACATTACTATCCACATGCATTTTATAGCTTTATACTTTTACTGTTTGTAACAATTCTCATTTATTAAATTATTTTTACATTTAATAAAGCATAACATAAGGTAATTCCATTATTTCTTCTGTGCTATGAAGGAGTAACATCTGAGTAATACACTTTTCCTCTAAGCTATTACCTGCCTAAACAGCTTTGTTTAGAGAAAAATCACATAACAGTAGTTGCACCTTAAATGTGCAAAATTGTAAACATCAACGCATGAGAGAATGTGTATCTAGCCAACAGATCCCTGGGGAGCAAACTTTGGCTTAGTGTTATTGTGCATAGTTCCTTTTAAGAGAGAGAGCGCAGATCTCAGTGTGCCGGTGGCTGTGTTGGATCCTCATAAGAGAAAAGCTGATCTGAAAGACACAATGGGGATCGCAGAATGCAGCCATCTGCTCTACGTCTTTCTGATTCAAAACAATCGATATGCATCTCATCTTTATACCAAAACACTATCGCACATACGCAGTGCACACAAAAAACTCACTAAAGCTCCATTTAGGGAACTCAATATTTCTTTTTAAGCTCCAAACTGAATTATTTACAGCTATCAAGGTGGTTTTAGAAGAGAAGATGTTATTCTTCTTTATTGGTTAGTTTAATGGGGTGACGTGTCTAATGTTTTTTGAGATGCAGCTTTTTATGTGATGCTTAGCATCTAACAAGCGCTCTGGATAAGTGACAACTATCATGTTTAGAACTGGTAGGTAACGGAAAACATAATTTTTCAATTATAATGATCCTGGGTTGGCGTAAAATCAAAGCACATAATGATCTGACAAAAAAACGTGATTGCTGCGATACAAGCTTACCACCATGCCCAATACATAATAAGGGAATAAAGCACATGCATAGCTGACAACAAAACAGCAACTACATTTCTCTCATAATTATGTCGTAGTCTGAATATCCACCATCTTGTCTTTTTACATTAATTCACAGCCTTAGATTAAAATTAGCCCTTCATAATTTACTCTCCCAGTTCGAATGAAATATATATTCTCATTATGCTTATGATTTGTCTGGCTTTGCAGACTGCACTGATAGTGATGAAGGCTCTCTCTCTCTCTCTCTCTCTCTCTCTCTCTCTCTCTCTCTCTCTCTCTCTCTCTCTCTCTCTCTCTCTCTCTCTCTCACCCTTTGTAAAGGCTTGTGTTTGATTAGTCTCCCCGCTTCGCCGGCAGCACAGCATTCTGAGCCAGATGCCTTATTTTGCCATTCCCTTTCATGCCTGTGGAATAAAGTTATTACTTTAATGCACTTTTCCAGATAACATGTTGATTCACATCCCCTCTGGCTTGTCAGGAAAATTCAGCGTAAGATGAAAAGAGAAGAGTATACAATTTTAAATATGCACTCTGCTCAAATTCGACTCAGAGTAAGGGCAGAAAGTTCAGCAAAAGTTCAGGGGAAAATAAGAGCTAAGATACCACCTATAATGAGATAAGCAGGGTCATAACACTCTGAGTACTTTTTGCAACTAAGTTAATTTTTAAGTATCATCTTGCAATGGGATAATAATATATAGGGGGGATTTTGCCCCTTTTATTGACAGAGACAGTGGAGAGGGAAAGGAAATGGAAAGGAAACGGTAGAGAGAGTGGGAAAATGGGATTGGAGCAGGACCAGGCCTAATTTAAATGGACAGTTCACCCAAAATTTTAAATTCTGTCATTAGTTTTTCACATTAATTTCAATCCAAACCCATTTGACTCTCTTTTCTCCATGGAATATATATATATATATATATATATATATATATATATATATATATATATATATATATATATATATATATATATTATAAGTAACTGTATTCCACTAGTTACATTTTAAATCATTGGTAATTAGAATACAGTTACATTCAAAAATTATTTCAACAAGTATTGTTTTAAATAATAGCATTTGTTACATTTAATATTTAGTCCTTTTAGATGGAAAACATTTATGCATATAAATGATGTGATGCGTTACATTCATACATACTCATTCTATTTCTAGCCATTTTGCATGCACGTTACCAGGCACAATCATATATTTTATTTTAAAAAAATCATGTTGGATCATAATACATTTTTTTCTAGTAAGGCCTATTAGGGCAAAAAAAAAAAAAAACAATTTTGATAATAATTTGTGTATTGTTTTCTTGTAAAAATATCTAAAACTCATTCTAAAAAATTTGACTGATCTTGTTTTAGAAACAACACTGCATAATATATTTAGATTTTTCAGAGAATGTATTTTTAACATGTGTATTTTGTCTTACTGTACTGACAGAGTTTTTATAGTCAAAACAAGTGAAAATAATCTACCAGAGCTGAAGAAGTAATCCAAAGTATTTAGAATACGTTACTGACCTTGAGTAACTTATGGAATACGTTACAAATTTACATTTTATATTCTAATATATATTAGCTTTGCAAGTCTTTTAGCCACATAATGAAAGTAAATAATGACTCCGGGCTGTCAAGCTATATAAAGGACAAAAAAATAAAAACTCCATAAAGCCATGTAAATTTGCTGATGTGCTGACTTGTGCAAAGTCTGCTGAAGCAACACAATCAATTTTATTATATTGTGAAGATTATTATTATTTATTTATTTTATTGGAAGATTATTAATTTTACTACATTTTCATTTTGGGTGAACTATTGCTTTAAACCTCTGTGTCCCACATGTGCACCCTTGCTCAGTATGTCTTGAGCATACAGTATGCAACCAGATTGTCACAGTTCCAGTAATAACTTTATATTATCCATTTATTGTTTTATATAGTTATTTTTATTGGTTTGGTTTAATTAAGCATACATTTTTTTATATATTTAACAAGAATCTTATAGTTATCTTATAAAATAGCTATATATATATATATATATATATGTACGCTTGAGTCATATATATATATATATATATATATATATATATATATATATATATATATATATATATATATATATATATATATATATATATATGACTCAAGCGTACAGCAAACAATGACATCACACTCAAACAAATATCAGGCCTAATATTCAAAACCAAAAGATGTTTCCATGGAAATGGCTCTCTTTTCGGCTACTAGTGTCATATGCCATCACATTTTCAGTGAAATGCCAAGGTTTTCTGTACATCTGGCAGTTTCGTTCCTGTCACTAAGTAGACTGCCAGCTTAGTCCCATGGGAGAAAGGACAGGTTGCCAGGTGTGGGTCAAAGAAGCAGACACTTCACATTAATTCATCCATCAGGTCTACAGGGATCATGGCAGCCAGGGACAGTTTTAGAGTTCTACCTGATGTCTTCATTAGATCCCTTCTACCATATGTGCAGTACAGCAGAACATATTTTGCATCAACAATTACAAATCATAATGTAATGATTACTTTCAGTTAGTTTTTACAACTATTTGTTTTTACAGATGTGAAGCATGTGCCTTAAAGGGATAGTTCACCCAAAAATGAAAATTTTCTTATGATTTATTCACCCTCCTGCCATCCCAGATGTGTATGACTTTCTATATTCTGCAGAACACAAATTAAGCTTTTTGGAAGAATACAGCTCTGCTGGTCCTCACAATGCGAGTGAATAGGTGCCAAAATTTTGAAGCTCCAAAATACACATAAAGGGAATACAAAAGTATTCCATATGACTCCAGTGGTTAAATCCATGTGTTCAAAGACACAATATTATAGGTGAGAAACAGATAAATATTTAAGTAATTCTTGTCATAAATTCTCCTCCCTGCCCAGTAGGGGGTGATATGCATTTACATTTGTGCATTTGGCAGATGCTTTTATCCAAAGCAACTTACAGTGCACTAATTACAGGGGCAATCCCCCCAGAGCAACCTGGAGTTAAGTGCCTTGCTCAAGAACACAATGGTGGTGGTCGTGGAGATCGAACCAGCAACATTTATGTTGACCTTATGTGGATTTTGGAGCTTCAAAATTTTGGCACCCATTCACTTGCATTGTATGGACCTACAAAGCTTTTATATTCTTCTAAAAATCTTTGTTTGTGTTACGCTGAAGAAAGAAACTCACACATCATGGAATAGAACAATGGTGAGTAAATGATGAGAGAATTTTGATTTTTGTGTGAACTAACCCTTTAAAGGTATAAAATCTTCTATCATTTACTTACCTTCATACAGTTCCAATCACTGTTTTTAATACAATGGCAGTTGATAGTGATTCACTTTACAGCTTAAAGCGGAAGTGTTAAAAAACTTTTTCAGTGTTAAAATACTTTCTCATAACCCTGCTTGATATGCAGAGACAACTATAAGTCAGAAATTTGTTGGTTAATTTTCTCAAAAAACTGTAAACACTGTGTCTCTGGGCCTATTTACACTTGGTCACTTCATGTGTTTTTACTGATCGGATTGCTATTTGATTGAAAAAGCACATTTCATTTACATTTGGCCACACCAGTGTGTCTCTGCCAAATGGATATGTATCCGATATTCAAGTCCCATGCTAAATGCAAATAACACAGAGTTCACTTCCGTGATTATGCTTATGCCAGGCAGAAAATGTAAAAGATGTGATTTATTATTAGATTCCAACTGACTTTGAACATTGTGCGCTGTGTATTTCCCCCCCTCAGGGCATCTCGTATGTAAGATGTGTCATGCACATCAACTGCGCTCATTGCCAGTATTTAATTTCAGTTACTTCAGCGATCTTCATCAAATTAATTAAGTAAAAAAAGTCCCGTCTTTCCTACAACATGCATCCGTTTCTTCATTTATTTATTTTTAAATAAATAAATGCAAGCCCTATGCAAATACTCAGTAGCAGGTGTTATATTTAGCATTTTCCCATTGTTGACATAGCACTGTTTGGGTGGAGTAAAGTCTACATATGCGTCTTAAACAGCCAGATGCATTTACACTTGACTAGTTTCATCTGAAATGCCTCTCAAACACCTCCTGATGTGGTTTAAGCGATTGGATTGCAATCCATCTTGAATGCATTTCGGAGGGCATTTACACCAGGTCTTTTCATGATCGGATAGCATGCTGTGAAAATGCATAAAGTGGCCAAGTGTAAATACCCCCTTTATGGCGCTAAGAATTACTGTTTGCTTGGAACCACCCGTCCAGCCCAACACAACAACATAGACTCAACCAATGGTCTGAATTGGCCTATCTGATTGTTTGATCAATGGCAGACAGGGGGCGTATTCGAAAGGCTTTTTTTTTTATTTTTGCAATTTCATTTGACTGTACTAGTGCCACAGAAATTAAACACTTCAGCTTTAAAAAAGGGACCAAAAGTAGTAAAAGTAGTTCATGTGACTCATGCTTCATATTTCAGATCTTCTGAAGACATATGATAAAATAAAAATCTTCCCCCATCACATGCCTTTCAAAAACTTGGAATACGATGCATAATAGTCACATTGACAACTTGTATGGCACTTTGTGGTCCTTTTTAAGATTTGAAGTGTGTCACTATCAACTACCATCACATTGAAATCAGTGAATGGAACATCTTTTAAAATGAAGAGAAGAAAGAACATCTTATGGGTTTGGAATTACATGTGGGTGTGTAAATTACTAAATGTTTATTTTTCTTTTAACTATTCTTTAAAATGAAAGGTACAAAATATACTCAATCTTCACTGCGGTCTCATTGGCAATATTCATACAGTATCTTCATTTTTTTAACAAGAAAGCGTCCTGTTAAAGCTAGATGTATCACTAATAAGGAGGCTGTGAAAATTCCTTTTTCACATATTATTATTAGCACTTACTTTAGAGCTGGATGCTAGAATGTGTAATTCCATTAATTCATTAGGAGCCAAATTTGCATGCCCATATGAGGTGATTTTACATAACAGCATATTGAAGTGTTTTAATATACAGTTCATTCCTCAATGGATAAAAAGCATTTCTCATGGCTATGTGTGAGAATTTCAGTATTTCTGTCACTCTACATCTCAAGGGCTCCAGGATTTTAAAGAGAGTTTAATGCCTTATTTTTTATTTTATTATATTATTATTTTTTTTACTCTGTCCGTATGTTGGGCAGGTTTATGAAAGCAGGGTTGTTGTTTATCAGAGGCAATGTTTACTGAAAATATTAGGTGATGAGTTTTTCTGAGATTAGGTTTCAGAGACATTTGTCTTTGCACAATTACTAAATTGCAGTCATGGGCAAAGTTATGTCTCAGAAATCAATAGCTCATGCACAGGGTGCAATTAGCTTGGAATTAATCAGATCCCAGGGCCTGCAGTAATAAATAATATGAGGGTGCCGGACCAAACCAAGAGTCTAGAGAACAAATCTCAAGAGTTAAGAGCCAATTTAAGGATCAATCAGAATGTTTTTAATGGAAACCATCAAAGATTGTGGGGAGAGATTTGACAATCGACCTGGGGTAGATGCAACTTTGTTATTGTGTGTGTGTGCTGGAATCAATAGGGTAATTTGTCTCAAAGGCCTTAAAGGCAATCCAATAAGTTCCCAAACAGTGTAGGTTACCCGTCTGTCGCTCATTCCGATGTTGTGTCAAAGAAGTGACACTAGGGGTCTCTCTTGAGCGCCGAATATGCCTCTGATCTATGAAAAAAGGCCAATAAGAAGTTGGCAGACAGTATTTGCATACCCCGCCCCCGGACATACGGGTATAAAGGCCGAGTTCATTCAGAAATTTTCTTCGGAGTCGATGGTCGTGTTTGCAGTGAGGTGTGAGTCACACACCCATTCCTGTTCCTCTGACGCTCTCTGCTGTTGGATCTACGGTGTACTACAGCGGCTTTCTCCTTCCCTGCACAGCAGTGCAGTTTGCCCCTGGGCGCTTCGACAGCACAGAGCCTAGAAAAGTATTAAAGAGTGATATTTCTTGTAAAAGTGTATTTTCCTCTAATAGAGCAATACACAGCAGCGTTGAACGTCCTTTTCAGGATTTTCTGCGAGAGCATGACCTTGCCATGTTGCGGTCACTGCACACTTTCAGCAGAAAGCACGCCACTCCAGCCACCCCCTGCATCGTACCTTCTTCCCATAGGATTGAGGACGATATGGGGATGGCAGCGGGTGCAGCTCTGCCGGGTACGCCCCCTCGAACCACCTGCCCCCCCAGCATGCTCGTTGACTCTCATCCATGCTCGAGGCAACAGCAGCTCGTAGCGGCCTCACAGCCAGCCTGCTTATCCTCTAGAGCTCGAGGTGGATGAGCTCGCCGCTGCATTGAAGAGCACGGCATCTGATGCAGATGACTCCCCTGGACTGCTGGCAGCATACTCAGGCTGACGCTCAGATCACCTAAATGCTTTTTCCCGGGCCGCAGCCAGCGTGGGGCTGGACTGGAACCCTCCGTCCACCCCACAGCCTTCGCGGTTGGATAACTGGTTCCTGGGGTCTGGGCGCCGCTCACAGCCTCGCCCCCCCACCAATCCCGTTTTTCCCGGAAGTGCATGATGAGCTGACATCTTCATGGAGAACACCCCTCTCCACTCGTCACAAAGCCACTCGCTCATTCGCTCTCACTACCATCGACGGCGGAGCGGCCCACAGATACACGGCAGTTCCCCAGGTGGACAGGACTGTTGTGCTCCACCTGTGCCCCGGAAACCCTACCACCTGGCGGGGTCATCCTGTGCTCCCCTCCAAGGCCTGTAGGACGACGTCTTCATTGACCGACAAAGTCTACATTGGAAAGGGGCCCCGCTGTGCTGGCACATCAATGGCCTAGAGTTGCTGACTGTTTTCTCTGCCCTGTGGAAGTTTCTCACATTAGTTCAAGACAAACATGTCCTAGTCAGGTCAGACAGCACCACCACAGTAGCGTACATAAATCGCCACGGCAGCATGCGCTCCCGCCACATGTCACGACTCGCCCGTCGTCTCCTCCTTTGGAACCAGCAATGACTCGTCGCTGCGCGCCACTCACATCCCCGGCAACCTCAATGTGATAGCGGACGTGCTGTCACGACAACCAATGCCCAGTGGAGAGTGGAGGCTTCACCCCCAGTCGATCCAGCTGACTTGGGAACAGTTCAGCAAGGCCCAGGTAGACCTGCTTGCCTCCTGAGAGACCTCCCACTGCCTGCTTTGATATGCCTGAACAGAGGCTCCCCTCGGGGCAGACACACTGGCACACAGCTGGCCTGCAGGGCTGCAAAAGTATGCATTTCCCCCAGTGAGCCAGGGTCTGTGCAAGGTCAGGGAGGACGAGGAACAAGTCACCCTAGTGGCTCCCTATTGGCCCACCCAGGCCTGGTTCTCAGACCTCGTACTCCTCGCAACAGCCCCTCCCTGGCGAATTCCCCTGAGGAAAGACCTTCTTTCTCAGGGACGGGGCACGCTCTGGCATCCGCACCCAGACCTTTGGAACCTCCACGTCTGGCCCCTGGATGGGACGCGGAAGATCTAGCTGGTCTACCACCTGCCACAATCAACCAAGCCAGAGCCCCTTCTACCAGGCAACTTTACGCCCTGAAGTGGTGCTTGCTCACGAATTGGTGCTCTTCCTGGGCTGAAGACCCACAGAGGTGCGCAGTTAGGTCAGTGATCTTATCTCTACAGGAGAGGCTGGAGGGAAGGCTGTCCCCTTCCACCCTGAAGGTGTATGTCGCCACAATCTCGGGCCACCACGACACAGTAGACGGCAAGTCTTTGGGTAAGCACGACTTAATAATCAGGTTCCTAAGAGGCGCCGGAGGTTGAATCCCTCCCAGCTAAGCCTGTTCCCCACCTGGGATCTCTCAGTGGTCTTTGCGGGCCTCCAGAGACCTCCCTTCGAGCCGCTAGAATCAGCTAGACTCAGGGCCCTCTCTCTAAAGACGCCCCTGCTGATCACGCTCTGGACATGCAAGTGTTCTCTGTTAGCGAAACTTGCTTGGAGTTTGGTCCGGCAGACACATATGTGATCCTAAGACCACGTCCGGGCTACGTGCCCAAGGTTCCTACCACGCCCTTTAGAGACCAGGTAGTGAACCTGCAAGTGCTGTCCTGGGAGGAGGCAGACCCAGCCCCTTCGTTGCTGTGTCTGGTACGTGCTTTGCGTACCTACTTGGACCACACACAGAGCTTTAGATGTTCTGAGCAGTCTGCTTTGGCAGACAGCGGAAAGGGAATGCTGTCTCCAAACAGAGGCTTTCCCACAGGGTCATGGATGCCATTTCATTGGCCTATCACACCCAGGACATGCCCCCCCCCTTACAGGTCCGAGCACACTCAACAAGGAGTGTTGCGTCCTCGTGGGCACTGGCCAGGGGCACCTCTCTGGCAAACATATGTAGAGCAGCGGGTTGGCAACTCCTAATACCTTTGCGAGATTCTACAATCTCCGGGTTGAGTCAGTATCGTCCCGTGTTTTCTCAGGTCTGAGCCGGTAGAACTCGGTAACATGCTGACGGACTGGCCGGGTGGATCGTTTGTACCTGGCACCCTTTCCCTCGGCCGAGGTAAAACTGTGCGCTTTCTCTCCCAGGAGAATCCACTCATTCGGATCCTTGGATGATTCCTCCCTAGCCCTTTTGGATCTAGGAACTCACCAACCCAATCCACTGCAGGTATTTAATCTACCCAGTACTGGAATAGGTGCTCCACAGGTCAGGACTCCTACGTGGACTCCCCCTGTGTTTATTGTCCACGGAACGGTCCCCTTAAAAAGTGGACCCGCGTCTCCCTTATGCAGTCCCAGCTGCCCTCCGGTCGCCGTGTTGTAGCAACTCCCCCCTCCTTGAAGCTGGATCTACCACTGCGCCACTTTCCACATGTCACCTAAAAACCCATGTGATGTTTTCACCATGCTTACCTCCCCCTTCCGGCCAGGTGTGGTCTCCGCAGGGTCTTTTCCCCTGAAAGAATAGGAAACTGGGTAAGACCCCCTTCCTTCGATGTGTGTAAGGGCACCGGCCGTTCTTGCTCTATGCGGAGAATCATAGAGAGAAAAGAGGCCCAGCCAGGCTCGGCCCGTTCCTAGGTTGGCAACCGTCACCTTGTTCCCTTGTCTAGGGTAACCAGAAGGATTCCAACGACTTTTTGGGGGCATTGGGGAAGGGTACGTGCAGTCTGACACAGCTGGTTGATTTTGCACGTAGAATACCTGCCCGCTCCTGTGTCAGCAGTACATGTACACGGCTCAGCACATGGCGTGATTTAAATTGGACCCCTAGTGTCGCTTCTTTGACACAACGTCGAAGTGAGCAACAGACGGGGAATGTCTAGGTTACGTATGTAACCTCCGTTCCCTGATGGAGGGAACAAGACGTTGTGTCCTCCCTGCCACGTCGCTGAGCCGAGCCACTGTTGTGGCCAGATCATTTCTGGCTCCTCAGAAAAATCCTGAATGAACTCGATATATTTCCCCGCCTTTATACCCGTATGTCTGGAGCGGGTTACGCACAATACTGTCTGCCAACTTCTCATTGGCCTTTTTTCATAGATCAGAAGCATATTCGGCACTCAAGAGAGACCCCTAGTGTCGCTTCTTCGACACAACATCTCATTCCCTCCATCAGGGAACGGAGGTTACATATGTAACCTAGATGTTTTTATTTCCAAGTAATGTGATTTTATGTTTGCTTTGATATTCTTTTAATTTCAGAAGAATTCTGGACATACAACTGACCTCTAGACAGACAAAAGGTAACTGGTTATGAAGTTATGCCAATGCTTGCTATTGCAGAGCCAAAATCAATGCAATAATCAATTCGGTCATCAAGCAAATAACCTCATAATTGCACTGTGTGTCAATGCCTCTTGTCTCAGGGAGTGTAATTTCAAGGCTTATAATAGATCAATGTCTTAATGAGATCATCTGGCCTTTGAATATATCCCACTTTACTGAAATAAATAGCACATTCTTAACATTGAGTGAACATCACTATTTTTTAGTCCCTCATACAGATCATAAAGAATCATAAATGTGGCACTGCTTCCATACGGGATAATTATAATAGTTAAAACACAGGTAACAGGTATCTACAGAGCCAAACTATGGATTACAGTAGATATGCTTCTTTTATTCAGGGTTTCCACACTTTTCAGTCAATGAATTTCCATTACTTTTACAAGACTTGAAAGCTAATTTCCATGCCCAAACATTTAGCCTGGCACCAAAATCACAATCACAAATTTGTAAAAAAAAAAAACTAAACAAAACCACAACATTGTTTGATAAAAGTTCCACTGAAAACATTTAATTTAAAATTTAATCCATACAAACACATTACATGAATCCTAAAATGGGCAGGGATTATCGGCAGATCTTTATATCTAGTTGGTCAGGTATTCAAACAACATGATATATTTTAAACTCTTCACCATCTTTTTTTTTTTTTTAATCCAGTGCAACAGAACACTCTGATCAAATATTTTAGGACAGAGCATAATAAATAAAAATATACTAACTATAAAACAAATTCCAAGATTTTTATAATTTCCATGACTTTTCCAGGCCTGGAAATGACAATTTGTAAATTCCCTGATATTTACAGATTTTCCATGACCATGGGAACCCTGTTTATAATAGAATTAGGACTAACTAGGGTATAATGGCAAACAAAGAGTAGATAATTAGAGAAATTGAGAATGTGACCCATTAGTATAGTACTGCAATCTGTCTAGATGTGGTTGCACCTTTCATAGAATGAATGTCAGTAGGTGTGTTTACAATCATTATTCATAGTTAATAAGGCTACATTACTTGTATAATATATTCCTTCTCCTAAGTCTGAACTTGACCTTTAACACATTCAATCAAAATGCCATCAAAGTTGTGAGACAGTATTCCTGAAGCAACACAAGTATATGCGCTCATTGCCACAGAACTCAATGCAGCTAATCGTATTTCCACCCACAGCCAAGAACCGCAGGTTCTACACAAAAGCTCCACTCACTTCCTCTGGTGTAGCATCTGAAATAGTCTCTATTCCTTCTTGCTCTTGGCTTTCTCTTCTTTATATGACAATTGTCTGAGACAATTTATTCCAACATTTGTTCCCTTTCCAAATCTGTCACAGTTGTGGTAGATATCAGATCAGAGTTTTGAAAGACTGAATACCAATACAGATCTACAGCTAATTTGATTAGCTACTTGTTGCTTGCTTCTGCATATTACCTATGCTGCTGTGCAAAAAAAGGCAAAAAAATAAATAAAAGTACAATTTAAAATAAATATAAAGTTACTGGTATTGAGGTGCGTTTAGGGAGATCCGATCACATGTGTTAAATACAGGTGTAAACAGGGTGCAAATCTTTTTATGATTAATCACAAAATCCACAAATGGAGGTAGTAAAAAATGCATGCACATCACATTTAAAGTGTAAATGCTGATCCTTCCTGAATGTATCCAGGACAGCAGTGAAGCACCACCCCTCATCTGTCAATCAACCGCTGCACTCAAACAAGAGTTTAAACTTTGCCTGTTACAAGCAGCTTAAAAAGGAAATAACCATCCGAACTGAACATTTGAAAAAGCAAATACATTCAGTACACAAGCACAAGAATTTCAGTGATCTCTTTAATGTGTTTGATATCAACATGCAGGGACACAGATGAGAAGCACTAATATCTGAAGTGCCTTAACTATTCACTTGTATTGTATGGACCTACAGAGCTGAAATATTCTTCTGAAAATCTTAATTTGTGTTCTGAAGAAGAAAGTAATACACATCTGGGATGGCATGAGGGTGAGTAAATGATAAGAGAACTTTAATTTTTGTGTGAATTATTTCTTTAAGTAGCACATGTGGGTCAACATTGTCCTCCTTTTGATAAAAAATGTTCCAAATTGATATAGTTCTTGTAACTTTTAAGCCCAGAAATAGTTGTGTTCTCATTCTAATGCATGCTACACAATTTTCTGAAGTTTGTGACTGGTGGAATGATCTGCTTAAGTATTGCTCTGCAAATGTCTTTATAAAGGCCAAGCATAATTATTAATTATTTTATATTCTCTACTTTCCTGGTAATTTATTATACAAATTAACACAATCTCTACATCAGGGGTCGGTATTAAAAAAAACTAAAAATATTATTATTATTAAATGTATTATATTACATGAATACTTTTAAATCTACTCAAGTTATTCAGCCAAAAGCAGAGAGTGATTTTCTCATTTCCTTGTTGTTGTTGCTTAATTTATAGCCTTTACATGACACAAGTATCCTATGGTGACCCTGGTGATCAAATTCCGGGGAAAAAAACCCACCGGTCACCCCAAAAGAGCCATTGCGCCCCCTTCCACTGATCGAGGTCCCCTTCAAGAGAATTGGGATGGACCTCGTCGGGCCATTAGAATGGACAGCACACGGACATCGCTTTGTATTGGTCCTAGTGAATTATGCAACGCGATATCTAGAAGCAGTGCCTCTGAGCAACATCTCAGCATGTAGTGTTGCGGAGGCACTCTTCAAAATAATCTCCCGGGTGGGGATTCCAAAAGAAATTCTCACTGATCAGGGCACAATTTTTATGTCACATACACTACACAAGATTTATGAACTATTGGGCATTAAGTCGATTCACAGTGTGCGTGTACCATCCGCAGACAGATGGCCTATTGGAGCGATTTAATAAAACCCTCAAAAATATGATTCGTAAGTTCGTGCACGAAAGATAAATGGCTCGACCCCCTGTTATTTGCAGTATGAGAGGTCCCACAAGCCTCCACTGGCTACTCCCCATTTGAGCTGCTGTATGGGCAGCGGCCACACAGTGTGCTTGACATCTTGCGCGAAGCCTGGGAGGAGGGCCCTTCAAATAGTAAGAATGAAATTCAATATGTCTTTTATCTCAGAGCGAAACTCCACACTTTGGGGAAACTAACACAGGAGAATTTGCTCAGAGCCCAAGAACGTCAGCGCCGGCTGTATGACAGGGGTACTCAGCTAAGGGAATTTGCACCAGGAGATAAAGTACTCGTATTACTCCCCACATCGACCTCCAAATTACTTTCCAAGTGGCAAGGACCCTTTGAGGTCACACGACGAGTGGGGGATCTCGATTATGAGGTCAAACAAACCAATAGAGGGGGTGCACGTCAAATATATCACCTCAACATCCTGAAATTGTGGAGGGAGGCGGTCCCTGTGACGTTGGCTACGGTAGTTCCGAAGAGGGCAGAGCTCGGGCCTGAGGTAGTTTCAAAACTTAATCAGCTCACTCCAGTCACTTGCGGGGAACACCTTTCACCATACCAACTCGCAGAGGTCTCCAGGTTACAGCATGAGATTTCAGATGTGACCTCCCCTCTACCGGGTCATACGAACCTCATTCAACACCACATTGAGACCGAGCCGGGGGTTGTGGTCCGTAGCCGCCCCTACCAACTGCCCGAGCATAAAAAGAAAATTGTTTGTGGAGAATTAGATGCAATGCTCGATATGGGGGTAATAGAGGAATCCCACAGCGATTGGTCCAGCCCGGTTGTTCTAGTGCCTAAGAGCGACGGGTCGGTGCGGTTCTGTGTGGATTATAGGAAAGTCAAAGCGGTGTCTAAATCTGACGCATACCCAATGCCTCGCGTTGATGAGTTGCTCGATCGGTTGGGCACTGCTCGCTTTTATTCAACATTGGATTTGACGAAGGGTTATTGGCAGATCCCCTTGTCACCAATTTCCTGCAAAAAAAAACGCCTTCTCCACACCGTTTGGATTACACCAATTCGTAACACTTCCATTCGGGTTGTTTGGGGCCCCAGCTACGTTTCAGCGTCTCATGGATCGGATCCTCAGACCACATACAGTTTATGCCGTTGCCTATTTAGATGACATCATAATTTATAGCAATGATTGGCAGCGGCACATGCAGCATCTGAGGGCGGTTCTGAGATCGCTGCGACGAGCCGGACTCACAGCAAACCCAAGGAAGTGCACGATTGGGTGGGTGGAGGTATGGTATCTGGGGTTTCACTTGGGTCATGGTCAGGTGCATCCCCAAATTGATAAGACGGCGGCGGTTGCGACCTCTCTGAGGCCCAAGACCATAAAGGGGGTGAGACATTTTCTGGGGCTGGCTGGCTATTATAGGAGATTCGTACCCAATTATTCGGACGTCACCAGCCCGCTGACTGATCTCACTAAAAAGGAAGCTCCAGACCCGGTCCAGTGGACGGAGCAGTGTCAGCAGGCGTTCATGCAAGTTAAAGACACCTTTACATTCACCCGATTTCTCTCTCCCTTTTTGAGGTTGCGACCTCTCTCCCTTTTCAGACAGGGGGCTGGGGGCTGTGCTCTCGCAGGTGGTGGAGGGGGAGGAGCGCCCGGAGCTGTACATTAGCCGCAAGCTCTCAATGAGGGAGACAAAGTACAGCACCGTAGAGAAGGAATGTCTGGCCATCAAGTGGGCAGTCCTCACTCTCCATTACTACCTGTTGGGGTGGGTCTTCACCCTCTGTTCGGATCACGCCCCACTCCAGTGGCTTCACCGCATGAAAGACACCCACGTGCGGATTACCCGTTGGTATCTGGCTCTTCAGCCATTTAAGTTCAAGGTGGTCCACAGACCGGGAGCGCAGATGGCGCCCGCTGATTTCCTTTCCAGAAATGTGGGAGGAGTGGTAGGCAGTCCGGATGTCTCCCCGGCCTGAGTCGGGCGGTGGGGATATGTGGCAGTGGGGGCGTGGTCAAGTGTCCGCCTGGAGAGTGAAGGAGTGGTAAGGGCGCTTACACCTGAGCTAAATTATGCCTAACACCTGTTTCTGATTACAGTGAACATGGGGAGAGCGGCATAAAAGAGCGACATAGCCAGCAGATCGAGAGAGAGTCTGGATCAGAGATAGTTCTGTGAGCACTAGATTATTTCTTAAAGCTGAAGCTGTATGTGTTATAGTGAAGCTGTATGTAGATCATAGGCTAAATATAGAAAATTACTCAAAGTTTATCATTGATATCACAGACATCTCTCTTTTTTTTCAGATAAACATCAAGATTGTTTTATTGCCAGTCCTATTGATAACATTGCCTTAATCTCTCACATCAAACCCAATAATCTCATTGATACAAAGCTAATTTACAGGCTATGTTATGGACACAGAATCTAGTAGCAGAAATATGAAATTAACCTTGATGTGTTTCTTCAAATTAGAGGCAGGATTAATGCTGATATCTGGCTTGAGCAAGTTCACTTGACTCACATGACATATTCAAGCAATTGGCCTTTTCACTGCGAAAAACCCTTCCAAGTACAGCTGTGATATTCAGGTGTTGAACTGTACTTGAGGCATTCTCAACATCCATAACAGATGGCGCCAAATCTGCAGCTGCCGTTTAAGTGATTTGATTTCAGGGGAGTCACGAGACTCTCCCTAGCCAATCATGTTGATAGATAAAAATTAAATCAGGACAGGAAAGTAGCGAACACAGACGGTGGGAAAATAGCGCAGTAAACGTTCAGTTACAGCACTTAAAATGCACTCAAGTAAAAGTATATACAATTTTTAAACTACTTAAAAAAGTAAAATTCTTGGGGAAAAGTAGTTAATTACAGTAATGTGAGTATTTGAAATTCATTACTTTACACCCCTGAATTACAGTATACCACTCTGAAGGGCAATCACTTTTTTGTTGAATGTTTCTTCCAAGCCATTATAAACTTTTCTAAGGCTTTGCTTCTATACCGTTGCTTCATTAAAAATTGGTCCATAGAAAAGAGATAACCAAGCAGGTATTGGAGAGAATAGGATAAGACAGATCGGCAATGTTACTATTACCTTTCTTTATACTTTGGATGTAAGGTCCTCTTCAGTCTCTGTCATTCTAGTCTAGACCTGTAATTTATGTCTTCAGGGAAGGCCTGTTTGCTGATGGAATAGGAACAGTAAGGCTGGAGGGTGAATGTCATTCACAACATTTCATCACTGTAGTTGTCTGTCTGTCTGTTCTAACCATCACTCTCTATTACTGCCACTTCAAACTACTTAAAACCATAAGATATACAAGTCTGTCTGTTTTTAAACCAAGTTTAGTGCAAGTCATGACCTGGTGGTTGAAAAATTAAATAAACAAAAAACACTAAAAACTAAATAGGAACTAATGTACACTATACTATAAATGAAAGCAAAACCAAATTACTGAGAAAATGACTCCATGGTCTGATTTAGAAATGTATCTCTACTGACTATCTGTGCTTTCTGTCAAAAAGAAAAAGACAATTAGGCCAACATGATCACACAGGAAATCAACATGTTGCTTCTGAAAGTTCATGTACCTTGAAATTAACCTAATTCAGCCAAATTACTGAAAAGTGCCATCCCTCATCAGACTTTTTTGCATCAATTCAAGCATTGAAAATTTGGAGGTGGCATTTTCACTCTAAAATTACATGTCAAATTCACTAGCAATTAAGTTCATGGTTTGGGTTAGGGTGTAGAGTTAAAAATTATCCATCCTGCTGACTGTAGTCAAATCAAGTCATTTTCATTTGTATAGTACTTTTCAAAACACACATATTTTAACATATTTTACATAAGTAGCTTTATAGGAAATCATACATTCATACCAAAAAAATTTTATATTTATAATCAATCCATCCATCCATCTTCCAACGCTTATTTGGCCCCAAACTTCTCTATCCCGAGCCACATTAACCAGCTCAGACTGGGGGACCACGAGGAATTCCCAGGCCACAAGGGAGGTGCCCAGGCGGCATCCTTACCAGATACCCAAACCACCTCAGCTGGCTCCTTTTGGCAAAAGGAGCAGTGGCTCTACTCCAAGCTCCTCACCCTATCTCTAAGATAGAAGCCTGCAACCCTTCTCGAAACTCATTTCAGCCGCTTGTACTTGTGACCTAGTTCTTTCAGTCATGAACCAGCCTTCATGACCATAGGTGAGGGTAGGAACCAAAAAAAAGCGACCGGTAGGTCGAGAGCTTTGCCTTCCGACTCAGCTCACTTTTTGTGACAAGGGTGCGATAGAGCGAGTGCAATACTGCCCCCGCTGCCACGATTCTCCGGCCAACCTCCCACTCCATTGTCCCTTCACTCGTGAACAAGACCCCGAGGTACTTGAACTCCTTCACTTGGGGAAATACCTCTTTATGCATAATAATTCAATAATAATTAGGCCTGTCAATCGATTAAAAATTTTAATCAAATTAATTACATGATGTCCCGATTAATTAATCGTGATTAATCGCATATACAAATATTTGCTGAGAAAGCCCCTCATATAACAATAACTCAATATCTAATGATTATACATATTTATATCAATATATAATTATACATAGTTATCTTTAAATATTTACACATTATATATATATATATATATATATATATATATATATACAGTATATATATATATATATATATATATATATATATATATATATATATATATTCAGATAATTAAAATGCATTACATTCCTGTAGCAGAAGAGTTAATCATTGATAAGACAAAAAGCGGCTTTAGAACACAATATATTGTTTACGACCATATTATTGATCATAATCCAATCATTTGCATGCAGTTCACAGCAATCCATTTTGCAAGTGAATTTGTCAATCAGTTGGAGATTTATTATGAGGGCTTGTTTAAGGACCTGTCAATTTACACCTACGTCAGACATCTCGGGTGTGTTGCGTCATAAACATAAAATGAAAAGGATCTACCTCCTTTTGTGGATTTTGATATGCTAGGAACTATTAACAAGCCAGAATTTTGCGATCCTAATGAATGTGGTGGAATATAGCATGTCAGAAGGTCACTTAAGTACTGTGGAGCTTGACCATTCAAAGCTTTGTATGTAGTTAACAGAATTAAAAAATGTAAATGAAATGTAATATGTGACCCATGTAACAACAATATAATTGGGCTAATATGATCATATTTCTTAGTTCTAGTCAGCACTCTGGCTGCTGCATTTTGAACCAATTGAAGTTTATGTATTCAACTTGCTGGACAACCTCCCAGTAATGTATTACAATAATCTAGTCTTGAGGTCATGAACACATTTTTTGGCATCAGCAACAGAGAGCATGTGTCCTAATTTAGCAATATTTCTCAGGTGGAAGAATGTTCTACAAACATTGGAAATCTATAGAGTCTAATTATATTTGATCTGCTTATTTTTTAGAGGTTTTTGGTCCAGTCATTAGTACCTCTGTTTTGTTGGAAATGAGTAGAAGGAAATTTCTGGCCATTCAATCTACTTAACTTTTGTTTGATTTCACAATGCCTCGTTTACGCATACAAAGTGGTAGTGGTCTGATAAACAGGACCTAGCCCATGCTAATGCAAGTCCACTAATGCCAACATAATGCTCCAGCCTATTCAAGAGAATGCTGTGATCTATCATGTCAAAGGCAGCACTAAGATCTAAAAGAAATAGAAGAGAAATGGAGTTGCGATCAGATGATAAGAGCAAGTAATTTGCAACTCTGATAAGTGCAGTCTCTGTACTGTGATGGGGCCTAAATCCTGACTGAAATTGTTCATATATTCCATTTCTCTGCAGACATGAACATAGTTGGTAGGACACTCTTTTTTCTAGCATTTTCGACAAAAATGGTAGATTTGAAATCGGTCTGTAATTAGCCCGTTTTCTAGGATCAATCTCTGGCTTCTTAATAAGCAGTTTGATAACTGCTATTTTAAAGTTTCATGGGACATGTCCTAAGGATAGCAAGGAGTTAATAATATTAAGAAGAGGTTCTGATGGGGCCTGGGTAGCTCAGCAAGTATTGACACTGACTATCACCCCTTGAGTCACGAGTTCGAATCCAGGGTGTGGTGAGTGATTCAAGCCAGGTCTCCTAAGCAACCAAATTGGCCCGGTTGCTAGGGAGTGTAGAGTCACATGGGGTAACCTCCTCATGGTCACTCTAATGTGGGGCGTGTGGTGAGTTGTGTGTGGATGCTATGGAGAATAGCATGGACCTCCACACGTGCTAAGTCTCCTCGGTAACGTGCTCAACAAGCCATTTTATTTTACATGATAAAATGTGCAGATTGATGGTCTCAGATGTGGAGACAACTGAGATTCATCCTACACCACCTGGATTGAGGCGAGTCACTACACCACCATGAGGACTTAGAGCACATTGGGAATTGGACATTCCAAATTGGGGAGAAATGGGGAGAACAAAAGATAGAATAAAGAAGAGGTTCTGAGATTACTGGGAATACCACTTTTAAGAGCTTAGTTGTTATTGGAACTAACATACTGTACATGTTGAGCTTTTGATTTTTTTATACATTTTGTTAGCTCTTCATGACCTATGAGAGTAAAGGATTGAAGTTGCTCGTGAGCAAAATTATGAGACTCTGAGTTGCTGTGACAATTGATTGCATAGTTCCAATTTTATTTCTGATTATTTCAATTTAATCATTAAAGAAATTCATGAAGTCTTTACTATTGTGCTGTAATGGAATATCTGGTTCAGTTGATGCTTTATTCCTAACCAATTTAGCCGCAGTACAGAATAAACACCTAGGATTGTTGTGGTTATTTTCTATGAGTTTTCTAAAATATGCTGACCTGGCAGCTTTTAGTGCCTGTCTGTAGCTACAGACACTATCACTACATGCACCGCGAAATACCTCTAATTTTGTATTCTTCCACATGTGCTCCATTTTCCAAGCTGCTCTCTTGACAGCATGAGTGTGATCATTGTACCACTGTGTGAGGCTTTTTTCTTTAGTTTTCTTTAATCTAATGGGGGGGGCGACACTATCAAAAGTGCTAGAGAAGAATATATATATATTTACTGTTATTTCATCAAGTTCTAGACTTTTTGGTTAACTGAGTAAGACAATTCTGTAAGATTATTTGTGAAGCTATCTTTAGTGGTTGAAAGAATAGTTCTGCTTGAACAATAGTGTGATGTATATTGAGTGACATTAGCTGATCGCAACAAACAAGAGACAAGGTAATGATCTGAGATGTCATTGCTCTGTGGTAGAATTTCTATAGTATCAACATCAACTCCAAATTACAGAATTAAATCTAGAATATGAATATGGCAATGGGTCCTGTCACATTTTGTCTCACTCCAAGAGAGTTGAGAATATCGATATATGCCAATCCCAATGTGTCATTTTCATTATCTATGTGAATGTTGAAGTCACCAACAATTAAAGCTCTATCTACATTAACTACTAGATCAGATTTGATGAAAATGTGCAAATTCAACAATGAAACCAGAGTAAGGCCCAGGTGATCTATATATTGTAGCAAGCGCTACAACGACAGAGATTTTTTATTTATATCTGACGGTGTAATATTAAGCATTATTAGTTCAAAAGACTTAAACTTATATCCTGTCCTCTGAGTAACACCAAAAACTTCACTGTAAATTGTAGCAACACTTCCTCCTCGACCCTTCAGACGAGGCTTATGTTTATAACAATAATCTGGGGCAGTAGATTCATTTAAACTAATATATTCATCTGGTTTAAGCCAGGTTTCAGTCAAACAGTGCATCCAAACTATGATCTGTACTAATTTCATTTACACAGTGGTGATTTCTCAGGGCCAGCAAAGCCTTCTCTGCTGGCGTTACATGCCTCATAAATAAATATCTTTTCAACCTTTCACTCTCATTGACCTTTTTGCCTATGTATTTTCATAGTTTATCCATTCAGAATTTATTTCTCGATGCTTACAAGCAAAGTGTGACAACTGTTTCACAAATCGCATGCCCGAAGCCATTAGCTGAAGCAGCATGTGAGTCTGAGCTCCAACCCATCAGGCCTTCTGAATTTCCACAGAATCCCTCAACACTGCAGTGAATAGGCATCTAAAGTCAGGTTGTCAGCTTCATCAGCCAATCAGATTTATTTATTTGTTATTGGTGGGTGTGGTCTTTAGGATATGTCCCAGTCCAGGCCTTCTAGCTGGCCTTGAGTGACGCAATCATGCTTTAAGTGACGTACGTAATTTGAAAGCGAAGAGTGCGAGATCACTACCACAACGCCATTAAGAAAGAGATCCTTATGGATTTAAAAGTCTGAGATGTTCTGCATGATCGTGCGATTAATTAATTAAACTGGAAAGGAGGACTGATTTTCACTTCAAGGAAATTGGTAAGTGCTTTTTGCATTGTTATAGCAAAATCAGGAGTTTTATAAGTGTTAATTAGGTTGCTTGGGCATTCAGTGTCCGTTCAAGTTTTTAAAAGTAATCGTACCCTGACGAAACAAAATTTATTGTAAGCAACAAGCAAAATATAAATCGCAAATATTATTAGAGAGCTTTTTCTTGGCATTAGACCTCCTTGGTTCTGGCTTTTGTGTGTGGACGTGTTTTTAAAATGTCAATTGGTATTAATAGTTTGCTGCGGCATAATGTATGATAGCCTTATGGTGTCACATACATGTTTTTACTGTTTTTACATAAGTTATCCCTAGGGAAGGCTAGTCACCTTTCTGTCTGTCTCTCACTTGCTCGCTCACTCAGGCATGAAGTAACCAAGTAACACACAATTAGATGCATACATACACACTCACACTGACATACACTTGCAAACACACCAGCTTTAGAGGTAGCAGAAAGTCGTCATTAGCTCACAGTCACCAGGAAAAAAAAATTCAGCACTGCAAATATCTTTATGGGGTGAGATCTGATTCTGCACTTGCACATCTTTCATTTGCTAGCTCCCCTGTGCAGCCCGTATCAGTAACCCAAACTATGACCCCCATAGAGGGGTGAAGCCAACTAAACAGAACTGGGGTGACAGGTGACTGGGCGAGTTAGACACATGTATTGTGCTGTTTATAGAGTGCCACCTGTAGAATGGTAGCTAAACTGCGAGTCTCTTTGTCTGGCAGGGTAAATTGTTGTGATACTGACTTTCATTTTGAGTGACTTGATCTTGTTGTGTAGCTCAAGCGGTATGCGCCAATCTACCACAGCCTGAGAGCATAAATCAAATCTGTTTTTGTGTGTTTTCACAGCATTTCACAATAACGTATCTGCCACTCCAGTTTTCAAAAGTTTGACGTGGATTAGTGGTGAGACATCATTGCAAGTTTTTGGAATTTAGTCACTCAAATTTATGTAATTCAGACACATTCTTTAAAGACACAAATGTGCCAACTGAATTATTTAGGATAATAGTAAATACACCCATGCACAAGTGCCCACCAATTATACACATAATTTTTTTTTTTCCATTGGGATTTAAAAATAACCTTGTCATTAGTTCTAATAGTTCTCTTATACTATTAATAATTTATTATTAATAACTCTTAATAATTTATAGATATTACAGTTTAATTTTCTTTTAATGCACAATTTTTTGTAAAGCTTCTTTTAAATGATGTGTGTTGTGAAAAGCGCTATACAAATAAAAATTACTTGGAAAAAAATTACTTAATAAAGTTCTAATACATGGACCACCACCTACCATCTTAGATGAATCACAACATTACAAACTTTGATTCTGATGTAAAAAAAAGTATTTAAAAATCGGACAAAAAGACAAAGGTTCAAGACTGTGTAGCTACTTAATGTCTTTTGAGAGAATGAACTACTGAATCGAATGAAAACAGATGGAACAAAATATAAAACTATTGATTTAAACTTGTTGATTATAAATATACATATATATTAGTATCTCTCTCTCTCACACACAACACACACACACACACACACTCATATACATCCTTATTTATCCTTTTAGAAACAGCACGAGCCGTGACACTATTTCTGAAGTGACATTTTTTAATTACTAAAAGAGGCTTGGACGCATCATTTGGTTTGAACCAGCAATGGCAGATTCTGATCTCTCGTTTAAGAATGTAGTTCCATGCACAAATGCGTTTGTTATGACCGTACTCAGTTTTTCGTAATTTTTTTAAATGTATTTGAACTGTTGTATATAAGCAATATCATACTCGCAATCATGCTATATGGCCCTAAATCAGCACTGCTGTAATTTACTGCGGCCTTGTGCCTGTGGCCAAATCACAGCAGTGCTGATGTAGGGCCATATCGCACTCTTGCTCGTGTGATATTGCTTAAAAATATATATATATACTACCAAACACAAACTCGTCATTAAATACTTTAAGGAGTTACTTAAAAAATAAATACATTTCAAATGAAGATAAACATCAAATAAAGATAGGGCTACTAAACATTAGAACTCTTTCTACCAAAACACTAACTGTAAATAAAATTATTACAGATCATAGTTTGGATGTGCTCTGTTTGAATGAAACCTGGCTTAAACTGGATTAATATGTTAGTTTAAATGAATCTACTCCCCCAGGTTATCTTTATAAACATGAGCCTTGTCTGAAGAGTCGAGGAGGTGTTGCTACAATTTACAGTGAAGTTTTTGTAACTCAGAGGACAGGATATAAGTTTAAGTCTTTTGAACTAATCATGCTTCATGTGATACCATCAGATATAAATAAAAAAATGATTTTGTCTTTTGCCCTTGCTACAGTGTACAGATCATCTGGGCCTTACTCCGATATCCTTGGTGAAATTGCTCATTTTCTATCAGATCTAGTAGTTAATGTTGATAGAGCTTTAATTGTTGGTGACTTCAACATTCACATAGATAAGGAAAATGACACATTGGGATTAGCATTTATCGATATTCTCAACTCTCTTGGAGTCAGACAAAATGTGACATGGCCCATTGCCATATTCATACACTAGATTTAATTCTGTCATATGGAGTTGATGTTGATACTATAGAAGAGTGGTGACATCTCAGATCATTACCTCGTCCATGGCTTCTGGTTGGAGCGTGTGGTGATGGTCTTGGAGAAAGTGACATCATCAATGCACTTGCTGATGTAGCTGGTCATTGATGCTGTGTATTCCTCCAAGTTGGTAGAATCGCCATATGTTGCAGCCTCCCTGAACATGTGCCAGTCAGTACACTCAAAACAGTCCTGAAGAGCAGAGATGGCTCCTGCTGGCCAGGTTTTCACCGGCTTCTGAAGCGGTTTTGTGCATCTGACCAGCAGTCTGTATGCTGGAATTAGCATAACAGAGATGTGGTCTGAGTAGCCGAGGTGGGGGTGGGGCTCCACCGGTACGCGCCTGGGATGTTTGTGTAAACAAGATCAAGTGTGTTCGCCCCTCTCGTTGCAAAGTCCACATACTAATGGAATTTAGGGAGCACTGTCTTGAGATTTGCATGATTGAAATCTCCGGTGACCATAAACAGTCCGTCGGGGTGAGTGTTCTGAAGTTCGCTCATAGCCCCATACAGTTCAGAGAGCGCATCCTTAGTGTTAGCGCTGGGGGAATGTAAACTCTGAATGGCGGCATCCGGAACTCTGTCACTGAGCCACGTCTCCATGAAAACAAATACGCAGCAGTCTCTAAACTCACGCTGTGTAGCCTGCTAGAGTCGGATGTAGTCCAGTTTATTGTCCAGGGAGCAAACATTTGAGAGCAGGATAGACGGGAGTGCCGGCCGGCTAGGGATTGTTTTTAGCCTAGCATGGACCCCCACCCTCTTGCCGCACTTCTGCTTTCTCGCACACCGCTTACGACGTCCTCTCCCCCGGCCACTGGCATCAGGCGATGCCGAGGACTGGAGGCCTGGTCTCCGCAGCAAGCCGAGTACGCGTAGCGCCTCCTTTAGGTCATCATGCAGCTTGGTTTTTGCATGAATCCTATATTTGAGCAGTGTCTGGCGATGGTAGACACGAACACCGGTTGCTCCGATGTCCATGTGCCGCAAAAGTCTGGTTTTTTAACAAAAATAGCACCATTTTGGATCCAGAGTGGCCGCTGCATATTACCGCGCCACCATCTTGGATCTAGGCAGCCCTAAGAACAGCGAGGGCCAAACTGTACCGGGCCATCAGAGAGGCAAAGCGCGCACACGCCCAGAGAATCCACAGTCACTTCCAGGACAGCGATGACACGCGGCACATGTGGCAGGGCATCCAGGCTATCACCAACTACAGGACAACAACAGTTGCCTATGACAAAGATGCCTCCCTTCCAGATGCGCTGAACGACTTCTACGCTCGGTTTTAAGTGCAGAACGACATAGTGGCGAGGAAGACCACCCCTCCTCCCAATGACCAGGTGCTCTGTCTTACCACGGCGGATGTGAGGAAAACTCTATGTAGAGTCAACCCACGGAAGGCTGCTGGACCAGACAACATTCCTGGCAGAGTGCTCAGATGATGTGCAGACCAGCTGGCAGATCTTCTTACCGACATCTTCAACATTTCTCTGAAGAGCTAACAAAATATCAAAAGCTACAACATGTATGTTAAATCCAATACAAACTAAGCTACCAACTAATGTTTGTAGAACAGTACTCTCTCACCTCAGAAATATTGCTCAGTTATGACACATGCTCTCAGTTGCTGATACTGAAAAATTAATTAATTTGTTCATGACCGCAAGATTAGATTATTGTAATGCATTACTGGGAGGATGTCCAGCAAGTCCAAAAAATAAACTTCTATTAAATCAAAAGGCAGCAACTAGAGTGCTGACCTGAACCAAGAAATATGACCATATTAGCCCCATTTTATCATCGTTACATTGGCTACCTGATAAATGTTTTATTAATTTAAAAGTTCTGTTAGCTAATATACAAAGCTTTGAATGGTCAAGCTCTGCAGTACTTAAGTGACCTTCTACCACGCTATATTCCATCACGATCATTACAATTACAAAATTCTAGCTTGTTAATAGTTCCTAGAATATCAAAATCCACAAAAGGTGGTAGATGCTTTTCATACTTGGCTCCTAAACTATGGAATAGTCTCACTAACACTGTTTGGGATCCAGACACACTCACTCAGTTTAAGTCTAGACAAAAGACTCATCTATTTAGCCAGGAATACACCTAATTTATCCATCAACTCACAATTATGCTTCTTTTGTTAGGTCTGCTGGAACCATAAACATCTATCATGATCTATAACTCTGCATAAAATTTATTTAAATCCTGAGGTTACCAGAGCTGTCCAGATCTAGCTCCATTCCTGCTTAGTGTAGGACACTGCTATGTGCATTTAGTGATGACGATTAATGCAGCCGGTGCTAGCCAGACGTTTTGTCTTTTACGATGGATGAAGAGGATGAACTGATGGCAACTTCAACTGTAAGACATCGGATAATTCAATTGCCAATGCATGAACCTTGGAACCTTGGACAATTAACCACAATCTTATGGGGTATTGTGTTCCCTGCCACAGTCACCTTCAGCTTGCTCACTGAGATTCTAAATACAATTATTATTTAATTATTATACACCATTTATAATTATATTGAATCAAATTACACAACAATCACCCTAAGACTTTATAGATATTACAGTTTCCTTTTTTTGTTCATACATGATTTTCTGTAAAGCTGCTTGAAAACTATGTGTTTTGTGAAAAGCGCTATACAAATAAAAATTACTTGACTTGACAAGGGTATTGAAGGCCTTCACCAGTTATTTCACAACTAAACATGATTTGTTTTTTAAAGGAAGGTGAAATTTCATTGACTGGTGGCTTCTGCAGAAGCATATACCATTGTTTAACCACCTCTGAGCTCACAGTAGTTCTGTTTTTATATGTTCATAAGTTATCGTTAATAATCAATTTCCCTTTTTAAAATATTAATTTGATTTTTACTTCCAGAACTACACTGTTGCACTGATTCATATCTCCGCGAATGTTGTAGGTCATCTGGTAATTGTTCACCTACTGTTTCATGAATTCTGCGTGTTCAGACATCCTACTCATTTGACGAAGAGCTCTTGCTATTAATAGGGAAGTAAGCACAGACAATGCTTTAGGAAAAGTCACATTATGGAGCTGAGGACCTCCAATATGCATGCTAGATTGGGCTGTCAATGATGAGATTGTAGGGTGAAACATTTATGTTCTCAGAACCTTTAAGTGAGTAGACCATATCTCTATGCAAATAAGCAGAAGGACAACATCATATACTGCCAGAGTAGGAGTTGAAAAAAGGCAATTCTGTTAAGCTGTTACAGTCTGAAAATTGTGAGTGTGTATATGTTCCTGTTGCTTAAGCATCTGCCTGGTCTACCTGTTTACATTTCTACTTGGCTGAAGTGATTTCAATGTAATGTGAGGTAAAAGAAAATTGTACATACGGTATATACATTTACATAAGCAAAACTTCTCAACCTTTCTGTGCCTGCGAGATATAGAGATGAGTTTACTCTACTCATACACTCACAGCAATAACTGGTAGATTCTGGGCTACTGGCTGCATTTCTGACCTTATATAACATAAAGAAATTAATTCAAATAACGTTCCATTTGCTACCATTAGTTAATTTGTTCATATGAATAACAATGAATGATACTTTTACATAATTTTTTAATCTTGGTTAATATTAATCTTTAACATTTGCTAATACGTTTTTTTTATTATTATTATTATTTATTAAAACTTGAATAAGTTAACATTTGTTAATGCAACATGAACTAACAATGAACAGTTGTGATTTCATCCAATAATGATAAAAGATAAATAAGATTATGTTGCAATATTAATAAATGTTTTTATATATATATATATATATATTTATTGTTGGTTCATGATACCTAACACATTATAGGAAAAGTTTACTCAAAAATTTTAATTCTCTCACATTTACTCACCCTCATGCCATCCCAGATGTGTATGTTTTTTGTTTTTTTTCTAGTGGGACACAAATAAATATTTTTAGAAGAATATTTCAGCTCTGCAGGTCCATACAATGCAAGTGAATGATGGCCAGAACTTTGAAGGTCCAAAAATCGCATAAAGGCAACATAAAAATAGCCTAATCTATATGACTCCAGTGTTTAAATCCATGTTTCTGAAGCGATATGATTGGTGTGGGTGGGAAACAGATCAATATTTAAGTTCAGTTTTGTGGTGAACTTACCATTAAAGGCCCCAGCACACTTACATGGAAGTTCATCTTCGTTCAGAGGTAAAAATGTTTAAACCGCTGATCACCGACATACTATTTTCGAACATTAAGACAACCGCCATGCTGCAGGGGGAGGCATTTAGAAATACATTTAAATATGAGGACGCTCAAGACTACAGGTAAAACATGAACTAATATGACATGAAAATGTGTTAGCAATGACTTCATGCCTCTTTCATTCTATGAACAGAATTCACACGAGTAAATTCAGTAAAAGAAGGTTGATTTTACATTATTGTAAAGGAAGGTTGTTTTTATTAAGATGGTGATTTAAAGTAATATATATGCAGTGTATAATATTTGTAATGTTTACATTGTGCATTCATCGTGCTAAAGTGCGAACATGCTTACGCTCTGTTATTGTAATTTATGATAAAACAATCATACAGATATAGGCAAGTTCACACCAGCTCACTGATAACTCTGCATGTTGGCGTGTTCATGTTGACTGATATTGATTGACTGAACAATGAAAAAATAATTAGCTATCTGCCTCAAAGTAGGTGGAGCTCCAGGTCACACCTACTGATGACGTGGTCCAAGCCTTTAAGAAGTTTTCCTGAAAGTTTGCGAGCTGTTACGATCCTCTGAAACAAATACAATAACAGATTTTGTTCTAAATGACGTCACACCCGTTAGTTTTTCGATTTCATATAAAGAATGTGTGGCACAAATAAAATTATAAGGTTATATAAACAGACCCCCATTTTTAAAATTTGATAGTTTGGTAAATTTTCATTCAAGTGTAGTAATTAACTCATGTTGATTATTTTGGCAGAGATCTGCAATAATGGCACCATTTATTAATGTTATTCTAGTGCCTTAGTATATCCAACCCACTAGGGGGAGCTCTCATACAGATCTGCTCAAGGGCACACATAATACTGCAGGTGATCCAGTAAGGAGTAGTAAAGGCCTGTGTCTGTTTCCGAAGGCTGCATCCTCCGGAAGTCGCATTTGTTGGCCGCATACATCATCACGACTGTCTCGTTTCAGAAAAGCAAATAGGACACTTTGAATGCGACCTTCTTTCATGGGAATGCGGAGGATGCATGAGGTTTATCCTTCGTGGGCACTTTTCTTTGCTTCAACGGAAATGTCTAAAAATAAATTATGCCAATTTGCTCATAAATATGATGTACAAGTGCAAGGAATGTTAATTCCCAAGTTGAAGTACCTCAGTAGATGTGTACAGAGTATATAATATGTATAATTATATAAATATAGAATTCAAATAAAGTATTAGACTAAAAATACACCTGTAAAATCTATTTTCTTTTCTCTTTACATCATTATAACGCTCCTAAAATGTACCTCATGTTTTCCCTTCCAGAGGGACTTTGATCTTTTCCTACTCAAAGTGCTTACGCTTGTTAAAGAGTGGCGTGCTGTCATAGCAACCATGTTACGTTCCGTTTCTGTTTGTCCTAGAAAGGCCATCTCATTTAAATGAGGCTTGTTATACTGCAGCCATCAAAGGACGCGTCCTACCTAGCACGCAGCCTTCGAAATGAGACAAAACCAACACCAGAGAATTGAGATGATCCACTTATAATTACTTTGTATTGTGAAATCTTTCCTTGCAGGTAAGATTACCTCAACATATTGATAGCTAAAATGTTCATGAACACTTTTCAATCGTATTTTGATGTGTTAAGGGCGTTTTGAGCACCAAAACAGTTTTATAATTACTCGTGAATATAATGTGGGTAGCCATAAGTCAAGTTGAACTCTGTACTTGAAACAAGTTGATTATTTTTCATATTGATGACAATATCTTATGAAACGTGAGCTTTGTTTTGTCATTTTGTATCTTGACAGCTTAATTGGGTACTTGAGTGTAGAGTGAGTTAAATTGCTTCACGTGGAGTTTGTTAGTGTTCGCCATCTTGAGTAAAGCGCATGTCCACCATTGTAATGTAGCTTAGTGGATTCTATAGATAATGTCTGTTTATTCAAATGGAACAATGAAATGTGTAAGGTCTAGACTAATAAGAGGGAATTAAATTGTTATTGTTTAGACAGAGCAAATAAATTACACTTCTCTGAGAAGTTATGTTGTTTTGAAATTGGTTTAACAGTAAAATTATAATGACTGTTCAAATATGTTGTTATAATATCTGCTTAATTGTTAGAGCAATATGTTTATTTGGATTTGTAAGTGGATGTATTTACATTACAGGGAAATGTTAACGGTATATGGAGAAAACGTTGTACTGTATTAAGAACACTTAATATTGCAGGTGATGCATTTACGAGTAGTAACGCCAGAGAATTGAGATGCTCCACTTATAATTCTTTTTGCATTGTGAAATCTTTCCTTGCAGAATCCTTTTATTAAATGTCCAACATCTGAAAAGACACCTGCTCTTTCTAGACATGTAACATATGCAGAGGCCGTAACCCTTATTAATGTTGTTATAGATGAGTACTTCGTAGAATTTTGCCTTTGTTTGTGTGTGTAATTTGCATGTTGTTTGGAACTAAAACTGGATTGGAGTAAAGCTGTGAGAGTTCTTTGACATACTGTCTTGGATGATTGTGTACATCCAACATACAGTTTTCAAAGAAGGATATTCAACAACTGCCAATCTAGATTACAATGATACAATAGTACAACAAAAACATCATTAAAACATTTGCTTCATACTTCTCTTTTTCTGTTATCTCTGTTAGTCATGGATTAATTATTTATTAATTTTGTACCTAAGTAATATGTATGTTCATTTACAAATAAGCATGTTGAGGATAGCTCTACAATACAAAATTCTTGTAATTATGGAAATATATAATATGTAAAATACACTGTATATATATATATATAGAGAGAGAGAGAGAGAGAGAGAGAGAGAGAGAGAGAGAGAGAGAGAGAAGGACATTTTTCTGATGAATTCTTATACTGGTTTTTATAACTATAGCATTAGGGTTTCCTTCCACTGAGCATGCATATAAAGTACATAAGCATGTTCTATATGTGTTATTAAGATTTCTTCTTAATTATTCCCAAGTGAAGGGAAACCATGAAAAATCACCTCAGCAGGGCTTTGCTTAATCCTGTTTCAAAATGTGAGCCACTAGTCAAGGTCATTCGGAAATCTGTTATTAATTTGCCCCATGACAATAACTTCCTGCGGTGCTCCATATTATCTCTCATCAAAAGAGAACAGTCATTTGTCCCAAACTACCAACCAAAATAGACTGCAACAGTCTCCTGCTGACAGCCAATTGAATTCCACATCCCCCCTGCATCTGTCCTAAATGAGTGTGCATGATCAGCACCCCAGTTCTGATTGGATCAGGAAGTGTTTGCCTTGGACACTGTAACTACGGGAACCAAAACGGCAGCATAATTTGATTGCATCGCATTGTTCATTTGCTTGCTGTCAGATCTATTATCAAATGCAATTTAAATCTCAGTGATATGAAAATTAACATTCATTTGGTGCTAATGGGAATTGAAATGATTAATTCCCACACTCAACAAATGGAGCCTGGGAAGAAATCCCTCTTTTGTATACTGTTAGTCCTTTAAAAATGTGTAGTTCATCATGGCAAACATTTTCATCAGTGCTACAGTGCCCGAACTGTGAGGGCTTGGGAGCTTCTGACCACACTGATGCAGCAGGGTCATGAGGGAAGGGCAAAGTAGAAATGCTGCATACATCTGATCGGGAGTGCTTTTTATTTACTGCAATCCAAAGGAATCTAAATTCAGTGGAGACTTGAGTGGATGAGACTTGAAGGACAGAGACAGTGCCTCTCAAATTACTACATCTACATTCATCTGTCTTTTCAACAACATCAAGCACATGGAATCAATGACACCTATGACAGCACAGTCCAGCACCACTCTGCCAAAGGACAGTGGGGAGATTGCTTCTTCACTCTATCTCAGAGGTACAAAAGCAGTCTGAGGAGAAGCATTCTTCAGTGTGCTGCAGACCTCACTGGGAGAGCATTTTTCAAATGATATCTATATCACAGGCTTGAGATGGACATGGATTTTTAAAATACATTTATGAAGCTACTCCCCAAGGAGTCAATGGAGGATAGCTTTATCTTAACCAAAAAATTCAGCTTTTCACAAGGGTGGGTTTTCATGTCATATAAAGCCAAATTTAAAACATTTATAAAAGAAAGTGATTAGGATGTAACTGGTTGCAGAGTCATTAAAGGTTAGTTTGCCCAAAAATGAAAATTCTCTCATCATTTACTCACTGCCATGCTGTCCCAGATGAGTATGACTTTTTTTCTTCTGCAGAACACAAAAGAAGCTTTTTAGAAGATTAAAATGTTCTGGAAGTCCATACAATACAAGTGCTTGGTGGCCAGAAATCTGAAGATCTAAATATCACAAAGGCATCATAAAAGTAATCTATACGACTCCAGTGGTTTAATCAAAGAGTGTGTTTACATCCACGTTGTTACATGATAATGCTTAATAAGCCAACAATGCATGTGGTCATGTAAATGCATTAAACTGGTTCCTTTATTGGTGTAAGGTCACAAACACCTTAAAAATAAATCAAAAATAAAGATTTTTACCCATTATGCCAATTTTTCATGGCAGGTAAGCACCTTAACCTGCACTCTTACCGGCTCATGCAGTGAGGCGCATGTCTCTTCACAGTTTCACATCAAAAGCAGAGAATAATGGGATTATTTAAAATGCCATGTAAACGCAGATATCATGCTTTGGCTGATTTTTGGGAGTAATCAGTGTATTGGTGTGCATGTAAACATGCTCAATGTCCTCTGAAGGTAGAAGAGACACTTGCAGGTTATCTCTTGCCTGGCTCGGCATCATCGCTAAAGAGACCCACTCTCCCCACAAAGCTTTGGTGAGGACAGACCAAAAAATAACTCCTTTTTCACTATAAATCTTGATAGCAGTCTTCTTGGCAATAATGATGTCAAGCTTGATTATACTTCCTATAGCACCATCTAGCGTTCTGTGCATGCGTCAAGCACTAGGAAGTGTATTCAAGTTTGAAATAATGATCGTGCCTAGAGACTGCGATGTCAAGATGTACAGTGAACAATTTTTTATATTTTGGATTGTTCTCACCCAAAACTGGAGACATCATTGGATGCACCTGTAGCAGGGCTATAAATAGATGTGTCACAGGTGCATCGTCAGGTATTTTGTCTGAAGAGCAGTCCTGGGGCATCCCAGTGTGGCAATGAAGCGCCGCTTTTATCAGGGAACAAAGGTTACAGTCAAGTAACCCGAGACGTTCCCTTTCAAAAAGCTACACTTATGATGCTGCGCTGAGTTAGCGCTTTGGGAACGAGAATACGTATGCCGCCGCACTGTGGATGTCAGGACCCCTTAAAGTTGTGTAGTGTGCTCACAAGAGCGTGAGAGGTCTCAGACATGAGCTTGTGATGTCGACTCAAGGACATAAGAGCCCGGAGTGGCATGAACATCCAAACTATAAAATCTAATGAATGTGTGCGGAGAGGACCAGCCTGCCGCATCACAAACATGCTGAAGAGGGACACATCTAGCTTTAGAGGAGGCGACCCATCTGGTAGAGTGAGCCCTGATACCTACTGGCGAAGCTTGACCGCGCGCCTCGTAGGCCAGGGCAATAGCGTCCCTCACCCAATGCAACATAGTCTGCTTGGTGGCGGCCGCCCCACTGTTGCGGCCCCCATGGTAAACAAATAGTTGCCCTGACTTGCTCCACTGGCTAGTGCGGTTGACATAAGTCTGAAGGGCACAGAAGTCTATCCTGCTCCGGCGTTGTTAACGGCGGGGAGCAGAAGGCTTCGAGAGTAAACGGATGTAAGTTTGAGAAAGGAACCATAGGCAGGTAGTCAGGGTGATGGTGCAAAATTGCTTTAGCCATTCCTGGGGCAAAATCTAAGCAGGCTGGGAAGACAGACAGAGCCTGCAGATCCCCAATTCTTTTTAGAGAGGTGATTGCCATAAGAAAAACCATCCTGAGACTCAGAAGTTTATCAGACATTGACTCTAGAGGTTCAAAGAGGGTCTCAACCAGACCCTCGAGGACTATTGCTAAGTCCCATGAAGGGGTCCTGGTCCTAGCAGGAGGCCTCAGTTGCATAGCTCCACAAATGAAGCGAGCGAGTAGAGGATGTCCCCCCCAACGGCACCCCGTCAGTCAAGGCATGGCAAGCTGAAATGGCGGCCACATAGACCCTGAGAGTGGTGGGGCATGTGCCTGCTGACAATATTTCCTGCAGAAGTTCAGAACTGAAGCAATTTGGCAGTTAACTGGATCTGCATTATGTGCACTGCACCATCTTTCAAACACACCCCATTTATTGGCGTAAGTTCTTCTGGTAGAGGGAGCCCTAGCACTTAGAATGGTCTCGATATTTCAGGTGAAAACCCAGTGTCCCTCCTGTCCGGAATCGCCCAAGGCGAGCCGTCGAGGAGAGACATTATCTCCGAGAACCATACCCTGTTCGGCCAGCACGGCGCTATCAGTAAGAGGCAGGACCCTTGCTGGTGAACTCTGGCCAAGACTCCCGGGAGCAGAGAAACCGGGGGGGCAAGCATACAGGTGCATTCTGGGCCATGTATGTGCCATCGCGTCCAGACCCAGGGGGGGCTGGGTGACTCAGAGAGAAGTAGAGGGGACAATGCGCTGTCTGTTGGGAGGCAAAGAGGTCCACTTCTGCCCTGTAAAAATCTCAACCAGATTTGTTCCACTACCTCAGGGTGGAGTTTCCGCTCCCCCTTCGGTATTTTCTGTCTGGACAGTAATTCTGCTCCCATTCAGGCATCCAGGTATACAAGCTTCTCTGATTAACAGGAGCTTACCCTGGGCCCAAAGGATAATCTGCCATGCCAGTCTGTTTAGCTGGCATGAACGTAGACCTCCTTTAAGGTTTAGGTAAGAGACTACCACTGTGTTGTCCACCCGCACCAAGACATGGCAGCCTCTGGAGGAAGTATTTCAGGGCCAGAAATATGGCCATCAACTCGAGACAGTTAATGTGACAATCGAGTTGACGACCCTCCCATTCCTCTTGAGCTGGACAACCACTTTAGACTGCTACCCAGCCCGTCAGGAAGGCATCTGTCATTAGCAACCTGTGATGGCAAGACGCACCTAGAGTGGGACCCAAAGTGAGGAACCGGGGTCTGAACCACATAGAAAGGGTACGTAGCACGCGGCACGTAACCCTTATTAGCCATGGGGATTGGCCCTTGGATGAAATCCCCTGGCTTTGAGCCACAACTGAAATGGTCTCATGTGCAAAAAGTTGTCATGAGACCTAGTAGTCGTTGATACTGACGAACAGTGCAACCTTGGCCTAGCCTGAATTTGCTCAGGGTGTTCTGAATGGAATCGATTAGAGCGGGAGACAATTGTGCCCGCATTGTGATCGAATTCCATACGATCCCCAGATAGGTAGTTTTCTGAGTGGGAGAGAGGATGCTTTTCTTGGCATTGATCCTCAACCCCAGAGAAACCAGACACGATATCCCTGTGCTGTAATGCCAGTTCTTGTGACTGTGCTAGTATGAGCCAGTCGTCTATGTAATTCAGAATGCGGAATCCCTGGAGTCGCAAAGGAGCCAGTGCTGCATCCATGCATTCCGTGAATGTGTGGGGTGATAAGACTAGACCGAATGGAAGAACCCGATATTGGAAAGCTTCGCCCCCGAAAGTGAATCTCAGGAATTTCCTGTATTGTGGCAGACTTTCTATATGAAAGTACACGTCCATGAGATCGATCATGACCAACCAATCGCGATATTAGATTTGAGACACAACCATTTTGACGGTTAGCCTCTTGAACTTGAACGCCCTCGGAGCAATTCAAGCCTCGAAAGTCAAAGATCGGATGCAACCCCCCACCCTTCTTGGGAACCAGGAAGTATTTGCAGTAAAAACCTCTTTCTCTGGAAGGGGAACATATTCTATGGCCCCTTTGTTCAAGAGATTTTGCAGTTCTTTCCACAGTAGACATGCCTGCTCCGGTTTCACGGTAGTGGAAATCATGCCGTTGAAAAGGGGAGGGCGGCAAGCGAATTGAATTCGTATCCATTTTCTGTTCTTAGGAACCACATAGAAATACCTGGCAGAATTTTCCACGCTGCCAGGTTCTCTGAGATGGGCATTCATTTTGACACTTCCTGTTGAGGGGATGTCGAGTGTTCCGCGTCCTGAACTAAGGCAGGAAGCAGTGGTACACCCAACATTTCACTGGAAGCCTCTAACTCCCGAAACACCAGAGGCGGTGGGAATGGAGAGGTTTCGTGGGGGTTTGGGAGGGTCGAAGTGGATGATACACGCGCCCCATCCCGAGGAGGGCTACCCCCCACAAGGCTGGGCGCAAAACCGTCTGGGTTTTATTCCTTTTTAGAAATAACTGCCCTGAGGTCTTGGCTTTGGGGGCTGCTGAGGGCGACAAACCAGACCACAGTCTTTACGAGGGGGAGCATGATTCGCAATGCATTGTTTTTGAGTCTCCCGTCTAAAAGGACCGGGGCGGGGCTGGGTGGCCAACAGCCCCTCCCCCTGAGTGTGGTGAGGAAGGAATTGCTCGAAGGCTTCCTTGTGACTTTTTGCCCTCTGGAACCTGGTGATAACTATATTCATAGCATCACCAAATAAGCCAGAAGGCGAAATCGGGGCATCGAGAAGGAAAGTTTTAAGCCATAAGTGTCTCTCCGTGCTGACTAAAGCAGACATAGACCGGCTAATGGCGCGGGCCGCCTGCTTGGTCGTGCAGAGAGACAGATCCGTGGCTCGACGAAGCTCAGAGAAAGCCTCTTCGTTGACCGTGGTGCCCACACTCAGGTCCTTCAACAGATTAGCCTAGTGTGCCTGTAACACTGCCATAGTGTGCAGGGCAGCACCAGCCTGACCTGCTGCCTGATAAGCCTTCCCCACAAGCGTGGAGGTGGTCCTGCACAGCTTTGTGGGGAGAGTGGGTCTCTTTAGCGATGATGCCGAGCCAGGCAAGAGATAACCTGCAAGTGTCTCTTCTACCGGCGGCATCAACGAATACCCCCGAGCTTCAGCACCCACGATAGTCTAATATGTCAACGTCGAGGGCACGAAGACACGGGAAGTATAAGGATTCCTCCATGAATGAGAATGCTCGTTATGGAGGTCATAGAAGAAAGGAAGGGACTGATATAGCATTTTTGGCCACCAGACAGAAATCTGTCTTCTAGTTTGGAGCGTGGCCAGTCTAACTATAGTCTGGCCACAGCCCGAGTAACTACCTCGAGTAATTCCTCAGCCGCTTTATTATTGTGCGTGGAATGTACAGAGGTTCAACGTCCTCCTTGTGAACCGAAGAGGCGCCGAGGCGCGCTTCAGGCTTATGAGAAGGATCAGTTGGATCTGGGGAGAGAGCGAGTGATAGGGACAGACCCGTCTCTCGCTCCTCAGCCAGATCTATGCGAGAGCCCCACGACGAAAGAGAGGACGCTGGCTCTAGGAAGTAGGCGAGACGAGTGTGAAGCATTTTGACTCTAAACAGATCGCAATGCCTGCACCCGCCCTGCGCAATGCAAGAGCAGCATGCTCTTCCCCCAAACACACACAAAACAAAACTGGTGTGTGTCCGTTTCAGCCATAGATCGTAAACATGAGAACATTGTTTATCAGTCATTATTTTTCTTCTTTTTTTAAAGAAAAGAGAGAGGTTTCTGTGCACTGCCTAACAATTCCAACTCCTAACAGAGGAAAGTAGAAAATTTCTGACAGGCTCATGAAGCACACACACACGCACACAGAGAGTGATCTGAAGACAAAAGATCTGACGATGCACCTGTGACGCATCTATTTATAGCCCTGCTACAGGTGCATCCAATGATGTCACCGGCAGAGGCTATAAATTCCGGTCAATGTTCATTGACGTGTTGCACACATATTCACAGCTGGTCACACCTAAAGTTGTTCCCAAAGCGCTAATTCAGCGCAGCATCATAAGTGTAGCTTTATAAAGGGAACTAAATTTATATACTATTTTATTTTTTTATTTTTCTTAAACAAGAAAAAACTATTTATCAATGGGTTGACAACAATAAACTTATTTTTCCTTTGAGTTAAGTGTATTTTCCTTACCATTGTGGCAAATAGTTTTAAGCAAAAACCTTCTGAAAAGACATTTTGCTTCTCAAGTAAATGTATCTAGTTTGAAGGGTGCAAAACAGGAAGAAAATATACCAAGCAGGATTAGTGGGAGGAGGAAAGGAAAATTAAATTTTCCAAATTTAGTTTTACTTTATTGCAATAAGACAAGATTATATGTATTACTCCTCTGAAAATGTTGTAACAGTTGGCAGCCACCAGTGAAAGTCATAACTCTTGCCTCCTTAAAGAGATGAGAATTATTTTAGTACTGCCTCATCCCTGCCCAGCTGGCACCTGTGCTCTCAAATCTTATGGTCCTGTGGTTTGCTTCATGGCCAAGCTTCTCAACTTATGAAAATATCAGGTACTTAGAAGAATTTATCATAAAAAAAACTCTGATGTATTTCCATACATTTCCACATAGAGGTGGACATTGCAAACTCTGGGTTGATATTATTAGAAAAAGCATATAATAAAGGGATAGGTTACAACTTTAAATTCTGGTTGGATGAGCAATGTTTGAAGCTGTTGTAAAATGACTATAAACACACACACACATATTAAATAAACACATTAATCTAAAGTTGATATGTTGCTTGGCAACTGAAAACAACCTACTCTTTTTTTTACTGAACTTTATTATTGGCAGAATTGTTTATTCCGCTTCACATCATGAATAAGAACAACCTAAGTCTTATTGCTTTAAAGGTCAACTTGGAAATCAGTACTCCAAAATCCACTCATACCAAGATCCATGTGCCAGTTAAATCTTTTCAGATTTTATGACAGTAACTCTCACTGTTGTCAGTAACTGTTGGTGGAGAAAGCAATGTGTAGTGACATGAATGAACCCTACCTGTCACAATTTAATTGTTTTACTTTTCTTAAGCATCTAATCAAGGCAACTATTTTACCATGTGACAAACTGTTTCCACACAAAACTAGATTAATTAGCATACTGAGGCATCTATTCCACTGACTTCAGTTAAAACAGAACAGCCTCTATTTCACATATTTCTGAAATCTGAAAAATGGACTCATGTATAATGCTACTGTAAATTACAATCTTAGAAAATATCTTTCATACTAATAGCTGCACCCTGAAACATGCTGCTGATTAATTCCTAATATAAAATAACAGTTAAACAATTAATTATGATAATACCTTTGTATAATACCGGCCTGTTTCTCTCTTAAGTTAACAGATGTTCTGTGTTTGCACTTCTGAAGCATCTTCTTACTAGACAGGACCTGCTGTTTGTACATTGATTATCATTTGGACCCTCTAGCCATCTCCGGTGCATTCTTTGAATTGAGTGATGTTAGGAAAAACATTTTCACCACACATCCCTCACTACTGACTACCTTTAAAAAAAGGAACTAACTTGGAATCAAAGTCAAGGTTGGAGAAAAAAAGGAGATGGTGAATCTTAGCCTGACTAGTGCATCCAAAACCATACATTAAAAGACTAATAGGAGCAATCGGTTCTGGTTGTTGTGTATGTTGTCTGGATAAGGAGCGGCAAGGAGCTTTAGTGAATGTGTTAGTCTACTCTTGGTCTGCAATAAAACACTACAAGTGTACTGTGAGACTTTTAAGTTATTAGATAGAGCAACAGAACAGCTTAAAGTAAAGAATTTTCTGCTAAATAGGGTGACTTGTCTTGTTATTTTCCATTTTGGTGTGTTGGTGAATACTCAAGTATCAAGTTTTTTGTCATTCCAGCCATATACAAGTATACAGTGGAAAGCAATGTTGTTTCACCATTCCTGTAGTCCAATTTCACAAAAAGTTACAATAAACAAACAATAATACACTGTGAACAATACACTTAAACAATAACATAACAATAAGTACCAAACAGTGGGGGTCGGGGGAAGGGGAAACATATAGGGTACAGGTGATGGCAGCAGCAGTTCAACATAAAACATGACAGCTATGGCAGATAGAAGTAAACTGGTCAACCTCCATTGCTAAAAAATGCAAACATCATTAAGCAACACCACAGAGGGTGGAATGATCATTTGTTCATTTTTCAATTCTGAAAAAAATGTCAGGGTTGCTTTCGGCATTAAACTATAATCTACTGACAGAAGAAGAGTTTTAATTCTTAAATTATGCTAATATATCTAAAAACCTAGACTTACCATATATAAAAATACTCACCGTTCAAACTAGATGACATGGAGGAGGATGAGTGTTTCAATGAGTTGCATGTAAAAAATGTGACATACCAATCTTAGCAGATGAGCGAGGTGAAGGAACTGTGTATGCTTTTGAAGTGGATGACATACCCTTGCAGGTACAGTGACATGATGCAAAGGTTTGGTCACCGACAAGCATCTGTCCTGTGTATGTCCATAAACTACGTTGTTGACTACATAGTATATGCTGCACATAGTCAGAGGATAACTCTGTGGAACGACAACATTCTAAACACTTCTGCATTAAAAAATATGCTGACTGTATCCACCAAATGGGAGCCCCTTTAGACACTGCTTTGGATTCATAGACGGCACTGTACGACCCATTGCCAGACCTAGAATAACACAGAGGGTCCAATATAATGGTCACAAGCGGGTGCACAGTCTAAAATATCAGGCAGTTGTCATTACTATTGGCTTAATTGCCCACGTGTATGGCCCTGTTGGTAGGTTTAAATTCCTTACCATATTTAAAACAATGTTGTCAACTTAATACACTTTAAAAAAATTATTTAACAGAGGATAAGAAGCACAACTCTGGGATGCTGGCAGAATCTGGACTTTTACCCCTGATGGAGCATCATGCTGAGTCTGTGGACGGTGATCTATGGGGGTATGGGGAACCCGCTTACCCACAACGTGTGCATCTGCAGAGCCTGTTCTGCACTGTTCACCTCACCCACCAAATTAAAACATTTAACAAAAGGTTTGGGGACAGAGCAAATTACTTCAAGTTCATGGACTTCAAGAATAATTAAAAAATCAGGTTGAGTAGTGTTTGGAAAATGTACGTTGTATCTGCTTTGTTATGAAATGCTCTTACTTGACTGTATGGTAATCTTAAAGGTTTTTTAACTTGCATCCTCCACACATTCAAGACTCACTCACTAAGGTATACACATTAAACACTGTAGATTTTATTGCATTAAAACATTTTTGCATTAAATAATTTCACATCTGTACATTCACACACACACACACACACACAAACCTGTAGACATAATTGCATTAAAAAGAATGTTAAACTAATTGAATTAAAGAATATCTCACCTGTAAATTTATTCACAGATTTTCTTTTATTATTAAGAGAGCATTTATCCATTAAAATCATAAATGCATGTATGTAAACAGTAGAAGAACTTACTCTTTCTTTGACATACTTTCAATGATGGCAAGTAAATCTTGCTGCTGCTGCTTGCATTTGCCTGCATTTGTTGTTGCATTAGCTGCATCATTGCAGTCATCTGCCTTTGTGATTATTGTGTTGCCTTTGCTTGCTCTTCAATCTGCATTTTTCCATTTCTCTTAGCTCCCTCTCAGCCTATCCTCTCTCCCTTAAAAACTCACTTGAGTCATTTCCACTTTTCCTTTTACGTTTGTTGATTCTTCAATCCTCTCCCTCATCACTTAACACCCTGGTGGACTGACTCACTCTCTCCATGGCATCTTCATCGCTTCCTCTACTTTGGTACGGTCTGGCTCTATCTTCCTCCTATTCTCACCACTTCTTCTGTTTTCCTCTGCTGACCTTTCTTTCTCTGTTATTTCTTTAATGAGCTCATCTTGTTCTGTTGTATGTGCCACTACTTCTCTCATCTTTGTTATTTTTCTTCTTGTATTTCATTTGTATAAGGGCAAATCTCTCCCTCACAGATAGAGTTGCCACTTGAAATAAGGGTCACTTAAATGACAGAGTATTATGAGACAGAGTTAATATACGTTAATAATAAAAATTGTGCACCCTTTCTTGTATACTGAAATTAGAATTTTCCTGACCCCTGACTTATAAAAGTACCTTCTTGTACCTATATGGTTCTGTTAGCAGAATTTATCTACATAGAAGCTCATAATGTCTCCCTGTCCACTCCATAGGGGCTCTAAACAACATGAAACATGGACTTGCTAGCTCATGTATGAATACATAGTCTGTAACTAATTGTCTTGCTAGCTAACTTATTAAAAACCTATTCTAACTAACTGTGGGTAATGTGTAGAATTAGAGGAGAATGTTTTGATATGTACTGTGATCGCTTCATATCATCTCTTGTAAGATTAACGTCAACACTCTCTGAGGTGTTGCTGTTTGCAACAGCTGACAAATCTTTGAACAAAGTATAAAAAACAAAATAATTAGCTTGCGTTTAACAAATCGCTACACAGAAAACTTTTAAAGACTAATGGTAGAAACATATTACAGACACAATTACAATACCAGATACCACAATTCATAACATTTACCTACCAAACCTGTTGCTTAGTATCAACAACAGCAAATTCTCACAAAGAGTCTCCCGTAGTAGAAAGCAGAATACAACAGACAAATTCATCTTGCGCATGTGCAATAGAACTGAGAACGCCATTGCCGAATGGTCCCATTGTTACTTAAAGTCCCTAGTGACAAATTGATGCTATCAGTTATCTCAGTGGAACAGTCCAGTCTTTCCTCTTGTGATGGAAGTAGGGGTTAAGGCATTGAGAAGCCTGAAATCTTGAAGAAATAAACTGTTGTACAGTCTTTTTGTATTGGCCTGTATACTATGGAACCTCCTATGAGACAGCAGCAGGGCAAAGAGTTCATAGGAGGGGTGAGTGGGGTCTTTTGTGATGCTGAGGGCCTTGTTCACACAGTGTGTTTGATTGATATGGGAGGGAGAGATGTTCCAATATTTCTCTCTGCATGTTTTACAATTTGTCCTAGGACATTGTGATCTGAAGCATTGCGGCTGCCAAATAAGATAATGATGCATGAGGTTGTAATGCTCTCAATGGTTCATCTGGGGTGGGCGGTGTAGGACTTGAAATCAATGATTGTCTTGTTTGTTTTGTCAACAATCAGAGAAGTTGTTCTTACACCAGTCCACTAGAAGCACAACCTCCTCTCTGTATGATGACTCGTCATTGTTGCTGATAAGGCCCACTACTGTGGTGTCATCTGCAAACTTGATGGTGTGGTTTGAACTGTTTTTGGCAGTACAGTCATGAGTCATCAGGGTGAACAACAATGGCTGAGCACGCAGTCTTGCGGGGATCTGGTGCTAAGTGTGATGTGTCTGACCAGTTGTTGCCCATTCGGACTGCCTGAGGCCTCAGACAGGAAGTCCAGGATCCAGTTACAGAGCAAGGTGCTGGATTTGAGTGATCTCAATTTCTCTGTGAGGTTTTGAGGAATGATTGTGTTGAATGCTGAACTAAAGTCTATGAACAGCTTTCTAACATATGTTTTTCTTCTCCAGATGGGACTCTGCCAGATGAAGGGAAAGGGATAGTGCTTTGGTCGGTATGCAAACTGAAGAGGGTCCAGAGAGGTGGACAGCAAAGACTTGATGTGGCTCATGAATATGAAACACTTCATATTGTTGGTACTGCTATGATGGTAGTGGATTTGAAGCAGGCAGGGATGATAGGCTGCCTTAGAGAGTTGTTAAAAATGTATGTGAGAACATCAGATAGCTGGCCTGCACATACTCGGAGCGCGTAATCAGGTATGTTCTTAGGTCCGGCAGCTTTCCGTGGATTGACTCTGATGAGTGTCCTTCTCACATAAGCTGTGGAAAAGTACCTGATCCTTAGGGGGAGGTGTAGTTTTCCACACAGGTGTAGTATTCAGTGCTTCAAACCATGCATAGAATTTGTTGAGCACATCTGACAGGGATGTATCACTGTCACAGGTTTGAGGAGTAGCCCTGTAGTCAGGAATGGCCTCTATGCCCTTTCTGTATGCCCCTGTATGGCCCATTAATTTAACCACTAGAGTTGTATGGAGGACATTTATGATGACTGTGATTTTTGGAGCTTCAAAGATCTGATCGCCATCCACTTGCATTTTATGGACCTACTAAACTGAGATATTTTTATCTTCAAATGTATTCTGCTGAAGAAATAAGGTCATACACACCTGGAATGGCATGAGGGTGAGTAAATGATGAGATCATTTACATTTTGGGGTGAATTAACTCTTTAAGTCTACATAAAATGAATTTAGAGTTCTGCTTAGAAGAGCCATGAGGGCAGACTAGCTGATTCTAATCTGAGGCAATTTACTTGATTACATGCTTTGGGACAGTGTGTGAATTGTAATATGACTTCCAGGGAGGTCAACTTTATAAAGTAATTTCTGAAAATAATTTTGGGGCACAGTCTGTTGTAGTATTATACATGCAGAAGAATTGAAATTACATGATTTGAATCTAGGAAAAAAACAACCTTTTTAATCCTGGAATTCTTCAACATCATAAATTACGGACCAAGCATCAACAATCCTACTGAAGGCCTGTCTTTGGGCAATAAAATGGTCAAGACATTCTAAACACCATAATTCAAAGCAAAAAGGGTCATTGGTCAGAAAGGCCCCTCAGCATGACCTTCTGAAATTCCACACAGAGTTAAAACAGACTTTCCTTTGAAAGGTTTCCAAAAGACCATCAGATTTGCACGACTCGAATACTAACACATTTCATCTTAATCCAGGAACATTCTACACAAAGTCACAGTACTTTACTGATTTAACATTCTAATATGTACAGAATGTATTTAAAGCCACGATTTTTTTTTATCCACGGTCTTGCTAAGTAATTCTGACAATTGCTTTGAACTGTGGTAACTTGTATAACTGACAAATTCATGATTATAGCCTTATAAAATATGTGTAATGTTTTATCCATGTTGTATAACCAATGAATTAACCAGTATGACTTGTAACCAGGGATTTTCATGTTTTGTTACCTACATGTATAATATCCATGATAGAATGTCATGCTTGGTATGCAACGGTTTGCTTGGTTACATAGAGAAAGCTGATAACAAATATTATGTCTCTTGTACAATTCTCAAGATATACATTTTAATGATTAAATATGCACTATTTTTGAGCGGGAAATTTATAAGACGGAAAGGACAGCCCAGTCCACCATGTGACTCTGAAAAGTCATTTCTGATTGGCGCAGGACACCTTTGGGGATGCGGCCAATTTCAGTTTAAATGTTTCCAAACAGGAAGAACACACTCTCTTCTTCTCTTCTCTTGTCTCTGCTCAGACTTTGCTCTGACTCTTCCCTCGTGGTCTTCTCTGGATCTCGTCAGAACCGGATCCATACCATATGAGGTCCAAGGAAGCTTGGGACTCGAAGTCCCGATGAAGCCTCTCACTCTCTAAGGTTCAGCCTCAATGAGAAGGCCTCGCTTCAAAGCCAATGTAGCATCTGGACCAATCAGACACACAATTATTCATTATTTAATGAATAAGCCAACAGATGTCTCAAGACTGTAACAAGCAAAGGTCCAAGTAGACCCAAGCTTACTCCGTTTTGTCTGCTCCCCCATTGATCATTATCAAGCCTTTACACTGTCTTTGCTGACACTGGACCAGCTAATAATGGACCCCCAGTGACAAAGGGGGGGCTAGGTTAGCTGCACGCCAGGGCAATCGTTCCCCCACTAAGAAATGGACTCAAAGCCCAGAACAACAGATGTTTCTTCATTAGATTATAGACAAACTGTCTATATTCACATGTGTATCCCTAGGAAATTGTGTATCCCTAGGAAAAGTTCATTACTGTCTTGTAAAATGTTTGATGTACTGTATACTGTTTTATGCATGACTTATGACAGGACTACCATCTAATGTAAAATTATTTATTATCATGATTCCTACCAAATTAATCCTTGTGTGACATCCTACACAATGGTATATATAATTCTGACAGCAGGCATCGTATGCTTGCTATATTAATCAGAGCATAAAGGGGCTTAAACTAACCCAAATCATGCAAGTGAGTCAGCTTCCAAACAAAGGAACATTTCCCACTTGGAAATTGCACCTCTGTCATTGTTCAAGCCAGACTCGAGAGGAGGGACCTCCAGCAGAAGTTAAAAGACATGTCCCGCCTCTTACTCTTTTTCTTTCCCCTGGCTCTTTCTCCTGACCCTCTGTTGCTGTTTGTGTGGGACCGGGACCATCCTTTCCAAGGCCAGCAGGCATCAACACCTCAAGCCATGTGCAACTACCTCGACCATAGAGTCAATGAACACCAGAGTTCATCCTAATTTCTTCATCCAACACGGAAGAAAATGATTGCAACTTGAACACCATCGACTCAAGGAACCATCAAGCCTTTCTCCTGTGACTGCATACAGGCACTCTCTCTCAACAGCCAAGGCAATTGAAAATATCATACCAGTAACTAACTGAACATAGCTTTAGTATAAGACATGAAAGCCCCTTTGTAACAAAGGTGCTTTTAAATTAAGAAACGGATGGTTCCCTCAGATGGTTAAGTGACTCTTTTCATAACTTCATTTATCCTATTCTGTTCCGGTTTCATTGTATTTTTCCCTTTCCCATGTATGAGTGATTTGTGTATGTCTGAGTTGAGTTGATTCTGGTCTGCTTGTAAATCAATTTAAATGTAACGATTCGATCTCAGCTCCATGCTAAGAAAGAGTTATTTTTGTGTGTACACGAAAAATATCCTTTCCAATCAATACTGAGTGTTCGTTGGACTAACAGATAAATTGATTGTAATGTTAATTCAGCTACCTCAAGTTGATTCTATTAACCGATCCAAATGTTCATAATTAATTATAACGAGTATGTTTCCCTTTTAAAGATATTTTTGACTGTGGAATATTTTGATAAATAATCTCATCCCTGTTTCTAAAAGATTTCACTTCAAATATATACCTATATGTGTAATATTATTGTCAATAAGTCATGAGAATAATATTACTCCAATAAGAGAATTAATCACAATTCTCTTATTAAAGCTAATTCCCTACAGTATAAATTGTGAGCTGATACAACGAGACATTGTATTGTGATTTGAAATGGTTGTCAAACACGGCTGATTCCATTATAACTTTCCTTGCATAGTAATGTAGAAATAGGACCGTTTATTTCCTAGCTCTCACATACTGTTTCCCTTACAAATAATGGTACTGTACATGACACTTTAACCCGTGCAGTGAATATTTATCATACCATTTATGTTTTCATTAGTGTTGACCCAGATCACCAATCACTGGTGTTGGTAGCTATGGCAACAAAAGTTCAAGGGAAGTCCTAAAGAGACCCTTCCAGGGCAATTTACCACGCAAGCACAACCTGTCAACGGCATTTTGTAAACACAGTACAGCTAAGCTAATGCATAACAAAACACTGCTAAACTTACCAGTTAGCGAACTTTCATTGAAACCCCTAAATACGCTACACCAAACTCATCATTCATACAGACAATAACTATCTGATCTTACAGAGGTCCAAAACATTGACGGAACGAACTTTTGACCAAGAGCCAAGAACCAAGCAACACAAAGAATGCAAGGAAACACCATGAAACGCAAGTACACCTCCAATATTGTGCTCAAAGTGCTGGTGTATTAGTTAAATACTTTGGGTAATCCGATAGTAAATCGATGTAGGCTCAAATAAGGTTAAATGGTTCTTAAGGCATTGTCAACAGACAACATAAAGTTAATTTTCACTGTATTGATCATTTATTTTCACATTCTGTCACACTTCTCACCAAACTGTCTCATGCATGTATGTGTTAGATTAGATTTATGTTTAGAATAGCAATAAATTTTGTCTGTATTCAAAGATGATTTGACTGTGGTATATTTTGATAAATAATCTCATCCCTGTTTCTGAAAGATTTAGCTTCAAAGCTGTACCTAAATATGTTAGATATTATTTTCAATAAGCCATGAGAACTTCAATAAGTGAATTAATCATTCACTGTAAGCTAATTCCTTACAGTAAAAATTGTGAGCAGATACAACGAGACGTTGTATTATGATTTTAATGGCGGAGAATTTTATTCAGACAAATAATCTAGTTATTTGTCATTTATCTAATTTAAAATAGCTGTCGAATGCGACTGATTACATTAGAAATTGCCTTACATAGTAATTTAGAATCAGGACAGTTCAATTCAATTTCATATAATGGTGTGTGAATGAGGGCACTTTAATGCTTCCCTTCTAAATATAGCATACCAAATACCCCTACATATAATGGTGTTAGAATGCAGGCACTTTAATGGTTCCCGTCTAAATTCATCAGTACCAAATATCTTACACTATTGAGGTGCATCAAAATGTTATTATGGCATCTCCAACACAGTTAGCCAAACGTCAACTGTCTTTTTAAACCAAATTTAAACATTTACTTGTGATGTACTTAATTATAATTAATAATTAAGTATTAATAATTAAGCACAATGATGATGATTTATCGACTTTATAGACATTAAATTTTTATCGTCTGTTAATGCTGAACATCTGTAAAGCTGCTTTGAAACGATGTGTGTTGTGAAAGGCGCTATACAAATAAAATTGACTTGACTTGACTTGACATGTACTTATGATACATAAATCTGGCAAGTTTCAATGTACCCTATAATACTGGTCCTAATGGAAAGTGCCCAAGCAGTGTACTATTGCCATCTCTTTAACTGAACTAGTTGTTAATGACACAATTAACAGTGTGTGTGTGTGTGAGATGTGTCCATCTTCTCTTGGAATAAATTACACAAAGAGAGGTACAGTATGTGTCCTTATCCATTGATATATTCCAGTCTGTCTCTGTCCACTGTATTTTCCCTCATCAGACCTGTGGTCCAGTGTAACCCTTACTATAGTCCAGAGAAAGTGCACAGTTGAACAGCAGATAAGCAAATGATGGCGATTCTGTCTATGACAGCTAACTAAATATTGGCAGATGATATTACAGCTCTCGTGGAGAATCACTTTGTTAAAAAATACAAAATACAAAACAGGATTAACTGGTGGCTTTCATATTTCTTGTTTACAGGTGTGAAATGCAGTAGCATTGTTATGGCTATCACTTGTCAATCATCACAATTGCAGGAGTAACTTATCTATTCCGTTCACATATGGAATAAAAAATTTGGGGATTCACTCCCCCATTTAAATGTGGTTGTCACTTTTAGGTGTATTGTAGGTGTATACAATTAGGTGTATGCCTGCCTAATAGATGAGTCTTTAGACCATATTTAAACTGTGGGAGTGTGTCTGCATATCAAACTGGGCCCCAGTTAGTTAAATACTATTACCATTAAAACTATGAGCCAAACTACTAGAGAGGAGAGTGGCACCTCCCTGGAGGGATGGAGTCTGTCTCTCTTTAGCAGGTCAGATCTACCCCAAAAATTCTTCCAATTGTCTATAAATTCTATTCTATTCTCCAAACACCACTCAGAAATCCAGCCATTCAGTGACACTAATCTACTATAAAACTCATCACCACGATGAGCAAGGAAGGAACCAGAGCATATAACAGTGTCTGACATAGTTTTTGCAAATTCACACACCTCTTTAACATCATCTTACGTGATCTCCGACTGGCAAAGCTGGACATCGTTTGTGCCGACATGAATAACAATTTTAGATAATCTACATTTAACATTAGCCAGCACTTGTAAATTTGATTTGATGTCAGACACTCTGGCACCCAAAATGCAGTTAACAATAGTGGCTGGAGTCTCTATTTCCACGTTCCTTACAATAGAATCACCAATCACAAGGGCTCTTTCAACCACAGCTGGACTGGGAAGAGAAATTGGCCCGGATTTTTACATAGCAACTGGCCCAAAAGTTGTTGAGTGGGGGGGGGGGGGGGTAACCAGATTACCAGTCAAGCCATGCTTTCAACATGATTCTCAATGGGTGTATCACTGAGTGTGGCGAATCGATTGGAAACTCAAACAGGAACGGGAGAGTGGTGTGTGTGTGTTGCTCTCTGTACTATTCGCATCCGAAACAGTATCTACCGGCTTCTCTTTCTCACTAACCTCCACTAGCATTCGGATATACTTAATTAGAATGGGTTATAATTAATTATAAATATATATAGATCAGAATTTATTTTAGCAGAAATAATTTTAAATCGACTGATCTGTTTGTCCACCGAACTGACAGTACAATCTTCAATCAACTCTTAAAAAAAAGATTATTCTTCTGGCTAAGAAGAATAATTTGTTCTATATAGTACTAACAGTACAAAAGCAAGTAGCAAGATCAAACATTTAAGTGACTTTGATGTGTGAGCTGCATACACAGAGACAATCAAGCATGGATATATTGGGTTTAATAAATGAAACTATGGGTAAATACAACTAAACTTAAGCAAAGAATATATACAGAATACCTAAAAGTAGAGAAAAAGAGAGAGAGAGAGAGAAAAACAAAGAATGGCACGATTTACAATCAGTTAACTACGTCCACGAGGACACAACACTCCTCGTTGAGAGTGCTCGGACCCGTAAGGGGGGGGGGGGGGGGGGGGGGGGGGGGGTCTGGTTGTGATAGGCCAATGAAATGGCATCCACGACCCAGTGGGAAAGCCTCTGTCAGACAGCATTCCCTTTCCGCAGTCCGCCAAAGCAGACAAAGAGGCAGCGCTTGCAGGTTCACTACCTGGTCTCTAAAGGGTGTGGTAATAACCTTGGGCATGTAGCCTGGTCTCAGTCTTAGGATCACATATGTTTCTGCCGGAAAGAACTCCAGGCAAGTGTTGCTAACAGAGAACGCTTGCAGGTCCCCGACCCTCTTGATGATCAGCAGGGCTGGCTTTAGATAGAGGGCCCTGAGTCGAACTGATTCTAGCGGCTCAAAGGGAGGTCTCTAGAGGCCCGCGAGGACCACTGAGAGATCCCAGGAGGGGAACAGGCTTGGCCGGGAGGGATTCAACCTCCGGGCGCCTCTTAGGAACCTGATGATTAAGTCGTGCTTACCCAAAGACTTGCCGTCTACTGCATTGTGGTGGGCCGCGATAGTGGCGACATACACTTTCAGGGTGGAAGGGGACAGCCTCCCCTCCAGCCTCTCCTGCAGAAATAAGAGCACTGACATAACTGTGCACCTCTGTGGGTCTTCAGCCCAGGAAGAACACCAATTCAGGAACAAGCGCCACTTCAGGGCATAAAGTTGCCTGGTAGAGAGGGCTCTGGCTTGGTAGATCGTGTCTACGATGGCAGGTGATAGACCAGCTAGATCTTCTGAGTCCCGTCCAGGGGCCAAACGTGGAGGTTCCAAAGGTCTGGGTGCGGACGCCAGAGCGTGCCCCATCCCTGAGAAAGGAGGTCTTTTCGGTCTTTCCTTTGTTCCCCTTCTTTATGTACGCTACCGTGGTGGTGCTGTCTGACCTGACTAGGACATGTTTGTCTCGAACTAACGGGAGAAACTTCCACATGGCAGAGAAAACAGTCAGCAACTCTAGGCCACTGATGTGCCAGCACAGCGGGGCCCCTTTCCAACAGCCCGTGGCAGCGTGCCCATAGCACACAGTGCCTGAACCACATTTGGAGACGTCGGTCGTGGCCAGGACGCATTGGGACACCTGCTGCAAGGGGACCCTTGTCCGCATAAAGCAGAGGTCTGTCCAGGGTTTTGACATTTAGCGGCAGGCAGGGGGTGATGTAGTGCTGAAGCAGTCTCATATGCATCAAGCCCAGTGGCGCGGCCGCCGCGGAGGATGTCATATGCCCCAGGAGCTTCTGGAAAGGTTTTAAAGGGACCGCCGTGCCCAGCCTGAAGGCGGCGAGGCATATTAGCATTAACATTGAGACTGACAAGTTTGACTCCATGCCGAGAAAAGAGATGCCCTGAACTGGGCGAGCTAGCTCTTTTCTCGGTAGACCTGAAGCCCTAAACGGCTGAGGTGCCTGAGCACCTAGTCTCTGTGAGCGCATAGTAACTCTCGGGAGTGGGCCAGAACGAGCCAGTTGTCGAGGTAATTGAGTATGCGAATGCTGGCTTCTCGGAGCGGGGCAAGGGCAGCCTCTGCGACATTCCTGAAGACGTGAGGGGACAGAGACATGCCGAAGGGGGGGACTTTGTACTGATACGCCTGGCCGTCAAACACTAGCCGTAGGAAGGGACGGTGTCGAGGCAGAATTGAGACGTGAAGGTACGTGTCCTTCAGGTCTGCCGCTGCAGACCAATCTAGATGCCAAACACAAGTTAAGATATGTTTTTACGTGATCATTCTGAACAGGAGTTTGAACAGAGCCCAGTTCCGGAACTCGCAAGTCCAAGATCGGTTGTAAGCCGCCGCCTTTCTTGGGTACAATGAAGTAAGGACTGTAGAGACCCTTCTTCATTTCGGTTGGAGGGACAGGCTCTATCACCTATTTATTTCGTAAAAGAGTAGCGCTTTCTGCGCGTAGGGATTTGGCATGCTTGCCGTGTACTGCGGTAAAGCAGACACCCAGGTGTCTGCTTACCAGCTCCGGAGCTAACATCTTGGCCTCTGGGTCGGACGTCTCAGGAGCGCCTGGGAGCCTTCCGGGTCCTCGAGGGGGTCCGTGAGATGGGGGGTGTCTGCTTCCTGAGGGGTGCTCGACGCGGGGGCTGAGAGCTGGGCCCGGGTTGAGGCGGAGCATGGTATTTCTTAGCCGCAGGAGGACGCCCTCGGCGAGCAGATGGGGCATGGCCCACGGCGGCAGGTTTGCGGCGGAGCAGGATGTGTGAAATGGCCTCGTCTGCTTCTTCACCACGGAGAATTGCTGGGCAAAGTCCTTGACGGTGTCGCCGAGAAGGCCGAACTGTGAGACAGGGAAAAAAAGGGAAACTGTGGAAGCGCCCAGGGGCAAACTGCACTGCCATGCAGGGAAGGAGAAAGCCACTGTAGTGCGCCATAGATCCAACAGCAGAGAGCGTCAGAGGAACAGGAACGGGTGTGTAATTCGCAGCTCACTGCAAACACGACCATCGGCTCTGAAGAAAATTTCTGAATTAACTTGTATTTCCCCACCTTTATACCCGTATGTCCGGGGGAGGGGTATGCAAATACTGTCTGCCAAACTCTCATTGGCCTTTTTTCATAGATCAGAGGCATATTCGGCGCTCGAGAGACCCCTAGTGTCGCTTCTTTGGCACAACGTCGAAGTGAGCGACAGACGGGGAACTGTGGCCTTGTGGCATGGTCTCATGTTTTTAATTAATGGACAGCTTATCTGTGATTTAAAACACTCATAACAGAGCTGGCTTAATATAAGACATGCACCTCCTCCAAGCTAACCTTTTTGATGGCTGACAAATAGTTTGAAAATTTCCAGCCATTTTCTTTGCCATGCTATTTCACTATTACAGGACGAAAAGCAAATGTCTGCAATAAATGTGATGAGCGACTGTGAAGAGAGAAAACTCTTAATTGATGGTTGTAATCAGCAGCCTGGCTCTTCACTTCCCAAGCTGCATAGCAGTTTCACTGTCTGTACCTAATGCTTGAGTACGAATGATATCAGTTCCTAATTGATGAGTTCCTAATGAGTTTGGAGGGATGGTGCAATACACTGATTAAACAAAGCTTAAAACAGCTACTTTTTCACACCATCATTGCAGCTTCTGAAATGTGAATTATTAGTTGTTACAAATAAACAATACAAGTAAGTGAGAATGCTTTTACTGTGTGCTGTATTTTTATTTACTTGACTGATACTGTATACTGGAGAAAAACATAAAACACGGTAGACTATGCCTTTAGGGAGCTGCATCCGACACGCTATTCTCCCCAGTAAACGTTGGTGGGAGCACATGCATGTAAACACATGCAGCAGGAGTAGCAAATGTAAATGGAGAGGGTGCACAACAGAGACAGCAGTAGATGTAGAGCCTGGTCACAGAGTAAAAACGTTGCCTCAAGAAATAGATAGTAAAGTTTTAAAAATATATATTTAAAAATGTTGTAATAAGCTGCTTTATTCTATATTTGGTGCTGGGCACATGTTCATGAACAATGCCATGTTGAGGCTAGCCAAAAACTACTTAATTTATCGCAGTATTCAATTGTACTTGGATGCTTTCACATGCAGAATAAACAAATAATTAATTAATTACAAATTATTTACTGTTTACAATCACACTGGTAACTGAAAACTTTTGCATGATGCTGAATCTATGCCACTAGGTAGCAGCGAATATAAGCATAAATTTTACTGAGTACACCTCCAAAAGTTTTCATTTAAGACCTGACAATTTTGAGTATGTGTCTGTGGAGATAATAACACTTAATTACACTTTGCACATCATGCATTTATACTTCATGGACAGACATTCGATCATGAAATGAACAAGTGTAAATGCCCTCCAAGACATAATCGATTTTGTATAGTAGACCAGATTTGTACCTGTTTTATGATGACACATTTTACTCCCAAGTTATGACAAGTTAACGACCCTTTACTAAAACAGCCAGTCAGGACTGTGAGCTGGCCATGAGGGTGCCATTCAACTTTACTAACTGTTTTGTGGCAAGTTCTGAGCTTTCATCCATATTGATTCAGCTTCGTAAAAGGTGGCGTACATAAGATTCAGAAACCCTTGTTATTAATGACACATGTGGCCTTTAAGTGAACTGCAGCCAGCTACCTGTTTCTCATGCTCATGCACACACTCCATAGTGACACCAGCGAGCGAGCATTGAACAAAACAATGATGTAATGTACAAAGAGACAACGTGATTCACTGGCATCATGCTGACAGATGAGGTAGCATAATTAAAATTACATTTATGATTGTTTTACTGCAAACTTTGAGACCGCTTGAACAGGGCTAAAACAAAATGTGGATATAGGTCTGGCTATGCAAGACTGTAGTTTGAAGTAATCACTTTTCTTTGCATAATACATTGACTGCATTTATACGATAGCCTATGTTGGCATTAGCTAGCTAGCCAGCTTTATCAATAGCTGTTAGCAAAATTTGGTGGATGATGACAGTAGCTGTTAATAAACCGTCATTTTGATATATTGATGCACTATTGTTTTATAATAATAGAATATATATATTATCTGTATTACCAAGTTACGTTACACTAATGAATGGGTCTTTTTGCATTATCTTGAACATTCTCTAGCATTCATTTCATGTGTCATTGTAGTTTAACTAAAATTACACAGATCAATCCTTATGGCACTATATTTCACATGCTTTGCAGTTATGTATGCTTACCTGTCCAATAAGAAGAATGACAATTCAGGGTCGGGTTTTGATCCCCAAAAATGAATGTATTTCCCTCCAGGATTCAAATGAGGTGCCGATGTTCACTCTAGTTTTCAATCGACCACGATAACGTTCCCGCTTAGCCAGACTGGATTCAGTAGATAAATGTTTTTTAGTTTTACTCAGAGTTTGTGTAGGAGTTGGTGTGTACTGGGAGCCGGACGTTTACTGGATTCCATCTCTAAGATAACGTTAGATAAGTCCGGGAAAGACTAATTTTTGTGTTACAAGCAGTTCACATATTGGCAAAAAAGGGTGAATATTACAAGAAAATGGTTAAATATTGCACCTTTAAGATACAGGAAACAAATTCTAAATCACCTCCAAGTGCCTGCCAATGCCTTTTATCTACAAGGCTGTGGTGGTATTGTCACAGACTAAGTTTTACAGCCCAGTCTTCAGGCTAGGCCCTTTTGTTTTTATATAGCACATTAAAACTTGTTCATTTATCAGGCCTGGCCTCTGCTGCAACTGGTCCCAGGAGAGCCAAGGAGTTGGGTTGTTAATTAGATAATTCTCTACTAATGACCTTAAATTTATTTGAAGATGAAGACTTGAATGACATATCCACTGTATCCCTTTCATGTTCTGCCTCTCTGTCCCAGTCTTTAGCAACACAGGAAGCTGGTGGCAAAGGCCAGCTTTTACTCTGATGTGTCTCGTTCTGACTTCTCTTACAGAACTGCTAGTGCCATGCTGAATTAATCAGGCCGTTCCAGAGGAGCATATCTTCAGTGCCTGTGTTTAATACAGAGCCAAGGGTCCAGGTGTGATTCTCACTGTTGGAACATGAATAAAGGGACTATTCCAGGCACTGTGTAAATTGTAGCACTCAAGTTTAATAAAGAATTTATGCAAACGCCTAAGTGCCATTAATCTAGGATCTGTTTCCCTGGCGCCTGTTGCATAGGGAATGAGGAGGTGTTCTCGAGTGGCCTTTTAAAGGGCTGGTGTAATGCATTTATGCAGGTTATAGAAATGGGAGCAGTTTAAGGTTTATTAACAAAACATAATCTTGAAGGCATTATAATGTTTTAGTTTTGATGTTGCAGTCAATTAATTTAAACATTTGCGACAATAAAGTCCAATCTCAAAATGGTGACAGACACAGTAGGAATATACTGTACTAATTAAATTGAAAAAGTACATTTTAATAGGAAAAGCCATATAAAGTGGCCTTGTAAATAATTTCACACTTAAAATGTCTTAATGTCATTGAAAAAGATACAGATTGGAAATATGGCATCTGCAAACAAATGATGCCAGACCTATTCTAAGAACTAACTTTTTAATAATTTTTGCATTGCATCTTAACCAACTGTATGTGGGTGTGTTAAGAGATGCGACAAAGATGAGAAAAGTTTAACTTTATGCAAATGCAGAGCGATATCTTGAAGCGACAGCCAATGAGAAAAGACCATTTTTGTTGTCATCGATTTCATTGTTCTACATCATGTTTCATACCAAAATAATAAAACGATGATGTGTCAAAAAACGTGTCAGAAATTTTGTGTTGACACTTTCCCATCCAGAATGCCCATTTTTAGCTGCAAGTAAACTGATCTCTTATCAAATTGGTTAATGTACCAGAATGTGTCGACATTGTGAGTGAGTCTTTTAAACATACATTAATAGATTTATAATCTTACAGTTCACAATTTTTTTTTAAACACTGGACATTAAAACTTTCTTTGTTTACTAATCTTAAACCATGACCTACACTGGACATAAATAACTAATTATTATATTCATGCTGATTAGCCAGAGGGGAACTGGCCCCCGCAGTGAGCCTGATTTCTCCCAAGGTTATTTTTCTCCATTAACCAACATCTTATGGAGATTTGTGTTCCTTGCCACTCTCGCCTACAGCTTGCTCACAGGGGTTCTAAGTACAATTATTATTTAATTATTAAAAATTTTTGAGCCACGTGGTGCCATGCGTGGTTCGGACGCATGAATGGCGAGCTCTGCGCATTTTGCTAATTTTAATATTTTTTGTGTCATAAACCTTTGAGATTCCATACACCTTGTTCCATAACTTTCCTTATGAATACAATACGTCAAAGAATTCAAAATCCTCAAGCTGAAGCCCCTGAGCAGCAGGCCGAAAGCCTGTGACTCAATTTGCTGATGCTGATGAAGTTCTGAGATCATCTGATAATGATCTTGCACTACGCAAGGCGAGGAGTAAAGGAAGGCTTTTTTTGGAAGAACCACAGCATTTTCTGGTCCCCAGACTTTGCGAATTCGTCAAGAGAGAAACATGATCGATTCAAGGAATGCAAGAAACTCTTACATCAAAGGAAGGTTGCTTTTGCAATGATGTTCCCGGCCAAACTGAGAGTAAACATTAAGGCTGCAAAATATTTACCTGCCCACAGCATGCAATGTCATTCATAAAGTCAATGGAATGAGTAAGTATAAGGGATAAAGTATAAGAAAGGGATAAAGGCCAACCCGAGATGGCAGTGCGACAGAGAGCGAGTGAGTTATGGGCAGCCGTCCGACACCTGTGTGTGTGTGTGAGTTTGTCTTTTGGTTCAGTTCTTCATTAAATTGTATTTATATTATCAAGCCAGTTCTCGCATCTTCCTTTCCAAAATGCCCGTTAAAGTGTTTCTTCAAGAAATGCATCTTTTCCCGCAGAAAGCTGATAAATTTGGGAAGATATGGGGTAGACAAATTTTCTTTTGTTGGCATGGCTTGGGAGGCACTTAAAGTGGTCCTTAAGGGTCAGATCATACAGTATTCCTCCATCCGAGTATCCAAAGCACGAGAACTTGTGTAATTGGAAGAGAATATTAATAATATTAATAATTAATATTAAGTGCCGAGGCAGAGCTGAAGAGCCAAATATCGTCTGATGGCCTTAGAGAATTGACCCGATTGAAATACGGATAAAACACTATTTTGTCTCTTAAGGTGAAGTTTTGGCTATTCAGGAAAACTTCTGGCTAGATATATAAAGCAGAGAGAGTCTTTTTTTACAACTCCATCAGTGAAATCTGCTGGTGGGTAAATATTTACCTCAGCCATTGATCTTAATAATACTGTTAAGAAGTTAATCTTGATCTCTATAGCTCCATGTCTTTGTCTACTGATGAAGATATTAGAATTTTAGTGGATCCATAAGAACTCCCTAAACTGAAGGCTGAGCAAAATATCTTGATTCTGAGATAACCTTGGAGGAGCTTAGCAAGGTAATTAAGGCCTTGCCTACAGGCAAGGCTCCGGGCCACACAGCTTTGCCGCATTTTTTTTTAAATCTTATGCTACAGAACTGGCTCCAGTTTTGTTAGAAGTTTATACAGAATCATTAAAGAGTGGAAAGCTTCTGCCAACCATGACACAAGCCCGAATCAGTCTGATTCTTAAAAAGGACAAAGGTAAAAAAAAAGATCCAGGCAATTGTAAGAGTTACTGTCCAATTTCCCTGATCCAGGTAGACGTAAAAATATTGTAAAAAATTCTGGCTAACCAATTAAGTAATGTTATGACATATCTTGATCAGGTGAGGCAGCTCTTCTAATAACATTAGGCATTTCATCAATATCATGTGGTCGGTGGCAAATGATTAGACTCCGGTCACTGCCATCGCACTTGATGCTGAAAAGGCATTTGATTTGGAAGAATGCGATTATTTTTTTTATGATTTTGTAAATATACGAGTTCAGAAATACTTTTATTGGATGGATTAAGTTACTTTATAGACACGCGGTAGCAGCGGTACAAACAAACAGATTAATTTCAGATTATTTTTCTCTGTATAGGGGCACCTGGCAGGGTTGCCATCTTTCCCCATTATTGTTCTGTTTTACCCTGGAACCATTAGCAGCTGTGATAAGAAGGGAAGATGATTTTCCAGGGGTGATGGCGGGAGGTATGGTGCATAAGCTTTTGCTTTATGCAGATTATATTTTATTATTTGTCTCCGACCATACTAGATCTATGCCTTGCCTCCATAGAATTATTCATTCCTTTTCTAAATTCTCAGGATATAGAGTGAATTGGTCTAAATACTAGCTCTGACAGCATACTGTCCAGTAACAGCTTTTCAACCAGGCAACTTTCAGTCTCCCAAACAGGGCATTAAGTATTTGGGCATTTTATTCCCAGCAAACTTTCTGATTTTAGTTAATTTTGACCCCTTCATAAAAAGGTTTTCGAGAGATGTGGGCAGGTGGCTTCATTACATTTATCTATGATTGGGAAGGTTAATGTTATTAAAATGAATTGTAACCCAAAAATTAACTACCTGCTACTATCTCTCCCTGTAGATGTCCCCCTCTCTTATTTCAAGCAATTTGATAGTATAGCGAAGTTTTGCATTTGGAATGGTAAGCGTCCTAGATTACATTTCCGTAAGCTGCATAGGCCAGTTGACAATGTGGGCTAGGTCTACCCAAGTTTTTGTTTTATTATTATACATTTGCTCTCAGACATTTGTCTGAGAGAGCCCCTCCTAGTTTTGTATTGAACAGGAAGTTCTTGCCCCTATTTCGCCATTGCAAAGCCTTCCTATCAAACTAATCAGAGAAGTTAAGTTACACCCCGATACATGTGTATCTCACATTTGCACTTTGTATGGACAAAATTGTCCAGAGTGTTTAATGCAGACATTTATTTAAATGTTTGGGAGTAGTTTACAACCTCCTAAAGCAGCAGATACTCTTGGAGAGGTGATTACTAATTTTGGAAAAGGTCATGATGCGTCAGTGTATTACTCCGTGCTAATTCAGCATCTGGGGGACGGAGCTTTAACTTCTATCAAGAGATTATGGGAGAAAGATTTAAATTTGGTATTGGAGAAGGGGGTGTGGGCTAGGATTAAAAAAAATAAAGTCTGCATCTAGAGATGCAAGTGTGCGCCTTATGCAATTCAAGATTTTACATAGATTCTATTGGACCCCATCTAAATTGTATAGGCTTGGTCTTAAAGACAAACCCACCTGCTGGCGATGTCAGTCATAAGATGGAGACACAACCTATGTATTTTGGGGGTGTGTTAAGATCCAAGAAGGTTCAGAGTTTTATGTGTGATGTATTGGGCACTCAAATTTTATTTTAGGCGATGGGGCAGTCGTCAATATAGTGAATAAGCACATAAAAAAATTGGGTTCTAACCAGCATCATGATCACCAGACAGATAGATTTAAAGGGATGGAAGTCAGCTGGAGCACCCCAATTTCAGGAGTGGTGTTTGGAGATGGAGAAGGTGGCATCTTTTGAAGAGGGGTCATCCAGATGACAGGGGAATTTGGACTTGTGTGGAAATGTGGCAAATATCTGGTGTTTTTGGAGGGCTCTCGGGGAGGGACAGTGGAGAGAGAGGTGTAATGGTTCATGTGTGTAATATATATATATATATATTACACACATGAACGGGGCAGCATCTGTCAGTTGGGATTTTGTACTGAGGAGCTGAGAATAAGGCATGGCCGTTTACAGTGGTAGCTGTAGTGATGTGGCAAGAGGGACACAACGTCTCATTCCCTCCCTCAGGGAACGGAGGTTACGACAGTAACCATGATGTTCCCCTTCTGTCACTCACTCCACAGTGTAGAATGACACAAGGGGTCACATCTAAAAATGCCACGCACTGACAGTGTTACGTGAACTGTCGAGACAGGTGCAAGCAGGCTACTGCATGCTGGAGGCAACTATGTCGGCTGCATGTAGCCCTCCCCAACACCCCCAAAAGAGATGTCATATACAGACTTTAGGTTCCCAGCACCACAGAGGGGGGGAATAGGTGCTACATGACTAGCATGGGAGCAAGCCCGGCAGCCACAGCCTTTTCTCTCACTATGTCTCTCGCATAGGACGTGAAGTGAGAACGCTATGAAATGCGTCTGGGAAGGCGGTCCTTCCCGGCCCAATTCTTTCAGGGGGAAAAGACCCTGTGGAGGCCACATCCTGCCCAATCTAGGGGGAGGTAACATGTGGCAAATACACCACAAGGGTTGTGAGGCCGTACATGGGAGTGGTGCGGTGGTAGGTCCAGCCTAATGAGGGGGTAGCCCTACAAGCACAGCGAACTCGGAAGCCCTGCTGTCCATACACGGGGAGTTTGCCTGCTCTGCAGATTTCTGCTAGGGAGGTGCCATTGGCCAGTGCCCACAAGGATGCCACACTTCTCGTCGAGTGTGCTCAAACCCGCAAGGGGACAGGCACAGCCTGAGTCTAGAAGGCTAAGGAAATGGCGTTGACGACCCAGCGGGCAGCCTCAGTTCGGAGATGGTGTTCCCTTTCCGCCATCCACCGAAGCAGACAAAGAGCTGCTCAAAACATCTAGAGCTCTGCGTGTGGTCGAAATAGATACGCAAAGCACGTACCGGACACAGCAACGAGAGGGCTGGATCTGCCTCCTCCTGGGACAGCTTGCTTGCAGGTTCACGACCACGGCCACAGGATAACGTGAGTAGGCACCTGAGCACTTACTGGGTGTGCTCGTTGGTGATGCAGAGAAAAGAGTTGCTCTGAACCGGGGCAAGCTTGCTCTTTTCCCAGTTGGCCTGAAGCCCTAGACAACTGAGGTGCCTGAGCACCACCTGGTCCCTGTGAGCACATAGTAACTAAGCCAGGATGAGCAAGTCGTCGAGGTAGTTGAGTATGCGGATGCCCAGTTTCCTTAGCGGGAAAGAGGGCAAGGGCTGCCTCTGCGACCTTCATGAAGATGCGAGGGGACACGGACAGGCCGAAGGGGAGGAACACGAATCGTAGGAAGGGTCGTGACGAAGCGAGATGGAGGCGTGGAAGTACGCGTCCTTCAGGTCTACCGTCATGAACAAATCTAGCTGTCGAACGTAGATAAGAATCATTTTCTGCATGAGCATTGTGAACGTGAGTCTATGCAAAGCCCGGATGAGAACTCGCAGGTTCAAGATTGGTCGCAACCTGCCACCTTTTTGGGTACGATGAAGTAAGGGCTGTAGAGACCCATCTTCATCTCGGCTGGAGGGACGGGCTCTATTGCGTCCATGAGAAGCAGAGTCGTGATCTCTTCCCATAAAGCACTGGCTTTTTCGACGCATACGGAGGTGGAGTGAATACTGCTGAAACGAGGCGGGAGCCAGGCTTTCTTAATCGTGTAGCCGAGTCGGATGGTCCTGGCCAACTAGCAAGACGGGTTGGGCAGCGAAAGCCGCGTGTCCAAACTCTGCGTGAGGGGCACTAATGGGACGATCGCATTTGGCGTACCAGGCGGGGCTTCGCGGAGGGGGGTGGGGCTGGGGGTCAGGTAATAGCGGGTCGGGAGGCAAAAGAGCGCCCCGAGGCATTGGTGCTGAGAAAAGACTCAAAGCGCTTACCTTGCTCTGCGCACCGGGCAGGGGGTGGGTTAGAGACTAAGGAAGAGGTCCTAGAGAGGCGTCTTCGTAACTCGTCAGTGCTGGCCTGCCGGGGCTGAGCAGTCACGGGTCCGGAGGCGAGAGAGCCAGGGACTGTAGAGTTTTGGGGTCGGGGTGCCGTGAGAATGGCGTGCACCAGCTGGTTGACCAGGGTGTGAGGAAATCGCTCTTTATTGAGAATGTGGGTGCTGGTTTGGCAGCACATTGTGGGATATCACCTCCGTCTGCTTCTTCACCGCAGAAAACTGCTGGTGTCTCCTTGTTAGAGCACCCGCCTCCCATGCCAGAGACACCAGTTCGAGTCCCATTCGGAGCAGGGCAACCAGGGCTAATTACACCAGTCCAGCCTCGCGCTCACAGCGGCCCAGGAAAGCATAGCGGACATCTGCGCGTCAGCCTCAGACTGGGCGAGCAGACCCAAAGGTGGCAGCCCAGGCAAGTCATCAGCATCAGACGCCGCTGTGACGCTCTCCGATGCAGTGGCGATGTCGTCATCCAATTCCGGGGGCTCAAGGGAGAATGCCGGCTGGCCGCAAGGTGAACCGCACTCATTCCGAGCTCGGACAGAAGCAAGCGTGCTGGGGGGCAGGTGGTTTGTGGGGATTTACCCGGAGAAAAACCGAGTCCATCGTCATCCACAAATCACCTTCATCGCCAGTCAGATCGACCTCAATCATTTGGGAAGAAGGAACGATGTGGGGGGCGGCTGAAGTGGCTTTCCCTCGTGACTGCAATGTTGACATGGCTATGTTCTCGCACTGAGAACATGAACCATTCATAAAACGCTGCCTGCGTGTGATCACAGCCCAGGCACGCGAGGCAGCTTTTATGACCGTCAGAAGTGTAGTGAAATCAACCGCATCCAGGAACTACACCGAAGTGGAAAGGCATCTTTAAAAAGACGCGTCCTGAAAAAGACGTTCAACGCCTGCAGTGTATTGCTCTTTTATGAGTGGGAAAAACTCTTTTAGAGGAAATAAACTCTTTTTAGGAGGATACCCTTTCAGGCAATGAAAGCGCTGTCGAAGCACCCAGGGGTGTGGACTGCACAGCGTGCAGAGTGAGTGAACGCCGCTGGAAACGTGCCGTATATCCAACAGCAGTGATTCTTGTCAACAGAGGTGAGTGGAACATTGGTGAACTCAGCTTTGCTGTTGCACAACCGTTCGGCTCTGAAGAAAAAATTCTGACTGACAGACGCTGCCCCGCTTCCCTTTATACCCCTATGTCCAGGGCGGGACATTCCCAAGAAGACCCCTTGTGTCACTTCATTCGACACAACGCCGAGAGAGTGACAGAAGGGGAATTAAAATTTTTATAAAAAATTTACAATCATATTTAATCAAACTACACAATGATCATTCTAAGGCTTTATAGATATTACAGTATAATTTTTTGTTAATGCATGATTTTCTGCAAAGCTGCTTTGAAACAATGTGTTGTGAATCATTTGCACATCATTTATACAAATAAAAATGACTTGAATTGACTTTTCTAGATTGTTCATCTTGCTCATGATAGGATGCATTGAGCACAAGTTTATATTTAAAAAAAACTCTCCCCTGCAGAATGTTCATTATTAGAGGAAAACAAATATTTCCTTATCAAATAAAAATTTCATATTTGTTTTATTGGCAATCTAGCTCAGCTGTTACCAGCCCTGCATTCCAAATGGGGCAAATCACCCTCTGAAGGGCACTTTGAAGGGAGAGCAATCATAATACCTATGCTGTTGGATCGCTTCAAACAGAATTTCCATTAAAAAAAAGTCTTGAAATGTGAGTTCTGAATGACCCTTATTTTTGAAAAACTCACATTGGATGGTAAAATCTTCGAAGGGAATAGGGCATAGGGATGATCACTTCTGAATGGAACGCATCCATAATTGTCTAAAGCTTTTTTCTAAGGCCAGTTGCGCAGCCAACCAATAACAGTGACAGAGAACGGAGACAAGCGACAAAATCTCTGACAATGTGAATGGGGCTTAAGGGTCCAAATACATTTTGGGGCCATTTTAACAAGGCAAATTAAAACTTAAGCAACTAGACTTACATTTAGTTGCGTATTTGATGTACACTACCGTTCAAACATTTGGGGTCATTAACTAATTATGTTTGGTTTGGGAGTAGATGTGTCAAATTTCCAAAGGGCACTCTTGAAGAACCTTCATACACAACTGACTTCCCAAGCTGAGAAAGCAGCATTAAAGTGTGACAGGACTAGCAAAAAGGGTTCACACAGTCATTTATAGCCCTGCATGATCAGTTGAGCACAAACTGACATCTGCATTCTATGCAACAGCACTAATCTTATAGACAGAAGGAGGGAAGAGGGCATAGACAGAAAGCAACTTTTGAGTTTCTACTATTCCAGAGGCTGTCTCTGAATTAGCTGATGCCGTGCAATGCCTTGTTCCTGTTCTCTTGTTCCGCAATTCCTTCATTTCCGCTCTCACACGAGCCATTGCAAAAAAACCATTCCATTCTCAACTCATTATTTTTTCAGCCCGACAACGATTGTCACTTTAGCTCCCTTGAGTCAAAAATAAAATACCTGCTTTTCTCTTCTTCCTTTTATCACGGCTTCATATTCTTCAGCTTTGTCCTAAGACATCTTCATTACTCACAGGTTAGCCCGTGGAAGTCTCTCTGTGTGTGTGTGTGTGTGTGTGTGTGTGTGTGTGTGTGTGTGTGTGTGTGTGTGTGTGTGCAAGGTAACTACTACTGACAGTCCATGAATATTTTCAGCTTTCAACAAACATCAACACATCAGCACAAAAGTTTCTTACTTAAAAATAATAAGCATGCAGCATCTTTGAAGCAGTTAAAAAAAAAAGCAAAGGCACAGTGGGTGGACAGAAAAGAAATACGTTTATCATATTTTGCAGCGCACGTCAATTTGTGTAATTTAGTGATGTTATTAATTTTTGGAAAGTGACAAATAGAGCAATCTATCATGTGGTGAGTATCTTATCTTATTTTCTAGATATTTTCTTACATGGTCACATCCAGATGATATAATGATTCACTAGGTCATAATGTTCTCAACACCTTCCTCAATATGACAAATAAAATTCTGTGGCATCTAGTGGAAAGTAACCTAGAATACTAAAATGCCAGTGTCTGCCATTTCTGTTTATCAGGCAGAATTGTGTTAACCAGTAATGCCACACAGGTATGCTGCATTGTGGGATATACATTCTTTGAGAGAATGGTGGCACCAAAGACAGAGCTGAAATTTTAATTACCATTGGTTTCAGTTTGGGTCTCTAACACAGACATCAATTTGAATGTGCTCAATATTTAATTAAATGGCTCTTGCTTTACAGCATCCTGCAAACTAACACAATTCCCCCACAACACCTTTAGAGCCAAAAGACTTCTTCATTAATCAGCCCAAATTAATGAGAGAGTCGGCAATGAAACTCACTCTAAACAATAGTCTAAGAGGTTTTATTAACTGCTAAGATTATTCAAATCTGGAGGTTGGACAAGGTTGGTTGGAGGTTGAGTGGAGGTTTGACAATTTGTATCACAGCCAATTACTACTTGTACTTCTATTCGGAATACACATATGAGGCCCTTGAATAATTTATACTGACATTGTGAATCATTCTCTTTATAAAAGGCCATAAGGCAGATTGCTCAGAATCATTTGCTTAGATTTTTCAGTCAGTTTCCTGTACCTCTAGATCAGTCGGCCTTAGATTTGTCTGCATGCAAGAAGCATAGTGCAATTGAAGTTTTCTACCCATCAACATCAAGGATATATTTACAGATCACTCATAGATCCCCTGAGAATTAAGGCTGAGGTAAGACTAAAAGACTAAGAAAATAAAAGGTGTTTAGAGAAAATACTATTGAAATTCTAACAGCCAGGTCCCAGTTTCGCAAAGGTATCATCTTTCTTTAAAAGAAGGCATAATAGAGGCTTAGCTTTTTTCATCAATAGCTAAACCTCTATTATTAAATGATTAGAGTTACTAATTATTTAAAAAGCCAAACTTTTGACTCTCAATTTCAATTGAAGTAGTCAACTGCAACGATTGTTTTATCAGAATTTAATTTCATGTAAAATGCAGGATATCTATGGATATTTATGTTTATTTATTTATGTTTCTAAGTAAACATGTCTTACAGTTAAGATTACCAGTAGTCTATGGATTAAAATCAAATCAAGAATTAGAAGCAAGATTTCTGCAGTCCTCTGATAAATACTTTAGCCACACATAAACACAGTATACTCTATATTATTATTTGTGATTGCTCCTGACAAGAGCATCCAAGGAGAGCCATCAGTATATCTGTTACTTACCATATTTTAAGCATATGTTAAGCATATTTTTTAAATGTGAAGAGCATGATCTGAATACCACAATTAAGAATTAACCCCTTAACCAGCTCAATACTTCTTCAATAAAGAATGCAGCCTGCATTTTTAAGAAATCTCCCATTTTAAGATGGAGCCAGTAGTGGTGTTGTGACTTCAATTCTATTTTAAAATAAGTTTTATAATGGCGAATGGCCTCTCTGGCTCTAACTCAACATAAAATGTCACAAATGACTGATTTTGAGGTTTCTCCTTTATGCATACTCTCATCATATACAGTATTATAGATCACAATTACATTACCAAAAAACAACAGATGTAAGCCGCTATTTCCCTAAATTGACTGCATTCAGTTTTTCATGTCAAAGAAAGGTGGGCTGTTTTGCAAACAGAAATGTTGGAAACATAACTATGATGAGGAAGAGGATAAAGGCACCCAGATGTGGCAGTTCAGGAGAGAGAGAGAGAGCTACATGCAGCTGCCGTGTGCATTTGTGTTTGTGTATTTTTGTTTAAATTAAATATTACTTTGACTGTTCAGCCAGTTCCCGTCTCCTCCTTTCCATTTTAACCCTGTTACAAGAACCTCTGTGTATTTCTCCTCTGGCGCAGTCTCTGTTTCCAGTAAATTAACCCATCAACAGTAGAAATGTTTGAATCTCAACACTTTCAACTGACTTATATTCTGACAACACATTCTGTCTGACAACATGAAGGTGACCACAGGCAAACCCTGGAATGAGCAAGTAGTAAGGAAAGGGAAGTGGTAAGAGAAGAGAAGAGAAGAGATGAGATATTACATGAGGGATGGTCATGTAATTGTTAAATTATATGGTGTTCATCTAAGAACATTAAAATACAGTTATCCTTGACATGAGATACAGAGGATTTGGATCTCCCAAACCATTAATATTGATTCCATCTCTAGATTATTACATTACAATCCAGGAGGAGTGAATATGTGTCATTATCACTAAGAGATCATGCCATAATGTCAGAGTTCTCTATTAAATGAGATAAAAATATGATCTTCCAGACAGGAAAAGGACATTAAACTACGTCACTACTAAGAATGATTCTTTGAACAACTAAAAAATTATATTGGCGATGTACCAATATAATTTGTACGGGTTATTATGCTAAATTCAAAATTGATTCTTATATATCTCATCACGACCAGATGAAAACACTAACTTATCTAACTTGACAGAGTGTCTTAAAGATATAAAATGCTGGATGACGCGTAATTTCCTGTTATTAAATTCCGATAAAACGGAAGTATTACTTATTGGTCCAAAAAACTACCCACAAAATCCCTTACAATACAACTTTAATTTAGAAGGATGTCCTGTTACATTATCCACTACAGTAAAAGACCTGGGTGTTATACTAGACCGCAACATGACTTTCGAAAATCATATTTCATCTGTTACGAGAACAGCCTTTTTCCACCTTAGAAACATTGCTAAGCTACGTAACATGCTATCTGTTTCTGATGCAGAAAAGGTAGTTCATGCATTCATGACCTCGAGACTAGATTACTGTAATGCTTTATTAGCTGGTTGCCCTGCATCCTCAATAAACAAGCTACAGTTAGTCCAAAATGCAGCCGCTAGAGTTCTTACTAGGTCAAGAAAATATGATCATATAACACCGATTTTATCATCTCTACACTGGCTACCTATTAAGTTCCGTATCAATTACAAAGTATTACTACTGACCTATAAAGCCCTATATGGTTTAGCTCCGGTGTATTTAACGGATCTTCTATCGCCATACAATCCATCGCGCTCTTTAAGATCACTAAATTCGAGGCTTCTGGTCATACCTAGGATATCTAAGTCCACTAATGGAGGGAGGGCGTTCTCACATTTAGCTCCTAAACTCTGGAATAGCCTTCCTGATATTGTTCGAGGCTCAGACTCGCTGTCCCAGTTTAAAACTAGATTAAAGACGCATCTCTTTAACCAAGCATTCACATAATGCTTACTTTTTATACTACTGCTGAATCAGTTATAATGCATTAATATTATGAACATCAGCTATGCTAATTATTTCCCATCTGCTTTTCTGCTGTTATCTCGGGACGCCAGTCCCGAGGTAAATAGCGTTCGTCAGCTCCAGTTTGTATCCAGCCTCTCACGGAGACTTCAGATGCCCCATCACCATGGACTACGATCTTGAAATGGGATACATAGACTAATTATTGCCAACAAAAGCCTTCATCAGCCAAACAAGGACAATTGCATCTAAGTGAACTTCTGGAATTTAATCAAGGATGGACTTCAAAGACACTGGTCACTAATCTTGCAGTTCAAACACAATCACTGTCTAAATACTGACCCTTAGCACTTAATAAGTTTAATAATTTTTTTAATCATGTTTTTTAACTATAAATAATTCTTATTTACATTATTCATGATGTTAGCCAGAGGGGAACTGGCCCCCCACAGTGAGTCTGGTTTCTCCCAAGGTTATTTTTCTCCATTAACCATCATCTTTTGGAGTTTTGTGTTCCTTGCCACAGTCGCCTTCGGCTTGCTCACTGGGGTTAATACAATTATTAATTAATTATTTTTAAACACTATAAAGAATCATATCTTATCTAATTCCACAACAAGGCTCCAAACAAAAAATCAATTAAGGAGCCATTGGCTCCTATAGGGGGAAAAACAGGCGCCAAATATTTTCATTTTTAACTCCTTCCATTCCTTTTCGTCCCGCAGCTCACATGCAAGAAAAACTGCACGTGCTAACAGTGTAGTCTGTGGAGCATTCTTCGCAATTATGTGATCACGTGCAGTTTTTATGCTCGTTACTGTCACCATGTTTTCTCACAGTCTCTTTTTTTGAAATGGTTAGTTCCTGCAATGAACTCCGTTTTCCCCGCTATTTCTTTGATATAAACTTTTGTAATGTATCTCGGGAAATGTAATGCAAATTTTAAAATCAAAGGGAGTAAATTTTTACTGTCGCCAATGGCGACCTTGACAGAAATTACACTCGCAAATAAATTTATTTGGTCATAAATGCGACCATTTTTAGTCGCAGTTTGGAGCCCTGCACAAGGATGATGATTTATCGACTTTATAGACATTACATTTTTATCGTCTGTTAATGCTGAACTTCTGTAAAGCTGCTTTGAAACGATGTGTGTTGTGAAAGGCGCTATACAAATAAAATTGACTTGACTTGACTTGACTTAAACCATTGTACTTTTGTGCCTCTTATTTGAAACAGAGAATCTTCTACATATTACTATTCATTGTAATTTTAATTGGGTAGTTGACAAAAACATTAACATCTAAGGTGAAGTATGTAATTAATGCACCACTCCTGACATCAAAAGAAATTGGAGAAAAAAAGTTAATGACTGTTTGTAAACACTTTTTCCATTGGTTGGATAAACAGATCACCAAACCCATGCCACTGGTTTTCCCAATGCCACTATGTGGAGCTGGTAAGGATTTTCAAAAAAATAAAGCAATGTTTTGATATCACTACAATTTTGACAATTTTCAGTAAAATTAAGCTACTAATGGAAATAGGATTAGTAATACAAATGGGATAGGATATAGTTTTTAATATATATATATATATATATATATATATATATATATATATATATATATATATGACAAATTATATACAGTATGTCTTAATTATCTTAAAAAATTACAGCATCAAACCTTTAGCTTAATATTTATTTAAAAGCACAAATATTCCAGTTTCTGAATTAACTCTGAGGCCATAAAACTGCATTTATAATAATTAAACAAGAATTAGAAAAAGTAGTATAGCATGTCACACTGAAGGACTGTGCTGTGTAAAATGTAGCATTGTAGCTTGACAACGCTGCCCAGCTACCTAAGCAATAAACTAGCTTTACTTCTGAAAAGCTACTTAATTTCAAAAACTAGAAAGATGCCACATCACTAATGAGAAATTAAGTTAAGATAATATGCATACAAAGTGATAGGCAGTAGCTTCGCTACAAATAGCGAAGCCACTGCACATCACTGTATATATGGTCCGTAACTACATGATATAGTATCCAGATATTCTGCTGCCCTACTGCTCTATCTGTTCTGCAGACTTAAGTAATATTTCTAGGATTGAATAGGCCTGGTTGAGGGTATGATGAGGACTGAGAGGAGCTGTCGTCCCATCCTCAATTACGGGAAATACATCTCAACGAGATGGAGGAAGTGCACCCTGTCTCACTATGTCTCCCACCAGCCACTTGCTATTCAAAGATACAACATCTGCTCTCGCTAACAGTAATGCACGCCTCAGCCATCTCACTGCTTGTGTACATCCATTTCACAAAATATGACACTTTGCTGTCTTCCTGCTCTATTAAAACACTACATAGAGTAATTACCCTGAATGAGGCTCTGCAAATGGAAAAACAAGAAGATGTTTGTTACTATCTTTAAAGCTGCAGCTGCACTTGTTAATGTTTTGTAAGTGTTTGAATTTGGAGCATTCCACTAACGAAGACACTCACAGAACGGGTGGAAGCGAGAAAGTGCAGTCTAAGTCTTGATTGGTTTTAACAGCTCTCTCTTCATCACTGAAGTGTGTGGAAAGTGTTTCTATTTTTCTTGTGTAGTGGAAGACTTCAATACACATTCTTTTAATCAGCTTCCTCTGTGCAAATGATGCCATGGACAAAGTCTACTTTGATTGGCTTTGAGGAACATAAATGATCTTAGAGAATATCCTGGTTATAAGATACACAAGGGGAAACAGGAAATTACACCGAAAACAAACAGTTTATGCCCTTGCTATGCTGTTTATCTGTTTGAATATTAGCTTGAAAATAAAACAATGAATTGTAATTGTCGATTAAATTGCTTTTATTGTGTCCTGTGTGTTTTCTTTTATAAACTAATGCATCTTTACATGTTGACAGACACTCTTTAGAGAGAAGTTTTCAAAAAATATTTGGCATTAGGTTTGTTGGATCTCTTGTGATGATAAGATACAAAAAAAAAAAACAGTCAGTTCATTAGAAAAAGTTACAGTTAAGAAAAGAAAAGATGGGATTCCTTTAATCAACCTCAGTGGATTTGATTTACTCTTCATCAGAGAAAATGGCCACAGGTTTCCATGAGAAATTCTCATATTTAGTCCCAGTTTCCTATCCTCTAATCTGCAGTATCTCTTTACTGCCAGCCACATGATAGATGTTGGCTGGATTGGTCTGTGGCTTTGAGAATTACCCAGGCGTGGCCTGTGGCTTCCACACCCAACCCACAAAAAGTTGAACAATCATGTCACAAGAACCCTTGCCATTTTTCACAGAGACAGTGTTTTGATTGCCTGGGAAGAAAATAATACCATTTACTTCGGTAAATTGTTAGGCTGGATTCCCACTGGATATAACGGACAGCCGAAGACTAAACACGACTCTCTCCAGCCCTTTCACTTCCTCTCCTGCTCATCCAGGTGAAGCTCTATTTAGCAACAGAATGCTTAAAATCTCCAGGCCCGAAAACAGTCTTTAAGGATAAAGAATTCCCAGATAGATGGGCACAGTGCTCTGGGAGTGCTCGCAAACAGCGGGTGTTACAGGCATTTGTTGTGAAATTAGCCTCTTACTCCAGGATAAACTGAGCAAGTGCCTGTGGAATTTTAAATGTTAAACCTAACTGCAATTTCAAAATCTACTGCAGTTTCAGAACTCCGCATCACTGATCACGCATACAAATTACTGTTTACAAACAGACACTCGGCTCGGACACTTCCGGAGCAAAGTGGCACTGCAGAAAATAGACCCACTTGCCTTGCAGCTGCTGTTGGTGGATTTAAACTTCACAATGGGATCACACAAACTCTGATTGCAAATGATTAGTGATCCACCGATATGTGTTTTTTAATGGCCGATGCCGATATCCAGAGAGCAGGGTGGCCGATAGGCAGATACAATGCCTATATATCACACAATATAATATAGTAAATAACAAAACATAAAATTGCTAAAAACTTAATAAACTCTTATTTAGCACTATATTTACTAAATTTCACACAAAATGTAACTTTTAGTTTTAAAAAAATAAAACTAAAAGAATATTGTATTTTAAATGGTAGATAGCAGTTTCATCTGATTTCTGTTTAGTCATCAAATTTTTTTTAATAATTTGCACATTAATAAATTGTTAATATATTAGGAAGAAAGAAATAACAGTACACACAGTATTCCCTAAATCATGAATGGCATGTCCATGTAAGCAATCGCATTTTCTCAAAAAAATACTGAATCAAACCAATTGTACATACAGTGCATAATAAATAAGACATTTACTTTTTATATTATTTTGGGGGTTTGTGGTTCTTAAATGTGAGGAAAGGCAGTTTCTGGAGCCACCCCCCCAGGGTAAGATGGTGACCCATAGTGAATAGGTGCACTACGCAGACTGCATAATATAATGCATATAAGGAGCGAAAGTACCAGTCAGTAATATATTGAAGATGAATAATACCAAGAAAGTGACCACGTATTCAGAGGGTCCCTTACCACATCCTTCACAGTTTTAGTAATAAATTATTTTTGAGTTATTAATACTAAAAAGTGTGCATGTATTTATTTTCTTATATGTTGAGAACTTTCGTGAACCATGACTTATAAAAAACACAAATATTTGTATTTCTTCGATTATTTATCTTCTTTATCTTACGTATGCATCTGTGTTGGTAAATTTGTATTTCTATTTTTTTTTATTTACTTTATTTTAATTATTTATTTTTGTCCTTTACCTTCTTGTCTTTATTACGGTTGGATCTGTGTAATTTTGTACATCTCATTGGACATTTATGGAACCTTCTGTATTTCATTAAAAAAAATCCAGTTTTAGTACAAAGTGTGGACTTTTCAGACAGTTCCTTAGCATACTGTCCACAGTATTAGCAAGTTTCAGCACAATGTGTGGAATTTTCAGATTACCCCTTACCCACCATATGAAAACATTTCCAACTTATTCACCTTATGCGCCAGAGAAACTAGCACGCAGCCATCTTGAACATTTTGCAGCCATTCTAGCTGTACTATATACACTCACCTAAAGGATTATTAGGAACACCATACTAATACTGTGTTTGACCCCCTTTCGCCTTCAGAACTGCCTTAATTCTACGTGGCATTGATTCAACAAGGTGCTGAAAGCATTCTTTAGAAATGTTGGCCCATATTGATAGGATAGCATCTTGCAGTTGATGGAGATTTGTGGGATGCACATCCAGGGCACGAAGCTCCCGTTCCACCACATCCCAAAGATGCTCTATTGGGTTGAGATCTGGTGACTGTGGGGGCCATTTTAGTACAGTGAACTCATTGTCATGTTCAAGAAACCAATTTGAAATGATTCGAGCATTGTGACATGGTGCATTATCCTGCTGGAAGTAGCCATCAGAGGATGGGTACATGGTGGCCATAAAGGGATGGACATGGTCAGAAACAATGCTCAGGTAGGCCGTGGCATTTAAACGATGCCCAATTGGCACTAAGGGGCCTAAAGTGTGCCAAGAAAACATCCCCCACACCATTACACCACCACCACCAGCCTGCACAGTGGTAACAAGGCATGATGGATCCATGTTCTCATTCTGTTTACGCCAAATTCTGACTCTACCATCTGAATGTCTCAACAGAAATCGAGACTCATCAGACCAGGCAACATTTTTCCAGTCTTCAACTGTCCAATTTTGGTGAGCTCTTGCAAATTGTAGCCTCTTTTTCCTATTTGTAGTGGAGATGAGTGGTACCCGGTGGGGTCTTCTGCTGTTGTAGCCCATCCGCCTCAAGGTTGTGCGTGTTGTGGCTTCACAAATGCTTTGCTGCATACCTCGGTTGTAATGAGTGGTTATTTCAGTCAAAGTTGCTCTTCTATCAGCTTGAATCAGTCGGCCCATTCTCCTCTGACCTCTAGCATCAACAAGGCATTTTCGCCCACAGGACTGCCGCATACTGGATGTTTTTCCCTTTTCACACCATTCTTTGTAAACCCTAGAAATGGTTGTGCGTGAAAATCCCAGTAACTGAGCAGATTGTGAAATACTCAGACCGGCCCGTCTGGCACCAACAACCATGCCACGCTCAAAATTGCTTAAATCACCTTTCTTTCCCATTCTGACATTCAGTTTGGAGTTCAGGAGATTGTCTTGACCAGGACCACACCCCTAAATGCATTGAAGCAACTGCCATGTGATTGGTTGATTAGATAATTGCATTAATGAGAAATTGAACAGGTGTTCCTAATAATCCTTTAGGTGAGTGTAGATATCTATGGTGTTGATGTCAAAGTGTAATTAGCTAGCAAAGTGGATTTAGGTTATAGAGTTGTCAAAAGCTATCATGGGTATTTTAAAGTGTTCAGGGGATGTCATAACAATTGGAAGCAGACTGGGGAGGTTTTAAAACAAGAGTGCGTCATTCATACATACCTAAGATCCAACCTTCAAACCGTGGACATACTGATGTGCCTCTGTGCTAATGAAACTCCTTGAGACAATGCAAGTTCATTAAAAAATATCCCTGTAAGACATCTCTGAGCATCTTTTCATGACATTCACCCATGGCGTTATAGTTAAGGTAAGCAGATTTTTTTAGCGTTAAACCGGGACTGGTGTCACAGATCCACCAGGCTCTCTCTCTCCCTCTCCCTCACTGCCAAAACAGTGCTCACTCTCCCCTGAGTTTTGATCACATGCACTTGCACATCATCAGCATCCAGTCAAGGACAGCGCATATACCCCGCTCTCACACACAGTCATTGTCTGTTATCATCTATTTTCTTCCTAAGACTACGGACTCCCTAGTTTGTCTATTCTTATCTGGTTGATTACTTACCTTGTCATTTGTTCCCCTCCTCTGAGTTTTGTGTTGATTCATCCTCTGTTTATTCCCAAGCGATTGGACTCTCCTATGTTGTTTACGATTCCTGCAAAGATCAAAAGACTGTTGTGAGTTTACCTTTCATCTGCACATCGCAATATTTCCCTGTTTGGACTTGACTCACCTGCTGTTCATATCACATCTGTTTCTGGATTGCCTCACCTGTTTGTTACATCTCTGATCCATTTTCCCTGTTTAATAAACCCTGCAAATGAGTCCATCTCTCTGCCTCAGTGAGTTTCTCTGTGACAAAATAACAGACCAACCAGAATGGACTCAGTGGGGGGGGGGGGGGGGGGGTCCAATCTGCCACTACCACAATCATAGAGGAGCTGGTGAATGAGCTCCCTTAAGTCATCTCACCATCTGGAGCCTCAAACACCAGTTCCGCTTCTCCTTCCACATCGCCATCTCCGGTTGCTCTACAGGTCATTCCCATGGTCAATCCATCTCCTTATTCAGGAGTGGCAGAGGATTGCAGGGGATTTCTGTTGCAGTGTTTGCTCATGCTCGAGATGCAGTCTCAGAAGTTTTCGATGGATAGAGCTAAGATCTACCGATCTCTCGCTACTTACCAGACGTGCACTGCAGTGGGCAAACACCTTGTGATATCAGGACAGCCCAGTCACTCAGTCATTGGACGCTTTCTTCAAACACTTTAACAAGGTTTTTGGATTACCCGTGGGTGATTAATTGGTAAGTGAGCAACTTTATCTCCTTAAATAAGGAAAGAGATCGATCACAGATTATGCCCTGCAGTTTCACAAGCTTGTAGCCACAAATGAACCAGCCCTTATAACGACCTACCGAGAGGGGCCAGAACCTTCTCTGTGGCTGCAGCTAGCAGAGCACGATGACTCCATCAGCCTTGAAAGCTTTATCCAATTCTCTGTACGTGTGTCCCAGTGAATGAAGACCTGCATCAGTGAACAGAGTGTCCTGTGATCCCCGCCTGCACACTGTTACCCACGCCCTCCAGAATCAGTGGAAGAACCCATGCAAATAGATTAATTCTGTCCCCACTCGAGCATCAATGGGATTACAAGAATGGCTGTGTTTGTATTGTGGAGCTGGTTGGCATGTGATCGTTGAATATCCTGTTCACCCCTTATGATTTACGGTGAGTCAGACTTATTCCATGCCAATGGTACATGCTCCATTGTCTACTATGGTTTCAGTGATTAGTCCACATGTCTCTCTCTCAGTCAAGGCCCTCGTTGAGTTGCCTGGCAGCTTTGTCTCTGAACAACTCTGCCGCCGGCTCCAATTCCCGTTAAACAAATGCTCATTCCTGATCTTCATCCACTCAGTGATTGTAAAACCTCTGGGAAAGGGAATCATCACTCCTCTGACCCAGTCAGTTACGCTTCGAGTGGGTTGCACACACTTCGAGGACATTTCATTTATGATTCTGGAGGGCTCTACAGCTGAAATCATCTTGGGGCATCTCTGGTTACAACTACACTCACTGCAGCTCTCATGGTCTACAGAAGAAATGTTGGCTTTTGGGTAAGGAATGTTTCATGGATGTTTACAACTTCCCCGCAAAGCTGTGTCTGTGTTTACCACCTCAGTAGAGAGTCCTGCGAGTGAGTTTCAATCAGACGTACCTCAGGAATATCATGCATTCAAAGATGTTTTCAGTCCACAATGAGCAGCTAACTTACCTCCTCATCGACCATGGGACTGTGCCATTTACCTTATGCCAGGAGCACAATTGCCCAGGGGACAGATTTATCCACTTTCACTTCCTGAGCAAAAGGCCATGGAGGATTACATTGATGAGGCTCTGAAGCAAGGTTACATCCACTTTCCACTTCACCTGCCACTTCCAGCTTTTTCATCATGGCCAAGAAGGATGGAGGGTTGCGGCCCTGTATTGACTACCGTGCACTGATCACAGTCACTGTCAAGTTCTGGAATCCCCTTCCCCTTGTACTGGCAGCTCTAGAACTCTAGAATGTAGCGCCTACAACCTCATTTGTATCCGGAAGGGGGACGAGTGGAAGCCTGCCTTTGTGACCACAACTGGCCACTATGAATACCGGGTCATGCCCAATGGCTTGGCAAATGCCCACACTGTGTTCCAGAACTTTATGAATGAGGTGTTCCTGGAGTATCTCCAATGATTCATATTTGTCTACATCGACCATCGTCAGCATGTGGTCTCCATACTGGAGAAGCTTAGAGAACACCAACTGTACCTGAAACTAGAGAAATGCAAATTTCATCAACCATCAGATCAGTTCTTCAAAGATTCCTAGGTTTTGCAAACATCTATCAACACTTCATATGCAATTACATTTTTATGTCTGCTCCTTTAACCTCTCTTCTGAAGTCCAAGCCCAAGTCCCTGTCCTGGAACCAGCCTGCCTTGGAGGCCTTCCAATACCTGAAAGCAGCATTCACGACATATCACGACATTTTAACACAAATTATTAACCAGTTGAAACGTAACAATTAAGCAGAATTGCATGTGTAACAATTAAATGCTTGTATTATGAAAAAGTGCAGTAAGTCATAGCTGTCTGAATGTGATTTGCCAGGTCCAATTTATCTCTACGGATGTGGCAAAAATGAACATTTAGATTGGCAGAAAAAACACCTCACAAGTATTTTAGTAAAGGGGTGCTGTAGACACACCTGGGGTGGATTTAGTAAAGGGGTGCTGTAGACTCACACGATCAACTCTTGCTGAAAAATACTATCTTTGCTCCCACATGTAATCCATTTTGATGGACTCTTCTCAGTAACTTCAAAACAAACAGGTGACAAAATTCGGAAGAGCGGAGCATGGAAAATGGGTAGGGCTGAATAAGGTGAATATCAGTATTAAATTAACGATCTGGATAGATTTGCCGTGATGCCATCTGACCAGCTTATGGGACAAATCAAGTCCTGTATTGATTCTATACAGGATGCATCATTTTATATTTAAAACGGGACAATCCCGTATTTTATGGGATGGGTGGCAACTCTACCTGGAGGTCTAATACATCCTCTTGAGAAAAGTGTGGATGTGGAAATAATGTTTATCGAGAGACATTGTATATCGGGAGTACAGTGGGAGAAGGGATGGAAAAACTGGAGAAACCCTGTAAAATCGGGAGTGCATGGACAAATTACTTTGAAGTTGCACTCACACGCTTGTGCGGATCCAGTGCGAGCTGCAATCTCCTGACAGTTTCAATGGCCTGGATTGCCTGCTTGGATTGTCACAAACAGACCGTCATGATTTGTGATATTTGCCTTTTATTATTAGAAAAGAAAATTAAAGGTGACAGGGAACTGCTGAGTAGAGACTGTTAAAATACGAGCTTTAGGGGGCCTGGGTAGCTCAGTGAGTAAAGACGCTGACTACCACACCTTGAGTCACAAGTTTGAATCCAGGGTGTGCTCAGTGACTCCAGTCAGGCTTCCTGAGCAACCAATTGGCCCAGTTGATAGGCTGGGTAGAGCCACATTGGGTTAACCTCCTCGTGGTCACTATAATGTGGTTCTTGCTCTCAGTGGGGTGCGTAGTGTGTTGTGCGTGGATGCCGTGGAGAATAGCCTGAGCCTCCACACATGCTAAGTCTCTGCGGTAACATGCTCAACAAGCCATGTGATAAGATGAACGGATTGACGGTCTCAGACCGAGTCTCAACGCAGAGTTACTATGCCACCATGAGCACCTAGAGTGCATTGGGAATTGAACATACCAAATTGGAGAAAAAAATCCACCAAAAATATACAAGCTTTAGAGGTAAATAAATGAGCACTCAGATAATTAAAATGTCAGAATATGTGCCGATTTATTGACCTCTGCGATTTATCGGTTGACCACTACAAATGACAGTTATTAATTTCTAAAGTGCAATTGCTGTAACAAATTACATATACAGTATATGAGGTCCAATATAATCTAATGGTGATCTAATACCACATCTACTGGGACGAATGGGATTCCCAGCCATTATCACAGTAGGTTTGAATATTGAATATGATGATTTTGAAGTCAAATATTATTATTCAATTTATGTGAACCAATCATTTAAGCAGTAAAGATGCATTTTGCATACCCCAATCAATTTGTCTATGCCTCATTTCTGAGGCTTAAGATGTGTGTCAAACATATGAGGATGTATATTAATCAACCTGTTACATGTATGACATATTCATACAGGTCAACATATTTTAAACCTTGTTTATATCCAATTATAATAACTTCTATTAATATTAACAAACATTACATCATATGTTTAAAAGATGGGTCAGTGGATAAATGTTTAACTGCAGTCAACATTTAAATCCGCTTTTCAAAAGCCCCGGAAGCGTGGAGCCCAAGGGTGCAGATTTGGCTTGAACATTGGGAGGATGTATGGTTGTTTACATTAATAGGGAGCGTGGAGGATACTTCCCCCACCATGCCCTCGGAATTTATGCCCCTGGTGGTGCCTGTATGAGACGTCACAGTGATTTTATCTAGAGACTTGAAATTCAATTCTTCTTTTGCATGGAATGACATTAGATGATACCAGGTTTATTTTCAGCAGTCAATAATTAAAGACTTTACCTCACACAGATATGCAACAGTAGCTTCAGAACATGTTTGAACTCAGAGGACAGTGTGCACAGGAACTACCTGCTCCAAGCTCAATCATAGAGATTTCCTCTCGGTAGCTCAGCATATCTTCAGTTCTGGTGCAGTCAAAGGTTAGGTGGTCTTTCTAAACTACAGGACTCTGAGAGACATTGGGGTCAATAGCTGTAAACAAGCATCTTTCTTACCTTTACGCAATACAACCAGCTCTGGCAATGAATTTAATTTCTGGTAACACTTTACAATAAGGTTACATTGGTTAACAACATTAGTTAACCTGATCGAACAACAAACAATAATTTAAGCATTTGTTCATCTTAGTTTTAATTTCAACATATACTAATACATTTATTAAATCAAAACTTAACATAAATAGTAAATCCATTATGAACTAATGTTGAACAGTTTTGTATTTTAACTAACATAAAGATTAATGAATGCAGTTAAAAAGTCAATTTGCATTAACCAATTTAAAAGAATGGAACCTTATTCTGTACAATAAGGTTGCATTCATTTACATTAGGTAATGCATTAGTAAACAGGAACAAACAATTGACTTATTTTTACCTATCGTTTACAATCTGGAAAATGTGGAGCATTTGAAGTTTAACTTTAGACAACTTCAATGGCAAAATATGTCTGCTGTACACTTTTACATATAGTTTACATACAGTTTTACTAACTGTAAAGAGTCTTGATGACAAGGAGGACACGAAGACGAGTTGCTCCTCTCAGGTAGGGATTTTTAATGGGCACGCAGCAGTGCTCACAACTTCACATAACGAAACACACAGTAAACAAAAACTCAGTTAAACACAAAGTTCTCTGACTTCAGGGAACACGCCAACACTGGACTGACGTGTTACTCTATCCCCCCTCTGGAGGTTCTGTGGCCGTTTTTATGCCACTCTCCCCACGCTCACTTAAATTAGAGACAGGTGTTATACATAATTTAGCTCAGGTGCAAGCTCCCTTACCGCTTTCTCCCCCGGACGGGCGCTTGACCATGCCCCCGCTACCACAACAGCAAAGGAACTTTCAACAGCAAAGGAACATATTTAAGTGAAAATGTGTATCTTGAAGCAACATAATTGCAAAGGACTTCAATGAAGTCATATTTTATATCAAGATCAATGCTTTTTACAATTGGCTTTGCCTGTGTTTGTTTTTCTCTTTTTTGCATTTTGGCACCTGCTTTTCCCAAATTGTAGCTATCATTTTACAATGCCTGCAAACAAAATGAAAACAATATGATTCAATCATTGTTTTTTGTTTTGTTTTGTTTTTTTCAATAACATATTGAACTTGCGATGTGCTGTCCTGATCTGTCACAGATATACGCCCAAAAGCGTGATCATACTATTTCTTTGTCAACAGGTTCTAGCAATTACCGTTCAATCACCCACTTTAATAATCAATATCAATAAGGTTTTGAACAACTCTTTTACCCCTCTGGTGAAGCCCCTCTTCCACTTAACATTCCACCCATGGAAATCAACTGCCAATTAATTCCTAATAGGTGTTAGAAATTGCCTAATTGCTTCTCTTGCCCATTCTAGTCAGCTAAAGCGAGCAAATGAGCTTGGTGTTAATGATGCATTGCCTTTCAACTGCACAGCACAGTTGCTGGCTTCAGCCAGTGTCTTTTAATTAAAAAGTGTATGTAGTGCAACATCTTTTGCCACCACTGGCTCCTCTGCTTCCCATGGGTTTGGGACCCCTGACAGCATGTGCCATCCCCCTCTGTGCCAAACTAATTAAAAGATGTGGGCTGCTTCAAACTGGAGAGTGTTACCACTTCTGAAAGATAGAAACATGGCGTTTCCTCCATCTGGCTCGACTCCAATATTTAAAGCTTAAGAATTTTGTAATACGTTTTGTATCGACTAACAGAAGCAAATGTGATAAGAGATGTCTGTAAATGGAGGCTGTAAAAGCCTCTCAGGTTTTTCCCATGCTGCTCTAATCTGTCTTTGTTTGGTATGGCAGCGTTTAAGTTTCAAGTATTGTTCAGCATGTCAGGAGTCAGATCTTTTCCTTTTTCCTTTTGACACTTTCAACTAATAGAATAGGATTATCCTCTGAAAAATGATACTTAAAGAGATAATTCACTTAACAAAGAAAATTGTCATTAGGTACTTATCCTAATGTTTCTCGAAGCCTGTATGACAAACTTTTGTATGCAACACAAAAGGTGAATTTTTAAAGTCTTTATGGGTATTTGCCACATTGCAAGTGAACAGTGAATGGTCTGTAAAGCTTACAAAAAACCCAATAAAACAACAGTAAAAGTGATATGATTTCTTTGTGCAATGAACATCAGGAAAAATAAGTCATTCCTCACTCTCAAATCAAATGGAAAAAGCTTAAATCAGATAGGTGGCTACATTGGTAACATCAAACCTCATTGATTTGCTCTTGACCAAACGTCATGAAGTCATGTTGCATGCCAGCACCACAATGAGAACCAATAAATAAACCAATCGATAACATCAAACCTTGATTTAAGCACATTAATAATGATTTGATTTCATCAAATAATTTTTTATGTACCTCACTTTGTGCACAGACACAGTATTCCCCATGCCACTTTAAATGTTTGTCTATTGATATTTTATTGCTGTATGCTTGATTTCATAATGTAAATAAAATTATTGTGACAATATTTACTGTTTTTAAACTGTTAGGTTTAGTAATAGGGTTGGGTTAGGGGATTAAAATATTGATATGATAGTATACTGTGACCAAGGTAATTTATTTAAACGTTTATTTAAAGTATTAAAACGTGCTGCAGTTAAACACGCTCAATAAATATGAAGATTGTCGAGCCTGTGATGGAATCATCCAAACTGAGGTGAGAAAGGCAAGAAAGAAAAAGACGCTGCTCTGCGTACTTTGCTAGTTTTAATACTTTTTATATCATAAACCCTTGAGATTCGATACACTCAGATTCTTGACTGTTCTAGGCAGACAATATTTCAAAGAATAGGGGTAAGGGGTAATAGAGGGGGTTAAATGTTAAACATGATTCAGTTTATTTATGTTGTGGTTTTTCTTTCGTGAGATGTCTATGAATCAATAAAAATGTTAATTGGAAAAAAATAAATAAAAAGTTGGTGTTGTATTCACCATGAGTATGCCCTGTAATGAGTGTAGTTGAAATAGCAAAAGCATTAATTACAAGGTAGTGTCAGTACAGTATGTAGGCCAAGAAGAAAATAAATATAAAAGTCAGCGAGTCTAAAATGCAATTGTTAAACATGAGATGAACTGTTACTGTCAGTTTCTGACACTACCTGCTCTTTCATGTCTGTTGACTAGACCTTGGCTTGGATGTGCTGGCTCTTTAACTTAAATAAAACTAAAACTGACTAAGCATTAAAGATTTAACAGACTTCTCTTTTACTTACTGTGCTCCAACCTTGGTAGCTACTGTATGTATAAAAAAAATCAACAGACCCTTTCTTTACAGAAAATTGCACATATTACACAGAACATGTTTCATAAGGTAAAATTTCCAAGACTGAGAAAGGAATGAAAATGTTAACATTTAAAACAAGCTATTTTTTATTTCTCATTTCCTGTGAAGAAACATACAGGCAGAAATTAATAAGTATTTTGAAATCCAGGAAAGAGGCAACATCTGTTTGCGGGCCTCGACTTAACAGTCTAGCAGCTAAAGGTGCAAACCACTGCAAATTCATACCAGACTTTAATGCATAGTATTACCAGGGGATACCAGTATCAACCCCATAGGCCATTATCACCTATCACTCTTCTGAGGGAATACATGTTTTTAATATTTATATATAACAAAAATATGTTTGGAATGTCCAGAGGTGTGAACCATTTATCTTGGCTGTCAGCTAAAAGAAATAATGGCACCACACTTGGCCAACTTTTGCCCAGATATCTTTAATGGGCTACAACAAAGGTTTGGATTATTTCAAACATGGTGTTAAAAACAATGGACCTCCTGTCTTCATTCATCGCATAATGCATTTTTAGTGCATCAACAATTGCCAGTGATCAGGATACTTGTTTGCAATTCCATTGATAATGCTAGTCACCTAAAATAATTGACATACTGTGTCATGCCATGCCACTAAGACATTTATACCTTGGTTGCTTTCAAACCAGCAATGATCCTAAAACTATGCATTTATTTAATTCTTTGCATTTATTGCATTTAATACATTGTATTTAATAACTAAAATGCTTTGTTTGTTCTGAGGTGTGATTGACTGGTGCTGCATGGCCCTGATTGTGATGTGGTACCCAAATTTGGAAATTTGGAAAAAAAACACAGCCGGCCCACATGGGAAAAGTCATGGTTCTCCCTATGGCCAGTCTGCCCCTGATTATAAGTGCCTCACTGTAACTTCATTTTTCCTTTATTTTTTTAAGAAAATTATGAGTCGAAATTGCCAACTTTATGACATAAATGCTGTCGATTGATCTTAACTTGTATTGAACCCGGAATATTCCTTTAATAACCTTTATTATTGGTTCTGGATTATCCTGTAGACATACTTTTATGATTATGACTTCTTTTTTTTTTAATCCAAATTGCCAGATTTAACATATATTCTTATTTAAAACAAATACACAAGATTTATTAGTTAGAAGTCATTCACACAAAACAAATTTTAAATGTAAACATGTACAAGATGAATTTCATTGAGTGTTGAAGACCATCTTGCTGTTTTTTCCAGCATAACACACATGAGTGTCATATTTTTTTAAACACAGTATTAATTTAAAAGCTCTTGAAGACACTTGTATTCTGTTCAATTCATTGCACTGAATCAAAAAAAATGTAAACGCAAGAACATGTTTGACTTCAACTGCCCCTTAAATAGTTAAAGAAAACTGCAAAATAAAAATAAAACTTCAATTGACAATTTTCAGAATGCATTAGTCCCATGCTAAATTACTTTGGACCCGCAACACTGCCAACTATGTAGCTTTGAGGGACAATGTCTGTGACATCATAATATCCTCTATATGTCAGATTAATTTATTTTAGGTCAGAATTCACTGAACTAAAACTCTGGTAGACAATGGAACACAGAATTTCATATTATGATATTTCCAGGTTTGCATGCATATTAATGGAAATTAATGATGCGCCATGGGTCTAATGTGACCACAGCAAGTCGTGACGCAACGTTCAAAGACATTAAGAAATTATTTCCATCAAACTACTCATTTGGGGTATTGAGACGTTAAGGCATGACCTTCTATAAAGCTCATTTGAAATTATGTGTTTTGTGAAAAGTTCTACAGTATATAAATAAAAATGATTTGGCTTGACTTGACCACACCTTAAATCAGATTGCAGTGAAATGACACAGGCCTATTACAACACATAAGATGCATTAACTGCATCAAACACAGCAAACATATCAGCACATTAAAATAAAATAAAAATGACTTTATCCTCTGTAGGTTGTACTTCAGCAGATGACAAAAATGGGTTCAAATTAAAGCGAAGCTCCAAAGTGTGTGTCCTGAAGATGCATTCAGGATAGAGCACTTCACACATCCATCTGTGTTAATTGACATTTATTTTGCATTAGCAGCAGGGTGAGATCTAATATTGATGAAGCAGCCATATTGCCTCAATAACGCCTTTTCTGCCAGGTTTATGTGTCAATGCCAGCACACAGAGTACCCTGCAGAGGTTCATGCCGCAACTCTTCTTGTTCTAAATGAGATTCATTGGATTAATCTAATACAAAAACAGCTTTTTGACCAAATTACTCTATCCTTAGTCTCCAGACAATCTTGGGGATCTTCTGGAGAATCAGCAGTGTGCTAGCAGCCCTCTCAAAATCAATTAGTTGCCTACTAGGTTCACTGATGTGATTGAACCTGTGTGTAATGGAAAATTCAAGCTAATTAAATTGGCAAAGAAGAAATGAGGGTAAAGAGAAGAAAGGGCGAGAAAGATTTAGAGACTTTAGCATTTTAGAGCAATTGTGCCTCTCGGCTGTTTGTGCTACATATTGGCATTATAAACCTGAGAATTATGCCAGCATAAAACAAGTAAATTAGAGAAATACCAAGAAAGTATTTATGTAGGTGTGGTCACTTTGTGCATTTTTACACTTTGGTTAGCCATCCGGATCATGAAAAACCAAGTATAAATTCCAAAATGCATTCAAGACCTCAGGAGGTGGTTGTTCAGGCAACATTCGTAAACTTTACTCCTCCAAAATTGAATTTTGAGAGGCCTGCAATCTACACATGAACGTTGGTTTTTGTATCACAATTGCTAAAGTCAATTTAGGCTCCTGCTTTTAGTTTTTATGAGCTACATCAAGAGCAACAATTTTGTGTGTACCAGCAGCATCACTACAGAAGTGAATTCTGTATATTTATATATAGCCACAGGATAAGATCAGATTTATATCCTTTTGAGGGGACACATTTATGTGACTAAGTGTAAACTTTCATTTTTCTAAAGCAAAAAGAGCATCGTATAGAGCACAGTAGTTCAAACGATTGCTCTTTGCTCAGTAATCACAGTCATGTTTCTCCATGTTTGAAATGGAGATAATTCCACAAATAATATATTGACTTTCTTACAGACTCCACGTACTGCAGATCTGACAGTTTCTTTTAAACCAGCTGATTTATGGCTTGTTGCAAGTGGTGGGAAGGGGGGGGGGGGTTAATTCACAGTACACTAGCCACACAGCGAATGATGCATCTGGGTTAAGAAGAAAAATAAGCAACTTGGCTTGGGCCCCTCACACATCAGCTTTCCCTTTCTTTGACCTTTGCTTGGCAGTTTTGCTGATGTGTAAGCCGGTGCTGGCAGGTATAAATGAATCTCAATTTCCTTTATTAATTTTCCATGTCACTACAAACTTGTTTCTGAGGAGACCTATCAGGCGTTTATGCTCAATGGAGTTGAAAGTCTATAACAGGGTTCTACATGAGTCATTTTTTAACATTCATGTGGGTAGCAACTATTGACTGTATTTCAACTTTTAGCAAAGAGGGGCTTTTTTCTCATTTTGAATGTATTCACTCTAACATACTTAAAACTAAACTACACATTTATTTTAGAAAGTAAAAAAAAAAAAAAAAACTTATTTTCTGAGAAATCAAGCAAAATTAGATTTTTCTTTTTTGACCCGTTTGGCATTTCTTTTTATAATTAAAAATAGTTTCCTTCATCAGAGCTGTACAAGGCTTGGTAACTTTTCCTCCACTTGCCATCTGAACACACAAAAAAAATTTTGTTTAAATGGTTGACAAAAAAAAACAAAAAAACACTCGTACTTTTCTGGTTCAAATTTAAGCCCCCTTAGGAAATGAATGGGTGAGACTATAAAACAGAGCATTTATTTTTTATTTGTCAAATAAAATCAATCAATCAGTCACAATGTGGAACACACCCTCACAGAAATGATGGGGTGAGACTCTACCACAATGCAGAGCACACACACACACACACACACACAATCACACAAAGAAATTAATTTTTAACAATATCATACAGAGAAATGTTTTTATTTTTGTCTAAAAAAATTAATAAATAAATCACATACAGATCATAAGATCAAAGTCTGACCCCACTTTATTGCTGTTCACGTCAATTAATTAGGTTGGCTTGAGAAAGCCAACTTACTGAAATCCTATTTAAACTTATTATTATTAGGTTGGCTTGAGAAAGCCAACTTACTGAAATCCTATTTAAACTTATTATTAGGTTGGCTTGAGAAAGCCAACTTACTGAAATCCTATTTAAACTTATTATTAGGTTGGCTTGAGAAAGCCAACTTACTGAAATCCTATTTAAACTTATTATTATTAGGTTGGCTTGAGAAAGCCAACTTACTGAAATCCTATTTAAACTTATTATTAGGTTGGCTTGAGAAAGCCAACTTACTGAAATCCTATTTAAACTTATTATTAGGTTGGCTTGAGAAAGCCAACTTACTGAAATCCTATTTAAACTTATTATTATTATTATTATTATTCTGAGACTAAATTTCTAAATGTAACTCCTCCTAGAGCTTTTAAGCTACATACACCAAACTCTGCACAGACCTTCAAACTAATCCCGAATAGTGTGCTATATCTTTTCTAAGCGATCGGGGGTATGGTGTTTGCCCCAGGGGCAAAAAATTGGGCAAAAAATCCCATTGACTTAACATTGAGCCGAAATTTGACGAGTCATAGCTCAGAGCGAGGATTTCGCAGAGACGTGTGATTTACCACATTTGAAGAGGCTGACAGGCTCTGTGAGAACATACCTCACAATGGGGTAAAAGTTTTACCCCTGGGGGGCAGGAGCTGCCCAAAATTGCCCCAATGTAAGTCAATGGAATTTTTTGAAAAAATTTTTGGTCGCAGACCCACAAATGAGGCGTCAAATCGTGCGGATTATTTGGGAATGGTGTTCAATGACTTTTATAAGCGATCGGGGGTACGGTGTTTGCCCCAGGGGCAAAAAATTGGGCAAACAATCCCATTGACTTAACATTGAGCCGAATTTTGACGAGTCATAGCTCAGAGCGAGGATTTCACAGAGACGTGTGATTTACCACATTTGAAGAGGCTGACAGGCTCTGTGAGAACATACCTCACAATGGGGTAAAAGTTTTACCCCTGGGGGGCAGGAGCTGCCCAAAATTGCCCCAATGTAAGTCAATGGAATTTTTTGAAAAAAATTTTGGTCGCTGACCCACGAATGAGGCGTCAAATCGTGCGGATTATTTGGGAATGGTGTGCTATGACTTTTATAAGCGATCGGGGGTACGGTGTTTGCCCCAGGGGCAAAAAATTGGGCAAACAATCCCATTGACTTAACATTGAGCCGAATTTTGACGAGTCATAGCTCAGAGCGAGGATTTCGCAGAGACGTGTGATTTACCACATTTGAAGAGGCTGACAGGCTCTGTGAGAACGTACCTCACAATGGGGTAAAAGTTGCACCCCTGGGGGGCAGGAGCTGCCCAAATTTGCCCCAATGTTAAGTCTATGGTAGATTTTGTATTGAACATAACTCTGGATCACAGTGTCTTACAGACAAGGGGGCGGGCTCATTTTACTCAGACGACCAATCAGTCTCTCAGGATCATTGTGAAGCTATCAAGCCACGCCCTAGCAACCATTTACAGCACCTTAGCAACCAAAATCCAAAGAGAGATATCTTCCATTCTGAATGTCACAGAAGCATGGGAGTTGGTTTATATCATTCATATTGACAAGCAGCCTTTGGAGATTCATCATTGGCAGCTGCCAAGCCACTCCCTAGCAACAATTTAGAGCACCCTAGCAACCACATTTATTGATTTCAATTACAGTAAGATATCTTCAGATCAGAATGTCCTAGAGACATGATAGTTGCTTTGTTTTCATTGGGTGAGTAATCAGTCTTCAGCTTTCATCATGTGAACTACTTAGCCACGCCCTAGCAACCATTTAAAGCACCCTAGCAACAAAGAACCATTGACATCCATTCAAAATCACTAAGATGTGTATCTTAGGATCAGAATGACGTAGAGACTTCCGGGTTGACTTATTTCACTCAGGATGGCAAGGAGCATTGTTGCCTGTCACCTTGGTAACTGCCTAGCAACCAGATGGGGTTACCTTAGCAACCAAGTAACAAATCACATATCTCTGCACAAGAAAATCACAGAGACTTACTGGTTGACTTATTTCACTCAGGATGGAAAGGAGCATTGTTGCCTGTCACCTTGGTAACTGCCTAGCAACCAGATGGGGTTACCCTAGCAACCAAGAAACAAATCACATATCTCTGTACTAGAAAATCACAGAGACTTCCGGGTTGACTTATTTCACTCAGGATGGCAAGGAGCACTGTTGGCTGTCACCTTGGTAACTGCCTAGCAACCAGATGGGGTTACCCTAGCAACCAAGTAACAAATCACATATCTTTGCACCAGAAAATCGTAGAGACTTCCTGTTTCACTTATTTCACTCAGGATGGAAAGGAGGCTTGATATGTATCACTCTGGTAACTACCTAGCAACCAGATGTGGTTACCCTAGCAACCAAGTAACAAATCACATATCTTTGAACCAGAACATCGTAGAGACTTAGGAGTTGACATATTTCACACAGGATGGAAAGTAGCCTTGATATGCATCACCCTGGTAACTGCATAGCAACCAGACAGGGTTACCCTAGCAACCAAATAACAAATCACATATCTCTGCACCAGAAATTCATACAGACTTCCGGGTTGACTTAATTCACTCAGGATGGAAAGGAGGCTTGACAAGTTATCACCCTGGTAACTGCATAGCAACCAGACAGGGTTACCCTAGCAACCAAAT